>OY282644.1:95577548-96850048 GCA_958299015.1 Tetanocera ferruginea | reverse complement strand
TTTCATAGCATATTTTTAGGCATTTTTGTTTTGTGAATAACTGAAACTTCAAAAATTTTTTATATTTTTATTATTTCAGTTTTATAAAAATTTTTTAAACATATTTCATCGCACCTACTATGGTTTCCGTTTAAACTTTAAGGTATTTAATAAATACTTAGAACTTTTGCACAATTTAAAATCGAATATGTGACCAACGCTGATTTCTAATTCAGCTTAAAGATAGTCGATATTTCAGGTTTTTTGCTTCCGGATAACCGGGCCCATCATTTTTGATGGGAAAGAACTAGTATATTAATAATAATGAGTATAAAATAATTTGTTTTCTTTCAATATTCCATTCATTGATTTATTTATAATTTTATAATTAAAAATTTTAATTTTCAGACATTACAATCAAAGCAGGCATCCATAGACGACTTAGCTTATTATCACATTGATACATATTTATATTATTTCAATGCGAACGAACTTATAACTTTATATTTTCTTGCACTTCTTCTTAGCTTTCTCAAAGTTTTGCCTTTGTTTAAGTTTCTGCTGCTTTTGTAAACTTAAAAATAACTAGCAAGATTTTGTGCAGAGCAAGTAATAATTAGCAAAAAGTTTAAAAACACCCTCAAGCTTCACTTCTCGAGCGGTACATTTTAGGAAGCTCAAACTTTGCTGCAGCATAAATCCTTGGCAGTGCCGTTTCGAAAACTAAAAAAACTTGCACGCATGAAATAAAATAATATTTTACTGCCCTCAAGCAACCAAACAAGTTTCCTTGAAATAAAATGCATGAAAATCTCATAAAATAATAATTTTATATTTGCCAGATTTTTCTAAAATCCATCAAATTTTCTTATCTAAAATTAACACAAGCTTTCAACCTCATGTAACTTACTCCCTCGCTCTCCCAACGCTGCACTTAATGATTAACTTAGAGAAACGTTTAACTAGCTTAGCATAAAAATTGTGCCATTAGACAGACGTTGTGTGCGCTTCAAGGTTCTTCTGTTGTTATTGTTGTTATCCTTGAATTTAAATGCTTTGCCCAACCAAAACTGTAAGAGACAACACACACACACAGAGAAAAACATTCTTACCCTCCACATAGATACATGCCCAGAGACGACACGAAAACGTGACAGTCATACGAAATGGTCGAAAATAAAGAAAAATTGTGGTTTATTTATTGCGAATCGATTTTTAGGCTTTTACTTGTTCTTTTACTTTATATAGTTGTTGGTCTTTTTGTTCCTAACTGTTTTTGTTCGCTTGCTGTTTTTCACTTTCGCTTGTCTTGGCATTTTTTTGTTTTGCTTTTAAATAGTGGTGGATATACGTTAACCTTGAACGTTCAATACTTGCTTTCTTTTGTGTTTTCATTTTTGTTTTCTTTTTACGAAATTTCTGAAAAACGTTGAAATTTTTCTTTAAAATTTACAAATTATACATTTGAAGTACTCTGTTTGAATTCATATTAATTAATCATATCAGAAACTTGTGCATAGATAGGCGCAAATTAAGTGAAGAATGTCCTCCTCCCTTCCAATCAATTTGTCGAAAGTTTTAAAAATCGTGAACATATTTATTTCAATAATAATTTTACATGGAACACACACATAAACAGAGTAGTTATAAAGATTTGTGGTGATTTTGTTCTGAGTCCAAGATCTAAATATCCTTCTAGCGAACTTAACTTTAGTCTTGTAAATTCTTTCATTTTATTCACAATCATGTTTAGCTTTGAACTTTTTTCGAATACGAATCAAGAATCATACCGACAGTGCACTGGGCTTCTAAAAGTTGGTCTTAATTCATATTTAATATTGAAAGAGTTGTCATAGGTTCCGTTGTTCGGATAATGACGTTAATTTAAATGATACAGTGTGAAAAAAATAAAAATTCATATTAATGATAGTGTTATTTATTGTGAGAATTACTTTAAGATAAAGAGCGTTAACAATTCAAAATGCTTGGGTATTATATTAGATAATAAAATAAGTTGGAACTAACACGTGCTTTATCTGAAGCAATATTCGAATAAAGGTCAGAGAAAAATATACTATCATAGTTATGACTGTCCATAGTCCAATCTACATAGTTAGATTCTAGAAATAGTTAATGATAGTTTGCGTAAGTCTTAACCATAGTATGGCTTATCTTGCTGAAGTCGTCAATATTCTAACAAAATATAAGCAAATTATTGAGCAACAGACTTCAGTAAGAAGTAAGGCAAAGTTAATCGAAGTTGTTGAACTCTCGGTCTCTTCAAAACTCTGATAAGTCTTTTATTGAAGCATTGAAGCTCATTCTATAGAGACGTGTGTGACGTTTTGACTTTTTTATCGAGTTGCAAACGGTATTACCGGTATTTATAAAATCCTATCAATTCATTATAGATTCCATTAGTTACAAAATATACATGTACATGTGCATGTAGTTACAAATGTTACCAAAGTTTCAAAATTCAAAAACATAATAAAATTTTTTATGCTACTTTAATATTTACATTCATTTAAACACCAGAGACGGTTGTGACGAGCACAATTTTGAAAACTTAAAAATCTGAGTTTAACATTGAAATTCAGTTTGTTTGCCACTCTGAGACAATTCTTGACTTAAATATAATCATGTTTAATATATTTTTTGTTGAATATTTGTGATTGACCTAAGTTCTGATATTTGACCTAAGATTGTCCCGAATGTGACGAGTAAGTATAAGATGGGAACCCTTATTATTATTATTATTATTATTATTATTATTATTATAATTATTATTATTATTATTATTATTATTATAATTATTATTATTATTATTATTATTATTATTATTATAATTATTATTATTATTATTATTATTATTATAATTATTATTATTATTATTATTATTATTATTATTATTATTATTATTATTATTATTATAATTATTATTATAATTATTATTATTATTATTATTATTATTATTATTATTATTATTATTGTTATTATTATTATTATTATTATTATTATTATTATTATTATTATTATTATTATTATTATTATTATTATTATTATTATTATTATTATTATTATTATTATTATTATTATTATTATTATTATTATTATTATTATTATTATTATTATTATTATTATTATTATTATTATTATTATTATTATTATTATTATTATTATTATTATTATTATTATTATTATTATTATTATTATTATTATTATTATTATTATTATTATTATTATTATTATTATTATTATTATTATTATTATTATTATTATTATTATTATTATTATTATTATTATTATTATTATTATTATTATTATTATTATTATTATTATTATTATTATTATTATTATTATTATTATTATTATTATTATTATTATTATTATTATTATTATTATTATTATTATTATTATTATTATTATTATTATTATTATTATTATTATTATTATTATTATTATTATTATTATTATTATTATTATTATTATTATTATTATTATTATTATTATTATTATTATTATTATTATTATTATTATTATTATTATTATTATTATTATTATTATTATTATTATTATTATTATTATTATTATTATTATTATTATTATTATTATTATTATTATTATTATTATTATTATTATTATTATTATTATTATTATTATTATTACTTTTATTATTAGTGTCTTTATTATTATTATTATTTTTAGCTTAAAAGTTAACTATTTGAGGGCAATAAATCTAGCAAAGTTCAGGGATTCCCTGAATTAAGGGAGTTATTTTTTTAAATAATCAGCAAAAACAAAAATACCAGGTACAAGCAGAATATGAGCAAGCAGAAGGCTTACTGTATACACCGGGATTGCAGGCGACTGTTAAGGTGTGACATAACATTCGCGGCATAGAAAACAGACCTTTTTTTTAAAAATTCATAACTCAGTCAAAAACAAACATTTTACCAAAATTTTATTATTGTACAGAATTGAACAAATTACGAAAAAAAATATATAAAAAAAAATATATTTTTCACTACAACATGGTTTTGAAGAGATCCAAACTGGCGGCAGAGAAAAAAACGGGGCCTCGTGGTTGCAGCGCTGGGAAACGCAAAAATTGTCCGATCTGGAAAAAAATTACTTTTTTAAATCTTAACAAATCTTAAAGTGATGTTCCAAATTTGAAAGTGTGTTTTTTCGAAAAAAATATTGAAAAATTCATAAATAATCGAAAAAAAATTTAAAATAAAGCTCGTGTCATACGATAGCGAATCAAGTTTAAATAAATAAAATAAAAAAAAAATTTCGTCAAAAACTGAACCCCCTAATGCCGCAACCATTGCGAAAAACATGGTTTCGAGATAAACGCGTTTAAAGTTTTTGAACAAAGATTAAAAAGGTGCGAAAATAAAAAATGCGCTCTCACTCTTCCGGCTGTAACTCTTGAACCCGTAAGAATTTTTTCATGAAATTTAGATTTTTGTTAGAATTTTAAGAATATTTAATAAAATACTTAATTATTCAATTTCAAAAAACGGCCAATGTCATGTCCACTCTTAAGTTTGAAAAGAATAATTTTTCATTTTTATCAAAAAAAAAAAATAGCTTTAATTTCTTAAAACCACGTTCTTTCTTCTTCTACTTGACATTTCTGCAAAAAAAATACTTGATCAATTTTCATGTTTATGGTCTAGAGTTTTTTATTATGAGCTTCTTTAAACGAAAAACAAGTAAAGACAGTCTAAAGTGGGTCTAGCGCGACTATGAAATACCCTAAGCCTACTTTTTCTAAATACAATAATAGTATTGAAAATGGTAGAGTCCGGGGTGGATGAAGCTCACGCTGAAGCCGGACGCTGATCAAGAATATATACACTTTTATGTACCGAACTCGCTTATTTCTATGTGTTACACACTTTTGCACAAAGTTAAGCTGGCCAGGTTTAGGCCATAAAATCCATTGATTAATTTATTTAATCATTAAAAGTATAGAAAAACTTGTTTTGAAACTATAAACGCGTTTTTCTCGAAGCAGTATTTTTAAAATCGGTGTGCAAGATTGTGCAAAATTATTCAACCGATTAACTTCAAAATTGCTGAGTAATTAAAAAAATATAATTTTCAGGGGCTGACTTCGATTTATTTTTTTATTAAGTTCTCAAAAAATTTGTATGAATTTTGTTGAATTTTAACTATGCGTAGACGTGATTTTGTTTCTAAGTAAAGAAAACTCTTAGTTTTCAAAAACTCCTAAAATTTCGACAAAAATCTTAGATTAGTTAAGGGTTAAAATATTTTCACCTAAATACAAAAAAAAATTTATGACATCAAAAAAATAATAACCTTGATAAAAAAGAGGGTGTTGATCTCAAGGCTGATTATAATGCTCTCCCACTCTGAATCGAAATTTTTGAAATCAAAACAAATATTATTTTTTTTTCTCTTTTTGTCGCTCAATCTTGTTTGAGTTTCTTTTTTGTTTTTTTTTTTTTTGTTACAAATCTGACGCACGGCTCTCAGCTATACGCAGTCATATTATTTATTATCTCATGATTGAAATCATATAAATTTCTAACATTAAATTTTTAATGTATTTTAACCAACGATTATCATTATCTTACTGCGTTTTCATATCAAGTTCCATAACATATTATTCAACGATAAGACCTATTTTAAGTTGTTAACAACGCAAGCTTCATTTTAAATTTCAGTTTGAAACTGAATGCAACGGAAAAGGTTTGATACGAACTACTTTCTTTCGATGACGTTGCAGACCAAAAACTTTTAGTTCAACAAGACGGATATTAGCTGATAAACAAGTGCATCACACTCAACACGTATGTGATAGTTTTGACTGTTGTCTTCAATAATAGGCGGGTCCAATATACCAAACAGTGCCAAAATGTCAGAAACTCCAACACAATCACACAAGGTTAATCCCTTGAAGTCTTTTTTTAGTGGAGGATTTGGCGGCATATGTACTGTGTTGAGTGGTCATCCTCTGGACACTATTAAGGTGCGTCTGCAAACAATGCCAAGACCAGCGCCAGGTGCGCAGCCTCTGTACTGCGGTGCGCTTGATTGTGCACAAAGAACTATTAGAAAAGAGGGCTTTCGTGGTCTCTACAAAGGCATGTCAGTTCAATTGATGGGCGTCACACCCATCTTTGCTGTATGTTTTGCCGGTTTTGCGCTCGGCAAGCGTGTTCAACAGACTGATGTGAATAAAAAGTTGACTTATAGGCAAATTTTTATAGCTGGTTCCTTTTCGGGAATTTTCTCTACGTTCATTGTGGCGCCCAGTGAGCGCATAAAATGTTTGTTACAAGTGCAGCAGGCAACGGGAGGAGAACGTAAATACAATGGCTTAATAGACACGGCTAAGAAATTGTACAAGGAAGGTGGCTTGCGCAGTGTTTTTCGAGGTGGATGTGCAACGGCTTTAAGAGATGTACCCGCCAATGGATTGTACTTTTTGATTTATGAATATATGCAGGATGTTGCCAAGCAGAGATATGGCAGTGCTGATATTGGTATTTGGTCGGCGCTTGGTGCTGGTGGCTTAGCTGGCATGGGCTTCTGGATTTTAGGCATGCCTGCTGATGTACTCAAGAGTCGCTTGCAAACAGCGCCCGAGGGTCATTATAAACATGGCATACGCAGTGTTTTCAAAGAACTTATAGTCAAGGATGGTCCAACAGCGCTATATCGTGGCGTAGGTCCTGTCATGTTGCGTGCGTTTCCTGCAAATGCTGCATGTTTTTTCGGCGTGGAACTGGCTAATAATTTCTTTGCCAAAGTGGCACCAAATTTCTAGTTAAAACTCTATTATTTTTCAAAAGCAAAGATAGCGTTTGTTAGAAATTAATTAAGCTTATTTATGCACTGCTTGTGCGGTAAGATAGTTAAGCTGTAGATAATGATTATGATGAATATCTTTATATGGCATATTTTTTTATTTTTTATTTATGTTATAAAAAAAACTTATGGAAATAAAACTGTAATCATAAAAAATTAAATGGAAAATTGTGTTAAAATAAGTATATTTCTTTCACAAATGCTAGATTTGTTGTTATGCATAAAACTTAGAACTAATTAAACAATTTTTATAACTTATAATGACATCAAAAATTCCATTGTTACGCTGTTATCTTGTTGTTTTGTTTTTGTATTCGAATGGTATGATGAAGTGCAGGTTGCTTGCTTTAGTGTTCTCGCGGCTTGTCAAAGTGCAGTCGTTGCGCGTGCACTCGTAAACGTAGTGTGTACTTATTATTAATATTTGTAAAATCAAAAATTTTTTTGAGTTAAACTATATTCAAAACCATTGTTGCCGGCTAGAGAAGTCATCTAGTAAACTCAGTTTATTATGTGCAACATGACGTATGAGTAACATTTGAAGACACAATTTTATGATGTTTACAAATGTAATAAATAAAGACGTATAAATATTTTTTTTATTTTTAAAACACACACTTGACACACTTGCTTTGCTTCAGACACACACACTTGGAAAAACACATATATATATATATATATATAAATATATTCAATAAGCTGTAATCAGTTAAAGACGATAATTGGATGTGTTTCTGCACGTCGCACATGTTTGCTTACGTAACAAGCAAGGCATGTTTGATGCTTGAGTAACTTGAGTAAACTTAAACCAATGTTTCAAGCAACAAAAACAACAACAACGACTGCAAAAAGAGCAAAAAGCACCCTTCACCTTAACAGCCATCACACTTGCAGGTTTCATCATTGTTGCAATGAAGCGTAATGCTTGAACATATATTGCTGGTGGTGCACTTCGGGTTGTTCTAATCATGGTAAGCAATTTCAGACGCATTCACACACGTGCACGCGTATGCATTTTCTCAAACAATATCAACCAACCAATACAAACATACGTTCATATAAAACGCACGCAATTAAAAACAACTTAGCGGTCTTCAACATTGGTGCGCGTACACCAAATGTGTGTTTATGTTTATATTGCAGTTGATCACAATTTATGCTTGTATATGTGTAGACAGATGTTCATGCTTGCGCCTTCATTGAAGTGATTTCTGCTCATCCAAACATATGCTAAATGCTGCTCTACAAATCACGAATTGCTGTAGGTCAGGTTTTGACCGAAAACTGACAGATATTAAGCTATGCTACAAACACTGACATTTAACGAAAATGCTATTATTTAAGCCACTAAAAGCTATGCAGTTTTCATCTGTGTAAATTTAAAAGAAACGTTCGTCAATATTACTCCAATTATCCACCCTCCTACTAAATAACTGACTTTTTAACTGACTTTCGAATCACCGTAATATTTATCTCCTGAGCATTGGTTTAAGCTAAAAAAAAAAACAAAATTGGTTAATATAAAAATTTCTCTAAATAATATAGAAATGATTGGTAGCAACGATTGGTTTAAATAAAACAAAATAGAGAAAAAAAAATGAAAAAAATAATATTATTTCTCTCTTTCAAAAACTTGAACACAGCACTTAACTGGCTGCATGATAATGAAATCAATATCTATAATTTTTCAGCACGTTGAAAAACCGTGTGATATCCTTTTCTAAGCTCTGACGATAGCAAATAATCCATAATACATAGATAAATGTACACACACACGAACCAGCCAATTTCCAAGTTAATTAAGTAAACGCTGCATGATGTAAACGAACGTTAATTCTATCATCATTATGCACATAATTATCATCATTACATCTTCATCAGCACTAGCACAGCCAATGCATTAGCAACAAATAAATTTTCAATAGCAAGAAACGAAAAAAAAAACACAAAAACCTTTCATTAGCGACAACAACAACAAAAATCTAACGTCAATATCGATTACAACAACAACAACTTATTAATAACATTTTTATTATTTAATACTTTCTTTAGTCTTGGCATCATCCCTTGATACCTTCCCTACCTACCTTAAACATGCTTAAATTGTGAAACTTAATTAATTCCACTCATGAGGTCCTTAGAATAACGTTGATGTTAACGTTGACAACGACAAGAACGACGATGATGGCGTTGATAGGTTGGGTTGATTGGCGTTCGGTGGATTGGGTTGGGTTTTTTTTTTTCAATAGATTTAATCAGCATGTCTGAGGATGCTTATAAAATAATTTAATAATGTCTGCCATGGCACAGGTATTTGTCAGTATTTTTTTTTAAACACACACATGAACAATACATGGTGAGTGTTGTTTTATTTAACTGATTTCGACAAGCGACAGTAGAATAAGAAAAAGTTTTGAAAGTGTTAAATTTGTTAAGAAAATTTCAAAAAGTTAAAGTTGACATTATCCCAGGGGCGGATCTGGAAAAAATCTTGGGGGGGGTAAATTATCAAAGACACACATTTTCGATTTGAGAAAATTTTGCCTTTTTACAAATAGATAAATTGTTCTTTTTTGAATTGAAATTTTTGAATTGTTTAAGAAGCATTTTTTCCAGACACATACACGCACATTTCTGTATTTATTTATTTCTCCCTTTTTCTGGAATAATATCTCAGCGAAAAGTAAATAAAAACTCTAAATCTAACAAGAGCAGCCCACGTAAAATTGTGAAATTTTTTCGTCTTTGAACGTCGATATCTTCGAAACTGTCGAATATATTGTTATTGAATGTGCAAAAATTGAAAGGTCTATCTAAATCGGTAGATCAATATAATAGATTTAGCAATATTATCAGAAAAAAAACTTTGCCTAAAACTCAAAAACTCGAGCTGATGGAGAAAAATGGAGTCTATATTTGAAATCAGCAGCCAAAATTCATTCGGTATTGTTTATCGAGATCTCTGCACCCTTCATAAAGCTTAATTTTGTAACTGACAAAATCATATGACAAAATCATCGCAAAATTATCAATAACTTCGTTAATATTTATTTAAATGTCTCTAAGTATACGCAATAATGCGAGTCCATTCAATCGTTCTCAATTCGAACGGAACCATATTTTTAATCGTCGCAGTATAGAAAAACTTCGCTCAGCTGTTTCTACACTGATAGGAAGCGTGGCAAAGATAGCAAACGTTATAGAAATTAGTGGAAAAATGTCATTAGTGTCACATTAGTGTCGCTCTCCTATTTACACTGCCAAATTTTAAGTTCATGAAATAATTGAATTTGAATTAGTTCCATACTAAAAGTGGACTAAAAGTGGCAGTTTTATTTCATGAAATTCGGTTGTGGTAATTTGGTTGGTTTGTTGCAAATATAATTACTAGTACCGCGCTGGGGTCGCAAATCGCCCAATTTTTGTTTGTTTATTTATAGTTGTATAAAATAGTTGGTGCACTTCTTCTCCGCACTCTAATTCATTTAAAAACAGAATTATCAAAATCGGTTGAAAAACACGGGAGAAAATGGTCCTTAACTGTTTTCCCTGCGCCTATTTATATAAAAAGTAAGTTAAGGTAGGCTTGAAAAATTTCAGAATTCCAAACAATTTAGAATTTACTCAAACAAAAATAATTGTATGCAACAAATTATTTGCGCAGTTGATACAATTTTAGCAACTTTAACCTAACATTAATTCACTTCAAAACAACCCTGTTATAAAGGGTGTTTTTTTAAAAGCTTGCTGATTTGAAATTTAAATAAAACACATGCCAAATTGTGAAATAGCCAAAAAAATTTTTATTTAGTAGATAATTTCTTGGCATTTAACATTTAAATATAATTTTGGGCATTTGGCCACCACGACTATTTTGCACAAAGGTTATTCTGGAGGTCCAATTACCGACCACTTTTTCAGGCATTTGAGGGCGTATATCAGCAATGACACGTTGAATATTGGTTTCCAAAGCGTCAATCGTTGCTAATTTATCCACATAAACCAATGACTTCACATGTCCTCACAAAAAATAATCAAGAGGCGTCAATTGACACGAACGCGGAGGCCAATTCACCGGTCCATTTCTCGAAATAATGTTGTCGTTGAAATGTTCTTTTAATAAGTCGATTGTTTCGCCCGCAGTATGACAAGTGGCACCATCCTGTTGAAACCACATTTCGTCCACATCCATATCTTGAAGATTTGGCAACAAAAATTCATTGATCATGGTTCTGTTTCGATTTCCATTCACGAATCGATAAATTGTCGCTATCTTCGACACTGGCTTCAATGCCGGCAATATTTTCTTCTGTACGCACTCTTCTCATTCTTCTCGGTGGCTTGGCATCCAAAAGAGTGAAAGTATACCGAAATTTGGTAATTACGTTCTTTATGGTGGTCTCAGACGGACGATTATGTGCACCATAAAATTCTCGAATTGCTCTATAAAATCTTTTTTAATGGAACACTGTTTTTGAAAATAAATTTCCACGATTTGGAAGCGTTGTTCTGGAGTTAACCTATTCACGATGATTTGCCAAACAATACTTAGTAGAGACGTCACTTCAAACTGTCAAAACAACTGTCAGACAATAGAGTAATCAATATTGAAAACAAAACTTCATTAAAAACACCCTTTATTACCCTTGAACCTGTGTAAAAATTGATCGTTGAAAGCGAATCTTATGGTTTAATGTAATCGATGTGTTCTTGCATCGACAATTTTTTTGAAAACGAGCCCAGAATTACATTTAAATATAATTTCGGGCATATGACCACCACGACTTTTTTGCACAAAGGGCATTCTGGAGGTCCAAAGTCTTTGAGGGCGTATTTCAACATCCATATCGTGAAGATTTGGCAACAAAAATTCATTGATCATGGTTCTGTATCGATTTCTATTCACGGTAATGCGTCGTCCTTCCTCATTTTCAGAGACAAATCGATAAATTAAAGTTTTCTTCGACACTGGCCTCAACGACAGCAATATTTTCTTCTGTACGCACTCTTCTCATTCTTCTCGGTGGCTTGGCATCCAAAAGAGTGAAAGTATACCGAAATTTGGTAATTACGTTCTTTATGGTGGTCTCAGACGGACGATTATGTGCACCATAAAATTAAATTTTTAATTGAACACTGTTTTTGAAAATAAATTTTCACGATTTGGAAGCGTTGTTCTGGAGTTAACCTATTCATGATGATTTGCCAAATAATACTGAGTAGAGACGTCACTTTCAACTGTCAAAACAACTGTCAGACAATAGAGTAATCCATATTGAAAAAGAAACCTCAGAAAAAAACACCCTTTATATAGTCACATATTGAACTCTCGTATACTACTCAATACTCTTATATTTAATGCTTATATTTAATACTTAATACTCTTTTACTCTTTGTTCTTAATCTCTTTTGATCTTTTGCTAAGCTCTTTACTTATTACTTATTATCTTACTTACACTTATTATCTTTAGTCATCCTTTGCTTATTCTTAATCATAAATCTATTTTCTCTTTTCTCTTAACTTTTAGTTTTAACCTTTAATCTTAAGTTTCTAGGAATGTAAGTTCATTTGTATGTTTTAGTTTTAAGACTGCTTTGAATCAATAAAGACGTTTCTAAACCTTTTATAACTATATCATATATGACAAAAAGTATTACAGATGTATATAATATTTTCATAAGGACTGAATATAGCTGAAATATTTCTAAGAAGTAATTTAACTGATGATGAAATAATTGAAGTAAAAAATCTATTGGATTTTACATTGTTTGTAATTTTTTTTTTTGAAAATTTATAAAGTGAAAACTGAAAGTACAATGCACGTATTGTTTTTTTATGGTAAAATTCGTTGGCACATAGGTTGCAAAAAAGTTTGGCAGGTTTTCAGTTAAAATTTGAAGAATAAAATATTTTAAGTGGCAACTTTGGTTTGCATAGCCAAAATCTTAATTGCGCTCATAACAAATCAAAATCAATGTTGCTTGCTCAATGATTTCTTATAAATGGCATTTTTAAACTAATCGTAAATGTCTTGCAAAAATATAATTATTATAAAGCAAACACTTACGCTAAGGTAGTGACTTCAAGTTTTTTATTTGTAAGAAAATAAAGCGTCTTTAAAGTTGATTGTTTAAAAAATGGCTGTTAATTTGAGAACATAACGATCTGTTACTTTATTTTCAATCTCATTTTTTAAAAAAATCGAATTTACTACCTTGACGTAAGTGTTTGCTTTACATATAATTATATTTTGGTTTTTGCAGATGACTACAGATCATGTGATTCTACAAGCAAAATGGTCATACTCTTCTCGCATCGCTTCATAAAAACGTCATCTACACGCAAATGACCTCACGAAACAAAAATAAACAAAATTTTTTTTTATATACTTTAATAATTGTTGAAATCAATAAAAAAACTAGAGTTTAACAATGTCTCTGACCATTTTTTTTAATATTCTTTCAAAACACGCCTTCATAATCGCTGATGTATACATAAAAGTATCCTTAAGCTGTGGGCATAACTATTTTTTCCAAATAATGTATTAAAAAAAAAGTATTTGCGAGTTCTTGGGGGGGTAATTACCCCCTTTACCCCCCCCCTTGTATCCGCGCCTGCATTATCCTGAAATGTTTTATGTGAGTACAAATGTTTTTGATATATTATTGAGAAAAAAGCAAGAAAACTTCATTTCTAAAATAATGTCATACCATACCTAAGACAACATAAGATAACATAAGAGAAACTAAGATAACATAACATAATATAACAAACCATAGCATAACATAACCTCAAATAACATAACATAACATGACATAACATAACATAACATAACATAACATAACATAACATAACATAACATAACATAACATAACATAACATCACATAACATAACATAACATAACATAACATAACATAACATAACATAACATAACATAACATAACATAACATAACATAACATAACATAACATAACATAACATAACATAACATAACATAACATAACATAACATAACATAACATAACATAACATAACATAACATAACATAACATAACATAACATAACATAACATAACATAACATAACATAACATAACATAACATAACATAACATAACATAACATAACATAACATAACATAACATAACATAACATAACATAACATAACATAACATAACATAACATAACATAACATAACATAACATAACATAACATAACATAACATAACATAACATAACATAATATAACATAACATAACATAACATAACATAACATAACATAACATAACATAACATAACATAACATAACATAACATAACATAACATAACATAACATAACATAACATAACATAACATAACATAACATAACATAACATAACATAACATAACATAACATAACATAACATAACATAACATAACATAACATAACATAACATAACATAACATAACATAACATAACATAACATAACATAACATAACATAACATAACATAACATAACATAACATAACATAACATAACATAACATAACATAACATAACATAACATAACATAACATAACATAACATAACATAACATAACATAACATAACATAACATAACATAACATAACATAACATAACATAACATAACATAACATAACATAACATAACATAACATAACATAACATAACATAACATAACATAACATAACATAACATAACATAACATAACATAACATAACATAACATAACATAACATAACATAACATAACATAACATAACATAACGTAACATAACATAACATAACATAACATAACCAGGGCTCGTAACTGTTATGAGTTTTATTTTAAAAAAATCCGGTTTTGACCGGTTTTATTTTTTGCTTATTTATTATTTATTTTTGAGTTTTTTTAACTCACAAAATAGCTAATTTTTTAGTTTTATTTATTAGCTCTGAAAGAACACTTATTTTTTGAGTTCTATTTCTTTACTCAGAAAATTAAACTTATTTTTGAGTTTTCTTTCGCTCTGAAATGAAACTTATTTTTTTAATTTTATTTTTTACTCAGAAAATAAAACTTATTTTTAAGTTTTATTTTTCGCTCAAATATAATTCTTATTTGCAGAGTAAAAAATAAAACTAATTTTTTTAATTTTATTTTTTACTCAGAAAATGTGACTCTTGTAATTTTTAGATCAACTAATAAAATTTGGAATCAAAATATTTTGAGGAAATTACTTGTATTTTCTTTAAGTAACGTGGTTTTGCCTTTAAGTAACGTAGTTTTAACTATGTTATATTTTCATAGTAAAAAATAAAATTTCAAAAATAACATCAGATGGACAATATATTAAAAAGAAATTAATTTTCTGAGTAAAAAAATAAATTTCAAGAAATAAGTTTTCTCTCAGAGCCCAAAATTATGACATAAAAATTAGTTTTATTAACTAAAAAAATAATTTAATATTTTAAATTAATTTCAGAGCAAAAAATAGAACTCAAAATTAAATGTTATTTTCAGAGTAAAAAAATTTAACTCAAAAAATAAGTTTTATGTCAAAGTAAATTCTATTTTTTTGTAAAATAAAAATAAGTCTTATTTTATGATTAAATAATAAAACTCCAAAAAAATTTTTATTTCAGAGCGAAGCAATAAAACTCAAAAATAAGTTTTATTCTCTGATTAAGTTGGGACATAACATTCACGGCAGAGAAAACAATTCGTTTTTAAAAATTCATAACTCAGTCAAAAACTTTTTCCAAAATTTTTTTTATAATTGTAGAGAATTGAACAAATTACAAGAAAAATAATTCAAAAAAATATATTTTTCACTCCAACATGGTTTTATAGAGCTCCAAACTGGCGGCAGAGAAAAAAACGGGGCCTCGTGGTTACAGCGCTGGGAGTCGCAAAAATTGTCCAATCTGGAAAAAAAATTCCTTTTTTTAATCTTAACAAAATTTTTGGTGATGTTCCAAATTTGAAAGTGTGTATTTTCGAAAAAAATATTGACTTTAAGAGTTCATAAAAAATTTAAAAAAATTTTTTAAAAAAATCTCGTGTCATACGATAGCGAATCAAGTTTAAAAAAATACAAATTAAAAAAAAAATTTCGTAAAAAAATGAAGCCGCTAGTGCGGCAACCAGTACGAAAACCATGGTTTCGAGACAAACGCGTTCAAAGTTTGTGAACAAAGAAAAAAAAGGTGAAAATTAAAAATGCGCTCTCGCTTATCCGAGAAATAAAATAATAAAATAAAACTCCAGAACTAAGTAAATGTATCGAAATATAGCGAAACAAAATAAAACTTAAAAATAAGTGTTATTTTCTGAGTAAAATATTGAAACTCAGAAAATAAGTGTTATTTATGAGCAAAAAAAAAAACTCAACAATAAAAGTTTTTTAAGCTTTAAGAAATCTAAATATTTTTGAACTGCAAATAAAATAATTTGATATTTCTTTCAAAATTTTCAAAAGAACAGTTATTTTTGGTCGGTGAGCATTAACATAACAATAGCATAGCACGACATTAAATTACATTCTGTTCAATTTTTTATTTTTCAGTTTTAATTTTTTATATTTTACTTTCTTTTTTTTTAAATACTGTTTAGGTTTTGGTATTCAATTGTAACACTTTTTTTTCAGTGAGTTTTTTAATACTTAACTTCTATGTATTTGTTTATTATTATTTATTTCTTTATATTTGCATTTATTTTATTTATTATTTATTTATTTTAGATTTATTTTATTTATTGTTTTTATTTCTTTGTTTTTTGTTATTTAATTTATTGTTAACTTATTTATAGTCATTTATAGTCAGTTGCAATCGAAGCAATCACTTAAATTCTTGGCCTCCATTTAATACCTCATTCATTCAAAATATTTTAATATTCTTAATTGCATCGTTTAATAATCATTAATTAAACTGTGCGTACTATTCACATACATACATACACGCCTTATACATTCCGTATCAATACACTAGCTTGTACATTGATAAGGCAAACTTTTTTTTTAACTCAACTCAAAAATGTCCCCTCTTATATAAAAGTCATTAACATTTTTGTTCTAGTTTTGCATAATTTATACTTTTATAAACCAGTGCTAATTAACTCAAAACCACCACTCCTTAGTCTTAACTCCAACATCTACTACTACTTAATGGTCTGAAAATATTCAAAGTTGACAACAACGTACGCTATATCCTTAAATAACCCTTGCTTAGCTTGCATGTCAGAAGGAAATTCCAACTAAAGCAAAATACATTCGCGGAACTAAATAAGTATTTTACTAAATAAAAATAACAACAACGGTGAGAAACGGTAAATTGGAACCCATGCTTGTGACACCCTCTATGAAATCATATGAAATAAATGTTAGAGAGAAACAAAAAAAAAAAAAAAAAAAACAAAGTTGCATTCACAATAAATGGTTGAATTCCGGCCAATGATTTGAACGGAGATAGCTGGAAAAATTGGCATAAAAATGTAAATTAGCTACGCTGTTATTCGAAACATGTTGCCAACAACATCTGATTATAACATAACAAGTATGAAAAATACAAAAAATAAAAAGTACTGTTCTATATTAATGGAGCTTTAGTAGCCAGCTGGAACTCGAGCTTTGGTAGCCATAATTAATTATATGTTTTGACGAATGGTACCGTACCTTAAGTAATTAAAAACAAATCAACCTGTTAACGGCATGAAAAAATTTAGTTACTTATATATAAAAATTATTGTGTGATATTATAATGTTGATTGCCATTTGATTTATTAGTTAAAATAGCTGTAAAAGCTTTTTCTCTCAAAACTGTTGATAAAAAGCATTATAAAACGGTAAAAGCAATTAATTTTACATTGCAATGTTGTAAAAATCTTGATACATATATAATTATTTTATAAATGTTACGTGTTGGTGGGTTTTTTACTAGTAGGGTTGCCTCAAATTTTAGGCAAAAATTCAAATTTTATCGTTGCCCTTTTAGTATTTTTTTGTATTAAAAGTGTATAAGTTAGAACCAGTTTGCAAGTTGTATTTGTATCAAATAAGATTTGATGACATTATTAACCCTTTAGCGCTGCATATATACCTTAACCCTCAACTGGTACACTTAACCCTCAACTGGTCTGTGGAACCATGCTAAAAAAGTATAAGATTATATCTCTCTTACTTGTTTTATAAAATAATCAGAAACAAGATAAATACAACAACAAAATTCACAAAATTCGGTCTAAATAAGAAAAAAAAACTCGCGTGTAGCAACGTACACGTGGCAGAAGTGAAACTTCTTTAACAGTAAGAAATAGTAAGAACAGAGAAAGTATCTGAAAAGAAATTCAATCAATACGAAATGGAATAATAATTTGTTGATTCAATATTTACATCCAGGGACCGTACCGAATATGGTTTTTGTCGAAAGTGTCATATATTAACTTTTATCTCTTAATTTTTATTTTTTTCCGACAAAAATAACAGTTGTTTGTGCGTTATAGTTTTTTGGGCAAAAATAACAGTTATTTTCTGCCGTTTATTTTTCGGTCAAAAATATCAGGTAATTTATATTTGTTCAAGTCATTTTACCGATAAAAAAATTTTGATATTATTATTTTTATCTCATCGGTGAGACATTTTACACAAGCGGCCTTTTAGAAAACACAAATTGCTTGATAGTTTTGACCGAAAAAATGAAAGTCACAAAATAACTGCTATTTTTGACCGATAAAATAAAAGTCAAAAGTAACCTTTATTTTTCCTCGAAATATACTAGGCAAGAAATTAACTTTTAAAGAATCAGTTTCAAATTTAAAAGCGACTTAATATTCGTGAGGCTGAGGACATTTGTCACATAATGGTATATTTGAAAAAGTCTTTCGACAATTTTTTTCATTTGAAAATTGTAAAATAACAGTTATTTTCGGTACTTGTTTTAGTTCAGTTGGTGTTTTAGTTGCTTTCGAATGTCTTTCAACATTGTTACTTTTTGAATGCTAGATTGCATTTGCATAGTACTCTTTGAAGGAGCCTCCGAAAGCAGAGGCAAATCTTGTTCATTATTACCTCCTGCTTCCTGATCATAATAATTGCTATGTTGATACAGGGCCTCATAAAGCAGCTTACGTGATTGTTGAGTGCATCAACTTGGTTGGCTTTAAAATTTTGTTGAGATGCATCAGTGTGTTTTTTGGGGATTGGTTCTTTGTAGATTCACCAAAATACACTGATGTTTCGTAAAAATGCATTTTGAAACTCAGCCGTTGTTGCAATCACCTTACCTTCATCATTAGTTGCAGACCCAGCTGCGGCTGTATTCTTAAGAGCTCTAATTCGCTCTCTATATTCACGAACGCGTTCTGCTCCTGTTTTAGCTATTTTTCTATTTTTTTTTCGTGCATACTTGTGGGATGAAAATTAATGTTACGGTTATGTTAATAATGTAATGTTAATGTCAATCTAATGTTAATGTTAATTATGTTATTTTGTTATAAATATGTTAAGCTTTCAGTTTTAATTACATTTTGTTTGTCCATTTATCATGTGCCTACGTGGCGTAAACGTATAGATTCCGGCTCATAAGCAACGATGTTCGGGGTTCAATTCTCGGCAGCGGCAGTAATTTTTTTTTAATTTTCATATGAATTGAAAACGTTAGCCTAGCGTCACGAAAAAGGACCTTGAAATTTCACTCGCCGCCAAAGAAGTTTCACTTCAAAAAAAAAAATATGTATTTATAACTAAATTTATGTTTTTTATTTTAAATTGGCGTGGTCCCTGGGACCACATGTACTGTCAGTTTGATTTTTTTGAGGTGTACCAATTAAGAATTAAAAGACACAATTATCAAAATATTTATCGAGCTCAAAATGAGTTTAAAATTTTCCCAAAAATTCGAACTAGTTCGTTCATAAAAATCGTTTAGTTCGTTATGTTCTTGCAATTCGTTTTTGGAACTCGTTCATTGGGATGATTCGTTTATAACTATCATTTCGTTCGGTATAGTTAGTTTGTCCATTGGACTTCTAGTACATTTTGCTTTCCACCATTTCAATAAAGTAGCAAAGATGCAAAAAATTACGGTGTCAAACGTTAGGTCTTTTAGTTCGTTACATTTTTTAGTTCTAAAGTTAGACCTAAAGTTAGACCATTTAGGATGCAAACCATTTCGTGACCCACCCAAGTCTATTGCTGAGTTCTGAGATTTTTTTTATTTCATCAGGAATGCGTTATAAGTGACTTAATAAGTTTCACTTCAAAACTGAAAGTATTACAATATTTCCTTTAAGCTTAGTATGCTGTAGGAACGAAAATTTTAAGACATAAAATTCTACACGCGAAATTTTTGTGTGTAGAAAAAGCAGTAGCTGTTCTGATTGACAGATACATATTTTCATTGCTTCAATTGCATTGTCCAGTCAAGCCCACTTTTTTTCGCAGCGATAAAGCTACATGCAGCTTGCAGCTTCCTTGTTTTTTTTTCTGTGTCGCTATTCTTTTGCATACTTCTCTGCACTTCAGCTGCTGCATACTAGCAACTGTAACTACTGTTTTAATAACATTAATAAACTTATAATTTCATTACTAATTTTAATAAATATATACTTACTGTTTAGATTTTTTTTTTTTGTTGAATATCAAAATTCCGTGACAATTTAATTGCCAGCGAAATTTTAAAACTTTAACTCTCCACACATGTTTGTGAGCTTGGCTACTCCGAAAAATTTTTTTCTTCCTAGTATGCTTACCTATCGAAAAAAAATTCCGCTCCCTGTTCGCTGTCAAAAAACTAAATGTAATTCTTATGGGAATTTTGTTTTCGTTTCTACAGCATACTGCGCTTTAATAGAAAACTTTGTTCAACAGTCGGCCCAAGGCGATAGAAATTTTGATATGACTAGAAAAAAGATTATCCAAATAGTTTTGTCTATTACTTCTTGAATTTGCTGAACATTTTAAAAGCGTTCCGAAATTTGACACTTGTAAAGAATATAATTTCGTTACTGTGTTCAAATAAAAAAAATACAAAAAAAATAAAAAATACCAAAAATAAATATAAAAAAATAAAATAAGAAATAAGATATACAAAATAAAATAAAACCGACCTTACAATCTTTAAGCACTCACTGCCTTACGGGCAGTAGTGTAGCAAGGGGGGGGGGGGGCGGTCCGCCCCGGTTGCACGCCAAAATGGGTTGTAAAATTTGGCAAAAGAGCTTCTTACCACATCATTTTTGATTTTTTTAATAAAAAGAACACACCTCAATGGCTTCGGTTTTATATTTGAAAATCAAGAGGGTGCAAAAGTGAATGAAAATATTTTTACCATCACCAGGACTTCGTTTTTATTGAAACAAACTTTAACTTTATATTAAATTTTGTTCAATATTAACGCTCACACTTAAACAAAAGTCAATTCCATATGTAATTTTTCATTGGTTAGGGGTGCAATTTCCAAACAAATTATATTAAAATTTTCATGATATTTTGTATTTTGTACTCCATCACAAAAGTACAAATGGCTCATTCCACAGAAATGAGGAACGGAACATGAATTCTAAAATGCATGTATTTGAAGTAATTTTTGGTTTTCGAATTGAAGTGGAATCTTAAGTTAGTCCTGCTGCAAAAATGTTTTTAAATTAAATGTTTTTTTATATTATTTTGATAATTTAACTAAACAAACTTCGAGTTGAAATAATTTTTTAAATATTTTGATTTAATTTAAACCTTGAAATCAGTCATCTTTTGATACAACTTTAAAAAAAATAAGGTCAGTAATATTAAAAAAGATGTTAATGTTGTGTTAGAATAGTTTGCAATAATGATTGGTTACTGCGTTTTCAATGTACATATATTTAAACTGAGTGTTTTTTTCTGTGTCACACCCGTCCCAAAAAAGGCTATAGTTTTCCTAAGAAGCAACATGGGCTTATGATAAGAATGAAACTTTCCAAAAGTAAGGATGTTGATGTTTTACATAAATTTGTTAACTTTTTTCATTCAATAAATTATTTTTATTCTTCATTTCCGTTGGTCACACCCAGAACGGTTTTCAAAATTTTTTTCTAATAATGAAATTTTTGCAAGTATATGAATGAATTCTTTGATTAAAACAAGTTTTGTAAATTCATGTATAGCGAAATCAAATGTAAAGGTATTAATTTGATCAAAAATTCATGCGAAAAATTTTTTGCAAAAAAATATTTTTTTTTTTAAATATATTAAAAACTTGAAATTATTTGTACAGGTGTTAATTTGATAAAAAATTCATGCAAAAAAATTTTTTGCTAAAAAATATTTTTTTTTTAAATTAATACATTAATTAAAAACATATTTTTTTTATTTAAGTGTCAAAAATATGTGAAAGTTATTATACCCATTAAGTTCTTATATATAATTCCCATATCATTCGCACTCGTCACAGCCGGGACAATGTTATGTCACACCCGTCCCATTTAAAAGTTTAAAAATAATGGTTATCGCCATTTTTTTCAAAATTTTTTTCACTGGTATTCAACCGAAAATATATTAAATTTGAATACATGCATGTCAAAAATGGCCTCATTGTGGAAGATGGACTGAATTTCATTGTTAAACTCAGAATTTTTAGTTTTTAAACTTGTGCTCGTCACACCCGTCCCAGGTGTTTAAGCGAATGTAACTATTAAACTAGTATAAATAATTCCATTATGTTTTAGCATTTTGAAACCTTGGGGCATCTTCTAAAATACCCTTTAGTAAATTGCTAAAATTTTAACCAGTTAATACCATTTTCAGCAAGATAAAGTAGCCAAAACGTCACACTCGTCTGTATGGAATGAGCCAAATGTAAAAACATTTTTTTATATTCCATCAAGTATTATAAAAAATCACTTTTTTACATCTTATATTCAGGTTAAGAAGTGTTCAAACTTGCTAGCATAGTAGACATTTCTAAAACCATTTAGTTTCGAAAACCTGCATGATTTTCAGAGTATGATGAATGGAGGCGTCAGTTGTTTTGTAAGCAATACTTTTCAGAAAAACATGTTCATGTCAAAAATAAAAATATACAGTATATTTTGGGTATACTTTGACATAAAACTATTAGTTTAAAAATTATTAATAAACTTTTTACTTGCTTAAAAAATTTCTAAAAAATTAAATTGATTTAAATTCATTACATTTTTTATATAAATTAAATAAATGGCGTTCTATGAAAATTTATAGCGCTCTGACTTTTTTTAACTTTATTTTGAAGATGTCTATTAAAAACCTGAATCCTTTATTTTGCTAAAATAATTATTATTATGTTCAAATCAACCAACAACAACTATCAAAAATACAGTTTTAAGAGAAGATAAGATGTACAGTTCCTTAAAAATTATTCTAATTATTAAAATTAAATTTTGTTCTCAATCACCAAATGTAAAGAATCAACAGATTTCATGGAATTGCCAGCTTCTTTTTGTGCCATTCATTACTCCTGACCTTGTCGAACCTGGTCAAGTTTGCTTTGGGAATTATGTAAATAAAGAGAATGAAACAAATTTCTGATATCAATTTGGTATCCCTGGTAATATTGTGATACTGAGATATTAAGGTTGTACTTATGCTCATATTTATAAAGTAGTGAAATGTCTACTCAATCTTGTATATAAAAGTCCAAGCGGAGATTGATATAGATACACTGGGAAGAAAAATATACTTTAAAATTAAACAAAAAATATTAAAATAGAAATTTAACGTCTATGTGTTTCTACAAAACAATATTTAAAACAAGTGTGTTTAATTTTCACCTACCTATTAACTCCTTTTTTTTATTTTTCTCTAATTATTTCTTTGAAAAAACAAACAAAAATTTGAATTCAATGACAATTTTTAAAAATTTTTTGAATTGGTTTGACAAATATTGAAAATATGATAAAGTAAAATTTAATTTATTTAATATTAAAATATTTCAAATGCAAACTTCATCGAATTGAGTTAACATTTGATATTCAGAAGGTCCTGGGGGTAGCTGGTTGTGAATCTGGTGCAAAAACTCGGAAAAGTTAAAAAAATGACATCGAAAAAAACATGCTTTAAAACATGTGTTTTGAATTTTAAAATTTTTGTTTTTAATTTGGTTTTCATAGCAAAAACATTGTTTTAAAAACAAAAACTTTTGTATTGAAAAAAAACAAAAACAAATTGGCCATTTCAGCCCTTGAAAGGACTTTGACCGAGCTTCTTATGATCAATTGTGTTGTGTGTGTTATTAAATGTTTGCAAACAATTGACCGAGAACTGGACCTACATGTTTTATGCCGACTCCGAACGGCTAAAGTTCATGTTCTCAAGAAGCTTTACATGGCATTGTTTACTCTCTGAGGTTTGCCATTGTCTGCAGAGAGGTGGTGACCGATCAGAACAATTTTTTATTGAAAAAAACTTTTCGCCACGGCTGGGGATCGAACCCGGGCTCCGAGCATGCTAGGCCACACACTTAACCTGCATGCCACGGTCACCACTTATAAATTCAATACTTTTGTATTGAATTTAACTTTAAAACAGCCTCTTTAAATTTTAACACATTTTTTCCTCAGTGTACTATAAAGAAATTGATAAAAATGATGAAAAATGTTTATAAAAGAATTTTATATTAATTTTTCATTTAAATTTTATGTAGCAAATGGGGATTGATTTCGAAATATCCAGGTCCTATTTTTTCTTCAATTATGCAAAATTTTTCGTAAATTTTTCTAAGTTTTCTATATTAAACTAACTTAAATTTTTACATTAAAACTGATATTGTGTGGTTTATTGATAGTAAATTTTTCTCTCACAACTTATAAGCCCAGTAGACAAAAATATTGGAACAATTCAGAGAAAATTCTTTAAGTTTTCTGAAAATTTTAGATTCTTACATCTTTTATCAAATACTTATGGATAGCATAGTTTTGTTTATTTTTTTTAATCTCTTCTAAAATATGTCATTTTTGTAGAGGGTGATATGAAAATATGTAGTAAGATTCATGGACTTATTGTGTAAAAAAAAAATCTTCTAAAGGGGTGCACAATTTTTTTTCCCCCCGGGTGCGACCAACCCTAGCTACGCCACTGCTTACGGGATAGTTTCAATTTTGAAAAATAATGTCAAATTTTTAAACATATGCGCGGAGAATAAAAGAGTCTCAACTTTCGGTCATTATATCTCAAAAAGTATCAGCGAAATAGAAATTAAATTTAAATTTAAAATTCGCGTAGATAGACGCGTAGATAGAGGGCGCCACACTATATCAAAATATTTCACCAAAAATATTTAAAAAAAAAACGGGATAGGCCAAAAATAACCACTTTTTACCTAGAGTCCAAAAAAGCAGCAGCAAACACTCGAGCTTCCAGCGAATCATTCGAATGTCAGCATTGTCTAGATGTATCTAGCATTGCCTTTGTATCAATTCGCAGTCGTCACACACTGCGCTAAGCAGCAATCGTTGTTTACGAATTCGAGTGGTATGCATGCATTTTTTTTGTGCGATTGTGGCTGACGACGATTGTTATTCGAGTGGCAAAAAATAACGAATGGTCTCATGTAGTTCTCTGATGTGCCAAATAAGAGCTTTTTGTGGACATTATTTAAATAAACAACGGTGTTGAAAAGTCATCGATGCGATCAAAGTTTACAGTAAAAATGCTTAATTTCAAAAAACTTGTGAACGTTGATTTGTTCGTTTCATAATTGGTGATTTTGATGATTGGTGATTTTGACCGCACTATTAGATGAAAACTCGAATCACAGCTGTTTCCAAACGTTTAAAAGCCCCTCAGCAAAGATATAAAAAAGGAAAAAATGGTTACATTCGTTAAAAGAGACATCGAAAGGTTTAGTCTAAAAAATTTCCTTGCTGCTTCAAAAACTTCAAAGTATTTTTGTGCTGTTAAAATCATCTGTTGAAATTTTTTTTTGTTTAAAGTAAAAGTGAAATGAAACAACAAATCTACCTGCTGGTCTGTCTTCTCAAAGCAAACAGTTTTTAAATGTGTTTTTCTTTATTTATCTTATCATTATCAATATTTCAGTGGAAGTGTAATGGACTGTAATGCGGAAGACGTGGGTTCGTATCCAAGCTGTACTAGTATCCAAAATTCAAATTCAGCCCATGATTTGCTTGATATAACAGCATTTTTTCCCTGAATATAAGAAAAATCGGTTATTTCCGTTAAAAAAAATAAAATTAGATCTATTGCCATTTTTCCAGTTTTCAGCTGATATCAGTTTTCTTTGACTTTTTGGAAATATAATTTATAGTTTTAACGATTCCTGTTAAAATTATGGCTTTTTGTTGGTTACTATTTTTAGATAAATTAACTTACGGATGATTATTTTTTTTAGCAGTTCAATTGCTTTAATTTTTTTTCAGAAAACAGATTATTTTCGAGATTAAGAAAAGCAAGATGTTCGTTCTTGTGCGACTAATTCGACACAGAGGTTTCTCTTCCTTACTTGGAGAAGAGCTGGACATTCAGTTAGAATATGTCTGGAGGTTTCTTCATCCTCAGGGTATAGCCTACAAAGTGAATCAGTTGAGATATTCATTTGTTGAATATGTTTCCTTAGATTGCAATGTTTGGATATTATTTCTGTCATCGCTCTTAAGGTGGCATTCATTCGCGGCAGAGAAAACAGACTTTTCTTTAAAAATTCATAACTCAGTCAAAAACAAACATTTTTCCAAAATTGTTTTTTATTATTGTAGAGAATTAAAGAAATTACAAGAAAAACTATTCAAAAAAAATATATTTTTGACTTCAACATGGTTTTATAGAGCTGCAAACTGGCGGCAGAGAAAAAAAGAAACATTGTCCGATCTGGAAAAAAAATACTTTTTTAAATCTTAACAAAATTGGTTATCGTATGACAGCAGCTTTTTTTAAAATTTTTGGTGATGTTTGAAAAAATACAAAAAAAAAATTTTTTCACAAACTTTGAACGCGTTTATCTCATTCATTTTTTGACGAATTCTTTTTTTTTTTTGTAACGGCGTTACAAAATCTACTAGTTGAACACAACGAATACCTACCAGCATAATATATATAACAGCAACAACTACTTGAACACAACGAATACCTGCCAGCATAGTATAAATAACAACAACAACACCACAACAAGTTAAACACACACAGCCAACGCATAGCAAACCAGCGAGCATAGTGTGCAGCAACAACAACATCACAGCCAGTCAGACACACCGCCAGCGTTGCCGTTTTCACTTCGATCGAAATTTTTTACTTCACTTTTATGTCAAACACTTCCACACTTCCTCTTTTGTGAAAAAACTTCGATTTTGAGTGATTAAAACTTTTTTTAGTAATTAAGTATATTTGATTTTTTAACTTCATTTCACATCAAAAAATCAATAACATGGCATAACTGTTGGTGTAAAGGAATTCATAACTTGTACCTTCTCTCACAGAGATTTGTATTAGATGAGAGAATTTTAATGATAGTGGCAACACTCTGTTCGATTAAATACTTCTTGCAAAAGCGCGCGTTGTGAAGGTTGTTGAAATGTAAGTTTGTAAGAATTAATTACTTCGAAGAGACTCTGATATTGCAAGTCGTATTGCAGCACGAATGACTGATTCAAATGTGATATATTTACAATTCTTGTCTTATGCACTGAGTGTTGTTAATTCGCTTAATTTAGAATTTCAAACAGAATCGCCTAGTTTTCATGAGTTGTTAAAATCATTCAAAATTTTATTTCAGAAGTATTGTAATTAATTTTATTGACATCTCTGCCGTAGAATTTGATATAATTTTTGAAAATGATCTCAATACTTTTATAATTAAGCCTTTGTCTGATATATATATAGGGCCTAGAGCCCAAATAAAATTTGATTCCTATGATATATCTGTAACAGATAAGAACGAAATTTTAAAAAGTTGTGTACAGTTCTATTACATTCGTACACTAATTATGAAAAGAGTCAATTTCAAATATCCAGTTTTGAGAACATTACAAATTTTGGATACAAGATCTTTAGCTAATAGTTTGGTTCCCCTCATAAAACTTTTTCCTAATCTCATCGAAGAAAAATATATCGACTGTCTAGAAAAGGAATGGCGTCTTTTAATATTAAATGATTTTTTAGCAGAAAAAGGATTTGAAGAGCTTTGGTTCTAAGTTTTTAAATTAAAAAGTGCCTTAGAAGACCTGATGTACCAAAAAAAAACTTTCGTAAGAGCGTTACTAATGGCGTTTTCGTTTCTACCAAAAAATGTTGCCTTTTCATTGCCCTTGCCTTTTTTCGTGTTCGATTCTAAAATAAGTGCAAACGGGTGAGTAAATTCTGTGTTCGTTTCTTAAAATGTCACACTCACAGAGGGCAAAAAAGGCGCATTTTCTGCCTTGCAAACTTTCTCAGGGTAGATGATTGCCCTGCATATCAGCTGTTTTTAAAACGATAATATTATGACATGCGTGCGTTAGACAAGGATGGTTATATTCGTTTATTTAAGTTGACATTTTTCGAGTAGGCAAAAACATGCACTTTTACAGGGTTGCGGGCAACATTGAAAACATTTTGCACTGCGACAGGGCAACATTTTTTGGTAGAAACGAAAACGCCATAAGCTTACCGCACGGTGGTGCAATAACAGAAAGAGTACTTTCACAATTAAAACTACACTGAGGGAAATATGTGTTAAAATTAAATGAAATTGTGTTCATTTTAAACGAATTTGTTTTTGAAATAGAAAAAAAAAAAAACAAATTGGCCATTTCAGCCCTTGAAAGGACTTTGACCGAGCTTCTTATGATCAATTGTGTTGTGTGTGTTATTAAATGTTTCTACACAATTGACCGAGAACTGGACCTACATGTTTTATGCCGACTCCGAACGGCTCATGTTCTCGAGAAGCTTTACATGGCATTATTTTACTCTCTGAGGTTTGCCATTGTCTGCAGAGAGGTGGTGACCGATCAGAAAAATTTTTATTGAAAAACTTTTCGCCGCGGCTGGGGATCGAACCCGGGCTCCGAGCATGCTAAGCCACACACTTAACCTGCATGCCACGGTCACCAAATAGAAATAGAGCTTGAAACAAATTCATTTAAATTAAACATAATTGTTTTTAAAGTTAAATTTAAAACAAGGGTTTTTGTTTTTAAAACAATGTTTTTAAATAAGAAAACAAATTTAAAACAAAAATTTTTAAATTTAAAACAAATGTTTTAAAACATAATTTTTTCGATGCCATTTTTTAATTTTTTCCGAGTTTTTGATTACAGATTCGTAATCAGCGACCCTTGGGACCCTCCGATTACCAAATCTTAACTCCTTTTTAAAGAAGTTTGCATTTTAAATATTTCAATATTGAAAAACTGAATTAGTTTTTATTTTATTTTATGTTCGATATTTTTCAAACCAATGAAAATTCAAAATTCAAAAAATGTCAAAGAAAGTTTCAAAGAAATAATGAATGAAAAAAAATTGAAAGGAGTGTATAGTTGAAATTTAAACACAATTGTTTTAAATTTTGTTTTGTAGAAACGCAAAGGCGTTAAATTTATATTTTAAAAATTTTTGTTTAATTTTAAAGTATGTTTTTTTTCTCAGTGTAACTAAAAATACAACTACAAATAAGTTAAAATTTAGCACCGTAAATTCAATAATGCTAATAAAGGACCACTTTCTAAATGATCATTTTTTAAATTGGAATCCTTAAACGAATACTTTATCGAATGTTTGTTATAACAGTGATATTTAGTTCAGAACCGAAGAAATAGCTGCATAAAAAATAGAAATAGAAATTAGAAATAGATAATTTTTTTAACATTGTTAATTTATACATATAAGTGATTGTAATGTATTTCAGTATTTTCTTATTGAACGCGTATTTTCTTATTAAACTTTATTGATTGATTTTTATGAAAATATTTTTATTGATTTTTTCGTTATTAATTTTGAAATGTACCTAAATATGCTTAATAAACATTCATGTTAAAACAAAATTAATTTATTTTAACACTTCGAAATCTCTGAAAATACTTCCATCTTGTAGCCTATTTTACTTCGTTTTAAAATTCTCGAACGGCAACACTGCACACCGCCAACGCTTGATAGAGCAACCATCAGCTATGAGCAGAATTTGTATAACATGCAATATAATTCACAACACGTTTTGTAAATAAACTATATAAGACGAGCCAACTGTGTCGACAGTGGACACGGCTCGAAGGCGTAGTGTCTTGTCCGTCTCATACTTGGCAACAAGTAAACTAATTTTTTGAGCAAAACACCGAGAGGCAGGTTGCTCGTTTCATACATTGTAGTTATATTCTTTATTTTTGCACTCGGTCGGACTTCACCGTCGGCTTCGGTCGATTGGATACCCTTCCGAATACTTAGCGTGTTGCACTCGATCGGACTTCACCGTCGGCTTCGGCCGAATGGATACCCTTCCGAGTGTCTAATAGTTGTGTTTGTTGCACTCGGTCGGACTTCACCGTCGGCTTCGGTCGATTGGATATCCCTCCGAACACTTAGCTTGTCACATTAGTTACCCGTTAGGGATTATATAATTTAAGAATATGCTATATTTATAATTTTTATTGAAAAGAAATATATATATAAAAGTTATTTATACAATTTGAGAAATACATATATATACTACATAAGACATAAAAATTACATTGTATAATTTAATTCTGCAAAAGATGTATTTTACTTTTGTATATAATAATTCTACGGTATATTTTCCAAATTCAACGCACTCTGTCGAGCACTGTCTAAGCCAAGCCGCATAAAACTCGCCACGAATGCAAATCACCGGTACTTACCGAAGCACCGAATCCTGAATATTACCGCACCAGAACCAGTAATCACCGAGGCAGAGTCAGAGAGGGCAATTGTTGGAAAATTACAGCTTGATACCCAAGAATGATTGTTGTTGTGTATTTGAAAAGACTTATGTACAAAATATATATACATAATTAATCATAGAGATAACTCAATAAAACTGATTGTACTTGAAATATTAAAACCAACAAGTCTTGTTATTTAACGGAGGTTCGAGGGTCCTTCGTTTGATCCTGGAGCGGCTGAGTCAAACCTCAGCCTTTGAGAAAACCCCCTTACATTTTTTTGTATTATTTTAAACTTGATTTGCTATGACACGAGATCTTTTTTAAATTTTTTTTTTATGTTTTTTTATGAATTTTTTAAATCAATATTTTTTCGAAAAAACACACTTTCAAACTTGGAACATCACCAAAAATTGAAAAAATTTAAAAAAAAACTCCTGTCATACGATAACCAATTTTGTTAAGATTTAAAAGTAATTTTTTTCCAGATCGGACAATTTTTGCGACTCCCGGCACTGCAACCACGAGACTCCGTTTTTTTCTCTGCCTCCAGTTTTTAGCTTTATAAAGCCATAAGTAGTGAAAAATAAATTTTTTTTTTAAAAATTTTTTCTTGTAATTTGTTCAATTCTCTACAATAATAAATTTTGGAAAAATGTTTGTTTTTGACTGAGTTATGAAATTTTTAAAAAATGTCTGTTTTCTCTGTCGCGAATGTTATGTCCCCCCTTAAATTGCAATGTCTAGTTATAGTTCCGGTCATCGAACTTAAGACATTTTTGCATATGTTAATAAGGAACTTCGATTTTTTAGGCGATAGTTCTGGGAATATTAGTTGAGTGCAAATCCGTGCTAAAGAGTTCTTTCCAGAATCTTGAGATTCACGAAATGAGGTTGTTTTGATGTGTTTCTTTAAGAGAGTTCTAACAAACATCACAGAACGGTTCTGGTCCTGTGAATGGCTTTCATATGAAAACTATGGGTGGTTATTCTGATTTTAGTCATTATAAAGAAATTTCTTAATCCTTACAAAAAAATTATTTATATCAAATTTTAGTGCTCAGCGATTATTCTTAAAGGATTGGCCTCAGTTTATATAAATTATTGCACTGCGTGGTATTCCTTTGGGACAGCGAACTATTTATATTTTATTATATTTCTCAAGCTTTTCAACGAAATTGAACAAAATTGATAGATTAATTATGTATACTTTATAATTGTATTGTATATAATTTTTTAAATAAATATTTGATTACATTATTTAACCTTCTACCTATGTCTTTCTTTGGTTTTTTTTTTCAGATGCGAATTCCACATGAAAATAGCAAATCGATAAATGCACGCATAGAACTCCCTCAAACCAACTAATGAAATAAAAAACAAAAACAACGCCTCCCTGGGAAGTTACAACAACTGTGCCCACAACAACAAAACGCAGAATATATGAGGCCTTAGAGGAGCACTTTTGCTCCAAAAAGTGAAATAAATTTACAAAAAACCAAAATCAAAGCATATTTAATAAAGAAAGAAATGCCAAAATCATAAATAACTAAACCATAATAAATAAATTTCATATAAAAAGAACTTCTAAAATAAATTCAAATACAAAAGCTGTGCTGCAAATATTAAGCTTACATACAATATAAAAAAAAAATTCAAATAAAAAAGTAAACGTTTAATAGTTTTTAAATCTTAATTCTTCCATTATAAGTAGAATTTCTTTAGTAGCAGAGAATTTAGAAAAAAAAGAGAATTAAGCACTTTTGATCTAAATTGTTCTTATAAATTAAATGATATAAAAAACTTACACAAATTAAAAATAAATTTAAAAATATAACTGTAGATGATAAAAGTTATACTCAAAAATATAACGTGCAGTTTTTCAGCAAATCTATACGTAGTTCTAGTTCTAAAACGCAGCAAGACTCTTGCAAAACGTGTTGTGAATCTCTCAATAATAATGAGAATTATTTTCAATTATAATTAATAATTAATAATTTATTTAATTGTATCAGTGTTGTAAGAAAATATAAATAAAAAACAAAAAATAAAATAAATTAAACAAATAAAAATCAATGCAAACCAAACGAGCTTCATAAATTTCAATAAAAGCAGCCAGAACTATAAAAAACAAGCCAAGCCAAAAGTAAATTCGCAAATATTCGAGCACGCAATGCAAAAAAACAACACAAAGCACAGCAACAAACAACAGAATATAAGAAGTTAGAAAACTTAGCTAATAATAAAAATAACAACCAAGTAGCAGCTAACAATTAAACTTCACCTTAACCTTAAACCTGAAAACTAGCAACAACAGCGGAAGTAAAGATAAAAAAAGAACTATTCAACACTTGGCGCGTATTCAAAAATTGTAATTTAAAAAAACAACAAATAAAAAGAAGCTACAAAACTTCAAATCAGTGCTTGAGCAGCAAACAAGGATCAGCCGTTTGACGTCCTTCGCGTGTTCGAGCACAGTATAGTAGAGTCAAGAACAACTTTTTGTGCAGCGCACACAAAACAACAGCACGAGAACAGACGCCCGCCTGTTGTTGTTGTTGCTGTTGTGAGCATTTCCGGCTAAATCAACTTCTCATTTAAGCACAGCCAACTTCCTCTACCCTACTTCCTGTTCTGCCCCTACCCCCATCACTATCCTACTTGCCTACTTGCAAAGCGACAAGACAAGGTGTGGCACGCGCAGGGAGTGCAACAAATTTAACAATAAATTACAAAAGCGTCATGACCGGAAGTCAGGTGAGTGTTTCGCGTTAAATGTCGCTATTGTTGTTGTTGTTGTTGATGTTGTTGTAACTGCTATTGCTGCTCTGGCTGCAATACAAATAACAACAACAACAACAATAACATCAACAGCAGTAAAACAGTTATTGTAAAAGTTTTTCTGCATATATGTATATATTAAGGCTTATGTATGTTTGTCTTTTGCATGTATTAGTGAAGCCACTACCACAATTCATGCATTTCTACACAAATTCCCAGTTTTGTAAAAATTCAAACAAGCTATTTGTTGTTACGGAAGTGTTCATGTCTAGCAGGTGTGAATTTTAATTATTGCAAAAAGTTTGACATAAAAAGCTCTTTTGTTGCACAGGCGTGGCTCATGAACTTTAAGCAGGCATCAAATTGTTCGTATAAATGTTGTTAGTTGCTAAACAATTTTAATTATTTTTTGGTTTATATTAAAATACCAAAGGATTCACAAACAGTGTTGGTTTCAAAAAGAACCATTTAGATTGTTTTTTCTGTGATATATTTATGAACACCTTTTAAAACTTTGGTAGAACATTTTTTAATCTTTAAAGCCAAAAAAAAACAAATTGGCCATTTCAGCCCTTGAAAGGACTTTGACCGAGCTTCTTACGATCAATTGTGTTTTGTGTATTAATAAATGTTTCTCACAATTTACCGAGAACTGGACCTACATGTTTTATGCCGACTCCGAACGGCTAAAGATCATGTTCTCAAGAAGCTTTACATGGCATTATTTACTCTCTGAAGTTTGCCATTGTCTGCAGAGAGGTGGTGACCGATCAGAAAATTTTTTTATTGATAAACTTTTCGCCCCGCGACTGGGGATCGAACTCGGGCTCCGAGCAAGCTGAGCCACGCACTCAACCTGCATGCCGTAACCGTAGATCTTTAAAGCCAAACATACACAAAACTTAAATTTTCAAAATCTCTATACATATTCGGATAATTCAGAGACGATTCATCTAGCGCCTTCAGCCCCTCCAAGCCATTCGCGAGCTCTTGAAAGGACTTGGACTGGGGCCTTACTCTGTAACGCGGTTCGAAAGTTAAATTGTTCGAATTCGGAAATTTGATACTCTGCAATTCGACTTTCGCATTAAATATTTTGACATTTCTTCTGTTTCTTCACCCGGTTTTTCGCATTTTTAACGTTTGAAAGTCAGTTATGCTATTTTAACTGAATATTTGATGAAACGATAAGTTAAGTCACTGTCAGTAATGCGAAAGAGTTACCTATTGAGATTTTACTTTCGAATCGCATTTAATTTTCGAATTGCATTGCCTTTCGAATCGCGGTACAGAGTAAGGCCCCTGAACTTCTTAGGATCAATTGTGTTTTGTGTGTTGTTAGTTTCTTGATAAACAAAAAAATATCTCTATTTAAACCACCCTGTACTTCTCTTTTACAGTGTAGTTTGCCACAAACGTAAACGAGTGTCATACGGATTTTCGCTATCGCCTTACTTTTAAGAGGTTCAACCCATTAACTCTCAATGGACATAATTTTCATACACCTGATTGAAGAGTCGTCATGTTATGCGTTCTACATTAACAAATTCAGAAACCACTATTACTTATGCTAAGAACTCTTCCCAATCAGCCCCACTCTCATCTACTGTTATCTGGTGTACGGTTCTCTGGTGATCAATTGTACCAAAATAAGCTACTTTAACTCTCTAACAGGAGTGCAAAGGTTTATAAGATCCACCTCACGGGCGAGTCTGGAAATGATACTACATCTTCTTTCCATAAAAGAGTTCTTGAAGTGTTCCGCAACCAAGAGCGCGATTCTTCTTAGTGAGTCACACTAAAACAACACTTTCGGACATGCATCTATTCTAAGTCTCTATGGAACTGAGGAATCAAAAAGAACAACCTACTATATCATACCATACCCATTCCCAGCAGACAAGAATGATTATGGAATAGGACAAAGAATGTATTTTATATTCAGGCAGAGGTTTAAGCGATTGAAAAAGCTGCACAAGCGTAGTAATTTTTGTAGATACTCAAACGACCATCAAAGTGCTGGAATGCAAAAAACCCAAGTCCAAACGGTACTAAATTGTAAACAAGTTCTAAACAGTGTCTTTAACAGTACTCTGCTAACTCCCCGAATACAGCAATGCAAACGAGAATGATAAAGCAGATGAGCTGGTAAATAGTGGATAACGATAGGCACAAACAGAACCATTGCAAACGTGAACATTCCAATAGGTGTAGTCAATAAACGCATCAACTTCAAAACCAGAGAAGGCTTCCACAAGTGACTGCGCTATATTAAGAAAATTCTGGCCAGAACAAAATGAGAACAGAACCAAGAGTCTTCCGCTCTTGGCAAAACAAGAAATCCGGATACTGGTGGGCATCCAAACAGGTCACTGCCTTATCGGTGTGATGGACAAAAGGATTGGCATAATGGTGCCAGACTTTTATCGAAGCTCTAATGATCCAGAAGAAACGAAAACAACATCCTTCTTTTGTATGAATGTCCAAATCTACAAAATCGTCGACTCCGATGTACAGGAATATCTTGTATATCGGCCACATATGGGTCAGTTTTTCAGTGCTAGTTTAACTCTGTTTCAAGTTTAAACCATGAATCGAGTTTTTCAGTGAACTTTAATCGAAGTTTAAGCTCCCAATGTTGGTGAGTTAAGATCTAGTTAACTTGTTGTTTGACATATGATTGATGTGACACATGATTACTTGGCTGGTTCTATCTAGAATCTAGGTTCTAGATTGATTACTGCTAGTTCTATCCGTCTGCTTGTATTCAATTATTTGTTTAAAGTCTGCAACCAGCGTCAACAAGTATTCTACTTCTTTCGTATTAAATTTGTTGCATCTTTTGTTATTTTGTACACTCATTTTTAATCACTTTTTTTCTTATTGGAGCTATTTTATATTTTACTTTATATTTTATGGCAATTTCATAGTCAGCTGTTAGAATTTCTCAGTAACTATTTGACGTTTGCAAGTGTTGCCATATTATTCATACCTAATCTGCATGTAATTAAACCAACACTGAAAAACTGATTGATTAATTAAGCTCAGATCAATTTTAATCTACGATTAACTAATCTCTAGTTAAACAAAGCTTAAACCAGCACTGAAAAACTGGCCCTAAAAGCACAGGGTGATTCTGAGAACTAGCATAACTGAAAACGAACAAGGTTTATCTGATACCACAACCAATGGGTTAAATGCAAAAAAAAATAAGGAACTCATAATGAACCAAAAGACCCCACGGTAGCATCTCAACCCTGCATAACTCTTCTACCCTAACCTGTCTTAAACTATGTTCATACTGAGATCAAAATAAGGTAATTTCGAGCTTTTGCGCAATTTCGACTGAAATGATCTAAGAACTATGGTAATTTCCGATACAATTTGTTGATTTGGAAATTACCTCAAAGAAGGTTACTTCGTTTAAACTACTCACGAAATTAGGCAAAAATGCACTTGCAATCCTGAAATCTGAATATAGTGTGGATTAAACACACACTTTTTTTGACGTATTAACAATCTTGCTATCCATTTCAGCTGAGCCGTAAAAATTATACATGATAATGGCTTAATTCAGATACTTTACTTTTTTGACCCTTCGGGTAGAAACCCATTCAGTGAAAATTAGATGAGCGATGTTTTCAATGAATTAAAACAAGGTAATTTCGTTTAAATTACTCACGAAATTAGGCAAGAATGCACTTGCAACCCTGAAATCTGAATATAGTGTGGATTAAACACAGCCTTTTTGTGACGTATTAACAATCTTGCTATCCATTTCAGCTGAGCCTTCAAAATTATACCGTTCGGTTAGCAACCCATTCAGTGAAACTTAGGTGAGCGATGTTTTCAATGAATTAAAGTTGTACAATTGATAACAAAAATGCGATATGTGCGAAATAATTTTGCAAACTTACTTTGAGTAAGAATTTTCTATTTTTAATTCAACATTTAAGTTGGAAACTGTTGAGAGTGCTGAATGTGGCCAGTAATGAATTAACAAAAAAATAAATCAAACGTCAAACGAAATTATCCAAGCCTAGTGTGAACAGTTCTGCACAATTTCGAAATTATCTCACGAAATTACCTAATTTGATCTCAGTGTGAACATAGTATTAGCCGAGTGTGAACACTTTTGTACAATTTCGAAATTATTTCACGAAATTACCTAATTTTATCTCAGTGTGAACATAGTTTTAACTCTTTCCAATGGTGATAGTTTTTGAAAAATAAAATTTAGTAAAGGTTGGGTTAAGTAAAGAACAATCATTATTCAACTCGCCATTTTGTTCTACTAAAAATTTGTTAACTTTACTAACCGTATTTATTTAAAATTCGGACATCAAAGTTACGATCTAGATAGGTTAAAGACATGTAGAAAAATTGGAAGGGAACAAAATATTTCTTTTTTAAAGAAAACTCAATCGGAAAATTGTGTTTTTGACGTTACTTTTTGATTTTCCCATGGTCACATGTCATTAGAGAAACTTTTAACCTTCCACAATTTCGCCGAACTCATTACTTGGAGACATTTCAAACTTTAGTGTGAAAATTCCGTCCTATTAGCGTTAATGGGTTAACGATACCTAAAATTGATTTTCAAATTTCAATAAAAAATTTAAAAAAACTCTAGAATTATTCTTTTGTATGGATTTTATAAGCTTTTGAATTCTATAAGTTGATGCTTTTTTTTAATGTTGATACTTTTGGATACATTTTGAATGAAAATGTTTATTGTTACTTTTATGATCCAAGCAACACTGATCCAAAAACAAAGTTTTCTTTAAATAAAAAAAAACGAAATTACGAAAAATGTCCACCATGTTTTTTATTCGATTAGTGAAATTTGTTATCATATTCTTACAATTAAATTTTTCTTAAAAATTTAAATGATTTACTCTTAACACTTCACATTTCATATATATTTTTTAGATAGATAGAATCTGTATTATACCCATGAAGAACTTCAGAGTTAAAATATAAATGGTAACAAATAAAATGTTGTTTGATTACAACTAAATCCTGAGTTTTTAATAGAAAGATCAAAAGTCGAAATAGTTGTTATAACTAAACCATAAAAATACCTACAATTATACACATACCGGTGCCCATATGAAACCCATCATACCATATCCATCATATCATTCCCATTTTAGTAAAATGATTATAACAAGCAATACCATACCCATCATATCAGGCCCTTGATACTACATCCATTGCAGCACCCAGAAATTAACGAATCCAATATAGAAAACTATATATGAGGCTCTCAAAGCAATGTGGGCCAACCTACAAAAAAAGTTTTTTAGGATTATGCCACCAGACACGCTTACTGAGATTATATTTAGACCACTTTACTTCTGAATGCCTCATATATTCTTAATCAGCGGTCACCTCATTATTCGATTTAGCCCTATCCGTTCATCTGTGTGTTGTTTGTAAATACAGTATAAGAAGAAAGAGTAAGGATAATAAACACGTTTACCTCGCATTCAGCCCCAACATTTTATACTCAATAGGTGCTTAAACTAAAGCTAGAGAAATAAAATTTCATGTGTAATGTTTTTTATATCTAAGATGAGTTAAAAAAATGGACGCCATCTGTCCACACGAGCCCACCTCCCATACAACCCATAAAAAGGCGTGCGAATTTGCTATATTTTCGGGCTAATGTATGAGGCATTGATAAGGTATTGATAGTGCGAAGATTAACTGAAGTGAAATATTTTTGCACCTTAGGAGCTTCTAACGGTACATCGTAAATATAAACAATCCAACGAAGATCGAAGTACACCGATAAGTCCAGAACTTCAAAATCTCCACCATTCATATTAAGGGAATCTATGGAGAATGGCAGAGAGTCGTTGATAAAAACCAAAAACAAAGTAGGTGGTAGGCCTGAAATCTGCTGTACTCCTGTATCAATGGCGTGATCTCCGGATAAAATGTTATCCACCCGGACTCGGATGGACTTATCCTTAAAAAACTACATGATTCAATGAGATAAGTTACCTCCGGCACCGTTTTGAAATAGTTTTGACACCAACGGTTTGTCTTACAATCGGTCAAATGCCTTTCAAATATCAATAGTACAGTCAGTCAATGTACTATCATAGTAGTATCAATGATAATCTTGCAGTATCGTATTATTGAACGTATTGATCAAATTTTTCGGTGAGGAACGTCATAAGAGCGGGGTCTTCGGAAATCATACTGACGGTCCTTGCTGGAGTTCAGAAATTTCATAAGGTTGACTTTTAATCCACTCTCTATGACCTTAGAGAGTATAGAGCATATTTTTGTGAAAATCTCTTTGCGCATTTGAGATTTTTCCTATACATCTTCTCATGGGAGATGTTAAAAAAATGTTGTTAAGGCCGATCCTGTAGTAGCGTACGCTTTAAGCAGAATTGACGATATGCTATCAGGATGAAAGGCTTTGTTTTTGTTGAGATTTGCAAGAACTCTTCTCTCCTGCATTGATTTATTTTCAACAAAGAACAGTCAATCGAAATTGTGAAATTTTGTGGAAACAATCCAGCCAAGAGATTTGCTTTTCAGGCCGAGTCAGTGAAGATTTGGTCATTTTTTAAAAGCATTTTAATTGATGAACGCGTCTGATTATGAACTTTTCTACGAAAGACAATTTGTTCCATTGATAGTTTGCGAATATATTAAAGAAACATTCTACGTATTAAAAATACACCATAGGTTTTCCTAGTTTCAATCGAAGATCGAGATCCTCGCCACTTTCGATAGAGCTTTTAAAGCTAAAACAATGTTATTTGAATAAAGATTTAAAGAAAGGAATAATTTTTATTCCACCTGGTTGGGCAGCACGAAAATTAAATCTATTTTTATGCATAACGTCGACTTAAAATAAAGTAGAACTTCTCCTTTTGCCAAACGACAAATAAGTTGAAATTCTCATTTTTATCATCTTATTTTAATATAATCTATATTAATCCATTAAGCCGTTTCCACTATTTTATATTTCAACTAATGTTATTTTCCAACTAAACTTACAGGTCGCTAAAAAATGCAGGGTATGAGTTACCTGCAGGACGATTCTAAACTGGAGGCTCTTACCAAAGCAGTTCTCATCTCTATTCTAGGAATAGGCATAGTTTTATCAAATTTATTAATAATAGCCACTTATGCGAATTTCAAAGGTAAGTCATAACGATTCACGCTTAACGGTATTGTTAATGATTTTATTTTATTTACAAAAAAAAAAAAAAAAAACAAAAAATAAATAAACTCGAACTTACTTACAAACTATTTTCAATAAAAGGCAAAATTAACAAACTTCCTACTTTTGGTGCTCAAAACAATTTAGCTTGACGAATAGGCTTGGTATTTAGCAGACTAGAAAGAAAAAAAATAATATTGATGACGGCATATTTTAAAATGATATAAATTGAAAAAAATGCTAATACTTGTTTTTTAATTTATTTCTTTACTCCTTGACGAATAAACGATGCTGCAACTTCCAACAACATTACCATCATCATCATCAACATGATAATCTAGGTCCCACGGAGGTCATCAATTATTATCTGCTGTCATTGGCCGTAGCGGATTTACTATGCGGCTTGCTGATAGTACCATTTTCGGTCTATCCAGCACTCGCCGGAGAATGGATGTACGGCGATATACTGTGCCGCTTCACCGGTTATCTTGAGGTAACACTGTGGGCGGTCTCAGTGTACACGTTCATGTGGATCTCGGTCGATAGATATTTAGCTGTAAGAAAACCGCTCCGGTACGAGACGGTGCAAACGAAAACCAGGTAACCTTATTTTGAATAAAAAATAAGAGTTCAAAAAAGCAAAAATGTATTAGTCCTTTTTAAGCACCCCAACTAAAGTGAATACCCTACCCATCTCATACCTTTATTTATTCTTATTTCCACTTTAATGCCTTTCTTTTCTTTTGCAGATGCCAATGTTGGATGGCCTTTACTTGGGTCTCGGCGGCCCTGCTCTGCTGTCCACCTATACTCGGCTATTCGCTACCCATACAGAACAACGTAACGCACATCTGCATGCTGGATTGGGGCAACATGGCGGCGTATAGCGCCACATTGGCGATTTTAGTTTTAGGCCCTAGTGTTATATCGATAGTACACAATTACAGTTACATTTTCATAATGATGAAACGCCTACGCTCGGGCGAACCCATCCACGACAAAGAATATGCAACCGCATTGGCTGAAAATTTATCGAATCCTAGTCATATGATGTCATTCGCATTAGTGTTTGCATTCTGGATATCATGGCTGCCATGGATGTCGGTACGTCTCTATGAGGCGGTAACCGGCAATGTTATCCAAAGTACTCTTGTGAATTTCGCTGTCGTATGGATCGGCATACTTAATTCATTTTGGAAGATTGTCATAATGACGAGTATGTCGCCGCAATTTCGTATCGCGCTCAGAGTATTTTGTTTAACTATTTGCTGTAAGACTAAGGGCCGTTTGCAAGCAGAGCTAATCGGGTTGGACCCAGATGACTAGAGTCGTTAGATTTTCGTAGAACGCTCCACTCAATTCAAAATCTTGCTAAATTTTTTCAAAAAATTCCAAACATAACAGAATTTAACCAAAAAAGAAACAAAAAATCAGTAAAAATTCGTTTAAATTATGCCACAAAGTGTGAAAATTATCTAAATTAAACAAAAAAACATTAGCATTTATATGGTTTAACATGCTCATGAAGCGTGCGAAAGAGAGTTGGTGTTTTTTAAAAAAATTGGCTTTATTTGAAATTGTTTAGAACTTGTTCGGTACAACGCTTAATTGGCAAATATTTGGAGTTGCATATTGAAAACAAATACAACAAAACAAAGCAAACAATTTTCACACACATTTCAGTCTCATACAATTTCATCAAATCATTGAGCAAATAATTCCCTAACGCGCATTTGTAGGGTTACGCTTTGTCGCATTTTTCGCTCTTATACATACATATATATTAGTAATTAGTTATAATTCAAGAGCTTAACACATAATAGAAATTTGTAAAAAATTTAAAATTAAAAATTTGCATAAACAACATTTGTAGGGTTTTTTGCCAAAAAAAAAAAACTATTCTTGAAGTGAAATTTAAATAAGCGATAATTTCCTTTTGTTTTTGACTAAAACTAAACTAAAATCTCCTTAATTTCAACTTATTGAGATTTTACTGAGACATTTGGCATAAACTCTTAGCATAGTTCTCAATGTGTTAATTATTTTTTGTGTCATTTCTGGCGCGTTTCACTTAGTTTAACAAATACATCTGTAACTGTAGCATTTATTTTGTTAAAATTTGAAAATATATACTATATTAAATAATTACAATAAAAGCAATACAATACATTCCAAACTAGAATATAGAATACACAATAAACAAAAAAAGTGGTTTTGGTAACTTTTACTTTGAATGGTGGAGAAAAAGTTACTATTTTTAGTTATTATATTTATTTAAAAATTACATTAACGACAATAGGTCATATTTTAAGTATTTAATTTAATAAACATAATATAAATTAAAGTAAATCCATTCAAAATCAAAACATTTAATGGAAGCAAAAATTAATACGAAAAATTTTATTTTTCTAAAATAGAAAAGTTATAAGAATTTCTTTAAGTTTTTGGAAGATCCCTTTTTTTATTCTCATCTTAAGCTTAAGGAACGAATCCAATGGAGGATTTAATGTTGCAGTAATTTCAATACGAGGCCTAAATGTTACGTCGAGTGGTATAGCTTGGAGGTTTAGAAATACACATAACTTCTTGTTGATTACATTGTCAGAACTCTGGATGCGTTTTGGACCTATTTTATACACAGTTCGCTTTGTGGTACCAGGTTACAAGTTTACGAGCGTCTTCGTTTAATCTCTCGCCATAACCTAGCCAGCGAAGCCGCTAAATTTAAATACGCTTGACTATATCGATGTTGGCATATAGTTCATACAGCTCGTGGTTCCATCGTACTATAGACCATAGATCTTGCGAAGAATTTTTCTCTCAAACACTCCCAAAGTCCTTTCATCAGTGCTGCTCAATGTCCAGGTTTGTGATGCATATAGTAGGACGGGCATGATTATTGACTTATAGAGCATCAGTTTTATTCGTCAAGAGAGACCTCTGCTTCTCAATTGCCTAGTGAGCCCAAAGTAACAACTGTTAGCAAGAGTTATCCTTCGTTTAATCTCGATACTGATATCATTGGAGGAGTTAATTCTGGATCCAAGGTAGACGAATTCTTCATATCATCAATATACGGCAGCAGCATAACACTCTTATAGAAAATTGTCCCGCTGCGTCTCAGGTCAGCCAGCAGCTAACGATATTAAAAAAGTCGCACGATAAGGAATCACCTTGTCTGAAACCGCGCTTGGTATCAAACGAAGGGGAGGGATTATATGACTTTCATTGCTATATTTTATATTGCCATCAATCTTTCTTACCATAAATATCCTTGCTTATACAATTAAATCTCTCATTTACAAATGTTAGTACTCTTTATTTGATAAGCAACACTAGCTTGCGTTCAAATCTGTTGAAGGCTTCACATCAGCTCCTGCAAGACCGGCTTATATATTACTCAGCACAACGGCACGCTAATGCTCAGCACATCTTCTTAATAGCCACGACGATCTATTTGGTAGAGGCATAGCTCCTCATAAGAATTAAATGATAATCATACAGAGACGCATGGCCCATCTGTTGAGTCTTCATTCACTGTTAACTAATCAACGTACTTGTCAAAAGACTCTCTGCCATTCAGCATTTTTTCTTGTCCATTGCCACACTGATACCTAAATTTTTGTCCTTCCTCTCTCTTACACGCTTTGCACGTATGATGGTCCTCATTCACTGCCAAGCAGTCAACATGCTCACCCTACTTAAGACGCTCTCTGCCTTTCAGCATTTTTTTCTTGTCCATTGCCACACTAACACCTACATTGTGCTCCCCCCCCCCCCCCCCCCCCCTCCTTACAAGCTGTATTCTCAGCTTAACTTATCTAATATTCAAGCTCAGCACGAGACTAACCCTCAATTATGAAAGCCACATCAATTTACGCACAGCATTAAGACAATTGCTTAAGCTGTAGTAAAGTCTGGTCACTACATCTAGATATAGGCAACTTCTTTTTCCTCGTTATATATACTCAAAGGGTCGCTTATGAATTATTCAGGAAATTTCGACAGTTTTTTTTTGTTTTGCAGATTGTCGTATACTTGATCCTTCCAACGGAAACTTGGGCATTTACTTCTGACTACAACTTTGGTAAAATGTCCATTGATCAGCTTTTCATTCTATCGTATTCGGTACCCATTATTGACGAAGTGAAGACAATAAATTCAATAAACTGTTTTGTAATTTCAAAGAGAGCACAATTAGCAAAAACAATCTAGAAGAGTATAGGGGACAATTATCATGATAGTGAGGATATTAAAGCTTATATACCTTCGAGACACATCGTTGGTTAAGAGAGCCTATATAAAACCACTTCTTAATTCTAAACAGATTGGTACTTTAGTCGACAAATATAGAACCGTTAGCCACCTAGCAGATTGTTCGACAATAATTCTCCCCGTAAGAAGCATGGCTTCAAAACAATAACTGCAAATAAATAAATTATTAAAAGTCTTAATTTATTTTGGATACATTTACCTTCGTGTTTTTTAAGCCATATTTTGTAGTAAACCTGTTGTGAAAATTGCTCTGTTTACATCTTAAAGGTTGTTGAACTTTAAAGTACTTTTTATTTCAAGTGGTGACAAAGTTTTTGTGATGGTTTGTGACAGCTATATTCATATTAATGTTCGATAACTCTGTACAAAATTTTACATTTCCTGCCGAAGTAAATTGCTGCTGTTATCATAGCTTATTACTGGATTTAATTGCACTGAATATTTCAGTTTGATTGGTGCTTTTTTAAAGAATTTTAAAGGAAAACATTTTTCATTTATTTAGTGGAAATTTTCGATATATATTTAGTATATTTGATCTAGTAAAATTCATTTAAAATTTAGTACTTTTGAATAGTACATTGAAATGATGACATTAAAAGAAACATTGAATTTGAAATATCGTCGTTGTTATTTACATAGACCTTATATGCAGATAATAACTTTCGGTATTGACATTAAGAATTTCTGTAGCCAGATAAGAAAATAAGTCTGTTCAAACAGATTCAAGTTTAATTTCAATGAGTAATAATGTAATTAACTTCAATTGTAAACCTTGGTTATCTCAGTTATTTACATCTAATTTTTTGATGTTGAATTAACAATGTTGATTAACATATTGTTCGAAATTTTTACTTTATACATACGACGATACATATACAAATTAATTTAAAATATATAGATAGATATAAAAACAAAGTGCAATAATAAAAATCATTAATGTTCGAAAATATTATATAATATAAAAATATTATGTAATTAAAATATAAATCGTAGCAAAATTAAAATTATGTCAACCAATGTCAACTCGGCTATACAAAAACAGCGAGTAAGATAATGTAGATGATTTTCAAAAACACAACAAATCAGTTTTTTTTTAGTTTTTCATTTACATTTTACTTTCTTTATTCTTATAATGTAATTATTTATTTACTATTGCTGCTTATTGTTCTTCCCATAATAGCTTATCTTCATAGAAATGTTCATGTTCATATAAAATGTTGATAAAGAAGCACCTATACAGTGAGTGTGGCATGAGTTCAAAGTCCAACATTCATTTTAGCAAATGACGTGCGTCGAACAAACACCGTTGTTCTCACAAACCTCTTTGGCAATAGAGCTCAAAGTATCACACAGCTCTTTATTGCGACTTGAGGTAATTTTCTCCAAGTTATTCTGACAACGTTCGGATGCCTGCAGACACCAGGCTTTGGTAATATTAAGCTCATGTTCAGCTGTAGGCAAGTTCAAATTAGCAGCTCTTGATGATCGAGATTGGGTCACAATCATTGCATATATATCGATTGCTGCATCAGCTAGATTTTTTAGTAAAAATTGCTCATGTATAATATTTTTGCCGTATTTTATGAGAAGACCTTCAACGGTTTTGCCAAACATATCAATGCACAGCGATGTTTTCTTGGCATAAGGCTGCAATTCGGGAATAACAAACTGACTCAAATCCGTTGCATTTAGACCGACCGAGGAAGCTGCACGACGCGATGCTTCGCGGAAAATAAATCCAATATTAGCTGTAGGATTTTTCAAAGCTTTTTGCAGCTCCTTCAGTTGAGATCCACCGTATTGAATGCCTGTGAGAGCAACAAACAAACGCAGAATATCGTTGGTACCCTCAAAGATGCGGAAGATGCGCAAATCACGCATGACCCGCTCCAGTTCAGCTTCCTTCATGAAACCCATGCCGCCCAAAATTTGAATAGCTTCATCGCAGACAAACCAGGCTGCTTCGGAGCCAAATATTTTCGATATAGCTGCTTCCATATGATAGTCCTGACTGCCTGCATCCATGTTCTGTGAAATTGTATAGGCCATGGATTCGGTGGCATAGTGATACATAGTCATTTTGGCAATTTTCTCCTGTATGGCGCCGTATTCCTTGATCTTCTTGCCAAACTGTGTTCTGTTGTTGGCGTGTTCTGTCGCCTTCTGTATGCAGCGTCGCATGGTGCCACTTAGCGTAGCACCCATGCCGAAACGTCCATTATTTAGGATATTCATAGCCACTTTAAAGCCTTCACCCTCTTCACCCAACACATTTTCAATGGGAATTTTGACGTTTTCAAAATAAACCTCTGCCGTATTGGAAGCGCGTATGCCCATCTTCTTCTCAGGTGGTCCACTTGTAACACCACCAAAGGAGCGCTCAACTATAAAGGCTGTGACTTTGTCTTTCTTTTCACCAGTCTGCTCATTGACAAATTCAGTTTGAGCAAATACGGTCATGATTTCAGCAAAACCTCCATTTGAAATCCATATCTTAGAACCATTCAAAACATAGTGCTTGCCATCAGCCGTCTTCACAGCACGTGAACGAATGGAGGCCGCATCGGAACCGGAGCTAGGTTCAGTTAAAGCAAAAGCTGCATAAACTTGCTCCGTAGCTACTTTGGGCAAATATTTTGCCTTCTGCTCTGGTGTGCCATACAGCAAAATGCCCTTGAAGCCAATACTCTGGTGAGCGCCAATCGTTATACCAAGACCCAGATCATTGGCACCAACTATTTCACAAAGTCTTCCGTATTGCGTATTATTCAAACCAAGGCCACCGAACTCATCCGGAACTTGTATGCCAAATGCTCCAAGTTCCCAGAGTTTATTTAGTGTTTCGTCAGCAATTTTCGATTGTTCGTCGTTTCGTGCAGCATCATTATCGTCACGAAAGAAGCGTTCGAATGGATCAATTAAGCTGCTAGTCAATTCTCTTTCTTCGTTTGTCAGCACATCTGGATAGGGAAACACCTGTGACGACTCCACATCACCTCTGAATATGTTGGCCATAAAAGAGCAGTTTTCTTTTTTGCCATTAACAGCATCTTTAACTGCAGCTTTTGTTTTGACACTGGATGCATATCGTGTGGAATATAATTTTAAATATTTTACACTTCTTAAAGTATTTCTTAACATTTTACACAATATATTTCAACACGAACTATGTATGAAGAAACTACAGATTTGCTACGAAATGATTAATTTATATATATAATAAATTAGCAGTGCTGCCAGTTTATAAAAAGCTCTCAATGACATTCAGTGCTGCCAGATTTTCAGCTTGGCAATGAAAATTTTTATCGCATGCAAGATATGAGAATGCAAACAATCGCACATATCGGGGGATGTTGTTCATACGATACAGAACTGTGTGCCAAACGTTAAGCTTTCGTGTGTATTCGAAGTTGCTGTTGCTTGAGGTTATTATTTTGCGCATTTGACGTAGCTGTGCTTACAACTGCTGGGTGAATACAACTAACTTTATGCAAATGGATACAACAACTAGGGTGCCGCGATTTATAACAAATTAATTTAGGAAAAAAAATTAGAACAAATAATTTGGTCATCAACTTATCGATTTTTACAATTAATTTATATGCTACTGCTACTACTTTTTTTAAAACTACATGTATTTTTGTTTTCATACAATCGATCTGAACAATTAAGGTTCTATACTATGCTTACATATGGAGATTAATAGCATTAATAGCATATTCTTTTCTCAACGAAAAATTCTACCCCCTGAAGATGCAGAATTTTTTATATTTTGACCTGAACCCACAGAATTCTAACCTGTTTTTAGCTGAAAATGTATCACAAAAAAAGCAAAATTTTTTCCAATTTGTTTTCGAGTTGGCACCGTTTTGAAAAACTTCAAAAGAATTAGAGATAAAAAAAAAATGAAAAAACTTCAAATTCAAAAATTTTTTCTGCTAGAAAAAAATTTTTTTCCATAGAAGAATTTTGACGTTTCCGTAGAAGAGCTCAATCTTTTCTGAACCGTCAATGGTAACGTTAACTATTTTCCACATATGTCATTTATGTTGTTTATTCAGTTGGTAGCATTTGAGGTCAGCATTTTTCGAACCGTCGAAGTAGAAAGGGCAGAAAAGCTGAATTTTTTCTACTCTTAAGGACAAAATTTTCGAGAAATGAACACGATTCAATTTCAGAGGTCAGAAGTTTATTTGAGAAAAGAATGAAAAATATGCAAAAAAAAACAAACAGCAGAAAAAATTCAACATTTTTTTTGAGAAAAGAAAACGCTATAAGAGTAACGATATTAAGCTAATCTACTTCAGTAATCTTAACTGTTTACACTTGCTTCAAAGAGATTAACTTTGAAATTTCGTTGTTTTGTTTTGCTTTGTTGTTTACCTTCACATTGGCTACATTCAGCATACTTCAAGTTGCCAATAGTTGTGTAAAAATTTTGAATAGGTTTATTTTAATCTTACACATTTTTCGTTAGTTTATTGAACACACTACATTACATTTCATTAACTTGAAAACTTTTCTGACACTTCGCAAAACAACCCATTCAACAAAAATCATCGTTAACTTGTATCGCTACCTTGACAGTTGGGTACGCAGAATGTGGCCATTGTTATTGGTTACGTTCAGCAATGACAACATTTAGTTAACATGTTTTGTGCTACTTTTGTGTCTGCTAAACGGGGTGATACATTTTTTGTCAAAACGGAAAGGTATATCAAAATTTTATTTTATTACCAGCACTAATTTTCCAAAAAAATTGTTCAAAATATTAATTGTATTTAATTTTAAGCTTATATAGAAGGCAAACATAAATGTTTGCGTTGTTTCTTATATTTTAAACTGTCGAACTGTTAGCTGCAACACGTTGACTGAATGTAGCGCAAAAATAAAATGATCAGTAAATCAGAATCCGCTCCACAACATGTTGAGTTGATCAGAAACTGATTTTTTTTCGTTCAGCAGGTACACACTCAACGGTTACTCAACAGTTGGGCTTGCTAAACGCACCCATTATTCGGCAATTTACTTCTTTACAGCGTTGCAGTTTATAAGAATTAATCGCTATTGACAGGGTTGCAAACCTAGTAGATAACAAAGTACATTAATTTTTAATCTCGTTCTGGGGTATGCTAATAAAAGTTAGTATGGCTTATCTCGTCAAATTCAACAAGATAAGCGCGTTAATCTAATCAAAAGGCTTAATCTCGATTTGATCTCGATATGTAAACGTACTATTATATGAAAGATAATTTTGCTATTTATTACACTCTCCTAAATTAAAAACACTTTTATTATAAACTACAACCATAACTTCAACTTCAACTAATACGTATTTTAGTGCTTAGGTTGTAAATACGTTATCATAAACTTATTTTATTTTTCAAAATAAAATCCAAAATAATTAAAATTGATAATTTTTGTAATCAGTGAACATATTCAGCTAAAGGTTTTATTTATAAAATACAATTCTTCAGGTGAAATTGGCGACAAAGCTGTGCCGGTTTGAAGACAGCACAACTTTGTTGGTCTGTGCAAATTATATTCACAAGAAATATACTATATACCAACAGTTTCAGCGTAGCTGCTGTTTTCTTTTAATGGCGTTTGCAACTCTTCAACTTTGTCACCAGCGTTGCCGCTTTGGTTAAATTCAACCAAATTTGGTAGTTTTTTTTCTTCAAATCAGCTTATGGTTATTTGGTAGATTTTTTTTTCAATTTGGAAGATTTTGGTAGATTTTTTAATTTTGTAGTTAATAAAAATTTTTAGCTAAATAAAACTCAAAGAAAATAAATGAAAATAAAAAAAAGGCGTGATAGAAGCACTTCTTAAGAATGGGTTAACTTAGGAATATACAAAAAGTATTGAAAAATATTTTTCGTTTAATCTTTTTTATGTATTTTTCACCAAAGAATATTTTGGTGTTATTTTGTTTTATATGTTTTAGTGTGGTCAGATAATTTTCAATTTATATAAACTTTAATATATTATTAAAAAAGGTTATTATTATTTCATGCTGTTGAATTGATATATATTGTAACTTTAAAAATTTATGGGCCAAGGTCACGTGTGAGGTCATTATATATACATAAATTTTTATTGGCCCTAATAAGGCAAACATTTTTGTTGAAGATTTTGGGTAAATATCTCAAACGGTATAGAAGTTATGAACGATAAAGTGAAGTGGATGTCAGAAAAAATTGAGATTGCGAAAAAACTTATCATTTGACGTAATTTTTTGTTGGTAAAAAGTTTACATATTCTGCTTTAGAAATTACAAAACAAACAAAAGGTTCACTTTTTGAGATATGAGCACGTTAAATGTTTTTCAAAAAGTTTTCAACTATAGCATAAAAATACCAAAAATATTTATTTTCTTAAATCGCTTTTTAATATCTTTCTAAAGATACTTCATTTACAAAAATAGGATAACAGATGATAGAGATATGATTTATGGGAAATGAATCTATTTTCAAGATTTTTACTTTTATTAAAAATTGGTATCTCCATAACTTTCGAAAAAATGGCGAAAAAAAAAAACAAATAACTTACATTCTTATAAGTGGAAAAAGTACCCTTAGACAAAATTTCAAGCCAATCGAAGAGCACGAAGCAATCACGACTTGTATTGGGCGTGGAATGCCCGTATTGGGAAAATATTGAGGTTTGATTTTACTTTTTAAAATGGGATTATAATAAAAAATGTGACTTTTAATTTACTTGTTTAATATACAATAGAAAGTTTATATAAATGTAAGCATAACAACATTTTTACAGTATTCCTAAATGAGTTTTAAAGCTTATATTGATTTGGTAGTTTTGTATCCATTTTGGTAGTTTTTTTTAATGTGGTTGGTTGCAAAATATTTTTTTCGGTGGCAACCCTGTTTGTCACCCGATCCCACTATTGAGAATATAAGTTTAGCTTAGCATGAGGTCACGCGTAACGACTAATCATTAGATCTATTACGCTTATACCATGTTCTCAATACACTCTAAATTACGAAATTTGGCATTTGAATTACGATTGTGAATTACCCTGTTCTCACGACGCAATTGTAATTTAGTTTGACAGGCGAGCTGCAAGGATGCCGAAAAAATAGCCATATATTGGCAGAAATGGTAGCGGAGTTGCTGAAGCATTTTTATATACAATGTTTTTTTTTTATTATTCATCTGTACAATTAATATTACTTAATTATTTCAATTAATTTTCTAAGCAAAAAAAATTACTTTGACTGCTGACAGCTATTTGTTTGGTTTTGGTTTTTTTTTCTTTCTCCAATCAGTTTTCTATAAAAATTAGAGATAAAACCGATTTCTTTGTAATTCGGATCGTAATTCAAAATGAAATTACCTTCAAATGAGTAATTCAACTTGTCGTCAAATTTTGTATGACGAAAACGTAATTCGGAACATAGCTAAGCTATGAATTACGAGTGAGTGCCATAATTGAGTACAAGAGTTATAAATTTACTCACTTTCGCGAGTACTCACTTCTTTACATTTGCTTTAATTGACTTTACTTTTCTTCGTTTATGCTGGCTTATAAAAAGTTAATCAATGCAGAAATAACTTTCTAATTTATAAAGCATATTTTTAAGAAAAAAATTATTTGGATGTCATTTACTTTGAATACAAATTTATTTGATATAAAGACTTGCTTACAAAAAAAATTAAAAGCGTTCGTTCATGTCAATTTCAAATACGAAGAATGCGATTTACGATATCTAAGAAAAATAATGAAATGCCATAAATCATCTTATTATAATGTTAAATGAATGAGATTGCATTAAAATATCAATTTCGATTGAAAAAACTGTAACAGTATTGGTATCTATTTTGCGGTTGTGGCTCGATATATTCATAAAATTATTCGCCATATTACCGTGATGTCTAAAAATAAAAGTAAACATAATCCTAATGGAAAGCACGTTGTTGTTATCGATTAGGAATTAGGTTATCGTCAGTTTTATAGACCAATTGAAAAATTTGCGCTTTAAGAACTTTTTATAATAACAACAGCATTAAAAAAGAAAATGGCCCATATGAATAAAGAAGCAGAATGAACTTTACTACAATTAAAAATAAAAAACTGTCAAAAGTAGTTAGTTGATATGAATAAAGTGCTCTTTACTGCACTACAAAAATCAGCTGTTTCGAACATGCTACATTTTAGCCGGATTTTTATGAATAAAAGCAGTATTAGCTGTAGATTTTGTGTAGTAAACAAACTTGTAGTAATTTATTTATATGTTTAATATAAGCGAAATAGCCAAAATACGACTTTTGCAAGCAATTATATTTTTACATACCCTCCACGGAACGATGTGTTAACCTTTTGTTTTAATGGAATTACTTTAAAAAAACGTTAATTTTTAAAAAGTTCTTAAGACCTAAGAGTTAACACAATTTTTCGAAATTGCAAAATTTTTGCAAATTAGCACCCATCTAATTTCGAAAAAGTTTTTATTCATACATAATCAAAGCTTTTTTGTAGCACTTTACTTCTTGGTAGTTAATACAAATAACTGAAAATACTACTTTTTATTCATATGGGCCAATATTGGTTTTATACAAGTAAATTAATGCTTTTGATTTATTACTAGTTTAATTTTTTTTTAAATACTTTTTTTTCAAATGGTATAAAAAAATATTTTTCAAATTTATTTTTCCTTAGACGTCTTGATCGATGTTATGACAATCAAAAATATAAACTCAAAAATATTTTTAAAAATCAATAGTTCTTTGTTAAAAAATTACAAATTCTATTATTGACTTTTGCATTTGTTTTATCTAATATCATTAAATGATATTTACAAGTTCAACTCCAAATCGTGGTGAAGCAACCTCCCAATTTCATTATTAAAAAAAAATATTTAAGGTAACCATTCTACTTGCTGTAGAGGTTTAAATGAAGTTTAGAAAAATGCATATTGGAACAAGCATTTGCTCTTGCTTATATGCAAGTACGTTTTATAAATTTGAAGATATTTAAAAAAAGAAAGGCGTTTACGCAACTTTTTACGTAAAAACAAAAGAATTATTTACGTTGTGTAAATTTTCATAACAAATTGTTCTGTAGAATATGTAACTAAGGCCTACATAGTACATTTCAACGAAAATTAAATAAATTATTTCTTATATGACATTAAAATGTACTCTTTTAAGAATGTAAAATTCTCAAACAAATAAAATACAAAATTTGTTTGAAACTTAACCTCTTGTGTGTATTTTAAATACAATTAATTATTAATGTAATTCAATTAGTATTTTGTGGCAAATATTCGGAAAAAAACATTTTCTTAAAAGTTTCTGATCATTAAAAGGCTTGAGATTATTAAATAATACGGTTCCAAACATTTATTCTACTCGTATATGTTTCGTTTATTCGTTTATTATGTTTCGTTATTATTTATTATGTCAATTTCGAAATTATATTTTCTGTTTGCAATTTTAATTACAAAATATTTTCAATTGCATCAAAATAAATTATCAGTAAACTATCAAAAATTGCATTAAATATAAATGATTATATGAAACAAATATTCATAAATAAACAATATAAAGTTTAATAAAATTAGTTTATCACCAAATTCAAATTTGATTTTAGTTTAAATATCTTGAAAATTTAACGGGCTGGATGTGACATTAACCCTTTATTTGCCAATGAATAAATCTGCATTAGATTATAAGTGCTTATTTCATGCATTTGCAGTTTGAAGGAAGCTAGATTTAAATTCTATAGTTCAAATTTAATATTTCATTAGTACTTGAAGACGTCGAGAAAGCAAAGAAGACAGCTTGATTTTCTAAAAACGAAAAAATTATTTTTCCCTACTAATGTTGTGTTTTACAAAAATCATGTAAAATGGACGATTTCAGTTTTACTTCACTTCATGCATATTACCAAAAATATAAACGAAAACTATTACTATATATATATATATACAAGTCATATTGACACAAAAAATCACTTGCTTGTGCAAAACCAAAATTAAATCTCTGTTCGTGTTGGGGAGATGTTGTTTGCCCGTGTGTGGGCTCTTTGAGAAATTTATTTATAAAAAATAAGTTTGAAATAATATAAAGAGAGCAATCAATTTTAATTTTTTAAATGTTTTAAGTAATATAAAACAAATTAGATATTTTTTTTCAACAGAGCAATGATGAGACACAAATATTCAATAAAATTGCAGAAATACATATTATTTTTTTTAAACTTAAAAGCAAATTTATAAACATAAAAGAATAATGACTTAACCTAAATGCTCTCAGATATTCAAAATATTGTATAGAGGTCATTTCCAATATTGACAAAAAAAATTGAACGAAACCAAAAAAAAAACACATGTAAATAGTTGATAAGAAACAAATGGTTATATAAATAGCAGTTATAATGTGATTACGAATTTTTAAAAATATTAAAAATAAACTTGTGAATTGCTTGAATTATATTAATTAGACTAAAATTGACTATCTATCTACAGAACCTTCATATAATATGAATAATGGATAATTATATATCAAGGAAATTATATTCAAAGACCTCAATTGAGAATATTTTTAAATAAAAATAATAAAAGCATAATAAAAAACTGTAATTATTTATTAAAAGAAATAATAAAATTCAAAATCAGAAGAAATTAATTTAGCTGCATTCCTTTCTCATTTACTTTTCGCATTAACATCGTACATAAAAATTAGAAAGAGCAATATGTAGCCATCCTTTTCAAATGCTAGGTTGTATTTACAACATTTATTTCATAACAATATTTATGATACAGAAAAAAAAATTTAAAACAGAGCAATTATAACTGAAGCAAATGAAGTAGCGTTTTAATATAGTGGCTCTTGGTTATAAATATGCTGGAAGGAATTTTAGTAATGCAGCTACACAAGCTTTGAAAAGCTTAGATTACAATAAATCATACAAAAAAGAATTCAGAATTATATGAAATTAAGGCATGCAATCGCAAATTTTATATTCTGTAAAAAAACAAAACCAAACTATTAATTATGGAAATATATCTAAAGTCATAAAAGAATTTTCATAAATTTTTACTATTTGAATCTATAGAAAAAGACAAGTATCAGAAACAAGTTTGAAAATTTTGGAAAAACGCATCTGATTCGATAAATATAGCATACAAAAATTGCTATTTATTTAGTAAACATGATAAATTAAGTAATTTGGAATAAGATTGTAATGAAAATTTAAGAGATCATCCTGTTATAAACATATATAGAACACAGATCTAATGTGTAAGTAAGCAAGGTTTTTATAGTTTTGTATACTTTCCATTATTAATACATCATTTCATTGTTAATATAAACATTATTATTGCGCCTATAAAACATAACTTAGTTCAAACATTATATATTTGTTCACTCCCCACCCTCACAAAATTTATCCTAAATCCTTAGCAGGATAAATTCAGTTTCACTTAGGCGCAGTGTTCTGTTTGTATTGAAATCATACATTCATACATGTATTTCGTACATAAGATCCCCAAAATTAAATGCAATTTTTTTTTAAGGTGTTTATTTAAGTATAGTTGATTTAAGTTCAGTTATAAGTCATATAAACGTATATATGAAAAATGTAGATTTAGTATCGAAATTGTTAACGTACGTATTTAATTGAATTTACTTAAAGCGCTGCATATGCAAATAGTGAAAATAGTTAATAAAATTATATATTATGACTTCAAATTGAATTACTATACATATATATGTGCATATATATATATTTAAAACAAAACAATAAAGTTGATTTTTTTAATCGTCTTACTGAAAAAAAAATAATATGCGTGTGTTTTTATTCAAATAAGCTGATTGATAAATTTTTCGTTTTGTCAAGTTATTTTACTCAGAAATTTAATTTTTGGTTGCTGATAAGTGATTTTATGACTGCATTACCGATGCCAGCTCTTCTCATGCCTTCTGATTTTTGATTTTGTATATTTTTGCTATTATACATGCCCATCCAACTTGACGGCTCCATCAACGTGTAGTAGCTTTTAGGGTGTCCTGATGTTCAATCTTGAATCTGGTCATCTTGAATGACCATCTGGTCATCTTGAATGACCATCCCAAACATTACTACATGTCAGATGGTTTTCAATGGTCATGTTGAATAGACCATCCCAAACATTACTACATGTCAGATGAACCTGGCTTGTTGTCGCACATGTAGTATCGTTCGTGTGCTAAAAATAAAGTTGGATGGACATGTCCGCTGAAAGACAAAAATTTTTGACTTTTTGCTAGGTCCATCCGACATCCATGCGACATGTGCTATAGTTTCTTTGCCTGTCCATTCAACTTGGTGCATTTTGTCATAAGGCCACCCCAGACAATACGACATGTCGGATGGACCATCAAAACTTTGTTTTTCATCGGATATGTCCATCCAACTTGAGTTTTAACACTCACACAATGTGCGATGTGTGATGGCTTGACAGGTCCACCAATGTGTAGTACAGCTTGGGGGTGCCCTAGTGTTCAATGGTCATGTTGAGTATGAAACAAAACCAACAAGCATTCCCTTCTGTTTAGCTTTATATGGCTTTCACATCTGTGAAATTGTATAACTCTCTATTCGTCCATTAACGAGGTTACTAGACGTAACATCTCCTATTTTATTGCAAACGGCGAACATAAGTTGTTGAATTATGGTATTGTTGCTAATTCTGAATAAAGCTGTTTTTAAGCACTAAAATAACTGTCACATCCATGCACTCAGAAAAAAGCTGCCATGTAAAATTAACGTTTTTTAATGTTATTTCCAATGTAAATCAGAAAATGTGGATTTTACGTAAGAAAATGTAAAGTTAACATGTATTGTGTTGAATTGATAAGAAAAATATCAAATTGATAATGTAATGTTTTACGTTGTAATATCAATTCTTAATGTTAAAATAACATTTAAAATGTTTTTAGTTCATAATTTTTTACTGTAAAATTGATAGTATTTCATATCCATTTAACATTATAAATGAAGATGTCAACAACAAGCAGATGTAATGTTTATTTAAGAGCTGAGCCGTTAAGACATACAGGTGACCGTGGCACACAGGTTAAGAGTGTGGCTTTGGTTGCCCGGAGCCCTGGTTCGAATCCCACTCGGGGCAAATTATTTTTCAATACATTTTTTTTATCTGCATTAATTTACTGATACTTTTTGATATTTTAAGTGTTAAAATAACATTATTATGTGACAGTTATACATTTTTAAATGTAGGTTTCGTAATGTAAAAAGTACATTAGGATAATATCAATTTTAACATTTTTTAATGTCGGACGACTTTTGTCAACTAAAAATGTTAATTTTACGGTTGTTTAATGTACTTTTTTTTCTGAGTGTGGTAGAATAAAAAGGCAGGTGCATTTTAGAGAAGAAGGGATTTGAATGTCAAAGTAAACTGTTTGAATTTGAGATTTTGAGCTGCACTAGCAGATTTTTGATGTAAAAAGTTGACATTTGAGCAGCCCCATAACGTGAACATGAACGAGCCCGCTCGATTCATGTTCACGTCTACTTTGGGGGATTTATACAATGAAACAAGTCGCATGAGCTTTTCTGAAATTTTTTTTTTCAAGTTTTATCTTCAAATTACATGATGAAACTGCGTTAAAGATACTTTGTTTTCGAAATTCAACCAATAAACGAAGATATGAAAGAATAACGTCAAAATAGTTTCATGAAATCACAGCCCGAGAAACTTCATTCACTTTCGTTTCCTACTCCGCACACTCACTTTTAACAGTCTCATGCGACTAGTTTGATTGTATAAATCCCCTCATGAAATCACAGCTCGAGAGACTTTTTCATTCACTTTCGTTTCCTACTCCACACCTTCACTTTTGATAATCTCATGCGACTAGTTTGGCTGTGCTCACACGTGAATCAAATGATTGAAGAATAACGGGATTTTTTTGTGCATTTTACTCTCTCTGAGTTGATTTGACCGAAGTCTGCTCACACGTGGTTGTTTGATTGAACCTCCGAAGCAGGCTTTTCTGCTACCTACTGTTTGCGGTTAGTATCATTTTCCTACTGTTTTATTTCGTTGTGTTTTGTCGTGCTGTCTGTATAAAAGTTTACAAAAATTGAGAACGGCAGTGAAAATTTTATTCTTTACGGATTGAAATTGATTTCGTTAGGAAATCAATATGCCGGATATTTTTGTTTTTCTTTGGAATACATTAATACAATATTCGCTCAGCTGTCTTGTTCACGAAATGGTAATTTTTCACTTTTAATATTTTAAAAACAATACACAACACTCTACACTCACAAACATTTTCTCCTATTTTTACTTATAAAAGTAGTTTTTTGTTAAATCTACTACCTTATAGTTTTTTGTTAAATCTACTACCTTCTTATCAATAACTTACTACTAAGCAGCAGCTGAGTAAAAGTTTGCAACGCTTTGACTAAATGATTCAGGTCTAGAGCGTGGTCAAAACTTTGAATGAAGCGATGACGTATTCAGAGTTCATTTCCTCTCTCACAGAGAGTTCATTTTTTTTTAGCTGGACAAACAACAACAAATTTGAGTTCATTCAATCATTTGATTAACGTGTGAGCACAGCCTTTCATTATATAAATCTCCTCTTTGTAAGATCGTGAACGGAAACTTAATGTTTTCCCTTGTCACAACTAGAGATAAATAAAACTTCACTGGTTAAGGCATTTTAAATATAATTGGTGAGAAAATATGATATTAAACTAAAGTTCTTCTACTAACTTAAAAAAACCTTTTCTTTTCAAATTTTGAAAGCTTCAGTTATATTAAACACAACTATTTGTGAGTAAAATTTTTATGCTCATCACTTTTTTTTAAATTGAAGAAAAAACACCAAAATTTTTATCAATTCTTAGATCAATTGCAACTACTATAGTTACTTTTACGAAATTTTTTCTGCGGTATTTTGCATTAACTTATCATCTTCTACAAGCACTTTATTGAACTAGTTGGCAAAAAGAGTTCAAAGAAGAAATTTAACAATTTAAAGAAATGCAGTTAGTTTTGAGAATATAAATTGAATTCTACTTTATTATCACGAATAATTACTTACAATTTTGAATGTTTCAAAATCGTCATCGTTTTGTTATGTAAATATTTAAAATTGACTGCAAAACGCTTCCTTAGTTTTTAAAGAGGTTTTTCTGTTCAATGATTACAAGTTTACAAGTTATGCTCTGTCAAATAAAGGTTGTAGCTTACTTTTTGCAACAATAATTTGCAAAAGGAGGTGAAAGATAATGTCGAGTTGAGCAAAAAATCGTATGGGAGGCGGGGGTCTATTTTAACATTCTTAGGAGCTACAGGGTTAATTAGTATTTTACGATTTTGATTCAAATTATGATTACTAGCACAAAAACTATCTCACAGAAAACTTATTTTGAGAACTCATTGTAAAGTCTATAAAATTATTTTCATAACGGTATATCAACAAATCCCACCGACTTAACCATTCCTGAGCTGTGCTCGTTTGAAGATGAAATCAAACGGTGGCTACAACTTAATTTCAACTTTGAGTCCAAATTTCTCAGAATTTATTGTAATAGATTAATTTTTTTCGTAATTAATCTTGCAGTTTTTTCAATTCTCTATTCAATGACACTAAAATCATAAACATATCCCTAAAAATAAAAAAGTTGACTGTACTAAAAAAGTTATACTTATAAGTTTTCTGTGAGTTAGTTTTTGTGCTAGAAACAATAGTTTGAATCAAAATCGTGAAATATGAATTAACCCTGTGGTTCCTAAGAATGTGAAAATAGACCCCTTTCTCCATACAATTTTTTGATCAACTCGACATTACCTTTCACCTCCGTATAATTATTTAAGTTAACAATTTAAATACTGTACTAAGTTTCTGATGAAATTAATTTTTGTTAACAAGTTATAAATTTTAAATTTTTATAATATTCTCGCTGAAATTTTTTAATAGGATTAAGATTAGGATTAATATTTTTCATGAATCTCTGTGAGTGTATGTATTTTACTTTCGTCTGAATACCAACTTATGGGTTTATTTAACATTTACTTTTAAGAACCTTAATTTGGCAGCACTGAAATATTAATTCGTAGTGCCCTCTGTTTGTCATTTTCAGCTAGTTTCGCAAAAGTCTACACAAAACAATCAGAAAAACTCTACAAAAGCGAATGAAAAATGTAAACAACCGAGTGAGACAACAAGATAGTTTAGGTATATTTTTTAAGATGGCGACTACAGCTGTTCCACGGTGAAAACTATTGGAATATTTATGCAAAATTACCTCAAAAACAAGTAAAATATTGCACAAATTATTATTGAAAATAAAATTTAATTCATCATGCAGCATAAGTGCTAAAATTTTAGTTTGAACATAAGCTGCAAAGGTCCTTAAAAGCATTGTGAAAATTCCGACTTCCCTTTGCAAGTGTCGACAAGCAGTCAAAGAATATCGAAAAGTTGCAAAATAAACTAAATGAACTTGTGCGAAATCTAGAAATCTTTGGAAATAATTGTGTGCACTGAAAAATATAAGTTTTAAAATGCAAAAGAATAAGGCTTGAAATTGTTGAACGAATTTAAAGTTTTTGCCATCGAAAAGAAGAAAAAAACATAACTTTGTTTGAAGCTTTGGAATAGCTTTTGTTTTTATTTTTTGTGTTGTTTGCGGCTCGGCGCAGAATCCAAGCAGCTGCTTGGTTGCTTGTTTGCTGTGATGCTACCCCCCACATAAGCAGAGTGCTGGCAATTGTGTATCAACAACTATAAGAAAACTATGGCAAGGGAATTGGAAGTGGCAGCGGCAGCGGCTTCTATTGAGTAGCTAATTAATATTTAATATATCTTCAATTTGCTATACTTTTTTTTAAGTTAGATTTGGCTAGCATTTATTTTGCCTAACTGCGTCGTCGTGAATTCATCCAACCAGGTATTTTCAAGTGAAGCTCAACTTTATATAGAGTTGTGTCTGTATTTAGCATTCAAGCTGCTTCAGTTGTCGGTTCTTTCCATTAATTAACTACGCAGTTTCTTGTGCCGGCTGTGTTTGTTGTTAAATACCCAGTGTGCCAAATTTATGCCCCGGCTTTTATATTATCAAGATTACTTATTCTAATTCATGCGGCAACGACGACTATTAATTTTGATTTGTTGCCAGCAATATTTGCTTTATTTTTCTAATTTGCTAAAAAATAAATGTTTTTAGCACCTTTCCGTGCTGGTGAAAACCGTTTCCATGGTTCTTGTCTGGAAATTCCTGTTTTATTTGCCGTTACTTCTTCGCCAACACTTGTGGGTACACACAAATATATAGGCACATACAACAAACATTCCAATTCAAAAAGGCTGTTGTATTTTTTTTGTGTCCAACTCTGGTCACGTAGCCCCTTGTGTATTATTTGTTTGCTGCCAAAACATTTGCTTACTTAATATTAATTGAAAACATTTTATTTTAAACACAAATGCGATTAAAAATTTTATTTTACTTGAAAATTTAACTTGAATTATTGTACGCTGATTTATTTGTTTTTGCTCAATTTTATTTAATTACACTGGTCGACAAAATTTCGATACTGCTCTCAACTAAATGATGGATGAATGCTTAATCTTAAAGAATTTTATTAAATAAATATTAAAAACTTGAGCGGTCATCAACAATGTGAACATAATTTAATAATTTAATTCAACGTAAATTATTAATCAGCATTTCATATAATTGATTCGAATTTTATGGTGATAATTAATAACTCGTTTAAAACTGAAATCTTTTCCGAGCGGTTAAAAGGTCTATGGCCCAAAATACACTTATAGAGCTCAATCTGAGTGGAACTGGTTTTCTTTAAGTCCTCTTGGTCTTGTGTTAGTAGGTAGGCAGGCTGCAGGTGCGCGAATTTTAATTTTGACGACTTCTCGGAAGTTAAATTTAACTAACCTCATATCGCCTGCTTCACCACACTTGCCTAGTAAAGAGTTGCAGAATGCATTTCGAATAGGATTAGGATTCGGGGTGCTTTAAGGATAAGTTTTTGAAGTCTTATTTTATTTACATCCATGTTTTTGCTAAAAACAGAGATACATAACAGTTAATCATAGATGATGAGTAAATAGACAAAATAAGCGAAGTTTAAAAAAAAAAAATAGAAAATTACACTGAAGAGCAAAACTGCAATAATAATACTGAAAATAAAATTTGTGGTAATACATTAAGGAGGGACATAACATTCGCGGCAGAGAAAACAGACCCTTTTTTCAAAAATTCATAACTCAGTCAAAAACAAACATTTTTTCAAAATTTTTACTGTAGACAATTGAACAAATTACAAGTAAAAAATTAAAAAAATATATTTTTCACTCCAACATGGTTTTATAGATCTCCAAACTGGCGGCAGAGAAAAAACGGGGTCTAGTAGTTGCAGCGCTGGGAGTCGCAAAAATTGTCTGATCTGGAAAAAAATTACTTTTTAAATCTTAACAAAATTGGTTATCGTATGACAGGAGTTTTTTTTTTAAAGTTTTTTTTCAATTTTTGGTGATGTTTTGTTTGAAAATTTGAAAGTGTGTTTTTTCGAAAAAATATTGACTTCAAAAATTCATAAAAAAATCCAAAAAAAAAAATGTAAAAAAGCTCTTATCATACAATAGCGAATCAAATTTAAAAAAATACAAAAACAAAAAAATTTCGTCAAAAAATGAACCCGCTAGTGCCGCAACCAGTACGAAATACATGGTTTAGAGATAAACGCGTTCAAAGTTAGTGAACAAAGAAAAAAAAAGCGAAAATTAAAAATGCGCTCTCAATAATCCGGCTGTAACTTTTGAACTCGTAGGAATTTTTCCATGAAATTTTTTTTCTTAGAATCTTAAGAATATTTACTAAAATTTGATTAAAAAAACGGCCAATGTCGTGTCCCCCGTTAATTCTCTTTATTTTCTTTTATGCAATTAAATTTTAAATAACTGTTTTGCCGTGTTTAAGTTAACAAATGTAAAAAAAATATCTTCTACATGTGGCAACTAAGAAAAATAATAAGTAAGAATTAACTGTATTGTTCCCAGTATTGCACCCACTAAACAACTGTAAAATTTAAAGTATTGAACCGCTGAGTTTTTAATTCAATTTCATTTTCATTTTTCATTTATTAATCAATGGAATAGTTTCCTTACTGACTAGATATTTGTTGTACATATATATGAGAAATAATAATATGTTAAACATTAATAAATTGAGGCTAATTGATGGTACACTAATGTTTTAGATATTGAGAAATCTATAAAATAATCAGTTGAAAAATTATTAAACTCTCGCAAAGTTCTTACAATTTGAGAATTGGAAGCATAATTTGTTCTATGCAGCCTTATATTTAACGGTATACTAGGAGTATTCTCGCAGTATAGCAAAGATGCAAAATTTGTGAAAATTCAACCTTGCAATACTGAAATATGTAAAACTGCGGGAGCGCACAAAATCACAAATATTGTGAATATTAAAAGAAATGCCGCGAACAGGCGAAAACAAAAAATTTAAATACTTACTCTGACGCACACGAACTATAATTAACAAATTTCTCTCAATCAGAGTGCAAGGTTGCACGTCCACTCAAAACATGGGTATCACTGTTGCACAGATTGCACGAATTGCAAAACTTTTATCGCTTGTATTTTGTTGTTGTGTCGTTGCACGCGTTGCAAGATTCTGCAACTTTTGCAATTCTTACACCTTGCAGGGTTTTGCATGACAGCGAGAATACCCCTACTATTTTTTAATATTCTGGACGGTACATTCAAGTTTATTTGATCCAGAAGATATTAACAATCTGTGCTGCCGGAACTATAATATCGAAAACAAACATCAGGGATAGAATTTCCTTCGATTTTCTAAAGTTTTCAAGTTAATAAAGTAACATTGAACTTCAAATGTGGGCAATGAATCCGCAAAATTAAAAGAGCCAAGTGCAAATTTAAGGAATCTGCGCTGGACACGTTCTAAACGATTCACGTGTGTATTGCAAAACGGATTCCAAATAAAACTAGCATATTCTAACTTGGATCTCGCCAGACTAGTGAAAAGTATCTTAAGTGCCAATAGAGAATAAGCTTTAGGAATTATATAATTCAGATGATGTATAAAAGTTAAGTCAGTCAGTCAAATATTACACCAAGATCTTTAATTAATGTGACTGATTTCAAATTATGATTACTTAAACTGAAATGATTTTGTACTGTACTGTATTATTTAATTAAGAATATGAAACGTGAAATTTCTTGATTGTTATCTTTTATTTTAAAAAATGCTTACTCTTAATGCAGATATTCAACAAGAAGTGATTTTTTTTTGCAAAAAAGACAATCCGCGCTTGTTATAGCAAAAAATTTTGAAATAAGCATACGTCGGTTTTACGGCCCATGAAAGATAACATTTTTCAAAAATCGACAATCAGACGAGGCCCAAAAAAAATGACAGCCATAAATATTTCTGCCAGAAAAGTTTTTTTACGGCGTCATCAGGATTGGACAGTTGATGACTGAGAGCGGGTATTTGTAAAATATTCAGTTTTGGGATTAACTTTTTTTTAATTTACTTAATGAGACCAAAATTAAACATTTTCAGTCAAATGGTCCCTATTGGTACTGGTCAAATACAACAATGGTACTTCAACCCCACCAAGTAAAACAAACTTTCAAATTCGAAGGTGGCTCGATGGTTTGGAATCGGTCTCTGGAGTCTTTTGAAGTAGGCCTTGTTGTGAAAATTGACGGCAAAATTAACAAAAAGGTCAGATGAGGCTAAAATTAATTTGTGTCAGATTGGCCTTCTTGGTACTGGTCAAATACAACAAGGCCACTTCAACCCAACAAAGTAAAACAAAAAATTAAATTCGGTTGGTTTGGGGATGTATTACATCTTTTGGAGTTGGATCAGTACTTATTTTTTTTCTATTCTATTCTATTCTAGTCGAAGTCATGTTGCGATATTTCGAGTAGGAAATGCTGTTACCTTGGACATCCCAGCAAGACAACGACCGACCTTGAACATAATTCGAGGTCCGTAAAAGAATGCTTGAGAGCAAACAATGTTGAGGTCGTGGATTGGCTAGCTCCGTCACCAGTATCTCGTTGCTGTAACGCGCAACGATCGGTGTAACTGACTTATACATATTACCGATTTTATGTATATTTCTGTATGAATCTATACCGTCTTCTGTTCAATTTATTCGTTTCAAATCGATTTTCTCTCACATGTTCTGATTTCACTTCAATGGAACTTTTTGAGAATTGGAACGTATCACTAGCTGTGATCGATGTATGCATAGAAACTGATACGTCATTTCATTCAATTTTCTCTTCACGACCGCCAGCGTTTTCCAACACGAATAAGTCGTGTTTAAAAAATGTGTATTCATTTTTGCCTTCATAAAAAACTGACAACAACGAATGTTTGTGAATGACACGAACATTTTAAAGCCAACACATGTTTGAGATGATATCACATCGAACCGTTGAGATCGATCTTAGTTTGTTCATGAAGAATTTATGCAGGATGTTCGAGAGCCACACTCGGCCACACACAAAAATGAAGTGAAAATAAAATTATGTGTTGTTTGCTTTAAACAGTGTTTATTTTCATTTTCGTTTGAGATTTTTGTCTCTCTAAGCCATAGCCTAAATGCCGGGAGCAAGCATTGTTTTTCATTTAATTTTTTTGACTTCTATTGTTCTTGTATTACTTTTTATGTGTTTGCATGCAGCATGTATCTATTTACTTTTGTTATTAGAATAATACTTCTATAGTTCTAAGTGTTTCTATTGTTAGTGTGTAAGAAATCTATGTGTTTAAATTTTGAAGTCTCAATAAAAATTTACTTACTTACTTACTTACTTTGAGATTTTTGTTTCATGAGTGAAATTTTCTGAACCCTGGGAAAAACCAAGTATTGAAAATGTATACAACGCATATATTAACTTAAGTAAAATTTTGTACTGCTAATAGTATTATGCGACTGTCCAAAATACTTGGGATTTAAATACATGCTGTTAATTTTCTGGTAGGTCTTGTCGAGTTGAAGCATGTTCTATAATTGAAATTTGCCGGACACCCCAAAAAACTAAACTTGTGAAAAAACCCGAGTTTGCCCATTTTTTGGCCTATAACTTACCTGATTGTCAATAGATTTTAAAAATTTAACCGGATCATGAAAGATGAAATTTGAAACTTTTTCAACGATATATATTGAACAGCTGTTTATCGTTCATTATCGCATCGTTTCTTCTAGATTTGCGTTCTTTTTCACCATGTACCGAATTTTCAACAATTTCAACAGTTCTCATGAAATCGTTAACTTTTGATCGAAACAGTTGGAAGTCGCACAAATTGGTAACTTGCCGATTTTTTTTTTATAGAAACGAGCTACAGTCTCAATCCTATTGATAACATCTGGTGGATCGCGGAGCAGAGAGTTGATAGAAAACACGTAAAACCATGGACTAGGTGTTCATGCAGACAATTTTGTTACATATGCTTTGGCCACCACTGTAGTTTTTGCTATCTAGTGTATTTTAAAATAGTTTATATCCATTGTTTATGAAAAATTTAGGTGTTTCTTCTGAGTGGATTACGAAATAACCTTCAAGCTAATTTTGGGTCAATTTGATCAAAAAAAAACTAAACGCTTCTTTCTCCGCTTATTTATGTTCAAATTAGCTAGATATTTTGGCTCAATGTGTAAATCGTATACGAATTTGATATGAAATAAGTCCACATATGTCAAATTTGGTCTATACAAAAAATTTCCCTAATATGTATTTTTGGGTCAAATTGACACAGCACTGATTCTATTATTATTTTTATTATTATTTTTATTATTATTTTTATTATTATTTTTATTATTATTTTTATTATTATTTTTATTATTATTTTTATTATTATTTTTATTATTATTTTTATTATTATTTTTATTATTATTTTTATTATTATTTTTATTATTATTTTTATTATTATTATTATTATTATTTTTATTATTATTTTTATTATTTTTATTATTATTTTTATTATTATTTTTATTATTATTTTTATTATTATTTTTATTATTATTTTTATTATTATTTTTATTATTATAATTATTATAAAAACAAAAAACAAATTGGCCATTTCAGCCCTTGAAAGAACCTTGACCGAGCTTCGTATGATCAATTGTGTTGTGTGTGTTATTAAATGTTTGCACACAATTGACCGAGAACTGGACCTACATGTTTTATGCCGACTCCGAACGGCTAAAGTTCATGTTCTCAAGATGCTTTACATGGCATTATTTACTCTCTGAGGTTTGCCATTGTCTGCAGAGAGGTGGTGACCGATCAGAAAAATTTTTTATTGAAAAAAAAACTTTTTGCCGCGGCTTGGGATCGAACCCGGGCTCCGAGCAAGCTAAGCCACACACTTAACCTGCATGCCACGGTCACCATTAAAAATCACCATTATAATTATTTTATTACGAGTATTCTTGAAAGTCCAACTGTCTATGCTTCCGCTCAATGCGTCCACTGTATCAACTTATCGAGTATTAACTTTTCATCTCCTCGTATTTTCAAGGAGGACTGGATTTTGGTCGACAGAACAACAACTCAGACACATTTTTGCCTGGATAGTTCAAAGACTGTTTTTTGAAATATTTTAAAATAATGTGAAATGGAAAAAACCCATTTATCAATAGGTAGTAATTGTTATTATCAACAGTAACTTATTTTTCTCTGTGATAATAGTTATGAATGAAGAAATTATTTTTCGTTGCTGATAACGTTAATTTTCAAATTGTATTTGTTTACGTTGCCTTGCAACTTAAATAAATTTGGCTATTATCATGTATTGATAATACCTTTGAACGTGGCTGTTTTATCTTCTCAAAACAAAAACTGATGACTATTCCCACTTTTTTATAAAAATAGCATTTCTTAGTACCGACTCGCACATAGCGCATCATAACATCGTACCTATTTTCCGCTACTGCGTAACAAGCCTTACGGTTCAGAAGATTTTTGTTTCTGTTGGTTACAGCTTCTACTCGATACCCCGCTTCCATAATTGCACACTCCAAAAATAGCATTAAAAATAAATAAAATAAACAAAAAAAAACAGAAACAAAAGCAAACAACAACAACTAAACAAAAAATAGACAAAAATGGTGGCTGATAAGCAAAAAAATATGAAACTGTTTGTCTACCTCTTTGCAGCTGTGCTGCAAAAGTTTTCAATGCTGGAAGGTGGCAGAGAGACCGTCAGCCAGCCAGCCATACAATCAAGACAGCTGTTGTGCCTAACATAGGACAAGGAGCACAAAAGCAACAACAAGTTAACAGGCAAAAATAAGGAGTCTCCTGCAGAGCAGGAATGCAGCAATGAGAATAGTAACAAGAGCAACAGCTTACAGCAAGCAACTACGTGGAACATGTTCATTGTGGATGATGTTATAAACCAAGATAAATTCAAATGCACTTTTTAATAAAAGTATTGCCGTTAGCATGTGATGAAATTGTATTAATAGAAAAGCTTTAAACTGAATCATCAAATGATTCAACTGAAACATCGAATTCAGAAGACATATCGGATTAATTGGCATTTTATCACAGTTGTCTTGCGAATTTTTGTTAAACCCTTTTTAAGCTATATATTTAAGAAGAACCTTTATAGTTTTTTGTACTATTTGTGTGCTTATTGTATCTCTACAACTGCAATATTAACGTTTCATGTTAAATACTTTATGAATGAATGAAAGAATAAATAGAAAAGGGGATGTTTTTTGACTATCCATTAGTTGGAATGTTTAACAATACTGTACACTGCCAGCTGACGTTTTGCCCATCCCCTTTAATATTTGCTTTCAATATCCTTCAGTAAATAATGTAGCAATATTTGAACAATGTATGGAAAAAAAATATGCTTACATTTTTGCTGAATACTACGGAGGTTGCGAAAATGTATGTAAAAAAAAAAAATATCACAATAGGGCGGGCGGACTATTAAGCGATATATGTGATTATTTGTTTTTTAATTGGAATGTACTTAATTGATACAGTAGGGATATGGTTCCAACGGTATGGTGATTAGTACCATAAACCAATAAGCATTTCAATTAAAAAATTCTATTGCATTTAATTTTTTTACTAATTTTACTCAAAATTAATTTTAAATGTATTTATCGTAGAAAACACTAATGGAAGAGTATTTTATTTACTGGAAAGAGGTTTCTTTATATACCAAAAATTTTTGAAATTGTATTTTATAAATTAAATTAGTGTATGTGATATACCAAATTATGGTGAATAATTTGTCTAAAAACCCAATTATAATCTCCAAAATAGAAAAAACAAAAATTCAAAATGCCCCAGAATTAATTACCCAATAATTAATTTTTGTTGTTATTAATTGTAGTTGGCTGCATTTCACAAACATACAGAGTGAAGTCAGATTTTTCAATGATTACTCGTAACACCCGTCAGATGGACTTTAATAAAAATTATACAAACATTGAACATGATTGTATAGCCTGTTTCAAAAGAGAAGAACATTTTCGCGCATGTTTGAGAATAAGAAAATAATTTTGAGAGCGTTCTTCATTCTGATTGGTCGACATTAAAAAAAAGTTGAATATTCTCTGATTAGAAAAATAAATGAAAAAAATTAATGTATATTCTTGAATTTTATTGTTCATCGCAACTGCGCTGCGAAAATACTGAATTTTATTTTTCAAAATCAACCAATCAAAATTGAAAAAAAAGGGGGCATCAAAAAATAATTTAAAAGCCAAAATGTCACTTCACAATTTTTTCTTGAGAAAATATTTTATTTTTTATGTTATTTGTATTTAATTTCTCTCTCAAGATGCAGGTTGCTGCAGGCCGTCGGTGCAACACCGTACTTGTGCTATCATTTGTTCTGAATGTTTGCGCATTTAAATATATATAAAAAAATAGTAAAAAACACTCAAAAAAAGCATAAAGTTCAGCGAACAGTACAAAAAGAGCAAGATTTTACGCTCTAAAAAATGTTCTAGCTTAAAAAATAATTTCTCACTGCGCATCGACATATGGATAGACAACAATAAAAGTAATTTATGGTGACTGCATAAATTCAAAATTATTTTAGGTTTACTTGCATTCCACCCGTCACTATTCCATTGTGTTATTTAAATAATAAATAATTTGGTTTTTGAGTAAACATTTTTGAGTCGTAGTAAGGGTATGAGTACTTATAACGTATAAATATTGTGTCATGATGCCGACAAGAACATAAAATTGACACACAAGTTTCGTTGAAGCACGGCAACCTAATCATGTAAAAGTGTGTATTATAAAACATGCATTGTCTTTTATAGGTTCGTTTGAAAATTGCATACAAATAAAAAATTCTTTTGAAATCTTCATCATTTAGATTTCGAGTTCTTCAAACTACAAAAGGATTATGTGATCATTTTCAAGTTATATTTATATAGCTTTTGAGGACAACTTAAGAAGTTCAAAAGACAGGTGGTGGAATATACCAACTTAGTGACCTTAGAAAAGGGATAAGGAAGCTGTACAATAAAGCGAAACGCAAAATGAATTTCACTCCTCCCGAGCTCTCACCAACTGCAATAAAGAGATTAAAAAAGCTAAAATGGACTCACATAGAAATTTCCACCAAGGATGTTCCTTCAAATTGTCGACTTCAGAAGATCTTAGCAACTGTCAAACTACAATTCTTAGGACATGACCAGACAAAAATCAACAAAGAGACCCTAGATCTTCTTCTTAGCACTCACTTCCCGTACTTCGTTATTCAGAACGCCCCTATTCAAATCGTTCATAGCACTACGAACAGACAAATCTGCCAAGTAGAGAAACTTTTATAACTTCTAAACTAATATGTAATTTATCAGCAGTTTAAACATTTTAAATTTGCTGGTGGCGATGGTATTCTTTCAGATCTTCTGCAAAAAGACTTAAAACATCTATTACACCTGTTGATAATTATCAAACAATTCAGCTGTAGTTTGGAATATGGCTGTATACTTGGAGCTTGGAGAAAAGTGATAGTAAAATACCTTTCTAAGGCCGGCAGAAGTTCGGAGAGTGATGCAAAAACTTTCAGACCCATCAGCCTCTTGCCCTTCATGCCGAAAAGTTTGGACAAAATCATTTACAAATATATTAGAGAATACCTTCTTATGGATCCCCTATGCAAGGCTAATCATCCCTACTAGACGGGTAGATCTACAGAGTTAGCGCTTAACGATTTTGTTAGCACAATTGAAAAATCTATCGACTTTAAGGAAATATGTATGATCGCTTTTCTTGATATCGAAGGAGCTTTCAATAATACGTCAGATGAGTCCACTTGAAGGTCTCATAACAACCATTATATACCACCAGTCATAAACAGGTGTATTATGCCGATACTAAGTAATACAGTTATCCAGACATGCTTGAATACTTTTTCCCTCAAAGCGACTGCAACCAGAGGATACCCGCAAGGAGGCGTCCTATCTCCTCTGCTTTTGTCCCTAGTTGTGAAATAGTCTCCTAGTTGAACTCAGTGAAACTGGCGTAGATGTGATTGGGTATGCCGATGACGCTGTCCATCATACCAGATAGCTTTGAAAGTGAAGTGTCTGAAATACTACAAGTAGCACTAACCATAGTACAGAGATGGTGTTTAAACGAAGGCCTCTCTGTAAACCCAAAAAAGACAGTGATTGTTTCTTTTACAAAACGGCGCACTGTGGCTGAAAAGTGGAAATAAATACCAAAATTCATGAACTGTATTGATGAAAAAAAAGCAGAACACAAATGAGCAGAACCTTTGCAAAAACTAAATGCGTTTGGAATACTTCCTCAGTCTTAAATTACTTAAAGGTAAAGTCTTAGTACTTTAACAATTATCTTAAAAATTCCTTAGCATACTTGTAGGCATGACTTGGTTTCTGAAGAAGCACTAGAGGCCCACAACAAAGACTCCAGGATTTACAGATTAAACCACTCCAGAAAATGTGCAAACGTAAGAAAACAAATGAAGGTGTTATACATCACCTACTTACATCGTCAGATGAATATATTAATGTTATTAAACATACCAATAGATAATTAAATAAATTGTGACCTGTGCTGACTATATCACAATGCCAAAAAGTATGCTTTTGAATTTTTTCAACTCTTGCTAGTATAACATTAGGTCTGTTCCCGTACTTTTGTAGCAGAAATTCGCAAGTTGAAAAATTTGAGAGAGTAAGTAAAAAAGTGTTCTCTTTGCGTGTTGCTCTCTTTGCGTGTTGCTCTCTTTGCGAAAAAAGTGCTCTCTTTGCGTATCATCAAAAGTTGCAACTGTTGATGATACTGCAACAAACTGTTGGTGGTAGAATTACTATAGTTGATATCTAAGGAAGAAAATTTTTATTTTTTTATTGGAAAAAATTATATAAAATATACCTTCATTTTATTCTACTTAATGTGTCTGTCGAACAATTAATTTCTACTTTTCTCGACATGTTGCTTTAATGGCTGTCTTTCTAAGTTGACATTAATTAAATTTTTTTGTCAGCTGACATTGGCTGATGCAACATAAGCTGTCAAAATATGGCACTTGCTAATTGCTGCGAATTTTGCAACTCAAAATTTGTGTAGCAGAAAATAGCAATATTTGACAAGGACTGGATTTCACATTTTCACTCTCTTTTGCGATTTTTTTGGGTACGGGAACAGGAAATCGTAGAAAATAGCACGAATTTGTACAAATGTTCAAGTACGGGAACAGACCTATTCACAACCACCAACAACTTGTTGCAAAACTCATGAGGTTCACTACAATTTTTTTAATAACTCCGAAACGGTAAGCTTTTTTGATGATGTTTTTTTTATATAAACAATTAAAAAATAATATCTTTGAATACTATGAACCACTAATTCTTATGCTATGTTTTGTGGAAGTTGAAGTATGTGAGGAAGTATGTGAGGTGGGCGTGGTAGAAAATATTTTAGTCTTTTGACGAAATAGTTTTTATATACGTTCAATACAACGCAAAATATGGCGTTCTAAATATTTGTGTTATATGGGAGGTAGGCGTGGTTGTGGGCGAATTTCAAAATATTTTTGTTTGTGTTCTAATATAGCCAATTCCCACTAATATACCAAATTTTATTAGTCTATAATGAGTGCTTCTATTTATTGACAATTTTTTGTATGGGTCTCAACCACTGTGCGTCGTGGGCCCTCATAAATTCTACTTTTCTATTTGTGGAATTTGATGTTTATTTCAAAATATATAGTCTTAACTCCTCCGCAACTCCTTGCAACTTTTAGTTTTCTCCACTTTTTATAGATAACTGTTATGAAAATTGGCTCCAACATCTCAAAACATTACAAAACCATGCAATTTTTGTTTTTTATTAGTAAAATACAATATCCAGTATAGTTCGAGGGAACAGTAAAGTCTTATTAAGCAAAAAGTGCAAGCATTCTTGAGAAAATTGAAAAAAATGGTACCTGTAAATGTCAGAAAGGACTGATTTCTATCTCGGTATAAGAACTGGTTAAACGAGGCAGATGTTATATTTAAGAAGATACAAGGTAATGTACAAATAGCTAACGTATTAAATTTTCAGTATATGTTTTTTTAATATACATAATGATATTACTCAGACCCAGATATTAATTAATTAATCAAAGTTAGATTTCAAAAAGTTAAAAACATCCAATTTACCCTTTAAGGATATACACTCTAGAATAATTTTTTTTTGTTTTCTTACTGCATTATCCCGAAAACTTCTTAAAACTTTTTCATGAATAATTTTGTTCAGCTGGTTTATTCTTATCGCCTTATCTTATCTGCATAGAAGGTAGGAGTAGGGTTACCAGATCAAAATTTAACTTAGAAGGACAGGACACTTGTTCTAGGGAAGATGAAAAGGGAAGACACTTAGATATATAGTGTATTTCAATAATAATTTTCACTTTTCGATCGTCCAAGCCATGAATGCATGATTCACAAAAAATTTTCAAAATCTTCTTTCGCTCATTCCGGCGATCGTTGGAAGATGAATCGCTTTTGGATCACCCAAGTGATGAATGCGCGATTCACGAAAAATTGTCTAAATCTTCCTTGGCTCATTGCGGCGATCGTTGGAAGATGGATCGCTTTTTGATTGCCCAAGTGATGAATACGCGATTTACGAAAAATTTAAGAAATCTTCCTTGGCTCATTGCGGCGATCGTTGGAAGATGGATCGCTTTTTGCCCAAGTGATGAATAGGCGATTTACGAAAAATTTATTAAATCTTCCTTCGCTCACTCCAGTGATTATTGGAAGATTCATTGGAATATGAAAAAATGTTAACGTTGAACTAATAAAAATTACATTGCGTTTTTATCCTCATCCTCAACAAATAGCTGAGAATCCCTTAAAGCGATTCGTTTGCTACTTTTGTGGGCAAATCGTCTAAAACCTTATCTGCCGGAACGTGTGCGAGTCTTTCTGGCGAATCGCTTAAGACCTCTTTCGGCGATTCGTTGGCAAATCTTTCCGGCAAATCACTTAAGACCCCTCTCCACAATTAATTCGCGGCTCTTCACAGTTAATCGCTGAAGACCGGCGAATCTTTCCGGCAAAACGCTTATATGGTCTCAGCTGCTTGCATTCGACAATATCCTGATGGCTCTCAAAAGAGCTCGCCGGTGATTGTCACATCTTCTAAGCGATTTACTGGCGATGCTGAGGCGATTAAAAACGTTTACAGTAAGGATGAATGCTTGGCTAAATTTGTAGACCAAAATGGTGAAAAATGGAAGTGTTGGTAATCTGGAAAAAAAAAAATTACAAGAGATTTTTAGACCAAAAAGAAAAAATTTTAACATTTAATAAAAAAGGAAGACATGTCCTCCTTTTGAATTTTTTCTTGATTTGATTAAATATGTTCAAAAATGTCATAACATTATTTTATCTAGCTGGTTTGTTCTAATCGAAACACTGTTCAGCGGGCCTCAATGCCATCTAAGGACTTACACGGATTACACAAAGCGAGACTCAGCCTGCACAGTGGGCCTACACCTTTGCTAAAGTGGTTAATTTATAAGTTTTGAAACTTCTTCGTATAGTTTTGTCACTCGCATTTACTCTATAGATATTTTTGAAGCCGTCTTTAGTTTTGGGGACAGTATTTTAGCCTCACTTACTATCAGACGTGCAATTATTTCTTCGTCTGGTCAGCCTAATTTTTTCAAATTTGTTCTGAAAATAAAATTTTAATAATCCAGTTTAAATTTTATTTACTATTTCAATTGATATTTTAATTTTCAATATTTTTTTTTTATATCTTCTAAAACATTTTTTCTCAATTCAATTTTTGTTTAATATTAGTAAGATTTTTATATAAAATTTAGTAATATTACTTTTATTATCTGAAATTCACCTCAACCTTGTTTTCGCCTCATGCAACAACCCTTCCAAAATTGTGTGTGGATTCCAAGTTAACAGACAGCTTCTGCTGCCTGGATACGAGTGAGTAATACTTTCGTAATTGTCGGTGTCGTCGCTGTTATTGCTGTTGGTGTTGCTACATTTTATGCTGCTGCTCTTCCAGATCCCTTGCAGTGTATTTTTGTTCCTTTAATGTTGCGGATGTGGTGACCGAAAGAAAGAACCGAACTAGTGAGCGCGTTCTTTTCCGTTTTCAGTATAACAAGCGCGCAATTATTTTTTTTTGTTCATATTTTTCGTTTCAACAACCATAACGAACGCCATATTATTTTTGTTACATTCGGTTTCTTTAAATTAAAGGCACGCATAAATAAAAGTAAGTGCTTGATTACTAAAAAAAAAGTAAATGTAGTAATAAAAAAAAAGAAGCCTAACTGCATATTTGTGTAGAAAATGTTAATTCTTTTGCATTTTAAAATTTTATTTGTATAAAATTCTATTGAACACTGCTTTTCACACAAACCAAAATTCTAGTCCAAAAATATCATATGTGACAAAAGTCACAGGCACAGAAAAAAAGAAGAAAAGTAAAAAATACAAAAAAATAGTACATACGTAAAACCCACTCATAAATTTATTGTGCTGGACATAAACAATAACAACAACAAGAAAAAACCAGAAAATAAAACACAAGGATACCAACAACAACAATCTTAATACTGCTCAACCTACCCAAACATATACAGACGCAATCAAAAAAAATAAATAACAAAAACAAAAGCAAGGCAAATGTCGAATTGCAGGAAACACTGTAATGAGGAAAAATGTATCCTTACATCCTTGCAAAGCAAATGTTTTTTGGCTTCTGTGCTTAAGTGTTTTGAAAGTTTTTGGTTTGTTATTTATATTTGTTGTTTTTGGCCAAAGTGAGCCAAATAAACACTGACTTGACGCAGTTAATTGAAAGTTTAGCCAAAAAAAAAAAAAAAAAAAAAACTGTTCCCACTTCTTAAATTGTGTACAAAATAAACTAAAATAAAGCTGTCTAGCGGCTAAATTGTGCTAATCTGTCAACTAAACAAAATACCAAATTCAACTTAAATAAAAAAACTGTTCTCGGTTTAAAAAACAACAAATTCAATAAATATGTGCAACATCAACTGTTATTAAACAGAATCGTAACAGAAATAAACAAATAGCTTAACAAACTAAAAGAAAACATAAACTGTTCCCATCTAACGCATATACAAAGTGCTTAAACAACTGTTCTCACTTTGTGTTAGTGCCCATCGTATGAAAATAAAATAATTAGAAAATTATTAATAATAACACTGTGCGACAATTTAAGGGTCAATTGGAATAACCTCAAATATCGCAATGGTTTATAATAGTGCATGGTCTATATATTATGGCCTCATACTCAGTTTTATCAGATTAGGTCAAATAAGAAAGAAATTCAAGGTCAAATTTCACCTTTAAGTCACAAATTTTTTCTTATAACTCTTAAACTAAATTCAAATCCTATGTAGTAACTGCATCTAAATTTTTGTAATGGATTGTTCTTTACATTTTGAGACCATTTTTTGCTCAAAAATTTACGTAAGGAGGTTAATTTCTTCTTCGAAAACAAGGCTTTTTTAAAATAAAAAAAATTTTTCAATAGTTCAGTTACTTCGTATTTGTCTTCAAAACCAATCAGATTTAGCTAAATTTTTGCACACACCTTAAGCATCATAAAATAAACCACCTCCGAAAAGATCACAACAATTACATGTGCGCATCCAAAGATATTACTATTCAAAGATTACCAAAGATGGTAACTTCGTTAATGTAATCCCTAGAGTAAAATCATTCAGATGAAAATTATAGATCCAACAATTTTCTTCAAAACTGTCCTTATTATCTTTATTGAAAGAGTTATTGTTTTAAAGATATGCGCGTAAATATGTAATTACAATTATATGAAAATTATATATGAAAAATTTAAACGGTTAAAATAAAAATTATTTTTATTTCTATTTCTTCTCAAGTTCGAATTTTTCATATATATTTTAATTACATATTTACGCGCATATCTTTAAAACGGTAATTTTTTCGGTAAAAATGTTAAGGACAGTTTTGAAGAAAATTATTGGGTCTATAATTTTCATCTGAATGATTTTACTCTTGGGCTTACATTAACGAAGTTACCATCTTTGTTAATCTTTGAATCCGAATATCTTTGGATGCGCACATGTAATTATTGTGATCTTTCCAGAGGTGGATTATTTTAATTAACTTAAGGTGTGTGCAAAAATTCAGCAAAATCTGATTGTTTTTGAAGACAAATACAAAGTAATTGAACTATTGAAAATTTTTTTTTATTTTAAAAAAGCCTTGTTTTCGAAGAAATAATTAACCACCTTACGTAACTCTTTGAGCAAAAAATGGTCTCAAAGTATAAAGAACCATCCATTGCAAATATATAGGTCCAGTTACTACACAGGATTTGAACTTAGTTTAAGAGTTATAAGAAAAAATTTGTGACTTAAAGGTGAAATTTGACCTTGCATTTCTCTCTTATTTGACCTAATACGATAAAAATGAGTATGAGGGCATAATATATAGACCATGCACTACTAGAAACTATTGAGATATTTTAGGTTATTTTTTCGTGTCGCACTGTGTAATTAATAATAATAAGAAAATAATTTTTTTGAAATATTTTTATTAATATTTTTTTCTTCTTTCTTAAACAGCTTCATAACATAACCTTTCCCTCTATTCCCCATAAAAAGAAAAAACAAAAAATTAAAAAAAAAACTTAAATAAAAAAAAAAACAAACATAAAAATCATTAAAAATCAGTCAAAACCATTAAAAAAAGCGACGACAACAAATCAACGATCGAACATTTTATGTATTTATATATACAAAAATACATACATATATATATATATATATCTGTATATAATATATGCTAATGCAACAAAAAAAAAACAAAATAAATTACAACAAAAAGTTCAACAAAAACAAGAAATTAAAACAGAAGCAACTGAAAACAACAAAAGAACAACTTTTAACGCTACTCTTCTCAGAGCCAGCAAAAGCTGAGAGAGAGCGAGCCAAACAAACAGAGTGACTAAGAGAGTTCGAGCTGTTGAGCAAGTGTTGCGCCGCCAGCGAGTGTAGCACAACTTACGGCGAGAGTAAACCTCGATGAGAACACTTTATATTTTTTTTGCCAGCCATATGTTATAGTTGAGCACCACAGACAAACACTCGCTCAAGTAACGCACGTATTTGCAGCAGGCAGTACTACAAGAAAGTCAAGCAAACAATAACAACAGCCAAAAAGCAGGAACAGCACCAAAACAAAACGAACAGCAACAAAGAAGCTGCGAGAAAATGTCAACGTTCTTGAATAATTTCTTCCCAGCAGGTGAGTGAAGTGTTTTTTTTTTTTTTCTCTTTTGCTTCATCTATTCTTTCTCAGCATTCGTTCTGACTTTGTTTTTGTTTATATATAATTTTAGAAAAGATTTCTGCCAAACATTTGCTGCTACAATCATTCTGAATTATTGCCTTCTGCTAAGCATTGCGTCTAGTTATTGCATACTTTTGGGCTATTAAGATGATATTATTTAAGCTACGACAGTAAAACTTAAAAAGAGATTTTGTTAAAAAGAGAAGTGTGGGTCTTTTTCAAAATCTAAATCAATCAAATATTGAAAATTTTCCAATTAAGAAAATTATATTCCCGCGCTGAGTAAAGTTTGTTAAACTCTTCCCAATAATATCACGTTACAACACGAATTAAAAGCCGTGGGTTTTTCAACGATTTCTAATGTTTTTGGGTCCGCTGAATTCGAATCTGAAATCAGAATTTTCGGATCAACCTAGGTTTTTGAGCTACAGGGCAAGGCAGCCTCCTAACTGGTAATGAAATCTGTATAATATGTATGACCGACCCCCATTACTTTTTCATGAGGAAGATTTTTTTTCTCTTGGGACCTATACCCTCTTAGGGGGCACCCATACAAATTTATTGGTTTTTGTTTATTATCAATATTTCCATCTTAAGCAGGGACGGAGAGGATTAAAACGTGTGATCGACCCCATTACTTTTCTAAGGGGACCATTTTTTACTTTAGGACCTAGCCTACGACCCCTTCGCAAATTTAGAGAAAATCAAGCATATTTTTTTGAACTTGTGTTAAGAGTCTCACTTTTAGTTCACTCAAGAAAATTTTACTTTTTTTATTATCACCCAAATTTTTCTCCTGTCCAATTCAAAAGAGCGCACAAATTATGACCATCTTTTGATTTCTAACAAACTACAAATAAGTCATAATATATAAACAAGTCAATCCCTTGACTCTGCTCTTTCATATCAATTCACATCATTACTTCTGTGTTTTTTTTTTTTTTTTTATTTATCTGTTTTTTATTCAACTTTAATTCAGCATAAACTAGCTCAAAACTATTTCTAAACTTTTCTTTTCAAACAAATTTTGAACTCTACTTAAATTCTAGTCGTATTGCTCCATCTCCTGCTACTCTTAAACTTTTTTTTTTGTTTGTGCTAACAAACTTTAGCACTTAACTTTGTGACGACAAACGCACAAATGCATTGGTAGCAAGTTTCAAATTAATTTATCATCAACCTCGAAAAGTTATTCGAAATTATTTGGTATTTGGAATGTTCCACCTACATGCTCAATAGCTAGCTGCATTCCTAATTTTCATCCGGTGCTGTTTGTGAGTTGTTGTGCTATTAGTATAGAAGTTAACTAAATTGTGTTGCAGGAGGAGGAGGAGGAATAGGAAGTGAGCTGTGGTAGAACATTGTTTGTGAATATTTATGGCTTAGATTTTCTATTTGTGGTTTGCATAATTTACAGCTTCACACCAAAGCCTAAAAGTATGCCTTTTTTATACACCTACGCGTAAGAGTTATTTTAAATTTGTTCACTGCGTTTTTAATATTGATAAGCAGGCGTGGCAGTTATAGAGAAGTGTATAAATTTTTGATCAGCATCAGCACTTCAAGTGATTTTTTTTTTTTTAACTTTGAACCAAGAATTTCAGGTGTCAAACCTATTCAGTCAAGTCTGCCTTGGTTCGGAAGTGGGGAGATAGATAAGTAGGAGAGAAAGTGAAATCAATAGAAACAAGTGTAGAATGTTATAGTGTGGTGGAGTGCTATATCAACATTCGACTTCTGAATCTGAGACAAGTGTTATGCCTTTACCTTAGTCAATTCGAGTTATCAAGCAATCTCATTCCACAAACATCTCTACCACCAATTTCAACTTCCAAAGTCGTATATATATTGATGAAATTTTTAATTTCAGTTGATTAGTCAAGTACGCTAACCACTCGACTACCGAGGCCCCCTGTTAAAAATTTAAAGAGAGGGATTCGTGATGGGACTTCTTGAGGAAATCTTGTGATTATATCGCGACTATTCCACTTCCGACCTCTCAATTCCATCACAATTTTTTCACATTTTTAAAGTTGACATGTAAGAATTCTGGTATTCCAACTTTAAATATATTTAAGTTGTTTAAAGTTTGAAACAAAATGCACTTTCGTTCAATAGAATTAAACGTAGATTTTAACTTATCAACTGTATTTTTGAAAAAAAAAAAAAATATAAAAAAGTTTGTTGATCACAGTTTTAAGGTGTTTTTTATATCGACAAATACAGATTTAGCTTATATTGACCATTCCACGCCTATTGAAAGTCGTGATTGACAGCATGGTCTGCGATTTGCTTGAAATTTTGGCTATATGTGATATAATCACAAGATGTCCCTCTCTCAAACTTTCTAAGAATTTTAAATGAAACTTTTTTAAAGGTCGAATTGATCACACAGTGTTATTGAGTGTAACCGCGATTATACTCGCAGCTTAGAGTAGTCGTATTAAAATTTAATATATAAGCTTCTTTCTAAAAAATAAAATATCAAATTTGAAAATAAGCTAAAATTTTTTTATAAATTAAATTCAATTCGTTCATTTTTTAAAAAATTCCCTCAAATATATATCAATCGACTTTATTATTTGTGCTTTGAACAATTGTTTTCAGTAAATGTGGGTTTTTATTATAAAAAATTTGTGATTTTATTAATCATTTTGTTTGCAGTTAATCATTTGGGCTTATTAATTCATTTAAGTTTTTGTTATGGACTTGATTTTTTCCCTTTAAGATTAGAGAAATTCTTCAAGTAAAAAATTATTATTGCCAAAAATTCGCACAATAGCAAAACAGCAATATTGTATCGCTTGTTCAGGTAGAACTTTCTTTTGTTTTCTTTTTTGTTTTTTTTGTTTTCTTTTTGTTTTTGTTTTTGTTTTTGTTTTCTTTTTCGTTTTTGTTTTTTTTTTTTTTTTAAATTATTTTTAATATGCTGATTAAAATATGACTCATAAGTTGATGCTGACTAATTATCAATTGGTTTGTGCTTGAACGACATCTTTGCTGGTTTTTTTAGTAGAATCGTCATAAATTTTAAAGAAATGTCTGTCTCCCCACTTAGTTGTTTACTCACATAAATAATAACGATTGATTTGGGGCTTTTGCCAAAAATATGTTGAACTTTTTCTATCCGCGAATCTTTTATTTATAATGTTTCTCTTCTTAAACAGCTGTTCAGATTATGAGTTTTGAATATGAATTTTTGTGAATGGAGTGAAATGGAAATTTTATGAAAAAACACAGTGCAACACATATTTTTGAGGGTAAACCAACCAATCTCCAACGATAGTTTTTGAAATAGTAAGAAAAGAGCAAAAAAGGCGATAGTAAGAAAATCTCCAAACCCTTTTTCTCCACAACGTCCAATTATTTTAAAAAAAAATCGTAGTAAACCATATGGAATACGTGTAAAAATTAATGCAAAATGGTTTTTGTCTTCTTAAATTTTCTGAGAAATATTTTCCCAGAATATTTTGACCCTCAAGCTCTTACCCGTATGGGTTATTCTTGGGCTTTATTTTGAGAATAACCCTTAAAGTCAACTTAAAAACCAATCTTTCTGACTTTAATTTCGTATCTATTGAGAGAAAACTTGACACGGAACCAGATAAGAGGTGCAAACTATATTAACAAATTATCCTTGTCATGTGAAGAAGGTAATTCTAAATTTGGCATTACTTACGAAAACATCATATGCAGAAATGGCTCAAATTTGTTGGTGGTCCAAAACTATATTTTAAGAAAAGGATGAAAGTAAAATTTGAAGAAATTAAATTTTCTGAGAAAATCTTTCTCAGAAAATTTTAGCATATCTTCTTGAAGACAGAATTTACAGCCTCGCTTTTAGAGTGGTAAGCGTGCTTGACTGCCAACCCAGAGGTTCTGGGTTCGAATCCTGGCCAGGCCATAGTCTTACGCTTAAAACCTTTCTTCATTTTTTTCTTTATATCTTATCAATTGATATTAAAAATTCATCAGTACTTACAGCTTTAGAATTTTAGTTATTGATAGTGACGTTAGTGGAATGAAAAAGCTCAATAACTCAAATTTTACTAAAGAAAAGTCAGAATACTTGCTTCAGAATCAAATAATTATATTGATATAGAATTTCTTGAAAATTTCTAATGTAAATTTGTTCATCAACAGTCAATATTCATAAGTGAATAAAAAAAAAAATGTGATGTCTTAATTTGCTTTAATTCGGAAAAAAAAATTGTCCATGATAGGTCTGATTTTGTAATCAATTTTTGTCCATAAAAATTGAAATTTTATACACTGTAAAAAAAAAAATTGTGACGTGGATCAATAAAGGATTGAAGCTTTTGTTACTGATGTCAAATGCTTGGCTCTGATGTTTGAGATTGCTTATGTTTATACCCAAGATAATGACATTAATTTTGTGTCATAGTGTTATAAGCGTTTTGTTGTATCTAAATAATTTTTTTCTAAAATTGGAATTTTTTATTTCTTATATATTCTATATCTATAAAATAAAGTCGGTATTTATAATTGAAGAACGGCTGGATCGATTTAAATGATCTTGGAATTGTCAGATCAATAGCAGAATAAACCCAGCATAGCAGAATAACAAAAACATTGAAAAATTCACAAAGAAAAAACTTATGAAGAAATTTAATTTTATCATACATTTTGTATGCAACGGTTTTGTATGATATCTCGGGAATGGATTGACTTTTTGTTGTCATTTAAAAGCTCTTCTTTTAATTAAAAATTTTTAATTTTTTAAAGAATTAAGTCAATAGGTTATATATTTGATTTCGTTTATTCCATCTTGAACACCAGAGGGCGCTGTAGTATAAATCTTTTACAAAATCGCCAAAAACTGCTAAACTGGTCATTAAAATCTTTACAGTATTCCCAAAAAAGGTCAATCGATGAGTACTAAAATTTGTGTTTAGCAGTTTCTAAGTACGGCAAGTGTTTTGGCGTTATCTTATTAGATTTATCTTGAATATCAGAGGGCGCTGTACTTCAAATCTTTTATAAAACTGCCAAAAACTCCTAAACTGCTCATACGATTGACATTAAAATTTATTTTGAGAAGTTTTTGGATGCGGTGACAGTTTAATCGGGTTAAAAGGTGTGTTATTTTAAAACGCCATCAAATATCACACTTTAATTAAAAAAATAACTCGGACAGTCTTGATGAAGTATCTGTCGGAAGAAAAATTTTTTGTAATTTCTTGATCACCCATATAAAATAAAAACTGAAAACTTGAAAACTGAAATTCGAAATGTAATTTTGGATACCTCTGGAATGTACCATAAGTCACATAAGCCACATACTGAAAAACAAAACATTGTTAAAAGAACAAAATATTACTTCGAATTCATAACATGACGGTTCTTTAAACTTAAATGTGAAAGTTGTGTTCTGTGACTTTTATAGGTTAAGCCCAAACTATACTCAACTATCTTAAATTTAAAAAGTTCATTATCTGAAATATTTTTTTTTGCATTCTGAAGAATTACGTCATTTAAATAAAGTTTATTGCATACTTATAGCAGATAGGGGCTATTCTAGTCTAGAGGTATGCATTTTGGGTGTTTTTGAAATTCTACAAAAAAAAAAAGAATATTTTTACGTGCCATTTTTTTAACCGATATTTTATTTATACAAAATCAAAAATATAAAAAAAATTTTTTTTTTGAAAATTGAAAAACTAAAGGTTGGTAAAGTTAAGAGGGGGGAGGGGATTTTTTCTTTTCACTTTCAATTAAATATTTTCCAGACGGTATTGCATAGACAACAATCAATAATGAAATATGCCAGCGTAAAAAGGCTTTTCCGGCTCAAAATCAGATCTAATAGATATGACCGAAGTTTGAAAACAGCCCTGAATTTTTGACTTTTGTTTATTTCATGCAAATTCTATAGAATCATCTTTAAACAACATTTTATGTAAGTTGACGTGAAACCTCAAACAACCCTAGTTTCTTCAAGTTCCAAGAAAAACGAATCAATGAAACATTCAACTCAGCTGTAAAGAGGTTGAATAAGAAAGATTTACAAGTAAAACAAAAAAAAAACAAAAACCAGTGAACCGCCATGTCATGTCCGGGACCTCATGCTTCTACCGGTCTCACCCCTAAAAACAGATACAAGTTTTACTTAAAAAAAAAAAACACCTTCCCTCGTAGATTCAAAAAAAGTGTAAAAGGGACTATAAAGCAAAATTGAAGCAAAAACAAGTTATGCATCAAGACCAACATTTTTTTTTTCACACAAAATGCAAAAGAACAGAACCAGCTGCACAGCTGCTTGTCCCAAGCGAAGAAACACTTTGAAGCTAAAGCAAAAAATAAGAATAAAGCAACGAAACAAGCTAGCAACTTATCAGTTGTTGTAGCTTAAAACTTCTTGGTTTTCGAGAACCTCTTTAGCGGTAAACGGCATCAATAAGATTTCTTAAAATTAAAACAACAACAAATATTTTGCAAAGTAAAGCAATATTAAAGCAAGTCAGCTGAAAGCATCACAACAGATGATCAACAGGTATAAAACTGAAAGACAAAAAAAAAAAAATATAAATAAAAGAAACTTAAAACTATGCAAGCATAAATAAGATGATGCATGATATACATTACACTGCAACATGTTGAGGATATGGTATAAGGATGAGTCTCGTATTTCGGTTGTGTTGAATATTTTTCGGATTTTTTTTAAAATTCACTTGGTTGCTGCTTGGTGGCGCAGCAAGAAACTATACAACATCAAAACAACAATAACAACCACAACAACTTGACCAGCTTGGAAAACCAGTTCTTACAGGAAATTGTAGTAAACTACTATAGAGACAAAGTAGAGAAATATATAAAAAAAAAATTTAAAAAAAAAAATTTAAAAAAAAACTTGTAACAAGGAATAACAAAAGGAAGGCAACATATGATGATTATTGCCAGAGAATGCTAAGAATGGAAGATATAGTTATAATGTTGACAGAAGCATTTTGTTGTGGTTAAAACATGGAGCATAAAATTGTTATAAAATTAGAGCTAGCAAAGACGCTAGTAAGTTAGTATAACATAATCTATGATTATTAATACAAGGTAATCGGCAAAATCTGAATTATTATTGAAAAAAAAAAACTTTATTGAAAGCCATTTTTTATTATACATTTTATTTTACAGGAAAAGAGTTCTGACCAGCATACATTGATTATTGCATAAATATTTGGCCGTCAAAAAGATTTCTTGACAATCACACAAAAAAGCTTGCGTCAATTTTCAATCGGAATACTTCAAAACATCATGGATTATGAACACGAAATAAAACAAAAATCGACTGTTTTGCAACACGAGTCAAATCCATCAAAATTTCTTACCGCAAGAAGCATTTCGAAGAAAATGGTCGCCACATTAGAGCAACGAAGAACGGTCAATTCTGACTGGTACACCACCTTTTGTTTGCCAGAAGTGTTCAGAAAAATCAGAGAAACCAATCGCAGAAGACGAATCATTCTCCACTACAACAATGTTAGTACTCCCACACCAGTTCAAACAAAAATGTTTTTGAGCATTCAAAACATCAAATTGATAGGTCATCTGCCGTACAGTCCTGACTCTGCACCCAATGATTTCTTCGAATTCCCGCAGAACAAAAATAAATTGCGAGGTCAACGTTTTTCGACGAAGCGGCGGATGTTTTCAAATAACATGTTTTGAAGGCATCTCCGATGGAGGAGTGGAAAAAGTGCTTCGCAAATTGGTTCAAGCGGTGCAAAAGTGTATCGATCTTCATGGAGTATATTTTGAAAAACAATGCCGTCATTTCCGATTATAAACTTTTGTTCTTATTTGTTTATTTCAAAACTTAAAACTTATGGGCCCAAAACAATATTGCCCTTGATCTTGATTTTCATAAGAGAATTTTGTTTAGCGATGAAGCTCACACTTGGTTGAATGGCTATGTCAATAAACAAAACTGCCGTATTTGGAGTGAAGATAATCCTCAAGTGTATGTTGAGACACCGTTACATCCAGAAAAAAAAATTACTGCTTGGTATGCTTGCTTTATGGTCTGATGGAATCATTGGTCGGAACTTCTTCAAAAACGATGTTGTTCAGAACGCTACAGTCAATGGTGACTGGTATAGAGCCATGATTACTGACTTTTTCGTTCCTCAATTGAGCTACCATGATGTGGAGGAGCTGTGGTTTCAATAAGACGGCGCAACATGTCACACAGCTCGTGCCACAGTTGATTTACTGAAGGAAACGTTTGGAAACCGCATAATTTGGCGTTCCAGACCCGTGAATTTGCCGCCAAGATCGTGTGATTAAACAGCACTAGACTATTTTTTTTTGGAGTCGCTAGTTTACCCTATGGTTCTGTTACACAGGCGTACATAATCTATATATAAATAATACGTATATGATCTTATAGTATTTGATGGAAGGGGTTCCCAACCAACCAAGAGAGAAATACAATTTTTGAGAAAAAATCCGCTCTTTGATTGATTTTTTTTATCCAATATGAGTTTTGAGTTTTTCTCAAAAGTAAAAATTTCCTTCAAAAATTAAGTTTTAAGCATTCATAAATTGTGAAATTTGTAAAAAAAGGTCTTTTGAATTAAAAAGTTCGACACTCCATGTCAATATCTTGGTCGAATTTTAACGGTTTTGCAATTTTTATCTTATTATTTCTAAAAGTTTGTTAATTTTTCTTTCAAATGTGTTAACAATCATTGTGAACCTGTAACCACAAGTATTTTTAATTAATTTTCTCAATATTGTCGTTAGTTATTAAGCGTGTATTTAAACTAAATGTCAGGAGAGAGAAAAAACGGTCTCAGATTGAATGTTCTAAGCTGGGGAACGTCTGTCATATTTGAATAGATTTGATGTATTTCTTTTTATTTAACTAAAAAAATTTTTTTAAAAATTTTACGGTTTGTTTGTTATATATATATATATTTAAATTATTCTTTTAAAAAAGAAACCACAAAATTTGATCTTTTCTCAAAATATGGGATAAAAATAGCTTTTTGTTGTAAAAAGAGAAAAACTCAAATTTGCATTTTTGATTTTCTTTCAAAGACTATTGCGCATTTAAAGTGAAATTATTTTGTCTTCATCCTAAATTAATAAACTGTCTGTGCCTATAAAACAATCAAAGCCCTCTATGATTATTTTAACAAAATTATTTTTTTTAAATGTTTTTATATAGTTTTTTAAAAATTAATAAAATTAAAAAATAATTTCTTTGAAGGAAATGGGTTCATATCCAATCATTTAAAATTTAAAGACTCGAACTTATTTTAACCATCTCGCTTATTCTACATATCTGTGACGACAAGGAATAACAGCTAAATTGATTTTCAAAATTTCAGAAGAGCATTTTTCAGATGAAAATTTCTCCCTAATATCAGAGTGTCAGGGTACTCTGATTGGCTGTTTAGATTTAATGGCCTCAAACATTTAATTTTCAAGGTACAACCATAAAAATTTGCGTACTAGTGTATTTCGTTGCGAAAAAAAGCAATGAAAGTAATAACCTCATTTTGTCCTAACTCGACTTTAGCGGTTATTCCTTGGTCGAATTTCGTTTTTATAAATAGGAAAACAAAAAATTAGTCAAATTTCGACCCAAGGCGAGACTAGTAGTTATGAAAAGGCAATACAAAAATTGGTCGAATATCGACGTCTGGCGAAACTAGCAAAAAAATGGTCGAATTTCGATCCTAGGCGATACTAGTTATAGTAAAAAAATTTTCGGGATCCTTTTGCCCCATATCTCTTAAAATATTTTAACTAAGGAAAGTTTGTAATGAACTCTTGTGTAAAATTTGCTCATGAAAAAATTTCACTATGGAAAAAATTAACATTATCGAGATATTTGGAAAGTTGATATTTACTACCTTTTCGACCTATATATTAGAAATAATTTTCCTACAGAAATTGTGTTACAAATTTTTGTTTGTGTAAAATTAGCTAACGACTCATTAGAAAAAATTTAGAAAAAATTCGAACTTGAACTCGGAACGTGAAATTTTCGCCCATATCGCCAAGAGCCTTTGTCCTACGGAAAATTTGTCGAGACGTTTTTGAGAAAATTTGTTGAATTTTCATTTGCGAGATATCTAGATACCGTTCGAGCGAACTATTCAGCCTATATCTTTGATATTATTTTTCTTAACGAAGTTAATATTTATATAGTATCAATATTTTTGATACTTGCACAGCCAGGATACGAACCCACGTCCTCCGCATGACAGTCTAGCACACTTCCACTGACATATTAGTAACGATTAGATAAATATGGGCATTTCCGCAGAAAAGTCTACCTTGACCAAAAAATTAAAAGTAAACCAACATTTTTTTTTACTTGTTTTATTAAAGAGAAATATTCAAAATTAATTAAATTAAAGAGTTGAAATTTTTCCCATGTTGCGTTGACAAGATATCGAGCTACCAAGTTAAAGTTACTTTTTGGTCAGTTTTGTTTATTTCTATGTATTTATTTATTTCTATTTTCTCTTAAGGCCCTATTCTCCTTCAGCTTGCTGTTTTTGGACCCTTTTTGAAAAAATTCTCCTTTGGAAACGCAAAAAGATATTTGAATTTTGTTTTTTTTATTGAATTAGTAATGAATGAAAGAAAATAAAAAAATTTTTTTCGACGCGATATAGGGGCTGTCCATAGATGATGGCACCGTCGAAGTTGGCCCTCAAAAAAAAGGCATGGTGCTGGCGGCCACGATTCCGGCGCTCAGGAGCGTCTGAAAAAAAAAAATATAGGGTTATGATCAGCATAGATGTAATTCTGGCCCGTAGTAAAATAAAAATTTTGCGATTTTTTTTGACAAAATGGCGGCCACTTGAAACTGACAAATCGAATTTGGACCCATTTTTTTGTAGTTTAGTGTAAAAAAAAAATAGTAAAAAAAATTTTTATTTTACTACGGGCCAGAATGGTGACAATTCTACGTCGATTAAATTTTGTTTCATCCAAATCGGTTCAGTAGAACTGGCGGAATCGTGGCCGCCAGCTCGAAAAACGTGGTTTCGAGATAAACTAAGTTCAAAAACTAAGCAACATAAAAACTACTCATTTTAGCGAAGGCATGACCCCACAAAAATGGCCATATCTTCTAAAGTATTTCGAATTTCAAAAAACCCTTTTAGGGTTATATTCTTAAATGTCCAAGCTATAAAAAAGTCGAAAAAAATTTTTTGCTGAAAGAGAATAGGGCCTTAACAATTTCCATGTCTAAGAGTAATTGTGCAATTGAACTCTCATGCAAAACTTTTGCTACAACAACAACTTACCGCAAAATAAATGCAAAAGAGCAAACAAATATCAATTAACGGTAAAATTTTGATTTGCTTTTAATGATAATCTGAGGTAACGTCACTTTCAAAAGTGCGTGAAATTTTGCATTTTAATAAATTTTAATAAAGTTAAGTTAATTTTATAAAAAAATCGTGAAGAAGAAAAATCGTTACTTTTATATTAAATTTGAAAAGTGAGTAACGTCACGCCACATTGCTCAAAGTTTGCCTGATTTAGTTACTGAATTTGGCTGCAAGTATTTTAGTGGAATTTTTTTCCAACTTCTCATGGTCGATGGTGTAGGAGTTAAAATAATATAATAGCTAAACTTTATGTTTTATTTACGTCAAATATTTTTTTTAAACAAATTTTAATTTAAAATGTTCCGATGGAAATTTAACTAACGTAACGCCAGTAACGTCACGCCAGATGACTTAGCCTAATAAAACAAAAAACTGAGAAAAGATTTTTCAATTTGATAACTAGCAAAATATACTTATATTATTTTTAATTCTTCTAAATAAAGTTTTGTAAAAAAAGTTTTGTTCAATTCGCAGAGTCTTGCAAATTTTCTAATCTAAGTCAAAAACCACTTCTGTTTTTTTTTGTAACGTCACGCCATTGCATATTTTTGCTTATATCTTTTAATTCTAAGAGTCGATTGTTATAATTTTTTTACTTAATTAAGTGCTACTTAATTACTACGCAAATATAAAAATTAAGTTTTTAAAACTAAGACTTCTTCATTCTTTTTTTTAATTTTTTGGAACAAAACGTACATAAAACTTAAAAGCTTAATAAGTTAAAATAAAAAACAAAATAGTAAAAAATTACAGGAAGTAGTACTTTTTTTAAGATCTAACAAAAATTTAATATATTTTTTTTTTTAAAAATCATATCAAAACAGATTTAAGCCAAATGTACTTTGAAAGATTTGGACTTATTTTCAACTTAATGGTATTTATTATAAAATTGAAACAAAAAAATTCATTTGTTATATAAGTATTTATTTATTTAAAAATTTGAGTTTTTGAATTTAGAAAAGATTTTTATGATTTTTCCTGCATTTACATTTAAATAATTTAAATCGGAGACTGTCACCTGGGGATCTTCCTTGTGCTACAAACGTTTGCTCAAAGTGTAGTTACCCTAACCTGTGCAGATGTAGGGTATGAAAAATATCTCTTCACTGCATTTCTTGTTTTGAAATGCGACTGACTGTAAAAGATAGGAAGTATGTATTTGAAATCAAAGCAAATGGTGGGAAAGTTATTTTTTAAGCTTGTGCAGCTCTTTAGTAGAGAACTACTTATAATATCTAAAAGAACTAAGAAAAAATTTAAAACATATCAAGAAAAAATGTATTTATATATTTAAAAGAAAAACAAGTATCAGCAATAGTATTCCTCAAAAAATACTAAAATAACGTAAATTTTCCCATAGAATCTGTGAACATTGATTGGAGAGGGATTTTTTTTTTTCGGTTAGCATAACTATAAGACAAAAAAAGCAAAGATTAAAAAGAAATTCAAAATACAAAAAAGAAAAAAAATCAGAAAAATAGTTTACGGATGGGCAGATACTATTTAAACTATGCTGATGTTTGATATCAATTCAAAATTCATGCCCCGCTTTGTGCTCAAAGCAAAGCAACGAAATAAAAGATAGACAAGGAATAATAAAAAAAAAAAAAAAAATAAACAAAGCACCATTGTTTACAAAACAATAGCTGGAAAACCTGAAGTGCTACGAATAGATATGAAAATGCAGACGAGCGAGTTACGAGTTCAAAGAATAAAAAAGATGCAGCCAAGTTCACTAGAGATACACATATATATATTTATATATAGAATAATTATCAATTTTATACGATATGCAAACGTAAAGTACAACGAGTTTTGGGCTAGAAAACTTACCTCAAGCCATGTAGAGAACTAAAAAGAATACAACAAGCATACAAAAAATGACTTTGTAGGGAAAATGTGTTGAGCTTAAATGAGCCACCACACACAGTAGATGAAATGAACACGTATCTACGTATAAATAATGATCGATAAGGAAACTGCATTTTGGGGAAGCAACAACAGATGAGTTCGAAATAAAAAAATAATGCATGATATTTAATGAGGTATAAAAATAAAATGCTATAAAAAAAAATGCAGAACAATCTTGCCAGCAAATCATGCGGGCGCTCTTGGGATAAGAGCAAAGGTTAAAACAAAGATTGAAGGAATGAGAACGTCTAAACCATGACAGCCGAAATGCTGTTGAGTAAATTATTAAACGATGGAGTTACAACAGACAGCTGGATTTTCAATTTGTGATGGTTGAGAGAAGTAAAAATATCTCTGCTTAAGTCGCACTATTTATACTCTTCTCAAAATTTTACTAGATAAATTGAACAGAGCTTTTATACTGTAAGTGTTAATATTTTGATGGATAAAGAAAAAAAGTTTTTTCTGAAAATTTTTCCATACTGATAATTATGGAATGATTTTGTTGTGGTCTATATTTATGTTTATACTAGTTCTTTCCCGTCAAAAATGACGGGCCCGGTTTTCCGTAAGGAAAAAACATGAAATGTTGAATTTCTGAAATCATCGTTGGTCACATATTCGATATTAAATTGTGCAAATACTAATTTTTAGTTCTAAAAATTTATAAAATACCTTAAAAAAACCATAGTAGGTGCGACGAAATATGTTTAAAAAATTTTTATAAAACTGAAAATATCAAAATGAAAACAAATATAAAAAGTTTTTGAATTTTCAATTATTCACAAAATAAAAATGCCTAAAAATATGCTATGAAATTTTTCAAAAAAAATCAAGCGTTCCGCACTCACATTTTACGGAATTATGTTATAGTAAATATTGTAAAAAATGACAAGAACTGAGAGTTAACAAATGTACAAGTTCGTTACTTTTTATCATACGTCACGTCATAAACCGCAATAGCTTAACATTTATGTACCATGTACAACAGTTATAGGTCAAATATTGCAATTTGGCTACATAAACTGCAATTTCGAACCAAGTATCACAAAAACAGACCATATTTCGCAATAATGGAATTCTTATACCGCTATTGCATTATAAAATATCAACTCGATTTTTAAAACTTCTCTTGTATTCCTTATCTTTATCTTCAACTTGTAACCTACTTTCATGCCTATCTGTTCATTTATATCATAGCTTTAACATTTATTCAAAAAAAGTTCATAAATAAATTGTTTCACTTTTCATTTCTAGACCTTTATATTTCGTCTTAAACTCATTTCTAATTCTTAAATTTAATTTGCAAGTCAAGTTATTGTAATTTGCAACCCAAATTATTGTACAACAGTTTATTTTGCAATATCGAATGACTGCATTTGTGCATTTATTTCATTTGAATAAGTTTTTATACCCTAAACTGGAAAGGTCAGGGTATATTAACTTTGTGCAAACGTTTGTAACGCATAGAACGAAGCGAGTCCGGTTTAGAAAAGTATATATATTCTTGATCAGCGTCACCACGTGAGTCGAGCTATCTATGTCCGTCCGTCCGTCCGTCCGCCCGTCTGTCCGTTTGTGTGTTGTCCGTATACACAGGATAAGAAGGAGTTGAGATAATTGGATGAAACTTGGTACACATGGTCACATGTACCCAAGGATCTGCACTATTTTATATATTTTTGGAATCCGCCCACGGACACGCTTGCCTCCCATACAACGCGAAAATTTAAAACTGCACAACTCAGCTCATAATAAGCCTACAACAATAAAATTTGGTACATACGTGTTTTATTTTAACAAAAAGATGTCTTTGAAAAATGGACGTCATCCGCTCACGGACACGCCCACCTCCCATGCAACCCAAAAATTGAAAACGCAATAAATAAGCCTCTGTTTAACCTAAAGAGCTAAAATTTGGCACGTATGTTTTTTATAACAAAAAAAAGATAGTTTTGAAAAATGGACATCGTCCGCCCACGGACACGCACTCAGGGAAAAATGCTGTTTTATCAAACAAATCATGGGTTGAAATAACAGATTTCACTGTTAAATACCATCCAACAAATGAAACTTTCAAATCAACAGTCGGTTGACTGTTGGTCTATGGAACACGAAACTCGTATAAAAACTTATTTATTGAAATTTGATTACTAGTTTGAAAGTTCATGTAAAATAAAAATTTTTATTGTTAATGAAATCCGCCCACGGACACGCGGGCGGATTTCATTTAGAATAAAATTTTTTTTTTTTTTTTGAAAAGTGGGTTTAGGGTATTTCATAGTCGGCCTAGACCGACTTTAGACTTTCTTTACTTGTTTTTTTTATTTTTTAATCGTATGTTTCTCTTGCTCTTAGTTCTAAGTCTGAAATTGATTTATTTTTCATTTCAAATGTTTATGGAATAACTTTAAACCGACTATCTGTAGACTTTATGTGAAAAAGTACACAACGCTTAATTTGAAATAACGTTACTTTGAAAAAATTAATTCTTAAATAGAAAATTTTGCCACTAACACTATCATTAGCGATTTTCAAAATTATTCAATGATGAGATTTCTATTGTTCAAAAATGAAACTATTTGGGTATCTTAAGAGCCCAAAGAACTGAATGTCTATAGATGACTGTCTTGAAAATACTTGGGTTAGAGATACAGTCTTGGTTCGATGTTTTTTGTTTGTTTTTACTCCATAATTTTTTATAAGTTCTTTCAGGTTCATTTCAATTAATTTTGTCAAAATATTGACTTTATTTTAAATTGTTCTGAAGTAGTTTGTTCTAAATCTCAATTAGTTCTATTTAAGTACTTCGAATCTGGTGTTATTTTGCAACTCGGGTGTTTTTTTTTTCTTTTCAACGTTACACTCGAACGCATATTTCTGTATATATGTATATCGAAAATATTCCATGCAACCAATAAATTTTATATGTGCCCATAAAAGTAGGCCTCAAGACTTACATTTTATGTGAACAGTCTTTTCTTCCAACTTTTGTTGTATTGAAGATATAACCAGTTTTGTGTGGTCTTTAACGTTACATGTGCTAGAAGTAAAAAACTACCGAAATTGGCATTGAAAAACCGTTATTAAAAAACTGCATCCATGAATAGGAAACAAATAACCGACTAAAATCGAAATTATGAAAATAAAATGTTGTCTTGCTTTCCTAGGAGGCAAAATGTGTGGTCTTTAACGTTACACATTCATACCTTTAAATGAACGCATGCAGTGAAGCGTGACAAAAACAGACTACTTTGATTTTTATGATTTTCGATGGTATAGTTTATAAATTAACGGATATAGTCGATATAGAGTAAAATAAATAAAATCAAAATTTTTTCCTACAGTTGCTCCTACAGAAAAAAAATCTAGCAGATATCTTAGGTCTGTTAACTCATCTAAAAAGTTTAATTTCCTCAACGTAAGATTTCGTAACCAGAGTTTAAATTTTAAACACAAAATAATTTTCATGATTTATCTCATTTTTATCTGCAGTTTTTTTAACCAGTTTAAAAGTTTAAAATGTTTGAATTGTTGCAATAAAATAATGCTGATTGTCAGTTTTAGTGAAATGATTTTTTCATAACTTCAAAAAATTCTGATAATTTCAAACATATTCATAACAAAAAATTGAATCCAACCCAGCAAACCCATTATGACTCTTAAAAGACTTTATATACATGAGGTTTTATCATCATAATGCCCTCAAAAAAGACTTTTATGAGTACATTTTCGTATGTTGTGGGCCCCAAAATATGATTCATAATAACGACTGTTTTATGACACTTAATGGACTCATAACAAGGAAGGTTTTAAGACTCATATTTAATACTCTTTTAAGAATCATATTAAGTATTTTTTAAGACTCATATTTAATACTCTTTTATTAGTCATATTTAATACTCTTTAAGACTCGCCACAAACAAACAATTCTCCGAAAAGCGATGTCAGGATAGCACGTGTCCATAACAGACAGTTGCAAAGTTTTATACAATTAAAAAAAATATGCTTGATTAAGTTCTTATTAATGTATTAGATATGGTGCTTTTGCAATAATCCTCTTCTATACTCTCATAAAACACCCGTATATTACACTTTTATGAGTATTCTTTATGATTACGCATATATCAATCAATATATGATCCTTTTATGAGTCTTTTGTATGAACAATCATATTACCGTCATATTTAGCACTCTTTAATGAGTGTCTTTTCTGAGTACTCATAAAGAAGATACAATATTGACTCGTTTATGAGTCTTATTTTTGAACAATAATTTAACAGCCATATTTAATATTCTTTCATGAGTCCTTTTAATGAGTCATCATAAAACCTGCATACAACCCTCTCTTTTTAGAGTCATTTTTTGGAGAGCCTCATAAAAAGTTTGCAGGGAAGTTTATTATTTTGAATTTATTTGAAGTAGAATTTTTTTATATCGATGGTTAAGCTCATTAAAGCTCACGATAAAGTGATAAGAAATTTTAATACATCTCAATACAAAACACTAATTTTAAATGTGTACTGACACACATTCACTGGTTATGCGTTTTCAATAAATTTACACAAGGTAGATATTATATTAATGGCTCGAAAAATGCAACAAACCTATTTTCGTCAACAGGTCACTTATCACTTTAGTGCGCATAGCCATCGATTTACAAAAATATTGTCAGTCTTCACAGAGAATTTTTGTACAAATCGAAGTTTAAATTTTTTAAACCTATGATTTCTATGTTCAAATTTAAACACAAAGTTAAAAATAGATTTTTTGAGATTAGTTATTGTCGTGAATATTTACATTCAGGTTAAGGAATTTTTAACTTTGTTTAACCTAAACTTTTCTTAAAATCGAGATGAATTAACAGGTCTTAATATATAAAACACAAGTGTCACGCTCCGTACCTTATATCGCTCAAACTGTTCGTTCTTGTTATTACAGTGCATTTATTATACCAAAAAATGTTCAGCCTAAAAGTATGCACACAAAATATATAGTCTGTTTTATCATATAAATAAATATGAAAGTCATGCTCCGCACCTAATATCTCTCAAACTGTTATAAGGCTATTACCATGCTTTTCAAACTTAACGGAAAAATGTTCAGCGAGTATGTTTGCTTATCAGTTACGACATTGGTTCCAACCCTTCATAGGAGAGTTTGATACTAATTAATACATACTAAACAAGCGTCCTGCCCTGCATCTATTATCGCTCAAACTGTAATTTTTCTTGCTTTTCGGGTTTTTAAAAATGTTCAGCCTGAAAATATGCGCACAAAATTTATTTGATTTTGAAAACATAAAAAATAAGGGTTCCGCTCTGTACCTAACAACGCTCAAATTGTTATTATTTCTTGCTTTCAAACTGTCTAACTTAAACTATTAGAAACGAAATGTTCAGCCTGAAAGTATGCACAGAATATTTATTTGATATAAGAAGTGATGGATATAAATCGAATACATTTTTTTCACATATTTTTTTTTTCTTTTAATAATCTCTCCAACCCTTCGTAGGACGGGATTTTTTACTAATAAATATATATGAGAGAATCTCAATTTTTTTGTTTATGGTGTCTGCTGCTGTTTATTATGGGAGTACATTTTTTTTTAATTTACATATTTGTAGTTCCGCCAAAAAGTATGCAATAAATTAATAAAATTTACGTCATTCTTAAAAGAAAATTAAGCACTCATTAATTTTTGCCACCACTGTATATGTTTCACAAGTAATGACTATCTTGAGTACCATCTCTCCACACTTTTAGCCATTGTAAAAAATCGAAGTTGACTCGAAGTTGAAGCCAATCTTCATTTTACATCATGTCCTCTACCTTCTCATTATACCCCCTTGCAGAACTTTATTATATGTTATGTATATTTTCGATAAATAATTCAGAATAAACTCTTGAACTAATTATGAATTATATTGTCAAAACACTTGGAACAAACACTTGTACTAGCCGTAAAGTAGCTCAATTGCACTTGTTATGAATTTGTTGTTTTTCTAGTTTACTTCAAAATAATATGTATATATAGAGAAGTGAATATAGATAAATATGAATGTCGATATTCAGTAAAGTACACAATTAAAGTTTTTAGAGTTAGATATGTACCATCCGGGAGAATAAGTTAAGTACAAGATTAATTTTTATATCTTCTGCTCCTGTCAGAAGCTGTTTCAGAAAGTTCTACTTATTTTAACAATGTTTTGACAAATAGTGGTAACGGCCGGTGGAAAACCCGGGTTGAAATAGCATCTTCAATTTTTATTTGATCGGACATTCTCTCTCTTCAGCCAATGGTAAATCTCAGGATGTTAATACTGTCAGTTTAACAGGGAACATTACATTGGCCGTTTTTTGAAATCGAATAATCTTTGTATTTTAGTAAATATTCTTAAGATTCTAAGAAAAAAAATTTCATGGAAAAATTCCTACGGGTTCAAAAGTTACAGCCGGATAAGTGAGAGCGCATTTTTCTTTTTCAATCTTTTTTTTTCTTTGTTCACAAACTTTGAACGCGTTTATCTCGAAACCATGTTTTTCGTACTGGTTGCGGCACTAACGGGTTCATTTTTTGACGAAGTTTTTTTTTTTGTATTTTTTTAAACTTGATTCGCTATCGTATGACACGAGCTTTTTTTTAATTTTTTTTCGATTTTTTATAAATTTTTAAGGTCAATATTTTTTGAAAAAAAACACTTTCAAATTTGGAACATTACCAAAAATTGAAAAAAAAGGTATTGTCATTTTTTTTTCTAGATCGGACAATTTTTGCGACTCCCAGCGCGAGGCCTCCTTTTTTTCTCTGCAGCCAGTTTGGAACTCTATAAAACCATGTTGGAGTGAAAAATATATTTTTTGTATTTTTTTTCTTGTAGTTTGTTCAATTCTCTTCAATAATAAAAAATGTTTATTTTTGACTGAGTTATGAATTTTAAAACAAAGTCTGTTTTCTCTGCCGCGAATGTCAAGTTCCTTCTTAAAGATTCTTGAGAGTATGAAAATTGGCCGTTCGGAATCGGCATGGAACATAAATAAATCACACATAAATAAGTTCCATCTAATAATGCCATTGAAATCTACACTGATTGATCAAAATTAGATGGCAAAGTTGGGGGGAACAGTCTACTCTGGATCACTTAACATAAACCTTGCTCCCCGACCACTGTAGTGTCTTCCAAGCAGAAGTTACTGCTATACATAAAGACAGAGGTTTTTGCATTCTATATGATAGTCTTACCACTTTGAAAGTTCTGGAGTCTATTAAAATATCATCTATAACAGTCCTAAGCTGCCGCAGAACTCTAAATGAGATAGTTCTCACCAGCTCAACATCTTCCTATGTCAGATCCCCGGAAATATAGACTTTTCAGGAAACTGCAAAGGAGATGAATGAACTCGCTCGAAATGGTTCTACCAAAATTTGATCAACAGAAAAGAAAAGTATTGATTTACCTCTCACCACACGCAAATTACTCACAACTGAGCTATACCTTAAAAGAATCTACATCTCAGGTGTTATACGGAACCACACGGTAGGTCAAGTTTGGCCCATCCTGAACTCAAAGTGCTCAAAAGAGCTAATTTCCCTTAGAAGGGATCAAATTAATACCGTGATCGTGTTCCAACAGGACACGGCCTAATTGAAAATCATGCCCGAAAATTAAACAGCCTCCATAACGATTTTTGTAGAAGCTGCAGGAGCGAGGAGGATAAAATAAGAATCTACAATATATATTTTTTGCACATTCCAAGTGCCGACCAAAAACCGCCACCTTTTCTTAGGTAACAGTTTTGACAGAGCCCTAGACAGTCTCTCAAAATCTTCGGTCTATAGACTACAAAGCTTTGTTCAACTGTTTCAGATAAATAAGTTATAATAAACAACTCCTGTTATCGCAACGGGCTTAATAAGCGTGTCTCCTAAGAGTCTCATAATAGTCTCTTACTGAAGAAACTTAACTAAACATTGATCAAAACCTTCTGTGAAGTATAGCTGCTGATTTGTCATTGAGTACAAATAATTATTTATTGGCCACCTACACAGCACAATACAAAAGCAATGTGTACTATTGACAACAACAACTTATTATTGTTGTTTAAATTACTACAGGGTGCGTCGGCCATATGCATCTATAAAAATTCACTATAGGGTGGTGGTGACCGTGGCATGCAGGTTAAGTGTGTGGCTAGCATGCTCGGAGCCCGAGTTTGATCCCCAGTCGCGGCGAAAAGATTTTCGATAAAAAAAATTTTTCTGATCGGTCACACCTCTCTGCAGACAATGGCAACCTCAGAGAGTAAATAATGCCATGTAAAGCTTCTTGAGAACATGAACTTTAGCCGCTCGAAGTCGGCATAAAACATGTAGGTCCAGTTCTCGGTCAATTGTGTGCAAACATTTAATAACACACACAACACAATTGATCATAAGAAGCTCGGTCAAAGTCCTTTCAAGGCTGAAATGGCCAATTTTTTTTTTTTTTTTTAGGGTGGCCCTTACCACGCAATTTAAATACAAACGGATTTTATTAAAAATGTATTATCTCATAATTAATTCCAGGAAATCAATACTATCATGTGATTGCCTGTTATGTGACGGCCTTTACTATATCAAATATATGAAGTCAATTCAATGAATTGTCATTTAAATATTCATCGGGTTCTAAATCGGGACACCATCCTGAACTTCAAAACTTCCGGGAAGTATTTTGCCTCAATAAAAAAAGGCTCACGGTTTGATCAGAAAAAAATTTTATATTGAAAAAATTTTCTGCTTGATGTGAAGATTGAACTCGGGCTATGGAGTTCCTTTAACTCGCACGACACACACAAGTCACACAATGCCTCGACCGCCACTCAGTCACCACTTAAGTCGAATTAACAGTTTTGAAATATATGACAGGCTCACGAATTGTGTTCGATTTCTAAAATTTCAAAACGTTTAGAGTCACAAGAACTTAAAATATTTGCTATGAAATGTTGAAAAATTTTTTTAGAATTTACAAAATTGTCAATAAGTTTTAAGCGATTATAACACATTAAGTCAAAAGAGTGTGACAAAAAAAAAGGCGGTGACATGACTTAACAGCAGCGGAAGAAGCCACACTTGCAATATTACATTAAGCTGTAGCAATAACAGACACTGACAGTAGAAGCACTCGCCAACAGCCAGACAGACAGACTGTATTTAAGTGCAGCAGACAAAACGATACAAGTATCGACTTTATAGCATTGCGCGACAGTTCAGATCAAAACTTTATAGTTTGAAACGGACATGCTGCCGACTTGAAAAATAAGGCGGAGTGATGAGTGGCGGAGCAAGGAGTGGAGTGTCGTGAGTCTTTTTGAGTAGTTCTCACGCACAAACTGTTTATATGCCGCGCACTAAGCTATCAAACTAGCGGCTGACTAGACAGTTTGTTTTGTCTCTTGGAAGACAAGCGATTTTAAAATTGTTGCGATTTTATTGCGTGCGTGCGTGCGTGCCAAGCATTTCAATGCGTTATTTACACATTTCTAGTCTTATGCACTCTCGACTCGCTGCGACAGCAATAAAAGCAACAGCTGACAAGTTTTCAACAATTGTTTTGATTGTCAACTTTTTGCTGTCATTACACTCAGAAAAAACCTTATCGGAATATGATAAAAAAGCCATCATATTAAGAGAAAAATGGTATAGACTTTGCTCCAGAGAATGCTATTCTCTAATTTCGATACTAAAAATTCTCTTAAAATGATAAAAAGCTTCCATGAAAAAGAAAAATATATCGTTTTTTGAGAAAAAGCTTTTTATTTTTGAGAAAAGATTTGTTTCTATTGAAGAAAATTCTTCTCTTAGTGAATTTTTTATCAAAATATAAGAAAAGTTTTTCATTTTCAATAAATTTTTCTCTATAAATGAGAAATTTTTGTGCGAAAAAAAAACTTATCATTATTAGAGGCATTGAAATATTTCCATTTCCTAGTAGTAAAGAAATATTTCTTCGAAAATGTGAAAATTTATTCTAATTTAAGAAAATTTTATTTGAAAAAGAGCAAATTTCTATATCGAAAATAGAGAATTTTTTTACCGGAGCAAGGTATGTGTTTTTTTCTCAGTGTACAAGATTGGCAGATTAACTGGCAGATGGCATGAAGAGCTTTGAAGTGGGTTGTTGTGGCGCAAGATATGAGACATGCAATATGACTTGACTCAAATATAGTTCAAAATAAAGTCTACAACCGCACCTAAAAGTATGCCATGCAATAAAATTACATCATTTATATTTATAAAATATTTTATTCATTTACAATCTTAGCACTTTTTTGAAATGTAAAGGCAAACTTTTATCTAGCAAATATGTTTAAATATTTCTGTGTCTAAAAGTATGCAGCATTTTCTAGTTTAACATAATATTGCGCTCATAAATTCGCCTCTACATGTGAAGGGCACAGTAGTATCGTTTTAATTATACACATTAATTGCTTAATCATAACAAAAATAAAAAAACATAGCAAAAAATAACAACATCATAAAAATATCATAAATAATGTTGTTAAGCTTGATTTAAGGCCAAAGTTTAAGTGCAAAGTCAGCAAACAGCTGCTAGCATTCATGTGAGAAAAGCGAAGGCTTGGCTGTCAGGCAGACACTCATGCTTTCGCATAAAAGTTAAGCAAGTTTCTTATTTAATCTTATCTTTTTTTAGTTAATAAAGTATTATTAATATATAATTAAAATATTTTTCATAATAACGAAGTCTAGGCTTGTATAAGCTTAGTTCTGGTATCTTCTCAATATATTATCGTCCAATCGTTTTTAAAATGGACCATTCTTTTAAGTAATTTTTCCATGAAAGTATTAAGCATTCCACAAAAGCTATACTCAGAAAGAAACACATATCTTTCTCCGATAAAAAAATTTATCTATATTCGATAATACCAATTTTCTCTTTTTCAAATAAAATCTTCTTCAATTAGAATAAATTTTCACATTTTCGAAAAAATATTTTTGCACTTGTGGTAAATGGAAATATTTCATGTCTCTTATAATGATAAGTATTTTTTGCCCACAAAAAATCTCATTTATAGAGAAAAATTTATTGAAAATGAAAAATTTTTCCTATATTTTGATAAACAAAGCATAGCTGTTAAATTTCGATTACGATTAGTAATCAATTAGATTATTTTTCAAAAAGAATTATAATCATTATATAATCCTTAGGTTAAAAGTTTTTGATTAGTAATGGATTACGATTACAAATATTCAAATTATAATCACGATTACTTTAAATTACGAATATAATCAAAAAGAATCAAAAGTAATCAACAAAAATAATCTGATTACTTTTAAAGATTATTTTTGATTCTTTTTGATTATATTAAGAATTTGAGCCTAAGAATCGAAAATTCTTAAAATAATCAAAAAGAATCAAAAGTAATCTTTAAAAATAATCTAACTTTTCTTTTGTAGATTACTTTTAATTCTTTTTGATTATTTTCGTAATTTCAAGTAATCGTGAATATAATTTGATTATCTGTAATCGTAATCGCTTGATTACTGAGCCAAACAGAAAAGAATCGTACTTAATCAATTATTTCAAACTTTTAATAAAAATAATCTAATTACTAATGAATACGATTACTAATCATTATTTAACAGCTATGAAACAAAGTCACTATGCGAAGATTTTCTTTAATAAAAACAAATCTATTCTCAAAAATGAAAAAATCTTCTTCTTTAAAAACGATATATTCTTATATATTTCTCTTGCGATGGTTGCCGCAGTCCTCGGTTCAATCCTAGGCTGTGGCAAAAAATAAAAATGTTAAACAAAGCAAATATAACATTACATAATTAATAATATAAGATTATAATAGTATGAAAATAAAAAAAATAAAAAAAACCGGTCGTGCTGAGGATCGAACCAGGGTTCGATCCTATCAATTCATAAAATCATATAGTCATCCGCTTAACCAACTGAGCCATGGAATAAAATTTGTTGTTTGCGTGCTAATTGTGTACTTTACTGTTTAAGAAATTTAAAAACTTAACCGATAAGAGTTTATATTAAATTTTAAACTTAAATTAAGTTTAAATTTTAAACCCATGCGATACTAAAACTTAGTTTTAGTATTTGACGTGGTTTAAATTTTAAACCCATGCTGTATTAAAATTTGGTTTTAGTTAGTATTTGATGTGACAATGTTACCGCCTTATTTAAACAGTTATGTCGAGTAAATTCTGAGAGTGCAAACAATTTTTTTTGTGGGCGTGGCAAAAACAGCGGAAACTTTGAATAAATATAGGGTCAGTCCGCAGAGATTGATCACATAGTAGTCGCTCGACTATTTTAAAAAAATGTTATATTTTTTTACCATAAATTTCGTTATATTTCAGCACCTTAGAACTGCTTTAAAAAAAAATTTTTTGTTGTATTTACAAAATGGCTGCCATGTTTGTCATGCAACCACGAGCGATTTTCGTATCTTATAGAGTTTGCGGTAATGATCATATCTCAGCTCCTATTAAACATACAGTAATTAATAAAAAAACTCAATATTAATAATACCTTAGGCTATTATCTTGCATATCAGAAAAATTGATTGGGATGTTACTTAATTTTAAAAAAAACGTTAAAGTTACCAAAAAAAATCGTAATTTTTGGTAACTTTGAAAAAAAAATTTTTATAGAAAGAAGCTAGTGGCAGACCTATTTTTTTAGTATTAGATACGTCTTAGTAAGAACTTAAAATATAAATTTTTTAAAGAGACTATATCATAAGCTTTTTGAGTTGCATCGCTTTGAAAAATAAGAAATCTCAAATTTGCCCCAACTTTTTGGGGTCAAGTATCTCCAATGGGCACGGGTAAAAAAATTTGAAATTAATTCTAAATAAACTACGTAGTAAAAGGATTCTGATGATATAAGAATGAAAGTTTTTTTTTTATGGTTCATTAATAAGATAAAGCATTTTTAAATTCATGCATTTTATTACATGAGGTGTGAGTATTAATGTGGGTTAACCCATATGGGGAAAAAAAGTTTGCATATCTGGCCCCTAATATGAAAGCTAATATTGAGAGGATTTCAGAACAATAACAAATTTTTTTTTTGTGAACCCAAAATCTGCCTCAAATGGTCTTTTTTGTATAACTTCACCAGTTATAGCCAGATCGTGAAAAGAAGTATATCGTTGGTAGCCCGTTTTTATAACATTTTTTTTCATGGAATCATCTCTGTTCAAATATTTAAATTTTTCGTCGTATTTCCTCAGCAACCCCAAAACTTAAAATATTTTTTTAATATAACGAAAAGTTCATAAAAAAACATTAAACTTTTGTTAAGAAACTATTTAATTACATTCGTAGGAAAAAAAGTTACAGCGAATCAAAATTTTAGTGAAGTTCGTCTTCGCTTTTGGACTTTAGCCTTTGGTTTATCTTCGTTTGGCTTCGTATTCCTTCGAAATGACTTCGTTCAACTTCGGTTTTGATCGTTAGTATTTGGTTCATCATCGTTTCGGTTCGTTTTTCATACCCTATAACTTTTTGGTTTATGAAGTTAGAACTTCTTTTGAAAATGTATGACCATTTTTCAAGAACTTCAATTCTACATCAGAAAAATTTGAGGTTAAGGAGGTTTTTTAGAAAGTGGTGTTAAGTACCAGTGGAAGATGACTACACAGATAAAAGACGTTAAAGCATTAACATAGTGCTTGTGAAGACTATAGAATTAAAACTGATCCTTCTGTTTTTGCCACGACCACAAAAAAACATTTTTGCACTTCCGAAATTTTTAATTAATTTTTTAATGAACACTCCAAAAATTGCTTATATTGGACGCATGTGGCCATTTTATTTTTTGATAAATGATCCAAAAATCACATAAAGACTGTCCCAGAAATGACTGTCCATTTGTTTTTAGGTTATTTATAAAAAAGTGTTACCTCTATAGCAACATATTTGGTACCTAAATAAAGTATAAATATTGCAGTTAAATAAAAAACTCGCGTGTAGCAATGTACATGTGGCAGAAGTGAAACTTCTTTAACAGTAAAAAATAAGAGAGATTTTAGCGTGAAATAGAGAGAGAAAGTGTCTGAAAAAAATCAATTAATACGAAATGGAATAATAATCTAAAGATTCAATATTTACATCCAGGGACCGTGCCGGTTGTGGTTTGTATCGAAAAAGTCACATATAAACTGGTATCGTTAACTTTTATTTTTTCCGACAAAAGTAAAAAAGTTATTTTGTGCCTTATATTTTTTGGGCAAAATAACAGTTACTTTTGACTTTTATTTTATCGGTCAAAAATAACAGTTATTTTCTGCCGTTTATTTTTGCGCTCAAAAATATCAGGCAATTTATATTTTTTCAAAGGTCATTTTACCAACTAAATAATTGATACCATTATTTTCATTTCATCGGTGAGACATTTTACACATGGTGTCTACAGTTCAATCTGTCAAGCGGCCTTTAAAAAAAAATACAAATTCACAAAATAACTGCTATTTTTGATCGATAAAATGAAAGTTAAAAGTAACCTTTATTTTTCCTCGAAAAAATATAAGACTAAAAATAACAGTTAACTTTTAACTTTTAAAGAATCAGTCGAAAATTAAGAAAGCACTTCATATTCGTGAGTCTGAGGACATTTGTTTTTAATTTTATATTGTAGTAACTGTTTTGCATGTTTTCAATCATCTCTCAAGTTTTTTGATTACAACCAACGTACCAACGTTATGAGATGCTCTTTCAAATTAACTTTTAAGCTCTGTATGCAGCGAAGAAGCAGTATAATTTGTTTAAGCTATTCGAATCTCTACACAAAAAGTGTAGAATTGTATGTCTAAATATTTTCATTCGAAGCTTAAAGATATAAATTTTCCGTGCATACTTTTTGGATGAAAATTAAAAGACATAGTTTGTGTCTGTGATACACTAGATATCAAAACCATAGCTTGTTTCCGTGATATACTAGATACGGGTCGGGCCACAAACCGTTCAATATTAATTAATTTTGTTTAATCTCTAAGCATGTGCCTATGTGGCGTGCTGGTAGGGCTTCCGACTCTTAAGGGATTGCCAGCTGGGAAAGTCTGGATTCAAATCCGGCGTGCGACAATAATTTTTTGAAAATTTTCATATGAATTGAAAACGTTAGCCTAGCGTCACGAATAAGATACCTTGAAATTTCACTTGCCGCTAAAGCAGTTTCACTTAAAAAAAAAATAATCATTTGTAAAATAAAAGAGCTACTGAAAAGATGTCATCTCAACAAGAAGAAAAGCGCAAAGCAATTATTTGCAAATAACTAAGGAAGTTGGCGTGTGCATAAAAACTGTCGGAAGGACTATAAAACGATACAAACAGCTTCATCAAAAACGCCTCAGGGAGAAAAAGTGGTTCAGCGAACCAAGCGATGGCCCAGAACGTTAAGCGGCTGTTTACTCAGAATCCAGACACTTCGGTTCGTGATATGGCAGCAAAAGCGGGAACATCGACGTCAAGTGTTCAACGAATTAAAAAATTGCACAAACTAAGGAGCTATAAAGTACAAAAAGTACCTAATAGGTCAGAAAATGAGGACGCCGAAGCCAAGAGGAGGGCACGAAAAGTGTGTAGCGATTACCTGCCCAAATTTTATTGCGTGATTTATGGATGATGAAACGTACTGCAAAGCAGATTTCAAGCAGTTACCTGGACACGGATAATATACCGCGGTTAGAAGGGGTGGAGCATTCTCTAAATTTGCCACCGAAAAACATACCAAGTTTCCAAAGATATACATGAAGTAAGGAATTTGTGACAGATCGCACAATCAACACTGAAATTTACATCAGAGAGTGTCTAGAGCGGCGTTTGCTGCCTTTTGTTTTTAGCACTAAGGTTCAGTACTATTTTGGCCTGACCTAGCAACATGTCACTACGCCCAGAGAACGATGGATTGGTACCAAGCCAATAATGTCACTGTGGTAACAAGAGAAGCCAATCCTCCGAATTGCCCCGAACTTCGTCCAATCGAAAGATATTATTGGGTTTTTAATGAAAAGAAAACTTAAGAAGACCAAACAAACTGCGAAAAACATCGAAATATTTCGTCTTAAATGGCGTCGGGCATACACTCAGGTCAAGGAAAGGTCGGTAAAAAGCCTAATGGAGGACCTTAATTAAAAAGTGTATAATTTTTTCAGTGTAAATACAATTTTCATTTATTTTGTAATGTTCACTTAATAATAAACTGAAAGAATTTTTACAAAAAACATCATTGGTTTTTTAACAATAATAAAAAAAAACAAGTAAAGAAAGTCTAAAGTCGGTCTAGGCCGACTATGAAATACCCTAAACCCACTTTTCAAAAACAAAAAATTTTTATTGTAAATGGGCGTGTCCGTGGGCGCATGAAGCCTATATTTTATATGCATTTAAATGTTGAAGAAAAATTTACACATACCAAGTTTTATTCCTGTAGCTCACAGTTAATGCCTTTATTATGCTTTCGCTATGGGAGGTGGGCGTGTTCATGGCCGGATTACTCCCAATTTTTGAACACACCTTAGTTTTGGTATAAAATACATACATACCAAATTTAATTTCTCTATGACCAACATAATCTTATTTATAGAGTTTTAAACTTTTTGGGTTGTATGGGAGGTAGGCGTGTCCGTAGGCGGATGACGTCCATTTTTCAAAAACATCTTTGTCCTGTCATAAAAAACATATGTGCCAAATTTTAGCTCTTTAGGTTAAACACAAGCTTATTTATTGCGTTTTCAATCTTTGGATTGTATGGGAGGTGGGCGTGTCCGTGAGCGGACGACACCCATTTTTCGATGACATCTTTGTGTTGATACAAAACACATATATACTAAATTTTTTTGTTGTAGGTTAATTAGGAGCTGAGTTATGCAGCTTTCAATTTTTGCGTTGTATGGGAGGTAGACGTGTCCGTGGGCGGATTCCAAAAATATTCAATAGTGCAGATCCTTGGGTGCTTGTGACCATGTGTACCAAGTTTCATCCAATTATCTCGACTCCTTCTTCTTATCCTGTGTATACGGACAACACACAGACGGACAGACAGACGGACGGACGGACATGGATAGCTCGACTCACGTGGTCACGCTGATCAAGAATATATATACTTTTCTATACCGGACTCGCTTCGTTCTATGCGTTACAAACGTTTGCACAAAGTTAATATACCCTGACCTTACAGGTTTAGGGTATAACAAAAGTACAGTTATTTCTGCGACAGTCTTTATATTATGCTCGAATGGGCGTGTTAATTTTTTGATAAACAATCACGTTATGACTTGATATCAAGAACATTATGGCTTGGCTCAGAATCACTTCCAAAATTAATTGGTTTGGGATTGTGTTTAGGTCAAATTTCTCTCCGTGTACTATTTTTGATGTTTGGGCTCTTTACTCAGTTAATATTCTGTTTTTTAAAGACATGAGGAAATGTTTTTTTTTTTTTGTTTTAATTTAGCAAGTCAGCTTGTTTGTATGCCAGTGTTATACGGGAGTTTTTCGATAGATATTGATTCGGCTCACCTTTTTTTTGCATTCGGGAATAAAGTTAACACTAATTGTTGATTTTGAATTGCAAAAAACTTGCTAGAAATATGCAACAAAGTTTAAAACGACATGCTGATTCTTGATTATGTTCAACTTAGAAACCACTCAAACTAAAAGCAAAGAAAGCTAGAAATTTTTTTTTAGATTAGAAACACATTCGCATACGCACACGTACACAGTATCATATACATCGTCTTAATTCACTTTATATTAATTCACAATCTAACGGAGGGTTAAAACAATAGTAAAAAAAAAAATTATCGCTGCAACCTTATTTCTCGATGAGCAGGAGGCTGGTTTTTCGAGTATCAGCGCTAGGTATGCGTGTGTGTGTTAATAGTTGGAGGGTATAGAATGCGTGGGTTTTTGTAAACAATCCGTTAAATTTACATACCTACAAACATACATACCTACTATTAACTCTTTCACTCGGTTAGAGCTATAGGGTTATTTCGTTCCTAACTATTTTTAATATTCTGCCATGAACACTAGAGCGTTTGCTTATAGATGGCTTGGCTTGGTTGTGGATAGCTCTTTCGCTTTAATACAAACTTTAATGTTTTCATGCATATTTTAATTTTTTTTTTTTTTTTTTTTTATAGTCGACTGTTTCTGCTTATTGTTGTCTCATGTGTGGCTCTAACTGATAAAAAAAAGTATACATTTGCCATAATAAAATCTGCAAAACTGATATACAACAGCTTTTGACCCACATTTTGTACGAAAGCGCAGACGAGAAGATTGATCAGCTGTTTTTATTTTTTTTTTTGAGTCATCATTTTAAAACTTACAGTTACTACAGCGACAACGACATATACATACATCTGATCGTCGACAATTATGGACTATAGTCGAGTTGCCAGTTTATTGAAATTGCTTCCGCGTTGTTGTAGTTGTTGTTGCTGGCGGTGATGTTTCTTTGCTCGCAAAACAGCTGAGCTCGTAAACAGCATCTGTATTTTATAAATATTGTTGTGACAGAGACTTTAATCATAATTTTTTTTGTAATTTTTTTTATACATCTACATATTTTATGCAGATAATATTCATAAAAAATGAAACTATGTTATGTTAGAGAACAACATATAATTATAAAAAATTAAGCAAATTATCTACTCAGACTTCTATTCGCGTTCTTATAGTTCATAACAGCTCTTAGAAAAGTAACACCTAAACTTTGACGGAGTGTTATTATTGTTGCTATAATTGCAGTTGCCAGCAATTTTATCGTCACCATCACCATCATCATCATCATCATCATCGGCATTTCATTAAATCTCAATGCATCGTTAAAGTTTCCCATCGTTTTTTTTTTCTCTTTTCTTACATACAGAACACAGCAGTTAGTTGAACTTTTCTTGGTCTTAAGCTCTGTGAGCGTTATGCTTTAGTTCTAACGGCATATTATTTTTCTGCTATGCTCTCTTTGGCTGTTTCTGTCTCTCATTTTACAACAGAATCTTTCTCTGAACTCATTTGGTTTCTTGGTGACTGTAACAATTGTATCTTTGTATCTATCTATCGATCTATCTGTCTGTCCGTGAACTTTTATCTCTCTCCACGTACAAGCTTTCTTCTTCCGATTTTCATTAAGCTCATGGCTCATGATATCGTTTTACAGCCGGTTTGCTATAACGGTAGATTGACTTTTATTATTTGTTAACTTTAACTTCTGTGTCTTGAGTTTTTGTCGTACACCTACATTGCTTGTTTGTTTAAGTTATATTTTGTTTTTGATATTTTTTGTTTTTTTTTTTATTTTTTCATTTTACTTAACCTTGTCGTTTGCTTCTCTTGGCTTTGTTATTTGTTCATAGTTAATTGTTTTATTACAAAATTTTATCAATTCCACGCATGTTGCACTTTTATTTTCTTGTTAGTTTCTTTATAAACATTTACACTCATACTCTTACATTCGCTTCTCTATACATATACAAACATATATGTATGTTTACTACAACAACAACTGATATTACTGTAAGCTTTATAAAGCGGTCTTGTTGATTTTTTGTTACCGCTGCTGTTGCTGTTGTTAACATTGCTATAAGTTGTTCGTTCGTGGCTCAGCAATTCTCCTGCACCATATGGTTCGAATGCCTACAATTACACAATTTATTTTGACATACACTATTGTTGGCATTGTGTTTTTTTTTTTTTTTATTATTTTTCATTTGTTTGTCTCTATCTATCTACAACCAATTGAGCCTGAAGCAAGATTGAGTTATTAAAAAAAAAACTTGTATAAATTTGAAAAAAAAAACCTTAACATGTACAATATTTTTATAAAGTTTCTCGTAAGTTGTACTAATTTAATTGGTATCACAATGAATATGTCTATTTTAACAATAAACATTACAAAAAACATTGACCTATGAAGTTAATCGTTACATGTAACAACAATTCACAATTTTTCCAATGAAATGTTCCCTCAGAGTCATTCTTATAATATTGACTTTTGATGGATACTCTCAAGAACTTCTTTCTGACTCGTTACAAGATTTAAAAAACAAGTTTTGCAATTATCAGGGTTGTCCCAAAAGTAAAGGAACAACATATTTTAAGTTCTCTGCAGTCTTCTCGATACTCATTTACAAGTGATATTCCAAAGCTTCAATGTTTCTTATAGCCTTATATAATATTTTAGTTTATTATAGCCTCGTCAAGCTCCTCCACAAAAAAACCATCAAACGCAGACTTCACCTCTTCCTCGCAAGTCTTTCACCAGCTAGCAAATTTTTTGTCAAGGTTGGAACGAGAAATTCGTTCAATCTGACGAAAAGAATGTGTGAGCAAGCAATTCGAACATAAAATCAATAATTCTAGTGGATATGTGAATGAATTCAGAATGAATTCATTGTCTTCATGAAACAAATATTTATTTTTTGATAAATGCTGAATTCTCCATAACTTGAAGTAGTATTGCTTGCTCGATCCTTTTTTCTTAAATTTTAATATTTTTAAGTCAAATTTTCCGTAACTCGACGTGAAATACCGGTTCCTTAACGCTTCGAGCTAGCAAACTTTCGCTGTCATAATAAAAAATAAAACTAGCAAAATAATAAAAAAAAATTAAAAAAAAGAGAAAAAAGAATAAAAAAATATAAAAAAGAATAAAAAAAATATAAAAAAAAAATAAAACAAAATAAAAAAAATAAAAAAAATAAAAAAATAAAAAAAATAAAAAAAATAAAAAAAATAAAAAAAAATTAAAAAAAATTAAAAAAAAACAATAAAAAAATACATAAAAAAAAATAAAATTAAAGAAAATAAAATTTAAGAAAATAAAATTAAAGAAAATTAAATAAAATTGAATTAAATAAAATTAAAGAAAATAAAATTAAGGAAAATAAAATTAAAGAAAATAAAATTAAAGAAAATAAAATAAAATAAAATTAAATAAAATAAAATGAAATACATAAAATGAAATAAAATGAAATAAAATGATATAAAATGAAATAAAATGAAATAAAATGAAATAAAATGAAATAAAATGAAATAAAATGAAATAAAATGAAATAAAATGAAATAAAATGAAATAAAATGAAATAAAATGATATGAAATGAAATAAAATGAAATAAAATGAAACAAAATGAAATAAAATGAAATAAAATGAAATAAAATGAAATAAAATGAAATAAAATGAAATAAAATGAAATAAAATGAAATAAAATAAAATAATAAAACGAAACAATAAAATGAAATAAAATTAAATAAAATGAAATGAAATGAAATGAAAAAAATTAAATGAAATAAAACGTAAGAAAATAAAACAAAATAAATCAAAATGAAACAAAATAAAATAAATAAAAATAATAAAAAAATGAAACAAAATAAAACAAAATAAAATAAAATAAAATAAAACAAAATAAAACAAAATAAAACTAAAACTAAAACTAAAACTAAAACTAAAACTAAAACTAAAACTAAAACTAAAACTAAAACTAAAACTAAAACTAAAACTAAAACTAAAACTAAAACTAAAACTAAAACTAAAACTAAAACTAAAACTAAAACTAAAACTAAAACTAAAACTAAAACTAAAACTAAAACTAAAACTAAAACTAAAACTAAAACTAAAACTAAAACTAAAACTAAAACTAAAACTAAAACTAAAACTAAAACTAAAACTAAAACTAAAACTAAAACTAAAACTAAAACTAAAACTAAAACTAAAACTAAAACTAAAACTAAAACTAAAACTAAAACTAAAACTAAAACTAAAACTAAAACTAAAACTAAAACTAAAACTAAAACTAAAACTAAAACTAAAACTAAAACTAAAACTAAAACTAAAACTAAAACTAAAACTAAAACTAAAACTAAAACTAAAACTAAAACTAAAACTAAAACTAAAACTAAAACTAAAACTAAAACTAAAACTAAAACTAAAACTAAAACTAAAACTAAAACTAAAACTAAAACTAAAACTAAAACTAAAACTAAAACTAAAACTAAAACTAAAACTAAAACTAAAACTAAAACTAAAACTAAAACTAAAACTAAAACTAAAACTAAAACTAAAACTAAAACTAAAACTAAAACTAAAACTAAAACTAAAACTAAAACTAAAACTAAAACTAAAACTAAAACTAAAACTAAAACTAAAACTAAAACTAAAACTAAAACTAAAACTAAAACTAAAACTAAAACTAAAACTAAAACTAAAACTAAAACTAAAACTAAAACTAAAACTAAAACTAAAACTAAAACTAAAACTAAAACTAAAACTAAAACTAAAACTAAAACTAAAACTAAAACTAAAACTAAAACTAAAACTAAAACTAAAACTAAAAAATATATATAAACTAAAAATATAAAAAAATATAAAAAAATACAAAAAAAATATAAAAAAATATAAAAAAATATAAAAATATATAAAAAAATATAAAAAATATAAAAAAAAAATATAAATATGTAATAAAAAGAGAATTTATTATAAAAATTTAAAAAACAATGAAATTAAAGTACAAAAATTAAAAAAAAAAATATAAATAAGAAATAAACCCAAATAATAGAACAAAGTATAATTATAAAAAATAAAAATAATTAAAATGCTAAAAAACGCATATGAAAATATAAAAATAATGTAACAAAAACAAATTAAAAAAACTATATCAAAACTTTTAAAAATTAAAAACATTATGAAATTTAAAGATAAGTTTTGAAATAAGAAATTAAAAAAAAGGAAATAAAATCAAATAATAAAACATATAAATAATAAAAATTAATAATAATAAATAAAAAATATAAAAAAATTATACATAAAAAAATAAAACCTTAAAATAACATTACAAATTTTTAAAATTATAAAATTTAAAGTAAGATAAGAAATAAACAACAAATTTTTTAATTAATAAACAAAACAAAAGCAATACAAAAAATGATCATAAAAACATCAAAAATAATAAAAATATTTAAATAATTAAAAATAAAAATAATATGAATTAAAAAATGAAAAATATTAAAAATATTTATAAAAAAAAGAAAATTAGAAATAAATAAACATAAAAAAATTATACATAAATAACAAAAAAAAAAAAAATGCAAAATTAAAAAATTTTATGAAAAATAATAAAATTAAAAAAAAAATAACAACTATTACAAAATATAACAATAAATAAAACATAAAAATTAAAAAGTAAAAACTAAAGAAAAACAAGCATTAAAAAAGATTTCCTCACATTTTTGTTTAAAATATCATAAAAAAGAACCATTACTTACTTTTATTTTAAGAAATTATTTATTTTAATGTTTCCAGAAAATCTTCAAAAATTATAAAATAAATAAAATAAAAAATAAAAAGTAAAAAACTAAAAAATAGAAAAAATTAAAAAAAATAAAAAATAGAAAAAATTAAAAAAAGTTAAAGTCAAATAAATAAACAATAGCAAATATTAAAAAAAAATAAAAACAGTTAAAAAATAAAAAGTTTAAACAATGAAAAAAAGTTAACGTAAGAAATTAAAAAAATTTAAAAAAAATAAAAAAATTAAAAAAAATAAAAAAATTAAACGACATTTAAAAAAATTAAAAAATAATTAAAAATAAACAAAAGAAAAAATGAGCATCAAAAAATTTAATTTTTCCGGCAATCTTTAATTTTTTTAATGAAACTTCATTAAATTTTTGATGACGCGTTCGTATGTTGCGGAATGGTGCTTCTAGTTTTCTAGCTTTGAACTAAGCTGCTTATCTGGCTTATCAACAAAAAAAATTTAAATTAATTAAAAATGTAATTAATTAGATAATCAAAATAAAAAACTTTAAAAATTCAATAATCAAGAAATAAAAAACTTGAAAAAAATATTTAAAAAATTTAAAAAAACAAGAAAACATTTTTAAAAAAATTTTTAAAAAAAAGTAAAAAAATTAAAAATAAATAATAAAATTATCAAAAATTAATAAAGAATTAAGAAAAAAAAGGAATACAAATTTTAAGAAATAAAAAAACAACACATAAAAGAAAATTAAATATATAAAGAAATTGGTAAAAGTTAAAACAAAATAAAAAATAAATTTATTTTCATATCAACGAATGATGCTTTACTTTAATTTTCGAGAAATTATTTCTTAAAATTTCGTTAAAAAACTTTAAAAATTCAATAATCAAGAAATAAAAAACTTGAAAAAAATATTTAAAAAATTTAAAAAATCAAGAAAACATTTTTAAAAAAATTTTTTAAAAAAAGTAAAAAAATTAAAAATAAATAATAAAATTATCAAAAATTAATAAAGAATTAAGAAAAAAAAGGAATACAAATTTTAAGAAATAAAAAAACAACATACAAAAGAAAATTAAATATATAAAGAAATTGGTAAAAGTTAAAACAAAATAAAAAATAAATTTATTTTCATATCAACGAATGATGCTTTACTTTAATTTTCGAGAAATTATTTCTTAAAATTTCGTTTTGAAGAAATATGAAGCTATGATTCTACCAGACCATAAATCACGAATGTAGTGTATAATTATTATTATTGTGTATAATATATATAGTATGTATAATTTTTGAACGAATATAGTGTATAATTATTTTTATAATATTTTGAGCTTTGTGTCAAATAATTCATGAAACCATAGGATGCTACAACAATCTATCCGACTCACAAATAGTCTCTGTTGTTTCAGCAGTCCACTAAAAGCTAATCAGCACCACTGCAGCAAAACCAAAACGGAATCAAAACACAGCGAGGCTGCTCTATATAACAAAGTGTTTTTCTACTCTTTTCCTATTCGCAAAATTTAAAAAGGTTGCATTAATTCTTCAAGTTTATCTTTTCATTACTTTCTTAGGAAGAATGAAACAAGGACATACAAATTTGACAAGCACTGAGAAATATATTCAAAAAGTTTGTCAAGCACTAGAGCTACAGTTTAATACGAGCTGAAAAAAAGAGTAAAATGTTTCAAAGCTTTCAGTAGAAAATTGTTCCTTTTGAAGGTGTTTTTCAGCTTACAGCGTCCAGTTATCATTTTGCTCAATCGTCTTATGTCATTTTTATTCATATTAATTAGAAATTTCGATTTCTTCGGAGTGAGCTCCCCTTAGAGTATTTCGCCAGGTCGAGTATGAAGTGACTCTCATAAACAAAAGCTCCGAAGATCTCAGTTCCCTCTGCCACTTCAGATGTTACCTTTAACCTTACAAGGCCATATTGTAATGGGGCTATATAGTGGGATCTAGTAATGCCGTGGAGGAAATAAAGAATAAAGCAAACATGGGAAGCTCTATTGTCTTCTAGATACAAACAAGATGTTCTGCCAGTCCCCAGTACCCCAGTTCCCTCCTTCACTTTAGATGCTATCGTAAACCATACAAGCTCATGTTGGAATGAGGTTTAAGGAAGGCTCCAGTTATGCCTTAGAAGATTTAAGAATAGAGCAAACATGGAAAGCTTGTCTTCTAGAGGCATTCAGAATAAATGTTCTGCTTTAAGAGTCGTTAATGGTCTTCATATTGGGTTTAAGACCACTTTACCACGGAGGCGTATGTCAATTGAGGTTTGACGATTAGAGTTTAAAGTCTTCGCACTATATTTTGTTCTAAGAATCCATTACTTTCCGCACATTCTACAGTAGGTTTACAGCACTACTATAATTCTCCTTTATTTTTTTCCAAGACAACTTTCAAAATATTATTGAAGACCATAAAATTATCTTTAGCTACTTAATATATGCTTCTTCTTCTTCTTCTTCATTGGTTCATCTTTCTTTTGCAAATCTTGGTTTCGTTATTATGACAAACTGTTGAACTATTTTTATTTCATTTTAGTTTCTTTGTGTTATTCTGGTTTATTTGAAATATTTTATTCCTATTTTTATAACCGGCTAACTAAGCTATGCGACGACTTCAATTTGCTGCTCCACAAGTTATTGTCGGTGCTTCTACTACTTTTCTTTTGTAAATTTTTTTTTTCCATTTCTCTTTGCCGCTTGCTAGTCATAAAACACCGTTAGTGGAGTTATTCTTTTGTTTGTTTTCGTTCGTTTCTGTGCTGAGCTCACCTCAGCTGTTTGAAAAAAATTTAAAGAGTTGAAGAAAAAAAAGAAAAATACCCAAAACCAGTTCCTAGTGCAGTGGAGTAAAAAAAACTAGAAATAAAGGTAAAAAGTTGTGCAGACGTAGCAGCACTACCAGCAGTTAATGCGGCAGAAAGTAGCGGAGTACAAAAAAAAAACAATCGAAAAGTGGAGTGAAGTGGAGCAATAAAATGAAGTGTTGTTAGTTCAAGTTTGTCTTCTCTGCGCGTTCGCTTCGCTGTTGTGGTTGTCATCTTTACTGATTATTTAGCCATCTACGCTGTCAGTTACAAGATTGACAAGAGCGCGGTAACATACAACAACAAAAACAATAGCAATATCAACATCGTTGCTTGTGGTTTGTTTGTATATTTATATTGTTTTCTTTTTGTTTTTTTTTTGGTATTGTTCGGTTTAGTAATTTCGTTACTACAACAACGTAACGAGTTTTTTTCCTTCTCTCGGTTGGTTTCTTCGTATACATTAATTTTTTTTTCTTTTATTGTTTTGTTATATATCTTTGGTTTTTCGTTTATTCTTTTTTTACAATTTTTGTCACTGCTACTCAGTTTTTTTTTATACAATCAGTTCGTTGCGATCGTCTCAACGTTGAACGACGATTTCGTCTGCTTTCGCTTCAATTCGAAATCGTGTCTTTCATCTTGTCGTCATCGTGTCGTGTCCTAAGTTCAAATTGTGGTGAATTTTAATTGTTTTTTTTTTTTTTCTTGTGAGAAAGTTTAACGAATGCACATTTCGGGCTGCTGGAATACGTATATTTTTTTTAACAACTCTTTTTCATTAAATCTTTATAAAAAAAAATAAACTCTATTTTATTAAAATTTTTCAATTAAATGAGCCCGGCTTTAATCTAAAAATTTGTTAGATAAAAATCTTAGAAAACTATTTAAATAAATCAAAGAAACTAAAAATGGTTTTTGTCTGTAATAAGTTGTTTTCGTAGAAAGTGTAAAAAATGAAAATATAATATAATTAAAAGAATTAAACACATAATTAAATATCGCTAAAAGAAATTTTAATTTCAATAAAATTTTATAAAAAAATGTATTTTTCTTCAAACCGGCTGATTCGTTTAATTTAGACCGAGTTCAAATCATTATTTATTGAAATAAATTAATTTCAAATATTCAGTGGAATTTTATACTTAATTGTCCATAACATTGTCGAAAATATCCATATTTGACTTCTTGTTAATTTGATTTTTTTACTTCTTGTTAATTTTTAGGTAAAATGTAATATTAAAGCAAATATCAACTCTTATGACTTAATTTTGAAAAGGATGCCTATCACTATCTTCCGAAATTTTGGGCTGACAGTTCCGTTTTCATATAAAAGCAAAACGAACTATAAAAGCAAAACGAACCCTCTCTCAATAAACTTTTTTAATTCCAGATCATAACTGAATATATAAAATTTGACGACAATAAAAAAACGTGAATTTTAAAAAAATGAATATTCTTAAAAAATCATTTAAAAGTTGAAAATACCAAAAATGGTTATGCTTTCCTCAGACGCTCTAAATGTTTGAACTTTGAATAATCAATATCAATATCAATAAGTATCGAATCGGCCTTCTCATCAAAGCTTCTAAATCGATGGCTGGTTAGGTATTAAATCGGTATATGATCGATAAACCATAATTTCAATCGATAATTTGTAATTTATACTCGATAGTTATCGATAGTTTTTAATCGATGTTTTATAGATTATTTTAATAATTATTTTAATCGATAATTTTTAATCGATAACTTTTAATAGATAACTTTTAATCGATATATTTTATCGGAAAGTTTTAATTGATAATTTTGAATAGATTATTTTTAATCGATAATTTTTAATTGATAAATTTTAATCGATTACTTTTATTCGATAACTTTTTATTGATATATTTTATCGGAAAGTTTTAATTGAACATTTTTCATTAAATTTTGTTATTAATAATTTTAATTCGTGTCGAAATTCACCTTCAATTCATTTTTCTTAACCGATCACTTGTTTGTATCTGACATGCACAACGAAATCAACAAAATTTTTTCGTTTCATTGAGGCCGAAAAATAAATTATCAAAATTATTTCGTTTTTTACATAACGTTAAAAATTTATTAAATCAAATTTCGTTTCGTTGAAAAACGAAAAATTTTCTATAATTTTCTCTTATGCTAAAAAAAATTTCTTCGGATACAAAAAAACTTAATTAACGTTATTTTCAACTGTTGATTGGAAAAAAAACGAAAAAATTTTAGATTGTTTTCTACGAAACGGAAAAAATATTTTTCGTTTTTTGAATTAACGTTATGTTTTTACTTCGTTTCAATGAAACAAAAAAATATTTCGGTTACCGTTAAAATTAACGTTAACGTGCATGCCTGGTTTTATATATTGAATTGTATCGAGAAACCATGCTATTAATCGGATAAATTTAAATTAAAACTAACATTTTTAATCGATAATTTTTATCGATATATTTTAATCGAAAATTTATAATCGATATATTTAATCGATAAATTTTTTTAATAAATTTTGTTATTAATAATTTAAATTCCTATCGAAATTCACCTTCAATTTCTAAACCTATCACTTGTTTGCTATTGTATATTGATCGGTATCGATAAACCTTAATTTTAATCGAATATATATAAATTAAAACGATAATTTGGTATCGATGAATTTTAATCAACAATTTTTAATCCAAAGTTTTAATCGAACATTTTTCTTGAATTTGGTTATTAAACCATAAACCATAATTTTAATCGAATAATTTTAATTAATAAATGAAAATTGATAATTTGTATGGATAAATTTACACCGATAATTTTTTATTGATAATTTTCAATAGAACATTTTAAAACATAAATATTTATCGATTTTTTATTAAAATATAATTGATTTTAGGTATGGATAATTTTAATTTTATAATCGATATTTTGAATCGATTATTTTTTTTATTAAATTTTGTTATTGATAATTTAAATTTCTATCGAAATTCACCATCAATTTCTAAACCGATCACTTGTTTGCTATTGTATATTGATCTGTATCGATAAACCATAATTTTAATCGAATATATATAAAAATTTTTAATCCAAAGTTTTAATCGAACATATTTTTTTGAATTTTGTTATAGATAATTTAAATTCGTATCGAAATTTACTTCAACTTAGAATTCACTTTTCTAAATCAATCACTTGTTTGTTATTGTTTATTGAATTGTATCGATAAACCATAATTTTAATCGAATAATTTAAATAAATAAATGAAAATTTATAATTTGTATGGATAAATTTACACCGATAATTTTTTATTGATAATTTTCAATAGAACATTTTAAAACATAAATATTTATCGATTTTTTATTAAAATATAATTGATTTTAGCTATGTATAATTTTAATTTTATAATCGATATTTTGAATCGATAATTTTTTTATTAAATTTTGTTATTGATAATTTAAATTTCTATCGAAATTCACCTTCAATTTCTAAACCGATCACTTGTTTGCTATTGTATATTGATCTGTATCGATAAACCATAATTTTAATCGAATATATATAAATTAAAATGATAATTTTTAACCGATAATTTGTTATCGATAAAATTTAATCGAAAATTTTTAATCCAAAGTTTTAATCGAACATATTTTTTTTAATTTTGTTATAGATAATTTAAATTCGTATCGAAATTCACTTCAACTTAGAATTCACTTTTCTAAATCGATCACTTGTTTGTTATTGTGTATTGTATATTGTGAATTGTAGCGATAAACCATAATTTCAATCGAATATTTTTAATTAATCAATGAAAATTGATAATTTTTTATCGATAAATTTTCACTGATAATTTTGAATCGATAATTTTCAATAGAACATTTAAAAACATAAATATTTATCGAACATTTTTTATTGATTTTAGTTAGGGATAATTTTTATTTGGAATCAGATAGAAATTCCCCTTTCTTCGTCGCATCGAAATTCACCTTCAGAAAAATTCCGCTATATAAAATTCATTCTTTTTAAAATGCATCTTTTTTCAAATTCATACTTTTTAAAATTCATTCTTTCTAAAATTCATCCTTTTCAAAATTCATCCTTTTTAAAATTCTCGTTGACAAAATTCTCCTTAACAAATTCCACTTCACAGAATTACACTGTTTCGAAATTCTATTTGAAAATTTCATAAAAAGTTTGTAAAGGGGAATTTTGTGAAGAAACGTTTTGAAAATGATGATTTTTGTGAAGGGGGAATTTTGTAAAGGCTACCTCTTAGGTGGCCATGACAACCCGTGGCCGGGTTACGGCCGACTTCATCAGCTCTCGCCAGGCGTCTTTGCTTTGCGCGCGCCGTCTCGAAACACTTTCAACAAGAGCGGTTAGAGCTTCTTCGGCCTGGTCAATCCATCAGAAGCATGGTCTTCCTCTTCGTCGTTGACCCTTGGCTTTCGCCTCAAACATCTTTTTCGCTGAAGTTTCTTCATCAATATGAAAGACATACCCAGCCATCGTAAAAGCTGAATTGTTATACGCTGAACTAAATCAATGTCGTCGCAGAACTCGTACAGTTCGTGGTTAGTTTTGTAGATCGGGAGAGGGCTCTGGAACCTAATTGCTAACTTAGCCCGTAGTAGCACCTATAAGCAATTGTTATTCTTCGCTTATTCTCCAGGCTGACATTGTTGTTGTTGCATGTTGTTCTCCTTTTGTGGAATATGGTACCATTGCGATGTACATCTGCTTTTGTAGGAAACGCTCCTCTAGACTCCTCTATCTCCCCTAGACTCTAAACTTGAGGGGTCTCTACAAGACCTTAAAAAGGTTTCAGCGAAGCAGATGCTCCCGAGTTTCTTGAATAACTGGTTCCTTGCATTTCCTGCAGTTGTCATCTGTGGTAATACCCACCAATGTCCCGCCAGTACTGTCTCTTTGGAGGCGTTTTTCGAAATACGTTTTCTACACGATATATCCTATATGATTCTCGAGATTTAGCATGTTATTGTATCTTTCCATCTACGACTCAGTATTTGTTTGGCTCTAGTTTCGAGGTTTTTGAACAATTCCTGTTGTAGAACAGATACGTGTTCAATGAGTTCTAATCCCAGCCCGGCATCTTCATTTGCAAGTTCGTTTCCGGTGGCTTGGAACCCAGTAGATGCACACTCTCTTAGAAGTGCTGAATTCATCTATTGCGTCTTTGCTTGCTAAGTCATTTCTGGACTTGACAGTATCGGAGCACATAAATTTGATTACCTCTTGGCTGCCATCAAATATGTCCATTAGTAGAGCGATAAGTGTTTGTACTAAGAGCTATCTATTATGGCAAAAACCTCCTTCTGGAAGACGCTGCAGTGGTCCGGTAGTTTGCATGCCTACCTTATGTCGGGATCTGCACAATAAACAGCCGCTCCCACTCACGTACTTATTTTGGAGCCATCTAAGAATATGTTGACCGTCCGCTGGACTAGAAGGTCCAAACATAGAATAGTTTCAAAAGATTTCGTCGGAGTTGACTTCAGCGCACTCGTTCCGCAAAGCGCAGCCTGATTTTGAGTTTTCTTTAAGTGTTTGATCCACCGCCGGCCACCACACGATGACTCCGTAGAGTACTATTGGACGAACTACCGTTTCGTAAATCCACATCATCAGAGAGGGTGAAAGGCCCCAAGTGCTGCCAAGCAGCTTTTTAATGCGTGTAGCGCATGTTTAGCTTTCCTCACCTCTCGTCCACATTGAGTTTCAAGGTCAGTTTTCTGTCGAGTACAACTATCAGATATTTCGTGTGAATTTTCGGTATAAGCCGGGTGAAGTTTATTCTTGGTGGTATCTTGCATTTATTCGTTAACAAAACCAGATCCGTTTTCTCTGCGTTGATACTAAGATCGACTGAGTTAACTCATCTTAGCACCTCTTTTAGAGTGTGCTGCATTGACGAACTTAATGCCGAAAGGCATTCCAGCGACAATTATGCTTATCTATATGGCTCTGCTTTCAAATTTTTTGAGTTGTTCGTTGATTGACTAGATCGCATAGGAGTGAAAGAACTCCTCCTTGTAGTGTTCTCTTATTCACTTCTTTTACTATGGCTGTAAAGCCCTACTCGGCTTGAACCTTTCTACCATTTAGTAGGATCTTTGTCCAGAAGTCTATTGCTGGTGGTGCATCTATCGCACGAAATCCGTCAAGGATAACCGCAGTTGATACATTGTTGGATGCAGTTGAGATATCTAGAAATGCACCTAGTGCGAATTATTTGTGGTGGAGCGCTTTTCTATAGTTGTAGGGCTGTCTCGACCGATTTTCTTTTTCTATAAGCTTTCTGGTTGGTAAAAAGGATGTGAGGCTTATGTACCTGTAGCCCTTACTGGATATAGGTGGCTACTAAATTTTGCAAAGGAGGAATTAAAATGAATTTTGAAAACAGAATATTGAAAAAGGGAATTTTTAACCGTCTTCGATAGTTTATTATAAACTTTAACGATGAGTCTTCGTGGATAATTTGAATTTGGGAATGTTTTAATAGTTTTGATACTGATACTGATACTGATATTGTTACTGATACTGATACTGATACTGATACTGATACTGATACTGATACTGATACTGATACTGATACTGATACTGATACTGATACTGATACTGATACTGATACTGATACTGATACTGATACTGATACTGATACTGATACTGATACTGATACTGATACTGATACTGATACTGATACTGATACTGATACTGATACTGATACTGATACTGATACTGATACTGATACTGATACTGATACTGATACTGATACTGATACTGATACTGATACTGATACTGATACTGATACTGATACTGATACTGATACTGATACTGATACTGATACTGATACTGATACTGATACTGATACTGATACTGATACTGATACTGATACTGATACTGATACTGATACTGATACTGATACTGATACTGATACTGATACTGATACTGATACTGATACTGATACTGATACTGATACTGATACTGATACTGATACTGATACTGATACTGATACTGATACTGATACTGATACTGATACTGATACTGATACTGATACTGATACTGATACTGATACTGATACTGATACTGATACTGATACTGATACTGATACTGATACTGATACTGATACTGATACTGATACTGATACTGATACTGATACTGATACTGATACTGATACTGATACTGATACTGATACTGATACTGATACTGATACTGATACTGATACTGATACTGATACTGATACTGATACTGATACTGATACTGATACTGATACTGATACTGATACTGATACTGATACTGATACTGATACTGATACTGATACTGATACTGATACTGATACTGATACTGATACTGATACTGATACTGATACTGATACTGATACTGATACTGATACTGATACTGATACTGATACTGATACTGATACTGATACTGATACTGATACTGATACTGATACTGATACTGATACTGATACTGATACTGATACTGATACTGATACTGATACTGATACTGATACTGATACTGATACTGATACTGATACTGATACTGATACTGATACTGATACTGATACTGATACTGATACTGATACTGATACTGATACTGATACTGATACTGATACTGATACTGATACTGATACTGATACTGATACTGATACTGATACTGATACTGATACTGATACTGATACTGATACTGATACTGATACTGATACTGATACTGATACTGATACTGATACTGATACTGATACTGATACTGATACTGATACTGATACTGATACTGATACTGATACTGATACTGATACTGATACTGATACTGATACTGATACTGATACTGATACTGATACTGATACTGATACTGATACTGATACTGATACTGATACTGATACTGATACTGATACTGATACTGATACTGATACTGATACTGATACTGATACTGATACTGATACTGATACTGATACTGATACTGATACTGATAATGATAATGATACTGATACTGATACTGATACTGATACTGATACTGATACTGAATTTTTCTTACATAACATAAAAAAACAGTGTTCTTCTGCCAGCTTAGAAACTATGTTTTTTTTGTGCTAAAATAAAATAAAAGAAAATATTGCAAAATTCCCGGTTAAACTCTTAGTTACAGTTATAATCGAAAGTATAATCGACTTGCATTGAACAAAAGTGTTTTTGGTGTATTTTCTAAGCAGCAGCAGCAGCAAAAAATAAAAGAAATTTTGAAATATTTTCCACAGTTGAGTGAATTTTTAACATTTTTCCGTGCAAAAGCAGTCCAACTCAGCAATAAGTGAAATTTTTGCTATAATATCTGTGGTAATAATTTTTTTAAGAAATTCGTTCGCGCCTGAGCTGCTACAAAAAGAAAAAAAAAACAAAAATATAAAAGCAAAGCAAATAAATTTTCTACTCATACACCAACCAACCAACCAGCTGCTATTTGTTTAGACACACACACACATCTCAGCGAATGTGTTATGCGTTTGCAATACGCAACGTTCATGCGTAAGTAAAAGTAAAATTATGTTAAAAAAAATAAACAAAATAAAAAATAATTGTTTTAAGTTTAAGCTTAAGTTAACCTATGTTGTAATAGAAAAATAATTTTTTTCTTTAAGTATCTAAAACGGGCGTAATTTTAGAAAGTTGCCAATATATGATATAAAAGTGTTTATGAAACAGCAAAAAAAAAAAAAAATTATTTTATTTGCTTGACTTTCATTTTAAGGGTCGACTTATAGGCCTAAAGCCTGTTTCAGATTTGTGCTGACTCTTGTGTAGGCGGCTGGGCACGCGCTTCTTTTATTTGTTGTTTTTTTCTGTTGTCATTGTTAAGCATAAACCGGTAGTTTTCTTATAGCCAAAATTCGGTCTCAACTGAGTTTTGAAATGAGGTCTCTTGGCGTTTTATTGTTTGATGTATTTGCAGTTGTTATTATTGCTGTTGTTGTTGTTATAGTCATATGTGATCTCACTTTGCACATTGACCGATTTTGTCTGTCTGAGCTTAACTCAAAATTAGGTCAAATTGGTGTGCTGGTTTTGAGTTTTGTTGTTTTTTTTTAATACTTTTGTTTTACATTTTGTTTTTGCTTTATTTTTTTTTTTAATTTTTATTTTCCTCATGTCGAAAGCTATGACAAAAACTCGTTTTAGTCATGTTTGCATTTTCGTTAACCGTATTATTTGAGTTAAGTTTCTTTGTAACTTGAGCTTTTCTTTAAGCGTGCTATTTATGTCTTTAGTTTTCACGAAACTCTGCATCAATATTTATTTCCATGTGACTATCAAAAAGGTTCGAAACTGAATTTTTTGATAACAAACCGGAAGACTTATTTCGTGTTTCGACAAAAAAAAAAAAAAAAAATCCACAAACAGTTTTATGAAACATATGTAATATATAAACAAATTTTTAAATAATAAACTGTGATACAACTCAGTGTGATCAATACTGACTGTCAGTAAAACAAAGAGTTGTTTAAAGCAAAGATAAAAAATAAAAGTTTTTGTGACGATTTGAAATTTAGTTTGCAAGAAGAGCAAGAAGAATAGAATGCAAGAAGAGCTTATGAATTCATCGAATTTGAATTTTTTTCAAAACTAAAAATTTTTTACTAAAATTATCTTTTATGCATTCCTCAAATGTCAATTGTCCGAAAAATGCAGTTCCAAAATCAAATATTCCACTTTCCGAGCAAACAACTCAGTCAAATTTTACCGGTTTTCAAAAAAATGTGTTATATATCGATATTTGTAGGTGTTCTGTAAGTATTTTTTATTATTTTAATAATTATTATTATTACAATAATTATTATTATTACTTAGCATTATTGTTTGTCTTAAATCTATTTTTTACAACGTTTTTATGAAAATTAGTTATGTTTTAGAGCTTGAAAAGTTAAGCTGCGATGTTTTAGAATATTAATAATGTTTGTCTCAGTAGTAATATTAGAATTAGTCCGTCTTGGTATTTTGACAGTTACATTTAAAAATTTAGTGTCAGATCATATGTTTTAAGACAAAGCATTCAGATATTTATCTTTAATATCATTATTGAGACTGAATATATTGTTATTGAGGAAAAAAGCTTCTTGAATAGAATATCATATATTAAACGTCTTTAATATTTCTAACATTTAATTTTTATTGAATTGTTCGAATTCGGGCAAAAGGTTTACTACTCAACGTTATTTTGTATTTTAAAACTTCGCCGTTTTCTTTAAGGTATCATTAAAGTTGTGAGTGAATAAAAAAGTTTTCGAATTTTTTTTTTTTCAACTTATTATACCTGTAAAAGTCACATCTTCAAATAGTTTATAAAAAATAGCAAGAACAATAGTATAAAACGATGTAAAGCGTGCGCGCCTCTAAGTCGAAAAAAACAGAACTTTTTCAACTGGCGGACAGTTAAACTCAGGATTGGCTGGGTCGATTTTTTTAAGGCAATCTACGAAAATATCTTAAAGAAATTTAAAAAAAATTAACTAGCAAAGGTAAAAGGTCCAAAACTGTGGTCGGTTTATTATTCTTTTTTTTTTTAATTATTGCCCAATTTTTTTCTTTCTTTAATTTTTCAAATATAATATTATTATTCGTCCCGAATCTGTGTTAAACGTTTCTGTTAAAGTCTTTCATTGATACTTTATACACTGAATCAAAAAGGTACACAATAATTATGAATTTATACACGATCTCTATGAACTGCAGCCATGAATTTTAAGCGCCCAGTAACCAATTACATGAGTCACATGTAAAAATTCATGATGTCAATGTACAAAACACAAAAGAAAAAACACGAGAACATGAATATTTGATAAGCCTTATGCTTCAAGTGCATAAAGTTTGTGTACAAGTTACATGAACCAATAAAAAAATTTCGTGTGTTCCACGAAAAAAATACCATAGGAACATAAATCATTCAAAATTTTTGTGAATAAAATTCATGTACAAATACGAAGAGAACAAGAACAATTCATGAGATATGTGAAAAGAATGGATAAATCTCATGTAGAGGAGAGGTTCGTAAGTTGAACACCATGCATTTCCGTGATGCATTCCGTGATGCATTCCGTCGTATTTCTACTAGAGATGTGCGTGTGTCACGAATTTTGACGTGACACGACGAATTGCGTCATGATCGTGAGCAGACCAATAAAAAAAATCACGAAAAATTCGTGATCGTGCGTGATTAAATTTTTCTCGTGCGTGAGTGTGCGCGACTTAAATTGATTCGTGTCACGACTCGTGTACCAAAATATTTCAAACCAGTGCCAAATTTTGTATGATGTTTTCTTACGCTTTTGCTACCAATTGCATAAAAAATGCAGCACTGATGGACATCTTCCAGTGGCACGGACGCGACATTCGTACGGTTTTAATTACTCGAAAAACAACAAATTAGTACAAAATATTAAGCAATCACGGACGCGACAAAAGATATAAGTTTTTTTAAGCTCGTATAGAAACATGCAAAATTTAGTTAATTTTGATAACTTTATTTTTATAAATAATATGCATGTTAATGGAGGCCAAAAGATAACTATTCTTCGTAGACTTATGAAATATTAGAAATAACTCTTCAAACAAAAAAAAAACAACAAAACAAATTGGCCATTTCAGCCCTTGAAAGGACTTTGACCGAGCTTCTTATGATCAATTGTGTTGTGTGTGTTATTAAATGTTTGCACACAATTGACCGAGAACTGGACCTACATGTTTTATGCCGACTCCGAACGGCTCATGTTCTCAAGAAGCTTTACATGGCATTATTTACTCTCTGAGGTTTGCCATTGTCTGCAGAGAGGTGGTGACCGATCAGAAAAATTTTTTATTGAAAAAACTTTTCGCCGCGGCTGGGTATCGAACCCGGGCTCCGAGCATGCTAAGCCACACACTTAACCTGCATGCCACGGTCACCACTTCCCTTTTTTTAAATAGATATAGCACGAATACGGACGCGACATCATGGACGCGATAAATTGTTGCAACAGTAGTAAAATACAGTAAAGATGTTCATTATAAATTTTAATAAAAATACATCATAATAAATTGAATTCAAGTGACATAGCAGTGATACTAATCAAAATAAAAAAAAAAATAAGTTAAAAGCTGTAAGAGTACTTTATTTGAATGTTTTTCTTCACTTTTGGTGGACCTTTTTTGGGAGATGCCCTGCTGATGACTTCTCAAGAAGCGACAACAACTAACTTCGCTCTCTTTATTTATTTTGCAAAAACGTCAACGACAACTTGAAGCAATTTTGGTAATTTTAAATACAAATAATAAGCTGAGAAATTATATCAAATTTATTTTTATAGTGCTGTATCTACCTCTCTGTTGCTTCTGCTCCTTCATGTATGCTGGTTTTACCAGAGGTACTCTAAATACACTTTTAATAAAAACTTATGTTTATTCTTCTTCCTATAAAATGTGTTCGTGAGAACTCGTGAGAAAAATATGCCATCGTGATCGTGCGTGATCGTGATAAAAAAATTATTTTTAAGCGTGATCGAGCGTGATTAGAAGAAATCACATCGTGATCCACAAAAATTATTTTTGACCGTGAGCGTGCGTGATTAGAATGATCGTGAGTAAAAATCACTTACACGCCCATCTCTAATTTCGACTATTATTTTCTTTTTTCGTAGACTTAAATTTTCAAGTGGTTAAAAATATGTGAATAATTTTGAATGTGAAGTGAATGATTTTGAGGCGTTGCTCAATTCAAAAGAAACTCATTATTCTCTCTTTCTCTCAACAATGAAAAATAATGAAAAAATAAATAAGATAAAGTAAACTTTGGTTATCAGAGAGTTTTACTTGGAGTTTATGTTTTTTTTTGCGATTTTTGTGGGGTGTTCAACTTTGTTGTTGTTGTTTGTGCTCATCAAAAAAATGAGCAACCGAACGATATAATTCTCAGTTGGTTTTTGGTGCTGTTAGTATAAAAGTGCAGAACAAAAATTAAAAAAATATATTTTCATGTCCGAATTGTTTTCAATATCTAATTTGGAAAATGAAAATATAATATTGAAAATATATAAATCGCGTTCATGAATTTTGTGTACGACAAAATTGTAAACGTTTTTAGATATATATTTACATAACTTATGTAAATTGTTTTTACATGGTCTTGTGTACGAATACACTCAAGCCATGTATAATAACTTGGAGATTATGTACAAGTACACAAATTCAGTGAACGAAAAATTAATTCAAGTTTTTTTATATGCGTTTTTACATAATGTATATTTTCAGTTTATTTGTGAATTTTATTTGTATTTTTACGATAAAAGTTTGAACATCGAATTGCATTACAATCAACAAATTTTAATCGATTTTTTGAGGTCAAAAAGCAATAAGTCTTCGATAAACATTTTTATATTCAAAATCAATAGATTTAAATCTCTGCAAAAGTCATCAAAGCTAACTTCACACACGCCCTATTCGTTTTCAACAAATTATTGATGATGAAATAATTAAAATAAATAAATAAAAATAAAAGATCATGTTTTGAAATTTGGCAATAAATTAAATTATTGCCATATAACTCATTTGGCAACCCTAATTAAAATCCACCTTAATTCATTTCGCCATGTCTTGAGTTTTCGCTCTTATGTTAAGGCATGACGAATGCCAGACCAACAGAGCATTCAAGATTTTAATGCGTTTATAATTCAGTCTACTAATAGCTCAATTTATTTCTTATCCAAAAATAAAAAATAAAAAAAACGCAATTTTTTTTCCTTTAACAAAAGCAGTTTGGCCAAAATTGCTCAAAATAAGCATACATTTTGTACAAAAATGGCAAAAAAATTAAAACAACCTGAGCCAAGAATACAGAAAATGACAGAAAATCAAACAAAAATAGCAGTTGACTGGCTGTTAACTAAAAAGAAGAATTGTCTTTTAACATTTTAGACAATAGGCACCATCTGCTGTTACTCTACTGAAATACCACGCTGATGTTTAAATATGATATGATTAATTACGGGAAACAATTTTTATGCTTTTTTATTCGCTTGACCTTTAGCATTGAACTTTCAGAGCTCTATTTCGCAATAGTTTCTGAAATAGTGAATAAGCTGAAAATCTGCTTCAACTGCTCTCATCGGTAAAAATATATGAAAATTTTAAATAAATATCGTTTAAAAATCTTTTATACTAAAAGCTCCATTTAAATGTTAACCTTTGGTTTTCGTATTAATATTTGAATTGAGAATTTTTTCTCGGCCAAAGAAAGTCTATTTCAAGACATTGTTTTGTAGCATTTCAGCCTAAACCATGGCGCAATTGAGTCAGCGCATCTATTATCGAGGCAGTGAGTTGAGGTTAATTTGGTATGTCACGATACTGCTGCAATCATAGTTAGTAGCTAGTTGGTAGTAAGCACTGCATTCTCAATACTATGAAACACAATTATTTTTAATCTTATTATTCAAACTATTGACAGCTAAATAATATGTAAACAGTCGCAACCAAATTAACTGCACAAACAACAACAGCAACAACAACGATTACAACTATTTAATAAGCTTTATTTGCATTGTTTGTTGCTTGCCTGCACGATTTAACCTTCGTTTCAACTTCACTCAAATTTAATGAATATTATGTTCCCAGTTCCACACTTCACTTGATTGCCTTCCGACTTGCTAAAATAGTCCCAGTCATAAAGAAAAAAAAAAAAAATTACAAAAATAAATACAAACAAGCAAGACTTTGTTTGCCAGCCAAAACTATGATGTCTACAAAAACAACAATTTTATTTAATGGCTCCTACAACAAAAAACCTGTTAGACAAGAAAACAAAGCGCCAAATGAAAATTTCTATATAAACACTTATTATATATTTAAGCCACTTTATAAAATTTACACCAACAATCAACGAATACATGTTGATTCGAAAATTTGATATATATATATATATAACATTTAATAAATCTTCAATATCGTCAATATAAATCTTTTAAGTTGAAATTTAAAAATAACTAACATAAGTCTTTGATTCTCATCATAAAGAAATTCGTTCAATACCTTAAAGGATATTTAAGCATAACATTGAAAAAAAATTGCGTTACCGTTCTTATGCTTGATATCCCGTTTTAACACATAAACATATTCAAACATCCCATTCCAATGGAATCAGGTTAAAATAGTTTTTATTCCAAAAGCGGATAAGAACTTGAACTATCCTTCGTGCTAAAGACCTTGGAAATAATGATAGACCTACATATTTGCTATAGCGTTGATTCCGATCTGCTATCAGCTTCGCAGCACGATTACTATTAAGATAAGTCAGTATTCAAAATCGAATTATAGATTAATTATAATGATGTATGAGATTCAGGCAATAACTTGCACGAAGAAAAATTTGAGCTGAAAACTATCCCAAATTAATTTATTTTGGGAGTGATTCTGAGCTTAGCCATTATATTCTTGATATCAAGTCATAATGCGATGCGTTTCTCAAAAAAATTAACACGCTCATTTGTGCATAATGTATGTGATTTTTGGATTGTTCGTCAATATATGCTCATTTGGGCCCAATTTATGACATTTTGGTATTGATTATAAAAAGAACATGCTCATTTGTGTCTAATGCATGTCATTTATGGATTGTGAATCAAACAAGTTAACATGCTCTCATATGGCTCATAAATCTAAGAAATTTTGGAATGTAACATTTTAAGAAATTTAATAATACAAGGCAAAAGATGACAAAATGTAAGGGGCTCAGGCATCAAAGGAAACGAAAAAAAAACGACACCCAGACGCAAAATCAAAATTATATTTCCACTGTCCAAATAAGATATTTGATGCAATTCGGAAAGGAAAATATAATTTTTTAAATTTAAGTTCTGCAATTTTATAAACTTTTATACTAACAGCAACAAAAACCAACTGAGAATTATGTTCATTTTTCTGATGATCAAAAATAACAACAACAAAAATTCATTTCAATGATCAAGCCCAAGATGACACTTATTAAGCACAAATTGACGTGTTTATCAAAAATGTTCAAGCTCACTTTCTGGCCTTAACTGCGTACGTGAATAGCTTGTTCTGAGATGATTTTGAGTTCTATTGAGCTAATTTTATTTACGAACGCTTTGAGCTTGATTTAAGCCCAATTTTTTTTCTCTCCATGTGCCCGAAAAATGTTGAAAAAAATGAGTTTTTTTTTTAAATTAAAGTTTTTTTGCTTCTGTAAAATTTTTCAAACGTAACTTAGGGCTTTTTTGATTTCATATGACGATGTGCTCTGATCAACAACATGCTGACTAATAGAGGTATCACTACGTTTCTAGGGGACGTCAAAATCTAGAAAAGGTACCCTTTAAGATTGTAGAAAATGGGAAATGCTGCACAGGGATATTATTCTAATACTCTCTCGCCGCTTATCAGTTCAGCTCTCTCCGATCTTAAAAATTGGGCCATGTTCTTACCACAGAGGAATGAGATAGGTTAATCCGCTAAAGAACATTGGCGCTTATATTTTTACTAACCTCTCAAAACTCGACGACTAGGTGGGGGTAGGCGTCTTCTGTGGATCTAAATATTATAAAGCATTATGTTGGTCTCATCGGTGATCACGTTTTACATATGGTATCAAAAGTTTTTTAATCGGACAAGCGGCCTTTAAAAAAAACACAAGTTGCCTGATATTTTTGACCGAAAAAATAAAAATCACAAAATAACTGTTATTTTTGACCGATAACATAAAAGTCAAAGGTAACCGTTATTTTTGTCTGAAAAATAAAAGACAAAAAATAACAGTTAATTTTTAATTATTGTGTTAAAATTAGTTAATACTTGTATTTTTCATTTATTGTTTTAAATTTATTTATATTGTGTTAAAATAGTGTGTGATAAATGTTTTCATGTTCTTCTAGGTCCTATCCTGAAGATGACTAATATTTTTAGTCGAAATATTGACATAAATAAAAATTAAAAATTTAAATTCGCGTTTTAATTTTCATTCGGCCAAAGCCTACAACAATTTAATGTTAATTTTTTATTTTTATAGAATCAGTCGAAAATTTAAAAGGCTCTTAATTTTCGTGAAGCTGAGGCTATTTGTATCATCATGGTATATTTGAAAATGTCCTTCGACAATTTTTTCATTGTGTCTTTTTCATTCGAAAATTGTAAAATAACAGTTATTTTCGGTCTCTGTTTTATATATGTAATTTTGTGCTTTACAATTCAGTTGGACACGTTTTCGAATACAACATCAATGAAGTGGCCGCTTCTTTTGACCAAAACAAAATATAACCTTTTCACTTTTCAAGCATCTCAAGCGGCATAGCGATGATTACGGCACGAATGTGTGCCTTGAGCTCGTCAATTGTCTGAAGCTTGCTGCCGAGAAAATATGCTTTTCGAATAACTTGAAAATGTTGGTTATAAATGGTGCTTCTCGATCATTAAAAATAAGTGCCTTTGGGTCAAATCTGGAGATCGGGGTCGCCAGTCAATTTCGCCAATTTTAAACATCACATGTCTATGGAATTTTCGTTTGGAAAAACTGCATTGTTCCATTTCCAGAGTGACATGGCGCCACGTCTTGTTGAAACCAGTAACTGTTCAGACCTTTTTCACACGTTTGCAGGTTCACTGTTTCGCTCGCCATCTCTGAAGAAAAATGTCTTACTGATGGTTTTTGCGCAAACGCCGCACAGTGTGTCCAAATCGCGAAAAACTGCTATTAAATAAACCCTTCATTGGATTTAAGCCAAATTTGGTACGGAGGAACTTGTGAGGCAGCTTATTTAAATTTTTTAAAAAAAAGTATAAAATTCAAAATGGCGGACCCAATGCGGCGATGCGTATTTTCCAAAATATAACATATTGCAATGGTATTATTAATTTAGTGTTTAAGCCTTTTTATTGTGTATATACAAGCTTGATTTATTGAGGATAGCATTATAGAATCATGATTTATTTTTGATTTTAAAAATTAACCCTTTAACGACCATAGTTGCTTTTAAGCTTTGTATTGACTTTGACCGAATATATAATAAAACTAAAGTAAATTCAAAATCAAAATGTGAAGGTATGTAATTTTAGTTTAGCTTTTATTAAGAAAACATGGGATGTTAATAAATATTTATTATATATTTTTTATTATTATAATTATTATCATTATTATCATTACTATTATTATTATTATTTTTATTATTATTATTTTTATTATTATTATTATTATTTTTATTATTATTATCATTTTTATTATTATTATTATTATTATTATTATTATTATTATTATTATTATTATTATTATTATTATTATTATTATTATTATTATTATTATTATTATTATTATTATTATTATTATTATTATTATTATTATTATTATTATTATTATTATTATAATTATTATTATTATTATTATTATTATTATTATTATTATTGTTATTATTATTATTATTATTATTATTATTATTATTATTATTATTATTATTATTATTATAATTATTATTATTATTATTATTTTTATTATTATTATTATTATTATTATTATTATTATTATTATTATTATTATTATTATTTTTATTATTATTATTATTATTATTATTATTATTATTATCATTATTATTATTATTATTATTATTATTATTATTATTATTATTATTATTATTATTATTATTTTTATTATTATTATTATTATTATTATTATTAATATTTTTTTGGACGACCCTTGCTTTTTCCCTAAGCGTTAAAGTTTTAAAAACCTAAGGGAAGTGTGAAGCCAGTATTTTTTATTGTTTATGAATCTATCTTCAAATCTTTTACTTGCTTTCTACTTCTTTTTGAATTGCGCTATAAATTGTCTTATCGTTTTTATCAGATTTTTTTTCTTTACTATTAGGGCACCTTGTGCTGTTTATTACATGTTCTTTTATATCCGTTAATTTTTCTCCGCAGCTTTGAGAAGTATTTTCTTTCAATATTTGAAAAAAGCCACTTTTGTTAAGAAAATATTGTTTGAACAAGAACCTGCCAAAAAATGTTATTTCAATGAAAAAAAAATTATTTCGGCGAGTTTTACAAACTTATTAAAAGTTTAAAGTATGCAAAAGGGGCAAAATGTGGCAACAAGTTTTTCAGAATTATTAAATGTGAATGTTTGCTGAATGGAACTTCATACAAATATTTGTTTTATCTCAGTTGAATACAAACTATAAGCTTACTTTTTCAGAAATGCAATTTTTTTTTTTTTTGTTTTTTAAGCATGTATTTTACGTGACTTTCAAAAATTAGTCCCTTATTTTTTTTTTAATACAATCTTTTCGAATTTATTAAGTACATACCTGATGCTTGATCCTACATTTTAGTTTTTTTAAATATTCACAGTAGTTTTTATTTTAAAGCTGTTTAAAAACACTGCAAGTTTGCTCTTAATGAGACTATTTGGAGCGCACACTTCGCGATCGCGTTAATATCTAACTCAGTACAGGGAGATGAAGTAAGTTAGAAGCAAAATAATAACGGTACTTTGTAGCCTCATTATTGTAGTTGAGAATAAGCCACAAACCAATGATCTGTTATGTTTTTGCATTTTTTACTTTTTATCACACTCTCAGTATAGCGGACACACTGTGCGCCGGCGCAGAAAGTCAATTTTTGAACATACACTGGAGTGTCATGAATCTCGTGTTGATTCTTACAAAATAACAAAAAATAAGCCGATCATAAATATCATTATGATCATGAGAATAATATAAGTCAGTAAAATATTTTTTATAACTAGCTTATATCAATATCATAATGATCATTAACAAAAATATAAGATTTTGCACAATAATTGTTATGATTGTTATATGTTCAAAATAACGATCAATTTATGATGGATCATTGAGTTAAAATTTTGATGAGCAACTTTTTATTAAACAGTTTTTGTTCTTGTACATAAGCTTATGGTAATTATACAGGGCTTAAGTGTATTCATACATAATCCAATGTAAAATACAAGAATAAGTAATGTACATAAAAATTTAAATAATTTCACAAATTTTGCCATTCACAAAATTCATGAAAGCGAACATTGTTTTCGAGCTTTTATTTACATTGCCAATGGAAAGGATAACGCACAAATGTTCGATGCGTAAAGGGTTACCCCGCCCTTTTTTAACTCTTTTTTTAACCATTTTTTATATGAATGCGCAACATCTTAAGAATATTGTGTCCAAATTTTATGTCGATCTGAGTAAAACTTACGGAGATATGCATTTTTAACGGTGGCCATGATATTGACCGTTTTTTGAAATCGAATAATTTTTTATAATTTTGTTTTTTATTAAATATTTTTAAGATATTTACTAAAATATAGATTTAAAAGTTACATTCGGATTAGTGAGAGCGTAGTTTTGTTTTTTAAACTTTTTTTTTCCTTGTTCACAAACTTTGAACGCGTTTATCTCGAAACCATGTTTTTAGCACTGGTTGCGGCACTAGCGGGTTCATTTTTTGACGAAATTTTTTATTTGTATTTTTTTTAAACTTGATTCGCTTTCGTATGCACGAGCTTTTCTAAATTTTTTTTTCGATTTTTTGTGAATTTTTAAAGTCAATATTTTTTTCGAAAACTTCACTTTCAAATTTGGAACATCACCAAAAATTGAAAAAAAAAATTTTTAAAAAAGCTCCTGTCATACGATAATCAATTTTGTTAAGATTTAAAAAAGTAATTTTTTTTTCCAGATCGGACAATTTTTGTGACTCCTAGCGCTGCAACCACTAGGCCCCGTTTTTTTTCTCTGCCGCCAGTTTGGAGCTCTATAAAACTATGTTGGAGTGAAAAATATATTTTTTTGAATTTTGATCTTGTAATTTGTTCAATTCTCTACAATAATAAAAAATGTTTTTGGAAAAATATTTGGTTTTGACTGAGTTATGAATTTTTAAAAAAAATGTCTGTTTTCTCTGCCTCGAAAGTTATGTCCCACCTTAAGCTGTGCCCAAAAATACAAAATTACAAATATAATATCGGTGGAGCAAAATAAGAAAAAAAATGTTATGATTAAAAATGAAAAATATTTTTTTTCTTAAATTTCAAGATCAAAATTTGACCAAAAATAATTAGAATTGTTTAAAAAAAAAAAAAAAACTAAAATAAGTTCAAAATATTCTATAGAATATACAATTAAAATAAATTTTATATTTGTTTTGGTTTGGACAATATATTTTATACCACCATATTTTATAAGGTGGTTTAGGTCCTGTATATTTTCAATACCTTTCAGTACCTTTAAGCAATTTATGCAAGGGTCAGAAGGCCAAATTTTTTTGGTCTGAAGGTATTTCTTTGTTCTGTAGGGTTGAAATTTTAGAAAGTAGAAGCGCACCAAAGTATTTTAATAGTTTGGCAAAATTAACCGGTCTAATGTACACTCATGAGATTCATGGATTGTTGTTGCTTATATCATGAACTGTTCTGGTGCTCCTTTTATTTGTATATGGATTTTATGAATTTGATTCACAAAATCTATGACTGATTCATGTTCCCTCTTGTATTTTTTCATGAAATTTGCAAAATTTAGCATATGTAGTTCATATATCTTGTACACAAACTAAATGAACCTTAAATATTAAACGTATGAAATAATCATGTCCTCGTGTTTTGTACATTGATATCTTGAATAGTTCACGTGTTTCATGAAATCGGTTGCTGAAGCAGAAAACATTAATACGATTCATGGTGATCATGTAGAAGTTCATTATTTTTGTGCACTTTTCGTTTCACTGTAGTTTTGACTATTTGACCTGTAGTTGCGCATACATATTGATTTTTACATGTCTTAAGAATAAATTCGATAATTACGATGATTGATGGTAGATTTGTAGACCCCAGTTTTTGGCTATTCGAAAAATTTGGGTGTTATGAAATTTTTAATTTTTCCGGTTTCGGCTTACTTGAACTCAACAGTTGCGGGATATTTGAAGAAAAGTTTATCTCGATTCGATTTATTTGACAATTTTTAATATTTTGCACTTTTTTCATAGAGTTTTTCTCCTTCAACTTAAAATGATTTTTCTTCTTAAACGAATTGAAAGATTTCGTTAAGATAGTAGTGAAGAATCGTTGTAAAATAATAATTATTTATTCTTAATATAGCACTATAATAGCATTCGTAAGCATCTAAATAAAAAGTTGTAATTATACAGATGGCGCCACGCCTATTTTTGCCAGTGTTTTTTTTTTGTATTAGTTCGTTCAACACACAATATATGTAATTAAAAAAGGAGGGTAAAGTTGTGTAGAGTTGGTATCAGTTTTTGTGTTCAAGCCCCCCTAAATCCCCTCTGTTAGTAATTCTATAAATTTCCTCACATCCATATTTTCATATCTCTTAATTTTCTATTTTGTGGTTGACAACTTTTCTCTCCCCTTACCAACCTGCCACCACAATATGTAAACACTACACAGCTAGCAACAGTGAAAGGCGCGTCTATACTTATTTTACAACTTTTACTATTAAAAATCGTAAAAAAAACACAGTTTGTTTTGGCACCTCAGAGCAAAACATGCACTTCGAACATGTGCTGGAAAGATGTGATAAGGCGGTGGCGGTGCGGTGCTGTGCACAAAGGCTCGTTCCTTGATTTAACTCGACGTTTGTTTATTTCTTTATTTTTTTATTTATATTTCTTGATTTACTATTTAGTATTTTTGTTGTTGTTGTTTCTGATCGTTTGTTTGTCTTTATATATATTTGTAAGGCAACGAGTGTACGACGACGCGTTGCAATTTAAATGCAAGCAATACGAACGAATGAACGAATGAGTGAACAAATGCATTCAAGTGTAGAAATATATGTAGTGCTGAATGAGTGATAAAGTGCAGCAGAGTGCGAGCCAAGGGAGGTGCATGGTCTGGTGCAACTTACACACACACGCACACGAATACACACAAAAACACACGCAGCGAACACGTTGTGGGAATAACAAACGTTGACCCCTAATGAATGCAGGGAATCGCGCTTTTGATTAGCATTTGAGAGATTTTTTTATAACATGTTTTCGTTTCTTTTTTTTTTTTTTTTTTCTATATTTATACAGTTCTGTAATGTTTAGAGGAAAGTTTTATACATTTTATTGAGAAAAAAGTATACAAAATTAAAAGGAATGAATTAAAATGTAGTTTTATAAAGCCATATGCATTTAATTACTGGCTGCAATTATTGTTAGGTACTCTGTTTTTGGTCGTGAAGCAATATTTTTGGGAAAACATCAAATTCTATTGAAATCAACATTTTCAGTGCTGTTCTACAATTCGATTTGATTGTGATAATTTGTGTTTTTGAAAGTACATAATAATTATGAATTTCTACATGATCATCATAAATAGCATTTCTGCATTTTGTTCCTGTAACCGATTTCATGTATCACATGAACCATTCATGACATTAATGTACAAAAGACATAAAAGAAAAAACCACGAGGGCATGAAATTTCATTAACCTAGCGTTTATAGTTCATAAAGTGTGTGTTCAAAATACATGAACCACAAAATATTTCGTAAATGACATGACATGACAAAAATTCATGTACAAATACAAGTGCCACAAGAACTGTTCATGAGTTCATAAGTGAAAATGCATGAATCTCGTGTACATATACAATAGATACGTGTAGTAGTTTATGAGTTTAAGGACCAAAATTCATACAACCCATGAACAAATACTAGGACAGCAAGAATAGTTCATAAGATAAGTGATGAAAATACATGAATCTCTATCCAGGCATTCCTCTCCATGCGCTGATGACATCATTAATGCTGATGACGTCATTTGACATGAGTGCAAAATAGCGACGTTTACTGTGTTTATTGTAGGTGCTATTCTATATATTAAGGAGGGATATTACATTCGCGACAGAGAAAACAGACCTTTTTTTAAAAATTCATAATTCAGTCAAAAACAAACATTTTTCCAAGAAAAGAATTACAAAAATTGTAGAGAATTGAACAAATTACAAAAAAAAAATAAAAATTAAAAAAAAATATATTTTTTACTCCAACATGGTTTTATAGAGCTCCAAATTGGCGGCAGAGAAAAAAACGGCGCCTTGTGTTTGCAGCGCTGGGAGTCGCAAAAATTGTCCGATCTGGAAAAAAAATTACTTTTTTAAATCGTAACAAAATTGGTTATCGTATGACAAGACCTTTTTTAAAAATTTTCATTTCAATTTTTGGTGATGTTCCAAATTTGAAAGTGTGTTTTTTCGAAAAAATATTGACTATAAAAATTCATAAAAAATCGAAGAAAAAAATTTAATAAAAGCTCATGCATACGATAGCGAATCAAATTGAAAAAAAATAAAAAAAAAAAATTTCATAAAAAAATGAACCCGCTAGTGCCGCAACCAGTACGAAAAACATGGTTTCGTGATAAACGTGAAACCATGTGTCACGTTTAGTGAAAATTAAAAATGCGCTCTCACTAATCCGGCTGTAACTTTTGAACCGGTAAAAATTTTTCTATGAAATTTTATTCTTAAAATCTATATTTACTAAAATACAAAATTATAAATAAGTCGATTTAAAAAAAACGGCCAATGTCATGTCCCCCCCTTTAAACGTACCATACCCATGAAATATATTCATTAAAAGCTTAATTATTGAATTTTAATATGCTTTGGGTAAAATTTTTACCTAAATTATAACTTGCTGGTTAAAAAATAATCATGTGGCAACATTTAAAAAAAAAAAAAAACATACGAAATGATAATAATACTTAAAATGACAGACCGCAAACTAGAAACAAAATTAACATTAAATTAAAGCAACAAGAACACAACATCCGCCAGAGAATAAAAGAAAACCGGTTCGGTTTTTCTGCTCGAAATGATTCAACTTTATATTGTTGATGTTGGAACATGTTGAATGCCATTGAACCGTTGTGGGCGCCCAACACCCATCCAACACGACAACAAAAACAACAGCAACAATAATAAAGCTAACAGCAACAGCCGTAGCATAAACAACTGGCAACAAATAATAAATATGTTAGGGTCACTAACGGTTGTTGGACAAAGCTTGTTTCTTAGAAGCTCAATTCAAAATACAACAACAACATAAACATTAACAAAACATAAAAAAAAAAAAACAGAAATCTGGTTATACAACTCATGTTACACCCACGGCTAAAAGACTTGTTGATATTAACAAAAAAAGAAAACTCGAATATAATGCTAGTTATAATAAAAGTGACAATAACAAATAACTGCAACACTAACACTCAGTTAATTTTAATTAACTTTATGATATCACAAAAAAAAAACAAAAAATGGTCGTGTATTTTATTTTGGATATATTAATAAGATATAAACAGATAGCGTCCAAATAGCGAACAAAATATCTATTGCAAATATTCATTGAAAATAATGTAGGTCGGCAAGTTGTCAAATTAATTACAAATATTTGCACATTAACATAGACGAGCTTAAAGCTCAAAAGCCACAGCAGTGTGCTAAACCAAAAGTAGCTAGCATTTAAACATATAGAATCATTCACAACTCTCGATATTTTTTAATGGTACAAATCTTAAAATCTACTAAAAATGAAGTTAGATGAGATGTGAAGCTGCCTAAAAATAAAGCTTTATATATATATTTAAAATAATTGAAAAATTCTTCAAAGTAAAGGTTTTTTTTAAATTTGGATCTGTAAAATCTCCAGGCAATCCTCACTCACTATCCTCACTATCAAAATTAATAATGGCCCCAAACATAGGATTTCACAACGAAATAATGCCCCCACGTGAAGAAATAGCACCACAAATAATATGACAAAAGGTCCCACAAATTATTTATGAATTTTTTTTTTAATTTCGGAGCACTCCTGAAAATGGAATAAAGCAACACTTTAAAAAAAAAATCAAACTCCATAAAAAAGCCATAATATTAATATTATAAATTTATTATAAAATAATAACTAAAAAAATTTACACATTTATAGAAATATTAAATTTCAATTATAAATAAAAAATTAATAAATCAGTTATAATAAATAAAAGTATTTTAGAAAAATTATTTTGTAAAATTGTTTATGTTTACAAAATGTATAAATTATTTATTATTAAATTTTAAAAATTGTATTATTAAAATCAGGAACCGTCATCGTGGAACTTCAGAAATATCACAAAAATTCCTTTTTATTTACAACAGAAACAAAAATAATTTGTATTTCCATCAAAAAATAAAAGCCTGGAAATAATTTTTAAGAAAAATTTGTATTTTTAACCGAAAAATATAAGCCTGAGCATGCATGACTTTTTTAAAATAATGAAAAATAAAAGTCTTTTTTAAAATACTGAAAAAATGAATTAATTTTGTATAGTTCAAAAATATGCAAATAAAAATAAAATCCCAAAAATATTTGACTTTTGTTTGCTTGTAAAATAAAAATTAAATAAAAAGAGTTTTATTCTCATTTTTCGTTTCTGTTCAAAAAGCAATAAAAATTTTAAATTTTTTTACAAAACTTACAAAATATCAATTTCAAATGAACTTTTGTGATATCCCTGATGAAAGTTATTACATTAACGGTCGCAAAATTTGTTACATTTTAACTATATTGAAAAAAATAAAAAATAAAGTTAATGTACAATAAAATGAATTTAAATACAAATAAGAGAAATAAATGATTAAAAAATAAAAAAAAAAAAATAAAAATAAGAGGAACAAGTGAAGAAAAAAAAAAATGTAAATAAAATTCAGAGAAAAAAAAAATGTTAAATCAAAATAAGAGAAAAAAATAATAAAAAATTAAAATTGTGATGAAATAAATGTTCAAAATAAAGGAAAAATTAAATAAAACTAAACCAATCATAAATGACAAAAAACAAAACAACAATAAATAAATAAAAATATGCATATAATTAAAAATAAAAAAAAACAATAAAATGAAAAATAAAAAAACAATAAAATGAAAAATAAATAAAAAAAAAATAAAATTAAACATAAATAAAAAAAATAAAATAAAAAATTAATAAAAAAAATAAAATAAAAAATAAATAAAAAAAATAAAATTAAAACCAATAAGAAAAATTTTTTTAAAAGTTAATTATAAATTAAGGTAAAATAATTTAATAAAAATAAAATACAAAATACTAATATTAAAAAGTAATTGATTTTTAAAAATGACTAAATTTCATTCATTTTATAATTCAAAACTTCAATTATAAAAGTTATCAAATCAAAATTATAATTAACTCCCAATAAAAAAAAATACAATTTACAATTAAATTTAAAAATACAATAGTAAATATAAAAGGATTTTAACATAAAAAATAATAATTAAAACCATGCAATAAAGATAAAAAAAAAATAAAAATTTAAAATATGAAAATAAAAATATAGATGTAAAAATTAAGGAAATAAAATCATAACTTAAAATTAAAATAATAAAAAAAACAAAGAATAAAAATGAAAAACAGAAAAAAAATTGAAAAATAAAAATGTTAAAAACCAAAGAAAAAATGAATTTTTTTTTAATAAATAGTTGCTTATAGAAATAGAATAAAAAAATAGACAAAATAAAATAAAAAATAGACAAAATAAAATAAAAAAAATATAAAAAATCAAATTAAAAAATATAAAAAAAAATCGAATGTACAAAAAAAAACAAAAGATAAAATGAAATAAAACAAATATAAAAGAAAAAGTTAAAAAAAAACATTAAACAAATGAAATAAAAATAAATAAAACAAATAGAAAATAAATGAAAAAAAAATAAATAAAACAAATAGAAAATAAATGAAAAAAAATAAATAAAACAAATAGAAAATAAATGAAAAAAATAGACAATAAAATAAAACAAATGGAAAATGTATAAAAAATGGAAAATATATAAAAAATAGAAAATATATAAAAAATAGAAAATAAATTAAAAATAGAAAATAAATAAAAAAACAATAAAAAAATAACAAAAAGTAAACAAATACCAAAACAAAAAAAAAAAATAAAACTAAAAACTTATAAATTAATTCTTAAAAATAAAAAAAAAAAAAAAAAAATAAATAATTAAAAATAATAATGTAATAAAAAAAACACCAAAAGAGAATTCCATAAAAAATTAAATAAAATCAAGAATAAAGTTAGTTCAAATAAAAAATATATCGGTCATTCTTTTCAGACCGATCGCCATTTTGACCGACACATTTTTGATCTGCGTGAAATTTTCTTTTTTTTTCTATAAATTCGATAAATAACTCGATTATAACTCGAAAAAAAGTTCTAAAGGCAAATCAAAAATGGGTCGTTAATTTTTTGTTCAAATCTGTACGGTTTGTAAAAGAACCAATAATAAAAAAATAAAAATGAGATAAACCAAAAACTAAAAAAAATTAAAAAATAGAATTTAACGATTAATAAAAAGTAAAAACAATAAATAAAAAGAAAACAAGAAATCAAAATAAAAAATTCAAAATACATCTTTCAAATAAAAAAATTTAAAAACAGTAACTAAAAATAAATAAAAAATGTGTCTATAAAAATCACAGTATTTCATATAAAAGTATTTTATGAAAAGAATGAAATAAAAAAATAATAAAATAAAATAATAATCAAAATAATAAATAATAAGAAAATAAAATTGTAAAAAACTAAAAACTTAAAGAAAAAATAAAAATTATGTAAAATTAAAAATACCATACAAAAATAAAATCAAGAAGTAAATTGCAATAAATAAATATAAAATTATAATAAACAAAAAATAGAAGAAAGCAAAATAACGAACTTTTTTCTCTTAATGTTTATTTTATTTATTTAAATTAAATATTTTAAGTGAAAAATAATAAAAATTAAAAAAATAAAAAACTAAAATAAAACATTCAAATAACAATATTTTAAAACACTTAAATAAAAAAAAATAAAAAATTTGTATATTAAAATAAAATATTGAATTAAAAGATTGAAATAAAAAATAAAGTAATAAAAAACTTAATAAACAAAAAAAAATTATATAAGAAAATGTTTAAACTTGAAAAAAATTTAAAATGTTTTGAAATTCAAAAAACTAATAAAAACAGAAAAACAAAACCATTACAAAGTTAAAATTCGAAAAATAAAATAAATTCAAATAAAAACGTTTGCAGAAATGAAATAAAAAATAAAAAAAAAGATATTATAATAAAGAATGTATAAAAAACAATTAAAAAAAAATTAAAAAATAAAAAACAAAATAAAAATGGGCAAAAAATGTTTATATTAAACTAAAAAATATTAAAAAAATAAAAGAACACTAACAGAAATTATACAATAAAAAATTAAAATTATATCAGATTAAAAATAAAAGCAATATTTTGGAATTCAATAAATATAAATTTAACACATTAAAGTAGAAAACCAATTCCATACAAAAATAAAAAATTCGAAAAATAAAACAAATTCAAACAAAACTTAGAAAATTTATATACAAAATCCTAATCCAAATTATATACAAAAAAATTAGTTAAATTAAAAAAAAATTCAAAAAAAATTAAAAAAATTATAAAGTATTCAAAAAGAAAATAAAAAAATAATAGAAAAATTTAAAATATTAAAAACAGTCAAAAAACAAAATTGTACTGCAGTAAAATTGAAATAAATTAAAAAAAATTGTATATAAAACTAAAATATGTTATTAAAACAATTACATAAAAAAATAATAAAAAAAGAAAAAAAAATAAAAAAAAATTAAAAATGATATGGTAACGATAATTGATTAAATACAAAAAAATGCTTTGAAATTCAATAAAAATTAGTTCAAAATACAAAACCATTAAAACAATAAATAAGTCGAAGCTTAAAAATTTAAATAAAACTTAAAATTTAAATAAAAGAATTAATTAAATTTAAATAAAAGAAAAATTTAATAAAAAATTAATAAAATTAAGAAAATAAAAAAGAATTAATATAAAATATCTGAAAGAAACAATTAAGAAAGAAATTAATAAATAAAAAAAAACAAAAAAAAAATTAAAACAATAATATAAAAATAAATAAAATATTTGTATATATAAATGGAAAATATAATTGAAATAATATAATACAAATAAAAAAAAAAACTAAAAAAGTAAAACAATAAAAAACGTAAAAATAAAAAAAAAAATAAAAATTATATTAGTTTAAGAATAAAAAAAAAAAAAAAAAATTATATTAGTTTAAAAATAACAAAAAAAAAATTTATATTAGTTTAAAAATAAAAAAAAAAAAAAATAAAAATAAAAATTATTTTAGTTTTAAATAAAAAGAAAAGTTTTGAAATTTTATAAAGAATAATTAAAAACATTAAAATAAAAGCCATAAAAAATAAAAAAATTAAAAAATAAGACAAATTCAAACAAAACTAAAAAAATTATAATATATATTAATTATATAATTTTAAGTAATTTAACAAATTCAAAAGAATTTTAGAGAATTAAGAAAACTAAAAAAAAATTATAAAAACATTCAAATAACAAAATTTAAAAACCAAAATAAATAAAAAATTTTTATTAAAAATAAAATTAAAAAAAGCCTGCAATAAAAATAAAAAAAATTATTGAATCAAACAATAAAAAATAAGAAAATTTATTTGATGTATTTTAAAAATAAAAAATGCTTTGAAATTTAATAAAAATGAATAAAAAACATAAAAATAGAAAAAAAAAATAAATGGAAATCGAAAAATTAAACAAATTTAAACCAAACTATTAGTTTTTTTTTACTTTATAATAAAATCAGAATAAAAACAAATATATAAAAGAAATTTCATGTAAAAAAGGAAAATTTTTAAATAAAAAAAAGCAAAAGTGTAATTTTTAAAAATCAAAAATAAAGTCAAAAATGAACAAAAATTTTCTAAATATAGCAATACACGAAAACAAAAAAAAAAAAAAAAAAAATAATAAATATATAAATAACAAAAATGTATTTATAATATATTAAAAGCAAAAATGTACATAAATAAAATCAACATGTGAATAAGTAAAACGTTAAGATCTAAAAATTAGTAGAAATATCGAAACAGTTAATGAATGTTTGAAGATCTTAGATTTCCGCTCTTGCTTTTGAATGAAAAATCTATAAAAATAAAGTGTAGCCATCAAAAGTAATGAATTCATTTATTGAAATAACAAATGAAATGTTTTAATAAAAAAATCTATGCAAAGAACTTTGTTGAGTACAATAAGTAAAAATAAAATAAAAATTATTAAAATTATTTCAATAAATGTATAAGAGTTATAAATTGAAATTATAAATTATAAATTGATATTGTTTTATTTGAAATTTTAAACTTTAACACATTCACAATAGTTTTGGAAAGTTATTAATGTTTAAATGTTTAAATGTTTTAAACAATATAACAATTTCCAGACAAATTTAATACATTTGTTTAAATTTTTTAATATATAATTTTTTATGTTTAAAAAAAAAAAAAAATTATATGTCTCTAAAATATTCAAACGTTTTAGGCAATATGTAAAATGAGCGTGTCAAGATTAAGTTAAGTTTATTTTAGATTATTTTTAGATTTATTTTTTAAGGTGGTAGCGTATATTTGTTTCGATCATGCTGTTTAGTTAATAATTGCTTACTTTTTGTGTGTCATCTACTGATCGACATACATATATAAATATGTATATTTTTCCTTTTATCTATTAAACTAAAATAACAAACAAGTCTTTAATGCTAGTGAGCACCTCTCTGACACCATTAAATAAAAGAAGAAAAGAGAGCTCACTTGCCTTATTTCATAGGAGAGGCCTCTTGGTATTGGTCTCTGCTATTTTAGAAAAAATACAAATTAAAAAAAAAAAATAAACAAAAAGTGGAGATCATAAGTTTTTGACGTTATCGTTTGTAAAGTTGTTATTACATGGTGATAATTTTCAAAACAAGCCCACTTCTTGAAGTTGAAAGCGCAACATACTCAATTTCTCACTCTCCAACTCTCAGTGCTTGTTTTCTCAAAATTTGTTGAACATGCTGCACGTAGACCAACCGACTACAGAATAGCTCGATTAATCGCTAGTAATAGACTAGCAGTCAACGTGAACGTGAACGTGAATGCGGTGCAACCAACGAATATCGAAATCGCAACAAAACTTACGCGACTACGTGTCACGTAAAAGAAAGAGAAAAAACGAAAATGTTTTAAATATCGAAAATTAACAAATGCAAAGTTATCTGCCAAAAGTAATTTATTTCCTATTAATTTGTGTGTGTGTTGCACTGAATTAAGTCAATTTTTTGGCAAAATAAAAAAAAAAAAATAAAAAAATGCCACATCATAAAGCCATGGCATGACGTGACATTACGTTTACGTTGCGTCGTACATATATAAATAAATTTCAAGAACGTGATCATGCTCTATAAAATCAAAGAAACAAAAATTACACATCAATAAAAACAAAACAACAAAAAAATTTGCGATCGGCTAAATCGCTAAATAGTAAGCGTGCTGCTTCTTCAAAATAATAAACAAAAAATATTAAAAAAATAATTCACTCTAAAAAAAACGTACGATTTAGCTACGTAACAAGTTTTTCGTTGTGCTTTTCGTGACTTAAGTGCGTTTAAATTTAATTTTTGTACAATTTTTTTAATAAATGCAGTTTATTGGTTGCGTTGATCTCTGAGCTTGTTTTTCTTACCGCAAACAATTTTCATTAACAAAGTTGTAAAAAGTTGCATGTTGTTGTTGTTGTTGTTGCTTGATTTCTCGTATTTTCTATTGTTGTTGCTGTAAACATGTAGCTGTGATTATTGAATACGAGTGTGTTTCATGGAAAAATACGTGTTTAGCCTAGCAGTGAAACAACTGTGAGTGGCTTTATTTATTTTTTTTTTTTTTTTTTTTAATGACGTGGATGAATTAACTAGCAGCAATTTTGAGCCACCGATAACTTGCATTTATAATTAACTGATTGATACAAAAATTATTGGATTATTTATTAAACAGTGTTGTTCATGACAGTGATTAAATAAAAAAATAAAAAATAATCCATTGTGTGCAAAAAGCAATTGTTTTTCATTTGGAAGGATCGTTATAAATATTAATGTTAAATAAAAATATCGATAAAAATAATAATCGATCAATGCAAATAGCTCTGCTCAATAACTTGAAAATAGTCACAAATAAAAATTAAAATAAATTAAAAATGTCCACAAATAAAATCGTGCACAAGCATAAAATACACAAAATATCAATAACAAAAGGAAATGTCAATCACAAAAGTCAATGTCATAAATATTGATGGAATGAAAATATCTACAAAAGAAAAAAATTTTTGTAAACACATGAAAAATTGAAACGAATTGACGAATTTTGAATAAAAACACATCGTTAAAAATTGTTTAGCGATTGATATCTTTCACTGTTTAATTTAATTTCATCAAGTATTTTTTTACTAGAAAACGCACGTAAAATAAAATATCGGTATCGTTAAATTTCTTTAGAAGTGTTTATTAAATTTATTTCTGTCAATTTAACATAAACATCTGTTATATTAAAAGTGCTAAAATTTGAATGCAACAGCAAAGGCTGGGAATGCAAAATCACGCATTTCATGTAAGTTGTTATCGATAAATAGTATTCAAATTTACGTATGTCCAAAATATTTTCAGTTCACTAACTGTGCAAATAACTTTAAGCTAATAAAAAAAAAATTAGAAAAATTGTATTGAAATTAAAAATTGAATTATTAAATAAATAATCAAGTTGAAAAATCGATACTTTAATAATCGATATATAACTTATTATCTATAAATTGAAAACCCAACGAACAAATTACCTACCTAATTAGTTGAATATTTGCCGAGTTGAAAAATCGCTCAATACAATAATTGTTGAATCGATAGTTCTAATAAAAATCGATACTTCCAAAGTATTGCCCAGTTGTTAACTTAATAATCAAAAATATAAGGTCAGACTATTTGTGTAAAGATTTTGTTTTGCGAAGGATACAGAAAAAAAAAACTAAGTACCCAATAACCTTTGAACGACCAAATAAGAGCTGAAAGACCTCATTTGTTTCTAATTTCGATATTCAATTTTATTTTAACAACGAAAACAATGCATAAAAATTAATTCATTCTTTAAAACTCGATATACTGAGTTGAGATACATTGATATAAGTCGAGCATTCGTTCGATTATATCGATGAAAAAAACTTATCGATTAAATCTACTGAATATATTATATATAAAAAATAATCGATTAATCACAAATTGTACACACGAATAGTACATGAGTAAAAAAAATTATGTGTTTCATATCGGTATTTTGATAAATAAATTATTATATTAATCGATTCCTCGATAAGTAATTTATAACATTAATCGATTACCCGATCAATCGAGTACTCGTTACACCAATCACGCGTTAAATTAATTAATCGATTTCTCGTTAAAACGATGGTTCGATAAATCGATTGATCGAAAAATCGATTGCTCGATAAATCGATTGCTAGATAAATCGATTGCTCGATACATCGATTGCTCGATACATCGATTGCTCGATACAGCGATTGCTCGATACATCGATTGATCGATTAATCGGCAAATCGATTAGGTGATAAATCGGTTACTCGATGATATGATTTTCGATGTCGTTTATATCGACTCGATAAAAGATTGATAGATAAATCGATTGCTTGATAAATCCATTGATTGATAAATCCATTGCTTGATAAATCCATTGCTTGATAAATCCATTGCTCGATAAATCGATTTCTCATCAAATCGATAAATCGTTTACTCGATTAATCGATTGCTCGATAAATAGATTTCTTGATAAATCAATTGCTCGATAAGCCGATTGCTCGATAAAAAGATTGTTCGATAAATAGATTGATCGATAAATCAACTGCTATGTAAGCCGTTTGCTCGATAAATCGATATATTGAGCAGTCTATCAATGGATTGATCGATAAATCGATTACTCGATAAATCGATTACTCGATAAATCGATTACTCGATAAATCGATTACTCGATAAAACTATGACTCGATAAATTGATTAATCTATAAAACGCTTACTCGATAAATCGATTACTCGATAAATCGATTACTCGATAAATCGATTACTCGATAAATAGATTACTCGATAAATCGATTACTCGATAAATCGATTACTCGATAAATAGATTACTCGATAAATCGATTACTCGATAAATCGATTACTCGATAAATCGATTACTCGATAAATCGATTACTCGATAAATTGATTACTCGATAAATCAATTACTTGATAAATCAATTACTTGATAAATCGATTGCTCGATAAATCGATTACTCGATATATTTTTTACTCGATAAACCAGTTGCTCGATGAATTGATTGCGCGATAAGTCAGTTGCTCAATAAATTTGTTGCTGGATAAAGCGATTACTTCATCAATCGAGAACTCAACAAATCGATATATTGATTCCTTGATAGTTTGTTGTTTCGATAAATCGATTTCTCGACGAATCGATTCCTCCATAAGTCTTTTACTCAGCTACTAGATTATTAAAAAAAGCGATAAATCCATGACTTGAAAAATCTATTGCTATATAAATCGACAACTCAATAAATCAACAAATCGATAAAGCGATTACTCGATTAATAATTGGTTACTTTTTAATTACTCGATAAATAGATTATTCGATAAATATATGATTTGCTTAATTGATTACGCTGTAAATTTATTGCTCTATTAATAAAATACTCTTAAAAGTATAAATCGATTGATCGATTTATCTATAAATCGATTACTCGATAAATCGATTGCTTGAAAATTTAATTTTTGAATAGGTTAAATGATAAATAAGTCCATGGATAGATTTTCTCGATATTCGATAAATAACTCCTTTAGATAAATTGATAGCTCGAGTACTATAAACAGCAATTACTTGAAATATTGAATGCTTGATAATAAGATTGCTCGATTAATCAATTAATCAATAGTATTTGAGTATCTTTTTCACGATACTCAATTGATCTATTGATCTTTTTCTCGATACATTCGCTACTCGTAAAATCGATTGTGCGGTTTATTCAATAAGCTTTTATATAAATCGATAACTCGATTACTATAAACGACAATTACTTGTACGAGGTTTTACTTGATAATTCGATTGTTCAATCGATAAATTGATGAATCTCTTACTCGATTAGTTAATTAATCGATAGATCTTTTGCTTTATTAATCCGTTAACCTACAGATATTTTATTCTATACATTCGAAACTCGTGTTTTAGGTAAATCCATCAATCATTTTTTCGAAAAATTGGTTATTCGATTAACAGATTATTCAACAAATTTTCATTCGATAAATCAGTTTGTAGATCATTTGGTATATCAATTGTTAGGTGCATAGATTTTTCGATAAATCGATACTTTCGTTAAATAAATTGCTCAATAAAGTAATTACTCGGTGAATCGATTAATTAATTTTTCGATCAATTGATTATTCCATTAACCAATTTTTCTATTTAGAGATTACTTATAAATATTCGATAAATTGATAACTCGATGCATCGGTCACTTGAAAGATTGAATAGTTAGTTACTCGATTAGTTAATCGATTTCTCGACCAATCAGTTTGTCGAGTGATCGACTTATCGAGAAATTGCTTTATTGTGTAATATTTGTATCGATTACTCGATTTATCGTGTTATCAATACATTAAATAACCGATTCATCGAACAAACGATTTATCAAATAATCGATTCATCGAATAATCGATTAATCTTATAACGAATCATCGAATAATCGATCCATTTAATAAAAGATTATTTAAAAATGAATTAATCTAATTATAGATTTATGGAAAACAAAATTTATAGAGTTATATTATTTTCTATTCATCGAATAGTCAATTTATCGTATAATATATTTAACAAATTATCGAAAAATCAATTTATATAGTAAAAATTTTTTAGAGCAATTGATTTATCAAGAAATTGATTTATCGGTTATTGATTTACCGTACATCAGTTGATTTATCAGCGAATGTATAGATTAATTGATAATTCAAGCAATCGAGTTAATCGATAAATGTATTTCTAGATAAATTAAGTATTCGATAAGTCTATTGCTGTTTAAATCGGTTAAGACAGAAATTGGTTAATTTGTTATCGATTACTCAATAAATTGATTATTCGTCAAATCGATAACTTAGTTCATCGACTACTCTATAAATATATTAGTCTATAAATGCATTACAGGATACTTGAATAAATTGAGTATTCGTTAAATCGATAAATTACTCGATTACTCGATAAATAATGTTGTTATAACGATATCGATATTAATCTAAAAATTAATAACTCAATATTTGGCGATAAATTGATGACTCGATAAATCGATTACTCAAGAAATCGAGTTCTAGTTCAAGCAATTAGTTGATAAAGCAATTAATCGATAAACCATTACCCTTCTATTTGATTGCATGTTAAATAATTAATCAATTAAATATTAAATAAATAAGCACTGAAATATTTAGTCAAGCATTTTATGAATATTTGTACGTATTGTTTGATAAAGCGATATACAATATATCGAATGTGATAAAAAAAAATAATTTTGATAATACTTGATTAATCGAATACTTGAAAATTTGATTTATCGAGACTCGGTAAATGTAATGCTGGAATGATAAATAAATCGATAAATCAATAAATTCAATGGAACTTTGATGTATTGAAAAATCAAACAAATCGAGTACTCGATAAATCGAATATACTATAATTGTATATTCGATTTCGAATATTCCATAATTCAAATGCTTGATAAATTTTGAATTAAATTAACTTTCTTTACAACAAATTGTTGATAATGAAACGATATTTAATTCAAACGATTTAATTCTTGATCAAACAAATTCCCGTTCAATACATTGAAAAATTCAATATACGGAATAGTTAATAAATCATGTACTCTTCATAATCAATAAATGTAATACTCAACTAATCGAATTCGCAATGAGTACATTAATTGACTGTTCAATGACTGTTTTCAACATATAATCGATAAATTTAAAATTAGTTAGATGGAATTTGAACAGGTTAATTAAAATAAAATATTATGAAAACAGAATAGTTTATAGATTACAATCGATAAATTCTATTAATCGGTAAATTTGTTAAACCCTAGTAGATAAACTAATTAATATTTTTTTACAGTTTAGATAGAATTTTCTTCTATTAAGAGCTCAATATTACCTAGGAAATTTTGAATAAATATTCAAAATGAAAATATTCAGATTTTATTGTGTTGTTATCGTTTCGTTTTCAATATTGTTGGTACATTTTTTCAGTTGGTTTATATCTATCATTTTAATTTGTTTTTTATATTCAAATATTTCCTTAATATTATCGTTTTCATTGCATTTAAATATGAACAAAATTAGTTTTTTTTTTATATCAAAAGCTTTTTTCACATTCAGTAAAGATAATAAAATTTTATGGAATGATTTATGACTGCAGTCTTCAAACGTTGCTGCAACGTTCATTATTTTGATCGAAATGATTTAAGTGGATTTATCGATTTTCACTCATCATATTTTTATATGATTAAAATATAAATCAAAAAGATTGGAATATACATATATCTTTTCTACAATGACACAGTTTATTTTACTAACAAATAATTACAAAACAATTAGAATTGCTGACCTTGAAGCATTGAAGGTTATATGTTCGAAAAAAAAGGGTTAAGCTAGGAGTTGTTAATATATTCTAAATAATATCTACCCATAACCACAAAGTATTTTCAAAGTAATATCAAATTATAGACAGTGTTAAAAAAACCAGCAAAAACTAGAAATTGTGAATACACTGAACATATTTTTGTTTTATAATTTTCGAAAATTTAAAAATATTGCAAATCGCAGCAAAAAATTTAATTAAAATATATTTGAAAATACATTTTTTTTTCTTCTCAAATATTCAAGGCTAGCGCATCAGCTTTTGAAGACATTGCCATCTACTGCTTGTTTTAATTTTTTTTTTTTTTTCACTTTTTCCCATGGCTGTTTTTACTCTATAAACACTCATGTTTTTCTATTGTGTTTGTTTTTATGCAAGTGTTGGCGTGCGCGTATCTATGAGCTTTTGATTGTGTGTACTTGTATTTAACTAACGAGGTTTGTTTGGAAAAAAAAATTATTACTATCTTTGTTGACTCTCTCTTTTATAAACTTTGAATTTGTTAGACTCATATTTTGGCTTTCTATCTTTCTCTCTTTCTCACTCTCTCTCTCGATCTCATTCCCGCAGTTTCTTTCGCTTGTTCATACATTATCTTTGACATTGTTAAACTTTGCTTTATTTCATTTAATACAAGTAATATTTTGTGTCTGTATTTCTGTCAAATTCATAACAAAACTCTCTGCTCAATGGCCCTCCATCTATACTGACTTAAAAGACAGAAACTTCTATAAAGTTTCATAAAGAAATTTTAAAAATTTATTAAATATTTTAATTATATTTTTAATTTAAGCCGTACAATGTATGTACAAGAAAGCTGAGCAAGAAATTTTTTTTAAAAAAAGCCTTTAAAGACATAAATTGTAGAATTTTCAACAACCCTGTAATTCTGTTGCTGCCCTGTCTCAACAGATTGGCAAGCTTGGATCCTTCTTTGCTAATAGGACGATACCGGGTTCAAATCCCATTCGTCACCGAACATGTTTTAAATAGAAAATAATTTCTCAGATCAACCGCCACCTCTCTGTCGACGGTAATGAACAGCAGAGAGTTAATTTTGCTAAATTTTTCTCTCAAGTTTGTTAAAATTATGTTAATTTTAGCTTAATATGCTTTAAATGGAATAGACTGTTTTTGCGCATTTCATCTTTATCTGGAAAAGCACAGAAAACCAAATTAAATAATGAAAAAATTGCCTCTCTTCAAAACTAACAACAAATAAGTGACTATTTTGTTTTCGTCTTATTCGATAACATTTTGTTTACTCTCGTAGAAGTTTCTGTTTTTGTTATTGCTTTTGTTTTGGTTTTTTTAAAATTTTTTCATGTTTATATTTTTGTTTGCGGCGTGCTCTTCTTTTGCGTCGTTAAACTGACGCTTATCTTAGCTATTGTTATCGATAATTTGTCTGCGTGTTAAGCATCGCTTCTCTTGACTCTTGACGGCACTCTGCTTTGCTCTTAGATTCGCATTCAAACTGTTTTGTTCTTTCAAGTTTGATTGTGTTGAAGTTCATTACTTTTTTTAATTTTATATTGTTAGGGAATGTTTGCATTTCTGACTATTTCAGGTATTTCTGACTGTTTTTTTTTTTATTTTTTTTTTTAATTCTCAAGTGAACACGATTTTATTTAAAATGAACTGTAAGTTTCCAGCGAAAATTTATTTTTATACTTACAGGTTTCCTAAATAGTAACAAAGTTCAACCAATGCGCATTTTCTTATTTCCACATATTTTTTTATTCACTTTTTTTTATTGAAAATAATTTATGTTTTTTTAAAAAAATTCTAATTGTTCCTGTTTTTTTTTCTTCTTTCTTTTCTCTTTAGATACGGCTGCTATGGATCCTATTTTTTACTCCCCTTCAAATGGAATTCCTTCTGAAAGTAAACTTGCAACTTATATGGTAAGCACTTCCGTATCCTATCTAAATGTTCTGCTCTAGCATTCAGTGAGCTTAACAACATAACAAAAAATCTCACAGTAAAAAAAAAATATACATAAAAAGATAAGAGGAAATTCATCCTGAAGCGGAAGTGAAAAATATTCACTTCTGGCTTTCGTTATTGTTGTTCGTGTCAAAGCATAAACATTTCTGCACAATTCTAGTTGGCTGCTTTGATATTTTTTATTTTAACAAAACTCATATGAAGGAGGCTAAAAGCAATTATAAATCTATAGGGGTATTCTCGCTGTCTTGCAAAGTGTAAGAATTGCAAAAGTTGCAGAATCGTGCAACTCTTGCAACGACACAACATCAAAATAAAAGCGATAAAAGTTTTGCAATTCGTGCAATTTGTGCAACAATAATACCCATATTTTGGGTGGACGTGCAATCGTGCACTCTGATTGAGACAAATTTGTCAATTTTATTTGGTGTGCATTAGCGTAAGAATTTAATTTTTTGTTTTCACCAGTTTACGGCATTTCTTTACAATATTTACAATACTTGTATTTTGTGCGCTCCCTCAGTTTTGCATATTTCCGTATTGCAAGGTTGCAATTTCACAAATTTTGCATCGCTGCTTTACTGCGAGAATACCCCCTATGTTTTCTCCAGACAAATGTAGCACACATAAATTTTTGAACAAAAACCAAAACCATAAACCAAAACCAAAAACCATTTCGAGGTGAATCCGATATCTCGGATATTTATTTCGAAGTTAGTTTCGAAGTTAGTTTTCGTTGTGCTAATGAACCCGAGGGCGGGAGAAATGCACACTTTTTTCTCGAAACGAGATTTCTATCATAATCGAATCACTACCGAGAATTTTTACATTAGCAAATAGTTTTCGTATAATTTTACCAATTTGTTTTCGAAATTAATTTTTTATTAATACATTCATATCTTCTGCAAATCTTTTATGATGAGAAAAGATTAATAGATTATTATTATAAAAATAAAAATGAACAATTTCAGGAATCGAACCCACGTCCTCTGGATGCAAGTTTTCCACAATCCTATCGCAGATGCAGATTCAAAGCTTTATTTTGAAAACCTGTGCTTTGGGAACTTGGGTTCGAACCGCAGCTGAGGCAAAACAATTAATTGTTGTCTCTTTTTTTTAACCCTACTTCACTATAGTATCATTTTTTATTATTTTTAGTATTTTCCGTGTTTTCTTTGCACGAGTCAACGAATTTCAAAAATAAAATTTCGTGCTCTAGCTTTGCAAATACAATCGAAAATAACATTGAATATTTTTTTAAAATTTTTCCCACACGAAACAAAACAATTCAAAATCCTCAGTATAGCCTGTTTCAAAAGAGAAGAACATTTTCGCGCATGTTTGAGCATAAGAAAATAATTTTGAGAGCGTTTTTCATTCTGATTGGTCGACTTTAAAAAAAAAATTTAATATTCTCTGAACAGAAAAATAAATGAAAAAAAAATTAATGTATATTCCTGAATTTTGTTGTTCATCGCAACTGCGCTGCGGAAGTACTGAATTTTATTTTTCGAAATCAAACCAATCAAAATTGAAAAAAAGGGGGCGTCAAAAAATAATTTTTTAGCCGAAATTTCACTTCACAATTTTTTCTTGAGAAAATAATTTATTATTATGTAATTTGTATTTGATTTCTCTCTCAAGATGCAGGTTGCTGCAGGACGTCGGTGCAACACCGTACTTGTGCGATCATTTGTTCTGAATGTTTGCTAATTTAAATATATAGAAAAATAGTAAAAAACACTCAAAAAAATCATAAAGTTCAGCGAACAGTACAAAAAGAGCAAGAAATTACGCTCAAAAAAATTTTATAGCTTTAAAAATAATTTCTCACTGCGCACAGTGTGAAATTTTCGCATTCTAGCGGAACTTAATTCCAAATCTTACTGATCTGCACCCACTGTTACCTAATTTGACAGGAAATATAATTTTTTTGTTAAAGCAATGCAAATTTTCAGTTTTTAATTTCCTTATAAAATTATGATATAAGAGAATAAAGACTATACCAAAAATTTCCTTTCTTCCCAAAAATTTTAGCGTTTTAAATATTTTTTAATGATTAAGTATTCTTTGCTTACAGCACACATTGTATTTTTCATGTTTTTTACTTGCATTGTTTAATATTAAAATTATTAATGTATATTAAATAAACTTTAATCGTTATCTGATAAGATTTTTCTCAAATACAGAAATTAAAAAAAATATATCCGGAGGGGCAAAAAGAAGCACGAGATTACCTTTGGTTCTGGTTTTAAAATACTCAAAAAAACAGGAAATGAAAAAAAGAGCTTGTCTACACGTGTCTACAATTTTAAAACTCTGTCCAAAGTGCAAACATGCTTATATTTTTTTTTTTTTTAACCTGAGAAGGAAACAAGCGAAAAAGTATAAAAAAATGAAAAAAAAAATATAATCTACTTATTAACGCGTAAAGTGTAAATATTTTAGATTCTAAATACTTATTATAACCTTTTGTCACAATTGCAATGGATTAGAAACAAGATTATTCCATAATTGTTACAAGAAATAAAAAAAAATCCGTATCTGATTTTTTTGATAGTAAACCTTGACTTTGATCACTTGTGGCAAAATATATATTGCAAATACATAGCAATATTATGCAAAAACAAACGGTTTGGATTATTAAGAGCTGAAAAAAACAATTTTTTCCAGGGAAGACCAACATAATTTTTATAATTAAGTTCCGCTAGAATCCGTATATTTCACACTGTGCTGCGCATCGAAAAATGAAACTAAAAAAATGTTCTTCTCTTTTGAAACGTGCTATATCAGAAATGATACAACCCGCCATCTCTTGTATTTGGCGAACAAGTGGCAACGAGTGTATAGAGTCCATGCAAATCCTAATGGAGATGTTCCCTTTAGACTGCATTTTAACACACACCAGTGTTGCATACTAGATCCGAAGAAGTCGACCACTATTCGATCATTCGATAAGTGAGATAGAGTTTCGCAAAACGTAAGGTTATAGTATTAAGAGAGATAGTCACTACTAGATGGCAATACGAAAAATATGAAGTTAAAAAACAATAAAAGAGGTATTACTTTAATAATTGATAGACCTGGCCAATTACTTACTTTATACTTAGTTTCATTGTTTTGCGACATTTACTTCTAAATCTAGTTGATAACATAGCATGGGCAGTGCCAAGCCCCTCTTTCCGAAGATCGCTCAAATTCGCTAGTCTAAAGGGCACCACTAAATTATAAGTTCGTACACTCAGAAAAAAGTTTCTCGGAATATGATAAAAAAGGCATCATATTTAGAGAAAAATGGTATAAACTATATAAATAAACTAAAAATGATAAAAACTTTCTATAAAAAAGAGAAAAATTTAAAAATATATAGTTTTAAGAGAAAAATACTTTTTATTTTATCGTTTTTAGACAAGAAAATTTTTTTATTTTTGAAAATATGTTTATTTTTATTGAAGAAAATACTTCTCATAGTGAATTTTTTATCAAAATACAGGAAAAATTTTTCTATTTTCAATAAATTCATTCTCTATAAATGAGCATTTGTTTGTGCGAGAAAAAAAACTTATCATTATTAGAAACATTGAAATATTTCCATTTCCCAGAAGTGAAGAAATATTTCTTCGAAAATGTGAAAATTTATTCTAATTGAAGAAAATTTTATTTGAAAAAGAGAAAATTGTTATTATTGAAAATAGAGAAATTTTTTATCTTAGATACGTAGATACGTGTTTTTGTTAAGTGTTTTAGTTTTTGTTTTGCTAAACGGTAAAAAATCTTGGAGTAATTTTTAAAAAAATCATTGGAATAATGCATTTTTTAATACTTTTCTTATTAGAATTGATACTTTCAAAATACAAGAAATTTTTTTAGTCAAGGCTGTACTTAAATTTAATGAATCTGGAATTAAATTGGAATTTTAGTACCTAAGTCTTAAAATTTAATGCCAAATAACTAAATGGTAGCAAAAGCTATATTTTGTAGTTTGGAACTTGCGACTCTAATGCTATGGTTGCCGCAGTTCGCGGTTCGATCCTAGAATGTGGTAAAAAATTTTAAATGTTACACAATGCAATTTTTACCTAAAATAATTAATAAAATAAGATAGTAATTTTTATAAGAATACTAGCTGGTACCCGGCGCGTTGCTGCCGTCTTTGTTCAATGTCTGTTTCAGTGGTCCAATAGAAGGCCATCAACAAATAGTAACTCCACTCAGAGTTTCAATATTCTGTGACCATTATTTTTAAAGCTATTAAATATAAAAAATTGTATTTTATGGGCGGAACCACACACCTTGTTTAAAACCAGTTTTAGTTTTCGAGTATGTCCGAGTAGTAGGATATCACCAAATAGTTAGCTCCAACCCGAGTTTCTTTAATATGTGAGTATTATTTCCAAAGCGATTCAATTTAAAAAAAAATGTGTCTTATATGAGCGGATCCACAACCATTGTACCATGCTCGTTCCAGTAACAGGACACCACCAAAAAGTAACTCGATTCTGAGTTTAAATATTCTGTGACTTTTAATTCTATAGCTATTCTGTATGGAAAATTTCAGTTGTATGGGTGAAGCTACGCCCCGTTTTCCACTTTTCCAGACCTGGCCAATCAGTTACTTTATACTGAGTTTCATTGTTATACGACATTTTGTTCGAAGTCTATGCAATATCAAAAATTGAATTTTATGGGCGATACCATGCCCCCTTTCCAAAGATCGCTTAAATTTGACAGTCGAAGATCACGACCCAATAGCAAGTTCGTACCGAGTTTCATTGATGTGCGATTTATAGACGAAAGTAAAACCGAACATTTGATTTCTTAAAAAGTGCCACGACCCTCGTGCGTAGGAAGATGAAAAATACTTTACGACCTATTCTCATACCTACTTAATTTACAGAAAATTTTATTAAAATTGGTCCAGCCGTTTCGGAGGAGTTGAAACACTAACACCGTGACATGAGATCTTTATATATTAGACAAAAATAACAAAAAAAAAAAAAACAAAACGGTCTGGCTGAGGATCGAACCAGGGTCACTCGATTCATCAAATCAAATCGACAGCCGCTTAAACAACTGAGTCACGGAATAAAATTTTTTGCACGTGCTAATTGTATACTTAAATGTTTACGAAATTTAAAAACTAAACCGATAAGAGTTTAAAGTTTAAATTTTAAACCAATGCGAGACTAAAACTTAGTTTAAGTATTTGACATGGTTTTAATTTTAATACTTTTTCGTTGTCGTAATACAAAAAAATTAATTAAAATTTAGTCCAAGATTTTTAACTTAGGGACTAATTTTTTAACTGGGAACTTAATTTAGTAGAGTTTGCATTTGATATGATTAAAGTTTTCTTTTAACTTTTGTTGTTTTAAAAATAAAACCAGTTTTTTGTGGCTTTAACGTTTCATCAGTTTCATGAAAGTCAGTTTCGAAATAATGAAAATTAAATATTGTCTTGCTCTTTTGGAAGCCAAAATGTGTGGTCTTTAACGTTACATATCGTCACCTTAATATAGAAAAAACGTAATTCATAATTTTTCGAAATCTTCTTTGTTTTGGAATATGGTTTAAAATACTGAAGTTTTTGATGATTTTCATTACAATCTTCATTAAATAATCTTTAATTACATAACATTTTAAAAAGTTTTTAAGATTTCTGTTATCTTCCTGTTAAATTATGACTTTGTGAGTACCGTCCTTTCTATGTTATGGTGAGACGATATTCATACTTTTTGGTCCGATTTGAAGTTTTCCGAAGTGGGACAAAAACAGACTGCTCTGAGTTAAAAAAATTTAATTATTTTTTTTTTGTAATTTTTTAAAACTTTTTTCAATTTAATTAATTAATTTTTTTCAATACTTTATTATATATATATAGCGGTAAACTCCTTCTATCTGTGCGTGTCGATATTTCGGTCCTACTTTGATACACGTTGAAATGGTTATATCTGGCCAATTAAGCTACATTTCCGCTGTATGAATTTGTAATTAGGTGGCAGCTCTATGGTAAAAAAAAAAAAATAAAACAAAAATAAGTGGCAATCCTATCTGTCATCTTGAATTTTTTAAATTCAGGCATCAGATTCGAAATCAGCGATCACCTAAAACTGTTGGATAATGTTTAAAAATTTTAAAAAGCATGTTGCTATGGTTAAAAAAGTACAAACTTTTGAAATACTGACAACATTCAACGAACCATTTTTACATAGTGCTTGCCGCAGTACCGTAGTAGCAAAAATAAAAAAATTAACGTGGCAATCCTATTCGCCATCTTGGATTTTACAACTCTGACATCGGAGTCGACATCAGCGACCGCCTAAAATTGTTAGATTATGTTTAAAACTCTTAAAAAAAATATTATTAGATGGCAACTCTATGGTAAAAAATTCAAAATTTTTAAATTTTAACAATGTTCGGGCAACCCTATTTGTCATCTTGATTTTTAAAATTTCTGACATCAGGTTCAAAATGTCTTCCATGTTCCATTATATTCCATTATATTCCATTCCATTAGTTTCTACTGGGTATTTATTATTGAGAGAGAGATGGGAGAGATAAGTTGAGAACATTAAATAGAAAAACTCGAGTTACTAGATAATTTCTCGAGTTGCTCGTAATTCCGAGTTGTTCGATAAACCAAATTACTCGAACCGTAAATCGTGCCAAAATATAAACTACTATATAATTGACGTTCATTATTTACACGTTTGTAAAAGAGGGAGTGTCTGTGCCTTTATTTAACAGATAATTGTGAGATAGATATTCAGAGTTTCATTATGTGAAGCTCTAACTGCACTAAGCCGATCATTTGCTTTATTTTCTGCTCAAACAGAGAAATAATTTTATAAAATTAAATTAATTTGCAGGAATGAGTTTGTAAACGACATGCTGGCATTAAAAGTCTTTTTTTCTACACATGTATATGCGCTATGCAATTAATTTTGTCATTTTTTGTTGGTGTTTGCTTTTTTATGAAATTAATATAATCGGGAGCAAAACAATGTGTTTTTTTCAATTTAGCATTTTTAAAATAAAACAGGTCACTGTTCGAAGTGAATATAAAAGAGAAACTCATTGGCCTCATTTAAACTCATCATAATTATTCCGAACCATTACGGCAATTTGCAAATGAAACCTAAAGCACCAACAAAAAAAAAAAAAAACCAAATAAAATGCACCATTTAATAAGCAGCAAAAACTGATTCTGACACTTTTATGATTATTTAACAAAATAAATTTTAAAGCGTTGTTTTAATTTGCATACTTTGATGTCTGAGTGGTTTTTTGTTGTTGGTTTTGTTTGGTTTTTACACACTCCGACACATAATAATAAAAAAAAAAAAATTAAAATACAAAAACAGGTCGATTGATTCGTTAGTATATAAATTAATTAATTGACATTGAACTCAATTTTGTCACGTGTCTAATCTGCCACCTCTGTTAAGCTTTTTACTTAATAAAATTAATGATGATGATTTATTAACTTATTGCAAAAACTTATATTAGCCATTAAAAATGAAAAAGCGTGCAATAAACAACTTCGTTTTCATGTTTAACAACGAGCCACACGTCTTATTAATGTGTAAAAATTAAGCAATTAAATAATAATTACTCATACGCCCTGTTGATGCTCGAACTTGTAATTTTTTCTCTTCTCATCTGAGAAAAAGTTGAGAGGTACAGATTGAAAGAAATATAAAGATTTGAATATTATTTTACATGAATCAAAATATTTATATGTTTTATAAATAATTTTTTTGACTTGTAGTTGAAGTACTAAAATATCGAATTTTCTATATAAAATATGTGTAAAAAGAATTCAAAATATTTGTTTGATGCGAATAAATTAAAAAAAAATATGTTTGTTGATGTGTAGTAGTAGTAAAAATATCAAGCATGAACATTACTATCATTTTTGGTGAAAATGTTTCATATTTGCGGGGCCAAAACGGTATCAAAAAGTTTTTAACCAAAGTTGTCAGGTTCTAGAGAGTAATTCAGTTTTTTTTGCCTATAATTTTGGTTTTAATTGTTCGCCAAAATTTGTAACTGTTTGAAAGAAGCATTTCTTTCAAAACGTTGACAACCGTTGACAACCGTTGACAACCGTTGACAATCGGAAAAATGACAAAATTTGCTCTCTTCTTTTTACTTATAAATATTATATGAAGAGCTTTCTTTTGTATGGTGATTTTTAGTAAAATTTTATGCAAAAAAATTCTTTAATAGAAACTAATGTCCTAACACTGAGTTTTGTGGGACTTTTTGAGCCAACTCTGAATTAGTACGAAATTAACCCTTAAACACATTTCAAGTTTTCACTTAATTCTGGCGTTCAAGTTGATTTTTGAGATTTGATGTTTTCAGAGACTTATGGTAGATTTTTATGGCAAATTTTTTTGTAAAACATTTTAACCCGTTATATCCCTGTCAAATGGGTCTTTTTTGTCCCTTATAACAAATGGGTCAAAAAAGACCTACAAATTGAGAAGTTAGAGGGTTAAAATGTTTCACAAAAATGTTGTCCATAGTATTTTACATAAATCCTTAGAACATATCTTATACCCAGAATGAAAGGATAACATGATTTCATATGCCGATTAATTATGAGAATGTTCAAAAAGGGGGAAATTTAAATCCCCCCTAAAATAAGACTCAGACGTAAACTTTTAAAACGCCGATACACGTATATTTTTTTTGGTCCCCTCTTTCAGAATCCGTTGGCCGAACCTTGTTATTTTAGAAAAAATTTGATTTTGTTGTTCAGTGTTATCGGCCATAAACTAAGTTTTGAGCTTACTCTTTTAAAACCTTCGTTTAATAACTTTTTTTTAATGTTCTTTAAATAAATCTTAGGTCCGCACAGTAAAAAAATATATTCAAGCAAGCCGTGATAACCTCCTGACATTATTATTTCTGAATATTTTTTGCAAATTTATGGGATGCTCCAAGGACCTCTTCAAATAGCTAACCCAATCGAAGCAAACATTTTTTTTGCCACAGGACGCTAAGAATGTTTAATAGCAATTAAAGTAGAAAGATTAAAACAAATGGTTTTAACAAAAAAAAAAAAATTTAGTTTCCGACACCATTTTATTTTTGTTTAAAATGTTCCTCATGGTAGCCAATTTTTGTTTTATTAGTATAATAAAATGACCCACAAAGGAACCAATTACCTTTCTAAAGTGGAAAAAGGGGGAAAACCTTTTGGTTTTGGATACGCACACCTCCCATACAACCCAAAAAATGGAAAACTCAATAAATAAGCTAATGTTTATTCCATAGAGATACAATTTGGTAAATATATTTTTTTATATAGACTATTTTGAAAAATAGACGTTGTATTTTATAACAAAACGAAGACATTTTGAAAAATCTCGAATTCAGAATAATTAATAAATCTCGAATTCAGACCTTGAATTCGAAATCAGTGACCCCCGGCTTTTCATAACTTGACCTTGAATTCGGAATCAATGACCCCAAAAATTTATATTAGGATGTTGGACCTGTTATCTATTTTTTTTCTTCACTTTGACCTTGAAATGATATTAATAAAGACAAATTGACCTAAGATTCAAAATAAACGACACTAAAACCCTATAAATCAGGCTATTCGATATCGTATCTCTGATTTTTTTTTTTCCATTTTGCCCCTGGAAAATTTCGACTTCGGATTCGGAATCAACGACCTAGAAACCTTATATATTAGGAAGTTTCACATCGTATTTTTATACCCCCACGCGTACTGCGTAAGGGGTATATTAATATTGTCACGACGTGTGTAACGCCCATAAGGAGGCGTGTTAGGTATAGAAAAGTATATATATTCTTGATCAGCATGACCACCTGAGTTGATTTAGCCATGTCCGTCTGTCTGTCCGTCTGTCTGTCTGTGGACACGATTACAGCCGTAATTTTGAAGCTATCGTGCTGAAATTCGGTATTTGAGCTTTTTTCTAAAAATCTAAGATCAAGTTCGAGAATGGGCTTATCGCATGAAAACCACGCCTACCTCCCATACAACCCCAAAATTGAAAACTCTACAAAGAAGCTAATATTAAAGCTACAATACTGAAATTTGGTATATGTATATTTTATGTCAAAACTGAGATGTCTTAGAAAAATGGGCATCATCCGCCCACTAACACGCCCACCTCCCATACAACCCCAAAATTGAAAAATCTATAAAGAGGCTAATATTAAAGTTAGAAGACGGAAACTCGGTATTAAAGTATTCTATATCAAAACTAAGGTGTGTTAGAAAAATGGGCGTCATCCACCTTCTAACACGCCCCCCTCCCATACAACCCCAAAATTGAAAACCCTATAAAGAGGCTAATATTAAAGGTACAAAACGGAAACTCGATATTCGTGTATTCCATGACAAAACTGAGGTGTGTTAGAAAAATGGGCGTGATACACAAACTAACACGCCCACCTCCCACACAACCCCAAAATTGAAAACGTTATAAAATGACTTATATTTAAGCTGTAGGAAACCAATTTGATATGTATGTATTTTAGACACATAAAAATAATAAAATCTCTCAAAATATCATAAAAAAAGCTCTCCAATTTAAGATTCTTTTACCTTTAAGAATCGGCCGTGGGAGTATTTTAACTTCGGCCCAGTCGAAGATATACCTTACTAGTTTTTTTTTGACCTTGGAATGACCTTAATTAAGACAAACTGATCTCGAAGCCTTATATATCAGGAAGTTTCACATCATATATCTTTTTTCTTGATCTTGGAATGACCTCAAAATGAGAAGCTGTCCCCGGATTTGTAGGTGTTTATTAAATTAAAGTCCCACAACAAGCCCATTTATTTTGAACAGGCGAGTTTTATATAACTGATTTTTATAACTTGATCTTGAAATGATCCTAGACTGTCCAAAATCATTTTTATTTTTTTTCAAATATTTGAGGGGAGGGAGTCAAAAACCGGTCTTATTGATGTTCCTTCTTTGATATGCTTTTGTGTTATAAATTTTGAGGATACTCCATCCTTTTTAATTTATGTACAGGGTGAACGGGAATAACTGTCGCACCTAACATTCGTCATAATTAAAAAATGGAGGTCAAAGTTTAATAAAAAATAATTTTTATTTTTTCCTTATATTATTCTTCACAATTTCTCATCATTTAATTCAAACCGTTCGCCTTTCATTTTTTTTACCAACTTAAGACGTTTTCTAAAAGATGAGCACGCGGCACGTACCTCCTCATCCGGAATATCGTCCCATATCTTCCTTAGTTTTTTCTTGAATCCATCAACAGTCATATTTTTAACATTGCTTAATTTGCTAAGCATAATACCCCAAATAGAAAAATCTAGAGGATTAAGGTCAGGGGAAGACGGAGGCCATTCCTCAGTAGATATAAAATCTGGCAAATGAGCACGACACCAGCTTTGCACGATTTTTGCCTTGTGGGCTGGAGCGGAATCTTGTTGAAAGTAAAACTCTTCGTTTCCGTAAATCTGCTTGGCAAACGGCAGCAAATGAGTTTTTAAAACCTCGTTCAGGTAGTATTGAGCATTGATTTTGACCCCTTTTTCTATGAAAAGAAGGGGTAATTTTCCTTTTTCAGAAACAGCACCCCAAACCATGACGGACGTTACGTTTTGAAACCTTTGAACGGATTTTTTTTCTTTAGGAATATCTTCCATGCTTGCCGCGTAGACTCTGTCATTTTGGGGGTTATGACTTGCCTGTAGAAGGAACAGTTTTTCATCTGAAAATATGATACTACAATCAGCGTGTCTCCGAAGGATAACCTCACTTCTTTCCTTTCGCATAAGTCGCTGGCGTTCCGTAAGGCCGTGAATCCTCTTCTTTTTATACGCCTTGAGCTTAAGGTCTTCAGAAATGACCTTACGGATGGTGTCTTGGCTGACGTTTAGCTCCCGTGCGATTTTTCTTCCGGAAACTGAGCAATTTCTACGAATTCTTTCCCTCACCTTTTTAACCAGGGTCGGCGTCCTCACTGTCCGTTTTGCACCACCATTTGATTCTGGAAGAACGCTGCCAGTCCTCCTAAAACGAGCTACCGTTCGCTGCACAAATCGCCGGCTTATTTGCAAGTCTTTTAAGCAGTTGATAATTTTGCAAGTCGATTTTCCTTCCAAATGTAGATTTAAAATCAGTGATCGTGTTGCGTTCATCTTTTTTACGCGAAAACTACTAGACAATTTATTATATTTTTTTTTTTACATACGCTCACAATGAATTGGAAGATTGCTAGAAATTACAAAAAAAAATGTTGGTGCCTACAGTTTTAAAATATACGGTACTTCGGTAGGTGCGACAGTTATTCCCGTTCACCCTGTATAATATTCGTGACCAAGTTACTTTTATCATCCACGATCACGCAGTCAAATTTGATCAGGGACTTGCAACACAGTTTTCGAGCCCTCTTCTTAGTTTCAGTATGTGTTTTTCCTGACCAATCAGGTACTTTTTGCACTTTATAACTGTCTTCATTTGTTCAATGATGATGATGATCCGCAAGCGAATTTTTTGCACGCAGAAAATTCTGAACTCTTATTCTGAACGATCGGTGAGAAGAAAAAAGTGAGAAAAAATGTCGAATTAAGAAATCAGCTGTTTTGTAACTAAACTTGTGTTGAAAGTTTCTGCTTATTTGTTGTTTTCGACCTTATACTAAAATTTATTAATTGATTAAAGTCAATAAAAGTCCAATACTTACATTTCTTTCAAACTCACTAACAAATTATTGGCAAAAAACTCGCATCAAATGTCAACTCATATTCACTTTTTTTATCGTTCGTGGTGGCTCCTTTTTTCACTGGCGAAATTTTTCGCATTTTCGAAGATTGATAAGAATAGGATGAAAGGAGTCGAAAGCAAAAAATTACGCAGCAAGTCTTTTCAGAATAGGAGAAAAGAAAAAAGTGAGAAGATGTTGAATGAGTGAATGATGTTTCACTTGAAAATAGGTGATATATATTGTACTCATTTACGAACAAGGAAAACTTTTCTCACAAAAAATAGGGGTGTTATTCAGTGAAGATACATTCATAGAGGCAAAAATCGTTCGTTGTTTCACTTGTTTTTTAGTGAGGAATATTTTTAAAATTTGCAAAAATCAACGAAAACATTTGTACTTAATTGCGAAATACACATATAATTCCACATTGGTTTTGCCGAATGTTCACTTAAGTAAGCTTTGAAAGTTAGGAGACCGCAGAAAGCACAGAATACTGCTAATTAGTTGGTTTAGCGGCTAACGAAACTATTCTTCAGTCTGATTGGATATGTTTTTAAAATTATTTATAATTACTGTGACAATTTGTTTTTGAAACCTGAGTCTCAAAAGTAATTACAATTTTTTTTAAATTATTAACGAAAGCAAATTTATATATTAGCCCGAATCATAGCTTGGCATTATTTGGAACTTTAATAAAAAGCTTTATTTGAAATAAATTTTTTATTTGCTTTTCATTCTCTCATGCTGTTTAAAAAAAAGACAGACTTTTGTTGCAATACATTAATATCAATATAAGTTTTTATCACATAAACATCCTACTGATTGATCGAAAAAGCTCTCTAATTTTTTTTTTTTAAACATAGTATAGCAAAAAGATATTCTAATGTCATAATTGTTCTTTTTCTTCTTGTTCTTGCTCTCGTTGTTATACTTTTAAAACGTTAGAAACGACAAAATGTAGCAACACCGACCTACGGTCTAAACACTGGGTTTTCACTACTTTCACTGGACTCACCTTTATCAATTAAAAAAGCTCAGGTAATAGAATAGAATAAAATAGTAAAGCACAAAAATAAAAAAAAGAACAAAAACAAAAAATTAAAAATAAAATAGTAAACAAATTAGATAAAATATACATAAAAATAGTGTTTTTGAGATGAGAAACATTTACAGCAAAAGCTCACAATCAATTTAATGTTTGTGTGGTGAATTCAGTTGAGTGTATGTTGTTAGTTTTTTTTTTTTATTGTAACGTTATGGTTGTTATGTTATGACTTCAAGTTCACCCAAATTCGAACATATTCGGTTATAACATTATTTTAAAAACAACTGTGTCTGTTTAAGTGTGTGTATGTGTATTCAAAAAGTTCTTTTTAGTTCTCGTAGTGTGTAAGCTTTCTCTCACTTAATTTAGCAATAATTTCGGTTATCAGTAGGTAAAAACTTTACTTAGGTACTAAAACTTTGTTGAATGTTTGGCAATTGAAAAAAAAAAAGAAAACAAAACCAAAAATTAAATCAAAAGTTAATCATTACTTTTTTCCCATTTCGCATCATCAACAACCAGGTAACACCACAATCACCAGAATTCATTCCAACGCGCATCAATCCATCACCCAATTTCTATGCACCATATCATCAGCAGCCGATGCTAAGCAATGGCGGCAATCTTGTCAATGGCAACAACTCCTTAGCGCCGGCTGCCAAAGTTTCAAACGGCACGCCTGCCTCAATATTGGGCCAGCAGAAGGTTAATGCCGCAGCAGTAGCGCAACAAAAATTACAACAGTTGCAACAGCAGCACCATCAACAGCAACAACAACAACAGCATCAACAGCAACAACAGCAGCAGCAGCAACAACAACAGCAGCAGCAACAACAACAGCAACAACAACAACAACAGCAACAACAACAGCAGCAGCAACAACACGCTGTTGTAAACGGCACAATTACACACTCGGCACCGACGGCAACACAAACGTTCGTCGGCATGACGACTACACCGCTTAAAGCGCGTCCCAATATGTTGCGCAACGACTCACCGCCATCAAACATAGGTGAAAAATCGCCGCCGCGTCACACGCCGCATGCGTCGCCGATACCAGCAGGATTACCCGGCAATGTACACCAGGTTTGTGCTCTAGAGTTTATTAAAAAAGATTATTTTTATTTAATTTTTCTGTTTTTGTATGACCATAGGAAAATGTTGGCGGCACCATCTACTTCTATCCAACTGCCAATCACAATTCCAATCCGAACAGCAAAAGTTCTGTTAATTCCGTCGTTGTTGATCCCGCCATCACTATTGCACACCATCCACAGACATCGGTCGTGCCACCCATAACGCCCGCACAACCGTCGCATCTGTATACGGGACATGTCTATCCAGGACCCGCATCGAATGTCATCTCAATGCAGCCCAAGACACAGCTGGAGACAGCCTTCTTTATGCCCGACGAAATGCGTTCCGGTATACTTGCCCGCAACGAGATCTCGAATTTGATGTTAGACTCATCGGAAAATCCACCACATGCAGGCCTACCGCTTGAGGTGGATAACTATCATACGCTGTATCCACTTGAACCAGTGCAGCATTTGCATCCCAAAATGACGATGCCTGCTACAACGTACAAAGCGACCCACACAACAACCGGCATTAAATACTGTTTACGGCGTTTGCATGGTGAGCGCCGAGTTGATTTTTTAACTAAAATTTTGAAGAAAGAAAATATTTCTTCTGCTTCAGGCTTTCGCCTACAATCGACCAAATGTTTGGCCGTTGTTGAGATGTGGAAGAAACTGTCACATTCGAATGTTGTACAATTGCGTGAAGTCTTCACAACAAAAGCATATGGTGATAACTGTAAGTAGTCAAACTCACCACATTGCTTGATGTAACTTTTATGATGAAATCTATCTATCTCTTCCGCTCTCTTTCTCTTTACATATGCTCAGCTTTAGTATTAGTGTATGATTATCATCCAGGCTCACAGACTTTACTTACAAAATACTTTACACCACCACCAACAGAGACCAATGGCTACACCGATCCATTCCAAGGCGATGCGCGTCCCTTCAGGTGAGTTCGACGCTTGTTTTTTTACTCAAACGCCAAGAATTTGTATTAAATTTATTACTTTGCTGCATGCTTGGCTTTGGCCAAAAAGCCACAAGAGCAATTTACAAAGAACGGGTAACGGTCCATTGCTGCCAGAGGCCACCATATGGGCTATCATCATGCAGCTTACGGCCGGCTTGCGTGCTATACATCAAGCTGGTTTGGCGTGCAAGTAAGTGTTGCTTCTCTGTTTTCATTCAATCAGCAGCTATTGTTACTAAAATTCATATCAACAGAGTTTTGGATCCCACGAAAATTATTGTCACCGGCAAGCGCGTGCGTTTCAGTTTTAGTGGCACCAGCGACATAGCACAGTTTGATCCAAATGCGGCTAATCCCTTGGCGGTAGTGAGCATGCATCAACAGGTGAGTGTATAGTTTCTTAATGTTATCTAACGTTTGTTATTAAACATATTTTGAATGTCTGTTTTGCAGGAGGATTTGACTGCACTTGGACGCCTAGTATTAGCTCTGGCCAGCAGATGTCTGCAAGCTGTACAACGCGACAACGTACAAAGTAGCATTGAAATGATTTCGCGGCACTATTCATCCGATTTGAGAAATTTCATTGTGTAAGCATTACTTTATTCATTATTAAGCTAACCATTGTACTTACTATTGACCACTTCTTTTAGCTATTTATTTACCACAACACAAAGACGTTCAGTGACTGATCTCATGCCCATGATTGGTGCTCGTTTCTACACTCAACTGGATGCTTTGCAGGGTCAGTGCGATCTGCAAGAGGACGAACTCTCCAAGGAAATGGAAAATGGCCGCCTTTATAGAATATTGGTGAAATTAAACTGCATCAACGAGCGACCAGAGTATGTTTTGAGAGAAATTTTTATTTATTTATTTGTGTTTTTATTTTAATTACATCAACTGTTTGCAGCTTCAATTTGGATTGCACATGGTCTGAAACTGGTGATAGATATATGTTGAAATTATTCCGTGATTATTTGTTCCATTCCGTCTCTGATGATGGCCGACCATGGTTGGATCACGCACATATTGTGCAAAGTTTGAATAAATTGGATGCCGGTTCGCTGGAACGCGTACGTTTTTTACACTTTTTCTTTTTTATTGACATAAATTCAGAAATGCAATTGCATCATTAAGTTGCATGAAAGATTTTTAGAACATGACAACAATGTCAGGTTCAAGCAATTCAAGAATATTTTGAAACTGTCGCAGAAAATTTTTAATATGATGATCAAAACGTCAAACATAAGCTTTTTTATAATCTCACTTTTCAAAAGGAGTAAACTTTACATCATAATACTTGATCGCTATAATAGGTTGAAATTTTTATAATCAGGTCAACCCACTCAGTTACAAACTGATAACAGAAAAATACTATATCTGCTAAACTTTGTTGTTCTTAGCTAAAACGAGCTTTGATCTATCTTGTGATCACTTTCCCTTTAACAGGTGCTTGCTTTGGGAGCAACATGTTATTAGATCTCGATTTGAGATTGACTTGTGCTAAGCTTTAAAACGAATCTGGTTCGAAAAAAACATGCGCAATATCAAATTTATGCTTCTGATATTGCTTCTAATATTGTTCCATACTACTCAAGTTCGGTTTTTTACTGGAGTTTTACCGAAACAAATATTGAATAGCAGCAATAAACAGCCGGTTCGTAAAGAACTTGAGTTATTCCGCCATAATAAATAGATATTTGTATCTCGCTTTGTAGTTGAAGCGGAATATTTTATACTGCTTAACCTCTAAGCTAAACCTTCTTAATAAGAAAATTTCGGTTTCGGATCGTAAAGATAAAGATTTTTGACCGGAAAATACTTTGGAGCATAATGTTTACAAAAATCACCACCTCAATCTTCACTGGGTACCTTGTCTATTCGCAATAAGAACCAAAAAACTAGATAGTTATATTCAATTCCTAGTTTTATACAAGAACTTTCGAGATTTTAACAATTTTAGTTATTACCGTAAAGTTAGAAACTCTATTGCTGGTAATTTTTGCAATGGTGGCACACACTAAATGAAAGTAATATAGCATGAGTCTTAATATGAAAGTAATATATGAGTCTATAGATAGATATTAAATTTTGCTGTCTTCTTATGAAGTTTGGTACTTTGAGAATTGGTATTATATGTTCGTATATTCTTCCAGTTGAGGTGAATGGGAAACATCTGACATCGATTAATAAAACTTGCTCTCTCTCATCTGCAGCTTTACGACCACATTTTAATAACTGGTGACTTCAAGCTTCCTTAAAGTTCTCGGAACTGCTGTACTGAAACATCTGCCATTCCTGCCATCAGCAGAATGTTCATCTGATAACTCATTTTTAATGAGCTTTCGAGTCAAGGACTTTTTCCTATTAACCATCACTATAATAGAAATTACCATTTCTTAAAACTTATATATTTTGATGATAGAAATCTTGTTGCAGTTATTCTGAGGACTCACCATTCGACTCACACTAAATTTTCTTAAACAATCAGACAGTGTTCAAAAGCCTTCCTCAGAGTTCAACCTTAAAATAATAAATTATGTTATTTTAAGAAATAATTTGTCGAATATCATTTGGTCATCAGTACTATATATCAATACTGCAAAAAATTTGAAACAAACGCTTGATTCTGCTGTGTTTGTCTTTAACAAAAATCTTAATAATTGCTTTTTAACTTCAGTTTCACAGAGTGAAGCTTATTTTATATCTGGACCCACTTTGTACACCAATGAACTGAAAAATCGCCATCAAAATAGAAAAAAATTTTGTTGGTAGCCGTAGTTGGAATTTGCGGTATTTCTATAAATCGTAAAATAACTGTTAAATTCACGATTTTTTTTTTGTTAATTTGTTATAAGAGCATTTCAAGTGGTCAAAAATTTTGTTAAAATCTTTTTTTGATATTTTTCGCACAAAATAATGGAGTAGCTCTATTTGTTTTTTTGTTGAAATTAAAATAGTCGAAGTAAAAAAAAACAAAAATTATTTTAAAACATCAACCGGAAACATCAATGAAGAATTTTATACGCTAATACAAAAATGTTATGGTTCAACCTCCCATAAATTTAGCCTCTTTAGCAATAAAATCGATTGCAGGCTTACCTAGGTTCGAAACTTGGTCATTGCCAGGTAGGATGTGTTGGTATCTAATTTTTAATTTAATAAGAATTTATAAAATATACATTTGCACATATCAACATGACTGTAACACGGTTTAACCTTAGACTCTTGAATTGGGTCAAATTGACCCAACATTAACTTTACTGCACACAATAATAATAAATTTAATGATATTTTGGTATGAGAGTATACATTGGACTTTAAGCTTTGTAATGAGACTTGATATATTATACATATGTAATACATGTGGGATATATTGAGATAAAGCACACATGTTCTCTATACGTGAATCCGGGTCAGATCGACCCAACTCTTTTCTCCTTAGTTTAGTCTCTTTTCTCTTGGATTTCTCCGAGTATATACTTAGCTATAGCTCTTCTCTATAATGTAAAGACAAATTTTAGTGTTACTATTTATTCATTAATATATTTTTACAAGTTCCAGGTTCAATCATGTTTTTGCCGCACTTAATTTTCATGTTAAACAGTTTTCCGTTTGTTTGGTCTTTGATAGTTATTAGTCTGATTTTTGTTGTTGTTTATTATGACGAACTGATTGATGTGCAAGATAACTCCGATTCAGAGTGCAATGATAATGCTTCGTATTTTGATGAAGGTAACTAGAACAATGTAATTCAAGATGTTCATTTGACTGAATTGCGGTGTTATGTTTAATTTGAAAACGATGAATTAGGAGAAGTTCATTAAAAAGAAAATGTGATCAGTGTAATTGAACCAAATTGTAGTGCAAAATACCATGGCAGGCAAAAACGATGTCATCGTTTGGTGTTCAGTACCAAGTTCAGTCGAAAAGGAGCGCATTTAAATTATGAAACGAGCTCGAACTAAAGCATATTCTTATTTGAAACATAATTTTGATAAAAAAAGAATGTTAACATCCGCTATCATTGAATTGATTGTGATCGAAACAAACCGAAAGCATAGAGAGCATATGAAACAAACAGAAATCGCCCGCTAAAAATTAGACATTGAAAGGACACTGATGCCGACAAAATTTATGTATACATCGCAATGTTATTACACGCTGGTGCCGAAAAGGCGAATGATGTCTATGCTTAAGAGCTATTCCATAAGTCCAACAGCCCATTTTCATTTCATTTATTTAGTTGAGTTTGCTAATACAACAAGATTCTTAAATAAAAACATTATAATTAAAGTATTAGCTTCGTATATAAAATTTTAGCATATGAAAAAATATATAATTTAAAAGCTAAAGTTCGAATTAATATATATTATTTATTTATTTATTATTTTTTAAAAGTACAAATTCGTAAATTATTAAAAAGTATTCGGCCAGCAAATTAAATTAAAATTTTCCTATCGCACTAGGGTTTAAAATTAAAAAGTACACAAATAATAAAAAAATTATCAAAATAAAGAAAAGAAGAAATAATAGCTTAAGGAAATGTTGTAATTTACTTGCTTAAAACTATCTGATATAAATTTTACATTTATTGCAGTGAGGAGAAATAAAGAAACAATTTGTTTTTAAATTGCAAAACGTTGGAAACTGATCTAAGTTCATTGGGTAAGGAGTTCCAAAGACGTATAGCGTAGATATAGAATTGCCTTTCAGAAGTTAAGCAAAAATGCTGAAATTGAATTAAAGTATTTACCCGATTCGATCGCGAGAATAACAATCTACCACGTAAATTTGCGGGCTCACCAGAAAATATCACCTTTTGCAACAGTAGCAGACATCTAAACCAGTGGTCATCAACGCACGGTTCAAACAACAACGAAGAGAGCTTTCCGAGTGCAGAGCTTTACACTGAAACAAGACGTTTTCACAAGCTCTCGAACCATTTGGTTAAAGCAAATATTGTTGCGTGTTCGATTAACATTATAATGTTGTGTTTTTATTTTTGTGTTTGTTTGTTGCTATAAAATAGCATGTTAAATAATAGAATAGATGTTCAAACATAGAAAAGAGATAAAAGTTATGGTAAAAGTTATTGAATATAATGTTTCAAGAAGTTCAACGAAAAAATAATATCATACATTGTAATTCACAGTAAAAATTTGCCTGCAAATAAAACTTGTAAACACCATCTTCCTGAAACTTTGCAGAATATTTATATTCACCAACAAACCATCGAGCGACAACCTTACCGCATGAATGCTCAAAACAAACTGACTAAAAATTTAAAGCACAGCAGAAATAAACAAACATTTACGCAGTGTACGTTGACAGCGAGCCGAATGCTATTTCGTGTTCAAAAGCTCAAAAACACGACACCCTCGGGCTGTGAGAAAACATAAGTTGATGACCACTGATCTAAACTGCAGTACATCCTCAAAGGTCATGTTGCAGATTTTTCTGGCATAACTGGAAACATGATCTCTACGATTCAATCGAAACACGTATCTTGCGATGTTATTAAATAACGCATTCATTTTATTCTTGCAAGCATAATCGCAATTGGCAAATAACTCACATAAAGAAGAGTGGGTAAAAGATACGACTTTGCTATCAGTAGTCTAATTCTCAGAGGAGTGAAAGATTGAGTTACATAAAGTACACGCAACATTCCATAAACCTTGCCAACTGTACATCTAATGTGTGTACTCCATGACAAAGTTCTATTGAAAGTAACGCCCAGATTTTAAGTAGAATCTACAAATTCAATTGGACAACCGTTTAGCATAATACTTGGAAAATGCGCAGTGTCCATCAGTTTTTTAGTTACGACTAAGCACTTAGATTTGTTTGGATTAAGGCATAAACCGTTTTCATATGCCCATTTATGAATGCGAGATAAATCTTCGTTAACACCTGATATGCAGTTAGATACATAATCACGACTACAACTTGTATATACCTGCACATCATCCGCATACATATGAATTTTACAATTTTTTAAAATCTTGGGAAGGTCATTGATGTATATCGAGAATAGGAGAGGGCCAAGGACTGATCCCTGAGGAACTCCTTTTTTAACAGGCAAAAATTCAGATGTGAGCGAGTTTGCACATACTGCTTGCGATCTGTTAGACAAATAAGACTGCAGTAAGTTTGCTGCTGTTGATGAAAAATTAAAAAGATTTCGTAATTTGGTGTATAGGATAGTGTGGTCTACAGTGTCAAAAGCCTTCGAGTGATCTAAAAGGACTAAAAAGTTTACATAATTGTCATCCAATCCTAATCGGATTTCCTCGGTGACATCAATAAGCGCGGTAACACAACTACGTTTAGCTCTAAACCCGGACTGTCTATCAGTGAGAAGGTCATATTTGTATATAAAATCTTTTATTTGTTGAGAAAGCAGTATTTCCAGGGCCTTGGACTGATAGGGTAAAATAGAAATCGGACAATATTCCTTACATGATTTTGGAACCGGAATTATTTTAGCTTTCTGCCAGCTGCTTGGAAAAGTGGAGGTAGTTATTGCTGTATTTAAAGTGTGAGTTATAAAAGGCAAAAGAATAGGAAGGAGGGATTTTAAAAATACAGTGTGTATTTCATCGAAACCAATAGCATTTGATTTTATTGCTAAGAAGCTTTGAATAACTTCACATTCGTCAACGCAGCGAAACGAAAAGCTGACGCTTGGATTGTGGGCACAGCTAGTAGCAGCGACATCAGCGTAAAAGTTGTTTGTAACAACCGGCGTAGGGACATTTACGAATTTCTGGTTTAGGTCATTTACATCCATAACATCACATTTACCAGCTGTATCTCCAGCAATACCTTTCTCCCAGATTTCACGCCACGTTTTCTTACTTCCGACTGCATTTCCAAATCTTTCACTATAATAACTAGTTTTTGCCTGTTGCATTGCAGTGCCTACATTTTTCCTCAATCGTTTGAATTCTGCATAAAGTTCGGGTGTTTTGAACCGCTTCCATCGTTTGTACGCAACGTTACGCTTAACTATGAGTCTTTGTATTGAGCTATTGAACCAGGGTTTTTTTTTAGGTCAAATGACCAGTTTTTGTGGCCAATGGAATATTTTAACAGCAAAAATGATATGTCGATGTTAAGAATTGTCTGCTTCATTAAAAAAGTAGCGCTTTACGAAACCATTAACCGCCTTAGTTAACCCTAAAACCACATAGTATTTGTATTTTCATATAATAAATCAATCAAATACATTGAATGATTGAATATTTTTTTATAAAATAAAAAGAAAATTTATACATTAAATATACTTTAAATACTTCATTTTTAATTATTTTAATATTAGTTTCGTGAATAATACTATGTATTTGCAATTGTATTATATATCACAACTGTCGATTTCATTATCTAAGTCCAGCATTTCTTATACTTCAGGCGGTAAAGAAAGTCGTTTCCTTCGCTGAATTCGGTTTTTCAGGTAGATGGAAGAAATTAGGAGACCTGATGTATATAGCATCAGGCTCTGTGGGTTTCTTCTGCTGTTTTTTCTAGCGTGGTAAAGTCCATCCGCTTTATACACCTTAGGCCGACTTTCAGAGGCACCTTCGCCAAAACAACCAAGTGGAAGTACAGTATTCTCAATAATATGTTTTATGGTAGGTGTCATTGGCAACCAAGAATATAATTCACGTAGTAGATCCGCTGTTTGAAAGCAAAAGTTTTGAAATTTTTCTCCATTTAATGGTAGCCTTTGTTTGGCGTTTTTGCTAAAATTTGTAACTTTAACGTTTTTTTGAGAATTAAGTTGATTGCATTAATATCTCCGCCAATTTTTTGAAATATGTTACCAAAAAAATCGGGTTGCTTTAGGCATTAATCGTGTTGTCTGTTCCAGATTTCAAATAATATGTCATTTGAAACTCGTATGTATCTACAAAAAACGAATTTCTCATTCAGTCGCACGTCGCAATTCTGCACGTTTAAATTTGCAAAACTTATTCATATTATTATAATCATTGACAGTTAATCAGCAAAACATATGCAAAATTTTATAACTTTTATAACTAACTTGTCGACACAGAAATTTGTGGTATTAAATTAACTCTTTTATTTTATATCAAAAACTAAATCTACTATGTTTCAAACCTCAAATTTTTATTGAAATCAACTTTTAAAATGATGTAAACTTGCCTTTAGTCAAATAAATAACTCTTTACATTTACATTCAACTTCAATTAAATTTGTTATTTTTCTCTCTCCTCTCACAGGTTCAATTGATGTCACGTGACGAGCAATCGGTCTTAATTGTTACATATTGTGAACTTAAGCAATGCCTGGAGAATGCGTTTTCCGAACTAATGGCCAATGCAGCCTCATAATAAATGCTCCCCCCACCACATGATCGAACTTCAAGGAAACAAACACAAGCAAAAACATTTATTTTAAAGTTAAATGAATCCAAAATGAAAACGAAAGAAAATAGTAAAAAGAAAACTAATTGTTAAGCTAAAAAGATTTAATGTTGAATCATAAAACTTTCACGAAAAAGAATAACTCAAAAACTTATACAATTCATACAGACAAACACACAAACAAAACATGCCCAAACAAATGATGGTAGTAACGTCTTGCGAAAACAAAAGCAAAAACAAAAAAAAAAAAAAAATAAAAGAAAATCATAAAAACGGCAAAAAAATTATTAGAACGCAATCTCTCCACAAAAATACAAAACAAAATATTGAAAAACAAAAACAAAGTAAATTTTGAAACAAAGAAAAATTGTTATACAAGCAAAAAGATATAAAAGTCTATTTTTACAAAAAAAAGAAGCAAATATTTATAAAAAGAGGAAGTAAAATAAAATCAGTGAAGAAAACGGAAAGGAAACAAATAGCAAAAAAAAACACGAGGCAGCGAAATTCATCACGAATATAACAATGTAACAATGAACTACATAAAATGTTGTTGTTGATCCAGATCATTTTTTTGTTTTGTTTTTGTATTTATTAAGAAAGAAAAAAAATATTGTTATGCTGCAAAAGAATGCAAATTGAAGAAAAAAATTGTTAAAATAATTTTTACACATTTTTAAAACGGGGTACATTTTTGACAAAACGTCATTTTATAAATTGAAATTTTTAAGAACGAAAGCAAAGCGCGCAATTCTTTCGGAAAACTTTAACAAAAAAAACAGAAAAAAATTCTACCTACGCATTGCTGTGGCCCACATTTAAAATATCATGATGATGATGATGATGAGGCGAATTAAAAGCGGATTATAATGAATGCACCACCTTAAAATTGAAATTGATAACATACATAGCAGGAAGTAGAAACAACATATAAAAAAAAAAATACACAAAAAAATTATTATTGTTTTTTTTTTTAATTTATAAAAACGCTGTCAACATGTTAAACTACTATATATTTCGTCATAATTATTATTTATATATAAAAACAAAATAAGACTTAAAAAAAGTGAACATGAAATTCACCAAATTTGTTTAAAGTAAAGTTTTCAATTTTAAGTTTTTTGTTAAAATCAGCAAAGCTTGTACTAAAAATATGTAAAGATCATGTCATTCACTAAGAGCAACAAAGAGAAATTTAAGAGTATTTCAGCCCCGCTTCCGTTCCTTAGTAGACCTCTCATTTTTTCCCCCTCCTTTCCTAAGTATTGGTCTATTTCTATTTTTGTGCAAATTCCAAAATAAGACTTAAAAAATATCATTGTCCTTGAAGATTAGAGCTATTTAAAATAAAAAAATTATAAATATAGAAAATGTGAAAGAAAATTATTTAATATATACAACATCAGCCAAGTAAAGAAACACTCAATTTAGATTAAATACAGCTACTTACTTGAAAAAGTTTTAATAAAAGCCTTAAAATGTAAATTTTTTCTAAACTGACTGCTTTTTTGACAGCTTAAAGCAATTTTTGATAATAAAATAAGCCTTAAAGTATGTTTTAAGTAATATTTCTAATATCATGCATGAAATTTTCATTGACTACTTTAAGGCGCAAAATTTACTACTGCACAAAAACAAGAAAACAAAACAACATAAAACGGGTAGGCAGCTTTTTGGGGTCTGTGATTGTTCAGCTCTTAAATTGTACAAGCAAACTGAATATCGAAATTTTTTTTTTGTAAAAAAATTTCGTTAAAACGCTCCAACTTTAATTATTAAACGAAGAACGTAATAACTTAAAAGTTTCTTCATTTCTTTATAAAGTAGCTACTTTAAGCTTAATCTAGTTAATATAAGTTGAATTTGCAAAAGTTAAGTTATTAAAAATTAAAAGAAAAAAGAAAAAAAAAAAATACGAAAAAACAATCTAAATGTAATTTTAAAAAACGACAGCAAACCAACTTTTTTAAAATTTTTTTAAAGCTCTTTATGTTTAAGTTTTTCGAAGCTCTAAATGCTTGTAATTCCAAAATTTTTTTAGCATACTTTTTTCGAAACTGTTATTTACAAAACTAGTTCTTAGTTTTTTTTTTATATATCTATTAAGCATCAATATTATTTTTTAACGCATCTTATTTTAAACGAAAAGAATGAATGAAAGAAAGATAGAAAGAAAGAAAAACTTAAGAGAAACAACAAATATTCGAAACGAGCGAAAAAACGACAGAAAAAAAAATTATATTGTGATTTTCCAGAAGCAAACTGTTTACAATAAGAAAGAAAAGAAAAAAAAAAAAAAAAAAAAACAGACATCATTTTGACTCCACAAGCAACAAGTTTGTAAATGCAGAAATTTTTTAGTGTTTTCTTATTTCTTAAGTTTTGACAGTACCATAACGAAAAACTGCAAAAAAACAACAAACAAAACAAAAAAAAAAACGAAAATCTTAAAAGCAAAAAACGAAAATTAAAAAAAAAATCATAAAATATAAATTCAACTTTGTAAAGAGTTGAATTTCAAAAATGTTGAAAAAAATTTAAAAAAATGTAAAAAAACATTACAAAAAAATAATAAAATTAAATCAAAAAGTATTTTGACAAAAAAAAAAAATATGTATTTCAATATTTATTTCATTGAAGGAGGTTTTTTGGGGTCAGAAAGCGTTTTAACATTAAGTTTTATAGACAAAAACTAAAATTTCATTATTTTTGCAGGAAAAGTAAAAAACTTTTAAGGAATGAGGCTTGAATGTGAAATCAGGTTGGAATGAGGCTCGTAAATTTTTGGAAAAATAAGACGCCTGGCTGATGGTTTTAAGACCTCTTGCTGCAAGGACGAAAATGAGCACATAAGAACAGATATCCAGAGTTCACTGATGTTGTGGAGGGAACACTCTCTAGTCTTCTAACTTGAGTCACATTGAGTCAAATTCCAAAAATATTAATTAAATGCCTTGAAATTTTACACAAGTTCACATAAACCAAATCAAAAACCTATAAAAATTCCGATTCTCTGTCAAATAAGAGGAAAAACTGTCATGTGAAACCTAAAATGCAGGAGCGTACAGTTGGGTTAGTGATCTGATTGACTCTTCAGAACCGTATCAAATCAGCAAGAGAAATAGTTTTAGAAGTTAACGATGCTAGTGTTGAAATTTCTCTCAGAAGCGTCTAATCGAATAATCTTAAATGTCGACGACCAGCTAAGAAGCCAAAATAAACAAAAAAAAACAGCGAACTGTTTGGGAAAAGCTTCGCGTGAATTACCAGTAGGGAAGGACTGTAAGAACGTGAATAATAATGATACTTCATATACCTGAGTTTGTTAATCATTACTTTTTGCACATCAATAATTTATTTTTTCATATATTCATAGGTTATTTTCTGTGACGAGTGGATGTTTTAACCGAATCAGTAAAGTTTGTGCGGCGGAATCCAAATGAACGGTTCTCCCAAGATTGTGTTAAAAAAGAAGTGAAGCATCCACCCTTCTTAATGATTTGAAACTGTAGAGGCTTAAAATTTATTGACTTCGCCGCAGCACCAAATATGGTCGTTAGTAGCACTAGATTCAAGCATCTCAATATTCAAAAGGCCACCTGCAAAGCCACCCTGCAGTCTGTTGGAACTCGTGCTGTTATGGAGCGTTACTGAGAGAAGAGAAGCGACATCTTTTCTGGCGAAAAAAAGAGAGGCCGAAATGCGTGAGTGCGAGAAAATTGAGATGCATGGCGACAGGAATGAGACTTGTACATTTTTTCAAAAGATAAGAAGTCAGCCCGATGGTTTTAAGACCGGAGCCTCTTCCTACAAGAATAAAAATGGGAATCTAGTGACAGATATCCAGAGTACACTGATGTTAAGGAGGGAACATTTTTCAGGTCTGATGAGATGATATCCCGGAAACCCCAATTATTGATGACAGCGTTGAAGTTCCGCTGCCCGACTATAACGAGGTCTTGACAGCTATATCTCGACTTAAAAACTACAAAGCCGCAAGAGCTAATGCCCTACAGGCTAAGCTGTTTAAGATCGGAGGCGAAGCAGCATATGGCCGGAAAAATGCATTCTAGATGATTGGAACCTCAGTGTGCGCTGCCAAATCCACAAGAAAGGCAATCCCACCATTTGCGACCCACTACCGTGGAGTTAGCTTTCTTAATGTCGCATATAAGGTTCTTTCGAGAGTATTGCGTGAAAGACTGAAGCCCATCGTCAACCAACTGATAAGACCTTATCAGTGTGGCTTCAGACCTGGAAAGTCCATCATTGACCAGATCTTTACGCTCTGACAAATTTTGGAAACGACCCTTGAAAAACAAATTAAAACACACGTCATCTGTTTGTCAATTTTAAAGCAGCCTTCGAAGGTTCAATAACAAATCACCTATTCCACCATGTCTGAATTTGCTATTCCTGCACAGCTAATTCGTCTCTGCAGGATGACACGGAGGCAACACCAGCAGCGCAGTGAATGTCGGGAAAGATCATTTGATATTAAACGAGGTTCCAAACAAGGAACCATCGTGTGACTTTTTCAATTTAACGATGGAGAATATCATCCGAGCTTTGAGATTTGAGCAGTAATGGCACGATATTTTATAAGAGTGTTATGCTATTGGCGTATGCTAATGATATTGACATCATTGGCCATAATGCGTGTGAAGTTAGTGCAGCATTCTCCAGGCTAGAAAAAGACTCCAGTTCAATGGGCCTTGCTGTGAACGCAGATGAACCCAAGTATCTTGTGACAAAAAATAGACAGTGCCTGCCTCTTGGAAACCACGCCACTGTTGAGGTTGTCCTCATTTGAGGTTGTGAAGAACTTCGTTTATCTGGAATCCAGCATTAACTCCTTTAACGATATCAGCATTAAGATTAAAGGAAGGATAACTCTTGCCAACAGGTGTTACTTTGGTTTCAGTAGACAATTGAGAAGCAGAGCTCTCTCTTGACGAACAAAACTCACACTCTATAAATCAATAATCATGCTCGTCCTACTATAAGCATCACAAATCTGGACGTCGAGCAGCACTGATGAAAGGACTTTAAGAGCGTTCGAGAGAAAAACTGCGCAAGATCTATGGTTCAGTCTGCGCCAATGGCGAGTACCTAATACGATTGAATCACGAGTTGTATGAGCTATATGCCGACATCGATAAAGTCAAGCGTTTTTTAATTGAGAGGCTAGGTCATGTCGAAAGAATGAAAGTCAACGCTCCAGCGAAAAAATTATTGAATTCGATACCCAGCGGCGGCTAACGTAGACGAAGAAGACCGCATTTTCGTTTTAAAGACCAGGCATTGGATAACTGGCACCATCAAGCGCACGACAAAAGATGCAAATTCTTAGATGAGGCCAAAACCGACCTACGGTTGTAAGCGCCAGCTAAGTAAGTAAGTAGGTAAGTATAGGCTTATGGTAGAAGGGACAATGAACAGCGAAAAATATATGAATTTTATAAAAAATATACTTTTGTCTTACATGTAAGACCTTAATTGTACTACAGATGGCTACTACACCTTTATTCAAGAAAGAGCCCCTTGCCATATTTCCAGAAAGAGCACAAACTTCCTAAACAAATATTTCCATTTTACCCAGGGCAGATAATTCGCCGGACCTTAACCGAACATAAAATCATGGGGTGATCCTTAAATGTATTAATTAATTTAAAAGAAAACCTCTCCAAAATTGTTTGCAAAATATTTATAGAGCACACAATTTTTCCAGCAAGTCAACCCCTGCAAACCTTTGGAAGACGATTGGAAAATTTGTTGATTTGGCGACGCGATCGCCTAAGGGTTCTTTGGAAGATAGATTGCTTTTCGATCGCCGAAGCAATGAATGAGCGATTTTCGAAAAATTTCAAATCTTCCTTCGCTCATTCCGGCTGTCGTTGGTAGATGGATCGCTCTTCGATCGCCCAAGAGATGAATGCGCGATTCTCGCAAAATTTTTAAAATCTTCATCCGATTATTCCGGCGATCGTTGAAAGACGGTTTTTTTCGTTGGAAGACGAATTGCTTAAAACTTCTATCGACGATGCGTTGGCGAATTTTTCCGTCCTCTTGGTGATTCGTCGGCCAATCTTCCTGGTGAATCGCTTTTATGGCCTCAGAAGAGCTTGTCAGCGATTGTCTCAAGGCTAGAAGGCTTTAATATAACTTGAGCTATGCATTTTCTACACTTTCGTTAAACTTAGATATGGTTGATCAGACACAATTTTTCGAGTTTTTTCCTAAGAATGACTTAAGCTTTGTTTTGCGAAATCGAACCTTAGAATCTGTGTTAATACGTGGTCATGCTTAAAAGGCGTGGTAAACCGTTTATTCTGGCCGCTTTACATCAAATTGGTATTAGTCTCCGTGCTAAGTTGCTTTGGACCAATAATATGGCGGTTCTTGAAATACAACTCAACACTAAGTAATAAATGTTCTTGTGCCTCTAATATAGAGCCTAAATATAAAACTTTTAAAATGTTTTTCAATCTCCTCTGAATATAAAATGAAAATATCTTTAAAATAACTTTATCGTTTTGTATATTTATTGTATATTATTTCAAAAACTTTTCATATAAAAAAGTACAAACATTATATTAATAAAAATGCTACAAACGTTTATAAGACGCTTAGAATAGACTTTAGTTTACTTATGTAATTTCGATAATTGCCAAAAAAAATTTTTTTTTTTTGAAAAACAATTTTCATAAAATATAAACCATTCACAAACTTGTATAAAAACTCAGACAAAAGTTATGTTTGAACAATTGGACGGAATTGTTGTGCTTTTAAGCTTAGTCTTGAATAGAATGTACCAAAATGGAATGTATATGTATGTATAAATTTTGTTAAGATAAACTATTTTTTGGGCTAAAATGGATTCATTTAAGGCACACGAATAAAATGTTTGTTAAAATCAGATAGTTAAAATTAAACTTTGTACTAAATGCTAAAAATTGAAGAGTTAAAAAAAATACTTAAATGATTGAACATTAAAATATGCGGTGATAAATACGGTATTTTTAACTGTAAATATAGCTCGCCTAAGCATAGCTGATCTCGTGCTCGTAGCTCTGTTCATGCCAACCATGATTGTCCGGCAGCGCATGATGACGTAGGCCACAGAGGCGTGGCCCATAACGTAGCATAATGATGATGACGCCAACGATGAAGAGCGCCAATGCAGCTATGGCCGGATAAAGAATAATGAAAGACATGTTTGATGTTTTTTTGACGGTGGAGGAGAGAGTTGGTGAAGATTTTATCTAGATATCGCTTTCGCGTTTATGCAATTCAACGTATTCCTCACGTTGACGCTGATGATGTATGCCGCGACCCTCAGGACGTGGTGGACGCTGTTGATGGAGATGTGACTGATGTATGGGCTCTAGGCCTTCGATGTCTACAATATCTTCGTGATAGATGTGTGGCTATAAAGAGAAAGAAAAATTGTCAAAATAAACTATGTCAACATGTATTTCATAGTCCAACTACAGAGTGACTTAACATTTTCTTTATTTGTCTTATTTGGTTTTATTAAAAAAAAAAAAAATAAAAAAACATATTTTTCACCTTCAGGTTTTTAACTTTAAGTTCAACCTTCTAAATTCAAATACAACTTTGTTCATTTAAAATTCAACATGTAGCTCTTCCAGTGCAACCCTTTACTCTTCGAATTCAGCTTTCTTCGAGTCTAGTTACTAGTTAAAATGTTTATTTACTAGAGTGCGGCAAAACTTGCTCATGAACGATTAAAAATTGAGCCTATTCATGATAATTCATTTTGCAATTTAAGGGATTTACTTAATAAATCGAATGTTCTCAAAAATATTGCCATAGTGTGCACTCATGAGTGACTAAATGTACTGATTGCTTGCTCACACGCTCTATCTACGAACGATCGCTTTCAGTGTTGCCAAGTCAGTGCTTTTAGCACTAGATCTACTGCTTTTGCATGTTGCAAAGCGCGTTATTTTAAAACAATACACTGGATGAAAAAGCACTAATGTTGCTGTATTTCTATTTAAGTTTTAGTGCTTTCTGATTGTAAGCTCAAAAACATGTATCAACAGCCCTGAATTGTAAGAACTTTGCAAATGTTTCATTTATTTAATTTATAAATTTGTCAATTTTTATATAAATCTCATAAAATTCGAAAAATTTGTACAAATATATGCCAAATTCAGGATCAATATCAAAAACAAATTCAAGATTTTTTTTACCAAAATATAATAGGATGTAGTTTGGTTTGTTATCCTACACAGAGAAAAATAGTGCCACGTAAAATCTGTAAGATTTCTTCTTAAAATGTATTTAGAACAAGGAGCAAAAGGGACAAAAAAGAAAGAGGAGAGGTATTTTTTAAAAATAAATCTTTTTGTTTGTAACGCATAGAACGAAGCGAGTCCGGTATAGAAAAGTATATATATTCTTGATCAGCGTCACCTCGTGAGTTGAGCTATTCATGTCCGTCCATCCGTCCGTCTGTGTGTTGTCCGTAAACCAGGATAAGAAGAAGGTGTAGAGATAATTAGATGAAACTTGATACACATGGTCACATGCACCCAAGGAATTGCACTATTTAATATTTTTGGAATCCGCTCACAGCCACGCCTACCTCCCATACAACGCAAAAATTTAAAACTGCATAACTTAGCTCATAATAAGCCTACAACAATAAAATTTGGTGTGTATATGTTTTATACCAACACAAAGATGTCTTAGAAAAATGGACGTCATCCGCTCACGGAAACGCCCACTTCCCATACAACCCAAAAATTGAAAACGCAATAAATAAGCCTGTGTTTAACCTAAATAGCTATAATTTGGCACATATGTTTTTTATAACAAAACAAAGATGATTTTGAAAAATGGACATCATCCGCCAACGGACACGCCTACCTCCCATACAACGCGAAAATTTAAAACTGCATAACTCAGCTCATAGTGCCACGTAAAATCTATAAGATTTCTTCTTAAAATATATTTAGAACAAGGAGCATAAAAGACGAAAGAAGAGAGGTATTTTTTTAAGAATAAATCTTTTTGTTTTTCAACAAAAATTTTCTGAAATTTATTTAATAATATATCTTCTTAATTTCTTCTAAAATCCATATTTTCAAGACTTTTTTTTCAAGTCTTCAAGACTTCGTGTATCGTTTATTCATTATTTCTTATTTATTTATGTCTATTAAGAAGGAATACTTTGTAAAAAATTTTGTTGTTTCATGAGATTTCTTCTTAAGCAAAATCAAGAAGAAAGTCTAGTAGCTGTATAAGATGTCTTCTTAAACAAAATCAAAAAGAAAACCTAATTGATGTATGAGATTTCTTCTTAAACAAAATTAAGAAGAAGTTGTACAAGATTTCTTCTTAAACAAAATCAAGAAGAAAACCTAGTAGCTGTATGCGATTTCTTCTTAAATTAATTTAAGAAGACTAGCCAATAACTTTAAGAAGAACATCTTCTTGGGTAAATATAGAGAAATCTTGTTTTTTTTTTATTTTTCTGTGTTCATTTCTCTGCATCACCTTAATTAATTTAGTCCTCTATATTTTTTAAGATTATTTAATTTCTCTAAAATTTCTCAAAATTCGAAGTAAAGCTTAGACGACTTTGTTGTTAATTTTTTTTTTGTCAAAATTACGCGTTTTGTTATATGGGTTGGTGCCTTTTGGTTTGAGATTGTTGGCAACGCTGATTGCAACATTGGTTAACGCGCTCTTGAAAAATATTTCTTTCTAAAATCACTCTCAGAAAACTCTCTCTAAAGTATTTATCATGATAAGCAACAATCGCAAAATGAGTTATCTTAAAAAGATTGAATTTTTGAACGCTCCTGAGCGCAAAAAACAAAGTTCACGAGAAAAGAGCATGTAGTAGAAATCATTAAGCAGTTTCATGCGGTTGGTTACTGACACTTGTTTTTGCTCGTTCGCTTGGTTGAGTTAAAAATGGGTAGGTTATTGAATTTTGACAGAAAAACCGTTTTGCCTATAATAAAAAAAAACAAATTTTTGATGTGACAAAAATATTCTCACACTTGATTAAACTTTAAATCCTTACAATGTAAGTTATTCATTGAGTTTTAATATAAACGCTCACAACCAACGAACGATCATGAGTGAGCAAACCGACGACGGTTGTAGCGAAGTGTTTTCGTTCGTGACATATTTAAACATTACTTTTGTTTGGGAGAGATTGTTAATGTTTTTGTTGGCCGTGTACTTTTTACACTTATGAGAAATTGAAAGCAGAAAAGTGGTGATTATTTGTGAGAAAATTAGTATCTTGATCGTTTTCGCACTCTGTTATTTACAAAATATTGATTTCTTTAAAATTAAAAAGCAATTTTTTTCGGTTAACCTGAATAAATTTTGAAAAACGTATGAATTTAATTCTGTTTTTCACTTTCATTTGAACTTATTTCACTTATTTTTCACGAAACTACAACTAAAGGCGGGTTTCCACACTCAATTTTTCTGATGTTTATATGTAATTTTGAACGTGTAAACTTTGTATTACTCGCAGTATTTAAAATTGCATGCAGTTTACAACAAAATTTGGTAGGTTTCCAGCTTTTCTTGCTCAAGAAAATGGACTGTGGAAGTGGAAATGCTGTTTAAAACAAAAACGTAAAAATAAGATATATCTATCCGAAAACGAGCCCCACACTCACACTTCTTGCCGAAATTTTCGCTTGTGGTTAAGTGGGACAATTCATCTCACTATTGTTTTTGTAATAGTGATTTTGAAAATATATTTTCAATCTACAGAGAAAATTACTGCTAGTTTAATTGAATGCCATTCAATTTTGAATTTAATTCAATCCACATTTTAGAAATACTTTTTTTAACAAAACGGAGAGAAAAAAAATGGACTAGAATCAAGCTCAAAGCGTTCATAACTGAAATCAGCTCAATAGAGATCATCTTAAAACATGTTATTCACGTTCGCAGTTTATGTCAGAAACTGGGCTTGAAGTTTTTTTTTATAAACATGTCAATTTGTGCTAAATAAGTGTAATCATGGGTAAGTTTGTAAAAATTGATTTTATTGTTTTTTTACAAAAAAAGAAATGAGCAACCGAACGACATAATTCTCAGTTGGTTTTTGTGGCCGTTAGTATAAAAGTGTGTAAAAGTGCAGAAACTGGGTGGAATATATCTAATTTGAACAATGAAAATAAAATTATTAATTTGCTTGTCATCGGTTTTTTTTTTTGTTCGGTTCCTTTGTGCTTCCAAACAATCCCAAAATTTCTTAGATTAGACATATGGGCATTTCCAAACTGGCGTTATGTACGTTTTGTACGAAAAAATTTAAACAAAAGTAATGAAGAAGTCTAAGTTTTAAAAACTTTTTTTTATATTTGCATAATAATTAAGAAGCACTATATTAAGTAAAAAAATTATAACAATCGATTCTAAGAATTAAAAGATATGAGCAGAAACATGCACTGGCGTGACGTTACAAAAAACAGAGGTGGTTTTCGACTTAGATTAGAAAATTTGCAAAACTCTGCGAATTGGGCAAGACTTTTTATACAAAACTTTATTTGGAAGAATTTAAAATAATATAAGTTTATTTTGCTAGTTCTCAAATTAAATCTGTCGTGACGTTACTGGCGTTACATTACTTAAATTTCCATCGGACATTTTTAGTTAAAATTTGTTTAAAAAAAATATTTGAAGTAAATAAAACATATCTTTGCTATTATATATAATATTTTTTTAATTCCTACCCTATCGACCATGAGAAGTTGGAAAATTAATTCTACTAAAATACCGACAACCAAATTCGGTAACAAAATCTGGCAAACTTCGAGCAATGTGGCGTGACGTTACTCACTTTTCAAATTCAATATAAAATGAACGGTTTTTCTTCTTAACGATTTTTTTTATAAAATTGACTTAGCCCGTTAACTGATCTCCGAAGTTTAGATTCCTTAATCTCAGATTTCGTAAACAGAGTTTAAATTTTAAACTCAGTTAAAATTATTTTCGTAACTTATCTCATTTTTATCGGCAGTTTACTTAAACTCTGTTTAAAAATTTAAACTGAGATTAAAAAACATATTTGAGCGGCACTTTTGTAAAAATTCTACAACTTTGACGTAGGACATCAAAATATTTCAAAAATTTTTGATAAAATAATGCAAATTGTCAGTTTCATTGGAATATTTTTTTTTTTTCAAAACTTTAAATATGTTCGTTTTTTGTTTATTGTTTTGATTTTTTTGAAGTATGATTTTTTTATTTTTGTTTATGATTGAGAATATTTCCAATGTTCTCAGAGAATTTTTGACAAAATCTAAGTTTAAATTTTTTAAACCTAGAATTTTTGTGTTTAAATTTAAATTTGCCTCACCAAGTTAAACTTAGATTTTTTGAGATGAGGTATCGGCGTTAAAATTTAAACTGAGGTTAAGGAATTTTAAACTTTGTTTAAGCTAAACTTTGTTTAAAATTGAGATCAGTTAACGGGCCTTAACTTTATTAAAATTTATCAAAATGCTAAATTTCACGCACTTTTGAACGTCAGCGCTTGGAAAAATCGAACTAAATGCTTTTTTGTCTGGCGTGACGTTACCTCAGAATATCATACAAAGCAAATAAAAATCTTACCGTTAATTGATATTTGTTTGCTCTTTGCCATTTATTTTGTGGTTAGTTGTTGTTGTAGAAAAAGTTTTTCATAAGAGTGCAATTGAACAATTACTCTTAGAAATGGAAATTGTAAAGAGAAAATGCTCATAGAAATAAACAAAGACCGGGAACATTTAAGACCCCTCCCATCGTACCATGTCAAGGTATCTGACATCAAAACGATTGAAATTTTTTAATTCTGATACGAATTTCAAAAAGCAAAAAAACAGATATAATTTTCTTACCTAAATTTGATCTGCAGAGAGTTAAGAAACAAAATCTTACCTGTAGATGCTGAAAGTGGGAAGCGTCTTTTAGCTCAGTCAATTCAAGTGGTGGTTGTAGATGAGGTGTGGCAGACCAAATGGAAACTAGCCAGCGATTGCCTGCAAAGCGTCATAATAATAATAACAACAACATTTAAGAGAAATTCTTTTATTGTTAAGATGTTTAGAGCACTCACCTGTATATCTGTCCAACCAGTATCTGCGATGCTTTGAACAACAGCCAAGCACTACGTTTAGCAATACAATCGATATGAAGAGCACGCTGCACACGGCGATGGTTACATAAAACGGCGAGAAGTTGCCGTAAATATGGCCAGCGAAGTACGGATTCTTTTCGTATTCTCTGCGTTGATCTTCGATTGTGGACATAATCGTCAGCTAGAGGGCGCTGAGTGGGAACTTTAGTGGATGCGCAATCGCTGATTGAATAGAATGAATCACTTATAAAATGATGCAGCAAACGATGAACACAAATCGTGCATTATTTCAAAAGTTTCGGCTAGAATAAAGTATAAATAATAAACTTTAGTAAACTATAGAATATATTTCAATAAAAAAGTCAAACAAAATAAATTAAATAAAGCCATTCAAAACAGATATACACAGTAGTACAGCCAGTCAGCAACATATTTGGGTGTGACCTGCTTAAATAACTAACTACACTCAATTTGCTCTAAAGACAGGCTTAGCTGCAAATGAAAAAATATTAACTCACCACAAACTTTAAAACCGCCACTCTATGCGTTAATATTTTAACCAACTTCAATTTAAATTGTATTGTTAAGTTTACTTAAATACACGTTTAAATTAAAACTCAAATTGGAAAATTACAACAATTGAAAGAAAACAACGCCCAACAAAAAAAAAGAAGAATTTCTTTTGAAGACGACTACAACGATGAAGACAGCACAACAGAAAATATTTCAATGAACGACTGATTGAGTGATTCACTGAGAGTCGTGCTTTAGAGCTGAGCTCAACCACTTTTGTAACTCGTGTTTGGTGCTGGTGTTGGCGGAAGTCAGTTGCTCTCAAACTAATAATGTTTCCCCTCCGCTCTGCGGCTAAAAAGTGGTTTGAGTGCATTTTCATACATAGTATCTGTGTGTATTTTGACAGGTGTGATAAAGTGGTGTGGGTGTTGTTTTTGTTGTGTTCATTATTGTAAACAACTTAACTCAGTTTGAGCGTTACTGGTTTTATGTAGTGCCAGCGTAAAGAGTTACCAGTGGTGTTACTTTTTAGAAGAAACACTTAAAACGGCAAAAAAAAAATTAGTTGGAACACTTTTAAATCGACATGCATATTTATTCCCCCACGCGTACTGCGTAAGGGGTATATTAATTTTGTCACGACGTGTGTAACACCCAAAAGGAGGCGTGGTAGGTATGGAAAAGTATATATATTCTTGATCAGCATCACCACCTGAGTTGATTTAGCCATGTCCGTCTGTCCGTCTGTCCGTCTGTCGACACGATTACAGCCGTAATTTTGAAGATATCGTAATGAAATTCGATATTTAAGCTTTTTTTTTAAAAACTAAGGTCAAGTTCGAGAACGGGCTAAATCGAATAAAAACCACGCCTACCTCCCATACAACCCCAAAATTGAAAACTCTGCAAAGAAGCTAATATTAAAGCTACAATACTGAAATTTGGTATATGTATATTCTATGTCAAAACTAAGATGTCATAGAAAAATGGGCGTTATCCATCCACTAACACGCCCACCTCCCATACAACCCTAAAATTGAAATATCTATAAAGAGGCTAATATTAAAGTTACAAGACGGAAACTCGGTATTTGTGTTTTCAATGTCAAAAATGAGGTGTGTTAGAAAAATGGGCGTCATCCACCCACTAACACGCCCACCTCCCATACAACCCCAAAATTGAACAATCTATAAAGAGGCTAATATTAAAGTTAAAAGATGGAAACTCGGTATTTGTGTTTTCAATGTCAAAACTGAGGTGTGTTATAAAAATGGGAGTCATCCACCAATTAACACGCCCACCTCCCATACAACCCCAAAATTGAAAAACCTATAAATCTATAATTCTATGTCGAAACTGAGGTATGCTAGAAAAATGGGCGTCATCTAACACGCCCACCTCCCATACAACCCCAAAATTTAAAACTTTATAAAAAGGCCAAAAAGCTATCCAATTTAAGATTCTTCCAACCTTAAGAATCGGCCGTGGGGGTATTTTTACTTCGGCCAAGTCGAAGATATAGCTTACTAGTTTTTTATTTCTAATCAAATCTTATTGATATGTCCAATTTTTTTATTAATTTTATTTAGTTGTTTTCTTTCTTTAAGATCAGTTTTAGATCAAGTGCCTGTATCAATATAATGACAAAGCCACTATAGGTATATCGCTACCGATTTGAAGTATCCCTACAAACATTTTATGAAGCTCTCTGAAAAATGACTCTAAAAAGTGTGTCTCTTATGCGTGTTTTATGATGACTCATTAAATTGAATCATCAAAGAATCTGTAATATGATTGTTAAATGATTGCTCAAAAATAAGACTCATACAAGAGTCATTATTGTATCTGATTTATGAGTACTCATAAAAGAGACTCATTAAAGAGCCCTAAATATGACGGTGATATGATTGTTCATAAAAAAGACTCATAGGATCAAAGGACATCATAGGACATCAAAGGATCAAATATTGATTGATGTATGCGTTACTCATAAAAGAGTCTTATGTACGAGTGTTTCATGAGAAAATAGAATCGAATTATTGCAAAAGCACCATATCTAATAAATTAATAAGAAGTTAATCGAGCATATTCTTTTTTTAATTGTATAAAACTTTGTAACTGTCCGTTATGCGCACATGCTATCCTGGCGTCGCTTTTCGGAGCATTGTTTGTTTTTGGCGATAAACATGCATTAAAATTGAACTACAAAAAATGTTCGTTGCAAAAAGACTTCTTATATGAGTCTTAAAAGAGTATTAAATATGAGTATTGAAAGAGTACTAAATGTGAGTCTTATAAGAGTACGCTATATGAGTCTTAAAAGAGTATCAAATATGAGTCTTACAGCCGTCATTACTATGAGTCCAAAAACACTCATAAAACAATCATTTTTATGAATCATATTTTGGGGCCCACAACATACGAAAATGTACTCATAAAAGAGTCTTTTTTTGAGCGCATTATGACGAAAAAACCTCATTTATATGAGGCTTGAAAGAGTCTTTTAAGAGTCATAATGTTTGCTGGAATGTTTGGAATATATTTTATTTTCCAACATACCTATAAAATACAAAACCATATGTAGATAAATAATATTTAACCCAGCCCAGCTAGCATTTGGAAGACTGTTTTGCTGACAATCGCCTAAACGAGTCTTTTTCGAGTCCACTTGACGATCAACAAAAAAAAAAATAAAAATACATGTCCTGTGCGGAAGCATATTTTACTCCGCTCAGCGATCAAAAAATGACTGCCAGCCAGCATTTTATGAAGTTTTTGAACATATAAGAGTCGTTTTCGGTTTTCCTCTATTGTTCGATCATTTTCTGATCAAAAAAGATTCTTTGTTTGGGAGAAGTTAATACTCTACACGCGACTCTACTTGAGGAGTCATTTTCGAATCGTTTTATAGTCTTTTTTTAGTATTTTTTAGATCAAAAATGACTCGAAAATGAGTCGTATTTTAATCATTTTTTGATCATATTCAAGATTAAAAATCGACTCGAAGAAGACTCTTCAAGAAGAGTCGCATGTTGGGTACCATTTTCTCCTAAACAAATATTCTTTTTTTGATCAGAATAATATAATAGTAGTTCTCTTACACTTCTTTTCTGAAAGTATCATTATATTTTTGCATATGCTTGCATTTAATATTATGACATTTATTAAAATTATTGAAAATACGGAACAAGCCTACTTTGGTTTTTAAAAATATTATAAATTCGTTTTATTACCTGTTTCTTTATATTTTTCAAGTCGTAAACACTGAACTTAAAATGAGTTCTGAAGCAGCATTCGAATAAAATTAAAATTTAAATTAATTTTATTAAAAAAAAACTTTTAATAAAAATTAAAATTTTTTTGTCAAAAGGACCACGCACTTAATACACTGAAAAGTGGTTTCACTTAAAGTTAAAATTTTCTTTGAAAAATTAAAGTATTTTGAGTGAAAATCAAGAATGTATATAAAAAAATTTGGAAAAAATTACTCATTTTAAAGAACCAGCCAGTAATATACGTGTCATTTTAGTACGATTTTATCTTTTTTATAATATAATTTAACAATATTTAATATAAAAATATATTTTTTTGAATTATCAAAATTTTATTTTCATTTTTTATGTATATGTAATAACATATGGGCATTTCCACAGTAAAGTCTACCAGGACCGAAAAAAAAAATATTAACTAAACAAATAATTTGTTTGTTATTATTTAAAAAAAAATGCTTGAATTTTTAGAATTTACTGCATTTAAAACTTATTTCAGTTTTTATTCTGAGAAAATTGGCCTGATATCTGAGAAATATGTTTTTCTTGCTTTTAGCTGCTTTTAAGGACTTTTTCTCTTAAGTATTTTTCGTTTATTTATTAACGTTTTGTTTGCACTCTTCTTATACAATCCATCTATAAACTTCAAATAAACAATAAAAAATAAAAAAATAGCAAACAAAGCACGATTTACGGTTAGTTTTTTATATTGCTTTAATTACTATTCGAATGTCGCGTTCTTGTACCTAAATCATCATTTGTTATCAGAACTTCGTGATCGTTCTAAGCAAGTGTCTGAAAATTGTAACTTAAATCAAATTTGGTCGCCTCACTATAAAAAAACAGTTACTGCAGGTAAAAATCATACTAAACATTTAATATTGATCATCAAAATGTGTCGCGTTCGCGATCATGCGCCGTTTTTTAAATATACTTTGTATGGGAAGTATGGAAAGGTTTCATTCGATTTTGCTGAATTTTTTACTAAGTGTTAATTGCACTAGTTAAAGCTCATGAGCTAATTCTCAAGTCATTGGATTGATTTTTAATAGATTTTTAAGAAATTTTCCATTTTTAGAACGTCAATTTGTTTGGGAGGTATACGTGGTTTTCATCCTATTTGGCTTTTTTTCGAACATGGTCTTTAATTTTACGATATAAGCCTAAATATCGAATTTCATTACGATAACTTAATAATAACGGCTGTTTTCATGTCAACAGACAGGGGGACATAAAGAAACAGGGACATACATGGTTAAGTCAACTTAGATTGTGATAATGCAGGATAATGTATGCACTTTTATATATCTGCCACGCCTCCTTATGGGCGTAAAAAACCTCGTCATAAAGTTTATAACAACATACGTAGTACGGGTGGGGTTAAAACAATATATCATAATTTTCTCACAAGCCTCATATGTATTTTTTTTTTTTTGTTATTTATATTACTAAAATAAAACTCCCAAATAATATATACGATGTTTTTGGTAGGTAATGCAATATTTAGATGAAATTACTTTAACTAATTCTTATTACAAACGTGATGAGAAAAAATGTCGCGTGCTAGATGTCGCGTTCGCGATTAGGCTTAAGCTCAATAAAAAAAAAGCTAATGGAAATATGTCAAAATGATAACTATTTCTTGAAAGCCACATTAATCTGTTTTAATTTACAATTTACCGCTGTAAAATATTATGTTGCGTTTCGCAGATATCTGCATTTTTCTAGATGCAGTCGAAAACGAGTTCCATTTTTTGTCGCGTTCGCGATGCCATGTTTATTGCTAATATTTTGGAAACATAAAATCTAGAGAACCTAACTTTTTTTTCTAAATATAGTGCAAATAAAATGCTATCTAAAACTTGAAAAAAAAAGAAAATTTGTTTTGAGTTTTCTTTATTATTTTACTCCTCAAAGGCGTACGAATGTCGCGTTCGCGACTATGGAAATGCCCATATATATGCGTTTTACCCTTATGTGAGGGAATTGCAAAAAAAAAAACAATTTTAACATTAAATAGTATTGTTTAATATCATTATCAATAGGACAAATCGTACTTAAATGACTCTAATATTGCCGGCTAGTTCTCAAAAATGAGTAATTTTTTCTAATTTTTTTATACATTCTGGATTTTCAGTCAAAAAACTTTGATTTTTCACAGGAAATTTTAATTTTAAGTGGTACCACTTTTCAGTTCGTTTAGTGCGTGGTCCTTTGTATAGGTTCTAGTATCTAAAAATTTCAACCATATCAAATGTATTTTTATCTTTAACTTAATCTGTAAAATTTTGTAGCACTACAAATTCCCCAAAAAGCAATTATCAATATTCAAGCAATTATCAATATTTTTAAAATTAAATGCTGGTTTTGTTTAATATTATAATGAATGTACCGAAATCGTCATATATTAAGGCATATTCCCTTTTTTCAAATACGTTTATTTTGCAGATTTTTTATTAAAGTTTTTTTTTTTATAATATGTGTATCAAATAAAATTTAAAAAAAATCAGTATAAATCAATACAAAATTTGATGAAATGAGTACATTTGAGTGATTTGTAAAAAAAAATCAGTGCATGTTCTGCTAAAATCGGTACGTCTGGCAAACCTAATCGTTACCCTTGGCGTGAAACATCCCAGTAGTCCAAGGCCAAAATAATTCCTATATAAATCATGTACGATTTTTCTTCCTCGTTGACGAAATATCCTGATTTGTCCATACATTTCATTGACTAAAATTCCATGTGAGCAATTCCGCCAAAAGGTTCACCGGGAACAAAATATTAAAACTTGTAAGTTTTTATTATGTTAAAGAAACATTTGAATATTACGCAATGTAGAAAGTCAAATCTTAGTATCTACACTCAAATGTATCTCCTGACCTCATTTTTAGACGAATTTCTTTCGGCCATAGCTTATTTCCTCTATTGAAAATGCATTTTTAAGATGAAAAGGTAAAATTCACAATTGTGAATTTATTTTAAAAGATACTTTTGACTTGAATTTTTTGTGAAAAAATAGTTATTTCAAAATATTTCTTTTGATAGCTTAAAACCTGCTCATCCAAATGTAAAAATTTGCTAAAGAAACATGTAGAAAAGGCTTATTAGGTTTAATTTGATAGGCTTGAAAATCAGATAAGTAATATAAAAGATATATTTGAATACATGCGCCTATATTTGAAAAGCGATAAAAACTTTAAAAAAATAAATTAAAACACGCATTAAAAATTTTTTGAATTTTAGTTTTTTTGCGATTTTCGTCTTAAGAGACCTCAAATCTTTCAGAAAAAAATATAGTGGGATGCCGTGTACAAAAACAGTGTCGCATAGTGTATTCGATTTAGTTTTCGCTCCGGGTGCCACCAACTCTAGCTACGCCACTGGTCCAGTGACAACTCAAATTTAACTTATCACAGGACAGGTTCGATATAACTTGTCACGTACACGTTCTTTGTGTATGTCACTGGACAGATTTGTTTTAACTCAGCACGGGGCCAATAGTATTTAAATATGTTTTTTTATACCCTAAACCTGAAAGGTCAGGGTATATTAACTTTGTGCAAACGTTTGTAACGCATAGAACGAAGCGAGCCCGGTATAGAAAAGTATATATATTCTTGATCAGCGTCACCTAGTGAGTCGAGCTATTCATGTCCGTCCGTCCGTCCGTCCATCCGTCCGTCTGTGTGTTGTCCGTAAACCAGGATAAGAAGAAGGTGTAGAGATAATTAGATGAAACTTGATACACATGGTCACATGCACCCAAGGATTTGCACTATTTAATATTTTTGGAATCCGCTCACAGCCACGCCTACCTCCCATACAACGTTAAAATTTAAAACTGCATAACTCATCTCATAATAAGCCTACAACAATAAAATTTGATATGTTTGTGTTTTATATCAACACAAAGATGTCTTTGAATAATGGACGTCATCCGCTCACGGACACGCCCACCTCCCATACAACCCAAAAACTGAAAACGCAATAAATAAGCCTGTATTTAAACTAAAAAGCTAAAATTTGGCACATGTGTTTTTTATTACAAGACAAAGATGGTTTTGAAAAATGGACGTCATCCGCAAACGAACACGCCTACCTCCCATACAACCCAAAAAGTTTAAAACTCAATAAATAAGGTTATGTTTGTCATAGAGAAATTAAATTTGGTATCTATGTATTTTATACCAAAACTAAAGTCTATTCAAAAATTGGGAGTAATCCGTCTTTTTTTGAAAAGTAGCTTTAGGGTATTTCATAGTCGGCCTAGACCGACTTTAGACTTTCTTTACTTGTTTTTTTTTTTGTAAACTGTTAAAGCACATTAACTTTAGAACCTGAATATGTGAATGTTGTTTGTATTTTTGCTTATGAAGACTTAAATTTTTGAATAATGATTTTAGAAAAGTATTTATTTTTCGTAGAGGAGAGTCAAACAAAAATTTTTAAGTAAAACGTATACCTATAGTTATAAGTTATAAATAATATAACACCTATTAGTTCAACAATGCAATAGTCTTGTCATAAATAAATAAAAATGGTCTTACATAAGAGACATATCAATCCGGCGAATGATTCAAAATAATTAATTTACGATTCCCATATATACAAAAATTCGAAAAGTTTATAACATAATTCAACGAAATCAGTTTTGGTTCACTGTGCGAGCTATTTTAGCTCAAAGTTAATTAAGGCTTTTAATATAAAACGAACAGCTTCTGCACTTATCTCAAATATAAAGAAATACATGATTAATATTTTGTAAACATAAAAATATTCGAGAACGACCAATAGGTCGTTAACTTATTAATACAAATCTTTCAAACTTATGGTTTTTGAGCACTTCACTATATATTTGTTTAACTTCGCATATATATACATATATTTTTTTTTTTTTATTAAGTTTCTCTAAAAATAAACCAGGGTATTGTCACATAAATTATTTCATTTTGGACAAAATATTTTCATGTTTTGGAATTTGATGACAAAGAAATATATAAAACAAAAACATGTAGCTATATAGAATAAAATTATAAGGCTGCTTATATACATATTTATAACTAAAGACTCTTTTGACTGGCTGCGACCTAAAGAGAAAAAAAAAATACATCTATACAATTTTTAATTAAAACTCTTTTATTAGTCGCCGAAATATAATGTAGTTGTTTTGAAGTCAGTGAAGAGATTTTTTTTTTTTTTGTACTTTAATTTATTCACAATTATTTTTTGTAAAAAACTTTAATAAATATTGTAATTACACAGTAATTGATGGTTTAAACTTTAAAGTAATGTTATGTTAAATAAAATTCGTTGCTGATTTCCATTTGTGCTTGTCATAAAATATCATAACAATTTGCGAGATTCTTACAGCAATACTTGTTTCCAAGTAGCTAGAATCTAAAAATCCAGAGATTACCTGAAAGCACAAGAGTAGCGTTAAAGAGGCTTTAATGTTGCTGTAAATTGTAAAGCTACGCACCTGTATTTCTATCCCGCCAGTATCTGCGATATCTGGTACAAAAGTAGAACACTATATTGAGCATTATAAGTGTTATTAGAAAAATACCACACAAGCCGATGGTTATATAGAACGGTGAATAGTCGTCCAAAAAAGTTCTATCGGAGTCCAGAGTCTTGTTATTTGCTGCTGTTGTGTTAAATGCGGACATAATCGTTGGTTGAATATCTGCTGTGTGGAAACTGGTAGATGACGATGAAGAAAGGAATGAATCACTTAATTGTTGGCACAATTACTGAACACAGATATCGGATAACTTTAAATGGAACAGAAATCAGTTCGAGTAGATAATTACAAATTTCAAATTTATTTTTCACAGCATATAATATTTATTTTGCAACAGATATAAAAGCACTAACAACAACGCAAAATGATAATATATATTAGATAACAACGTACGCACAGCTATAAAATTTTTGGAACAACGTTGCGACGTTGACAGCACAACAAAAATATTTGAATGAAACACTGAGATCACCGCACCAATCTTTTATCCATGGTGTAATTAGCCATAGTGTTCATGACGTCATGCATGGTTCCTCTTCTCTCTCTGTGTTTGCTTATTGGTGTGGGTGAGGTTTTTGTTGTGCAGCAAAGTGTTATTAATAAACAAGTAAAGAAAGTCTAAAGTCGGTCTAGGCCGACTATGAAATACCCTAAACCCACTTTTAAAAAAAAAAAAAAAAAATTAATTGTAAATGGGCGTGTCCGTGGGCGGATGAAGTCCATTTTTCCAAACCATCTTTGTCTTGTCATAAAAAACATACGTGCCAAATTTTAGCTCTGTAGGTTAAACACATGCTTATTTATTGCGTTTTCAATTTTTGGGTTGTATGGGAGGTAGGCGTGTCCGTGATCGGATGACGTCCATTTACCGAAGACATATTTGTGTTGGTATGAAACACATACATATCAAATTTTATTGTTGTAGGCTAATTATGAGCTGAGCTATGCAGTTTTCAATTTTCGCGTTGTATGGGAAGTAGGCGTGTCTGTGGGCGGACGATGTCCATTTTTCAAAACCATCTTTTGTTTTTTATAAAAAAGATACGTGCCAAATTTTAGCTCTGTAGGTTAAGCAGAGGCTTATTTATTGCGTTTTCAATTTTTGGGTTGTATGGGAGGTGGGCGTGGCCGTGAGCGGATGACGTCCATTTTTCAAAGACATCTTTGTGTTGGTATAAAACTCACACATACCAAATTTTGTTGTTGTAGACTTATTATGAGCTGAGTTATGCAGTTTTAAATTTTTGCGTTTTATGGGAGGTAGGCGTGTCCGTGGGCGGATTCCAAAAATATTCAATAGTGCAGATCCTTGGGTTCATAAGACCATGTGTACCAAGTTTCATCCAATTATCTCAACTCCTTCTTCTTATCCTGTGTATACGGACAACACACAGACGGACGGACGGACGGACGGACGGACGGACGGACGGACATAGATAGCTCGACTCACGTGGTGACGCTGATCAAGAATATATATACTTTTCTATACCGGACTCGCTTCGTTCTATGCGTTACAAACGTTTGCACAAAGTTAACATACCCTGACCTTTCAGGTTTAGGGTATAACAAGGTAGTCGCATGGCGAAGAGCTACAAGTCAGAATAATCAAAAAAAAAAAAAAAAAAAAAAAGTGTGCGTGTCAGCTACGACGCGCGATTGGAGTTTACTTTTTATTGATTGCCTTGGAATTTTATATAATCATGTACAATAGGCAAAGTGGTTAAATATATAAACTCATCATTCATTAACAGTAAACATTATTAATTTCATTACCAAAATGTTATGTCGTTACCAACAACTGAGGCAGTAAAATTTAAATAACTAAAATCCGAAACGTAAAAAATTGCAGTAAAATTTTTTACAAATCGTGATGATTGAACAAAATCTAGACGTCCCCAGTGTTCTTCCAAAAAACCTTAAATATAAAATAAGGTTTTCTCTCAAAAATGTTATTTTAATATGAAATCCATTAAAGTTTCAATGACCCAGCCTAGACCTCAGATAGTCCAGTTACATCCGCCTGACCACAGAATCATAAATTTATGTCTAAATGCTTCGTAGAATTCAAAAAAGTGACAATGACCTAAGAAAATCCCATTGCATCCGATTGGCTATAGAATCATAAAGTTTGTTCGAAACGTCTCATGGAACCCATAAAAGTACCAATGAACCGTCTATGACCTTAGATAATCCCATTGTATTCGATTATCCATAGAATCATCCATTTTGGTCCAAATGTTCCATGGAACCCATAAAAGTTCCAATGACCTGCCTGTGACCTCAGATAATCCCATTGCATCCGATTGGCCATAGAATCATCCATTTTGGTCCAAATGTTCCTTGGAACCCATAAAAATTCCAATGACTCCCCTGTCAACTCCATGGAATCCATGGAATCCATTAAAGTGCCAATGACCCGCCTGTGCCCTCAGATAATCCCATTGCATCCGAATGGCCATAGAATCATCCACTTTTTCCAAATTCTCCAGTGCCAATGATCTGCCTGTGACCTTAGATAATTCCATTGCATTCGATTGGCCAAGCATAACGCAAAAATAGTTGAAAATTCAACCATAACGCAAAAATAGTTGAAAATTCAAACGTAACGAAAAATAGTTGAAAATTCAACCATAACGCAAAAATAGTTGAAAATTCAACCATAACGCAAAAATAGTTGAAAATTCAAACGTAACGAAAAATAGTTGAAAATTCAACCATAACGCAAAAATAGTTGAAAATTCAAACGTAACGAAAAATAGTTGAAAATTTGACTTTACCCCCTAATATAATTTCTTTATATGCAAATCGATTCTAAAGGAGTAAACTCCAAAAAAAAAACCAAATATACGTCGCTGAGCAGCAGCAAAAGGAGATCGCAATTGTTTTGAATTGTTTTTGACATTTCTAACTCGAAGAGATATAACATAAAACCATGATTGTGAACAGTTAACAAGTTTGAACATTTTTAGTTTATTAAGTGTAAGCCTGAAATATACTCAAGCGAAAGTGCTATGTTAGACAGCGTAAAGCTGATGTCAGAGTGGGCGCTACAAGCGAAGCGATGCTTGAAGCGGTGCTAGTTGATGATGACAGAATATGTATTGGCAGAATAAAAGAAAAATTACAAGCTTTATAAGAAGATAAGAATAAAACACAGCACACTATTTAATTTTTAGTGGTGACCGTGGCATGCAGGTTAAGTGTGTGGCTTAGCGTGTTCGGAGCCCGAGTTCGATCCCCAGTCGCGGCGAAAAGTTTTTCAACAAAAAAATTTTTCTGATCGGTCACCACCTCTCTGCAGACAGTGGCTAACCTCAGAGAATAAATAATGCCATGTGAATCTTCTTGAGTACATGAACTTTAGCCGTTCGGAGTCGGCATAAAACATGTAGGTCCAGTTCTCGGTCAATTGTGTGCAAACATATAATAACACACACAACACAATTGAATCATAAGAAGCTCGGTCAAAGTCCTTTCAAGAGCTAAAATGGCCAATTTGTTTTTTTTTACACTATTTAATAAAAGTATTTTTCTTGGTGGGACCTTTAGAATAGCTGTTATAGAACGTCTAAATATAGATGCTGCTATCGGTAATTAGACTTACCATTAGTTAGTCTTACTTCCTCTTGATTTTTAACACGTTAACTCATATTCGGCCTATAAAGGCTCGAACAGGCTAGCAACTCTGTCTAGTATTTGACAAGCATTTGTCTAGTAAAAAATCGTGCTATTGAGCTCAGCTTTTCAATCAACATAAAGATACACTTAGAAAAAACACTTATCTTTCTCCGATAAAAATTTCTCTATTGTCTATAATAGCAATTTTCCCTTTTTCAATTTAAAGTTTTTTCAATTAGAATAAAATTTGTCATCTGGAAATATTTGAAATCCCTTATATAGTATTTTTCTCGCACAAAAAATTCTCATTTATAGAGAAAAATTAATTGAAAATGAAAAATTGTTTCTATATTTTGATAAAATATTCACAATGTGAAGTATTTTCTTCAATTAAAACAAATCTTTTCTCAAAAATAAAAAAGTCTTATTCTCTAAAAACGATATATTTTTATATATTTCTCTTTTTCATAGAAGTTTTTTCATCATTTTTAGGGAATGAGTGTAGTTTGTTTCGATTTGATTTTATTGTTTTTTTTTTTTTAAGAATTTGGCGTTGTATACAAATCTAATCAATGCAAAGTTGTCAGGACGAAAGCCATACTGATAAGGTTCAAGCCATGTTTTGATATGCTGCTTCAATCTTTCACACAATACGCTCGAAAGAACCTTGTACGCAATGGAAATAAGTTTCTTTGACCTTTTGCGTTAAACAGTACTCAGTACTCTATGCCCTCTTTCGTTGAGTACAGTGCAAATGCTGTGAATAAGTCGGTTTTCAAAGTCGGTTTAGTCAAAAACCAACAAGCAGCTAATGATTGATTTTCTCATTTGAAAATGTACATTTTTCTTAATAGATTTTGCTATTTTGTGACTTTAATAAAATAATGACAATATCCAAAATTAGATAGTCGTTAAGTTCACAATATGACTGATATTTAAGCATTTATATTATCTTTAAACAATCAGTAATAAAGGCTATAGGTATGCAATAAAGTATTACCCAAAAACGTTTCATGTGCTTGAAAAATTTGTAAAAACGACCCCATTCATACCGCGCTGCGCTGTAAGACGCACGTTTTGTTTGTTTTTTCAAAAAAATAATAAGAAAAAAATAAAAAAAGAAAAGAGTTTATAGGTGGGTGAACATTAAACACACTTGTTTTAAATATTATTTTGTAGAAACGCAAAGGCGTGAAATTTCTATTTAAATAGTTTTTATTTAACTTTAAATTATGTTGTTTTTCTCAGTGTATCTATATTTATCTCCGCTTGGACTTTTATAGACAAGATTGAGGTCTGTTACATTTGACTGCTTTGTAAATATCACCATAAATACTACCATAAAGATCTCAGTATCACAATATTACAGTGATACCAAATTGATATCAGAAATTTTTTTCATTCTCATTATCTACATAATTCCCAAAGCAAACTTGCCCAGGTTGGACAAGATCAAGAGTCATGAATGGCTCAAAAAGAGCTGGCAATTCAAAGAAATCTGTTGATTCTTCACATTCGGTGATTGAGAACAAAATTTAATTTTAATATTTAGAATAATTTTTAAGGAACTGTGCATCTTATCTTCTTTTAAAACTGTATTTTTGATAGTTTTTGTTGGTTTATTTGAACATAATAATAATTATTTTAGTAAAATAAAGGATTCAGAAAACCATCTTAAAGTTTTTAATAGACATCTTCAAAATAAAATAAAAAAAAGTCAAAACGCTATCAATTGTCACAGAACGCCATTTATTTAATTTAAATAAAAAATGTAATGAATTGAAATCATTTAATTTTTTAGAAATTTTTTAAGCAAGTAAAAAGTTTATTAATAATTATTAAACTAGTAGTTTTATATAACAGTATACCCTAAACATATTACTATTCAAAATTATGTTCTAGCAGGTTAAAAGCTGTAAATGAGGTTTTACATTTTACAATGAGGCAATACATTTCTTCATGATATATAGTCTCAGAACTTAGTAATCACAAAATCTTAAAGTATATTTTAATTTTTGACATGGAGAAATGTATTGCTTACAAAACAACTGACGCCTCCATTCATCATACTCTTAAAATCATGCAGATTTTCGAAACTTAATGGTTTTAGAAATGTCTACTATGCTAGCAAGTTTGAACACTTCTTAACTGTAAATAAGAAGAATATAAGATGTAAAAAAGAGTTTTTTTATAAAATTTAATGGAATATAAAAAAAATGTTTTTACATTTTTACTTTTGTACTCCATCTTAATATCATGAAAATTTTAACATAATTTGTATGGAAATTGCACCCCTTACCAATGAAAAATTACATATGGAAGTGACTTGGGTTTTAGTGTGAGAGTTAATATTGAACAAAATTTAATATAAAATTAAAGTTAGTTCAATAAAAACGGAGTCCTGGTGATGGTAAAAAATATTTTCATTCACTTTTGCACCCTTTTGATATTCAAATATAAAACCGAAGTCATTGAGTTGAGTTATTTATATTAAAACAATCAAAAATTATGTGGTAAAAAGTTCTGTTGGCAAATTTTGCACCCCATTTTGGCGTGCACCCGGGGCGGACCGCCCCCTCCGCCCCCCTTGCTACGCTACTGGTCTACAATGAGTCCTTGACACATCTATTGACACTGTGCGTTAGATTATGTTAGAATTTGAAAAATTTGGATATTATACTAAGCCCTTTAGTCAAAAAACTGCAAAATTTTTATATATTGGAATTTCCTCGGTTCGAACAATTAATGAAGGTATTAATATGACTTTGTTCTTACATCTTCTAACGCGAAAAAAAGCACAAAAACATTAAAAATTATTAAAAATAATAATTTAATTAAAAATAATTAGCTCTAGCACCAGCATAGCTCTCGTACCAGCACTCAGCTGCAACAGCATCAGCACTAACACCAGCACTAGTACCAGCACTAGCTCTAGCTCTAGCACCATCACTCAGCTGCAACAGCACTAGCGCTAACACCAGCACTTGCTCTAGCACCAGTACTCAGTTGCAACAGCACCAGTACTAAGACCAGCATTACTATAAGTACTAGCTCTAACACTAGCATCAATGTACTGTAAACAAGAAAATGTATATTATAAATTTAAAACAAATATTTTTATTTACCAATGAATTGAATGCATTCTTATTTTAAAAGAAGTACGTTAGATAAAACTGATATTAACGTTTTATTTAACAGTTAACTATTACTTAGTTTTCGGTTAGATCTATCTGAAGAGATTTGGTTACCTATAACCTGTATTTATGTTATTCCTATCTAGAGAGAGCGAGAAGGCTACATTTTGATGGTATTGGACATCAATTTAAAATACAACCAGTTAGAAAGGGATGTCAGTTCTCTTGTATACACGAGTTCGGTTACTTTCTTTCCGAGGCTTTTCCTATCATAACCGAAACTATGTATGCAGAGGTAACCGGAATTTCAGTTAAAAGCAACCGTTTTTTTTTAGTTAAATAACCGATAGGCTTCTGGTAGGGTTCTGATTACCACTGAAATAATTTTTTAAACTAACAATATTATTATTTTAAAAAAATAGTCAATTCAAAATTTCATATGACACTTTCACTCTAAAGTTTAGGTTTTGCTATTATTTCTAACACGTCAGTAATTTTGGAGCTCGGGATTATTTTGGATATGTTGTTATAACGGATTTTGCTTTTGTCTTTATATCTTTTATTAAATGTATCTGATTTTTCGTAAGTATTTCTTTTCCAGCTCGATTTCTACCTTTTACGCCACAGAAGAATCTGAAAGAACAAGAGGATTTTGAAAAAGTTATGTAAAGTTGTAAACTTAAACTACGTACGAGCAGCGTTGCCAGAATGTGAAAAATTTACCAAAACTGGTAAATTTTTTTTTCGATGTGAAAATGTGAAATTAAGATTGATTTTGGTAAAATTTCTAGTGAAAACGAAAAACATTTTTATGAAAATTTCCCAAAAGCTTAAGGGCGAAGTAAGGGTTTCAGCGTAAAAAACACTTTTTTGTGAATTTTTTTAAGAGCATGGATTTTTTTAAGAGTGCACTTTTAACAATAATCTTTTTCTTCCGGAAATATTGAAAAACAAGCTGGTCACAGAGGTTTTCCCAGAGCGTCTTGAAAAAATAGCAATTTGCGGTGTTCACTATGTCTCGGTCGGAAATTATCTGAAATCAAAAACCATTAAAATTTAGTCAATGTTGGGGGAAAGTATTTTATATGTAGAAAATACGTACCAAGTTTGAAATGAATCGGTCAAGTAGTTTCTAAAAGACTGGCAGTGAACACGGACTTTGAAAACACAACTGGTGGGAAAACTGCTTTAAAGTTTTGTACACGTACGTTTGTATTTTCGAAGTACACTTACTTAAAAATTTGTACCTCCGTTAGTTTCACTCCGATTGACTTCAAATTGGGACACAATATTCTAGAGATGTTGTGCATTCATAGAAAAAATGGTTAAAAACCTTACCGCCCTTAAATAATCGTCTCTTTTTTATCTATGTATAAATAGGCGTAGGGAAAATAGTAAAAAACCATTTTCTCACGTGTTTCTAGCCGATTTTGATTCATTTCTTTTAAATGAATCAAAGTGCGAAGAACGAGTGCACTGACTATTTTTTGAAAAAATTTTTTGCCAAATTTTTATTAAGAAAATTTGTTTTTCACATTAATTTTGTATCGAGAGAATGAAAGTGAAAAGGGTCGAATTTCGGCCACTATCGAACTCCAATTAGTTTTAAAAACGAATTGAAAGTATTGGCCTTCATCATATTGAAAAGAACATTTTTAAATTTTTACCATCGTAATACTTAATAATTTAATTACATTTTAGGGTTAAAGGATTAGAGTCGCGGTAACGTGTCATGCACAAAAACAAGATTCAGCTTCTTCAGACAGTGACACTGAAAACAGGTATTTAAAATATAAAAATGGGGTAGTACCAAAGACCGTAAAAATCAAACTCAATATTACTCGTTTTCTTCAATATCATCGCAACAAAAATAAAGCGCTTTTTAGAAGTTGAATTTTAAGTTCCAAACACTGTTAAGAAAAATCATTGGAAATTTCTCGGTTAACCATGATATCTGCTGCATGTTTTAAAATATTTGAAACCTGAATAAATGAATACTGGTATACAACAATATTAGTTGTGTTCGATGACAAATTTTAAGTGCCAAAATCAAACAAATTAAGACATAAGCCAGAAAAATTACTAATTTTCATTAAACTGTTGAATCAGGTAAGCAAAAAACCTACTTAATGCTCTTTCAATTTTTCGAATTTCAACAAGAACCAAAATACTTGATTTATTTAAATGTTACTCTTACTTACACCACAAAAAATATAAGCGTACAAAAGAGCTGAAAGCGTAACTTCGAGCAGCTTCAAAAAACAAAGAGCAATATCAAGTAAGAGGAGGTATAAAGAGAAAAATGTCCTCAATAAACAGTTTTTACTGATCTGTAGTAAGAAATCTAAATCTAGAGGAGTCATCAAACACAGCTTTTGTTATTACAATTTTATTGGATGAAACATATGTCAAAAAAGTAAAAATATTTCGTTTTTTTGATTAATCACACATATGTGATATTTTTTTTTGTGGATGTGAAATTTTTTTCTTAAATGTGAAATATTTTTTGGGAATTTTGGTAAAAGAAAATTTTAGGCTGTGTATTTGTTACGCAGACATTCGATAACTTTTATAAGATAGTAGAGTAATACAATCGATATCGAACACAAAAATATTATTGTTATGGTAACATAGACTGTCGTTAAATCATCTTTATAGAAATTATCATCTGTGTTCATACTCTGATTTATGACATATTCTTGGGTTTTGTTGATTGAGGACATTATATTAATCACTTCATAATCACCACGATCTGGTCGTTTTAAAATTATTTTTAAAATATTTTATACAAATTTTATTAAAAAAGAAATAAAACTTTATATGCTAAATTCAAATATACTGAACATCAGCGCACAGTTAAATAATTAAGACGATGTTGATAGCACAAGAGCAAATATTTGAATGTACTTATAGTACTCTCTCAGTTTTTTCAGTTTTTTTTTCTATATTTTTAATATTAACTCTTATTTTTAATGACGTCATAGTTTTGCCCAAATTTTTTGGTATATTTATTACGGCTTGGTTGATTTTTTTGCCAATACAATTTTGTAAAGAAGTTATCTGAGCTTGAGTGCAACTGGTTTTTGGTGCTCTCATATCAGATATGCTGATCAGTGTTGCCAGTATTGCCAGTGTCGTTTTTTAAATGTACAAAATTTTTATACAACTTGTGATTGATAATGCTCCCAGCGGAAGCTTTATGAAAAAAAAAAATGCAATAAGAATATAAGAACATTTTTTTAAAAAATAAATGAATAACATTATAAAAAACTAAAATTATTTTAGAGAAGTCAACACCGATATTATATTTAATACCCCTGCATTTGTGAGTTTCATTTTATTGGTGTTATTTTGTATCTCTATTCTATAATTCTTAAAATATAAAGTAGTAATTATGTTGACATGTTTGGTACCATTAGATTCAAATGATTAGAACCATTCACGATTACGACAGAATTTTCCAGTTTATATGACAGCATTACCGTAATATTCTCTAGAAATTACCTCATGAGTATAATAATTATTATTAAGTATTCATTTCAGCCATGCACCTGTATTTCAGTACCGCCAGTAAGCACAATATTTAGAACAAAAGTTACAATATATATTGCCTATTACAAGCGCTACGAGACACAAAATTAACGCACCAACGACTCTATAGTACTTCGGAAAGGGCTCTGCTAAAGCTTTGGTCATTACTGTCAGCAATAAAACTGACTGAATGTTAATTATTGAGATGTTTGATTTTGATTGACAAGAAATTTTGTAAAAATTGTTTTTTTGTTATTTTTGTTTTTAAATCAGTATGAAAAGAAATGTATGAACAATGTTTATTACGTTTATGAGAAAAGCAAAACAACCCAACAAACAAAATGATTCACTTATGATATCGTTTATGAATTGCTTTCTCGTTCATTTCATTCAATAGCAATTATCATATACAATTCATTTATAATATCGTGAACGGGAGAAATTCCTCCTTCGTTAACGAATTGTTCAAACCGACAAAAGCAATTCGTGAACGAGTCGCCAAACCTTAGAAAATTAATTCATTAACGAATGTTAATATTTCAAAAAAACAATTCGTTAACAAATCTTCCAATTTAAAAGAAGCAAATCTTAAACGAATCACCAAAGTTCAAAAAGCAAAAAAAAAAATCAAAAAATTTGGAAGTTTTATATATATTTGCCCGTCAACTCTTCTCAACTCATCAACTGTCAACTTATTTCGAATTTAAACACAAAAATTCTGGGTTGTTTTTGTTTTCATTCACGGGTTTTTTAATGTTAAAACCGATATTCAGCATAATTTTATTGAAATTTTTTTATGTTGTTTGAAACAAAACAAAAATAAATTTTTTGAAATGTTTTTGATATTCAAAGTTTTAGGAATTTTACTAAAGTGTTGCTCAAATAAGTCGCTTTTAATCTCAGTTTAAATTTATAACAAAGTATTTCTGCGGCGGGACATGAAATTGGCCGGTTTTTTGAAATCGACTTTTTTTATAATTTTGTATTTTAGGAAATATTATTAAGATTCTAAGATTTCATGGGAAAAATTCGCCTTTTTAATAATAAATAGTTTTCGTCTTTTTTTTTTTTTTGTTCACGAATAAATGTTTTTCGTACTGGTTGCGGCACTAGCGGGTTCATTTTTTGATGAATTTTTGTTTTTGTATTTTTAAACTTGATTCGCTATCGTATAACACGAGATTTTTTAAAAATTTTATTTAGAAATTTTATGAATTTTTAAAGTCAATATTTTTTTTCGAAAAAAACACACTTTCAAATTTGGAACATCACCAAAAATTGGAAAAAAAAAAAAATGTAAAAACAGCTCCTGTCATACGATAACCAATTTTGTTAAGATTTAAAAAAGTCATTTTTTTTCCAGATCGGACAGGTTCCAGCGCTGCAACCACGAGGCCCCGTTTTTTTTCTCTGCCGCCAGTTTGGAGTGAAAAATATATATTTTTTTGAATTTTTTTCTTGTAATTTGTTCAATTCTCTGCAATAATAAATAAATGTTGAAAAATGAAAAATGTTTGTTTTTGACTAAGTTATGAATTTTCAAACAAAGGTCTGTTTTCTGTGCCGCGAATGTTATGTCCCTCCTTAACAAATCAATTTTAAACGGTGCTTTCTTTAAGCATCCCCCCAACCTCTGATACAGACAAAGCCAAACAACTCGAAAATAATACGAAAAAACCATTTATAAGCGATTCGTCAACGAATCACCCCTCGCACAATGTTTATTGGGAAGTAGGTTAGAAATCTTCAATGTTGACCTATAGGATGGCATAATGTTCAAAACAAATAAGAAAGATGGTGCGTGGAGTTATTTAAAAAGAAACCTGCCTAAACCACAAGACTCATGTTTTATTGAGACTTGCAGAACCGCAGTTAGATCCAAAGAGGAAGTCTTTAAGAATAGGCGTTTTGAAAACAAATGCCGGTACTAAAAGACTTCTCAGCGAGATTAAAAATCGCTGTAATGAATTTTTAGCGCAAGAAATATTTCTTCACGAAATTCGCGTCAGAGAACTGATTCTACTCTGTCTCAAAGAGCGCAAAAACTTTTGGTCATTCGTACGTTAAAAGAGCAAAGAATCAGACGTCTTCATCGATTCCAGTTATTTCAAAAGATGATCAAATTTTGACCTGTTGGCTGGACTGTTTGAACAGAACTCCACAATGCCGGCTAGCAATCAGCCACAGCCGTTTATAGAAAGAAAGCAGGAGATATACTTTCGCACGAGAGCAGTTAAAAGGATCCTCGCAAACCTTTAGATAAGTAAAGACGCTAGTCCTGATGACATGCCACCAATTCTGCTTTAATCTCTTTAATATCTCTTACAGAAACAACACGAATGTTCACCCAATACCAAAGAAGAGCAATGTGGCAACCCTGTAAGCTACCGACCCATTGCGATATGTTCAATATTCTCTAAAGTAATGGAGAGTGTAGTTTACTGTTCTTATGAATTATATGAAGCACAACGAATTGCTCAGTGACCGCCGGTATGCTTTCCGTAGGAACCGCTCTACTGGTGACTATGGCGTTTCTCACAGAAAAATGGAAGCAATGTGTTCACTTTTAATAAAGAAGAATTTAATGCAAGCAAGACTCTGTGTTGTCTTATAAGTCACAAGCGAATGGATTGACTAACTTGCCTCAAACGGTACAAAATATACTTTTCTGCTGATCTTTGCATTGTTTTTACTTCACAAAGGTTTTTCCATGCACAACGCCGTACATTCGCTGATTGGGCCCTGCGAATGATTGCTGAAAATTATGATTATTACCAAAAAATTATCTTTTCGGACAAGGCTCATTTCCACCACAGCGGCTATGCTGTCAAAATCAAATCAAAACTGTCACAACTGGAGATCGGAAAATCCACAAGTGATCGTAGAGAAGCCAATGCATCTACCGCGAGTTACTGTTTGGTGCGTTTAATCGGTCAGAGGCATCATCGGGTTATTTTTATTTCGAATATGAGGACGCAAACACCTATAATGTTAACTCCACACTATGGAGTAGTGGTAGTGGTACCACACTATGTTAGAGGACTATTTTGTATCGGAAGTTGAAGCTGAGGGTCTGGACGATAAGTGGTTTCAACAGGACAGCGCCACACCACAGACAACTTACTTCAATTTCATCTTTTTGCGTTGTAATTTCCCGAACCGTGTAATTTCTCGTCGAGGTGATATGAATTGGCCGTCCAGAACATTCGATTTGATATCGTTAAACTTTTTCTGTGGGATTACACGAAGGATGTGAATGATCCGAAGTCGATTCCACACTGAGAAAAAAATTCTTATCTTTCACCGATAAAACATTTCTCTATTTTCGATAATAGCAATTTTTTCTTTTTCAAATAAAATTTTCTGCAATTTTCACATTTTCGAAGAAATATTTCTTCACTTGTTGGAAAGCGATATGTTTCAATTTCTCTAATAATGAATTCTCTAAATTCTCATTTATAGAGAAAAATTTATTGAAAATGAAAAATGTATCCTATATTTTGATAAAAAGTTCACTGTGCGAAGTATTTTCTTCAATCAACAGAAATCCACAATCCACAAGTGATCTAAAAACGATATACTTTTATATATTTCTCTTTTTCATGGAAGCTTTTTATTATTTTTAGGTAATTTTTAGTATCACATTTAGAGATAAGCATTCTCGGGAGCAAACTCTATACCATTTTTCTCTAAATATGATGCCTTTTTTTATCATAATCCGAGAAACTTTTTTCTGAGTGCAGATTTAAAAAGCAATATTACATCTGTAATTCGGTTCATTTCTGAGACCATACTGCAAAATGTCATCGATATTATGACCGAAAAAGAGACATATCGACGTTATAGTCACGGTTAACATATTCGCGAAATAATTTTCCACACATAATCCAATTGTGTGATCTTTCGAATGAAAAAAAATAATTGGAAAAATTTCCAACCGTTTCGGTTTAATTCAAAATCAAAGTATGACACGTCTCAACGGAACACCCTTTATATAAGTCCGAAAATGGAGTACAATTCGCATATTCAAGCAGAGGCTTTAATATAGTATTTGGAGCTTATGGACCGAATTTATCGTGGTGCGATACATCAGATAGAGGATGTAAATGTTTACTCCGCTTTCAATTCTGTTGAACATTGACGCAATGTTGGTTGCTTAAGCCTTTTATACAGGTACTACCATGAGATGTGTTCGAGGGAGGTACACAAGAGACTCCACCAGCTTAAGTTTTTCCAGATCAACTCGTGCGGCTCGCAAAGCTCATCCCTACAATATTGCCTTGATACCGATTAGAACCACGCATTACCGTGATAACTCGTTTTTCGGTCGCACAATAAAATTGTGGAATGATATTCCAGCGAAATTGTTCCTCGATAGTTTTGATATACATATGTAACTTTAAAAGAAATGTTCGCCGTCACTAGTCCAATTTTCCGCCCTCCAACTAATCTATTACCCATTTTCTGAATCAACATAATGCTTTCGTTTTTAAAGGGGGCATCCCCTTTTAAGTTTTTCATCCGGAATGAACGGAAGAAACGGAAATAATCACCCTCTTTTGTCTGAATGCTCAAACCTACAGATAGTCGACTCTGATATATTGCAAAAAGATTTTTCAAAGATTTGGAGCAGCTAATAAACAAACACACCACTGTTAGATACATGGAAGTTCACTAAAAGTACAGGATGGTTTCGGTAAAGGAATATGGCTTATTGGGTACCACAGCCTAAATAGATTAAAAATAACAAATTAAGAGGTTCGTTATAGACCAAAAGGCCCCAAGGAATAACCTTAAAGGTGCACGATCCTTCTAACCTAACCTTACCTGTGCCTCTGAACGAGTCTTCTATGTAACCAGCTTGTACATAACCTCACCTGGCTACAGCTCAAAAACTGTTCATGACAACTTTTATTGTTGTTGTTGTTTTTCAGGCATTTCAAAGGGAATTATAATATTATTTGTTGCAATCAAAAACAACAACAATGTGTGATTGTGTGTCATTAAAAAATGTTTTGTTTTATTTTTTGACAGCAACCATTTTAGCAGTACTCTTTATTGCACAACATTAATTAACATTTCTGTACGGTTGACAAGTTTTTTAGAGTTTTTTTTAATATGCTTTGTTTTTCGCTTAACTGTAAGAATTTTAAATGCAACATTGTTGATTTCGGACCAAAAAATAGAAAAAAAACAATGTTTATAAAAGTAAATTAAAACCGAAAAGTTTTAATGCTGTTTTTTTTTTTAGAATTTTCTGCACTTTTGAACATTGCTTTAACATCAATCGAGCTTTTTAACTTTTTTGTTTTTGTCTCTCTTATAAGGTTACTTTATTATTATTATTATTATTATTTTAATTTTGTAACTACTTAACAATTCTTGTTTTACTTTGTATAGCAACCTTTTTCTATTTCATGCTTCTTTTGGTTTTCATGCCTATTTTAGCCAACATATTTACTTTAGTTTTTTCCAATAGATATAAAATACAAATTTTTTATGTTAAAAAATTGAGCTGGGCTGCAACTTTTGTTTTACAAAAGAAAAAGTTTTTTACGTTAGAAATTATAGTAGACAATAATTACAAGTTATCACAGTGGGACACACGGCTGACCAACAGAATAAAAAGTAAGAAAATATGTGAGACGCTCAGAAGCAAAGTGGTCCAGCCCACAAACAGTATTGAAGAAAACTTGATTTGAATAATTAATGAATTTTAAGTCACTCTTAAGGAACAGCAAAAACACCTTAAAAATTGTCAAAGTTACTTCATATCTACGGTTAATCCAATCCTCTTTTGAATCGAATTGACCATTTTTTTGCTTGAACCACTTTTCATTTTTAAAATGCAATTTTTTAAAAATGGATAAGTAAAACTAGTTAGTATAATAGTTCCAATAATGCCAAAATCTTAAGGTTGCTATGTTAATGCCAAAATATAATTTTAGTAATGTCGTCTGGTAACATAATACAGAAAAATATAGTTTGTGGGTTGTACCATTTTGAATCTGAGCACCTCGTATAACCTTCTCATGATCTACTCACCTACTTTTCGTAATCAGAAGGATACAATACTCTGGACGGGAAACGTACGGAATAGCATCTAGCCCGTTACCCAAAAAACAATTGAACTTGCTAACTAACTAACTCGATATCACTACTAAGAAGCTTGTGAGTTCAGTTTTTGAAATTTTCTCCTTCGATTATATTTATTTTGCTTTGTGAGCTTTTTTGTGTGTTTCGATTTAAGCTCTTGCAAAGCAATTTATCGAGGTCTGAAGTGTTTTCCCCTCATATTCGCCTACAAAATACTTGTGAGGCGAACCTTTGATAAGCACACTAAGGGAAAAAGTTATGTAGTCAGTACAGAGACAGCTATGTAAAATCTATGCACTGCAACTTGTATGAGAACGCAACAAGAGCAGTATTTACTGAGTAAAGGGAGCGTGTACTGACTACATATCAATTTATTCACTTTTTAAAGGGAATAAAAAATGTATTCAATACATCATGTTATGTGTTGAATACATAGCAGACTTCAATAGATACAAGCAACGTGTACTCAATCAACGTGTTATGTAATTTTTTACAAAAACTTTACTCAATACATAAAATATAGACTCAGTACATTTCTCGATTGCAACACGGCATCGTACATATCGCACACTAAATACAAAACAGTCACAACTCAAAAAAACATGACTTTTCAGAAGAAGCGAAAAATAAAACCCTTTGGTTGATACTAGAGAAGAAAAGCAATTTTCATTTAAACACACGAACTTCATTCTTCCAGTTAATGAAGGAAATAATGTAAAAGATAGTGATATATGTGTTTTGTGAATTGATTTATAACAAAAAGTCGGTATAAAAAAATTTGAGTTGTGACTGTTTTGTATTTAGTGTGCGATATGATATATACTCATTGCAGCGAACGTGTACACATCAATGGAGGTAATAAATGTACTCAATACATAAAATATAGACTCAGTACACGTCATCCTTATACGATTGAAGTGACGTATATATTCAGTACATAACATATGGACTCAGTACACGTATCTGTTGGACATCGGCACACGATTTTGCTGTCTTATGTCATTTGTTTCTTGATTTTCAAATAAGCAACACCTCTAAAGCCTGTAGAAAATCAGAGCGGGAATGAGTTTATCCACTGTACTCTAGAACAAAAGCGATGATTGGATAAGAAATAAATGGCTGGGTTTCTATAAGTAATTGGCAATTATTTTGTGAAATCTAGTCATTTCTTTATTAAGTTATTTATTGCATTTGTTAAGAGGGTGATTTAGGCACAGACATGGATTGTGTATATATTCAATACATGATATTATGAACAAAAAATATATTAAATGAATACATTATGCATGTACCCATTGCATAAAATAATGTTTTTAACATATGTAATGAGTAAATGATGTATGTACTCATTATATAAATGTATGCACTAAAAATATGTAATGAGTAAATAATGTATGTACTCATTGCATAAAATTATGTACTCCAAATATGTAATGAGTAAATTATGTATGTACTGAGTAAATAATTTATGTAATACGTACATAAGATCTTTACTCATTACATAAAATTATTTGTAACAGTTTGCGATGAGTACAGTGTGAATGTACTCACCACATACATCCATGAATTCACGACACATATTTATGCGTTGAGTACATAAAATTCTTTATTGACTACATAACCGCTTAAAAGCATTATGTAGTCAATTGAGATTTCAACATGTACTCAATACATGAAAAATGTAAAATTTTTGTGTGCAGAAAACTATGCGATGAGTACATAAATTTATGTATTGAGTCCATAGGTTTTTCCCTCTGTGCAGGCTCTCTGCACTTGTGAGCAAAAAATTATTCTACTTCGAACTTTTGCAGATTTGCAGAGCAATTTATCGAGGTCTTTCGAGTATTATCTCATATTCACCTCTAAAATATTTGTGAGGCGAACCACTGTCAAGGAACCTCTCTGATCTTGCGAGCAAAAAATTATTCTCTTTCGACTTTTCTTAGATGGAACTTGTGCAGGCATGTTTATAATTTTTGTGAGCGAGCTTGTATTTCTTACTTTGAAAAAGTGCTTCCCAAGAATCTCTCTATTTATCATGTTTGAATTTGGCCAATATATGTGATAAAAAATGTCATTTAAATGTCTTCAACGGTATTTTTTACAGAACTCAGAACCTTTTGAGGTCATTTTCTATGATTTTTGTGCACAATTCGGGCGCTAGCTTGGCCATGACTTAAAAAAATTTTGGTTTTTAATTGCTCAAGAGCTTAAGATTTATTCACGTCAACACGAACTTAAACGTAGCTCCAGAATAAAATAGTCAAGATGCGTTAAATCGCACCATCTTGGGGGCCATTTGATATAGCCAAATCCCAAAATAGGTAGTCTTGGAAAATTTCGATTGCAACATAGCTCTTTTTGGTACTGTTTTATGACTTCATCTAGTTAAAACCACACATCTTCAGATTTTAAACTCTAATTTCATGACAACAACAAAAAAAAAATCGGTTAACCTACAGCCCCATAGCGCTCAGAATTGATAAAATATGATCATCGGCCACAATTTCTCTACCATCATCGCTGAAACGTGCATTACAAAGGTGCACACGTCTTACAATATCTGCGATCAGTGACTTCCTTCAAACTTCTTTACTCGTTTGCAAATTGTTCACTTATTAGGACGATTACGATGCGTTTTGAGAAACTAGAAATGGATAACTCGGTATACAGTAGAATCTGGATATAACGAACCCCCGAAATAGCAAACATCTCGAAATAGTGAACGTTTTTATTTCTATACGGACTGCTCTAAACAGTCCAAAAAACCTATTTATCGGGAAGTTGGACATGGTTATCTGGTTTTGTTTATTTTAACCTTTGAATGACCTTGAAATTAATTAAATACAGACAAACTTACCTGGGATTCGGAAACACAAAAAAAAAATCAATTTTGTAGGGCCATTTCAGCCCTTTGACCGAGCTTCTTATGATCAATTGCGTTGGGTTGTGCTATTATTTGTTTGTGCACAATTTAACGAGAACTGGACCTACATTGGTGACCGTGGCATGCAGGTTAAGTGTGTGGCCTAGCATGTTCGGAGCCCGGGTTCGATTCCCAGCCGCGGCAAAAAGTTTTTTTCAATAAAAATTTTTCTGATCGGTCACCACCTCTCTGCAGACAATGGCAAACCTCAGAGAGTAAACAATGCCATGTAAAGCTTCTTGAGAACATGAACTTTAGCCGTTCGGAGTCGGCATAAAAACATGTAGGTCCAGTTCTTGGTCAATTGTGTGCAAACATTTAATAACACACACAACACAATTGATCATAAGAAGCTCGGTCAAAGTCCTTTCAAGGGCTGAAATGGCCAATTTGTTGTTTTTTTGTTTATTTTTTTTTTTGACCTACATTATTAAGCAGACTTCAGACGGCTTAAGTGCATGTTCTTAAGAAGACTTATATGGCATTATGTACTCTTTCAGGTTTGCACATGCCTGCAGAGAAGTGAGGGCCGAATAGAAAAATTTATTGAAAAAATGTCTGCCCGATGTGAGGTTTTAACTCGGGATCCGTTCATATCCAAAAAACCAACACCTCAGAAAGTTGAATATCGTCTCTCTTTTTGTTATATTTTGACCTTGGCTTACCTTAAGACAGAAAACTGATCTTGGATTCGGATTAAGCGACTCAAAAGCATTGTTTTCAGAAAGTTAGACAACGTAAGTGTGTTTTTTTTTAATTGATCTTAAAAACACATTGAAATGCCCTTTATATAGTTGGATTTGGAATAAGCGACCCCAAAAACATATCAAGAATTATCAGGAAGTTTAACTCGTGTTTGGTTTTCTTTTATTTTTGACCTCGAACTCAGAATCAGCGACCGAAAAAACGTATATATCAGGAAGTTGGACATCAAATCTCTGTTTTTCTTTCAATTTGGTCTTGGAATAATATTGAAATGACCTTTATATAGTCAAACTGGCCTCGAAATTGGAATCAGCGACCTCAAAAACTTATTTATATAAAAAAAAAAAAAGAAAATCGGGTTTCTGTTTTTTTTTCAACTTTGACCTTGGAATGACCTCAAAAAACCTCAATACACAAAACCTAGACCCAAAAATTTCATGTGTCAGAAAGTTGGGTTCTTATCTCTATTCCTTTTCGATATGATTTTGAAATAACCTTGAATTGACCTTAATACAGACAAACTGACCACGGATTCAGAATCAACGACCTTAACTTTGTAAATCTATTTTTGTTTTCATTTTGGCCTTGGAATGACCTTTAAATTATCTTATTTCAGACAACTGACCTTGGATTTCGAACCAAGGATCCAAAAATCATTTACATAAGCAAGTTGGTCATAGTATCTCCGTTTTTTTTCAATTTGTTCTTGGAATGACCTTAAAATGATCTACAGACAGACGAACTAAACATGAATTCGGAATCAGCGACCCAAAATAATATATATATCAAGAAGTTTGACATCGTTTTTGATTTTCTTTTTAATTTTTACCTTAGAATGCTCTTAGAATGATCTTAATACAAACACACTGAACTCGGATTCAGAAGCAACGACCCAAAAAACCAGTATATCAGCAAGTTGGCTATTGTATGTCTGTCTTATCACTTTGACCTTGGAATGATTTTGAAATTATATTGATTAATATAAACAAACTGACCTCGGATTTGGAACCAAAAACACAAAAAAATTTTTTTTATAAGTTCTCTGTTTATTTTTCAAGTGGTTTTAATCTAGTTTTTTCAATTGAAATGGCCTAATGACCTAAATTTAGGCACACTCGCTTCAGATTTGAAATCAGTGACCAAATCTATACTAAATCGAAGTACCAGAACAAGCCTACTCTTTCTGAAGAGTTTAACCTCATTGCTTTTTCATAATTTGATCTTGAAACGACTCCTAGAGGAAAAGAAATGGTTCCATTAATATGGTGGTCGAATTGACTCTAAATTAATCTGACCGTTAAGATTTTCTTTATTTTTTTTTAACGAATTAAAAAACGTCTTTATTGAACCTTCCCTCTTCCAATTTTGTCAAAACTAGATTGATCCGAACAAAAACACAAATTAAAAATGAAAAAAGGTCTAGTTTTAGTTAAGTTACATTTTAGTTCTTTGTAGAATAGATTGAGCAAAATAGAACATGACTTTGTCGGAAGCTACCCTGACTCTTCAATAGTCTCTATAACATCTATGATGCACAAATCATTAAAAAGCTTATAAGCACCACTGCAGTTAAACCAAAACGGAATTATATGCGCGTGCAACTCACTTAATCAAAACAGTTGGTTTGCTACCTTTTTTTTCAAATTTTTTCTTTCACTTTGTTCCACTGTCACATCTAGGGGGTAAATAAGTATCTCAACAGCATAAAATGGTACTTCAAACATTTGTCAACATTGGCAGTCACTTTAAAATGCTGACATTGGATTTTGTTTTTTTTCTTTGCAAATTTCTTTTATGTCTGGAAGGTGTTTCTTTTTTTTGCAAACTTATCTTGTTGTTATTTTGTGCAGTTAACGTTACCGTCGTTGTTTTTGTTTTTGTTATTTTTGTTTTTGTTTTTGCAAAACAAGTAGGATCCACTTGTTAAATACGCTTAAGGGAACATTAGCCAAAGGTAAATTTAAACAAACTTAGTTGAGAGTTTTATTTGCTTCTACAAAAGTGAGGGAGTGAGGCAGTGAGTGAGTGTGAGAGAGAAAGAACGCGAAATGTTGAGGGTAAAAATTGGTTGTTGAAGCAAAAAGACGAAATGCAAAATACAAGCACATCAAAATGGCTGCTTTAAATTAATTTTTAAGTTTTTGCGTGCTTTATTATAAGCTTTCCCTTAATTTTTTTTTTTTATGTGAAAGTTTTAATGATCTGAAGTCACGCGGCATATTTTTTTTTCAAGTAAGGAAATTAAAATTACAGCTTATCTGGGGAAAAAACAAACATTGCAAGCAAAAAATAATAATAATATGCTTACAAAAGCTCTACTGCAGTTTGTTGTAGAGCTTAAATTGAAATTAATGAAATTTTGATCGTTTGGCTTTTTAATTTAAAAAATTGTACATTAATTGAAATAAATTTGTGCCTGTGCCAGCTAAGCTGCAGGCTTAATTTATGTATTTAGTAAAAGTTAATTTAAGGTGAGTCATCAAGATGCAGACGCAGGAAAGTATAAGAGTTTAAAAGCTTCTGTTGTTGCCATAATACAGATTATCTACTGATTTAAAGTTTGTGCTCGAAAAGTTTTAATCGTTATCGTTTTTTCACTATTTAAATAATCACAGACATTCGTACAAACTTAAAACACAACAAGTAAAGAAAGTCTAAAGTCGGTCTAGGCCGACTATGAAATACCCTAAGCCCACTTTTAAAAAAAAAAAAAAAATTAATTGTAAATGGGCGTGTCCGTGGGCGGATGAAGTCCATTTTTCCAAACCATCTTTGTCTTGTCATAAAAGACATACGTGCTCTGAGCCAAATTTTAGCTCTGTAGGTTAAACACATGCTTATTTATTGCGTTTTCAATTTTTGGGTTGTATGGGAGGTAGGCGTGTCCGTGATCAGATGACGTCCATTTTCCGAAGTCATATTTGTGTTGGTATGAAACACATACATATCAAATTTTATTGTTGTAGGCTAATTATGAGGTGAGCTACGCAGTTTTCAATTTTCGCGTTGTATGGGAAGTAGGCGTGTCCGTGGGCGGACGATGTCCATTTTTCAAAACCATCTTTGTTTTGTTAAAAAAAACATAAGTGCCAAATTTTAGCTCTGTAGGTTAAACAGAGGCTTATTTATTGCGTTTTCAATTTTTGGGTTGTATGGGAGGTGGGCGTGTCCGTAAGCGGATGACGTCCATTTTTCAAAGACATCTTTGTGTTAATATAAAACACATACATACCAAATTTTATTGTTGTAGGCTAATTATGAGCTGAGTTATGCAGTTTTCAATTTTCGCGTTGTACGGGAGGTAGGCGTGTCCGTGGGCGGATTCCAAAAATATTCAATAGTGCAGATCCTTGGGTATATGTGACCATGTGTACCAAGTTTCATCCAATTATCTCAACTCCTTCTTCTTATCCTGTGTATACGGACAACACACAGACGGACGGACGGACGGACGGACATAGATAGCTCGACTCACGTGGTGACGCTGATCAAGAATATATATACTTTTCTATACCGGACTCGCTTCGTTCTATGCGTTACAAACGTTTGCACAAAGTTAATATACCCTGACCTTTCAGGTTTAGGGTATAAACATGAGCACACACAGCCAATCAGCAACATCTACACACATGCATAAGAGCAAGCTTAGTAGTAACAGATGTACAGCTTTGGAGAAAGAAATAGCACACATTGCATACAAAGCGGTTGTGTTCATTTGATGACTAGTGCAAAACGTACAGAGAATATTTTAAACAGTTATTGAGATGAAGGGCACTTAAGGGCGATGGGTCACTTTCAAGATTGGAAAAAAGAATGAGTTTGGATATTTTTTTCGGAAAGAGAGAACAAAGCTAGAATTTTTGAACTTTTTGAACTATTCGACAAATGTTTTGCTTGCCTTTTTAAAATTTTAATAAACAGAATAAGGGAGATAGTTAAAATAAGTTCGAGGCTATCATGTTTTATTGATTGGAGATATAAGTTATTTCCTTCGAATAAATTGTTTGTGAGTTTTGTTAATTTTTAAAAATTTAAAAGTAGAAAAACAACTTTTTAAAAAATTAAATGTTTGCAAACAAATTATAGACTGGTAGCAGATCCGAAATGCATATTTGAGTTTTTATACCCCAAACCTGAAAGGTCAGGGTATATTAACTTTGTTCAAACGCATAGAACGAAGGGAGTCCGGTAAAGAAAAGTATAAATATTCTTGTTCAGGGTCACCTCGTGAGTCCAGCTATACATGCCCGTCCATCCGTTCGTCCGTCCTTCCGTCTGTGTGTTGTCCATAAACACAGGATAAGAAGAAAGAGTTGAGATAATTGGATGAAACTAGGTACACATAGTCACATGGGCTCAAGGATCTACACTATTGAATATTTTTTGAATCCGCCCACGGGCACGCCTACCTCCCATACAACGCAAAAATTAAAAACTGCATAACTAAGCTTATAATTAACTTGCAACAATAAAATTAAGTATGTATGTATGTACTCCATATTAAAATAAAGATGTCTTCGAAAAATGTGTGTCATCCGCCCAAAGGACACGCCCATCTGCCATACAACCCAAAAATTCAGAACTCAATATATAAGCTTATGTTCAACCTACGGAGATAAAATTTGGTACGTATGTTTTTTTTTAACAAAACAAAGATGTTTTTGAAAAATTGACGTCATCCGACCACGCACACGCCTACCTCCCATACGAACCAAAAAATTGGGAACTGCATAAATAAGCTTTTGTTTGTCTTACAGAGATCAAATTTGGTATGTATGTATTTTGTACAAAATCTAAGTCATGTAAAAACAAGTAAAGAAAGTCTAAAGTCGGTCTAGGCCGACTATGAAATACCCTAAACCCACTTTTCAAAAACAAAAAAATTTTTATTGTAAATGGGCGTGTCCGTGGGCGCATGAAGCCTATATTTTATATGCATTTAAATGTTGAAGAAAAATGTACACATACCAAGTTTTATTCCTGTAGCTCACAGTTAATGCCTTTATTATGCTTTCATTATGGGAGGTGGGCGTGTTCATGGACGGACTACTCCCGATTTTTGAACACACCTTAGTTTTGGTATAAAATACATACATACCAAATTTAATTTCTCTATGACAAACAAAACCTTATTTATTGAGTTTTAAACTTTTTGGGTTGTATGGGAGGTAGGCGTGTCCGTAGGCGGATGACGTCCATTTTTCAAAAACGTCTTTGTCTTGTCATAATAAACATATGTGCCAAATTTTAGCTCTGTAGGTTAAACACAGGCTTATTTATTGCGTTTTCAATTTTTGGGTTGTATGGGAGGTGGGCGTGTCCTTGAGCGAACGACACCCATTTTTCGAAGACATCTTTGTGTTGGTATAAAACACATACATATCAAATTTTGTTGTTGTAGGTTAACTATGAGCTGAGTTATGCAGTTTTCAATTATCGCGTTGTATGGGAGGTAGGCGTGTCCGTGGGCGGATGATGTCCATTTTTCAAAATCATCTTTGTCTTATCATAAAAAACATATGTGCCAAATTTTAGCTCTTTAGGTTAAACACAAGCTTATTTATTGCGTTTTCAATTTTTGGATTGTATGGGAGGTGGGCGTGTCCTTGAGCGAACGACACCCATTTTTCGATGACATCTTTGTGTTGATACAAAACACATATATACTAAATTTTATTGTTGTAGGTTAATTATGAGCTGAGTTATGCAGTTTTCAGTTTTTGCGTTGTATGGGAGGTAGGCGTGTCCGTGGGCGGATTCCAAAAATATTCAATAATGCAGATCCTTGGGTGCTTGTGACCATGTGTACCAAGTTTCATCCAATTATCTCGACTCCTTCTTCTTATCCTGTGTATACGGACAACACACAGACGGACAGACGGACGGACGGACGGACGGACGGACGGACGGACATAGATAGCTCGACTCACGTGGTGACGCTGATCAAGAATATATATACTTTTCTATACCGGACTCGCTTCGTTCTATGCGTTACAAACGTTTGCACAAAGTTAATATACCCTGACCTTTCAGGTTTAGGGTATAAAAAATGGCCGTGATTCGCTCACAAAGACGCCCACCTCACATACAACCCACAATATTAAAAACACTATTTACAAGTTCATATTTGACCTAGAAAGAAAAAACTTGGTATGGGGGAATTTCAGATAAAAACTGAGAAGTGTAAAAAAAATGGGCACCATCTGCTCACGAACACGCCCACCTGCCATTCAACCCACTATGGTAAAAACTCTATAAAGAGGTTTATATATGAGCTACTAAGACAAAACTTGGTATGTGAGATTATTGTATCGAAACTTACGTGTGTTCACAAAATGAGCGTCATCCGCCCATAAACACGCCCACCGCTCATACAACCTACAAAATTAAAAACACTATTAAGAGGTTCACATTTGACCTAAAGAGACATAATTTAGTATGGAAGCAAGTTATATAACAACTGAGGTATGCGTTAAAAATGGGCGTCATCTGCCCACCAACACGCCCACCTACTATATAAAAGAGATTAGTAATTACTGTATTAATTCTACAAGTATAAAGATTACTATCGGATAAATATCGGTCACCATCTCTCTGCAGACAATGGAAAACCTCAGAGAGTAAATAATGCCATGTAAAGCTTCTTGAGAACATGAACTTTAGCCATTCGGAGTCGGCATAAAACATGTAGGTCCAGTTCACGGTCAATTGTGTGCAAACATTTAATAACACACACAACACAATTGATCATAAGAAGCTCGGGCAAAGTCCTTTCAAGGGCTGAAATGGACAATTTGTTTTTTATAAAGATTACTTGAATATTGATAGGAAATTAGGTCTATTTGTTTTGGTATTTTAATATATAATTAAATATAATAGGGGGTCTAGGGTATTCAATAGTCAGGCTAGACCAACTTTAGATTTTCTTGACTTGTTTCTTTTACAACAAAAATAATTTTTACCCCAGATGTAATAATTTTGAGAAAATATAAAATTTTGTGGTCCCTTTTTAAAAGGAATAATTTCAATATAAAAAAAGTAACAGTCAAATTTTAATAAATTTGTTTTAAGTTAACTGATAAGACTTTAGTACAAAACAGAAATAAATTAAATGTATTCAAACATGGCATATTGGCATCCCAATTAAGAACATTCAATTTGAGACAGTTTATTTCTCTCTATTGACATTTGGTTGAAATACACGCTAAGTAACTAACGATAATATTTAGAAAATTAATAAAAAATATTTTTGGTTAGAGCTTGACTGCATTTGCTATCATATTTAAAAGAAAAAAATCTTTATATATTATAAGAAAAATTGAAAAACCGTAAAAATTCGACAAAGATATTAACATGGAAAGTCAAACTTTTGAATTCAAAACACATTTTTTTACAAATTTAACAATTGATGAATGAATAAAACTAAATTTTTTGGTTACATTTTTGTTGCATTTTTACATTTCAGATACGAACACAAGCTTTCTAGCACTCTTGTCAAATATGATACCCACTTTGTCAATATTTTTTATGTTCATTGAAGTATTGAATGCATATCAAATCATTCTGGAAATATCCTTGTTTAGGTTCTTCGAAGGCAATTTATTATCAACTTTCGTTTTTTCAATTCCAACAAATTTTTTGGAATTGTCCAATTCCAACAATTTTTTTTCATTATAAAACAAAAATATAATACAAACATTAACGAAGAATTTTACTCTATTAACATACGACGTTCAGAAAATCTGAATACTTGTAAGTTCCATATCACGGATATCTTCCCGAATTCCACAGATGTATGGTGATTACAAGGTCCTTAATTTTGTTGCCCAAATCCTCCGGAGCTGCAAACAAAATATGCACAGCATTTGCACAAGATATCCTGGCTTCACCCAAAGCAGATACCATGCGTGGTATATAAATTGCTTGCGACCTCTTATTTCTGCAGTGGAATATGATCGGCCCAATTTCAATACTCTTTTATATTGTAATAATAATCTTAGTATTCAGCAGGTAGTCGACTGTATATACATATGTATATTCTGTTCTTAATATATATATATATATATTAGGCTGGGTCGATTTTTAACCGATGTTGCCTGAGTGATTTTCGGTTCGGGAATGAAAAGTTATTTAACAAAAAAAAACTCGCGTGTAGCAACGTACACGTGGCAGAAGTGAAACTTCTTTAACAGTAAGAAATAAGAGAGATTTTAGTGTGAAATAGAGAGAGAAAGTATCTGAAAAGAAATTCAATCATGCCGACATGGAATAATAATTTTTCGAAAGTGTCACATATTAACTTTTATCTCTTAATTTTTTATTTTTTCCGTCAAAAATAACAGTTTTTTGTGCCTTATAGTTTTTTTGGGCAAAAATAACAGTTATTTTCTGCCGTTTATTTTTTCGGTCAAAAATATCAGGTAATTTATATTTGTTCAAGTCATTTTACCGATAATAAAATTTTGATACCATTATTTTCATCTCATCGGTGAGACATTTTACACATGGTGTCAACAGTTCAATCTGTCAAGCGGCCTTTAAGAAAACACAAATTGCTTGATATTTTTGACCGAAAAAATTAAAGTCACAAAATAACTGCTATTTTTGACCGATAAAATAAAAGTCAAAAGTAACCTTTATTTTTCCTCGAAATATACTAGGCAAGAAATTAACTTTTCAAGAATCAGTTTCAAATTTAAAAGCGACTTAATATTCGTGAGGCTGAGGACATTTGTAACATAATGGTATATTTGAAAAAGTCTTTCGACAATTTTTTTCATTTGAAAATTGTAAAATAACAGTTATTTTCGGTACTTGTTTTAGTTCAGTTGGTGTTTTAGTTGCTTTCGAATGTATTCTCAACATTGCTACTTTTTGAATGCTGAATTGCCTTTGCATAGTACTCTTTGAAGGAGCCTCCGAAAGCAGAGGCAAATCTTGTTCATTATTACCTCCTGCTTCCTGATCATAATAATTGCTATGTTAATAGAGGGCCTCATAAAGCAGCGAACGTTGATTGTTGAGTGTATCAACTTGGTTGGCTTTAAAACTTTGTTGAGATGATGGCTGAGTTCCAAAATACATTTTTACAAAGCATCGGTGTGTTTTTTCGGGATTGGTTCTTTGTAGATTCACAAAAATACACTGATGTTTCGTAAAAATGCATTTTGAAACTGTTTCGGATCGTTGTGTTTCGGATCGTTATTCTGCTGAAACACCCATCGAAACGGCATATTAAACTCTGCGTACGGCAACATGGTTTCACTCAAAATCCTGGTGTTTTTTAAAGCATTCATCTTTCCCTCTATGCGAAATATGGGACCTGTACCATTATATAAGAAACATCCCCAAACTATTATACTCCCACCGCCATGTTTAACCGTTTTTATAGTGTGTTGAGGGAGGAACTCGGTATTGTGGGTCTGCTCACAGAATCACCGAGGCAGACGGTCTGATTTAAATAAATTAACTTTGGTTTTATCTGACCAAAGAATGTTTCACCATTTGCTCGTTTGCCAATCAGCATGAAACCTTGCGAACTGTAATCGCTTAAATATGGTCAGCAATGGTACCTTCCGAGCAACTTTAGACTTTAATCCGTTTGTAATTAACAGTTTGAAACGTTAAAGTGGCCCTGTCAAAGAAATATTATTTTTGAAAGAAGCCACAAACAAACCTTTTTGTACGTAATGCGGGATTCGTCCAACCAAACTGATACTTATTTTGGATTGTTTCCACTCGGTTTCTGTTTTTTGTGTAAACTTTAATACACTCCCAACCATTTTCTTTGAGCAGCCAACTATACGGGCTATTTCCCCTTGATTGTTTCATAGTTTACGCAAATTTTTAATAGTTTTTCGGTTTTCAGGACTGCAGTGCTTGGCTTTTCCCATTTTCAGACCAAATTGTTTGAAACACTGAAATTTATTTTTAATCATAAAACTGAGAACTCATGTTTTGTAGTAAAATTTTGTTAAAATATATCTATAAATATTTTGTTAATTTATAAATATAAATTTTGTTATCATATATATAAAACTTTTTTAATTATAATAGTTGGTTCACAGATTTGCGAATAAAAAGTTCTTAAAGACAACTGTACAATATTCATGGGAGAAGTGGTTTTTAAACTACAGTTGGTTCACATCATGTTATGTTGTTGCAAAAAATTTTAATTAAGTAATATTATCAACAAGTGCTTGGCTTTATTTCATGGCTCACCAATGTATGCTCCTCATTTTCTGGGTCTTTCATTTCATCGGTACTGCTATTATTCTTAAAAATTAAAATTTGAGAAAAGTATTGTGAATAAAATACTAACATTTTTTTCATGCAAATTTTCCTCATACTTTCGTTTTCATTACGTTTCTTAATCTCTCCACTCGAGAGATCGTTTTCTACATAAATGAAGTACCGTGGCAACTGCAGTCACGCACTCTGGACGTCCTTTTTGTCTTTGCAGAATTCAAACTGCTAATTTTCAAATGAAATTGGTTATATTTATTGGAAACAAATGTTTTTTACATACATTTCCGGTGTTTATTTGGGAGAGGGGTAGGTTCGGACCCGTGAACCTATTTTTTATTTAGACCACTGTAATTTCATGCACAACTGCCAACCAGTTTCCAGTTGAATCTTTTTTTCTTATTTCGTCGTCTTTACAGTTAGTTTTTCAATTATTCGTTGGAAAACCGAGTTCGCTATTTATTGTTCGTTCTTAACCAAGCTTCGTTTTAGAAGTTTTGTGATCAAAACGAAAACATTTGGGGCATCCATTAAAAAAAAACCAATTTTGAAAAATTTCCAAATAAATAAGGACACTTTTAATATTGAAATCAGCAAACCGGTTGTCATATGTACCTCAGATATAGAGAAAACCCCGTGACTTAAAATTATAAGCAATTTGTTGCTGGGCTATCTTTAAATGAGTTCGTTAACATTACGTGATATGTGTGCTACTTATTTTTCCCTAGCTGTAGATTTCAAGTTGCTTGCATGCATCAAGTAATCGAGACAAGTCAAAGCGACACACACTTAAGAATTCTTAAATGTTTTAAATGAAAGAAGATTCTTGGTGGAGAAAGATATAGTTGGTGCATTGTAGACAGTTGCAAAATTTTGCTTAAAAACAGAATTTTAGTCTGAATTGAAAAATTCGATTAAAGTGAAAAAGGCTTAAATATATGGCATAGATCCAGTATTGAAGCTCACATGAAATTTTTTTCATTTTATATTTCTTGGTAGAGCCTTGAACCTACGACTTCTCGCCATGGGGCATATCGAATTAAGCCTAAACGACAGATTTCAACGATAAAACAGAATTTCAATTTTTCCTAATATTTTATTCTTTTATTTTATTTGCTTAAACAATTTTAATTTTCTTTCAAACATAAATTTTACCACGATCAATTCTCTCTTTTTAGAGTCAGAATTGTCAAAATCAATATATTTAACTTTTTTGACATTTCGTTTTGTCGCTATATTTCGTTGAGTATTTTTTGACGATTCTGACTTTCAGCTAGCCCTGCGGTTACCCTATTTGTTATACTATGAATTTAATTATCGAAAACTTTAGACATTTCAAGTCTGTCTCTCATGTAGTTATCTTTCAACTTTCTTTTGAATATATTTATACAGATTCTACACATATTATTTTATTTCTTTACAAACTAATCTCTCAAAAGAAATTTCAAATATTTACCAACTCAAATTAAAAAAGTAAATGCTTTATACGTTCTTTACTGAAATCGTTTCATAGTTTTTTTTTTTCTAAATTTTTTCTCTTTATATTTTCTATCATATGCAGAAGATTTTATATTTTGTGACATTCAGCAGAAATTTTACTAACGTTTTGTTATAGCAAAAAAAAAAAACAACAAAAAAAAAAAAATGGAGAAGAAAATAATAATTTTGCTCTCATTTTTTAACCATACCCGTCATACTTAATGCTAGGTATTCGTATATCAAAAAAAATTCAACATAACGACCCTCAACATGCCAGCTCAAGTTTATAATTTGAAATTCTTATGTTTGCGTAGTTAAGATGGCAGTTAGCATATTTCGCTGCAGTTTTGCATGCAGTCTGTAGTTGTGCTAAGGTGACCCTTCTGTGTTTTTATACGATATGAGGTAACTAGCAGGTCAAACAGAGGTTCATATGAAACAAAATAAAAAGTCAAATCAACATTTCACCCAAACATAACATAAACTTTAAACTTTTGTTAAGAAGTATAGTTAGCATTTACACCTGGCCACCTCTTTGCTCAACTATTTCCACAATTTAAATGTTTCACTGACAAAATTACCAACCTAAGTGCATGCAGTACAACATATAAATCCTGTTTTACTATCTACTATTTCTTCCGTGAGCTCTGCAAAAGAATATGAGATGCACTTTTTGCCGTTATGGCGAAAGGTTTGTATATGTATGGCTGCATATGTGAGTAAGTGTGCTGGAGTGTTTGTAAGTGGGTGTGTTTTTATATGTGGGTAGCTGTTTTGAAGTAAATTTACATAAGAAGGAAGTGAAAAAAAAGATTGCAGACTGAATCAAGCCAAATATGCGAAAATGGTGAAAATTTTACATGAATCCTAGAAACACTTCAAATGACTATTTTATGTACAAAAATGCGAAAGTTCATTTAAAGTAGATGAGAATATTAATGTTTAGTTCATAGGTTACACTTCAGGTGTCAATATTTAATCGGACAAAATTAAAATTTAAAATAGCCACAATTGTATGCAAGAATTGGTATTGAGAAATGGATTATCGGTTTATCGCTGAAGTCATATAAGCACATGCCATCAGGCATCTATGAGAAGGGTTCCAACAGAGAGATTTTTGTTCGACCCCACTTCATGAAGAATTCCAAAATAAGAGCTTTTTAATTAACTTTAGTCAAGTTTCGAAGACTATTTGACACAAAATTTGAAGTTTTAGCTAAATTTTAAACCAAATTCTTGATGAACTTTTGACAACGGTTTAATTTTAACGTCACTAGTATTGCCAGATTATTTTTCCAACGGAACGGGACAAATGTTGAGGGCTCTGCACGGAAAATAAAAATTTAAACATTTTTTTTTTAAATTCGTATTTTAAATACATATATCTTTGTTAAGGTACCAAGTTTTGGGGTTTTATGTTGTTTAGGCAAATCATAATTTATATAGGGCCAAATAGAACATAATTTTACTTTTCAATTTAGAGTTTTTTGAAAATCGAAGAACACTATTTGAGTGTTGTATAAAAATAAAGTAAATGTCACTTATTTTGCGCTAACACTCGTTCCAAGTGTCTATATCAATTTTGATTTTTGATCGTACTCTAAAAATTGTCTTGTGAAACTTCTGGAAAGTTTTTCCACCTACTTTTTTTGAGATAATCGGTCAGAAACTTGTTTTAAATAATTTGTTTGTTCCCAATGCCTTCAACTATCAACCTTTCAATATAAACAAAAAACGCCCAATCTTTAAAAAAGTTATTTCTATGCAACTTGAAGAATACATTAGGGGTATTCACGATTCAGTGCACTTGCCAGTGTAGTTGAGGACTTGTGCAGTTGTGCAGTTAGGTTTTCGTGAGCACACAAAAATTTTAATTGAGATTATTATTATAATTTTTACTGAGAATATTATTATAATTTAAATGAGAATATTATTTATCAAGTAATTGAAACTTAAACTCTTAAATGTTGCATCACTATTTCAAACCTGTCAAATTTTTCATTGTACACAACTGCTCAAGTCCTCAAGTCATCAACCCAGCAAACATTATGAGTCTTTTATGACTCTTTTAAGACTCATATTTATGAGTCTGAGCGCTCATAATGAGCTCATAAAAGACTCCGATAAGAGTGTGTTTCCCTTCCTGGAAGGGCACACAGATCTGAGTCCGAAATATGACTCTTAGAAGAGTCCGAAATAAGTATGTTTTAAGAGTCAGAATTATGAATGTTTTCGGAGTCTTATAAGAGTCATATTTAAGAGTCTTTTATGACTCTTAAAAACAAAAAGAATAGACCCATTTTCGTTTTATAATTATTAGTGTTTATTTAAAATTCTTAAACCATAACATATAAATTTTCTTTCATCGGAAGTTTCGATCTCTTGCATAATTTTGAAGAATGTCCAAAGTGTTGACTTTACGCTGTGTATTGAAATAACAAATGCTTCTGAAAAATTGTATTTAACAAAGCTGTTTATCGAAAAAGTTGCTCTGAATTATATATGGGTGGCTAAGTGATAATATGAGCGCTCAGAAAACCGTCATAAATATGAGCTTTTTCTGAGTCATAATAATGTGCGCTCATAAAACGTTCATAAATAAGAGTCTTTTCGGAATCATAATAATGTGCGCTCATTAAAGGTCCATAAATAAGAGTCTTTTCGGAGTCATAATAATGTGCGGTCATAAAACGGTCATAAATAAGAGTCTTTTCGGAATCATAATAATGTGCGCTCATTAAAGGTCCATAAATAAGAGTCTTTTCGGAGTCATAATAATGTGCGGTCATAAAACGTCCATAAATAAGAGGCTTTTCTGAGTCATAATAATGTGCGCTCATAAAACGTTCTTAAAATAAGAGACTTTTCAGACTCATTATTATGTGCGCTCATAAAAGGTTCATAAATAAGAGTCTTTTCAGAGTCATAATAATTTGCGCTCATAAAACGTTCATAAATAAGAGTCTTTTCAGAGTCATAACAATGTGCGCTCATAAAACGTTCATAAATAAGAGTCTTTTCAGAGTCATAATAATGTGCGCTCATAAAACGTTCATAAATAAGAGTCTTTTCGGAGTCATAATAATGTGCGCTCATAAAACGTTCAGAAAATACCCTCTTTTAAGAGTCATAAATATGAGCGCTCTTAAAAATGTTTATTGGGAAGTTTAAGGCAATAGTAGAAATGTAGTTGTGTAGATTTTTGACGTACGTATATTTTGTTTTTGTTAAGTGCACAAGTCCTCAAGTCCTCAAGTCCTCAACTACACTGGCAACTGCGCTGAATCGTGAATACCCCTATTAGTAATATTAATAAAAAAAAATCAACTATCTTATTTATAAAATCAAATGTTTGTCCCTCTGTCTGTCTATCTGTCTGTCTGTTCCGTATAGGCTCGCGCACCGTTTATCCGATTGAGCTGAAATTTGGACACCGACTACGTTTGAAAGAGAGAAAGAACATAGGGGGTATAAAAAAGTGGGCGAAAGTTTGTGGGCGTGGCATTCCATAATAACTTCTAAACGCCTGGACCGATTTCAATGAAATTTGGTATGAAGGTTCAACAGTGCCAAAGATAAAACATAGGCCATACAAATCTCCAAAGACTTCCGCAAGAGGGCGCTTTAAGTAGTGCATTTTTAAGACTCAATAACACCTAAACGTCTGAACCGATTTCAATGAAATTTGGTATGAAGGTTCAACTACAACCAATGTAGAGCATAGGTTAACAAAGTGGGCGGAAGTATATGGGCGTGCAACTTTATAATAACTCTTAAACACCTGAACCGATTTTAATGAAATTCCGTAAGAGGGTGCTTTATATGTGCGTAAAAAAACATAAAAGATAAAACATAAAATATAAAAAAATTCCAAAGACCTCCGCAAGAGGGCGCTTTAAGTAGTGTATATTTAAGACTCAATAACTCCTTAATGACTTGACCGATTTTACTAAAATTTGGTACGTGAAATAACTTGACCCTGCAACAGAATTGAGGCCTTTTCAATTTCAGAAAACTTCTGTGAGAGGGTGCTTTATTCAATCAATTATGTTCGGCTCATTCACGTCAAAACGGATGAACCGATTTGAATGAAACTTGGTTAACATTTGTATCTGTCACTGAAATAGATCCTATGCTTTAAAAAGTTCTTTCGACAAAAATCAAGAAATGAGCCGAAGGCAAACGAAGTCAAGAACCAAAGACTAACGAAAAAAAGCAAGTTTAACGAATACGAGCAGAAGCTATATAAAGATGAAAAAAAAATTAACCGAACAGTAGCTATCGACCGAAACCAAAGTTGAACAAAGATAATCCACAAATCGAATCGATGCTTGTAGGATTTTGTAAAATTTGAATTTTTTTCAGATAAAATTGCATATTAAATGCAAGCTAAGAGAAACTTTAAACTCATTTTTCTCGAAATGACTTTTTTTCAAAATGGATGACCATTTTCCTCAAAAACCAGACGTCAGATCGAGGCGTTGAACATGTTAATTAAATGTTTGTAGATTCAATTTTTTCTGTAATCATCTCATCAAAAACGATAATTTAAAAAATTTTAAAATTTAATTTATAATTAAAAAAAAAAAAATGTTAAAATGATAGCAGTTTTGAAAATCACCCTTTTTCTGTGCTCAAGGCACAACCCCGAGTAACATCGGCTTTCATCCGCTAGTTAATTATATAGATACGCAGGGTGATTAAAACAGATTTGTGGCTATAACTTTTTATTGGTTAGAGCTATAATAAAATTTTCTTCAAATATATTGTTCTTGAAGCTTGTTGAAGATTTTAAAAATATAAAACAACATTTTAAAAAAATTAAATTTCGTGCAAAAAATCATAGGGGGTAGCCTTGTTTTTCGATGACGCATGGTATTTATTAATTTATTTGTCATACAAAAACAAAAAACTATATACAATGAAAGAAAATCAAAAATGCAAATTGGAATTTTTTTCTTTTTACAACAAAAACAATTTTTATACCATTTTTTGAGAAAACATTCAATTTAGTGGACTCTTTTTAGAGGCAATGATTAAAATATAAATAATAAAGTAACGCTAAAAATGTTAAAATTTTTTTTAAGTCAATTAATTGCATTTAAATACAAAAAAGAAATAAATTAAATTTTTTATAAACTGACAGAGATATTCGCTTCCAAATATAGAACGTTAAATTTCAGAGAGTTTTTTTCTCCGTATTGGCATTTGGTAAAAATACACGTTAAACAACTACAGGCAATATTAAGAAAATTCATTAAAAATACATTTGGTAAGATAATTACTGTAATTGTCAACACATTTTAAAGAAAATTGAACAAAAATTAAGAAAAACAAAAAAAATTTTGAAAACTGTTAAAATTTGACTGAGTTGTTTGCTCGCAAAGTGGAACTTTTGATTTTGGAACTGCATTTTTCGGACAATTGACATTTGAGAAATGCATAAAAGATAATTTTGGTTAAAAATTTTTAGTTTTGAAAAAACTCAAATTCGATCAATTCATAAGCTCTTCTTGAACTAAATTTAAAATCGATAAAATAACGGATCTTTGTAGAAAAATTTTATTTCTGTTTTAAAAGGTTGGGCACCCCCTGAAGTGAAATCACAATTTTTAAAAGTGGTTTGCACAATTTCAGCCAAAACCTGATTAAATGACATCTGAATCGATAAAATGGGTCTATTAGTCTGGGAGGAGTTGAAGTCACAAAAAAAACCTTAGCCTATTAATTATATAGATTTTTAAATATGTATTTATCATTTTTTTTTTTATTTGTAATATAAATAAGCTTTGCAAATGAAACATCTACTCGCACGGGAAGTTCCTGTTAAAACGTTGAAAGGTTCATTAAACTATCATCACGTAAGAGACCTCTGCGACTTCATCATTGCTTAAGAATTCATCAGATTCAAGACCATTTTTCTTATCGTCATGTGTTCATTCTCCATAGAAACTACTTCTTTAGTTTCTTTCATGAAAACAAACTTAATTGGTCTGCATTAAAGTGTTGATGAAGGTGTTGCATTCTCCCATAACACCTGATTTGTTAATATATCAATCCGCCTTAAGGCGGTCTTCTCATTCAAAACCCGTTTTTTGGACCCTTTTTAAAAAAATTCTTATTTGAAAACGCAAAGAATAATTGAAAATTTTTTTTATTTATTGTATTACAAAAGTTTCAAAGTAAATAAAAAAATTTTTTTTGCCTCGATACATGGGCTGTTCAAAAAGTAATGAGACTTCAAAGTTGGTGGTGAAAAAAAAGGTGTCGTCACGGCGGCCACGATTCCGGGTCTCCGGAGCGTCTGAAATGAAAAAAAAATCGGGGTTATAATCAGTATAGATGTAATTCTCGGGTGAACCTCAAGCTTAATTTTGTGATTTTTTTTGACAAAATGGCGGCCATTCAAAAAAAAACATTCAATTTCGGGCTTTTTTTTTGTAGTTTAGTGTAAAAAAAAAATAGTAAAAAATTTTTTAAAATTATGGTCGAGGTTCATCCGAGAATGGTGACAATTCTGCGTCGATTCCACTTTGTTTCATGAAAATCGGTTCAGTTGAACTGGAGATATCATGGCCGCCAGTTCGAAAAACGTGGTTTCGAGATAAACGCGTTTAAAGTTTGAAAATAGTTCATTTTGACGAAGACCTTGCTTCACAAAAAAGGCTGTATCTTCTAAAGTATTTCGAATTTCTAAAAATCCTTTTAGGGGCATATTCACAACTACCCAAGCTATAAATAAATGCAAAAAAAAGTCGAAAAAAAAGTTGCTCAATGAGAAGACCCCCTTAATAAGAACGGTGTTAAAAAAAGATTTATATTCAATGATCATAACTTTCTTAAGCGGCACAAAAACAACAATAAACAAAAACTTATCCGTATTTCCTCAACAGAAAACTTTTGCTTATAAAGACTGTAGCCTGAGTTTCGATCCATTCCCCATTTGCTTCTAAGAGCAAGCTTTCCAGATGGTCTTCCATTTTTACAATGGTCTAAAATTTCATTTGTTGTGATGCGCATGAGAGATTGCAAATCTAATTCTGCTAAAATTTCTGTTACTTTGATTTTTTGGTGTCAAAGTTCAAGTTCTTAATGGAATAGAGAAAACAATTTTGGAAAACACTTGGAAAACAATTTTTATGCAATCGATTAACAAATTTTCTCAAAATTTTGTATTTTGAATCTAATAATCCTTAATCAAAATACAGAGAAAGGGCTTCGCTTGGCTCTAATATTTGTTTTATAGATTTCGATTCTGTGCGCCCACTTCTCTCATCAGCTTTTTCATTAGCATATGTTTGTTTTTGCACACATGGTTCATTTATAAGCATTTCAATTCTTCGCATTTTTGTTTTTTCTGAAGCGTTTTCGAATTGTATTTGAGGTCTGGCGCGTTTTCCAGTACTTCTTAAAAAATTCATAACTCGGTCAAAAACAAACATGTTTCCAAAATTATTTATTATTGTACACTGAGAAAAAAAACATACTTTAAAATTAAACAAATAATTTTGAAATAGAAATTTAACGCCTTTGCGTTTCTACAAAACAAAAATTAAAACAAGTGTGTTTAATTTTCAACTACCAATAAACTACTTTCTTTTTTTTATTTTCTCTCATTATTTCTTTGAAAAAACAAACAAAAATTTGAATACAAGAAAATTTTTGAATTTTTTGAATTGGTTTGAAAAATATCGAACATACGATAAAATAAAAACTAATTAACTAATTATTAAAATATATCAAATGCAAAATTCTTCGAATGGAGTTAACATTCGGAAGTCCCGAGGGTAGCTGTCTGTGCATCTGATGCTAAAAACTCGGTAAAAAAATGGCATCGAAATATGCTTTAAAATATTTGTTTTAAATTTTAAAATTTTTGTTTTAAATTTGTTTTTCGTAACAAAAACATTGTTTTAGAAACAAAAACTTTTGTTTTGAATTTAAATTTAAATACAGTTGTGATTAATTTTAATGAATTTGTTTCAAGCTCTATTTCAAAAACAAATTCGTTAGATATGAACACAATTTCATTTAATTTTAACACATTTTTCCTTCAGTGTAGAGAATTGAACAAACTACAAGAAAAAAAATTTAAAAAAAATACATATATTTTTCACTCCAACATGGTTTTATAGAGCTCCAAACTGGAGGCAGAGAAAAAACGCGGCCTCGTGGCTGCAGCGCTGGGAGTCGCAAAAATTGTCCGATATGGAAAATAAATGGTTTTTTTTTTATCTTAACAAAATTGGCTATCGTATGAAAGGATTCTTTTTTTTTAAATTATTTTCAATTTTTGGTGAAGTTCCAAATTTTAAAGTGTGTTTTTTCGAAAAAAATATTGACTTTAAAAATTCATAAAAACTCGAAAAAAAATTTTTAAAAAAACGCGTGTTAAGATAATTTTAAAAAATACAATATTTGCTCTTAGAATCTTAAGAATATTTACTAAAATTCAAAATTATAAAAAAAGTCGATGCAAAAAAACGGTTAATGTCATGTCCTCCCTTAAACTTAGTTTTAGTTCTTGACGTGGTTTAAATTTTAAATCCATGCGGGACTAAGTTTTAGTATTTGGTTTGGTTTAAATTTTAATACAGTTTCGGTGTCGTCATATACAAAGTACAGATTGACTTAAATTTAGTCCAAGATTTTTAACTTTGTTGTGGACGTTGTAGCATGCTAGCTTGCCGCCAAGTATCATCGATAGTTACGAGTTAATGTCTGTTATTCTTTTAATCCCTTAAATCCTTTTCTTAATGAAAAACAAAAAGTTATTTTCAAGTTTCTAGAAAAAAAAGTTCAACAAACACTTTGATTTCGATTTTTTTTTTATTTGAAGAATAAAGTTTGTTGCTACACTGAGGGAAATATGTGTTAAAATTAAATGAAATTGTGTTCATATTTAACGAATTTGTTTTTGAAATAGAGCTTGAAACAAATTCATTAAAATTAAACACAACTGTTTTTAACGTTAAGTTCAAAACAATAGTTTTTGTTTTTAAAACAATGTTTTTGTTATGAAAAACAATTTAAAATAAAAATTTTTAAAATTTAAAACAAATGTTTTAAAGCATAATTTTTTCCATGCCATTTTTTTAGCTTTTCCGAGTTTTTGGCAACAGATTCATAATAAGCTACCTCCGGGACCCTCCGAAAACCAAATGTTAACTCCATTTGATGAAGCTTGCATTTTCAATATTTCAATATTAGTTAATATAAATTAAATTAGTTTTATTTTTTCATTTGGTCTATATATGTCAAACCAATTTAAAATATTAAAATATTGTCCTTATATTCAGATTTTTGTTTGTTTTTTCAAAGAAATAAAAATGAGAAAATTAAAAAAAGAAAGGAGTTTATAGGTAGTTGGAAATCAAACACACTTGCTTTAAATTTTGTTTTGTAGAAACGTAAAAGCATTAAATTGCTATTTTAAAATTTTTGTTTGATTTTAAAGTATGTTTTTTTTCTCAGTGTAAAAACTAAAATTTTTAAATTAAAGGACATATAATTTGAATTTAAGGTTCAGAGTTCATACCCTTTAGATTTAGTTTATCTATGTATAAGTTTCTCTTGTTCCCAGTAAAGTCGAGGTGGGTTTGTTCCAGAGGAGGATTAGCTTAATCATTTCCTAAGTGGAAGAGCCTTTGTTTATGTCATTCTTGTCTTATCAGCCATTTATATAGGCGTAAAAACAGTTCCAAGTTTGCATTGAGGTACAATTATTTAAAGGCGTGTTTGTCAGAATGTTTATAGAAAAAATTTTTAGTGTTGCTTTAAGGCTCCATTTACTCTTTGATTGAACTCGCTTTAGTGTTTCTTTTTTATTGATGTAACAAAAATCATTTAAATGGTTTTGCATCAGCACACATACTATTATGTAAATAAAGTTCCACACAAGTTAAGACTTTAAATGTAAATTTCAATGATGATACACTCAACAAAATATTTGAGTAGAAAAGAAAATGTCTTTAATTTTGACTTTACAATTCATTTAAAAGACTTCTTTATAGCCTGTTTCAAAAGAGAAGAACATTTTCGCGCATGTTTGAGAATAAGAAAATAATTTTGAGAGCGTTCTTCATTCTGATTGGTTGACATTAAAACAAAAATGAATATTCTCAGAGCAGAAAAATTAATAAAAAAAAAATTAATGTATATTCCTAAATTTTGTTGTTCATCGCAACTAAATTTGTATTTTCAAAATCAACCAATCAAAATTGAAAAAAAGGGGGGCGTCAAAAAATAATTTGTTAGCCAAAATTTCACTTCACAATTTTTTCTTCAGAAAATAATATATTTTTTATGTAATTTGTATTTGATTTCTCTCTCAAGATGCAGGTTGCTACAGGACGTCGGTGCAACACCGTACTTGTGCGATCATTTGTTCTGAATGTTTGCGCCTTTAAATATATAGAAAAATAGTAAAAATCACTCAAAAAAAGCAAAGTAAAGTTCAGCGAAAAGAGTGAAAAGAGCACGAAATTACGCTCTCAAAAATTTTCTAGCTTTAAAAATAATTTCTCACTGTGCATCGAAAAATGAAACTATAAAATGTTCTTCTCTTTTGAAACGGGCTATACTAGATAAGATCTTAAAAAATTATAAAAAAATTTTAGTTTTTTGAAAATTAAAAAATTCTTTTAGATGATTTCGTTATATTGTCTGATACCAAACAAATATTTTAATAACGTTTACCAGGATTTCAGTAGAGTGTGTACTCACACACACACACACACACACACACACATACACACACCTAAACAACTATGACAACATCTGCTCTATGCTGTTGTCCTTAAACGAAATGGCAAGGCAAAAATATAAAATGAAAAGAAATTGAATTGAAAACTTAGAGTAATGAATGGAGGAGGGTGTTTCGTTGCGAAAGCTTCTTATTTAAAAGAGTTAAGTATGGGGTAAAGCATATGTTTGCATATGTGTGTGTGTGTGTGTGTGTAATATTTTCAATGTCTGCTCACAACTATACAAACATTTGCTTACATAAGTATTTAAATATTTGGTAAGCATAGAATACGAAAATAGAATTCTTTGTTTTGTTTTTTTTTTAAACGAAAATCAACATTTCCGTTTATTGCTAAGAGACACGTGGTGCGTTTCTAAGAGTTTGTATGTTTGTAATGTGTATTAATATATATAAATTGTGCATGTTGAATGCAGAGATATAACAATGTATGTACATTAAATAAAAAAAAAAATGAAAGTAATTGAAGGCTTGATAGTAGAAAAATTGAGACAGAGAATGGGAGTGAAAGAATGTCTTCAAGCAATGTGTTACTCAGTGTTTGAAGCAGAGTACGAAATCGAAAGCTTGTGTGCCTTTTTGTAAGAGAACCGTTCAAAAAGGTTCTCAAAAAATTGCATTTGTTTGCGTACGCGTACTCTATAAAAATATTTTATCGTTCTTGTCAATAGGCGTAAACGTTTCGATGAGGTTTTAAAGTGAGATCTATTTCTGGGCACTCATCAAAACGTAGGTACCCATTACTGAGAGTGCAAGTTAGTATATAATGCCCTATAGATAAGTATAAAACTTGAAAGTACAATAAACCTAAGCAAAAGAACACAAAGATTATGTATTTGTACATGATCTCCATGGATCGCATTCATGAATTTTGGTTCAGTATCTAATAACATGAGTCATATGTTACACATACGTATTACCAATAACGTGAGTCACATGATTCATAGTTGAATCATTCATAATATTTGTGAATATAATTCATAAAACTCATGTACAAATAGAGGAGAACAAGAATAGTTCATAAGATATGCGTCTGAACAAGTTACATAAAACAATAAAAAATTCCATAAATGTCATGCAAAAATACAAGAGAAACATGAGTCATTCATAATTATTGTGAGTAAATTTCATAAAATTTGTAAACAAATACGAGGAGAACAAGAAAAGTTCATAAGATAAGTGAACATGCAAAAATCTCATGCATATAAACAAGGAAAACGTACAACTATACATGATCACTAAAAGAAGAATTCATTTAAGCATTTCATGATTTTTGATATGGTTTGAACTAGAGATGGGCGCGTGAGTGATTTTTACTCACGATAACGCATGCTCACGATGTGATTTCATCTAAACACGCACGCTCACGATCAAAAATAATTTCTTTGATCACGATCACGCACGATCATGATGTGATTTCTTCTAATCACATTCTTAATCACGCTTTAAAATAAGTTTTTTGATCACAATCATGCACGATCACAATGGCATATTTTACTCACGAGTTCTCACGAATACATTTTATTGGAAGAAGAATACACATAAGTTTTTATTAAAAGTTTATTAAGAGTACCTCTGGAAAAACCAGCATACAGGAAGGAACAGCAGCAACAGAGAGGTAAATACAGCACTATAAAAAGAAAATTGATAAAATTTCTCAGCTTATTATTTGTATTTAAATTTACCAAAATTGCTTCAAGTTGTCGCTGACGTTTCACAAAATAAGTAAAGAGAGCGAAGTTAGTTGTTGTCCCACCTTTAGAAGTGGTTAGTGTTGCATTTTGTATGCGATTGATAGCGAAAGCGTAAGAAAACTTCATAACGAAATTTGGCACAGGTTTGAAACATTTTTGTACACAAGTCGTGACACGAATAAATTTAAGTCACGCACGAGAAAAATTTAATCACGCTCGATCACGAATTTTTCGTGATTTTTTTATCGATTCACTCACAATCACGACGTGATACGTCGTGACACGTCGTGTCACGTCAAAATTCGTGACACGCGCCCATCTCTAGTTTAAACCATTAAAAAAACTTAAAAAAAAATGGCTCTATGGTTTCCTTGGAGGAAATTATATGACCAAATTAATACATGTAGTTTGGTCCTGTAAATTTTTTTAATAAATATATTACGCTAAGATTTTCTTTGAAAGAAATTGGATGCTTAAGAATTTTTTGGACTTGTGAAGGCACAAAAACAAACCAACAAACAAAAAATCTGTTGGAAGATTAGCTTTACATTTTTGTAACCTTAACTTACAACTTTGTCTGCATTAAAAATGCAAAATGACGCCTGTTTCAAATTAAAAACCAAGTCATTTTTGTTTATCATGTTAAATAAACGAACTTTAAATAGAGCTGTTGAAGTTTATTAAAGTAGAAAATCGTTTCTTCTTACTTCAAGGACATTTCAAGCTATATAAATACTCAATTATGAGCTGTTCAAAGTCATTTCGCTAGCTTGAATTGAGTTCAGAAATTGGCTTTATTCCTCTCTATCTCTATATCTCCCTAGTCACAGCTTTTGTCGTACAACGACAACATTGTTGCTGCAGTTGTTGTTGTTTTCATTTTTAACTTAATTTGCAGCTTTAATTAAAAGTTCACACAATGTAGCACCGCAATTATTATACTTAAAAAGGAGCCATCCTTTTTTTAAATTCTATAGGTTTGAACTTTTATGTGTATGTTTGCAAAGTGGGTTGGTTGGTTGGTTGGTTGTTGGTTGTGTGCAATGTTTTTTAAACATATAATAAATATAAAAAAAAACTGTTATTGTTTCAGTCAAAACTCACTGATGAGCTTGATTACTTTGAAGCAGAGCTATTTTTTTGTTGCAGAGCTTTATTTAGTACCAAAAGTGAAAGTGGGCGTTATAAAAATGAGTTTCTGTGCTTTTGTCAAGCACACACTTTTTTGTCGAAAATGACAGTCATTAAATTGAATCGAAGTTTTACAAAACTATATATGGGCATTTCCAAACTGGCGTTTTGTACGTTTTGTACGAAAATATTAAAAAAAAAAGAATGAAGGAGTCTAAGTTTTAAAAAACTTTTTTTTATATTTGCGTAGTAATTAAGTAGCACTATATTAAGTAAAAAAATTATAACAATTGACTCTTAGAATGAAAAGATATAAGCTAAAATATGCACGGCGTGACGTTACAAAATACAGAAGTGGTTTTAGACTTAGATTAGAAAATTTGCAAAACTCTGCGAATTGGGCAAGACTTTTTAAACAAAACTTTATTTGGAAGAATTTAGAATCATATAAGTTTATTTTGCTAGTTATCAAATTAAAAAATCCTTTCTCAGTTTTTTTTTATTAATCTAAGTCATATGGCGTAACGTTACTGGCGTTACGTTACTTACATTTCCATCGGAACATTTAAAGTTTAAATTTGTTTAATAAAAATATTTGACATAAATAAAACATAAAGTTTTGCTATTATATATAATATTTTTTTGAACTCCCTCCCCATCGACCATGAGAAGTTGGAAAAAATTCCACTAAAATACTTGCAACCAAATTCAGTAATAAAATCAGGCAAATTTAGAGCAATGTGGCGTGACGTTACTCACTTTTTAAATTTAATATAAAATTAACGGTTTTTCTTCTTAATGATTTTTTTATAAAATTGACTAAACTTTATTAAAATTTATTAAAATGCAAAAAATGCACGCACTTTTGAACGTCAGCGTAGAAAAAATAGAACTAAATGCTTTTTGTCTGGCGTGACGTACCTCAGAATATCATTCACAGCAAATAAAAATTTTACCGTTAATTGATATTTCTTTGCTCTTTTGCATTTATTTTGCGGTTAGTTGTTGTTGTAGAAAAAGTTTTGCATAAGAGAGCAATTGCACAATTACTCTTAGAAATGAAAATTGTAAAGAGAAAATGATCATAGAAATAAACAAAACTGACCAAAACTTTAACTTTAACTTGGTAGCCCGATCAGTGTTGTCGTTTTTGCTATTTATAGCCAAAAGTGGCTATGTTTTCTGATCGTGATCAATTTTGGCTATTTAGCGAGCTTATTTTTCAATTGGCTATTTTTTTTTTTACTCGGCTATGTTTTTGCGTTCCGGCGAAAATTAATTTTTTATTATATATATAAAATTTTCAATTGCCTGAGAATCGCCAGCGAATCGCTTGGAAAATCAAGCAATTGCCTTTGAGCTCATCTGAACCGCCGAGAGGAGTTATAAGAAATTCGCCGAAAAGGGCGGCAAATGAAGTCCATTTAAGAGTTCTCAGCAATTTGTTCCGAAGCATCGTTGTTTTGTCCGAATTCAATGAATTTTTTTGTGAATTTGTTTTGTATTTCGCTTTGATATAATGCGACGTTGCTTCGAAACTATACTTGTTCAAGTTTTTGTTTAATTTTAACGATTTTTCAGAGCCCGCTTCATATTCCCCATGATAGAATTTGAACATTTTTCAAAAATCCATCTGCCAACAATCACCAAAATGAGCGAAGGAAGATTTTGAAAATTTTCGTGACTCGCGCATTCATTGCTTGAGCATTTGAAAAGCGATGCATTTTCCCAAAAACACTTGGGCGAATCACTGGTGCATCGCAAAATCCACTTCTCTGCCAATCGTCTTCCAAATGTTTGCAGGGAAATGATTTAAAATTTGTACGTGAGGGTGAGTTCTCTCTTTATTTGAACACGACCTGCTAGTGATGTTAATCGTGCAGCCAAGCGCAAGAATATCCAATAATTTGACATGTGACATCTCCAATCGTGTGCCACATAAGAGTATGCAACAATGTATATAACTTTGATCATTGAAAGTAATTTCGGTTTGTTTTCAAAAGTAAAATTAAGGAAGTCAGCATGGAAAAGTAAGTTGATATCTACTCCGCCACACATAAAACATTCTTCACTTGTTTCACTTGATTTCACTTTCTCATCTACTTATCTATCTCCCATTTCTGAACCAAGGCAAACTTGACTGAATAGGTTTGACATCTGAAATTCTTGGTTCGAAGTTAAAAAAAAAATGTATACGTTTTTAACTTCCGAAAATGCAAACCTTATTTTTTAAAGTTTTTTCTATTCTTATCAAGTAAAAAATAAATTAGCTAAAGTCCTTCTATATTAAAGGTCCGTCTATATAAAGGCTATATGCCCTATATGTGTTTACAATATGCTCTTACATTTTTAACACATAATTTTTTTTAACATATTTAAAAACAAACATGTTTGTAAATCTGTTTTCAGTAAAAAACGGTACTATGTTGTACAAAATACTAGTTAGTTAAAAAAGGTATGAATGTTTGTTTTGTTTCTTTTTTTCTAATTAATCTTCTGGCTAATTTTTTAAATTTTGGCTATAATTATTATGAGCTTTAGGTATAAAAATAAATTTACTCCGGCAACACTGAGCCTGATATCGTGCCATCGCAACATGTGAAAAATTTGAACTCTCTAATTAAAATAATTTTGAATATTTCTCTTTAATAATACAATTAAAAAAAAATGTTGGTTAACTTTAAATTTTTTTATTTTCATACGTCAAAAATGCGAAAATAAGTATGAAAAAACAGAAGATAGATCAAAATATTTACTGTGAAAATCGATTTGCAGAGTATCATAATTTCGAATTCGAACAATTCAACTTTCAAATCGCGTTACAGAGTAGGCCCCTGAACGACCCTCTTCGAACATATATTTTTCAAATATTTGGTCAAAAAGCTATGTATTCAAAATATCCTTCCAAGAGAGAGAACAAAGTTGATATGACGAAGAGCAAGTGTATGAAAATGTACTCAAAATGTGGTCGTGGTACTTACGTACTTTTCATTATTAAATTGTACTGAAAAAGTACAATTGTATTGAAAAATCCAACACTGCCTGAATCCGTTTGGCCCTCTGCCCCCGTGCGCACGTTGCCACCAATGTTTATATCGTATATGAACTAATTTTAAGTATATACTAAGTCCGCCTGAATAGTTGGCCCTCTGCCACCGAGCGCACTTTGCCACTAATATTGTTGTTGTTGTTTTTTATTTTCTATCACTATCTAGATTTAATCGAGAGATATTTCAACAAATAAATTCAAAGTAAATAAATTGTAAGGATAATCACTTAAATAATCTTAATTTATAGGAAAAATTTAGAAAAAAAAACCTACATTAATATCACTGGTTATAAATATGGGGATGTTTTGAGATCAGTTTCTTTACTTTTCTATAAAAATAGAGAGAGAGAAACCACTGGCTACGACAAACTCCTCAAGAGGGCATACACGGTTAAAAATCTTGGACTAAATTTTAAACTTTTTTGGATTACATATAGGACACGACTAAAAAAAGATTATTTTTTAATCCAATGAAAAGTTTTAAATTTTTCAATCCAAAAAGGATTTATTTTTAATCCGCAAAAAGTTTAAAATTTCTTTATCCAAAAAGGAATAATTGATAATCCACAGAAAGTTTAATTCCAAATTCACTGCTTTTGTTGCTGACGCTGCCACTGCTAGATTGTAATTTGCAGGCAGTAAAATACGAAACAGCTGATCACTGCCACTGTCACTGACACAGCTGCTGCCACTGCCACTGCTGCATTGTAATTCAGCTATTAAATAACATTATTACTTTTTCTTGAAAATACTACCTTATTACAAATTTGTAGTCCAAAAATAGTCGTAAACTTAAACTTTTTCGGATTAAAAAAAAATTAAACTAAAATATGGAATAAAAAATAGTACTTTTAGGATTAAAAATTCCTTTAAACCAAAGTTTGGATTAAAACCTAGTCCAAAATTTTTAACCTTGCAACAAAGATCCGATTTGTGAGGAAACTTTTAATAATCTTTATAAGGTACAATGGGCACCGTAATGTGTTTAATTTGTACAAAAGACCGTTGTGCCACAAAGAGTCAAAAGCTTTCTCAATACCTAAAAATACCACCCCGGTGGAATACCTATTACTTTTATTCGATTTAATAATATTAACTACTCTTTTGACCTAATGAGTTGTACTGTGTCCGGCTCTGAACCCAAATGGAAATTGGTTTAAAACATTGTTATCATCAGTGAGCCTTTAAAGTCTTAAAAGGATAATTTTTTCTAAAACTTTGCCAACAATGTTCAACAAGCTTATTGGCCGATAGCTTGAAGGTAGTTTCGGATCTTTATTCTGTTTTAATATCGGTACAACTTTAGCTTTTTTAAAACATTGCGGAAAATAGCAAAAACGCAAACAAAAATTACAGATTCTAACTAAAACGTTTAGAGCCGAGTCTGGAATATTTTTAAGAATAATATTGTTAATATTTGGCCCTCTGCCACCGTGAGCACTTTGCCAATAATGTTTATAATATATTTTATATAAAAAAAGGGAATACAACTAAAACAAAGGGAAGAAAATAGATTATTAATCGTGCCGAGCTAAAGCCTTTGAGGTTTAGTGATTGTGTTGACCTTAACGTCAGTCGTGACTAATTCTGCGATTAATTAATCTCTTTAATTTCTGATTAAGAAAAATTTACTTTTGCCCAAAAGTTACGAGATCCCTTGGACGGACCCTATAGCGGCTGAGCATACCTCAGCCTTCGAAACAAAAACACCCGCATTGTAGCGTACAACCTCATTTCCCCCGTTTAAAAGCATGCTTTTGCCGTTATCACTGAACGTGATTTGTAGTTTGCTTAAAATGGGCAATTAGCAGGAAAATAGGGCCGGTAAGTTCAGGTTGAAAATATATTATTTATTTAATTCCTTCCTGACAATATTCAGTTGTCAGTTTTAAAATCTCCTTTAATACAAATAATAAGAAAATTTAAAAAATAAAATATTTTTAGCAGCGTTAAAAGTAAGCTTGGAAAAAGTCAACAAAAACATTAAAGCTTTTAGCTTAATTGGCAAATGCAGCTGCATTTCAGAGCTTAGACACTCCATCACCGTATGCAATTTATTTATTTTAATAAAATATAAAAAATCAAAAAGATACAAATGAAAAATAGTTGTCACAGTGGTTTTGCGCCAAAATTTTATTGTGCAGCTTGTGCAAAAGTTTTCATTTCGCAAAGAGTGAATGAGTTAGTGAGTTATAGCTATGTTTAAATAAAGTTTTTATGTGTTGTTGTTGTATGCTTGTATAAAGCTGATGGCAGGTATTTTTCAAATATTTTTTTATATACGTTAAGTGCGCTTAAATGAATGTTTATTTAACTGATTGATGTGTTTTGCAGCATTTTAGCAAGTAGATTTTTTTAAGAAAAAAATAATATAAACAAATTCAAAAGCACCAAATTTAAACTTATTTAAACTAGCCATGCCATATATTCGCTTATTAGTATGCCGCCGTTTGAAGTATGCTAACGAACGCACGGACTATTTGAAAAATACAACAGCAAACAGGCAACAGAACAAAAGCTTAACAACAATAACAACAATGTGATAATTGCCAACAGTCAACAGGAGGAATAAGAATCAAAAACAACAAACAGAGCAAACCATAACCAAAGTCAACGTTATTGTTTACTTCCGTTTCCGTCATATTCAACAGCCAATAGTGAACAATGCCCAAACTAAGCTTGTTACACACACAAACAAACTTCAAACCCACACCAGCACCACATAAAAACAAAAGCAAAAACAAACAAAAAAGCACCAAAAGATAAAAAGAAAAACATAACAAAACAAAAACAAATAATGCACTCTTACCACCAAACACATTGCCAGGATAATGATTGCCAGCCATGCCTGCCAACGTCCAGGCGGAAAGGACAATAACATAAAATGTGATTGCTATGAATTGCGTCTCATCTCAAAATGGCGTTCAATGGTAAGGACGCAACAGCAGCTAGCTGGATGCCTCACAAGGACAATAAAAGCTGAAAAGGCATAAAACAATGGCACCCACAGAGACAAAGGATGTTAGAACTGACAGCGAAAAGTGACTGAATCTGATGCAAAGAATTAATGAATGGCTGACGAAGAACAGGTTGAATGCGGCATGAAATCGTGCCATTGTCGAAGGTGAGTCAAGGTGAATATAATCATAATAATAGAATTGAAGAAGCTGTAGCTGAATGTTCTTCTTTGTTCTTGTTTCTTTCGTTTAGATCGTGATTCGTTAGATTGTCAGATTGTGGGTAGTATGCATTAGTTAAGTTCAAGTAATTAGCTGGAATGAGCTTAACGATTCCGTTTTCTATATGGCAAAATACAAAAGAATAATAAAAAAAAAGTTTGAAAGGTCCTTAGCGCAAGCTGATTGAATTTAATAAAAATAAACAGACAATTAAAAAAGAAAAGAAACAAAAGCAAATGATCAAAAAAACAGAAAAATAAGTAGCAAATAATAAAATCTTAAGCTTAAGTAACAAAACATGGCAGTTTAAAAAGAGCTAATAAAGCCGTTTATTCCGCTAGATCTGCAAAGATTGCCAACAAATACTTTTCAGTGACTGAACAGTTCGAAGTAATGCTTTTAACTTTTGCTAAAATAAGCACTTTGTTTTTAATATGGCCATTAAATATACATAATATAACGTTATCAAAAGTGACCTTAATAAAAAAAAGTGTAGAATTCATTTGGTAATAATTTTGTGATAATTTTTTGAACAAAAAAAGTTTTTTTTTCATTTTCTTATCTTCAACCAAAAATTGTGGCTCCAAATATCTTAGAACACATATATTTTTTTTATCGTATCTACCGAGATATTCGACATGAATTCAAAAATTAGATTCACTTCAAGCAGTATTAGACTAGTCTAGAGGCACAAATTATGAGTGTTTATTTTTACAATACAAAAAAAAAAATTAAAAAAAAAAAAATGTTGTTGACAATGGAAAAAATTACTGGTTGGTAAAGTGAGGAGCTGACCCTTCAAGTGATATGAAAGAGAAAATATTCTTAATTAGTAAGAATGTCGCTTCCCTGCAAACATTTTTAATCGCCTGAGAAACTCCAGCGAATCGCTTGGAAGATGAAACGATCGCCGGCTAGCTCTTCTGAGAGTCTTCCGGGAATCACCGAATGTTAGCAGCTGAGGCCATAAAAGCGAATCGCCGGGAAGTCTCTCCGGCGAATCGCCAAGAGGAGTCTTAAGCGATTCGCCTGGAAGATTCGCGAACGATTCGCCGAGAGGAGACTTAAGCAATTCGCCGGGAAGATTCGCCAACGAATCGGCAGAAGGGGTTTTTGTTTGTTGCAGAGCATCGTTGTTGAATGTTACAAGTTGTTGCAAGATTGAACTAGCGGGCTCTTCAGACGTTGTTTTATCCCAGTGTCATGAAGTTTTTTAAAAGTTAAATTTTTTGATTAATTCAAACTATTTTTCAGAGCCTGCTTCATATTACAATGATAGATTTTGAAAGCTTTTTAAAAAGCAATCTTCCAACGATCGCCGGAATGAGCGAAGGAAGATTTTTAAACTTTTTTGAATCGCGCATTCATCCCTGGGGCGATCAAAATCAATCAATCCATCTTCCAACGATCGCCGGAATGAGCAAAGGAAGATTTTGAACATTTTTTGTCAATCGCGCATTCATCGCTTGGGCCATCGAAAAGCGATCCATCTTCCAAAGAACCCTTAGGCGAATCGCTAGTGCGTCGCCAAATGATCTAATCTTCCAATCGTCTTCCAAATGTTTGCAGGGTTAGGTCTAAACTACGCAAATTAAAAAAGACCATTTTGTTTTTTTGCAAAATGGCGTTTGAAAAAAGTGATTCTTGCCGTTTTTTTCAAAGTTTTGAATTTTTTCAAAATAGTGAAGAACAAAATATTTACATTATTATAGTTCCAACCATAAGAACCGGTACAACAAGTTTTGCTAAATTAAAAACTTTTCCTTAAAAGAAATTTTAAATTTAATGTAATTCATATTTTTACCTATGCTTAAATAGATATGCATTTCAATTATATTTACACAAAAAATATTATTAAGTTATTGGCTGCTTTCCATATGCTCGTACTTTCCTTACAAGACCCTCCATTAAATGTTGTACAACCATTTCTGACACTTCTGAGGACGCCTTACGTCACATGGTTTTCATTTCAGGAATAGATTTCGTTGCTTTTCCAATTTTTTTTTAGCTTTCCTTTCATTAAAGCCCAAAAGCTTTCGATACGTCGCAGTTCTGGCACATTTGGTGGATTCTGATCTTTTGTCACGTAATGAACATTGTGATCATTGTACCACTTCTGAGTGACTTTGGCGTAATGTGCCGGTGCTAAATGTGGCCAAAACAATGATGAACCAACATGGTGCCGTAAGAAAGGCAAATGTCGTTTTTGAAGGCATTCTTTTACATAAATATCTGTGTTAATTATCCCCACTGTAAAAAATGGAGTTAATTTATTTCCACATTCGCAATTAAAAAAAAAAAACAAATTGGCCATTTCAGCCCTTGAAAGGACTTTGACCGAGCTTCTTATGATCAATTGTGTTGTGTGTGTTATGAAATGTTTGCACACAATTGACCGAGAACTGAACCTACATGTCTTATGCCGACTCCGAACGGCTAAAGTTCATGTTCTCAAGAAGCTTTACACGGCATTATTTAATCTTTGAGGTTTGCCATTGTCTGCAGAGAGGTGGTGACCGATCAGAAAAATTTTTTATTGAAAAAACTTTTCGCCGCGACTGAGGATCGAACTCGGGCTCCGAGCGTGCTAAGCCATACACTTAACCTGCACGCCACGGTCACTACATTCGCAAATAGCTTGTCAAATTGATATTTTTTTTCCAAATTTCTCTATTTGAACTGTTTTTTCAGAATCCTCAATATATTCTCCAGGTGCCAATGGAGTAAAATTGCTGACCAGGCAAAGTTCTTAAATCCATTTTTATAAACGTTTCATCGTTCATAACAAAATAGAAATTATTGTTTGCAAGTTTTTTCTCGTACAGTTTTCGTGCCAAAGAAATGCTTTTTGATGCTTGTTTTTCGCTTCCTTTTGGAACTTTTTGCTTCTTGTACGTCTTAACATTGCGTTGCTTAATGCAAATTACCTGAACATGACTGGTCCTAGCTTTTTTGGCTACATCTCTGGTTGACATTGATCGATTGACTTTTACCAGAGCGACCACTTTCTTTCAAGATTTAAGTCGGCAGACCCCTTTGGGCGCTCACTTCGCTGTTTATCATGCATGGAGAGATGTTCCTTAAATCTCAAAATGACTCTTCGTGCTGTATGGTCAGATGCTCCTTATAGTTTTGCTAGTTTTTTTATAAGTAACTGTGGGTTTTTAGTCCCACAAATGTCCAAAACTTTTTTGCGAAACTACTCGTTCGAGTTCATTTTCTCACAACTTACTCGACTGAACGTTACAACTGATAGGTTTTTAGAAATGACAGAGATTATTTAATACAAAAATTGAAAATCAAAGCCTATAAAAAACAATATATTTACATAATTATAGTTCCAACCATAGAAGGATATATTAAGTAGGTTCACACCAAATTTCAAGCTAATCGGTTCATTAGAACTTGAGAAATCACGTCAGACGTATTAGAAAAAGCATTTCATGAAAACGCATTTCAAGGTTTAAATTTAACAATTTTATTTTTTAAAAATTTTTTTTGTATATTCTTATCTAAATATGACTGGTAAAAATATTCTTAGTTTCTTTTTTATCAAATTAAAAAAAATCACAACATATTCGACATCTAGACTATAGTATTGCCTTCTACAACGCCACAAAAACTTGAAATTTATTTATGAAAAATGGAATAAATATATCTGTGATGGCAAGGAATAACCGCTAAAGTCGAGTTAGTTGAAAATTAAATGTTAGTGGCCATCAAATCAAAACAACGAAAGTTAGGGTACCATGATATTAGGCAGCGATTTTAATCTTAAAAATGCTCCTCTAAAATTTTGAAAATGAGTTTAGCTGTTATTCCTTGTTGACACAGATATTATAATTTTTTCATATTTTTTATCTGATTTTTGGCTACTGTAAGTTTTTTGAAAATATGATTAAAAGTTCGCGATGTGCATGATTTTGTCGCAGTGGAACGTCTGAAAAAGTTTTAATCGGTATGAAAACTCTTACCGAATGAACTAAAATTTCAAAACTTTCTTACAAAAATAACGAAACATCACCGGCTTTTTAACTCGTGAATAGACCATACTCGTGATTTGACCATTTGACCCATTTTAAATTGAGCACAAATGAGCGTGTTAATTTTTGTGAAAAACAATCACATTTGGGCTTGATAACAAGCTTATTAAGGCTTAGCTCAGAATCACTCCCAAAATAAACTGATTTGGTGCCACACCCCCTTTCCAATACTCATTAACATTTTCCACTGGAAGGAGAATAACATTGTCAGTGCACAACGAGTTTCATTGATGTGCGACACATGTTCGAAAGCTAGACTGAAAATTTGTGCTCATTACCCTCTGCCAGTGCCCATGAAATGTTACCACTTTAACGGCACGTGTAAATTGAGGTCGAATACCGGATTCCGAAGCTGTGCGATACATAATTGCAAACTTATGCGATATAGAAAATTTGGCTTGTATGGGTGGTGCCACGCCTCTTTATCCAATTGAAATTAAACTTAGCCTATACTTGATTAAGTTTTGCTTGCAATCGCATGAGCGGTATTGCAGCCCACATAGAACCAACCTACAAATATTAACCCATTTTATACCAATTTTGCGTTTTCGCAACACCAAATTTGATAAATATTATAAAAGAACTAAAAATCCCAAATATAAATAATGCACAAAACTATTATTTGGTGTATTCTCCTAAAGCCTATTTTATTTCTTATCGAAAGTTAGGTCGCCAGGGTTGCAAAGTTCCTTATACAAATTACGTTCAAAAAAGGACTCCAGCAAAAATCGTCACAAAATAAATAACTGAACTAATTTTTTTTTTTTTATAAATTAATATTGTTTGGAAATACATTACAAAACATGTTTTTAAAATAGGTATTTGAAAAAATCAATAACACTTATTCAAGACGCTTTTTTGAAAAAAACTGTTGCAAAAACGCAATATTGATTAATTTCCCTACAAGCCATATGTTGTTATTTTGTGCTTTGTTTTTATGAAAAATTCAGAACGATATCTAAACGGAATCGGGTAGCAGCAGTACAAAATGGGTTATTATTTATATATTAGAAAATTATTTAGTACAAGAAAAAGTCTCTGACCCCAACTTTTTACGAATAGTGTTTATTTAATATTTGGGACATTCGATTTTTCTATTCTTGTTAGTCTTTTTTTATCTTAGAAACTTAAAATCTTATTAACTTTTGACCAAAATTTTTGAAAAATCCATAACATCATTAACCCATTTTTTGCTGATGTTGCGAAAACTCATCGTTTAACCATTTAACATCTGAAGCTTTCTTGATGAAAACATTTAATTTGCTTAGAATTGATTCTCAAATCCAATAAAAGTATCTCATCAACTTTTTTATTTTGCGTAAAAAATTTATTTTTATGAGAATTGAATACCCAAAATTTTTAAAATTTTATAGAAGCATTCTAATTCTCATAATAATAAATTTATAAAGGATGGTTTTCACAAAATATTGTTTCTTCCAATCAGAAAAAGTTATACATCTTTATATATAAAAGTTCTTTCGACAAAAAAAAAAAGAAATGAGCCGAAGGCAAACGAAGTCAAGAACCAAAAAAAGAAGTTAAACGAATACCAGCAGAAGCTATATAAAGATGAAAAAAAAATTAAGCGAACAGTGTCGACCAAAACCGAAGTTGAACGAAAACAATCCAAAAATCGAATGGAATTTATTTGAGATAAAATTGCATATTAAATGCATGCTTAGAAAAACTTTAAGCGCATTTTTCTCGAAATGACTTTTCAAACTGCACTCAGAAAATAGTTATTGAGAAAATTGGTATTGACCTTGACCTAGAGAAAATTGGTATTGACCTTGCTCCAGAGAATGCTTTTCTCTAAATGCGATCCTAAAATTCTCTTAAAATGATAAAAACCTTCTATGAAAAAGAGAAATACATAAAAATAATTCGATTTTAGAGAAAAAGACTCTTTAGTTTTGAGAAAACATTTATTTTTATTGAAGAAAAAACTTCTCATAGTGAATTTTTTATCAAAATATATGAAAAAAATTTCATTTTCAAACAATTTTTCTGTATAAATGAGAATTTTTTGTGCGAGAAAACTATTTGTCATTATAAGAGACATTGAAATATTTTCATTTCCTAAAAGTGAAGAAATATTTCTTCGAAAATGTGAAAATTTATTCTTATTGAAGAAAATTTTATTTGAAAAGAGAAAATTGCTTTTATCGAAAATAGAGAAATTTTTTACCGGAGGAAGATATGTGTTTTTTTTCTGAGTGCGGGTGTCCATTTTTCTCAGAAACCAGACGTCAGATCGAGACCTTGAAGATGTCATTTTTATACCCTTAACCTGAAAGGTCAGGGTATATTAACTTTGTGCAAACGTTTGTAACGCATAGAACGAAGCGAGTCCGGTATAGAAAAGTATATATATATTCTTGATCAGCGTCACCTCGTGAGTCGAGCTATTCATGTCCGTCCGTCTGTCCGTCCGTCTGTCCGTCCGTCCGTCCGTCCGTCTGTGTGTTGTCCGTATACACAGGATAAGAAGAAGGAGTTGAGATAATTAGATGAAACTTGGTACACATGGTCACAAGCACCCAAGGATCTGCACTATATTTTTGGAATCCGCCCACGGACACGCCTACCTCCCATACAACTCAAAAATTTAAAACTTCATAACTCAGATCATAATAAGCCCACAACAATAAAATTTGGTGTGTATGTGTTTTATACCAACACAAAGATGTCTTCGAAAAATGGACGTCATCCGCTTGCAGACACGCCCACTTCCCATACAACCCAAAAATTGAAAACGCAATAAATAAGCCTGTGTGTAACCTAATGAGCTTAAACTTGGCACATATGTCTTTTATAACAAAAAAAAAATGGTTTTGAAAAATGGACATCATCCGCCCACGGACACGCCTACCTCCCATACAAAGCGAAAATTGAAAACTGCATGACTCAGCTCATAATTAACCTACAACAATAAAATTTGATATGTATGTGTTTTATACCAACACAAAGATGTCTTCGAAAAATGGACGTCATCCGCTCATGGACACGCCCACCTCCCATACAACCCAAAAATTGAATACGCAATAAATAAGCCTGTGTTTAACCTAAACAGCTAAAATTTGGTACATATGTTTTTTATGACAAGACAAAGATGGTTTTTGAAATTTTTTTTGTTTTTGAAAAGTGGGTTTAGGGTATTTCATAGTCGGCCTAGACCGACTTTAGACTTTCTTTACTTGTTTGTTTTAATCATGTCTGGCATGTGCAGTTTTACGGAAATTTGACTAAACACTTTCGACGGTAGGAGGGGCAAAACAGCAAAAAAAGATAATTTAAAAAATTTTTAAATTGAATTGATAATTTTAAAAACGTAAAAATGAGAGTAGTTTTGAAAATCGTCCTCTTTCTGTGCTCGAGGCACATCCCCAAGTAACACCGGGTTACATCCGCTAGTTTGATATAAAAGAAGCATTTTATGTCTTTTTCATTTATGTTCATTTAATAGCATTTTATGTCTATGTTCATTTAATAGCATGAAAATACCCGTGTGTAATACCCATTTTGGCGAACGGTGCAAAAATGCAACGTGAGTTTTCCGAATGAATTTCTTCTAATTAGCCCACAGACAGATTAATTATGAAATTTCAAATTTCTAGCTCAACTGGAACTGGTAGCCGCCAAAAATGGGTTAAAAGATAAGATATTGTTAAGTTTTAGTTCGTATATCTCAAAACTTTTCATACTCCGGAAATTTTTTATATGAAATTATTATGTTAAATCCTACCTTATGTAATATCATTACATAATGAACAAAAGTTAATTTGGTCTCAAATACCACCACAAAGCTGTTTACGAGATATTGGCTAAAAATTAATTTTTGTTTTCCTTTTAGCCGTAAAATTCCTAATAGTTCCACATATTGTTCAAATCGAATTTTCTTAAGAATAATTTGTTCAATAAATCATAAATTACAACGACTACATTACACACTCTTTATTACTAGCATATCCTTGCTGCGTACTCGCTCAGATCTGCCTCATGAGCATTTAATGTGCCCATTTGCGTTCTCGTCCACGAGGTGGTAACTTTTGGTAGGTATACAAGTAAACAAAAAAAAAATATTTTTTAGGAATCACGTAAGTGACCGCGTGCAATTTCTTTGTCTTTCTGTGTCTTTTAACCATGATTTTAGGTGATCATATACTCAACACAAATATGAAATGTGGACACAAATTCTGTTTAACACAAACCTTCTCTGTAAAGTATTTTAATATTCTTAAGAAAAAATTTATTGCTGCAAAAACGATTTACTCCACTCAAATATGAAATCTTTGGATTTCTAAAATTCTATTTGAATCTAAATTTTTACAAACATCGTACAAATTCGTCTCAAAACAGCATCATTAGGCTCAAACAAATATTTATTCGATATCAGTAACAATGTTGAGGGTTTTGTATAGACTTCTAGAAGAAAAATTTCTATAGATAAAAAAAAAAAAAATTAAAAAAATTGTTTGTTTGACACAAATACTATTTGGGTCCAGTTACTTTTTTTAATATTATAATGTTGCACTATAGAAGACTAAATAGAACTATAGAAGACTATAGAAGACCCATTAACTAAAGTAAATGGGATTTCCACATTATTTTGTATGCTGGATAAAATCGTATTTGACTGAGCGTATCTTATCAAATACAATTGCGAGGGGTGTTGTCTTCAGAGTTTATTGCTGAATCAGGTGTTCCTCAAGGTAGCCACCTTGGTCCACTTCTTATTTTAGCAATTGATGACATCACACACGTCATTGAACACTCTTGTCTGTTGATTTATGCAGACGATATGAAAATATACAGACAAATAAATACTAAAGATGATTCTTACCAACCTGATCTGAAATCCTTTGAAGTTTGGTGTGCTAAAAATAATATGTTTCTCAATCCCTGTAAATGTCATACCATGACCTTTTCGGCAAAAAGGAATAATTTATTATTTGAAAACAATATAAAAGATACTGCTTTAAGTTGTGTAGAGGCGGTCAAAGACCTTGGTGTATGGATGGATCCTAAGTTATCGTTCAACATTCATATTGATAATATATGTAACAAGTAAAAAAAATCTAAAGTCGGTCTAGGCCGACTATGAAATACCCTAAACCTACTCTTCCAAAAAAAAAAAAAATATTATTGAAAATGGGTGTGTCCGTGGGTGGATAAAGCCTATATTTTATATGCATTTAAATGTTGATGAAAAATTTACAAATACCTACCAAGTTTTATTCCTGTAGCTCAAGGTTAATGCCTTTATTGTGCTTTCGCTATGGGAGGTGTGCGTATAAATGGACGGACTACCCTCAATTTTTGAACACACCTTAGTTTTGGTATAAAATACATACATACCAAATTTGATCTCTCTATGACAAACATAATCTTATTTATTGAGTTTTAAACTTTTTGGGTTGTATGGGAGGTAGGCGTGTCCGTGGGCGGATGACGTCCATTTTGCAAACCCATCTCTGTTTTGTCATAAAAAACATACGTGCCAAATTTTATCTCTGTAGGTTAAACAGAGGCTTATTTATTGCGTTTTCAATTTTTGGGTTGTATGGGAGGTGGGCGTGTCCGTGAGCGGATGACGTCCATTTTTCGAAGACATCTTTTTGTTGATACAAAACACATACACACCAAATTTTACTGTTGTAGGTTAATTATGAGCTTATTTATGCAGTTTTCAATTTTTTCGTTGTATGGTAGGTAGGCGTGTCCGTGGGCGGATGACGTTCATTTTGCAAACCTATCTCTGGTTTGCCATAACAAATATACGTACCAAATTTTATTTTTGTAGGTTAAACAGAGGCTTAGTTATTGCGTTTTCAATTTTTGGGTTGTATGGGAGGTGGGCGTGTCCTTGAGCGAATGACACCCATTTTTCATAAACATCTTTGTGTTGATACAAAACACATACGTACAAAAGTTTATTGTTGTAGGTTAATTATGAGCTGAGTTATGCAGTGGGAGGTAGGCGTGTCCGTGAGCGGATTCCAAAAATATTCAATAGTGCAAATCCTTGGGTCCATGTGATTATGTGTACCAAGTTTCATCCAGTTATCTCAACTCCTTCTTCTTATCCTGTGTATACGGACAACACACAGACGGACGGACGGACGGACGGATGGACGGACGGACATGGATAGCTCGACTCACGTGGTGACGCTGATCAAGAATATATATACTTTTCTATACCGGACTCGCTTCGTTCTATGCGTTACAAACGTTTGCACAAAGTTAATATACCCTGACCTTTCAGGTTTAGGGTATAAAAAAGCGTCTTCAATGCTTGGATTTATAAAACGCTGGGCCAAAGAATTCAATAGTAATTCAATAGTACGCAAGTCAAGTCTGGTCCCCAAGTTATAATGTGCATGTTGAACGAATAGAAAGGATCCAAAAACGTTATGTTCGGTTTGCTCTGAAACGCTTAAGTGGAACTGATATTTTAAACCTTCCTCCTAATGAGGATCGTTTAAAACTATTAAGAATTCAGTTACTCAGTGAGCGAAGTAGGTCCGCAGATATCGTATATTTACATCAACTCATGACCGGTGTTTTCGATTCTCCGGAAATTCTTTCTATCATTAATTTTAACTCTAACCGTAGAAGTTTTATTTATTTACATTTTAGTAGAACGAACTATCTGTTAACTGCTCCTTTAAACCGCATGAGTACCTTTGTTAACAACTGTACCGTTGTTGATGTTAACTTGTCAAAACTGATGGTCAACTTAAAAGTAGATTAAAAGCTATTCTATAATTAGATCTATGTGTGCATGGTCAGTAGTTACATCTTGTGTTGTCCCTGAGCCCAACCCAAACTTTGGTGGGTAAATTTTTTTCACATTAACTTTGTTTTGAGCCACTGGAATCTTTATCATTCAAAATTTTTGATGCTTTAAATAAGTTAATGCCGAGAAAGTGCGAAAAAGCTGTAGTAGCTGAACTCTTTTGTTATTGCATGAAATTGTAAAAAGAGTTTTCATAGTTTGAAAGCATATGCCAAGAAAATGATGTTAATGTTAACGTTAAGCAGAATAATATATTTTTTATCGATAGACTTTTTCGAGAATTTTGAAATGAGTCGCCATTGATCAAACTCGATTAATATTTGCGCATTTTTTAAAGCTTTTCATAAAACAGATGTAAATCATGAAATTATAAGCATAAGTTTTGAAAGCCAATCGAATTAATTTTAATAGTGAATTCCCGAAAAGTTGGGGCTAGTAAGTTCGTGTTTAAAAAATTTTAATAAAACTTTGGAAAAATAAAAAATTTGGATATTTGGCTTTGAGGGACTTAAACGATTTTCCTCAAATTCAAGTTTTCTAAGTTTTTCAGCGCAAGGATTCAGCAATTAAGTATGTTTGTGGACTTAATTTGTTTCCATATACTTCAAATCGACTTAGTACAGGTATATTTTTGACCAGAATCTTAATAACACTTCGCGAGTTCTAACTTTGTTGTCTGAGAACCACAATGTCTAACTGTCGTACAGGTTATCAAACTTTGCCTGCTTCGATTAGCGAAGTCAACAGCTAGTTACCGAATATATTTCCCTTCAAGGTTTTAAAAGCAACTAGGACTATTTGGGTTCTTGAATCATCAAGTGAAAAGCCTACCCTGGCTAGTTCTTCCGCTATCTCAATGCCATAAATGCTTCTGTGACTGGCAACTGAATTAATAGTTATGTCAAATAGAAGGTTTAGTCTGCAGGTCCCTTTTACACTCCTTTCAAAGCATGTGGGTGAATCGTATTGTAGCTTAGGCTCTGGTGGCTATTTGGCTATTGGCTGTTATATTTATAGCTCGCCTGTTTTCCTAAAAAAAAACCTTGGTGCACTCCTGACTGCACATGCTTTCTCACTAACTCACAAGCTCAACTTTTGCTCACTAGCTAATTCACTTTCACAGCTTTGTTGCTGTAAACTATGTTGTTTCATGTCTATAACTCTGCTAGTTTATCATCATTTTCGGCACAACTTTGCTACAAAGTTTTAACAGAAATTTCATTATTTATGCGTAAATTTTGCTTGTTTTTCCAAAATGTGCAAATATTTGCATAGAGTTACGCAACAAGAACATGCAGCGGCATAGCAACCAATCACAATCACAATCATCTTTCGTGAATCAAAAGTTGTGCATGGCTCCTGAACTGTTTTTCCTTTGGGTTAATTTTTTTTTATTTCATACCAATGTCCCCCAATGTTCTCTTAGTTTAAAATTAGAAATATACTCTAAAGTTTCATCACACTTTAATTGAGCAAACATTCAGCTGATATTTGCCATGTTGTAACTTTGCCAAAGAAGTAGCCGATTTCAGTTTATTCAAAGTATTGACCCTCACTCTTAAGTGCTGTTACAAAGTCCTTAAAGCATCCTAAATAAACTTTAGAGTTGTTTTGACCATTGCATTGTGGCCCACCCTTTGTTTATTTGGTTTGAATTGATTGATAAAGTTTCAACTGGTTGTTGTTTTATCGATTTTGATATCAGATATTTTACAACAGACTCTAAGGTATGAGATAAAGTAAAGAGCTAATTTTTTTTGTGCTTAATAAATAAGTAAAGGTTAAAAGGTTGATGAATATTAAAGTACCAGCATGTAAAAAACTTTTCTACGACTGTCATTGAAAATGGTTACATCAACTCGTCTCGATTACATGGCTAGAGGCAGGCCTTTTCAGCGGAGGGGCAGTGAGGTCTCAAACCCCGCTTATAATTTTAAATAAAATTATAAAATTATACTATATAAATTTTTAATAATAAGTAATTAAAAAAAAATGTTATGTACACATACTATAATCATTTTTTCAAAGGGGAACCCCAAAAAGTTTGTGCTGCGGGCATCTCATGGGTTTCAGGCCCTGGCTAGAGATGTACAAAATTAGCCAACAAATTGTTCAAGGCAAATTTGTTTTTATGGAAGTTCTTGTTCGAAAAAATTTTGTATAAATGCTTAAAATATTTTTTGTTACAGAAGAAAAATTCAAAATTTTCAGCATACAAAAAACTTAATTCTAATGCTTTAAGATGCACACATAAATCAGAGGCCTGTGTACCAAAACGATGTACAGACGCAAGTACGAACTGAAACATTGTACATATCTCAAAAAAGTGCCTTTGCAAGCACATCCATCAATCCTTTGTATGGTTAATAGCTGATTATGGCCAAGCCAAAAAATCTACTCAGGCAGTTTAGAAACCTTTGAAGGCTATTCCGGCAGGTTTTCGGTCCTACTTCAATTTACAAAGAAAGACAATGTCCACCTTGTAACCCATATAGATGTGATTCTCATCTTAAAATAGCCCTAAAATTCTTAAGTCCACCATTAAAATTCGTAATATTAACGAATTTATGTAAGTGCAAATAGCACTTTTATAGCAGTAAAAAATGTCCTTAACTTCGCATTGAGAAAATTCCATTGAAAAGTATTCTTCTCTGTCGTTTCTACTTAAACGTTTTCAGGTATATTACTATTAAAACTTAAATGAAATTTATTTGAACAAACAAAACTTATTCAATTTAAAATAATTACGTTGAAGTAAAACTAATATCCTCACTTGTCCATCCATCCATCCATCCATTCAACCATCCATCCAACCATCACTAATTGTTGGCATCGTTTTGCTAGCTATCCTTAAAGAAATCAGTCTTCTCTCTTTGTTTTTCTTTGGACTTGAAGTGCACAGCTGCTGCTGTTGAAATTATTATACAAACAACAATGAAAAAAGCATCTTTTCATAAATTCAAGGAAAAATGAGAGTTTTAAAGAATACAAGTTGAATTAAAAACAAGATTATTAAGTGTAACGCACTGCAGCAGAAGTTGAAGTAGTAGCAGAAACTACAGCAACTATCTTACCACTTATCCCAGGACTTGCAGTTATCCTTGCGCCGGAAGTAGATAGATGACTTCCACTTAACCAGCCGGTAGATATTCAAACTGCAGTTCATTCATTCATTCAACTATTTTATAAATTTCGAAGGACACTTCAGAAAACTTTGTTTAAGAAGAAGGTGGTGTTGCTTGGACTGCAGCAGCAGTTGTTGCATTCGTTCATTTTCTGCTGCTGCTGTTATCATTATATTTTGACGTTAGCTGGTCTTGTCTTTTGCTTTCATCTTTACAAAGCAGGCTACTTCGTTATTCATGTTACCTACTCAGTCAACGAGCTGCTGCAACGATGATGAGAATGATGAGATAATGTCAGTCCGTCAGTTCGACTCGGATATCAGCGACCGGATATGTCTTTAGCCAAGAAGTTGTACGGATGTCGAACGACGACAGAATAGTTTTTAATAAAGCAAATAAGCCGGAAGTATGTCAGTTGCAGAATTTTTGTCATTTTATTGTTGTTGTCATTGGTTAAAGCTGCTTAGCTTCAAGATAAACAAACAAAAAACAACAGATTAACTTACTAAAGTCTTGAAAGCGGCTTTTCATTAGCCGCGTTGACGTTTGAAATTTGAGCCTAACAACAAAAAGCAGCAGCGCACAAAGAAGTTGAAAAGTAGGTCAAGTCATTATGGATGAGCGTTGTGAACCAGAGAATAGTTAAGGCAACTCAACTTGTAGAAGTGGAATTAAAACTGAAATATCAGTTTTTCATGAGCAAGTTTGTTGTCAGGATAAGTATTCCTTAGGAATACTAAGCAAGGAATTTTATTTGTAACAGCAATAGATTCAAATTCAATTAGTAAGACACCGATAGTTGATACTTCAGCGAAATTAAACTTGGCGAATAGCAAAACGCTTGTATTAAGTTTATTAATATTCGAAGTTCATGAAAATGTTCATGAGTTCTTAAAATTAGAGATGTAACGGATGGTGATAACGGATAGTATGGATATGGATATAGATATGGACATGGATATGGATATGGATATGAATATGGATATGGATTTGAATATGGATATGGATATGGATAAGGATATGGATATGGATATGGATATGGATATGGATATGGATATGGATATGGATATGGATATGGATATGGATATGGATATGGATATGAATATGGATATGGATTTGGATATGGATATGGATAAGGATATGGATATGGATATGGATATGTATACGGATATGGATATGGATATGGATATGGAATGAATATGGATATGGATATGGATATGGATATGGATATGGATATGGATATGGATATGGATATGGATATGGATATGGATATGGATATGGATATGGATATGGATATGGATATGGATATGGATATGGATATGGATATGAATATGGATATGGATATGGATATGGATATGGATATGGATATGGATATGGATATGGATATGGATATGGATATGGATATGGATATGGATATGGATATGGATATGGATATGGATATGGATATGGATATGGATATGGATATGGATATGGATATGGATATGGATATGGATATGGATATGGATATGGATATGGATATGGATATGGATATGAATATGGATATGGATTTGGATATGGATATGGATAAGGATATGGATATGGATATGGATATGTATACGGATATGGATATGGATATGGATATGGAATGAATATGGATATGGATATGGATATGGATATGGATATGGATATGGATATGGATATGGATATGGATATGGATATGGATATGGATATGGATATGGATATGGATATGGATATGGATATGGATATGGATATGGATATGGATATGGATATGGATATGGATATGGATATGGATATGGATATGGATATGAATATGGATATGGATTTGGATATGGATATGGATAAGGATATGGATATGGATATGGATATGTATACGGATATGGATATGGATATGGATATGGAATGAATATGGATATGGATATGGATATGGATATGGATATGGATATGGATATGGATATGGATATGGATATGGATATGGATATGGATATGGATATGGATATGGATATGGATATGGATATGGATATGGATATGGATATGGATATGGATATGGATATGGATATGGATATGGATATGGATATGGATATGGATATGGATATGGATTTGAATATGGATGTGGATATGGATATGGATATGGATATGATTTTGATCCGTTAAAGAACTTTATTTTCGACTGTGCGTTAGTTGGAGCAGTTACAGTTCAATTGCACGCAGTGCTACAAAAACACAATAATGGCAGTGCTGACAAACAATAGCATATTGCCATATGTTATAAAAAAATATGTGTCGCCGCCACACACAGTATAAGTGAAACTTTAACTTAAAAAAGTAGAGAGTTTTTAATTTAGTCTTGCTTAAAAAAGTCTCATTTCATATAAATCCATTAGAAGATTAAGTTTATTTTAGAAGAGCGAAAGTGCTGATCCTCAATTTCATGCGTCATCAAAGAAAGCAAATAGTAGGGGTAAGACTTCGCATTTTAGCGTTTCAAGGTATGTTTTGACCGGCTGCTTAATATGTGGCCGTGCGTTGTCATGTTGCAAAATTACCTTGTTGTGCCTTTGATCGCACTCTGCACGGTTTTGCTTCTATGCTCGGTTCAAACGCATCAATTGAGTTCGGCAGAGTTGTCCTGTGATAGTTTCACATAGTTGTAGCAGTCTATAGTTCACCACGGCCCCACAAAATAAAGAGACCAAACACAGAGAAGGACCTTGTCACTGTGAATTGGCTTTGGCATCGATTTTTGCGTATCGCCTGGCGGCCAAGCCCGTATAGTTTTTAGCGCTAAGGGTTATCGAAATGAACCCATTTCTCATCATCATCAATATAAATTGAGTTCGTCTTTTAAAAAAATGTACTTAAAGATGGAATCCATTAAAGTTTCAATGACCACCAGCGAATGACGATCCGCCTGTGACCTTAGATAATCTTGTTGCATCCGATTGGCCATTGAATCATACAGGTTGAACATTCCAGCGTAAAAGCCGATACACATTGACTGCAACATGCGTCCACCTACAAAACTGTCGCAGTGTTCTCGACGACTTAATTATAATGAATGCAACAAAAACAATCTGTATTTCTGATGAATTTTATTTAATGTATTATTTTTTCAAACTAAATTAATCAAAACAATAATCACAAGACTCACACAACGGAAAACGTAGAGCTTACTTGAATATGATTAAAACATAAACGTAAACAAACTTCAGAGCCCTCTTTTGTCGTCTATCAAATTGGAAATAGACTGAAGTCTGCGGCTGCACATTTGTGGTCGTGCTGCATCCAAAAATTATATTTACATAAGAAAACATGAGTTCTCTTTTTTTTTGACGATTGTTGAATGTTGCAGTCATTGTGTAACGGCTATAACGTGTCACGAATGGAAATTGAAGCATAACATAACTAGTTAAAAATTTCACCTTTAAAAAGTATGGTCTAAAACTTTGTTGATTAATTCGTCTGTTATTTCAGACACAAACCATTGTTTGATAATTTTTTTCCTTCGAATTTGTAGGGTGTTTCGAACACTTAATTTCAATTATATTCACCAAAATTCACCTAAATCTACCTAAATTCAGCTTAATTCGCCGCCGTTTCATTCGTTTCATCGGTTTTACTAACCATTTCGTTCGCCGTAAGTTGTGTGCGCCGGCTAAAGAAGTTCCACTTTCAAAAATTGAAGTATATTTTGAAAAATTTTACAAGAAAAGCAAAAAACTTTCTAAATTGAAAAAAAAAACCAAATTTTTTAGGTATTGCTGGCTTATTTGTTGAGACACAAATACAGCAGAAAATATACCAAAGAACAGACGTTCAAAAACAATATATATTTTTATATATAAAATTTTGTTTTTCATTTTTAAATAATTATTTATATGTCAGATTAAAACTCAAAATGTGTTTGCTTTTTAATTTTTTGATTTTTTTGTTTCATCATTCTATATCTAACTGGTGCTAAGATATAAATGTTTGCGCAAACCCTTAAGGTAGCTTTAGGTAGCAAGACATATGTATATGGACGCCATTTTGAAAATAGACCAAACAAAATGTTTTTGAAAATAGTTCTGAGATGGAAATGCATTGAATAAAACTCATTAAAAAATTTATTTTTTTTTTTTAAATTATCGAGCAACGAACTTGAACTTTTTTTTTTAATCAGTTCATATGGAGTGACTCTTAAAGCTTTTATTAAATTTTATTTTTTTAATTGTTGAACTGAAAAAAAAAGAAAATAATGTTTTATGTCACGCTAGTCTGACTATGAAATACCCTAAACCTACTTTTGGATGATAGCTCCCAATTTTTGAACACATCTTAGTTTTGGTAAAAAAAAGATACTTACCAAATTTGATCTTTATAGGTTAAACATAAGCTTATTTCTGGAGTTTTCAATATGTTGGGTTATATCAAAAGAAAGCGTGTCTATTAGACCGTACCTCAAACAAAAGTGAGCCGTATACCAAAACAAAAAAAAAAAAAATATTATAGCGAAAAAATAAAACTCAGAAATAAATTTTATTTTCTAAAAAATAAAATAAAACCCAAATAATAAGTTTTTAATCAGAACGAAAAATAAAACTCAAAAATAAGTGTTATTTTCTCAGTAAAAATATAAAACTCGAAACTTAAGTTTTATTTCAGAGCGAAAAAAAAAAACTCAAAAAGAGGTGTTATTCTCTGAGTACAAAAATAATTCTCTCTGAGAACTCAAAAAAAAATTTTTATTTTAGATCGAAAAAAAATAAAACTCAAAAATAAGTGTTATTTTGTGAGTAACAAAATAAAACTCGAAAATAAGTGTTATTTTGGGAGTAAAAATATAAAACTCGAAAAAAAGTATTATTTTTTGAGTAAAAAAAAACCAAAACTCGAAAAATAAATGTTAAAAAGGGATTTTTTTTTAATAAAACTTATAACAGTTACGCTCCCTGATGTTTTTAATGTCTATTTTCAGAATATATTGGGATTTTGCATGTCAAACCGTGTTATTATTTAATTATTTCAAATAATTGTCACCATTGATTTAAATTCACAACAATTGAAAGTTTCATGCAAGGACTTGAGTAAGAAAGTATCTTCTAACCTTTCTTTATACTTAGCTATTATGAAACTTTTGACATTTTCATACGATAACACAATAACCACAATTAATGCAGACTTGTCTTGAGTTTTCACGCCCCTTAACACGTGAACGGTCATTTATTTTCATTATTGTGGCATTTTTTTCCAATAAAGGAATTAACGACTTCCTGAAATGCAGAGTGAACTAATTAAAAATTGTTTCTCAATTTTGCTTCAAAGCAATATGGCGTCTATTATTTGATTTTAATGTTGCTGTTTTTATGACTGTTGCTAGGTCACATTACCAACCGAAGGTTTGCCTTCAGCATACTATTCAATTATTTGTTTTCATTCGATGAGAAAAAACCAATTTGAACTAATTATTAGTTTGCCATTTTTTTTTTTTTTTTGTTTTTGTATTTTCCCTACAGTGTCGTTTTGCCAATACTTTTCACAGCGGTTAACCAAATAGAAGTTCAACATTGCAAATTGAAATGAATTTTGTTTTTGTTCTGCAATCAATGTTGCTATATTAATTTTAAGCTTTGCAATATTCTGCACAACAAGGCAACAGTTTGAATGGAAAGCCAAATTTTGTATTGATACTTTACTTTTTTTTTTAAATTTGTTTTAATACAATTTTTTATTCAATTAGTTCCTGTTTTTTTGGCAAATTAGTGCAAACAAAGCATAAATAATTAGCTTAAAATGTATTCAATAGAAGAAAAGTTTTTGGTTTTTACGTTTCACAAAAAAGGGTGGAGAAAACTTTCGTTCGGTATTATTTGACAAAACATCACAACAGTCAAGTTCTGTCAATAAGGGGGTATATTACTTAAGATATTATTAATTTTTTATAAGCTTTCATGATGAACAACCAAGCATTAAAGAGCAGAAGATATAAAATGCAATAATTTGTGGATCCTTATAAAAAAGGTGCTATAAACTTACTACACTGAAGTCGCCTTTTTAAGTTATATTGAACAAAAAAAGGGTTTTTGTTTCACTCAGTAAATCATGAGTCAAATACCCTAAAACTCAAAATTTCGATAGCTTTTTTATTCTTCTGTTCTTATATCATCGTTTTTTTGTAACATTTTCTAAAGTAAAATACATCAAAAGTGTTGTAAGGCCTTAATGTAAGTGTCACAAGGACTTGTGTTGTAGCACCGCATAAAATAATCATAATTAGACGAGGTTCAACTGTCAAAGTTTGTTCGAACATGATTTGAATGATTGCATTCTGGGGTATAATTTTGCGGTTCTTTCCGGTTTGATGATGGTTAAAAGTTTCTGCATGACTGTCAATAGCTTAAGAAATTAACTTTTCAGAAACATCTTGGGTTTAATTAATCTACCATTAAATAGAATTAAGGCATTTGTTATTAAGAGCATTTAAATTTTTGTATAAATAAGCAGATTATTTAACATTTTCATAGGTTTTTAGATGCTTTAGCGATTAGATATCAACTTCACTGCTTATCTTACGTAATTAAAGATTGAAAAACTTTATCACACCACCTGCACAGTAGGTCTACATAATCAAAATACAAGTAAAGAAAGTCTAAAGTCGGTCTAGTCCGACTATGAAATACCCTAAACCCACTTTTCGAAAACTTTTATTTTTATTGTAAAAGTTGAAAAATTTACACATACCAAGTTTTATTCCTGTAGCTCACAGTTAATGCCTTTATTGTGCTTTCGCTATCGGAGGTGGGCGTGTTTATGGACGGACTACTCCCAATTTTTGAACACACCTTAGTTTTGCTATAAAATACATACATACCAAATTTAATTTCTCTATGACAAACATAACCTTATTTATTGAGTTTTAAACTTTTTGGGTTGTATGTGAGGTAGGCGGGTCCGTAGGCGGATGACGTTCATTTATCAAAACCATCTTTGTCTTGTCATAAAGAACACACGTGCCTAATTTTAGCTCTGTAGGCTAAACACAGGCTTATTTATTGCGTTTTAAATTTTTGGGTTGGATGAGAGGTGGGCGTGTCTGTGGACGGATGACGTCTTTTTTCCAAAGACATCTTTGTGTTGGTATAAAACACATACATACCAAATTTTATTGTTGTAGGCTTATTATGAGCTGAGTTATGCAGTTTTAAATTTTTGCGTTGTATGGGAGGTAGGCATGTCCGTAGGCGGATAACGTCCATTTTTCAAAACCATCTTTTTTTTATTATAAAAAACATATGTGCCAAATTTTAGCTCTGTAGGCGAAACAGAGGCTTATTTATTGCGTTTTCAATTTTTGCGTTGTATGGGAGGTGGGCGTGTCCGTAAGCGGATTACGTTTTTTTCCAAATACATCTTTGTGTTGGTATAAAACACATATATACCAAATTTTATTAGGCGTGAGGTGAGCGTGTCCGTGGGCGGATTCCAAAAATATTCAATAGTGCAGATCCTTAGGTGCATGTGACCGTGTGTACCAAGTTTCATCCAATTATCTGTACTCCTCCACAGACGGACTGACGGAAGGATGGAGGGACGGAAATGAATAGCTCGACTCACGAGGTGACGCTGATCAAGAATATATATATTTTTCTATACCGGACTTCCTTCGTTCTATGCGTTACAAACGTTTGCACTAAGTTAATATACCCTCACCTTTCAGGTTTAGGGTATAATTAATAACCCTACAGTGAGAGTTTTTTTGATATGGATATAGATATGGATATGAATATGGATATGAATATAGATATGGATATGGATATGGATATGGATATGGATATGGATATGGATATGGATATGGATATGGATATGGATATGGATATGGATATGGATATGGATATGGATATGGATATGGATATGGATATGGATATGGATATGGATATGTATATGGATATGGATATGGATATGGATATGGATATGGATATGGATATGGATATGGATATGGATATGGATATGGTTATGGATATGGATATGGATATGGATATGGATATGGATATGAATATGGATACGGATATGGATATGGATATGGATATGGATATGGATATGGATATGTTTATGGATAAGGATATGGATATGAATATGGATATGGATATGGATATGGATATGGATATGGATATGAATATGGATATAGATATGGATATGAATATGGATATGAATATGAATATGGATATGGATATGGATATGGATATGGATATGGATATGAATATGGATATAGATATGGATATGAATATGGATATGGATATGGATATGGATATGGATATGGATATGAATATGGATATAGATATGGATATGGATATGGATATGGATATGGATATGGATATGGATATGGATATGGATATGGATTTAGATATAGATATGGATATGGATATGGATATGGATATGGATATGGATATGGATATGGATATGGATATGGATATGGATATGGATATGTTTATGGATAAGGATATGGATATGAATATGGATATGGATATGGATATGGATATGGATATGGATATGGATATGAATATGGATATAGATATGGATATGAATATGGATATGAATATGAATATGGATATGGATATGGATATGGATATGGATATGGATATGGATATGGATATGGATATGGATATGGATATGGATATGGATATGGATATGGATATGGATATGGATATGGATATGGATATGGATATGGATATGGATATGGATATGAATATGGATATAGATATGGATATGAATATGGATATGAATATGAATATGGATATGGATATGGATATGGATATGGATATGGATATGGATATGGATATGGATATGGATATGGATATGGATATGGATATGGATATGGATATGAATATGGATATGGATATGAATATGGATATGGATATGGATATGGATATGGATATGGATATGGATATGGATATGGATATGGATATGGATATGGATATGGATATGGATATGGATATGTATATGGATATGAATATGGATATGGATATGGATATGGATATGGATATGGATATGGATATGGATATGGATATGGAATCAAAAAATTACATCTCCCTGAGAATTTTTTGAGCACCAAGAACATATATTTCAGTGCAACCAGCACCAAAGTAGAAAAAACAAACAAAAGACAGGGAGTTGTCTTCATATAAGCCATGATCAACGATAAAGGGAGTTATTGGATTACGTAAAATTTCGTCATAAGCTATTTGAAAATTTCTAAAATTTTTTTATTATAAATATATCTATATTAAAAATTGAGAAACAAACGCATTAATTAAAAATGTTCGAAATGGTTCTGAAATGTCTTTCTGCGCTAGGTACGTTTTAATTATAAATCACTAGAAACTTGAAAGATTCATAATTATAATAAAAATACACTCTTAAAGCACCTTTAAAGCCTTATTGAGTTGATTGTTCTTTTTATTTTTTTTTATTTTTTTTTTTTTCTAACTCCACTTTACGTCTTTCCATTAGTATTTTAAATTTTCAACTTTCCTCTAAGGTACTCACTCGTCTTGCTTGAAAGCAAGCAAAGAAAATTAATTTTCTACATTTTCGCCTTGGAGCACTTTGGCGCGACAGTCTGTTTAGTTGCTATTTTTGTTGTTGTGTTTGCTTATGGTTGGTAAGCAGTTTGATGCCGCTAACCTCAGCACTAGAGTGTCCAATTATCACGTCTGGAAAATGCCAAACCGCAAAGTCCTCGTAATTTGCCGAAATGAAGGAAGCACACACAAAAAAAAAAAAAACTTAAAAAAAGCCTTACGTAAAACGCGGAAATTATAAAATGTATGCAAAATTAACATCAACACTTGCATGTTTTCATTAGCCAAATTGATGGGACACAAAGGCTTTTGAGCAAGTGGCATTCAAGTATTGCCAAGGCATGCTCTAAGTTCCAGCCAAGAAAATGAATTCATTTTTATAAACATAAAACGAACTTGTAATCATCTATTATAAGGTCAAAGGTTCTTAAATTTCGAAACTTTTTGAAGAAGCTTTTTCAAAAGCATTAACTAAGGGCACAAAAAATTACCTCGCAAATATAAAAGTAGCTATTCACTTACACGTTCATATTCAATTTCTCTTCAGAAAAATATTTTCTCATCAAGCAGGAATTGTAAATCTTCCATTACGTAATATGGTCGCAAATAAAGCGCAGCAAAAGCCTCAAAACAGCTTTAAAGCTGACTACTACAACCTTCGCAACAATCCTTAGCATTTTCTCCATCTCAAACAGGCTTTTGGCATTGTTAGTTTTTTTTTTTATCACACCAATTAGTGAATCATTTTCGAGTACAAGACTGAAATTTGCATTTTGATAACGTGAAATACCAAGGATAACACTGAAGTAGGGTGGGAGAACCTGAATTGTACCTAAGAGATTTTTCAGTTAATGAGAAATTCAATGCAAACCGTGTAGCGAAGTTCATTTGATTTAATGTAAATTAACTTTTACCATTCAATTTATTTTCACCCCCAAATCACTTAAGCGTCGTATTAAGATTGGCAAGATTGGTTTTATGAGTCAAAAATTCCGAAAAACTTATTAATTTAAATTAGAAAATTAGAAAAAAAAGTTGCTTGATTTCGGTGATGAAAAGCGTTTAATATTTGCCATCAACGAAAAGGAAGTATTTTAAGAGTGTGAACAAACAGACACACAACTGTGAATCACAAGCGCAGTCACACAACTGCTACACAGCTCGCTTTCGTTGATGACAAATGTAAAATATTTGCCATTAACGAAGAAACAAGAATGTGTTACAGTTTAAGTAAGCGCAGCCACACAAATGGCATCTCGCTTGTACTTTTGCACTTTGTCTTAACAAAAATTTTAGTTGTTGTTTTTATAATAATAGTCAGTTGCGGGAAACGCGTTATTTAATTGCAAGAAATTAATTTCGATTAACGTAAGTTGTTTTTAAATTTCGGCAACCGACAAATTTGTTTTGTTCAACTGAAAACTTCATTTGTAGAAAAAAGATCCATTTCTTATGACATACACATTTGTAATCTAAAAAAATTCATTCTAGACAATATCACACAATAGCTCAATGGATCCATGCTAGACTGGCACGCGGGAGACGTGGGTTCGATTCTTGGCTGTGTAAGTATCAAAAATTTAAATTTAATTATTGAAATTGTTATTCTGTTTCATTAACTGCTTGGTCAAAAGGAACCGTCAAAATAAGAATAATAAAAATAATAATAAAAAACATTAATTAAAAAAAAAAAATATTTTGTGTTCCTGTTGGGAATTGAACCCAGGTCACTCAAGTTCCTAGACTCGAACGCCAGCAAGCTCGGCTAAACTTGAACTTCCAAAACAAAACAATGATAAAATTTCATTAAGTTCGATGTTTTTTCGTTTCAAGCAAGAATATTTTTAAGTTGATGACAACTGAATACTCGTTTGCAGCAAATACAGTTCGCAAACGAAATATAGTTGGTGAATTTTTCAGTTACGAACGAAAAATTTCTTTGCGTGTAAGGGCGCCTAGTCTGTACACCGACTCTACTCCTCGTCGGTAGGGATTAATCTGCGATTAAGGTTTAGGACTTAACCTTAAACCCAGACCGTTGATGCGTCCATCAAAATCGAACGCACTACGTGAAGCGCATGGTACCAGGGATGGTAGATGGAGACTAGACGACACTTTACGCACCCCTATTTAACAATTTGATGTAAGGAAGGTACAGCGCTCTATTTCAATTCCATTCATTGTGGCGTAAAGTTGTATTGATCTTAGATCAACTGTCTTTTCTTTAAAGGCTAGCACAAATGCACACGTAATTGTGTTTTTCATAAATATAATTTAAAAACGAGTAGCTACTAACTAATATCTTTCAAATCTGAGTGAATTCATCGGACCGGTTAAGATTGATGTTGCATGGCAAAATGCAAGCAAAATACGGTCAAAAGTTAATTATTTTATTCATACTAGCATTTTCCCATAAAAAATTATAAAAAATTATGTGCCTTTACTTTTCGTTTTAAAACTCCACTTCCCTTGTATGGCTAGCTATTGGATTTAGAATATGAAAATTATATGGGAGGCACCAAGCACCATTATTAACTTTGTCTAGGTAGTGGTTTTCTATCCTCCGTGTCACATTGTAAGTGTCAGAGTTGTATGGCTGGCAACACGTCCCGTTGACCTAACAAAACCATCTTTGCTTCAGTAGGTATGTTCAACAGTATGTGCACACGTTCCCGATTTCAAAGGTATCCAATTTTACATATAAAATTTGTATGGGAGGTACTACGCTCATTTGTCCAATATTTACCATAATGGTAAGAGTTGTTTTCGTCTGATTGTATTAACTATCGTTCTAAATTGTAAGACTGTAACGTAACTGTTATACGTGTAAATTTATTGCATTTAATTTTTCAGAATTGTATGGGAGGTGCCACGACTTTTTACAAAAACTTAAACATTCTACTCATATCGAGTTGATCTTAAAATGTGCACTTGCGATTGCAATTTATGTTTGTAATTTATATATATAGTAAGCAGTATTACATTTTAAATGTGAAAGTTATATGGGAGGTACCAATCGTCGTTAACAGAAAGTAAAAATATAAAACCACTAGTGTAAAAGCCCGTCCTACGACGGGAAGGAACCATTTAGAGTACAAAATGCGACAAAAAATTTATTGGATTTATATACAAAGGTTTTTATTTGAAAACATATTTATAAAATTATTTTTATAAAACTTCCTTATATACAACATTTCTAGTAAAAAATTCTTAAAATTTTAACCAATTAACCTTGTCCCTTGCCATCTATAATGCTTAGTTTTACATCATCAGCCCGCTAAAACTGCCCATGACTAAATACCAGTTCTTTTAGAAAAACTCCTACTTTTTGCAATATTTAACCTTGAAATTTATTTATGGTCATTAAAAATGTCAGTTTAACTGGAAATTGTTGCCTTCGGAGAGTGAAAGACAAATCTGTGTTTGTCGGGGCCAAATCAATTGTAGGTATGAAAACTATTTAATGTTCGCCAGTACGCCTGTCAATACCTATGCGATGATTAATTAAGTTTTTAGGTTTTTCAAAACTAACCACCTTCCATTACAGATATCTCTTTTGGTATTGAAATTTCGAAGAAGTATTATAATACTTCCAATTTCGAGGTTTAACTTATGCAGTTGTATTCCTGAAGGATAAAATTCATTCAAAAACTCGGCAGGGTAATTTTGTTTATCGTTATCATCACTGTCTTCAATTTAATCCGTGCTCAGATCTCTCATTGTGTCACCAACTAAAATATTTAGAACTTGCTCGTTGACTTCGTTCACATCGGAATTTTTTGGGCACAGGATAGCAATTTTGGAATAACGGTTGATGTTATTCGGACTCAAAGTATCACCAAAAATCTATTTAACCCTTTCAATGGATTTGTCCATTATAATGGATATTTCGGAAACATTTTTTTTTATTTTCCAACGTCTTTTCTAAAATCAAATAGATTGGTACTATGAAATGAAGTTGTGCCAACATGACAAAACTAATTTTAGGGAGATATATAACGTTTAACTCAGTTATATTTTTGATTTTATGCCCAACATAATAACATTTGCATAAATAACGCATTTGCATTTGTCTCCGGTTGTTTTAGTTGAACTAAAATATTATAATACAACGTTATCGTGGTTTTTTACGATATTTTACAACAGAATTTTACAACAGATTCTGGTCCAGGCTGAACCGGTTTTACGATATAGAGCAAAAGGTTTAGTAAGTACAAACATTTCATATGGATAATTTTACAACAGGTTCTGGTACAGGCTGAACAGGTTTTACGATATAGAGCAAAAGATTTAGTAAGTACAAAAATTTCAAATGGATAATTTTACAACAGGTTCTGGTCCAGGCTGAATATGTTTTACGATATAGGGCACGGAGCAGGATGCTTGTCTTTTATATATTAAGATTCTCTCATGTGGAGGAAAACTTTACATGACAGTGAAAACTGTATGGAAATTCGTCCACGAGTTCCAAAATTTACCGGATTCAAACATACATTGCTACACACAGAAATTGTCTTTTTTTATATCGTCACCTTAATATATGTAGAAAGGACATAACTCATAATTTATCGAAGTCGTGTTTTTTGCATTTTCTGTTAGAATTCCCTCCATTAAACCAAAAAAACTGAAATATGGTTTTAAATACTGAATGTTTTGAAGAGTTTCATTACAATCCGCATTAAATAATTTTTGATAAAATGCAATTTTAAGAAGTTATTAAGATTTTCTTATCTTCCTGTTAAATTATGAATTACGTTTTTTCTATATTAAGATGAAAATATAAAGATTATATTTTCGATATATGCAACCTCCACGACCCGGTGATAAAAATGTATTTATTTTTTTTATCTTATATTTTAACAATTGTAAGTGACGTGAACATTGAAATGTAATCAGATGACGTTTTTCAGGAATTCACATATTGTTTCTAAAACTAAATATTTATTTAGACAAATTTGCCGAAATTTTATTCAAAAACAAAATGTTAATTTATTTTCTTTAAGTTGATTATGATGAGGATGATTATTTTGAAATAGCAGTCGACATATTTCACAAATCAAAAACATATAAGAATGTGATATTTTAGAGTTAAAAAGAGTAGTAATAAAATTTTATGTTATGTTTTCTACAGACTCAAGAAAAAGAATCGATTTTTTTTGTTGATTGAATTGACCTTTGACCTCAGAATATCCCATTGCATCCGATTGGCCATCAAATCATCTATTTTTGATCTAAATGCTCCATGTAATCCATAAAAATCACTAAACAATAACAATCACTTCTTTTCAAACGAATGTCTTGAAAGTGAGGTAAAGGCTAACCTTGCATAGCTTTAACGTATCTTTGTCTTAAAAATGTTAAAAATTGAGTTTTAACATTTTTGCACGATATGTTAAAATGAGGCACTATTTTGTTCTAATAAGTTCTTATATCTAAAAAGGCACAATCTCAAAAGGTCCAATTCCATCCCTGGATGGTACTGCTTTAAGGCCGCAAAAGGCATTTTTTCATTATTTCTTTTTGGAGACATGAATAATGTTGGTGTATTTATTTCATATATTTGGTATTATAGCACCAGACTTTTGTCGAAGCTGTAATGATCCAAAAGAAATGAAAACAATCACCCATTTTCTGTGTGAATATCCAAATCTATAGAATCGTCGACTCCGATTTATAGGAGACAGATTTTTCACAGATTTAGAGCAGCTTCTGAACACACCACTGCTAGACATATGGAGGTTCACAAAAAGCACAAGATGGTTTAGGTGAACCATCCAGGAATAAAAAGGAACTTGATTTATTGGGTACCACAACCTAAATGGGTTAAAAATAACAAGTAAAAGATTTATAATGGACCAATAGGCCCCTACGGAAGCACCTCATAGGTACACGACCCTTCTAACCTAACCTTACCTAAAATTATTAGTTATGAAACTGATAATTTCATTATTATTAAACGACATACAAACGAAATAAAGTTTGTAAACAAATTAAGTTTGTTTGCTAGTTGGCATTGTTTGTTTTCATCAATATCGTCACAACAAATATTAACAGGTTTTCAGAAGAAGAATGCTAAAAAACTAAACATATTTGAATTTTTGTTTTGGATGTGAAATTTATTTCTTAAATGTGAAATTTTTTGGGAATTCTCGCAATATACAATTTTTGGATGAGGCAACTCTGCTTATAACTTGTCTGTTTAATGCAAAAAAAAAATTTATATACTGTGGCTTAAATTCAAACTAGAGGCTGGAGAAACCGTTAGTTCAGCATTAATGCCAAATACTTCAGGGTATCATATTTTCTTCTTTAATCAATAAAATTAAAAAAAACTGCAATGTGTGTAGTTGGTTGCGAGTCGCTTCAGCTGACACATAAAGATAATTTGTTCAAACAAATGCCTACGGATTTGAGACCGTTATAAATTAAATATCAAAAACTATTGTAAGGGTGGGTACATATAAAGTACTACGGTCTAAAGTCTTCGCTTATATGGCCTTATGAGTAAATCTCCCAGCTTGGCTTGATTAATGAAATGTCAAAGTTGAGCTGTTTGTTGACAGTAAGTTAGCGAAAACAATCAGTTCCGAAGTTGGAACAGTTGGAAGAGGCATTAGTTTAAGAGCCAAAAATGACAAATGATGTAAAATGTACCATAATAAAATCTCTTGAAACTTAACATTTTAAGTGCTTTTAAAGAATGAGAAACGTAAATACGTTGATTATAATTAAAAACGTGCTATGTCTGCTTTTAAAAACAACAAGGGTAAAGTTTTATATATATGTATATTTCGAAGCATATCATTTATTATAACTGACAACTTGTATACTTTGAATTGGGCAACAATTTCTTATCGTTTTGTTTTTTTTAGCAATTTTTTTGCAGTCAAACACTAGACAATTCGAAATCATTTTAACAGTAAATAAAAAAACAAAAAACTGAACCTTTATTAAACACATTCGCTGTTGAATTTATTGTAGCTGCGTCAGTTTTATTGTTTCATTGTGCAGATGGCTTGCTTTAAATTGCACCCATGTGCATTTCACGAACAGATAAAAAGTCACACTGAAACCAATTCAACTGGCATCAAATGCAATACCATGCAAATTCTCTCCACCATAACCTCAAAATTGGCTTGTTACATGTAAATTTAGTTTGCAGTTATATGCAAAATAGCGTCCTAGTAAAAAAAAAATATTGTGCAATATGTCGAATCGAATTAACACTAAAAACCAAAAAGTATGTGTTCAAAACAATAAAAAAACAATGCAGTTTTTGTAATAAAGATAACTCTGCTTAACATATAACTACTTTAAATTTTGCACTTAACTAACATTGCTTTTGATATAGACACAAAAAACTCCTTTCAAAAATTTCTTCATTTACAAATGTTGTAAAATTTGCTGATATTCTGTTTAATCCTTAGGGCCACAATTTGTACAACATTTCCTTGTTGCTTCGAATTGTGAACAACGCACTCATTTGTTACCAATTCTACAGTAGAGTTTCAAGTACAGCTTCTTCCGCTGCATGTATAAGAATTTGTAGCCAATTGTTATCCTTTTCGACAAAACTTTACACAAAGGACTTTTGATGTTTTCCGTTAGCAGGCGAGAATATTTCATTTTGCATTGTTTAAAAGTGGCAACAAAACAAAACAAAACAAAATTAAACAAAACTAGTGCTGCTTTTAGTTCTAGTGTGCGTCGGACTACTTGGTTGTTTGTGTATGATTCTCGGTTTTGTTGGGCATAACACAAGAACATGTCAAGCCAACATGTCCAGAAAGTTTGATAATCAACTGGGATAAGTTGTAAATTTCTGCCTCTACATACAAGGCAATACTTTTGAATTTTAATAAAAGACTAGTAAGAAACCTCTGTAGTATGTAAAGGCAAATGATAAAAAGTTTTTGTAAAAAAACAAATTTTATTGAGATGGTAGTGTAGATGTTCAGCAAGAAATAAGCCAGCATTCATATAAAGCTCATTTTTAAAAGCAATGTTATTTTAAAGCTCATGAAAAATTATAGAAGTTGTATCTTCAGCTTGTTTCACATTATTTTTTTATAAGCTTACGGCATAAGCTTGATAAAAATATTTGTAAAAATAATCCTACAAAGGCTGAGTGACCAAAGAACAATGATAAATTTCAATATTATAAAAATTTAGACAATATTTTTAACCATGAGATTTTGTAGCCTCAATCTACCTCTTTTAGATGCCAGAGCTAGAATTTGCCTACAGCATGATTCAAAAGAAATACATACAGACCATTTATTAAAAAATGTTCAACGTTTTGAATTTTTTTTTCTAAGAACCTAAATTTCTTGTACTAGACAGTGCCAGAGGATAACTGTAAAGTGCATTGATTTGATCATGGATTCAACAACCTTTCAAAATACCGTTTGAACTTTTGAAAAATTTCACAATATGTTTGTGATAAGACCATTTAAAACTGGACAAACGATTTAAATCTTCGGCAATATTTCATTAAAAATTTAGCCAGAATCATCCAAAGAGCTTGGAGGAAATTTCTAAGAATTTTTTTTTTAGAACACATTTTATAGTAAAAACAGTATTTAGAATTAATGTTTTAATGTGGTAAAACTTAAATTTCATCCACGGAGAAAATTTGAGTTGAAAACAATTCCCAACCAATTCATTTTGGGAGTGATTCTTAGCTAAGCCATAATATTCTTGATATTAAGCCATAGCGTGATTGTTTATAAAAAAATTAACACGCCCATTCGAGCATAATATATGTGATTTTTGGATCATTTATCAAAAAGTGGATATGCTCACATGCGTCCAATATAAGCAACTTTGGATTTTTTATTAAAAAATTAATATGCTCACTTGTGCCCAATTTATGTAAAAATTAGTCAAATGCCAACAATTAAATAACATGCCAAATTTAAAACCTTTTATTAAAAAAAAAAAAAAAAAACAAAAAAAGGATGACAAACAAGCATAGTAAAAATTATATTTTCATTGTCCAAATTAGATACTAACCAAAAATACTAAAAGTCTTAATAATACATACTTACAAAAACCAACTGAGAATTACGTCGTTCAGCTGATAAAAATTTTTTGATGAGCAAAAACAACAAAATTAATTTTTTTTACAAACAAGCCCAACATTACACTTTTTAAGCACAAGTTGACGTGTTTTTCTTTGATAAATATGTGTTTTTCTTTGATAAACACGTCAACTTGTGCTTAAAAAGTGCTATCTTGGACTTGTTTGTAAAAAAAATTAATAAATTGCGAACGGGAATAGCATGCTTTGAGAATAGCATATTTTTAAGCTCTTTTGAGCTGATTTCAGTTACGAACGCTTCGAGCTTGATTTTGGTCCATTTTTTTTTCTCTCCGTGTCTTAAGGGGGACATAACATTGACCGTTTTTTTTAATCGACTTTTTTTATAATTTTGTATTTTAGTAAATAGTCTTAAGAATCTAAGAAAAAATGCATGGAGAGCGCATTTTTCTTTTTCGACCTTTTTTTTTCTTTTCACAAATTTTGAACGCTTTTATCTCGAAACCATGTTTTTCGTACTGGTTGCGGCACTAGCGGTTTCATTTATGGACGAATTCTTTTTTTTTTTTTTATTTTTTTAAACTTGATTCGCTATCGTATGACACGAACTTTTTTTTTTTAAATTTTTTTTTCGTTTTTTTATAAATTTTTAAAGTCAATATTTTTTTTCGAAAAAACACACTTTCAAATTTGGAACATCACCAAAAATTGAAAAAAAAATTTACAAAAAAAACTCCTGTCATTTAAGATTTAAAAAGTCATTGTTTTTGCCAGATCGGACTATTTTTGCGACTCCTAGCGCTGCAACCACGAGGCCCCGTTTTTTTTCTTTGCCACCAGTTTGGAGCTCTATAAAACCATGTTGGAGTGAAAAATATATTTTTTTCAAATTTTTTTCTTGTAATTTTCTTGTAATTTAAATTTCTAATAATTCTCTACAAAAATAAAAAAATTTTGAAAAATGTTTGTTTTTGACTGAGTTATGATTTTTAAAAAAAGTGGTCTGTTTTCTCTGCCGTGAATGTAATGTCCATCCTTAAATGAGGTCTTAACTTGGTATCTTATATTAATTTTTTGGGCATTTTTAAGTATTGTTGTTGAAGAAGCAAATGTAGAAATTTAATTTATGAAATTGGAACATAAAGTCTTATATTAATATCGCTGTAAAGATGAAAACTGTGTTCAAGTATAAATTCTAAATAACCGAAAAATGCATTTGCAAAAATATGCAATTTAAGGTTCAACAAAATTCCTCATTGGTTCCAATGCCAAATGAATGAACATACTAACAAATCCTCCGAGGGATTTTTCAATATAAGCTCGTCTTTATTTTATATAGCCTTCTGAAGTTGTCATTTTTGAAGCAGAGTTTTGAATTTTTATTTTTGTAATGATTTTTTTGAAAATAACATTATTCGCAAAAAGCCAAAGCTGTAATCTGAACAATTCAAATATCCTTATTTATAAGCTTTTTTGGGCTCACAGTGCTCTTTTCGTACTTTTTTTTTTTTTTTTTAGCTTTGAACCAAGGATTTCAGGTGTCAAACCTATTCAGTCAAGTCTGCCTTGGTTCGGAAGTGGGGAGATAGATAAGTAGGATAGAAAGTGAAATCAATAGAAACAAGTGTAGAATGTTATAGTGTGGCGGAGCGCTATATCAACATGCGAATTTGAATCTGAGGCAAGTGTTATTTCTTTACCTCAGTCAATTCGAATTATCAAGCAATCTAATTCCACAAACATCTCTACCACCAACTACAACTTCCAAGGTCGTATATATTGGTGAATTTTGAATTTCAGTTGATAAGAAATGAGGAAAGAATTAAAGAAAGTGAAAGAATTCACTTTTCATCGATCTATTAATGTTTATGTCGAATTTATTCATAGAGTTTTAGAGCTAAACTGTGGATAAGGTTACTTTTTAAACCACAGACTAGTGAAAATGCATTTCTTTATCGAGTTTCAAGTCGTTTAGAACTCGGTACCAGTTAAACTCAGGATTTAGAACGTTATTTGGTCGAAAAATGTAGTGCGAAAACAATGTTACAGTGTTTTCTTGTGTTTGGTTCATTGAGTCAAGAAGAATACAAACGTGGAGAAGATTTATTAATGGAAATGAATTCAGGCAATGATTGTTATCGCAACAACAATGCAATTTATGGTGATAACCTTTTTTTACCAGAACCAAAAACACCACCAAAGACCTCACAAGTAATCTTCTGTATATATAAAAATGAATCGTGGGTTGTTTGGCTGCTTAAAACTTGAAATCGGCTGGGCCAAATTGAATACTTCCTTTTGCGGGTTTGTTTGTAATTGTCACGCGAAAGCTTAGCGGGTTTGTTTGTTTTGCGGGTTTCCTTTTGCGGGTTTGTTTGTAATTGTCACGCAAAGGCTTAGAAAAAAAAATTCCAAAAAAATTCTCAGCAGGTGGCGCTATAGACGCATATTTCGTGTTTCTATTCAATTCGGCCGTTACTTTTACCGCACATCTACTTTAAAACGAATGAACCAACTGGTATAACTCATGAAGGCTGTCGAGGATGAAAACGATGGACTCTTTTTCCTTGATGCTCTCGGCGGAACTGCGCAAACTTCCTGATCATTGATGTTATGCGTTAGCACCCGCATCTACTGGAATCGCTGCAACACTATTGGAAGGTGGAAGAACGGCACTTTCAGCCCTAAAGCTTCCGTTAAACGAAGCAAATTAACGAAAATACTGTTTGCAAAATTTGAAAGCATGGCAAAAGTGAAACCATGGCAAAAGTGTTAAAATTTTGTAAATTATTCATATGGCATGAGTGCACCATGTCACACAAACGATCATTAGTAGAAGCAAACCATCGACCATTGAAATATTTGTCCAACAATAATCGTCGCTTTGGTGGCATGATGATACTGTTGGCAACCGACTTCCCACAACCAATTCCCGTGATTCCAATATCAACAGCGGCAGATGAACTAACCGCATGTCTTACGTCATCGTATTTGTAGAGATACGTACAAACAATTCCATTGAGTACGAATATGCAAATGTTCCTGCAACACGATACAATCGCAAAAGTTTTCTGAAAAGAACTACTGAGAATCGAAAATGAACAAATTCCGGTACGTACTATGAGTGGTTTAATATCGATTCCAACTATAATTTGCCAATTGACTTCACTTCAAGAAAGATGAACTCACCAATAGTGTATATCGGAATATTGGTTAAAATTATTATAGTGCACGCGCAATCTTAGCAGCAAAAAATATTGATGACAATGACTTGAATTGGACGATTAAAAAAAAAACAAAATTCTGGGAGAACGAAGTCGTCCATAATCTAGTAGAATTTGATTTGCCTGGCATGCCACCTCATTATTTACGTCTTAAAGTTGAATCTATCATCATTATGCTACGAAATCTTCATGCCCCAAAACTGTGCAATGGAACTTGACTCATTGTGACGAATCTAATGAACAATCTGGTAGTGGCAAGGATTTTGAAAGAGCCGTTCAAGGAAGAAGAATGTCTAATTCTGCAAATTTTTGTGGCTTAAACCAATATGCCATTCCAGTTCAAACTTATTTAATTCCCAGTGAAAATTGCCACTATTCAGGTGGAATCCTGAATACTCGACATTAATTCAATCAAAATATTTATTTTGGGCAAAGCGAAGTTTGCGGGGTCAGCTTATTTTAATATATTTTTATATTTAGAGTTTGTTTCAAAAATTCTAATAGAAAAAAAAAATTAAAAAATTTAGTTTCAAAAAGATCGACTGAAGAAGGCTATAAAAAAATTAACGCGAGCTAATATTGCGAAATCATGGTAAAGTTGTGCCTCCTTTTTTCATTTGGCGATTGAACCATTGTGGCATCTTTTTCGTGTTGGACAGTGCTATAAATTCGCCGAATTTAAAGAAAACATAAAGTAGTGTTATCAATACCATAAAAATTAAGACTCTTAGGTAACAATAAAAAGTTTTCAGCTACTTTAACTTCAGCTTTGAATATCATTCATATAGGGCACTGTAGGTAAAAATCGTAAGTAGCAACGTGCTTGGCAAGATATTGTTAGTTAAAATCTATACTTACTTTTACTGTAAGACATATACAGTTTTGTGTACAAAAATCAAACCATTTTGAGATGATTTTCCCGCTATGTAATAAGCAGGAGAGAAGACTTCCTTTTGTTTCCTTACATACCTTTGATAGATCTTGAAAAGTCCATGCAGTTTTCGAGACCTCTTAGATTACGATCTAAATTTTTCGATACGACCTAATGTACAGTACACTTGAACAAACAATATATTTCAGCAAAGATTTGAATTGACAGAATCCTTGTTTTATAACTTTCACTAAATCGTTTAACAGAAACAATCGATAACAAAGACATGTCTTAGAGCAGGGATGCCCAGCGCCTAACTCTTTCCACTCTTTCCACTCTTTACAACAACTTCGATGTTTTCATGATTGTTGTAATTCGACAAATTCAGTTTCAAGAAAAATCATTGCTTCTTATTGCTTTGTTGTTTTTTTAAGACCCATCAAATGACGCTTCTTACATTTGCATGTTGTTGTTTTTGTGTGTTCAACAATTTAACTTGTGCGCTTGGGCACGGTCAGCATTCGTGTTGTTGTTTGTATGTATATTTTTTTTTTGCTTGGGCGCTGCCAGAATTCGTGTTGTTGTTTTTAACATGCTCACTCTTTGCACTCTTTACAACAACTTCAATATTGCAATGATTGTTGTAATTCGCCGAATTAAGTTTTCAGCTTCACCCTTACTTCTTATTTCTTTATTGTTGTATTTGCGCACATTGAAGGATCCGTGTTGTTGTTTTGTGTTCAATATTTATGAACTTTTGCGCTGGCGCAGATGTAGGTTTTATGCGTGTTGTTGTTTTATGTGTTTTTGTTGTGAGAAAAATTATTGTGCCACGAATCCAAAGATTTGTTGTAATTGTTGTAGCACTCTTCAAATAATTTTTCTGGGCATCACTGTCTTAGAGCATTGAGGTTTTAGGAAATAAGTGGTTATTGAGCAGAGCGTATAGAGGGTATATTACTAAAAATCCCTGACAGGATGTAATCAAAGCTAAATTTTTGTGCTACAAGGTAGTTACACCTTGCCAAGCAAATGTCAAATATCAATTGAGAATCAATGATATCAAATGAGAAATGATAGTTACATACCTGAATTAAGCTCAGTTATGGTAAAATTATGGGTCTAAAATAGCAAATGGGAAACCAAGAGCAGGGCTGTATGGCCTCAGATTCCAAAAAGCCTATTTATGGGTAATACACCAACCATATTCTAAGCGGAAATATATGCTTTTAAAGAATATGCCCGGGAATGTCTTCATAGGAAAACTATGCGGTCTAATAACTTTAAACTAGACTGTAACATTTTTCCGAATTTCATAGTTGCTCAGTCTTTATTTGAAATCTTATGGGGGAAAAGTATTTTTGCGATTCTTTTAAAATTTTTTAAAGGTTTAGAGGTAGCGCTAACCGGATTTTTAGGAAAAATCAGGTTTTTCGGAGAATTTTAAAATTTTAAGCATAAGTTGTTCAATAACAGACATTTTCTTGGTCTTTGAGTAATTTTTTCGAAAAAAACAAATGTCTAAACATAATTATAATGTTCATAACTCACAAGTTTTGTTAACATATTTTTAATTTGTATGTGAATTTTCCATAAATTTGTTAAAAAACGTTTCATAACTTTAAAAAATTCCATAATGCTTGGTTTTCACTTCGTCATTTGTCATTTGATATGAAAGTTAAGAGTGTAAAATATAAATAACAACTTTTTGCAATTTTTACTAAAAACATGTGAAGAGATCAGTTTTTTCTATTTTTCGCCATTGTCAAATGGAAAAAGATTGGGAACGTGTTGACATTTTTCATTAGACTGACTGATCTTTCTTATGGTCGCCTCTTACCGATTATATAAAACTTTGTTCGTTGCCATACACTTGGTTTTGTTTATTTTTAATTATTTTCCAATGCCTTAAGGGACCCGCACAACAACAAACATATGAATTAGCCACATGTATTGAAAATATATCTCTTGTCTATTTGCCATAGAGCTCACCACAACTTCCTATATACTACATTCGTACATTCGTATGTTTGTGTGTGTATTCTGCATAGGTACGAAGACAATTTGTCGTCCTGCGAGAATTCATGTGAATTTGATTAACCAAATAACAAGCTCGGCATGAGGAATGTCGTAGCTTGACTAAAGCAAGAAATTGCATTGCGATGGCAACTCTGACTATGAGCAATAGAACCACAGAAAATATATTGAAATTGAATGCAGAAAAATGCCAGAGGGACACTCAACCCAACAGAAATAAGTGAAGCGTGAAACACTAACGGAAATATTAAATACGAACTGTACTAACGGAATGCAGCAGCAGCAACGTTAGGGTTGAAACTCGGGTTCAGAGTGGATTGGTTGAGTGGTTCCATGTGAATTGAGTGCAGAGTTTTGGTGCGGTTTAATTAAATTTTATTCCGAAGTAGAAAAACATAGAAAAATATTTCAAATATTCATCTTTTATATTTGAATTTTTGAAAAGATTTAATAACTGTTCAAAGTACAAAGTTTATAAGCAAAAAATCTATGGTTAATGTTTTAAAAGCTATAACGAATATGTTATTGGTTTCATTCCTACCTTACGGGCTGGATGTACCTTGTAAGGTGTATTAAGATGGTTAGTCAGTTACTCAATAGAAGTTATTTCAACTTCAGCATTTATATTAGAAATTATAGCTTATGTCATGAGTTTAAAGTTATTAGATTGATTTTTTATGTATTTATGAAATACTTTCCGTGTTGATGACGTCAATTTTTATGGAAGAAATGCTAGATTTTCATACGATTTTTACAAATTTCAAACTCATAGTGCGTATTTCAGATCAAACCCAGCGGTTATTTTGGAGACACTTGGAAAAACCAACTAGTTTATTCCTAGTGAAATTGGAGCTAGTTGCAAACTAGAACAAAGACGCTCAGCATAGATAATTTTGAATTTATTTTTATATTCTTACACTGAGAAAAAAACATACTTTTATATTAAACAAAAAATTTTAAAATAGAAATTTAACGCATTTGCGTTTCAACAAAACAAAATTTAAGACAATCGTGTTTCAGTTTCAAGTGTATTCTCCTTCCTTTTTTTATAATTTGTCTTTGAAATAACAAAAAAAAAAAAAAACTATCACTAATTAATTATTTCAATGTTTAAAATTCAAACTTCATCGATTGGTGGTAGAAGTTGGTATTCGGAGGGTCCAATGGGTCGCTGATAACGAATTTGAAAATAAAAATATTTGTTTTATACATCAAAATTATTTGTTTTAAATTTGTTTTTTATTTAAAAACATTGCTTTAAAAACAAAACTTTTCTTTTAAATTGAAACTTTAAAAACATCTAAGTTTAGCTTAAATGAAATTGTTTCAAGCTCTATTTCAAAAACAAAATCGTTTGATATTAACACAATTTCATTAAATTTTAACACTTATTTCCCTCAGTGTAGTTTCTCTTGTCAGCAGGCACACACAAAATAAAAACTATTCATAATTCATGGAACTAGTACAGATATAAGGAAAAACGAATGTTTATGAGGACAATTGTCTTTTCTTATGACATCAACCCGTAAAAAGCGTCAGTTCGTTCAATGTAAAAGGGTATTGTAGTGGGACCAGTACTAGCCCTTTTTGGAACTAGTACAGAACTACAGAACTATTCTTAATCTGGTCCATTTGTCTGCAGGGAAGCTTATGTGTAAAATTTGCAGACACATAATATATTTTGAATAAATTCAAAATTAATTTTTGTGGAATTAAAAGAGGTTTCAACGGTTTGAAAAAGTTACTATGTTCGAGAGGTACAGTGGTTTTTATTCGATTTGGCTTATTTTAGAACTTGATCTTTATTTTTTAATCAACAAAACCATGATATTAAGAGTCATGAGCTTAAAAGCATATTTGACTGCTTTAAATCATCTGAGAGAAAACATTACCCGCTTCTACTCATTACTCAAATATCTCGTCGAATTCAATCAGAAATACCTATCTTTCTGCTATAAAAATTTCCCTACTTTCGATAAAAACAATTTTCTCTTTTTCAAATAAAACTTTCATCAATTCAATTAGAATAAATTTTGTAGAGTATTTTTCTCGCACAAAAAAAAAATTCTCATTTATAGAGAAAAATTTATTGAAAATGAAAAATTGTTCCTATATTTTGATAAAAAAATCACTATCAGAAGTATTTTCTTCATTTAAAACAAATCTTTTCTTAAAAATTAAAATTATTTTTCTCTAAAAACGATAAATTTAATGTTCTCTTTTTCATAGAAGCTTTTTGTTATTTTTCGAGAACTTTTGGGATCACATTTAGAGAAAAGCATTCTCTGGAGTAAAGTCTATAACATTTTTCTCTTAATATGATGCCTTTTTTAGTATATTCCAAGAAACTTTTTTCTGAGTGCAACAAAACCAGACTCGTTTAAAAGTGTCATATTTCAGGGTCATGAACTTAAAAGCATCTCTGACTGTTTGAACATCATCTGAGAGAAAACATTACCCGCTTCTACTCATTACTCAAATGTCTTGTTGAAAACACTGAAAAAAAAAATACCTATCTTTCTGCGATAAAAAAAATGTAGATAATAGCAATTTTCTCTTTTTCAAATAAAAGTTTTTTCAATTAGAATAAAATTGCATATTTTCGAAGAAATATTTATTCGCTTGTGAAAAATGGAAAAAAAATTCTCATTTATAGAGAAAAATTTATTGAAAATGAAAAACTTTTCCTATATTTTGATAAAAAAAATTCACTATACGAATAAGAGATGGGCGCGTGAGTGATTTTTACTCACGATGACGCACGCTCACGATGTGATTTTTTCTAGTCACGCAAGCTCATGATAAAAAATAATTTTTTGGATCACGGTCACGCACGATCACGATGTGATTTCTTCTAATCACGCACGATCACGCTTAAAAATAAGTTTTTATTACAATCACGCACTATCACGCACGATCACGATGCAATATTTTACTCACGAGTTCTCACGAATACGTTTTATAGATAGAAGAATACACATAAGTTTTTATTAAAAGTGTATTTAGAGTACCTCTGGTAAAACCAGCATACAGGAAGGAGCAGAAGCAACAGAGAGATAGATACAGCACTATAAAAAGAAAATTGATTAAATTTCTCAGCTTATTATTTGTATTTAAAATTACCAAAATTGCTTCAAGTTGTCACTAACGTTTCGCAAAATAAGTAAAGAAAGCGAAGTTAGTTGTTGTCGCTTCTTTAGAAGTGGTCAGTGTTGCATTTTGCATGCAATTGGTAGCAAAAGCGTAAGAAAACATCTAATACGAAGTATTTTCTTCAATAAAAACAAACATTTTTTCAAAAATAAAAAAGTTTTCTTGTCTAAAAACGATTATTTTAATGTATTTCTCTTTAAAATGGAAGCTTTTTATCATTTTTAGAAAATTTTTAGGATCACATTTAGAGAAAAGTTTTCTCTGGAGCAAACAAAGTCTATACCAGTTTTCTCTAAATATGATGCCTTTTTTATCATATTCCGAGAAACTTTTTTGTGAGTTTACAAATGCCAAATCAAATTTATTCACAATTGTTTCAAAAATATCACCCTTCCTTTTGAGTACTCATTCGTTATCATTTAAGACCCAAAAAGGATTATAAGTATACAAGTTTAAGACTATGAAATACTCAAAATAAACCCTTTACCACGATGAAATGAAATTCAAAGTTAAGGTATTCCAAATAAAGCCATGAAATATCAAACATGGCGATGGCAGTGTAGTCAGTTTCAATAGAATAACGCCGCAGCGCCATGTATGCAGCTTCCGTTTCAGCGCTTGCTTATTTCGGGATATTCCGCTTATTTGAGTTCGCATAAAAGACTCAGACATTCGCAGTATATCGCACATATGTGCGAATTCACATTGGATATGAACGAACGATAGCTTTCAACAATTATGAAAACCTGAAGACTCGAACTTGAGAGGTGGTGCAGAGGTGAGTGAAGCTTTATTCATTTCAACAGCAATACCATGCGATATTTTTTATTTCACAAGTAGCTAGCCAGCATAAAAACTCACACGCCAAAATATGCTCCAACGGTTTTTGACTTAAAAGTTTTAGCAAAACAAAAAATTGTTGAGAAAAATTTCTCTTTTTTTTCATTTTTGGGATCAAAGTAGATTTTTTCTAAAAATTTTATATAAATAACCGCATTTAACGCAGCAACAGCAGCCCAAAAATCAACATTGAACTCATTGAAGGCAAGATAGGCAGCCAATTTACTGTAGTTGCTGCTGATGTGCTGCTGCTCTGGGAGCGTTTAACCTACTTTCCAATGGCTTCGTAGTAGTGGCAATAACGGACATACTTCACTAACACTATAGCAAAACAACAAAAACTACAACAAAAACAACAAGTAGGTACAAAAGCAATAAAATTCCAACAGTAGGTATTAAAACCGACACAAAAATCCAAGGCAACAAAATACATGCCAGTAATTCTCTAGCGAATTGGGTTTGTGCGGGCGTTATACATGGCCGAATAATGTTACAGAATAACATTGCATGGGATAGTTATTCAAATTGTTTACTGAACTATGCCAGAAAACATTCTGAATGCAATCATTTATCCATTCGATTTGAACCGCAAACATTCGTTCTTTTTAATCATTCATTTAACATCGACACCGATTGAGCTGCAAAGCAAAAGGATCTCAATGTTGCCAACGCAAATTCTTGTTTTGTGGGTGTGCTTGCATAACTCAACCAGCTGACCTTTGCATCTCGTTTGGTTGCCATCGACAGTCAGTGAAATTCTTGCAGTAGAAGTTTTATTGTATTTGCATATTATTTGCTATTCCGTCATGGCTTAACGAAAATGAAATTCATAAGAAATTAGCAATGATGCCGTAGCTGTTTTCATTGTTCATGAAAGCTCGTTGCGAATAAACGGTTTGGATTGTGCAAGGAATGGACATTTTATTAAAATCATTTAATTCAAAATACGTCGAATGCAAAGGGAATCAAATTAGACAAGACCCACCCACACAAGAAAGTTTCTATTCCAGGCACAATGGATGTTTGGTATTTTGTTTTGTTTTTAGTCTTGAACGGATGTATTTGTCAAGATGTTGTTGAGGAGATGCGGTAACTTAAGCCAAACTATTACAACAGAGCTCTGTTGCCGTTTTAAGGGAAATTTACCTCTTTGAGAGACTTTTCTACATTTTGCTACGTAGAAAATAATAAAGAGCATTTTTAAATCGACAATCTTGAATCATATAAAATCATAAAAAACACGTTTTAGTAAAACTTCAGCTAGTGCCTTGTGAAGTTTGCAAGGCTTTCTGCAAGCCATGTGGAACCACTATTTTATGTGGAACAACTGAAATTTCTTGATGCAGTTCTGGAGAAAAATATACGCTAAAAACAAAGAGCAATTAAAACTCCTGAAATTGAACAAATTTTTACCAGACAAGCACAAAACAACACAAAAGTTGCTGAAATTAAACTTACCATGTTTTTTTCGGAGCATATTATCGTCATATATATAGTTGATAAACTTGTTATACTTGGGCCAAAATTATTGCCTATACTTCCATATATATCTGCGGTCACGCACATCTTACCACTGAATTTCGTGCGACAAATGCATGTTTGAATTTTATAACGGTACTTTTTGAGATTTACCTATTAATTGCATGATTTTATCTGAGTAAGTAGCTGAAAATTAAAAATAAATACGTGTATATCCGAAGTAAAAATTATTTATAACTCAGTTGTGGCACATTAAACATAGAGCTTAAAAATGTGTCCGAAATATAAGCGGTTATTGACCAAAAGGTCATTATTTTTACATTAGAGAAAGAAGGAGTACCCCGCCGATAAATTGCAAGACGGAAAGGCTGTAGGTATCCAACAATTATCAATTTGCTGAAAAAAAAGAACCCGGACGACCGTTTGGACTAGGAGAAAGTCATCAGACCGAACAGATAACGATTATACACCGAATGAGGATGAAGTTTTAAAAGTGCATTCGAAATAAGAAGAGATCTCAAATAAGAGCACCTAGTAACCATCAACCACCAATTAACCAAGTAACCACCAAGTAACCATCAGTGTGGACTTCGGGAATTTAGACTTTGTGGCAGTAGACCTGCAAAAAACCCCTCCTGACACAGAAAATGAGAGCCAAACAGTTGGAGTGGGCTAGAATACACCATAATTGGACTCTTGACCAACGGTGGAATGTTATATGCTCCGATGTAAGCAAGTTTAACTTGCACTGTGCCTACAATCTTCAGTACGTGAGACGATTTCCAGGAGAAAGATTAAAAGATACATGCGTAATTAGAAAGGTCAAGGATCCCTAAGTCAAATTATCTGGGGATGTTTTTCTTATTATATACGGAGTCTTTTGCGTTTTGTTGTCGAGCCTCCAAAGGGGGGGTCGACATCTTAAAAATATGAAATATGAAATATGAAATATGAAATATGAAATATGAAATATGAAATATGAAATATGAAATATGAAATATGAAATATGAAATATGAAATATGAAATATGAAATATGAAATATGAAATATGAAATATGAAATATGAAATATGAAATATGAAATATGAAATATGAAATATGAAATATGAAATATGAAATATGAAATATGAAATATGAAATATGAAATATGAAATATGAAATATGAAATATGAAATATGAAATATGAAATATGAAATATGAAATATGAAATATGAAATATGAAATATGAAATATGAAATATGAAATATGAAATATGAAATATGAAATATGAAATATGAAATATGAAATATGAAATATGAAATATGAAATATGAAATATGAAATATGAAATATGAAATATGAAATATGAAATATGAAATATGAAATATGAAATATGAAATATGAAATATGAAATATGAAATATGAAATATGAAATATGAAATATGAAATATGAAATATGAAATATGAAATATGAAATATGAAATATGAAATATGAAATATGAAATATGAAATATGAAATATGAAATATGAAATATGAAATATGAAATATGAAATATGAAATATGAAATATGAAATATGAAATATGAAATATGAAATATGAAATATGAAATATGAAATATGAAATATGAGATATGAAATATGAAATATGATAAATGAAATATGAAATATGAAATATGAAATATGAAATATGAAATATGAAATATGAAATATGAAATATGAAATATGAAATATGAAATATGAAATATGAAATATGAAACATGAAACATGAAATATGAAATATGAAATATGAAATATGAAATATGAAATATGAAATATGAAATATGAAATATGAAATATGAAATATGAAATATGAAATATGAAATATGAAATATGAAATATGAAATATGAAATATGAAATATGAAATATGAAATATGAAATATGAAATATGAAATATGAAATATGAAATATGAAATATGAAATATGAAATATGAAATATGAAATATGAAATATGAAATATGAAATATGAAATATGAAATATAAAATATGTAAATAAGAATTAACCTTTTATTTATTTTACATGAAAAGAAAGAAAACTATGCTTTTTATATAAATAAAATTTTGTCAAAATCCGTATTTTTATTTATGAAACCCATGATGAAAAAATTTTGAGTTTGGTTCAAATATAAGCTGAGATATTTTAAAAATTCTGCAAAAATTAAGTGGTTAGATATGTATGACTGCAGATATAGTCCCTTTGCAGCTCAATACATTTATTCCAACGATTATTGCGATGTCCTTTGAATAGTATAACTTCACAAAATCTTCGAAAAACGCTTCAGTGTCCAATTCGATCTGTTCATTCGTCTCAACTCTCTTTCCTAGGATTCAGATTTTTAAGTTTTGGAAAAAATAATAGTAGCTGGGGCCATATCTGGAGAATGCCTTATATGGTGGATAAGAAAGTAGTTCGAAGCGTAAATCGTGCCATCGTTTCAATCGATTTGTGAACTGGAGAATTGTCTTGCAAAAATATTAGTTTTTTCTTTTATTGATGTCTTAATTTGCATACTGTCAATGTTGATTGTTTTTCCTTTCCTCAAATAGTCGATGAACAGAATTCCACTTGAATTCCAAAAAAAAGACGCCACTACCTTTACGGCCATTTGTTGAGTCTTCGCTCCCTTTGGTGCAATTCCACTGGGACCGACCCACGCTTTTGTTGATTCCTTCGATTCTGGTGTATAACGGTTGATCCATGTTTCATCCATGGTCACTATTTTAAGCAAAAAATCAGTAGAATTTTGTTAAAACATGTCCAAACATTGTTGAAAAGTGCGAACACGTTCATGTTTTTGATTTATTGTTAACAAACGGTATGTTTATGTAATGTTTATGTAAAATTGAAAGCACCGACCCATTTGACATGCCTACGTCTGAAGGCAATACGAAATCGTGGATTTTTCCAATACATTTTAGAGTGGTCACTGTTTTTGGTTTTCCCCCGTCATGTTCATCCGCTGTGCTGATCCGACCTCTTTTGAACTCTGCATTAAAATATTTTACGGTTGAAAAAGAAGAAGTAGATTCGCACTTTTGTAACGCAAAAAGTAATGTTAAAGCAAGGCATGAAATCCTTCTTTATTCATTTTTATAACAAACCCAAAAAATGTTTAATTTAGAACACTGAAATGTCGTGGACCCTTTCCGCGAAAAATAATTACAAAAATTTATGACTTCGGATTTGGTTTTCTAATGAATAAACCAATCCAAGAAAATAATTTGAGCCAAAATCGGTGATGGTAAATGGAACTAAAATAGCACTTCAATATGAAATAGGCGATACACAGTAAATAAGGCGCCTCACGCTTCATAGAAAAAAAAGAGCTGTTCGGCACAATTGCTCAAAATAATCCTTGGTTTATGTTATGACTAGTATAGAAGCCCATCATATCACGGGTCGTATTCAAAATATTTAAGTAGCAGACGATATGACATTTTTCATTCATCTCAAATGTTATTTTGTTCCAGTCATTGTCAATGTGTTCTTACTGATATATATCAAATAAATTTTGTGTGCATACTTTTAGGTTAACAATTTTTCATATAAAAAGCACTGTAATAGCGAAACAGGTTCTGGTCCAGGCTAACATCTTCAGCCTATTCATAGCAGTAGCAACTATAACAGTTTGAGCGATACAGAGCACGGAGCAGGACTTTTGTCTTTTATATATTAAGATGATTCCTCAAATATTCAACTCTAGCGATTGCCAACCTTGAGTTGTAATGGCTTGAAATTACCTAAAAAAATCGAGTTTTTTTGCAAAAATATTTAATAATTTACAAAAATATTGAATTTATAAAAGTTATATTCCCATGTCTTTTTTCATGACATGAAGGAAATTAAGTAATTCACTGTAAAAATGAAACAAAATCGATCATTATTTTAAATGATCGATTCAATGATCGATCGATTCAAATTATCGATGAAGCAAGAAATTGAAAAAAAAATTACTCAGAAGGAAAAGCGTAAGTAACTCAGTTGATCCGGAAAAAACTAAGAGACTGTACGGAGATAAAAAAAAAATGGTCTAAAATCAAGCTCAAAGCGTTCTTAAATGAAATCAGCTCAGTAGTTTATGCCAGAAATTGGGCTTGAAAATTTTTTTGACAAACGCGTCAATTTGTGCTTGATACGTGTAATCATGGGCTTGTTTGTAAAAAATTAATTTTGTTGTTGTTGTTTATGCACATCAAAAATATGAGCAACCAAACGATGTAATTCTCAATTGGTTCTTGTTCCTGTTAGTATAAAAGTGTATCGGGGTGCAGAGATAAATTAATTAATAATATTTTCCTGTCCGAATGAGATGAAAAATATTTAATTTGGACAATGAACATATAATTTTTATTTTGCCTTAAGTCATTTTAATTTTATTTTTTTGTTTTTTCTTTATTACTTGAGCCACTGTTTATTTTGTACAAGGGCATAATTCAGCGTTTTAATATTGTTTTGTATTTTTTTTTTATTTATTTTTTAAATTTGACATTGACATATTTTGATAAAATATTACAAAATTCCTTAGATTGGGCATATTTATTTTTTTACGTTCAATCCATAAGTGTTACGCATTGGACACAATTAAGTATGTTTTTTGTTTTTATAAACAATACCAAAATGACTTAAATTGGGCACATGTGAGCATATTAATTTTTTGATAAATGATCACGAAAATTATGCACAAATGGGAGTGTTAATTTTTTGATAAACAATCACATTAGGGCTTGATATCAAGAACATTATGACTTAGTTCAGAATCAATCCCAAAATTAATGGGTTTGGGATTGTTTTAAGCTCAAATTTCTCTCCGTGTGCCTGAAAAGTTTTTATGCTTTCACTGTAGAGTCCTGATATTACACCATCAGACTTTATTTTGTTTTAATTTCTCTAGCACTTCATTGTTGGAAAAAAAAGGCTGCAAAGTTTTTCAATGATAAAATCCCTGAACACTGCAACAATGAATGATTTCCAGCCAAAAATGACAGAAGGTTTTTGAAAAAATATGCCATGTTCAAATGAATTAACTTTATTTTTTTTTTTTGTAAAACAAAATTTATTTATTTATTAAAAATCTCCGCATATTATTTCCACAATCCGATATTAAAGATAATCCCATTTCCTGAGACAGCTACAAACGCGATCAAAATTTTTTAAATTAACTTTATTACATATTAATTAAGTCCTAACTAAAAGTAGTTTAATGTAAAAAAATAAACAAAAATAATTACTAAATTAAACTAATGCATTTAAAAAAAATAACTGAATTATAAGAATTTTTTATATACCGTAATAGTATATCTAATTTTTTTTACTACCGCTCTCTAATTGTTTGCGCCCAGTTCAGTCCAATGAAACGGTTCATTGTTTAGCTGTTGCTATTTTGTGACTGCACCCACACATCCTGTCTACACATCCGTTGTTGTTTTTTCGCACATGTCGCTACATGTGTTTATTTTTTGATTAACATTCGAAATTGTCTGAAATTATTTACATGCTGTTACGTGTGACAAAAACTATAGAACAATGAAAATGTCCAAAAACACACAAACATACACACTCACGAGCAACACACATACATGCCATTATATAAATTGTTGTTATACTACAACGTTGCCTATATTCGGGCGCCTCGCTTGTCGTGGTCAATTCGATCGATGTCTGGACCAAAGTTTGTGTGCAAAAGTTTTTAATGACATTGTAAGCTAATTAAAGTGCTGACATTTATGTTTTGCTGCTGACATTGTTGTTGTTGCTTTACGGTTTGTTTTTTGCCTTAACGTCAGATAAAATTTTGTTGAAAATTTCGTAGTAAAAAAATTTTAATTTTTAACGAGTTTTATGCACATTTTAATAGAAACAATGTAAATATTTGTACGGTTAAAATACACTGAGGGAAATATGTGTTAAAGTTAAACGTTTATTTAATTAATAAATTTTTTTAATTTTTAAAATTATGTGTTTTGTAGGGACTCAAATGCGTTTAATTTCTTTTTTAGAATTTTTTGCTTAATTTTAAAGTATGTTTTTTTCTCAGTGTAAAAATATTTAATAGTTAATTAAAAAGTTAAGTTTTCTGCATTCAAACACTCATTGTGCCATTTTAATTTTTTTATTTAATATATTTGTTTTATGAAAAGCCAAAGTGCTGTCGTTTGTACTTGACTCTACTTATATTACGTCTGGTTCATGAATAAATTAAAACCTAATTGACAGTTTTGCAGTTTTAATTACAAACATTTGAACTCATGTTTGGACATTTTTTTTTGCCGCCCTAATTGTAAATTTTTTTTTTACCCTACGCAAAAAAGCATTAGTTATGTTTCATGGTCCCCTTGTATTGTTTCCTGGCATACACGAAATTTTTTATTGCTTCTTGTACACGCACTGTAAGAACTTTAAACGCTAGGCTTGTGAAATATTCATGTTCACGTGTTTTTGTGTGTTGTGTTTTTTGTACATTGATGTCGCGAATAGTTCATGTGACTTATGTAATTGGTAACTAAACCAAAATTCATGAATATCATGTAAAAGTTGTGTTGTTGTGTACTTTTTTGGTTTGGTGCACGATTATATGATTTTTTATTATTTAAACTAGTATAGAAGACCGTCATACGACGGGTCGTATTCAACATAATCAAGTAGCAGACGATATGAAAATATTTTTACATCAAATATTGTTTTGTTCCAGTCGTCGTCAATGTGTCCTTACTGATAAATATAAAATAAATTGTGAGGGCATACTTTTAGGCTAGCAATTTTTTATATAAAAAGCACTGTAATAGCGAAACAGGTTCTGGTTCAGGTTGAACATGTCTTAAAAAGCATAGCAACAACAACAGTAACAGTTTGAACTATATTGAGCATGGAGCAGGACGCTAGTCTTTTATACTATATTATGATATTTAAAAACATTACTATAAAACATATATCCAGACAAAGTGTTGCTGAGGTCCTTTATGACAAGGTTATTTCTTTTAACACTCCTTTTTACCCATGTGCATGTGTGTGGAAATGTGTTTTATATACGAACATTTTATCATCCTTCTTCCTTGGTGGCAAGTTGGTTTTTTTGTCCTTTCTAATTTCTCTTAAGTTAAATTTTGGGTTTGTGTTATTTTTTTTTTTTGAGATTTTATGAATTCCTTGAAACTTTTTTTGTGTTCATTAACCATAAATTTAATTTTTATAGATAAATTTAACTCAAGGCAACTCTTTTTATTATGATACTTAAAATTATTTTTTAAATACTTGAAACAAAAACGCTTAAATTAATATAAGCTTTAATATAATTCTTGTAGGCATTGCCTACAAATTCTTGGAGTTTCAAGTTAAGTGCAATTTTTGATCATTATTATTACATCACTTATTAAGTTCTTTTTCTGCTTTTTATTGGTTTTTTTTTTTGTTTTGTTATTGTTGTCATCGTATGCTTTTTAGATTAAAATATATTAAACATCCTAATTATATTTTTAATTCATGCCTTGTGAGTCGCGAGTTTTTTTTTTGCATTTGTTGAAGTGTTGCTAAAAAAGTTTAATCCGCTTTAATTTGCTTTTATTAGCTATTTTATGACTAAGCTTTTAAGCTTCTCTACATAAGTCGTAAACAAATTTTTTTATAAAGTTATATAAAAAAAATTCTAACATACAAATAATGTCTAATTAATGAAATTCTGACTAATGTTTTACGGTTTTATTTGGAGTATGAATTAAGAAGAAAAGCTAACTTCCACAGCAACTTAATTCAAATAATCTTAAATAAGTTCTTTTAAGAAATTTAAAAATCAAATATTAAATTCAACGTTATAGCATTCAAGCATAATTTATTAAAAAAAAAAAATCAAAATAAGTCGTGTACAAGTAAATTCCAAGTTATTAAGGTTTTAATATTTTTATGACGTCACTAGAGAGTAGGCGTCATTTTCGGCCATTTTGTCCGTATATCAAGCTCAGAGCACGATTTAAATATCAATACTAACGTGAGAGACATTAAGCCAATACCTTAATTTTTAAGGAGTTCATGAAGGTTTTATATTTTGACTACCATAAAAAAAACCCGTCCTACGACGGGTCGCATTCAAAATAATTAAGTAACAGACGATATAACAACATATTTAATTTGCTGTTATGATGCTGCAATCGCCGTCTGTGTGACGTTACTGATTAATATCAATTCAGTTTTGTGTGTATACTTTCAGGCTGACAATTAAAGTTATAATAAAAGCACTGTTAACAAAGCAAGAATGAACATTTTGAGAGATGTTAGGTGTGCGGAACAGGGCGCTTGTCTTTTATGTATTAAGACGACATTACTTTGTCGGAGAAGTTTTCATTCGAATTAAGAGAATTTTGGAGTACCATAAATAAAAGCAGATGTGATCAATTTCAAGTCATTCTATTAATTTTTTTATAGATTTTGAAGAGATTTTCCTTTTTGATGATTGTCTTTTTGGGAGGTAAAATAAAATAAAAAAAATAAAATTGGCCATTTCAGCCCTTGAAAGAACATTGACTGAGCTTCTAACGATCGATTGTGTTGTGTGTGTTATTAAATGTTTGCACACAATTGACCGAGAACTGGACCTACTTGTTTAATGCCGACTCCGAACTGCTAAAGTTCATGTTCTCAATAAGCTTTACATGGCATTATTTACTCTCTGAGTTTTGCCGTTGTCTGCAGGTTTCCGATCAGAAAAAATTTTTTTTTGTTGAAAAACTTTTCGCCACGGTTAGGGATCGAACCCGGGCTCTCGAGCATGCTAAGCCACACACTTAACCTGCATGCAATGGTCACTACATGGAAGGTAGGCGTGGTTTTAATCCGATTGCACTCATTTTCAAACTTGATTTGTAGTTAACGATAAAGAGGTACAGACAACAGACGTACAAGGCTTAATCGACTCTTTAACAAGACTTAAATACTCCAGTGCATTTCCATTTTCTGAAAATTTGACACCTAATGAAGACAAAATCACCTCAAGACCAAAAAAAAAATTGATCTTTTGATATTGCGCAATTCTCTTAAAGGCTATTTTAGAACTAAATAATTTTTATATATTATATTGGATTTAAATCATTTTGAATAATGTCGTGTGCTCACCGAAACACACATTGAACCTATTTTGATTGGTTATCATTTATTATTATTAGGCCTGTGCGAGTAGTTCGAACTCGTGTCGAATTACTCGAGTTTTCGAGTAACTCACAGTTTTTCGAGTTTTGAGTGCAATATCTGAGATGATAGAGAAAAGTAACCAATTTGAAAATACCTTGTTAACTCATTAACATACAATTAAATCACTCTAAAATCCTCAATGTTACAAAGTCCCCTTTTACACTAGTCAAGAAATGGAAGCAATTTTTCGAGTTCGAAAAACTTGCCAGTACACTTGACTGTGTACCGTCAACTTTTTCCTCTTTCGTCGCTTCCTATTTGCGGCGAATTGGCCTACAAGCTCAGAAAATTGACTTCAATTCTTGACTAATGTAAAAGGGGTAAAAGCTAAGTTACTCATGCATTTTTTTAAATATACTACAGTATCTTAAAATTTATTTTTTATTCATATCATATTTTTTGAAAAATTTTTGGAAAATAAACAACTTCCATGTATATTTTTTGTTACATGGGCTTGTAGGCTTGTTCATTAATAAAAAAATATTAACAAATTGTTACAAATTTTTGCTTGAAAGCGTTCACGAACTCAAAAAACTTGCAACGAGAGAGGACAAAGAGAGAATAAAAAAAAGTGAGAGAGCAAAAGTAGCTACAAGATATTGCTAGTAAAAATTTCTGTTCACGTACTTTACTTCTTAAAGCTTACATGAAGAGAGAAAAAGAAGAATTGAATAAAAAATTTGACAAAGCGAAAATTAGCAGTAAAAGTAGGTGCTCAGAAAACTTGTAGAAACGTAAGAAGGTACACAGAAAACTCATTTTAAATGATCTGCGTAAATTTTAATAATACGAATAGTGTTGCCATATGTGTCGTATTTCACGGGATGTTCCGTATTTTGCTTGTTATTTCAACAACGGGAGACGGTTTATCCCGTATTGTCAATAATTTTAATATATGCCATGATATTTGATATAAACATGTGCAAATATGTACTGATACTTTCAGAAAAGAAGTGTATGTGAACCATTATAAATTATTATTATAGTTTTATTTCCTTTTATTTTGTTCGTAAAATTATTTTAAATTAAAATATAACCTCACAATCGATTTCTCAGCTTAAATAGATTTAAAGATTTAAAAAAAAAACAAGTAAGGAAACTCTAAAGTCGGTCTAGCCCGACTATGGAATACCCTAAACCTCTAATCATATTTAAATATATATTGATTAACTAAAACAAATATAAAGAATTTCTAATTTTTTCAAAATTCATGTATTCTTTTACAGTTTTTAACAGGTTTCAATAATGTGGGTTATATAGTGGATGCAGTATATCTTCTAAAAACTTGGTGCTTTGATAATTACTTTTTTGTTATTATTGGATTTGTTAGGAATTTTTCAATTTATTTATTTTTATACAGATTTTCAAAATCCTATTTTTTTCATACATATTTTGCATACAAAAGTCATCTGCACTCAGTAAAAAGTTTCTCGGAATATGATAAAAAAGGCATTATATTTAGAGAAAAATGGTACAGACTTTGCTACAGAGAATGCTTTTCTCTAAATGTGATCCTAAAAATTCTCTAAAAATGATAAAAAGCTTCTATAAAAAAAGAAAAATATATAAAAAATATATCGTTTTTGAGAAAAATACTTATTATTTTTAAGAAAAGATTTGTTTTAAATGAAGGAAATATTTCTCATAGTGATTTTTTTAATCAAAATATAGGAAAATCTCCCATTTTCAGTAAATTTTTCTCTATAAATGAGAATTTGCTTGTGCGAGAAAAATACTTATCATAATTAGAGACATTGAAATATTTTCATTTTCCCAGAAGTGAAGAAATTTCACTTATTCGAATGTGTGAAAATTTATTCTAATTGAAGAAAATTCTATTTGAAAAAGAGAAAATTGTTATAATCAAAAATAGAGAAGTTTTTTATCGGAGAAAGTTATGTGTTTTTTTCTGAGTGTGTCAAAACTAGATAAGAACGTATTATCAAAGTCGGAATAGACAAGACATGAGGTAATACTATTCTAAATTTTGTATTTTTACATTGATAGCAAAAGCTTAGATATATATATATATATATAGTATATATAAATAGTTTTTTCCATTTTCAATAAAAGTTTTAAAAAGTTGTGAGAGTAGTTTTGAAAATATTAAGACTTTAGGAAATTTGGTTCTGTTACAAGCGAGTCATAAGTAGTTTCACTACAAAAAGTCATTCGCCACAACTTTTGTATTTACTCAATGGCATCATAATTTTATATTTTTACTACCACTGCCATCATGTAACGTCACGTGGTTAAAATTGCTATTTGACCGTCAAAACAGTGAAAAACAGCAATGACAAAAAAACCATTTCGAATTTGATACTTAGCTTTATTATAGCAGTTATCTTATGTGACATTATTTTTTATTTAATAACCATGACAAAACAAAAAAAAAATAAAAATAGAAATTACATTTCATCGCATTAACGAGCAGATGAGTATCTAATTTTATTTGATTGAAATAATTAATTAAAATGCATAAAATTTTTGGTGTATGTCGCAAAAAACAAAATGCACGTTAAAACCAGAGTCTAAATCAGCGAGATTTTAAGGATCCCTTTAGAGTTAATGGCCAATTAGCAGCAATAAATAACATTTATCACGTGGCTAAATTGGTATTTTACACCTAACAAGGACACACACCCACAGACACCCAGACACCCAGACACCCACAAACATACAACTAATAAAAAGGCACATTAAAATAAGCTTTACAGCGTAAAAAAAGCGCAACTAAATTACTTGTTGGAATTTTTGTAGCCACAGGCATTTAAATATTCCCATTTAAATATCCCCATGGTCGGTCATTTGCTGTTGTTGACAACATTGAAATTCGGTGCTTATTTCGCAATTCTGACAACATTTCGCTATTTTGCTACATAATTGATTCGTAATATGCACGCGCACAATTAACGGTCTAGCACACAACATCAACAACAAAAACAGCAGCAACAAAAACAACAACAACACCAACAACAACAACAACAACACTGACTACATTAATAATAATTGTAGTTAGAACAAGAACATTAAAATTTTGTTAACATTTTCGGCGCTGCCAAAGCGTGTCGAGCCGCTGCCGAGTCGACAACAATACTGTGTTGACAGCTTAATTCGAAAAGGGCGCAAAAATGGCACAACGGACGACATCACGCATTCCTAGTTGACATTAAAAAATGTACGCAGCCTAAAATCCCATAAGAAGGATGCGGCCCGCTAGAGTTGGGTGTGACATAAGCCCACCAAAAACCTAACCCACCCACAAAATGAAAACGGCCTATATTTTGGTGTATAAAAGTTATACAGAAGTTTTCAAATGGGAATATTTGTGATTGAATTGAGCCGAGTTTCAACAATAAAGCTCCAAGTAAAGTAATAAACAAATGGAGTTAAAGTAAAGACACGGCTTCTAAGAAACGTTGCCTGTGATTATGTCACGAATTCCATGACATGAACCACGTAAGTAATTGCTTTGCTGTAGCAGAAAAGACAAAGACACATAGTATTGAAGCGTGCTGGTGGCTGTGGATTGCTGTGGGCTCTGGAGATTTAAATGTTTTAATTGATGGCTTTTCGTGGTTGCCATTTTGAGTGGTCTTAAGAAAATGTTTTAAAGAAAATTTGTATTTCTCAAGAAAAAAGTAGCAGGATGTGATGCCAGGCAGCTTTACTGCGAAATTTCTATGCCACATGGAAAAAACATCAGAAAATTGTATAACTCAAAACTCGAGGGAATTGCTATTGATCGACTGAAACTTGCATAAATTAAAAATTGAAACAAAAATTTTGCTTGCTTTGAGCAATTATTTTTAAATAATCTAATTTACTTTTTTGTTTACCACACACAGCTTCAATAGAAATTTTTTTAAATTTTAAAAGAAGTGTTATTTTAAATTTGAAAATGTTTTAATGGCTAATTATTAAATGCCAAGAAAAACTTGAAACTCATCGTAAAGCATAACATATCAGAAACGTTCAGTAATGAAAATCTATAAGAGTCTTATCATGGTCATAACGGCAAATCCAGAAAAACTAAATCTAAACCTTGAAAAATAAAAATGCTTTAAAGTCAATGAAAACACATGGAATGTTAATAATATTGCTTGTGTTTTCCTACGGTAAAAGCATTTTGAAAAAAAACATATTATATGCTACACTCAAAAAAAAAAACAGCATTTCAAATAAACATTTAAGCATTTTGACAAAAAACTTTTGATTTTACCATCAAAATTTTGAAAGTAAAGTAAAAACTTTTGTTTCAAAAACAAAAAAATTTTGATATAAGAAATGTTTTTCTCAAGAACTGAGAAATGTCGATTCAAAATATTAAAAAAATGTTGAAATTAAACCTTTGAAGACTAGCTCTTGATGTCTTAAATTAAGAATGGACATATTTTGCTCACATTCTGCGGCAGTGGGCACTAGCGTACGCCAAAGCACACACGCTCGGCTGCTGGATAAATTCGGGTGTGAATCAGTGATGATACTTGATAATTTTGGAAGGGAGTTTTTTACTCTTCTGAAAGTACTTTTTCGGACGTGAGAGTACCTTTTGTAAATCTTTATATAAATAGGCGTTATGAACAATTTTTTTCTCGTGTTTTTCAATCGATATTGATAATTGTTTTTTAAATAAATCAGAGTGCGGATAAGAAGTGCATCAAATAATTGTATCTATAATTATAAAAAGGCAAACAAAAAATTGGTCGAATTTCGACCACAGGCGATACTAGTAGTATTAAATAAGCTTTTGTTTTGTTGCTGAGGCACTAGTGATGGGACAGTAATACTTGAAATCTTTTGTAACGGGATTTTGATACCCAGAAACCTTAAATTTTGTGAAGTTCGACAAAAAATTGGTTTTGAAAAAAACAAATTCGGGGTGGCGTGGGGTTAAGTTGTACGTTGTGTTAAGTTTAAGGTGTTAAAGGTTGGTGGGAAGTGGACAAATTAGCCGAAAACCTTCATAACTACCCAAGTGTTGCCCCTAGATTAGTGAAATGTTCGACCGAACCCAATAAATTTGTTTCTCCGAAATTTTTTAGGAACATACCTGCCCCAATCTCCTGGTTTTTTCTTTCGAACATTTTATCGCAACATATCTACCCTTTATTTCCAACTTTTAAGGGGCACCTATACATGTTTTTTTTTTCAAAAATTTTTTTCTAAAATTGGATTCCATCGGATTCATTGGATTCCATTGGATTGGATTCCAAAAGGCTGAAATGAGAGACCGACCCAAATTAACTTTTCTTCCCCAAAATCGTATCGAGCATACAGCATACCTGTCGTAAATAAGAAATAAGAAATTTTTTTAATTATAATTGTAAGACAATTTTTATCAAATTAATTTCTTTGTTTCATGGGATGGATGTGTGGTGCTCTCACAAGACACACGTTTGTAATACAAATAAATTTGTTTGTATACAAATAAAGAAATACACTTACACTTTATACACTTGTTTTAAAATATTTATTATTAAATAAGTTATCAAAAAATTGTGCATCAAAAATTATTTAAAATATTTTATCAGAAATAAAAAATCGTTCATTGAAATAAGTTCATATAAAAATATATATTCTCATTAATAATAAAAAATAAAAATTGTGAAACCAGCCCTAAACCTACAGATATGTATTTCTTTCGGTTTCGACGACGACTTGAAGCAAAAAGATTTTTTCCTAATATTACGCCTCTTTTTGTGGCGTCGTTGACAACGCGTAGATTACGCAATATTTCTTGCGCTTGTTGGTAATCTTCACGCTCATTTCAGGTTTCTGGATCGGTAGCAATCAAATCAGTTGAAAATCCGTAGCCTGCGAAAATTGTTGCTTTCTCAGGAATGACGTAATGGCTCAAATATTTTTGTAATTCCTGATTCACTTTCTCCGATGCCAATTGAATCTTTTGTACACCTCTGTTAAGTGAAAATGTTAACTGGACGAGCACGTACCTGATTTCCGTTGCCAATATCCTAGCTATCATCTTCCTCGTCTTCACCATTGACATTATCTGACTCTGTAACTACTATCATCTCGTTCTGTTTATCGTCATACCATTCGTCCGTCTGAAAATCCATCTGAACATTTTTTGATCGGATAACCCAAATAAATTCTGTTAAACTTCTCTTTGTGAATGTATTTTAAGAGAACAATTTTTCGGTTTTAATATTAAGAACAAAATCTTTATCATGCGTGACGTTTACTTTTTTGATGATTAGTGTATCCGAAAGTACTTTTTTTGGGCTAAAAGGAGTTGTGGACTTTCGGAATTAGAAAGGAGGTAAAATAGTGGATATCCACTACAAATATCATCCCTGCATGGCACTGCATGGCAGCCGTGCTGTGTTGAGAGTTACTCTCACAGCAAGCATTGGTTTTCTGCTGTTTGTTGTGCTGTTTGTACTGCATTAGCATGGATTAAAATACATGAATTCTTAAATAATTAAAGAAAAAGTTTTATAAAAAACGTAGTACCCTATAGTGAAAAAAATTATAAAAATTGGTTCAGCGGTTATTGAGAACACTTGTCACCAAAAACGTCGTGAGTCTCCTTTTATATAATAGTATAGGTATAGATAAAGATAACATTTCTTTTTTTTTATAAAAGGGAATTTTTTAAGGGGGTCTTCTCATTGAGCAACTTTTTTTTCGACTTTTTTTTGCATTTATTTATAGCTTGGGTAGTTGTGAATATGCCCCTAAAAGGATTTTTAGAAATTCGAAATACTTTAGAAGATACAGCCTTTTTTGTGAAGCAAGGTCTTCGTCAAAATGAGCTATTTTTTTCGCCTCATTTTCGAACGAAGCGGCATAAAGTAACCACCGAATTCTGTTGAAAATGTTTATTGTTAGGTAAAAACGTGTTTGCACACATATTCATACAAACATACGAATACGCACTATTTCGCAATGAAGACAGATTGAACCGATCAGAGATTCGAGATGCGGCATCATCAAAAGCTGGCAGAACGGCTCGCAGAGCAGAGAGGGCAGCAGAAAGCAGTTTCTACGAAAAAGAGGAAGGTGGCCTGTATGGAGCTGGCATCGCCGACTAATAAATATTAGTATTAAGTAAAAAATATCTGAAATATTTAGATTTTCTTTCAAAGGCCCTTTTTTGACTACCTGGCCAAACCTGGCCTAACCCTCGTATTTTGACCTATGAGTGAAGTTTTCTCTGGTTCTACCGGACCGATTTTGATGAATCAAAGTGAATTCGAAGGAGAATTGTCAGCTCTTTAAAACTGCATTTAAACATTTTTGATTTTCCAAAAAAATTACTTCAAACTTTAAACGCGTTTATCTCGAAACCACGTTTTTCGAAATGGCGGCCATGATATCTCCAGTTCAACTGAACCGATTTTCATGAAACAAAATGGAATTGACGCAGAATTATCACCATTAATATTTATATATATATTAATTTTAAAAAATTACACTAAACTACAAAAAAAAAGCCCGTAATAGAATTTTTTTTTTGAATGGCCGCCATTTTGTCAAAAAAAATCACAAAAGTAAGCTTGAGGTTCACCCGAGAATTACATCTATACTGATTATAACCCCGTTTTTGTTTTTCATTTCAGACGCTCCGGAGACCCGGAATCGTGGCCGCCGTGACGACACCTTTTTTTCACCACCAACTTTGAAGTCTCATTACTTTTTGAACAGCCCACGTATCTAGGCAAAAAAAATTTTTTTATTTACTTTGAAACTTTTGTAATACAATAAATAAAAAAAGTTTTCAATTATTCTTTGCGTTTTCAAATAAGAATTTTTTTAAAAAGGGTCCAAAAAACGGGTTTTGAATGAGAAGACCGCCTTAAGTACAGTGAGGGAAAAATGTGTTAAAATTAAATGAAATTGTGTTCATATCTAACGAATTTGTTTTTGAAATAGAGCTTGAAACAAATTCATTAAAATTTAACACAACTGTTTTTAAAGTTTAATTCAAAACAAAAGTGTTTGTTTTTAAAACAATGTTTTTGTTATGAAAAACAAATTTAAAACAAAAATTTTATAATACAAAACACATGTTCAAAACAATCATATTTTTTCGATGCCAGTTTTTTAACTCTTCGTAGTTCTTAGCATCAGATTCACAACCAGCTACCCACGGAACCTTCCGAATACAAAAATGTAAACTACATTCGATGAAGTTTGTCTTTGAAATATTTTAATATGAAATTAATTAGTTTTTATTTTATTCTATGTTCGATATTTGTCAAACCAATTCAAAAAATTCAAAAATTGTCATTTAATTCAATGTTTTTTTTGTTTTTTCAAAGAAATAATAAGTAAAAACAAGTAAGGAAAGTCTAAAGTCGGTCTAGGCCGACTATGAAATACCCTTAACCCACTTTTTAAAAAAAAAAACAAAAAATTTATTGTAAATGGGCGTGTTCGTGGGCGGATGAAGTCCATTTTTCCAAACCATCTTTGTCTTGTCATAAAAAACATACGTGCCAAATTTTAGCTCTGTAGGTTAAACATATGCTTATTTATTGCGTTTTCAATTTTTGGGTTGTATGGGAGGTAGGCGTGTCCGTGATCGGATGACGTCCATTTTCCGAAGACATATTTGTGTTGGTATAAAGCACATACATATCAAATTTTATTGTTGTAGGCTAATTATGAGCTGAGCTATACAGTTTTCAATTTTCGCGTTGTATGGGAAGTAGGCGTGTCCGTGGGCGGACGATGTCCATTTTTCTAAACCATCTTTTTTTTGTTATGAAAAACATCCGTGCCAAATTTTAGCTCTGTAGGTTAAACACATGCTTATTTATTGCGTTTTCAATTTTTGGGTTGTATGGGAGGTAGGCGTGTCCGTGATCGGATGACGTCCATTTACCAAAAACATACCAAATTTTGTTGTTGTAGACTTATTATGAGCTGAGTTATGCAGTTTTAAATTTTTGCGTTGTATGGGAGGTAGGCGTGTCCGTGGGCGGATTCCAAAAATATTCAATAGTGCAGATCCTTGGGTACATATGACCATGTGTACCAAGTTTCATCCAATTATCTCAACTCCTTCTTCTTATCCTGTGTATACGGACAACACACAGACGGACGGACGGACGGACGGACGGACGGACGGACGGACGGACATAGATAGCTCGACTCACGTGGTGACGCTGATCAAGAATATATATACTTTTCTATACCGGACTCGCTTCGTTCTATGCGTTACAAACGTTTGCACAAAGTTAATATACCCTGACCTTTCAGGTTTAGGGTATAATAAATAAAGAAGGGTGTTTATAGATAGGTGAAAATCAAAAATACTTGTTTTAAATTTTGTTTTGTAGAAACGCAAAGGCGTTAAATTTATATTTTAATATTTTTTGTTTAATTTTAAAGTATGTGTTTTTTCTCAGTGTATGTATTTACAAAATTGTCTGCTTACAAATTTGTTCAACACAAAAGCTTGGTTTTTGTAGGCCCATGGAGTCGTAGGGCCCAGCAGAATCTTACTTTCAGACTTAAGGTAGTAACGTCATAAAGATAACGAGTATGAATGCTTTTCTTAGCTAGTAAACTTTTCTAAGATACCTGATAGAAGGTATTTTAGTCCCGATGGAAGGTATTTTAGTCCCGGGGCACAAACTTTGGGTGTTTTTTAAAATTCAATAAAAAAAACTAAGAATATTTTTGTGAGCCATATTTTATTAGATATTTATTGATATTATAACAAAAAAAATAAAAAAATTAAAACAAAAAATTTTAAATTTGAAAAAATTACTGGCTGGTAAAGTTGAAGGGAGGATATGAGGAATAACGGTGCATCCTTCTTGACATGAATCCCACCCTTTTGATGTTCTGAAAAATTATAGAAAACAGATTCCTAACAAGCAATAATGTAGCTATTGTCCGAGCTACGGAAATAAAATAACAATTTGTTTTACAAAATGGCGACTTTTTGAAGAAAAATTTATTTGTGGCCCTTTTTCAAAGTTTTGAATTTTTTTACAATAGCAAAAATAAAAAAAATATAATACATCATTAAAGTTCCAACAATGAAAGGATATATCAAGTTAATGTATTTCATAGTTAATCGTATCAAATTATCAAATTTCAAGATAATCGGCTCATTAGAACTTGAAAAATCATGTCAGACGTATTAGAAGAAGTAGTTTCGAGAGAAAAGCGTTTAAAGATTAAAATTTTCAAAATATTTTTTACTTTTTTTTGTATTGTCAAAATATCAATAAATATCTCACAAAAGAAGGCTTTTATGAATATTTTAAATTTTGTTTTATTCAAATTAAGAAAAAAAAACAAAATTTTGTACCCTTAGACAAGAATGCCTCCTTAAGGTCGGCGGGTCATTTAGAAACAAGAAAAACTAGCAAAGCTTGGACAAGGTTTTCGGAAAGAAAAAACTAATGAAGCACTTTAAAAATTTCTAGAATTAAAATGAAATTTATTTGAAAATAACATTTTTTTTAAATAAAGATGGTACCGATAATCTTCTAGGATCATAAATTAGGATCATTTGAAACATACCTGATAAAAAGTTTTTTATTTTTAAGTCATTTTCTTGGATATGGTGGAGGTTCAATTTTTATTTAAGCTATATTTATGAAGTGATTTATTCGTTTCGAAAAAACAAACGAGTTTTTAGATTTTTCTTTCATTTTGGAATAATAATTGTAATTTTCAATAAATTTTTTAAAGTTTTTGTTTTGTTCCAGAAATTTTTAAATAGCTGTTACGAAGTAAATACTGTTTCTTTCTTTCTATTTCAATAAAGCTTTTGACAAAATCTCGCTCACTATCATTCTTCTCAAGCTCAAAGCCTTCGGTTTTCCATCTCTGTTTAAATGATGGATTCAATCTTTCTCAAGGAACGTCTCTATAAAGTCATCTTTAGGTTTTCCAAATCAGATTCCTTTAAAGGTTATGGGGCCTCGGTAGTCGAATGGTTAGCGTGCAGGACTGCCAACCCAGAGGCTCTGGGTCATGTCTAATCAACTGAAATTGAAAATTCATCAATATATACGACTTTAAAAGTTATAGTTGGTGGTAGAGCTGTTTGTGGAATGAGATTGCACAATAACTCGAATTGACTGAGGTAAAGCATAGCACTTACCTCAGATTCAAATTCGCATGTTGATAAAGCAGACTTGACTAAATAGGTTTGACACCTGAAATCCATGGTCCAAAAACAAAAAAATTCTTCTTGAATTTGTTTTACTCTTAGCTTTTCAGCACTGAGACTAACTTTTTCAATTTTGATCCATCACTAACAACTCACTGTACGAACTTCACATTTTGAACCTGCAGGTATTTGAATTTGAAACTTCAACAAAAGCTCGAAGCTATTAATGTATTTTCCATTTTCAGTCTCATAATACTTTTGGTATTTGGCATATTTTCTTCATTTTCACCTTGGAAACATTTTGTTTTATTTTTTAACAAGAGTTGCAATATCCTCTCAGTTTTCCAAACAAATTTGATACATTTTATAAACTCAACAACATGTTTAGGCAATAAAAATCATGATGTTTAAGTTTTAATTTTCAAAGTTCGGTAAGAACACTTGAGCTGTCGAAAGTATGCCAACAATAAGCAGGTGTCGCCTGATAATAAGCAAGCACAGCACACCCAAGACAACAACAACAATACCAGTAACAACAACAACAACCAAAGCAATAACAATTTAAACATCAACGCAAATAAGAGATCTTCTAATATAACAAAGTATATAATATGAACTGTTAGAAGGATACCCATCCTGGGTTTCTTGGGTTTCTTAGGGGATGCGGTCTTTATTTTTAAATGCTTCAATATTCAGAAGCACTTTAAAAGTTTTGCCATCTGTTGGTATGATATTGAAATACATTTGTTCGGTGTTATGTTCAGGGTTGTGGGAACGCAATGAATGTGTGAGTGAGTGTATGTGTGTGCTTGTTTTTTATGGTTTTTAAGTCGTGTATTTTTCATATAGTTAACATATTATTTATATTTAACAGCTTGAGTTCTTGAGTTAGTAAAGATGATATCTACCAAAATGTCTGTCAGTGTGATTTATTTTTCAAATGTTCAGTTCTACCCGCTATTCAGCCGAGGTGAGAAATGGTTTGACATGGTTTGCAAGTATTTTTGACAAATTGTTTATTGTTAAACATGTTTTTGACAAATTTTTTAACATAATGTCCCAAATTATGGACATAAATATTAATGGAGTTTTATATTTTACTAGTAAAGAAGCCCGTCATACGACGGGTCGTATTCAAAATAATTAAGTAGCAGACGATATTATATTTTTCATTCATTTTCATTCACCTCAAGTGTTGTTTTGTTCCAGTCGTCGTCAATGTGTACTTACTGATAAATATTAAATAAATTTTGTGTGCATACTTTTAGGCTAACAATTTTTTCATATAAAAAGCACTGTAATAGCGAAACAGGTTCTGATCCAGGCTAAAATTTACTGCCTATACATAGCAATAACAACTATAACAGTTTGAGCGATATACAGCACGGAGCAGGACGCTTGTCTTTTATATATTAATATGTATTGAGCAGGGTTGGCACAAAAATGTACAAAGAAGTTAAATAGAATTTCAGTTTAATGTACATGTACATTGTTAAATAACTTATACCTTGTCAAATTTTGTGTAAAAAATAAATTTATGTTTTATTTAATTTTAATTTTAAAAATATAAATTTTTGCTTACTTTTTGAGATACCAGATAAAGAGCCAAAAGAGAGGGGCGTTTTTTTTTATATCATCAAGGATTTCTGCCTTTGTTCAAAAATGGAACAAAATAAAGCTAAGATAGTAAAATTAAGTCAAAAAGTGTAGGTTGTATTAATTCATTTAACATACATATTTTGAATTCTTTTAAATCAATTAAGCCTTAAAAAATTTCCTATTTTCCACAAACGCTCTAGAAAAGCATTACATTTTATCACATTTTTAACTAAAATTGCTTGAAAAAATATTAATTATGTCTTTAAATACTTTAAACTAAAAAGAGAAATAACACATTGGGTAACTGAAGCTACACTTACACCTCCACTCAAAAAAAAAAATCCAAACACGGAAGCAATCTCCCGCTATTTAGACTCCCAGCTCTGTGAGTTATTAAAGCTTTCTGTTCACTCAGGTGCTTACAAAACTATTAACTGCGATTACAACGGTTCGCAAAACCCACGCAACAAAAAAAAAAAAATCAAGAAGCACATAACAGTAGCATAACACAGCACAGCGTTGCCATATAACGTCAGTTTAATTGTTTTACTTTGTTTTTTTTCTACTCTTATTTGCCTGACAAAATATATGTTCGCTGCAATTAAAAATGTTAAATGGCTTTGAAAGTAGGGGAGAACAACAGAGAGCGAGAGAGAGAGAAAATAAGTGCGACACTAAGCAAAAGCGGAAGTGTAACTGATGCGTGTTGGTGTGCATGTGTGTGTACTAAATCTTGAAATAAAGAAATTCTCACTCAGCGGTAGCCAGTGGCGGATCTGGAAAAAATCTTGGGGGGGGTGGGGGTAAATTATCATAGACACACATTTTCGATTTGAGAAAATTTTGTCTTTTTACAAATAGACAAATTGTACTTTTTTGAATTGAAATTATTGAATTGTTTAGGAAGCATTTTTCCCAGACACATACACGCACATCAGGCCGGATCATTCTTATATGGATAAAAAAATGTCAACCGGTCGGGGTCTCAAAAATTAGAGGAACTTATTAAAATGATTTCTGCATACTTTTTTTTTCAAATTGGAGAAAAACCGCCGAAGCAATTTTGATTCTCCTGAAGGCGCTTTTTGGTAAAAAAAACATGTTTTTTGCTTGTAACTTTTTATTTTTCACAGAACGCATACCCACATCTTCTTAAATGTTAAATTTCTTACTCATGCTAACATTTTTACATAAAAAAATTGTTAAAATTTTGTTTCATTATAACTCTTATTGAACACCAAAAATTTAATTTGTTGCTATTTTTAAAAAGGCATTTTCTTAAAACCGCTGTAAAAGACACATTTTTTATTAGATTTACGTGGAATTGTTATTGTTGGAAAGGTATTAAGTTCTTCTTTCGTTCTGTGAATCGCTTTAATCAAAACTAAAGTAAAAGGCAAAGTTACTACCTCGTTGTAAGTATTTGCTTTACAAATAATTATATATTGTTTTTTGCAGATGACTACACTCAGGGCAAAAATGCTGTTTTATCAAACAAATCATGGGTTGAAATAACAGATTTCACTGTTAAATACCATCCAACAAATGAAACTTTCAAATCAACAGTCGGTTGACTGTTGGTCTATGGAACACGAAACCCGTATAAAAACTTATTTATTGAAATTTTATCAAGGGTTTGAAAGTTCATGTATGGCCGAGTGTGCTAACGTGTGCGTCTAGTTTGGTTCAAATCCGGCAAGACCAATACAATGCAATGTTTTTTTTTTTTTTGCAAGATTGTAAGCATTTTATTTTGAAGGTTATTTTTGACCAAACAATTAATGAAACAGAATTATTATTATTTCAATTATTAAATTACAATTTTTGATACTTACACAGCTAGGGTTCGAACCCACGTCTCCCGCATGACAGTCTAGTGCACATCCACTGAGCTACTGGCAACGACAATATAAATATAGCAAAACACATATAAAAACTATTGCTTAGAAAAAATTGACAATTCAATATAAGCACAAAAATATTTCAACAGATGATTTTAACAGCACAAAAATACTTTGAAACGTTCATTAAACAAAGAAAATTGCAAATCACTTAAATGCAAATCATTCAATGGAACAGTGTTTTGATATAACAGCGGCCGACTGTTAATAGTACAGTTGATATTTTTCTGAGTGTACAGATCGTGTTATTCTACAAGCAAAATGGTCCAACTCTTCTCGCATCGCTTTATAAAAACGTCACCTACACGCAAATGACGTCACAAAACAGAAAAAAAAACAAAATTGCTTTTGATATACTTCAATAATTGTTGAAATCTATACAAAAACTAGAGTTTAACAATGTCTCAGACCATTTTTTTGTAGTATTCTTTCAAAAAAACGCCTTCAGAATCGCTTATGTATACATAAAAGTACCCTTGACACGTTGACTGCCGACTACGAGATAACTCGTAGATTGCGTTCCCTTCTAGAGTGCCAACTACGAGTTATCTCGTACTCACTAAACCAGTAATTTTTTGTTGTCACTCGTTCTTGGCTTTTGCGTAGTGATTTCTGTTACAGATGCCAACTACGAGATAATTCGTAGGTCCTTTTTCTCCTAAAAAAATTTAATTTTTGCTTTTTGATGATACCTTGAGTTTTAAGTATAGGTAATATAATGTGAAAAAATCAAATTGTTGTTTTTCCCAGTTTTCTGAAAATTGCCGCGGCAGTCAACGTGTTAAGCTGTTGGCACAATTATTTTCTCCAAATAAAGTATTTAAAAGTTCTTGGGTGGAGGGGGTAATTACCCCCTTTACCCCCTTGTAAACGAGCCTGGCGGTAGCACTTTCTTGTATTTTGTTGGTATGCAACACTTTGATAAAAATAGTAAGAAGTTAACTTTATCCTTAATTATTTGGAAGTTTTCCAAAATTTTTTGCCTTTGTACAATGTGTGCTTTTGCTTATGTGTTTGTTTTTACATTACCCAGCAGGAAACGGGTCGATCCGTCTTCGAAGACGTCTTCCAGACATGTCAGTTTCTTGCAAGACGGATCGATCCATTTCTATCGGTGTCTTTGAAGACATTTTCAAACAAAATTCCCTTTGGCTTGCAAGACATGTTGTTGAAATGTCTTCAAGGACGGCATGCGTCCATGTATTGTAGAACGGATGCATAGAATAAACAAAATCATACGCTCTCCGTGCATGGTTGTTTTTTTTTGTGAGAGAAATTTCATTTCTTTGCTTAAAAGTTGTTTATTTATTTGTTGCTGACAATAAAATGACTTGTCTTTCAGAACGTCAGCATTCGCTCTGAGTATGCGTACTTGGTCTTCGAGACGGCTTTGAAGACTTCGTCTTTGAAGACTCATATTCCAACTGGGTATAGTTATGACAGCAAAGGTCGTTTTGTTGTTGTACTCGTATGAGTGCCATTATTTTATATTTTATTTTTTTAAACGACACTTTAAGTGTCAAATTCAACATTAAGCATACCCTTTATTAATATAATTAAGTTTGAAATAAAACTCTCACTTATATTAATATTTGCACAATTAACCCAAAAAACAAACGTTCTTTATATTAAGTTTGTTACAAGTTTTGCATAAGTAAGTAAATGTTGCATTCATAGAATGTTACAAAGAATCAAAATTGAACCCTAGTTCTATAAGTGTTCTAACTTAGTACGAATTTAACATTTTCTAAAGCTGTTTTCACGCCATTTAAACAATTTATATACTACTTTGTGCTGCGTAAAGTATACTTCTGTAAGTGTAAAAGGTTCACTTAAAAGGATTTTGGTGCATAAAATATACTCTTTTTGTGTATTTAAATGTCCTCATAGTCTTTTGGTGTTTAAACACACACCAGCAAAAGTTACATTTTTTCTTGAAAACTTCATGATGATAAATTATTCAATTTTTTAATTTTAATGTTTTTAACAAAAAAATAAGTTCTAGAAAGCTTTAAGTAGATATTTTTTTTAATTTCATTTCGGTTTTCCAAACACCGAAATTTAAAAAGTTCATAGAATTTTGCACGTAGAAACTCTGGCACTTGAAATCTTGTTTGAACAAAACGTTTACAATTCTAAGTTTATTTATTAGTAAGTTATGTTTAGCATATGTTTGGTATGCTGTGTTTGAAAAAGTTTATGAAAGCTACTTAGGTTTCTAAGCTTATGGCACAAAGGAACAAGTGATTTTAAGCATACTTAATTTTAAAGTGATGAGTGTGTTTGTAAAAATCAACTGTGCATTTAAATTTAGTTGAAATTATGACTTCAATGTACTTAAAAATTGTTCTATTAAAAAAGTTAATTTCTCGAAATGTCATTTAGGGTAATTTTGAACTTATTTTTTGGGCAGAATAAAAAAAAATTATTTATAGCTAAAAGTGGTTAATTTTGCAAAATAATTATATTTTAGATTTCCAAATATTTAAAGTTATTAACAGCACCTCTCTGAAAGTACTCGCAAGCCGTCCTATATCAAGTGAATACCCTTTTGTAATAAAAAAACTATTTCAACAAATGTAGGATTATTTTAATTTTTGAGTTGTTTCAAATTTTAACTTGAAAACTAAGAAATTTGCAGAAATACGTCAAGAAATAAATAAGCAATAGTTTTGAAATTGCATTGAATATTGCTTAAAAGAATATCGTTTACAGAAAGCCATGACCAATTCCTATAATAAAAAAGTTAGTGAAAAAGTGAATAGAAGAAGTCCCAGCACGACAGCAATTGTTCAAGGATAGCATAGAAACGTTTTATTATGGAAATAGTAGAATTTTTTTTTTTAGAAAAGGTAAATTTTCTCCAAAAGTGGTACATTTTTTTCCAGAACATTTTAAAATTTAAGTTCGTCTCTCTGGCAAGTCCCATGCACTGTCAATGTGTGCCAACTTAAATCCCGAACCAGTGTTGCCGGCAGAGGAATTTTTCCACGTTTTACAGGAGTTTTCGAACTTAACGGGAAAACGGGAAAAAATAAACTTAAAAATGGGGAATATGAGATTGGACGCATTTTTTTAAAAAAAATTTTATTTTTCAAAAAATCATCTACACAACGTATGCAATTTTCTTTTATACATTCCAATATTTAAATACATTTTAGAATTATCAAAATCAGGCCAAAACTTGACATGTATTTATTAGGACTAGTATCGCCTGAGGTCGAAATTCGACCAATTTATTATGCCTCCTTATAATTTATGCGAGATGGTTCAAATAAGTTCGAGGCTGTAACTCTTAACTGATTGGAGGTATAAAGCTATTTTATTCAAAAAAATTATTTTTTTATTTTATTATTTTTTCAAAAACAGAAAAACAACATTTTAAAAAAAATTTAATTTTGTCACAGAAATCATAGGAATAAGCCTTGATTTTTTGATGGCACGGACAGTTTTTTAATTTAGTGTCAAAACAAAATAAATTCACCTCAAATTCGGTATACAATTTGAAAGAAAATCAAATATGCAATTTTGAGTTTTTGTTTGTTTTACAACAATAATCATTTTTACCCCATATTTTAAGAATAAATCAAATGTTATGGTCTTTTTTTAAAAGGAATAAATTAAATATAAACAAACAAAAGTCGGTATTATTTTCAAAAGTTTTTATAAGCTAACTGATAAGACTTAAATACAAAAAAGAAATAAATAAAATCTATTCACAGATGGCGGAGATATTGGCTTCCCAATTTAGAAGATTCAATTTGTGACAGTTTTTTCTCTCTCTTGGCATTTGGTTGAAACACACGCTAAATAACTAACGACAATATTAAGAAAATTCATTAAAAATACTTTTAGTTAGAACTTTACTGTAATTTTCACCACATTTGAAAGAAAATTTAACAAACTTTGAGAAAAAATTAGAAAAATTGAAAAACCGTTAAAATTCGACTAAGATATTTACATGGAAAGTCAAATTTTTTAATTCAAAACACATTTTTTTACAAATTTTACAATTGACGAATGGATAAAACTAAATTTTTTTAAGAAATTGTTACTTTTAAAAAAAACTCAAATTCGACCAACTCTCTCCCAACCAAATTTCATATCAATCAAAGAGCGGGTTTTTCTCAAACATTTAATTTTTCTCTTAGAAGGTTGGGAACCCCCTCTATCAGATATATCATTTATACCCTCGGACCCTCGGAAAAACCAACAAAATTATTTTTTAAATAACTTGTATTTTGTGTCCGATCTCAGATATATAGTTAAAATAGTTAATAACGAACTTCTAAAGAAGTGCAGACATTTTTAAGAATATTTATTTTATGATCAAAGCATTCGAATTCAAGAAGGGGTTAATCGATGCAGTAGGGCTAACACACCACTCGGATATGACTTTTGAGGCCCAAAAGTCCTGAAAGGAAAATGTAGTTCTAGTAAAGCCCTGTTTAATGGTACATCATTTCCTTAGATCGGAAAAAGACCAATTGGAGGTTTTTAAGTGGGTTAAAAATAAAATATTTGTCAGCTGACTCAAAGTTACTTTAAATAGTGTCTGCACTTTTCCAACTTTATATTTTGACTCAGTCCAATATATAAATATAAAATAATATATATTTTTTTTTACACTAGATATATTCTTTAAGGTCTGTCTGCTGCAACCTTAACTCTGAATTGTATCACTACCGCGATGAAATGCAACTCTGTTCCGACAACCGCCAGCCGGTCTTGTTGTAGACCATGATAGAATAATAAGGTAGGCTCATATTGCTGAGGAAATAATAAATATAAAGTTATATGGTGCCTTTTATACTTATGAAAAAGAGAAAAAACGGGTAAATTTTAGGGAAAACTTATTGAAAAGCATGGACAAAACGGGAATGATCTCTACCGATATCTGGCAACACTGACCCAAACAAACCAAAGCTGCTGAAGGCTGCCGGTCCACTCTCGGCGAATTGAGCTGAGAACACGTCTACAACCATGATAGAATAACAAGGCAATATGGCTGCTCAAATGTCTAGTTTTACACAAACAATGCTGTGATTGCTATAAACGTCAAACGAAAATGCTACAACAACAATTAGAACAACTCAAATTCGAACAGCTGATTTTGACATCTAGCTCATTTCCTCTGCAATATGAGCCTACCTTATTATTCTATCATGGTCTACAACAAGACCGGCTGGCGGTTGTCGGAACAGAGTTGCATTTCATCGCGGTAGTGATACAATTCAGAGTTAAGGTTGCAGCAGACAGACCTTAAAGAATCGGCTAAACTTAGTTAAATCCTATTCAAGACACACTCCAGCCATTCGTTTATAAAAAAGGAGGATGGTACGTAAACTTTGACGGCCATACGAGCCAATGAAACATGAGTTCAATTCTCCCCTACGGCAAAATTTTTTTTTTAATAGAAATAAATATTTCTGTTATAGACGATGGCATCTCTTTAGACGATGGCAAACCTCAAAAAGCTAATAATGCCATATAAAGCTTCTTAAGAACATGCACAAAAGCTTCTCGAAGACGGCATAAAACATGTAGATCCAGTTCTCGATCAACACACTTTGTTCATAATAAGCTCGGTGAAATTTCTTTTAAGAGCTGAAATGGCATAGTTACTACCATTTGCTACCTAATCTACCGACTACACATAACTACTAATTTTTACAAAAATCTTTATAGATCTTGATAGCAATATATATATTTAAAAGATTGATTTTCAAAATATTTTATCTGTTTGAGCATCTTACTAGAACCCATCTATCCTCTATCTGATTTTAGTCCCGTATTTTAGATGTATAGCTCTTGAATACCACGAGTTGATCATTAATTAAAAACGTTCATCGTCTGTGATGAAATCTTTTTCTACAGTACCAAGTTGTTTATATTAATTTGTTTGTAATTCACTTTGAGTTCAAGTGTTTCATTATCTGACTTATTTCATTAACACACTTAATTTTATTTACTTTCACATTCCAATCGCATTTTCTTTGCCAACTCAAACGAATGGTAAAAACAAAGGGGAAAAAAACAGAAAAGCTTACATATCAAGAGCATAGTTAACATTTTACAAATTCTCTGCAAATAATTACAGCTCATATCCATTGCCCGACCACATTTTTACAAATTAAAGTCATTACGTGACTTCAAAGTCGCGTACGTGCCGAAATCCCACTGGTTTTGTACGTATAAGGATTATGCAATGGTTGTGGAAGAGTAGAAAAAAATAACGGTTTTTATTCTTCAAATTTGTGCTTATGCTGTGTATAGTATATCTCAGCAACATAGACCACTGTGCCGTGGCAGTTAACTTCATTTTTGCTCAATGCATTTTGAATTTGCTTTTTTATTTTATTTTCTTCTCTTATACCTTCTTCGCTTTAATTTTGTTTTTTGCTTCAGTTTTTGTTGTTGAGAATCTTACATGTGTTTGTTTGTAGTTGAATTTAGTCACGTACAGCTTTTGTTTAATTGCACAGCGCCAGCAACGCGTTCAAGGAGCTCGTTTAATACGCTGACTACGGTTCTTCGAGCTGGATATTTTGATTTTGTGTGTGTGAGAAAAAACAGTGTCATCGATTTTCTCCCATTTTTTTTTTCCAATCGATTTTGTGTGAAATGCGAAACATCTTTAAGAAATAACATTAAGTGTGACTTATTTGCGCTTTTCTCTACGAGTATCAAATGTTTGCTGAACTCACTCTTTTTTTTCTTTCTTTGTCTCTACATTTATCTCACTCACACTTTGAGTGTAACAACAAACACTGAAAGCAAAATATTTACTCAAGTGATTTGGAAATATGAGAGGCATTGTAAGAGCAAAAAAAAAAACTTTTCAAAGTCCCCTTTTACACTAGTCAAGAAATGGAAGCAATTTTTCGAGTTCGAAAAACTTGCTAGTACACTTGACTGTGTACCGTCAACTGTTTCCTCTTTCGTCGCTTCCTATTTGCGGCGAATTGGCCAACAAGCTCAGAAAATTGACTTCAATTCTTGACTAATGTAAAAGGGGTAAAAAAGCAATGCAATCAAACTGACAAACAAACAAGCCAACTGACAGAAGCACACACAGGCAGACATAAAGAATATGGTTAGAGAATATGAAAAAAGGTCAACAAAACAAAGCAACTTTGGAGCCGATGCAAGTGACTGAAATCGAAAACAAACTGTTTACATTCTCTCTGTTTTGCTTTCTTTTATCTTAAGAAGAAAGATCTTATTTTATGTCGCCGCTTGCCGCTAGTAAAAGATTAAAATTACAAAAGCTGCCTTGAAACGCTGCTTGATAGCTTGACTGGGATTTTCAAGCACTCAGTGTTGTCTGTGTGGATTTATTTTTTAACTCTTTCACTGCTGACAGTTTGAATAGAATTAGTTTACGATTTTGTGTACGAATGTCTTGTGATGCATTTTAATTTCTTAAACTTTATAAAGAACACATGATTCGGGAAGCAAGTGTTTTGCAACCAACGCGCACATAAATTTAACCGCATACATTTTCAACATATGCTCCACCATGTTTGCCATGCTTGGCATATATGCCAGTCAGTGATAAACTCAATTGCCAAAAAGCCGCAAATTCAATTGAGCTAACCACAATAAGCCAGGAACTGGCAGGACTTCAACAGCTTATCAAGGACATTTGTTGTTTTTCTTGTTAGTAGCCAATGAGTCGGCTTGTACAATTTCAATACTTTTAACAGCGACAACGTAGCAAACGTTTGAATTTCTCGGGCTTTTCGCCAACAAGCTGCATTATTAAGCCTGAAACTGACTAGCAGCAGATGTTTATTTAGAGCCTTAAACTGCCCGCAAAGTTGACAGGGACGTACAAGCAACAACACATGGACACAAGCAGTGAGGTCTGTATTTAAACAAGTGTGTGCATTTATGAACGCTGGGTGCGTAACGGGGTGGGGTTAGGAAGACCAAATGTTCCAATTTGTGCTGTGGTTTCGATAAAGTGAGTTTAAATTGAAAATCAACGAGCGTAAAAAATATATTTAGCGCACTAAGTCATGAACAAATAATTTAAAGTTCACATAACATAAACATAAACATAAACATAAACATAAACATAAACATAAACATAAACATAAACATAAACATAAACATAAACATAAACATAAACATAAACATAAACATAAACATAAACATAAACATAAACATAAACATAAACATAAACATAAACATAAACATAAACATAAACATAAACATAAACATAAACATAAACATAAACATAAACATAAACATAAACATAGACATAAACATAAACATAAACATAAACATAAACATAAACATAAACATAAACATAAACATAAACATAAACATAAACATAAACATAAACATAAACATAAACATAAACATAAACATAAACATAAACATAAACATAAACATAAACATAAACATAAACATAAACATAAACATAAACATAAACATAAACATAAACATAAACATAAACATAAACATAAACATAAACATAAACATAAACATAAACATAAACATAAACATAAACATAAACATAAACATAAACATAAACATAAACATAAACATAAACATAAACATAAACATAAACATAAACATAAACATAAACATAAACATAAACATAAACATAAACATAAACATAAACATAAACATAAACATAAACATAAACATAAACATAAACATAAACATAAACATAAACATAAACATAAACATAAACATAAACATAAACATAAACATAAACATAAACATAAACATAAACATAAACATAAACATAAACATAAACATAAACATAAACATAAACATAAACATAAACATAAACATAAACATAAACATAAACATAAACATAAACATAAACATAAACATAAACATAAACATAAACATAAACATAAACATAAACATAAACATAAACATAAACATAAACATAAATATTTATTTTATCAAATTTTATAAAAATAATATTCGCTTAAGAGGCACGATAGGATAGCATGTTGGTCTTAAACACTGTCCTGTTGTGATCAATGTAGGCAACGTTTTTTCCATGAGGCGTTTCCAGTATAACCTGGCAGGGATTAGTGTACCGTCAAAAGATAGAGACGGTTTAGAGTAGCCAGGTCTTATTGGAATTAAGTTATATCCTTTCGTGGCATTTCCATACTCCGAGTTCTACACCTCTTAGTTTAATTGCTTAACAAGCTGGCATTTGATAAGCAACCAGGTTAAGCGGTAGCAAGTGCCATACAGATGCCATACGAACCTTTTGGAGTTACTTAAAGTATGTAAGGATTATAAAGCCGTTACAAAAGTACGAAGCAAGGTAGAAGATTTATAGTGCTTGAAACTGTTTACCTCATATTTTATTATCATATCAGAGACTATATATTTGGCAATCTGTTGCAAGTCGCCTGTCTAAAAGAGATTGTAGGATTCTTTTTTAGAAATTGTCCATTACCGTTCGTTTTTGGATAGCCGGGTGTGCATGCATTTTGCGCAAAAGAATCTAATGAGGTTTCTTCAATTCCTACATAGAAAGCAGTCCAGTCATGCACATCTTTCGACTTTTTTTCTTAGTTGAAGAGCCTTCTGTATTTAGTTGAAGAGCGTTCTGTATTTAGTTTTGAAGATATTCAGCTCAGAAGACCATTAAAGTTTGACTTTCCCCTGTGGTGTCCTCTTTGAACATGCGTATGCAATGAAGCAATTCATTGCTTTGACGAGAACATCAACGAGATCATCCATATCAGTTGTTCATTTTGGATTTCTTTAACAGAGCTTATGGCGAATTCCTTGCTAAGGGTCAGTTGAATACTCCCCATTTTGTTTTCGATATATTAGTTCATGGTATTGATTTAGGAGACGTATTCATGTCAGAGTAGGAGTGTTCTTCTGACACCTTCCACTCATCTTTTTTATTAATAAGTAAGCCTTGGAATTGGATTATGACCAGAATTTCTCTTCTACTCTGAGTAATTAAATGAGGTCTTCAACCGAATTACAAAAAAACCACCCCTTACGTTCGTATCTGTGATGCCCCACACGCAGTTGTCTGTATAAGCGTTGGCCGATGTGATGACCACTAGAAGTCTGTCACATCACCCACCAGACACATGAGTTTTCCTGAAGGCAGATTTCTTCATAGGAGAAATAGGCTGCAACTAATAAGAAGGTGCTCTTTCCAAGTTCCAGGCGAACTGCAACCACGTCTCTATCGCAGTATCTGTAAAGCAAGAAAATATTAAGATAAATTATGGCTAAAGTTCTGGGCATACTCACGCTATTGTGTTCTATCACCCTACAACCATCCATATTCGATCCACTTACCCTTTCACCACCCTTTTACCAGGGTTCTTGGATGAGGACGGGAAACCCACCTTGTTTGAGATTAACTAAAAGATCCGCCGAGGCGAGTTTAGGCGAGCTTACCGTTAATCTGGAGCACCTTCATTCACTCCAGATTTGTATCTATCCATTACATGATAGCTGGTCCGAAAAAAGAGCATCCTCGCAGTAAATACCCGACACACCGCTAAGGCCAACCGAATCCAGTCTCCTCCATGTCTGCCTCAGGTTCACAGCTCTTAACGTCAACTGCCTCTCTTTCAGGCTGGCGTGTCATGAACCTTTGATTTTGTTGTACATCTTTAGCACTTTATTGGAGAATGCATACAAAAGGACTTCCTCTTTTCTAATGACTGGGTCGTCCATCTTGGCTTTTGTCAAGTCAACTGTAGACACATCAAGATTGCAGTGCCTGAGATAGCGCAGCATAGCTTTCCTTTCTGAAGGCGTGATCGACAGCCACATCCTTTCTCTGAGACGAGTTGAAATCTCATGCTTTTACACCGAGATACAGCATGCAGCTTCGCCCAAGGCCATACTTCTCCTGCTTTGTTTATAACAGCCTGGTGCATCATCGCATGTTCATAAGCTATTAGCTTGACGTGGCTGGTGCTGTACCATTCCACGTCATGATAGACAAGCTTAGGACCAGGGTTCTCCTACAAGATCTGGAAGAAGGCATTTCTTAATACAGACATCTACCATCCTTCACTTGTCCCGGGGAACTGCCTCGTCCGCCCTTTACGTATCGATGACGCCCAGCACTCTTTGCTCCACTTTTACTAATTCACTGTGTACGGCCTCGCTGGAGGGCTTCTATTTTGCGTTTTTGCCCCAGGTATCTCTTGTGCAGACCTTTGCTTTTTACTGAAAAGTTTGCTTTTAGGGAGGTTTGCCTTACTAGCAGTACTCGCCGCTTTCTCTTGGCGCTTTAGCAACTTCGCTTCGATATTTTTCTCGTACCAGACCAATTTCGATGGCCAGATCCGCTAGTTCTTGCCGAGTTAGCCTGTAAGGCAGTCACCAACCCTACTGAACCCAGGTTCAATCAAGGTCTTCGCATCTGAAGGGCCTGAAATGAATCTACGGGGACAATTGGAGAAGTTAGAGCATTGTTGTAATTTTCCGCGTATAAACATTAAATGCGATACTGATCCTGTTAACTACCATCTGTTAATAGACTACTGTCAAAATTTTAGCCCGCTACGACGTTTAGTTTGAGTTTGGCAGCCATTGACAGTAGAAGATCTTGTGAATTTTCATTTGAAATGAAAAAAGTGAATTTCGTGTGCTCATCAAGCATTAGTTTTTGATCAAAAAAACTGTCAGCCAAACCAAGGAAAGGCTTAATAAAAACTATACACCATCGATTGGAATGATTCACAAGTGGTTTTCTGAACTCCGATGCGGTCGTACAATCACAAGTGACGTCGTACGTTCTGGACTCCAAAATAAGGCCACCACTCTAGAAATGGTCACTAAAATTCACGAATCGTGTTGGCCAATCGTAGAGTTAAAGTGCGCGAGATTGTTGAGGCATTAGGCATCTCAGATGAAAGGGTGTGAAACATTTTGAGAAATCATCGATTAGTAACCGTTGACGAAACATGGATCCATCACTACACACCAGATACAGGGGAACAGTCGAAACAGTGGGCTTCACCGACCGAACGTGGTCCGAAGAATGTGAAGACAGTGCTTTTGACCGAAAAGTTAATGGCAACAGTATATTGGGATAAACACGGTATAATCTACATCGATTACCTTCTACCGAAAAGAACGATCAATGATGAATAGCCGATATGATATGTAGCCGAGTTGGACTGTTTCAACGACGCTTTGAAAGAGAAACGTCCCCATTTGGCGAGAAAAAAAAAAGTGCTGTTCCATCAAAACTATGCGCGCCTCCACACATACCCAGCTACCATCACAAAATTCAATGAATTGAAATACGAATTGCTTCCTCATCTTACAAATTCTTCAGATTTTGCCCCCAGCGACTATTTTATGTTTCTAAACCTGAAGAAATGGCTCGGCGAAAAGAGATTCCACCAAAGAGAAGCTCATTACCAAAACAAATGGCCTATTTTGAGGACTTTCCGAAAACGTATTTTTCGGATGGGATAAAAAAAATTGCAGAAACGTTGGACGAAGTGTATGGAGCTAAAGGGATAGTTATTATTATCCTTTATTATTAATTGAGAAATAAAACTTTTTTTGCCATAAAAATCATTCCTTGTTTCATTTTTATGGAATTATCAATTGGCCCGGCCCTCGTAGGTTACTGCGCTCTTACCAAAGTTATGAGACCCAGCTCATTCCCCAGGTCAGCTTTTATGATCAGTGACTTAGGCCTTGGTGTTGTTGTTGTTGATGGCAAGAGTAGCTGAGAGGCCACATCCACCGAAGTTACGCCGCTGCTTGCAGCTTTGGATTCTGCCACCAATTCGGCGGTAATGGGAGTAAAACCCGCTTCCCCATATTGTTTGACATACGGGCTCAGTATTTGTATTTTTTTTTTATATTTTTGTATTTTTTTTTTTTGTTTTGTTCCATTTGGTTCCCACAGGTATAAGATAATGGAAGGTTCATATTTGCAGAGGCCCTTAAGTGCGGTAAGGCTGGTAATTTTTGGAATTCAACTGGTATACGTTACACTCCGTTGGTGACTGGACTAGTTTTAATGGGCCTCCAGTCTGATAAATCCTCCTCCGCAGGTCGTATGATACCTTGTTTCAGCCTTTACTTCATACCGATAGGGAAGACATGTTTCGAGCAAACCAGGACTATTGAGAGCCTAGAAATAGTGGCGGCATCAAAGCCGCTTAGCTAACCAACGTCACGATGACACTGTAGCTGTTTTTATCAGCCGGCATCCATTTGGACCCAGTAAAAAAATCGCTACCAAAAGAAGGTAAAGTTTAAGGGAAAGTCGAGAGCTCCATCCCTTCTACCTTCATGCCCAGAAGGCATTCTTTCAACATATGCATGTCATATTAAGCATGTGACATATGAAACATATGAAGCAATGGAAGATTTCTTTGAGGTCTTTAATGAAAGGACTCTAGCAGATATTTTCCAGGAAAACTTTAAGAAGGCATTCCATGATTCAGAAGAAAAAACTTTAAAGAAAATATTTAAATATTGCCTTGCACAAGCTATGCCATGGAAGCCATGGATGCATTCTTGGAAGCTTTTCGAATAGCCTTTTAGAAGTTCATGAGAGCTACCTCCTGAAAGCACTTTTCGATAAGGCTGAGTAGATTGGATTTTTAGAATGTCTTCTAAAGTGTTGCTAAGAATACATGTCAAGTATGTATCAAAAATTTGCTGGGGAGAGTTATGTAGAGAATTTTGCTGGCCGAACACCTAGTTTAAAATTAGGTCAGCACTCTTTTGTGTGAAAATCTTAACGCAATATCAACACAGTACAATATTTCAACTTCAGCGCCCGTTTAGAGTCCTTCAAGCGGCCTTTTTGATTTGAGGGCTAAAATGTTTACTACTTCAAACTTTATTTATACTGCTCCCACGAGCTAAGTATGACTTTGAAGAAACCACTGTTTTAAAAGTTATATTTACCTTTTGCTAGGTTTTTAATTCTTGCTTCCGTGAATCCACTTAATTTCTGCTCTATAACTATTTTTTCCATCACAACCATTTTTTTCACTTTGAACGCTATTTCTTACGTTGTGGTTGATAGTTTTCATTCTATACCATTGCAAACAGTCAACTACGACAAATGACATTCGTATTTAAAATGCAAACCAACAAAACAAAAAGAAAAAAACTAAAAATAAAAAAAAATAGGTGCTTTAAAAGCTTTTTAAGCGGAAGTCGTCCATTAACTTCCGTTGTTTGCTGTTGTTGAGGGTGATGATGATGGCGTTGAAGATGATGATGCTGGCGCTGCTGCCGCAACTGCTGTTGAGTGATGAAGAAGTAATGAAAAATCCGCTTTGTTTTGCTAACGGAAATTAAGTATTTTTTTTGTTTGTTTTTCTCTTCTCTTAGCAGTTACTAGGTTTTTTTAACCATGCCAACGTAGCCTTGTATCGCTTCAAACGCTTGTTATTTGCATTTTGCGTTAACGTTGTTTATCATATTTTTTGTTTTTTTGCAATTATTCGACTTTGATGTTGATTGTGGCACAAAAACATTTAATGAAATAAAGCTTTTAGTATTTTTAATCAGTTAAAGCAGTTGAAATGTTTTTGTTTTTTTTTTTTGTTTTAATAAATAAATAACATTTTATAAGTTTGTTTATTTTGCGTCAAGTCTGTATTGAAAATATTTTTTCAACTGCAAGCAATTTCAAAATATAACCACCTCATAAAAGCTGCAAGTGCTCTAACGCCATTTTTACTTTATTATATATTTTAACCGCCAATTTTACTGCAGCAGTTTGAAATGAAATTCAAATTTCCAAATTTTTAGCATATCGTTTATATAACCGAAGGCAATGAGGTGCCACCGTGCACCAGCCGGCAATTGTTGGCATCTTGATATCAACTGCAATCGTCTGTCTGTCTGTCGGTCTGCATGTTAATCGGCTGCACTGTGGTATCCAGCACCGCACACCACAACTGCCAAGTAGTACTACGTTTGTTTGCAGCAAGTTTCGTTGCGGTCGGTCACAGTCTGATAAAAATCAACCCACCTCCTCTATACGTTTTTTATGCTATCAAAAAATGAATTCACAAATGTTGCAGAGCATCTTTATCTTTGTCAAAGTGTCAACTGGCAAGTGGGAGTGGCAAGCGCGTGGGCAGACTGGGTTTTTTCTGGCAGCACTTCTTTGTGAGAGGGCGATCATTTAATTTTCATTTTTGTGTAGCTCCTCAACTTTGATGGCACTGTAGCGCTGCGACATCTGGAAACATTTGCGATAATATGCAGTTTATTTAAATTCTGTCCAAAACTGTGCGGTTTTGTGGAGCGCGAAGTTTTCAGTTGCGAACTCTTTGTAGCAGAAGCCACAGAAATGGAAGAAGACCGAGTACACTTCAAACAAAAATATGTGAAGCATTTGTTTTTTTTTTTCTAGCTCTTTTTCTTGCATGTTAATTACGGTTTAATGCACAAGTTATATAAAAGAAAATACTTCAAGATTTTTTGTATGGCAATGGTTTAAAATTGATTTTTTGACCGAGGATCTTTCCATGGAACAATTTCTTGAGATAACACGATTACCCTACTGCCTTCCTCTACAATAGATTAATTGTTTTAATGTCTGTGTGAAATGTGGGACCATCTTATTAGAGGCACACATAACTAATGTCAAGTTCACCCTATGCTGGCCAAAAAAAATCTTAACAGCACGATTTTGATAGCTATTGACCTTCAGGCTGATCTTCTCTACCGTCAAATTTTATTTTTTTTTTATTTATTAACAGTTTATTTACAAAATAAATTAAGTATATAAACTTAAAAAACTAGGCCCTAACTTCTATGGTCTTCAGCCTAAATCTACCGTCAAAAAATACGGTCTTATCACAGCTGTGGCATGAAATCTACACCACATGTTCACTTTTTCTGAAATAAGTTCAATCCAGCTCAACAGAAACTCTCTAAGCATGTCTTATTATTAAAAACATTACGAAGATTTTTCGATAAAATTCAGGATTTTCTTCAAACTTTTTTGCAGGTCTCGATCGGAAAAATTTCGGTACTTCAAATGATCATAAGGCTTTAGTTATTGATCAAATTTGACCTTGACCGTAAGGCTCAAGGCCATGTTCCTTATATAAAATTCGCCACAATGTGGATTGATAGTCGCCCCATTCTTCTGGCAATTGTTTCAATAAAAATATGCAACAATATTTAAAAAAAAAAATTCATTGAAAAACACAATTTTTTGTTAATGCAGTTTCACAAAAAACTGCACTTTTTTTTTTTAAATAATCACCCAATATCAATAATTATTTTTTTAAATAAACAACACAAGCCAGTTGACAATCGTGTGTACTTATTTTTACTGAAGTTGTAGGATCTCGTCGAAGTTACGGTTCAAAGTTCAAAATCAACAAAATAAATTCTAAAACTCATGATTCGATATGGGTTTTAGGTAAATTTTATAAAAAATCCATTGAAATATTTGAGTTCAGCGAACAAGTTGACATAAAAAAAATGTTATAAAAAAACTTTTTGAATTGCTTTAAGGAGGGACATAACATTCGCGGCAGAGAAAACAGACCTTGTTTTAAAAATTCATAACTCAGTCAAAAACAAACATTTTTCCAAAAATTAAAAAAAACAAGTAAAGAAAGTCTAAAGTCGGTCTAGGCCGACTATGAAATACCTTAAACCCACTTTACAAAAACAAAAAAAAATTTTATTGTAAATGTGCGTGTCCGTGGGCGGATGAAGCCTATATTTTATATGCATTTAAATGTTAATGAAAAATTTACACATACCAAGTTTTATTCCTGTAGCTCACAGTTAATTGTGCTTTCGCTATGGGAGGTGGGCGTGTTCATGGATTGATTACTCCCAATTTTTGAACAAACTTTAGTTTTGGTATAAAATACATACATACCAAATTTTATTTCTCTATGACAAATATAACCTTATTTATTGAGTTTTAAACTTTTTGGGTTGTATGAGAGGTAGGCGTGTCCGTACGCGGATGACGTACATTTTTCAAAACCATCTTTGTCTTGTCATAAAAAACATACGTGCCAAATTTTAGCTCTGTAGGTTAAACAGAGGCTTATTTATTGCGTTTTCAATTTTTGGGCTGTATGGGAGGTAGGCGTGTCCGTGAGCAGATGACACCCATTTTTCGAAAACATCTTTGTGTTAGAATAAAACACATACACATCAAATTTTATTGTTGTAGGCTAATTATGAGCTGAGTTATGCAGTTTTCAATTTTTGCGTTGTATGGGAGGTAGGCATGTTCGTAGGCGGATGATGTCCATTTTTCAAAACCATCTTTTTTTTTAATAAAAAAAACATATGTGTTAAGTTTTAGCTCTGTAGGTTAAACAGAGGGTTATTTATTACGTTTTCAAATTTTAGGTTGTATGGGAGGTGGGCGTGTCCGTGAGAGAATGATTTCGAAAACATCTTTGTGTTGTCATAAAACACACACATACCAAGTTTTATTGTTGTAGACTTATTATGAGCTGAGTTATGCATTTTTAAATTTTTGCGTTGTACGGGAGGTAGGCGTGTCCGTGGGCGGATTCCAAAAATATTCAATAGTACAGATCCTTGGGTGCATGTGATCATGTGTACCAAGTTTCATCCAATTATCTCGACTCCTTCTTCTTATCCTGTGTTTACGGACAACACACAGACGGACGGACGGACATAGATAGCTCGACTCACGTGGTGACGCTGATCAAGAATATATATACTTTTCTATACCGGACTCGCATCTTTCTATGCGTTACAAACGTTTGCAGAAAGTTAATATACCCTGACCTTTCAGGTTTAGGGTATAAAAATAGTTATATTTTGGGTGAATTAACTTTCATTCTGCTATTTTTTTATAATATATTGATCCTTTTTATAACTGCACATATATGTATAAATATTATAACAATAGGGATATTCACACTGACTTGGGTAGTTGGAAATGGGTAAATTGAGTACAACTGCGAGCATCCTTAATTGCAACTGAGTACTTTGTAAAATAATTTTGGGCAGTGCTGCATGTTTTTTTTTGTATCTCTTACTTTTTACTCAATTCAATTATTGCCTACTTTTGGAAAATTTGGTAACCCATGAAAAAACTACTCAATGTGACGAAAAATCAATCTATCCAAACAAGTCAGGGGTTCAGCTAGATTAGATTGGGTAGATGGGTACTTGGGTACAATGGCACTTTAACAAAAACAAAATGTATGGCATTTGCCCATCTAACCAACTACCCAAGGCAGTGTGAATACCCCTAATATTTTAGCTAGAAAATTTCATAAACACAGAAAAAATGTGAAAATATCCTTCGCATCCACAATAAATGCTCTGCAAATAACTGCCAAACATGTGTAGCTAACCTCAAGGAAGTAAGCCAAAATGTTACGTACTTGATAAAACCTTAATATTAGCAAATATTTGACAGGGACGATAAAAATAAATTGTGTGGAAAATATTGAACCAAGAAGAACTTTGCTGCCCGCTGGAAATGACAAAAATTAGGTCAAACTTCAAACTTTATTAACAAGTGTTAAACGGTAATTTTGTAAAAAATCTATAACTAAGTTTAGTGAACTCATATTTTTGTTTTTGTCAACAGCCAACAAAACTCTATGCTTTAGCTCAACAACAAACAACATACAACATAACTTTAAGACCTAAAGTAAAATAGTTTAAAAAAAATTTTTTATTAGTTTTTACTTTTACTTTGTGTTTTTTCAACGTATCCTGGCATGAGCTTGCTTTTATTTTATGTTTTGGCTTTTTCATACCAGAGCAATTTGAAAACTATTCCGCGGCTATTTGTTAATCTCGATGTGAAACAAGGACAACATTTTTTTGTGACGGCGCTAGCCAACAAAAAAAAAAAAAAAACAAAATAAGTGAAATAAGAAAATTGTCAACAGCAGCAAAAAAGCACATTTAGCAGCTGAGGATTCTTGCTGAACTAAAAAAAAAAAATGAGAAAAAAACCAGCATAAAAATAATAGAAGGGATAGAGTTTCCGGTTGCCTGAATTTAAGCTTATCATAAGGCGACAACTTTTTATTTTAGCCTTTATAAAACTCGTTGTGTTGACTTCAGGCGTGAATTGGGTATGTTAGACCACTCCCCATTTTTTTTTTTTCGTAACATGCCAACGATGAGTAGTTTTATAAAACTGCTAGCATAAATCCGCAGACACGGTTCGCTGCTTAATAAAACTAGTGTGTGTGCTTGTGTATATGTGGCTTAAAGCGCCAGCAGCGTCTGTTTGTCGAAAAAAAAGTTTTAAAAAATGTTTCACTGACCTGCTGTTTGAATATCCGCATTCCTAAACGTCAACTTCTTGCAATAAAAAATAAAAAACTAACTAACCATTCGCCCCCTCACGCGGGTTATTAGCTTAGTTGTTGATGCTTTCATGCATGTATGTTGGCTCATACGCCTTAAGGTATGCAGCGTTTATCAGTGGAGAAACCGGAAACTTTACTTTTTTATCAGCAAAAGTTTTTTTCAGCAGTATCGAAATGTTACCAACTATTTTAAAATTTATGATATTCACTTTTTTTATAGACTTTGTGGCGCTTTATATAGTTTTATGGCAACAAAACTTCATGATCTAATTTTATAAAACTATCAAAAGCTTAAAATACGCTGCCACCTTTTGCTCTATTTAGCCTCTTTCATTTATTTCAAACTTTTTTTTTATAAAATTGTGAATTTAAATTCAATCAAGAGACATGATTTCGCTAAGGCATCCTTGTATTCTATGCAGGTCTTCTTAATTTAAAATAAGAAAAAATATGTCTGCAAAAAGTTATCTTTAAATACGTACAGAGTATGAGTGAATTATATAATAATAGAAAAAATGATGCGCAAAAATGTGGTAATGGTTTTTGTCGTCATGTGACATCGTTTTCATTTCCGCTTCCTTTGCGACTAATATTCACGCAACACACACACAATTTGCCAAAAATGCTGCTTCATTATAAATAAGCCAGTTCTATAATTGGATTGTTGAAATGACAATCAGACAGTGACAGTTTAACGTTATCAAGGCGGAGTTTGTATAAAAAAATTTTCTCTCAAAATTCTGCAGAATTCGGTATTGGTCGCGCTGAAAATAATTTTCAATTAAATGTACCCACATATAAGCATTCAGCTTTGGTCATTAATTTTACAAAATGAAACTTCACACAAATCCGCCACTGTGTGGCGTCATATTCTCTGAACACAATCTGACAAGTCTGACAATGTTGGGTGGAAAAATATAATAATTTCCTGATTACATTCGAAACATATTTATTATTTACCAGTGATTTTTTCATGTGCAGCACTGAAGGACTTTTACGGACTTCAGCGTTATACAATTTATTTCGAAAATTAAGATATTCTTAACAATGACACTCTATAGCGAAGAGGAAACAAAAGACGAAGTTTACATAAAATGTACCAGAATACAAGATTGAATACAAAGTAGCTAAACGGTAATAATTCTTGGAGTCATTTTTAAACCTAACAAAAATTTATAAAACTAGCCAAGTTGGCTTCCGATTGCCTATAACTCAGGATAACACTGGTCCACGTCTTGACTTTTTTGCATTATTTTGGCGCTGAGGATTAAATTGGTGGCTGATGCTAGATCAGTCAATTTTTATATTAAAGGTGATTGAGAAGCACTTTTTTCTGATCACAAATATACTTGTTTCAAACTCCGCCTAGTGGTGATGATGGTTAGCCACTAGCCTGTCCCAAGCCAGTGAAAAGGAGGAGGGTTGTGTCATGCGTATTTGGACTACGGTTCAATTATGTATATCACTTAACATATAGGTCGCCATGAGCCCTTGCTTTGAGATGCAAAATCATAGAAGTGTTATTATATAATCTGGTTATTGTACCTGCGTATCCGTAGCAAATGATATAAAACATACTGTTATCACTGGGATAGTCAATAAAGCTGGTTTAGCTAAGACTGGTATGCATAAAAATCTGATATATCTCTATGGGTAGAATAGTATAAGTGATGAGAACGAACAAACTTCCAACGATAGGCTCATTTATGCCGGAAAAATTGGTCATATGGAGCTTAATATGATCTTGTGTTCGGGCATGCTATGCATTTGGTTAATGTTGTATGTCGGCTGAACCAAGTTTTCTAATTTGATTTAGATAAGGTGGTCAGTTTTGGAAAAACATATAAGTGTTCAACAGTATATTGGACATCCTAGAATGCTTATATGGCTCCAAGTTGGTCTAATTTTATTAGACATCTTGAGTAGTTATAAAAATATCCAAAAAGTAGCCTACAGCATTTATACTGGTGATAAGCTGGTTTTTCAAGACATGTGTTTCAAAACCATTAAATTCATTTCCGGTTTTATTGAGTGCTCATTCTAAGGTGGAAATCCTTTAGCCGGGGGACTATCGTGGGCTGGCCCTTCGGGAAGCTTCGTGCTGGCTGTGGTAAGCTTAACGTCGCAATCTAGACAACGAGTCGGCGTGGCGTTGCGTCTCAGTACAACCAGGCTGGCATATTCTATATGCAAGAGATTTTAGATAGGTCTCGCTCCTTACCAATGGAGGTGGATTGAATTTAACCTCAAATTAAATGTCCACAATTTGGTACTATGGTTGTCGGATAAGTAAATGCTTTTACTCGAAATGATAAATGGCGCTTTATCATAGTACGGTATAAGTTTTGAAAATCTGATTTACATAGGGCACTGGTCATGTTTGGAAAATAATTAATTTTTATATGGCGATAATGGCGATAATGGTGATCAAATTCTGCATTATATGATTGAAAAGAAGGGTTGCTCAGAAGAAATCTTGGGTGCTGAGTGCCTGGAAACTGGTCGATAAATTAAATTATATTCCAAAAAGCCATTGGATTTTAGAAAGCAACTCCGAATAGACATGTCGGCCCTATGATCCTGCATACCGGCAGTTTCGATGGATGTGAGTCCTGAGTACGCGTCTGTTGAGAGTTGATTTCGAAAATTCATGACTTCTCGTCATGGGGCAAGTAGAATTAAGCCGAAAGGTAGACGTCTTCTATAAATATTTGACTCATATTTATTTCAATCTGTTGTTCAATTTGTTTCAAACCCAGAGAAAAAGCCTGATTAATTCTTCCAAATTTTAACCAAATCTCAGGTAATAATTTTCCAACATGAATCGTCAGTTAAAGGCAACCACATGATTTTCATGTTAGTTTAACCTCTTTTTATAGCTGAACCAAACTGAGTGGTTAATAAAACAAAATACTAATTAAATAATTATAAGTCTTCAAAACCGTCCAATTTAAGAATCGAACCTGTGGTTCCGCAGCTAAAACATGTCAATCCATCGCTTCACCAACAAGCCATGATATTGTATTTTTGAACAGGAGCAAAATGTAGACAAAAATCGTGCGATATTCTTATTCATACTTTTGCTCACCAGTAGCTCGTTTCTGCAACTTTTGCGACAAATAGTCACTTTTTCTGTCGTCACACTATTTCGTTCCAAAATACTCACTTTTACGAAAGCTAGTGTTTCTGCATTAATAAGTGAGAAAATATTGCTCTGTGATGAGAAAGATACACAAGTGATAGGGAATATATAAAATTGAAACAATTGACATTTTTTTTTTGTTTTGATTTTTTCAAAAATAAAAAGAACAAACAAAAATAAACAAAATAAATTTTTCATGTTTTGACACTTAGTGATGTTGATATTTATTAAACAAACCCTATTCATGCGTTGAGATCCGAGTATTCTTTTCATGCGGTTGCTTAATGCAGTGATACAAATTTTTATCATGGAATAAATCTCATTAATAAAATATTTAAGTTTGTATATTCAATAATTTATACATTGTAATACTTATAATATTGTGTATATTATATATTTATAGTCTAAATGAAAAATTTAAGTTGATACCTTGTACCGGGTAGAAGTATTAGTAACCACTTCATTGAAATCGAAAGTTGCACTATCAACCAAAAATTGTTCTCACCTAATCAGAACATAGTGACAACTTCAGCCGACTCGAGTCGCATATTTTAGTTTACAGAAACACTTTGGCTATTGAATTCCTACGAAAATAGAATTGAAACAAGCGAGACGAGTCACCGACTTTTCTCATTTTATTACAGAGACGGTGCAAGTGAGAATGACGTCATTATGGCGTCAAAGTGAGAAAATATTGTGAGAACTGCGGTGACAAAAGTTGCAGAAACGAGCTACAGATCAGTAAGGTTAAAATATTATTGATCAGATTAATTAAATATCTCTTATCAAATTGGTCAGGCATAAATAACGTCGATCAGGTAGGAGCGTTTTTCCCTGAGTGTATCACCAACCAGATTTACAAATTAAGGGAGGTCGCAAGAATTATACGAAGAATTATATAATTATAATTATAAGAATTATCGTATGACAAGAGCTTTTTAAAAATCAAGTTTAAAAAAATACATCAAATTTAAAAAAATACTAAAAAAACAAAATTTCGTCAAAAAATGTACCCGCTAGTGCCGCAACCATTACCAAAAACATGGTTTCGAGATAAACGCGTTCAAAGTTTGTGAACAAAGAAAAATGTAAATAAAAATAAAAATGCGCTCTAACTTATCCGGTTGTAACTTTTGAACCCGTCTCGATTTTGCCATGCAATTTTTTGTGGTTTAAAAAAAACGGCCAATGTCATGTCCCCTTTTAATAACTCATCTTTCAGGCTGGTAAAATACTACAGGTAAAATATAACCCTAGCTCCTTTTAGTAGACTTCATTGCCGACCTAGTCATTTAGTTTTGACCCATCCCGACACATAAAATAACAACAACAACTTATCAACATAAAATTAAAGTTGTATCAGTGGTGTCCGTGGCATGCAGGTTAAGTGTGTGGCTTAGCATGCTCGAGAGCCCGGGTTCGATCCCCAGCCGCGGCGAAAAAGTTTTTTCAATAAAAAATTTTTCTGATCGGTCACCACCTCTCTGCAGACAATGGCAAACCTCAGAGAGTAAATAATGCCATGTAAAGCATCTTGAGAACATGAGCCGTTCGGAGTCGGCATAAAACATGTAGGTCCAGTTCTCGGTCAATTGTGTGCAAACATTTAATAACACACACAACACAATTGATCATAAGAAGCTCGGTCAAAGTCCTTTCAAGGGCTGAAATGGCCAATTTGTTTTTTTTTTTTTTTTTTTTGTATCAACATCACGTACACATTTTGTCAACATTAAAACTAATTCAAGATCAATATAAACATGAAAATAAAGATAAAACATGTAAAAATCAAAATGACGATCAAGATCAAGATCAAGATCAAGATCAAGATCAAGATCAAGATCAAGATCAAGATCAAGATCAAGATCAAGATCAAGATCAAGATCAAGATCAAGATCAAGATCAAGATCAAGATCAAGATCAAGATCAAGATCAAGATCAAGATCAAGATCAAGATCAAGATCAAGATCAAGATCAAGATCAAGATCAAGATCAAGATCAAGATCAAGATCAAGATCAAGATCAAGATCAAGATCAAGATCAAGATCAAGATCAAGATCAAGATCAAGATCAAGATCAAGATCAAGATCAAGATCAAGATCAAGATCAAGATCAAGATCAAGATCAAGATCAAGATCAAGATCAAGATCAAGATCAAGATCAAGATCAAGATCAAGATCAAGATCAAGATCAAGATCAAGATCAAGATCAAGATCAAGATCAATATCAAGATCAAGATCAAGATCAAGATCAAGATCAAGATCAAGATCAAGATCAAGATCAAGATCAAGATCAAGATCAATATCAAGATCAAGATCAAAATCAAGATCAAGATCAAGATCAAGATCAAGATCAAGATCAAGATCAAGATCAAGATCAAGATCAAGATCAATATCAAGATCAAGATCAAAATCAAGATCAAGATCAAGATCAAGATCAAGATCAAGATCAAGCTCTCATGGTGCTCTTCGGTCCCTAGTATGACCTGGTAGGGATTAGGTTACCAAAGCTGCCCGTAAAAGCATAGATAAGGTTTACAGTAATCAGCCCTTGTACAAATAACGTTATAACTCTTCAATATGGATGCATAGTTTATTTCCTTACATTTCCATACCTCTGGTTTTCTTATATAATTGCAGAACAAATTTGATTAGCAACCAGGTCGATTGCTAGCAGGTGAAATATGATCTCCAAAGCAAGAGTCGGTGTCGTTTTCAGAGCACCGCTGCTACATATAGATGTCATTCTTTGAACCTTTTGCCCAATGTACATATGTGAGCTTGCTCAAGGCTGGCCACCATATTACAATTCCAAACATAAGTATAGGTTTAATGGTAATGTTACTATTATAATTAAAATTCTATAAGAACCAATGCATATGAATTGTTTTATGAACTGTCACTGAAGCTATCTAGTATCAACTATGGCCCTGCTTAACACATGTACATTATTACAGTACAGTCGACCATAACCGACGTTAATATTTTATTCGTTTGGTATTGTTGAGATGTATGTTCACTTCACATGCGTACCCAGGCATATGTGTTGGAATTAATAAGATTATTCATAAAATCGCCAGAGAGATGTGGAACGCACACACACATAAATCACTCATGTGTACAATTAAATATATAAAAGCAGAAAAATATGTGCTATGGGGTATCATGAAGGAGAATGGTGTATTGTGTAAGTAATGGCATTTATTCAAATTACAAAAATTTCATTATTGAACTTTGAACTTCGATATATGTATGTATATGAGTATTCCAAAATAACAATATACTACTGTTGCTTTGCTTTGTTGTAATTAATTGTTACTCTTGTTGGACCATTCTCACTCCATTTCGCCTCATTGGCTCTGCGTATTTTATTACAATTAATGCTGGCAATGCAAAGTGTTTTTCTGTCCGTAACTTGTACTCATGTTTCAGCAATTTTTCGTCCTTGTAGAAAAGAGCGCTTAATTTATTCAGACCTCCTCCTCCTTCCAATGCTGCGTATTTATATTTCCTTTACAAACCCATTCAAATAAATTGTTGATGCATGTTTCGTCGTTATGATTTGCTGCGTTTGTTTTAAATGATTTTACTACTACTACAGCAACATTGCTTTTATGCCCCTTTTTGTGCTACTACTTTTTCGCATGTGTTTGTAGAGAATTGTTGTACTTTTGGGAGCAATTTAATAGCAGTTCTTTTATGAGCATGCATATTTATTTATTTATTTTTATTTTATATTATTTTTGTTTTTATTATTTTTGCGCCTTTTTCCTTTAATAAATTTGATGTAGTGACCGGCCAGTTTTGCCCACCCTCATAATATGTTAATAATTCATGTTTTGTTTTTGTTGGTTTTTTTTTTTTTATTTTTGTTATTGTTTTTATGTTGGTTATGAACTGTGCTATGATATATTTGTATATACAAATATACATACATGCAATGGATTGTTTGTGTTTTCGTGCTTGTGAATACATGTTAGCGAAAAATCAACATAGACAGACATAAATATTTGCCATAATATTGACCGCTGCGGGCTCTTTTGTTCTAAATAAAAATTTCATCTGCTGTTCAGCCTGTACAAAATAATAGATGAAATTGTTGATGAATATAAAAATGTTTTGTGTTTTTCTGTTAATAAACAAAAATTCGCTATTGTATAGAAACAGCATCGGATATACACTACCATGATATTTGCATTTGCTAGAGTCCTTTTCACTTCCCATAAATGTTCGTTTTTTAATGAAATAAAAAAAGGTTTGCTTGAGCAGATGAATGTATATGAAATATAGAATGTTGTTTTTAATGAAAGCATGTTTAAAACTATGCAAAGTTTGGTTGACGCCATTTAAAATGGAATTTAAGTTCAATATTTGTTTTAAAAATATTTTAAATACTACCATAAAATTTAGTTTGCTAAAATTTATTGCAGAAACGTTACCCGGACATAGAAAAGCAGTTAAAGAATTATACAAGTTGGTTTTTGTAAAAAAAAAATATTAATTACAAAAGTAAGTTTCTAAATATGTTGTTTTGTAATGAAACATTGATTTATTCCTTTTCGAGAAAAGGTTTTCAAAATGAAATGGAATGGAAATGTCAAAGGAATGAATTGACATTTATCAGTATTAAGAAACATATTATTTCAAGGCTTTAAAGGATTTCATATCAGCTCGTTATAGGTTTCTTTGTATTAATCCATGCTTTAAGCACTAGATCTAGTGCTTTTTGATGTTACAAAAAAGGTAGTTTTTTCAAAACGACACTAGTTGAAAAAGCACTAAAGTTGGTACGTTTCCATTTTAGTTTTAGTACTTTTTGATTGTAAGCCCAAAAACATTTATTAACACCCCTGAATTAAAAAAACTTAAAAATGTTCTAAATGTTTCTGGCATTTCAAATATTAGTCCTTGTTTTACTTAAATCATCAAATACTCAAATTCAGAATAAATTACTAAAGATATTTCAGTTTTTATTACCAAAACATTTAAGTACTTTTTGATATGTTATCTGTCCCCTGTAATCAAGTCCCCTATAAATCTTATTATTCTTTGTTTAAGGAGACAAAAGTGTTAATTTTTTGAAAATGATATTTTTTTAATATAATATTCATTAAGATAAAACGAATCATTAATAAACCATCAATTTGTGTTTCCTAAGTCCCGGCTTACACACGTCAAGAATTGACGTTCAAATCAAGAGAGACGCGGACATCAACGTGAGAGAGCGCAAGTTCAAAAGAGAATCGCAAAGAATTGACGTCAACTCTTGATAAGTGTAAACAAGGACTAAAAAAATTTCGTTATATGTAAGAATTTGAAAAATTTTTGAAAAATTTTTGCATTCTTAAATAAAATAATGTCAGAATATAGCGATAGGATTGAGGTACAAAAAAATTAATAATTTGTAAAATAAATTTAAATCAAAGAATGAAAGGTAAAATATTTTCTCGCGGTACACTTAGAAAAAAGTTTCTTGGAATATGATAAAAAAGAGAAAAATGGTAGAGACTTTGCTCCAGAGAATGCTTTTCTTTAAATGTGATCCTAAAAATTCTCTAAAAATGTTTAAAAGCTTTCATGAATAAGAGAAATACATAAAAATATCGTTTTTAGACAAGAAGATTTGTTTTTATGCAATAAAATACTTTGCTTAGTGAATTTTTTATCAAAATACTGAAAAAAATTTTTCAGTTTCAATAAATTTTTCTCTATAAATAAGAATTTTTTGTGCTAGAAAATTTACTCATCATTATTACAGACATGACATATTTCCATTTCCCAAAAGTGAAGAAATATTTCTTCGAAAATGTGTAAATTTATTCTAATCGAAGACAATTATATTTGAAAAAGAGAAAATTGTTATTTTCGAATATAGCGAAATTTTTTATCGCAGAAAGATAGGTTAATTTTTCTGAGCGTTATTAATTGTGAGTTGGTGCCTTTTGTTTTCTGATTATTGGCAACACTGGTTCCAAGCTGAGCATGAAAACAAGTAGAGCAGAGAGCTACATGAAGTTTATTGAAACTCTCGTAGCACAAACGCGTGAACAGGGCTGCCGTTTTGGTAAAATATTACCAAATTTGGTAAAAAGATTTCGACTTGGTAAAATGGTAAATTTTTTTTTGGTTTGGTAAATTTAAAATCAATGAAAATTTAAAATAAGTTGCAATTCAAAAAATGATTGTATAAAAATTATATCAATTATGCTCATTGTGAACCACCATCCTTATGATTGATAATAATTGAAAATATATAATTGAACGCATCAAGTGAAAATTACACGAATTAACGCAAACCAAAATGTCAAAAATTTAAATTTGGCAGTTGCTTAGATGGTCGGCTTAGGAAAGAAATTGTTGTATCGCTAAGATCATGATACAAAAATACAGGTAGTATTGACGTTTCCGTCGACTACTTCAAATTGTCAAAAAATTATTCGAAGAAGAGAGCGCTCATAAGCAAACAACATAATACAAAGGGCACATTCAGCATACTCAATATTGCCAAAACTTGAATAAAATTAAATTTTGATAGCGTTCAGTAAAACTGATGAGGTGGGAGACGCTAAAATATAAGCTACTGTCTCAACTGTCCAGAAATTAAAACTTAAACTTTGAATCTGTGTTAATTAATTACATATACATCAACCTGAGATGGTGGGAAATAATTTTCAACACATAGTAAAATACTTATAATTTCTATATGATTTTTTTAAAATGCAGTTTAATATTAGATATTTTTTAGGTACTTAAAAATCAAAAATATGCACATGAATTACATATGCACTTAAAATAGAAAAATTATAAATAAATAGTATGAATTATTGTAATAGTATAATAGGCTACACATAAACGGTACATGATTAACATTTCGTCAACTTGACAACTTTAAGGCGCTTCATATAGCAACCCATTCAGCTAAAACATAGCTCACCTAGGTACACTGAATGTGATTTTTGCTGTTTTTGACAGCAGCCAGTTCCCTTCTGAAGAGAAAATAAGCAGATGTCAATGCTATCTGTATTTTTGTATGATGGCTAAGATTGATAAGTAAGTTTTTAATTTTAATAAATTGATTTTCTTAAAATTTATACTCTAAGCGATTATCTTATTTCTGTTTAGGTATGTTATTAGAAAGAAGGCAACCAATGTGAAAAGCGATGAAACATCTTCAATCGTAAAATAAATGTTAATTTAATTAAAAAATATGTATAAAAGTATTGTTTCTTTAACTCAAAAATAAAATTTTTTTGAGTTTGGTAAATTATTTTTCATTTTGGTAAATTTTTGGATGAAATTTGGTAGAAAAAACTGTTTGAGAGTGGCAGCCCTGCGCGTGAAAAGAAAATGAACAAGAATGCCTTGTATCGGTGGTATTTCTTAAAAAATTTAGCACTTTAATTAAAGAGATTAATTGTTAAATTTTCTCAAAGAAACTTTATTAATTGTTAAATTTTCTCAAAGAAACTCCGTTTATGTCCATCTGTATTACAAATATGAAATTTTAAAATTTTTTATATTAAAATTGGCCCAGTAGTTTTGTAGTCTACTTTACACAAAATATTTGCACTTCAATTTTATAATAGAATAAAGATAGATAGATTTTATAATAGAATAGATATAGATGAGGTTAATTAATGTTTGTCTCTTATCTCATGATATGTTCTTGTTCTCCTAGTATTTGTGTACGAATGTTTTGAATTCTATTCTCAAAATTATGATTGATTCATGATCCCCAATGATGTTTTTTGTGGTCCATGCACGCTCATTTTATGAAATTTAAACACTAGGCTAATGAAATGTCCATATGTTCGTGTCTTTTCTTTTTGTATATTTTGTACCTTGATATCAGAGAACAACTTGAGTGCATACAAATGGTGTTTTGAATGTCTCATACGAGCTACGAATGTACCTTCTGCATTAAAATAAATGCGCAAATACATGTACCAATCACCGTGGTACGAATGCCGTAGAGTACGAGCGATGACGAATACAAATACCTGCGAAACATGAATGTCCGACGAAGCCAGACATTCGCAACATTCGCCAAAAGCAACGAATATTCATGCTTTTATGTTTTTTCCACTAGAGCTTCAGCTCAAACACGTGTTTCGAACTACGAGAACGAGATAGGCCAAAAATAAATAAAATATATGAAAAAAACAAAAAAAGCGGGATATCTTGAAAACGGAGCGAGAAAGGTCAAAAATAACCACTTTTTACGGGTTTCTAAGTGGGATGGTATTTTCGAGACGGGTAGATAGAGGGCGTCACACTATATCAAAATATTGCACTAAAAATATTAAAAAAAAAAAAATTAAAAAAAAACGGGATAGGCCAAAAATAACCACTTTTTACCTAAAGTGTAAAAAACTATGAAAAGCAGCAGAAAACACTCGAGCTTCCAGCGAATCATTCGAATGTCAGCATTGTCTGGATGCTGCCTTTATATCGATTCGCAGTCGTCACACACTGCGCTAAGCAGCAATCGTTGTTTACGATCTCGCGTGGTGTGCATGCAGTTTTTTTTTTTGTGCGATTGTGGCTAACAACGATTGTTATTCGAGTGGCAAAAAATGACGAATGGTCTCATGTAGTTCTCTGGTTGATATCATGATTAGTTCATATGACTCATGTTATTGCTTACTGAATCAAAATTTATGAATGCGAGCCATGGAGATCATGTAAAAATGCATAACTTTTATGATTTTTTGTGATTGTTTGCACACAATTGACAGAGAACTGGACCTACATGTCAGAACAATTTATTTCTAACGTAAAAACTTTCTTTGTCAGATGGTATTCGAACCCGGGTCTACAGAGATTTACTGGCTTGCATGTCACACAATATAGCTATAGTTAACATTTAATTTGAAATCTTTTTTTTTTGTTCTGCGGGAGAAGATACGGACATTGAAAAAAAAACTTTCAGTTTTTAACCATTCTGCCACGCACTTCAAATAATTATCCAAAATATGGTATTTTCATGTATCTAAAAAATAAACATATCCCTGTCTTAGTTCTTATTCAAATCCTTATCCTAGTCCTTCCCCAAATCCTTGCACAAATGCTTGCCCAAATACTTTTCTTAGTCTTTGCCAAAATCCTTCTCTTTACCCTAATCCATGTCTAAATATTTTTCCATATCCGTGTCTCAAATCTAGTGGTTATCCTAGTCAACATTTTTGTTCAAATATTTGCCCAAGACGTCTTCTTGAATAACCTTCACTCAGAAAAAAGTGTCTCGGAATATGATAAAAAAGGCATCATATTTAGAGAAAAACGGTATAGACTTTGCTCCAGAGAATGCTATTCTCTAATTGAGATACTAAAAATGATAAAAAGCTACCATGAAATAGAAAAATATATCATTTTTAGAGAAAAATACTTTTTTTTTTGAGAAAATATATGTTTTTATTGAAGAAAATACTTCTCAAAGTGAATTTTTTATCAAAATATAAGAAAAGTTTTTCATTTTCAATAAAATTTCTCTATAAATGAGAAATTTTTTGTGCGAGAAAAATACTTATCATTATTAGAGACATTGAAATGTTTCCATTTCCTAGAAGTAAAGAAATATTTCTACGAAAATGTGAAAATTTATTCTAATTGAAGAAAATTTTATTTGAAAAAGAGAAAATTGCTATTATCAAAAATAGAGAAATTTTTTACCGGAGCAAGGTATGTGTTTTTTTTCTCAGTGTAGTAAACGTGGTATTGATGGGTGGTACGTTTGAACTTTATTTTTTACTGTTATAAAAGCTCGTCCTACAATGGTTCGCAATCAAAATAACTTAATAGCAGACATTATGATAAAAATTTTATATTCACCTCGAATATTGTTATGTTACATTGCCGTCGATGAGTCGTTAGTGATCAATATCAATAAATTTTTATGTGCCTACTTTCAGGCTGACCAATTTTTCTTATAACAAGTAAAAGCACTGTATGTAATAGATATAATGAACAGTTTAAGTGATACAAGGTGCGGAGCACTTGCATTTTATATTAATCCGACTTCACGATATGACTGTGAAAATCATTTGTCTCAATTTTTCTCGCAAAAATGTTAGAAATTGTACAGTGATGACAAAATTATTTAACCAAATATTAATTAAAAAAATTAGCAATGCAAACTGCGTACATTTTATTATTTTTTCTTTAAATTCAAATAACAAATTTAAAAAGAAATGTCCTCTATTATGCTATACAATTTTTCAAATAAATGCAACGTTTCAAATTCACAGTTCTATGGATATGTACGGTCTTATGCATAACAATATTTAAATGTTTAATAGTTAAATAGATTTTGAGTTAAAATGCTTTTCAAAATTTTGATATCACAAAAATTATGTTTCTGTTGAAATTGGAACAAATTTAATTTTAAGTGGTAACGGTGTCGAAAATGGTTTGTGAATTTGATGAATTCAATAATTTTTTGTCTATTTGTCACAATTTTATCAATATTTGGACACAAATAGTCAAAAACATTTTTAATCAACGCTTGCTCTATCTAACAATGTTTTATTATGTTGAAATGTTTTAATATGTTTTCAAATTTTTTGAAAAAGTTTGAAGTCTTTTTAACATTATTTGTGTTCATATGAGAGTTAAAATATTAAAATAGCTTTATCAAGGGTTTATTGAAGGTTTCAAACATTTTTTTTTTTTTAAATCTCTCATTTGTGAAGCCTTTCTTAGAGGTTTTTATCGTTATTGGACGTTTATGAATAATGTTTTTGATATATTTCTTGTAAGGGTCTTATTTTTATAAAATACAGTCGATGAATACAGTCGACAATTTTTATTTGAATCCTTAAAAAAATATATTCGTAAAAAGTTATATTTTGAGCTTTAATAAAATAAAATTCTTGGCAAAATAAACCGCCAGTAGACTAGGCAGCTGTTTCGCCGGTCGGTACATTATCAACTCTTCAGTCAAAAACTCATCTGTGACTTATGCCGCCCACTCACTTTAAAAATCTTATAAGCATAATTCTTGAAAAATAATTTTTTGTTTGTCTGCTTTACATTAAATGCTGCTATAAACAACCAAGGAAACAGATAAGCAAAATAAGACAAAGCGGAAAAGTAAGTGATAGCAACACATGGCAAAAATCCAAAAAAAAAAAAAAAAAACACAAGAAAGTAGAGAAAAATCAAGAATATCCTGTGGTTACGAGTTGAATGCAGAGAGTTTGTATCTTTTCCAAACCTCTGGCTATATTGCTTATTACTACGAAGTTTGACGTCTAATGTTGTCGGAATGGCCAAAGGTCCTTGCTGTAGTCATACTGCGTACCGAAGATAGATTTTCACTTTTAGGCTTAATTTGTAAACAAGTCACGTTAAGGTGGCGAATGAACTGCGTAATACACATAAAACTGAAGTCAGTACAGCGAAGTGATTTGTAAGGATCAGCAGGAATAGCCAGTGGCGAGAGAAGTGCTTAAATTATGTTCTGTGTTTGCTTTGGGTTTTTAGAGGACATTCAGAATTTTCATGCTTGAACATTTTTTTATGCAAAAATTAACTTAGTTAGTTGAGAAAGCAACACAGCGGCAAAGTCAACTTAAAGTTGACATCATCTAGTGGGCGGCCTTCAGTTTTAATTTGCTGCCATTTGTGGAAAAAGTTGAAAGTTTGCGGAAATGTTTGCTCAAAAGCCTTAAGCAGTCAAGTTGAATTTAGTTGTCTTGTATTTTGCTGCCGCTTTTTAAAATTTGTTTAAGGCCAAAAAAAATATATGCAATTTTTTTTAATTTTTTGCATAATGTAAATTGGCCTTCAGCACTTATTGTGATTCAATTATAATTTAACTTTAAGTTTGAGCGTAGATGTCTGTGTGGGCGAGTGTGTGTTTGTATGATATTGTGTGTCTTAAAGCTAGCAGTGTTTTAAATTCTATTAGAAACCTGAAATTAGTAATTTTCCTCATTTTGCTGCTATAAAATAGTCTTTGTCTGGATCATGTTTCAAATTTGCTGTTATCTATTTTTGCTACTCCCAAAAGCATGCCACGTTTTTAAGCTAATAACTCACCTGAGCGCCCTCAAGCAGATTACAAAATTTGTTCTTATTTTCATTTAGGCAGTGCCAGCCAGCCAGCTACTCGTTTCAGTTACATTCGTGGCTTATTCAACTCTACGTTTGCCACATTAATAATGCCAGTCTATGTCTATTTGTCGGTCTCATTTCTATTTACTCTTTCTCTATTGCTCTCTTTCTCTTATTTATGGTGAATCTTTCAGTCGCATCCAAATTTTGAATAACTCTGCTTGTTAAAGGCCTCAGGCTTTCATTTTGCCAAGTCCAAATAAATAACCAATGTGCAGTATTTGCCGGAAACACACAAATACGTACATTTACAGTCAACTGTTATGTGAAGCAGAGTTGCCAGATTTATGTAAATTTATTTTGCTCGCAATTTTTAAAGATATTTTAAGCAAAACTTTAACTTTGAAATAAAATTAACAGCGCAAAAACAAACTTCTTTATAGCTATAAGGGGCGACATGACATTGGCCGTTTTTTTAAATTTACTTTTTATTTATAATTTTGTATTTAAGCAAATATTCTTAGGATTCTAAGAAAAATTTCATGGAAAAATTCCTACGGGTTCAAAAGTTACAGCCGGATTAGTGAGAGCGCATTTTTAATTTTCGCGCTTTTTTTCTTTATTCACAAACTTTGAACACGTTTATCTCGAAACCATGTTTTTCTTACTGGTTGCGGCACTAGCGGGTTCATTTTTTGTCGAATTTTTTTTTGTATTTTTTTAAACTTGATTTGCTATCGTTGTTTTTATTGAATAAAATACTTCGCATAGTGAATTTTTGATCAAAATATAGGAAAAATTTTTTATTTTCAATAAATTTTTCTCTTTAAATGAGAATTTTTTTTTTGCGAGAAAAATACTTATCATTATTAGAGATATTGAAATATTCCCATTTCACACAAGTGAAGAAATATTTCTTCGAAAATGTGAAAATTTATTCTAAATGAAGACAATTTTATTTGAAAAAGAGAAAATTGCTATTAACGAGAAAATAGAGAATTTTTTATAAGAGCAAGATATGTATATGTTTTTTTCTACGTGTAGACTCGAATTTCCTAAAAGGCGAATAATTTATTTTTTTTTTTTTAATTCTAAACATAAAAAATACATTCAAAATGACTAAATTGTGAATACAAATTGTAGATATTGACGAGAAAAAACTACATAAAGATATGTTCTGAAAAACCGTCTCAAGGTGCAAGGTTCGAGTATTAATATTTAAGCCCTGTGTAAGCACTGAACATTTTAAGCCCTGGTCGAATAAAATTTAATAGGAAACTCCATAAAAATGTAAGCAGTTGTGAGGACCAGGGCTGCCGTTTTGGTAAAATATTACCAAATTTGGTAAAAATATTTTGACTTGGTAAAATGGTAATTTGTTTTTCGTTTTGGTAAATTTAAAATTAATGAAAATTAATACAAGGTACATGTCAAAAATTATTGTATTAAAATTATATCAACCATGCTCATTGTGCAGCACCACCGTTATGATTGCAAATGATCTTTCAAATAAAGACCGCATCAAGTGAAAATTGCACGAATGAACGAAAAGCAAAATGTGAAAATTTTGAATTTGTCAGTTGCTTAGATCGTCGGCATAGGGAAAAAATTGGTGGATCGCTAAAATGGATAAGTAACTTTTTATTTTTAATAAATTGATTTTCTTAAAATTGAAGCGATGAAACATCTTCAAGCGAAACGGATTCTAAAATCAGGTTAGGTTAAATTAAATTAGATTCTAAAATTAGGTGAAAAATAAACCTTATTATGTGTGGTCACCAAAAAATTACTTGTAGATTAACATTTTTGAAAAATAAACTTATTAATTTAGTTGATTTCATTACTTTTTAATATATATACATCATTTTGATTTTTTTTGTACTGTTAACGTTAGTTTAATAACATGTGATATTATTTTGTAAATGTCTTCTGTAGTATTGAATACGCTTTAAGTTTATGTTTTTTTATTTTTTTGTCTTGTAAATGAAATCTTTAATAAATGTAAATTTAATAAAAAAATATATTTAAGTTTAGCTTAAAAATAAAATTTTTTGTGTTTGGTAAATTGTTTTTCATTTTGGTAAATTTTTGCATTAAATTTGGTAGAATAAAATCTTTAAGAGTGGCAGCCCTGGTGAGGACTGTGGTTAAATATATAATTTTTTGTAATTTTTTTTAGAAAACAGGGTGTGTCCCGAATTATTTTTGTTAACATTTTTGTTTTCATATAGATAGATTAGTAGTAGGTAGTAGTAGTATCATGTAAGTAGTAGTAGGATCAAGGTGCTTTTGTTTTGGTACCAAAAATTTAAATAAAAATAAAAAAAAATGGTTCGTGTCTTGACTTTGCGCGTTGTCTTGGTTTTTTGTCTCGGCTGAAGAAGAAGAGCTTAAAGATAGAGCTTTAAACCAGAGAAGGGCACAAATTTAATTTCCTATCCCATGAGATTGGAAGCAAAATGCTGCTTGCGTGACGTCGATTCATAAACAGTGTAAGCTACTTCGTGTGGCTTACGATCGTGTGCATTCGGCTATTGGCAGTTTTTATTTTGGCAGCAAATCAAGTCAGTTGCTTTTCAGCATTTGTTGAAATAATATCTCTTTGCGCAATTTTTTAAAATATAGCGAGAAAATACGTAAAATTGATCTTCGTTATTCTCTGCTTTAGGCTGCGATTATAGTGAGCGCCGAGTCAGACAGGCAGGCAGCAGCGTTGCCGTTTTTACTTCGATCGAAGTGTTTTACTTCACTTTTATGTCAAACACTTCCACACTTCCTCTTTTGTGGAAACACTTCGATTTTGAGTGATTAAAACTTTTTTTAGTTTTTGATTTTTTCACTTCATTTCACATTAAAAAATCAATAACATGGCATAACTGTTGGTGTAAAAGAATTCATAACTTGTACCTTCTCTCACAGAGTTTTGTTTTGGATGAGAGAACTTTAATAATAGTGGCAACACTATGTTCGATTAAATACTTCTTGCAAAAGCGCGCGTTGTGAAGGTTGTTGAAATGTAAGTTTGTAAGAATTAATTACTTCGAGGAAAACTCTGATATTGCAATATCAGAATCACGAATGACTGATTCAAATGTGATATATGTATTTACAATTCTTGTCGTATGCACTGAGTGCTGTTAATTCACTTAATGTAGAATTTCAAACAGAATCGCTTAGTTTTCATGAGTTGTTAAAATCATTAAAATTGTATTTCAGAAGTATTGTTATTAATTTTATTGAGATCTCTGCCGTAGAATTTGATATAATTTTTAAAAATGATCTCAATAATTTTAGAATTAAGCCTTTGTCTGATATATATATAGTGCCTAGAGCCCAGATAAAATTTAATTCCTATGATGTATTTGTAACAGATAAGAATGAAATTTTAAAAAGTTGTGTACATTTCTATTACATTCGTACACTAATTATGAAAAGAATCAATTTCAAATATCCAGTTTTGAGAACATTACAAATTTTGGATACAAGATCTTTAGCTAATAGTTTGGTTCCCCTCATAAAACTTTTTCCTAATCTCATCGAAGAAAAAGATATCGACTGTCTAGAAAAAGAATGGCGTCTTTTAATATTAAATGATTTTTTAGCTGAAAAAGATTTGAAGAGCTTTGGTTCTACGTTTTTAAATTAAAAAGTGCCTTAGAAGTCCTGATGTACCAAAAAATAAAAACTTTCGTAAGAGCGTTGCTAAGCTTACCGCACGGTGGTGCAACAACAGAAAGGGTATTTTCACAATTAAAACTAATTAAAAATACAACTACAAATAAGTTAAAATTTAGCACCGTAAATTCGATAATGCTAATAAAGGACCACTTTCTAAATGATAATTTTTTAAATTGGAATCCCTAAACGAATACTTTATCGAATGTTTGTTATAACAGTGATATTTACTTCAGAACCGAAGAAATAGCTGCATAGAAAATGGAAATAGAAATTAGAAATAGATAATTTTTTAACATTGTTAATTTATACATATAAGTGATTGAAATGTATTTCAGTATTTTCTTATTGAACGCATATTTTCTTATTAAACTTTATTGATTGATTTTTATGAAAATATTTTTATTGATTTTTTTGTTATTAATTTTGAAATGTACCTGAATATGCTTAATAAACATTCATGTTAAAAACAAAATTAATTTATTTTAACACTTCGAAATCTCTGAAAATACTTCCATCTTGTAGCCTATTTTACTTCGTTTTAAAATTCTCGAACGGCAACACTGGCAGGCAGGCTGAAATCTGTGTGAAAAAACGAGATGCAGATAGCTATCTATCTCGCTTGTTCACATTGCCAGCCTGCCTGTCTGACTCGGCGCTCACTATAACCGAAGCCTAACACACAATCAAAGAATGTGATAGTATGTGCAGTGGCGTAGCGACTGTTGTGACTCATTCGTCACAAGCTAAATTGAGTTGTTTTTTTATTATAAACTACAAATACTGACCTACCTCAATAATAATGAAGCGATCAGCGTTTTTGTAATGCTTGCCAATTTAAGTTTACGGTCAAGCACCCAACAATTAAAAAGTGCAACGGTCAGCTTAAAACAGCAAGTAAGCACGGGCCAGCTACTTGAGCTGAGCTTCTGTTACCATAGCTTATAAATTATATTGCGGAAGTAAACAAAGAATGTATATTTGTAATATGTTTGTTTGTATATTTAAAATACGAAGTATGTATATTTGTATGTTGTTTAGCAAAAATGTCTAGGTTAATGTCTAGGTTAATTGTATATATGTAACTATTATGTAATTGTCATCAAGTTTCATTACGGAAGTTAAGATAATGATCTTGAGACCAAGTAGATTTTAAGATTCAAATCTGTGATATAAATAAGAGTAAAATTAATAAAAAGAAGAGTGTTAATTAACCAATAAAGAAGTGCAGTTTAATTTTAAACTTTCAGGTTCCACCGATAAAGGAAAGGATTATTTGGTGAGAATAAATATAACGATGTAACAGTTCATATTTAACGTTACACAACAGAGTTGTGTGGGTTCGACGGAGAAAGCCACACAACATTATGGCGCAGCCGGTAGTCCTTTTTAAAAAAGGGTTGTCCCTTTTAAAAAAAGGATAGTGATTCGAACTCGGTTACCCGTGTTCAAATAAATAAATAAATAATAATAACTTCCCAAAGATTCTGCGATTCCGTAGCCAATTCCTTGTAGTTGACCGGACCCTCCAGAATATAATTAAAAAGGTTTAAAACCAGTAAAATAAAAATTTGTAGATTAGATTACAGAATTAAATTCACAGAGAAACTATAGTATAGGGTGAGAGTTGTTGTTGAACACAGAAAATGTTAAAGGCAACGAAAAGATAATGAAATCATAATAAAAAAAAAATTCAGAATGAACATATGCGAGATAACGAAAATAGTATCGGAGCTTGTGCCTATATTTTCAGGAGCAGACTCCAGTGAGCTACATGAGGAAGTGTATAAGTTTATACTTGCGACAGAATTAGCTTTCCAAGTGGTAGGACAATCGAATTTAGAAAAATTTATTCAATGTGTGAAACTAAGACTTTATGGAGATGCTTTCAAATTAGTAAGACCAAGACAATTTAATAATCTTAATGAATTATTTATACTTATAAAGAAAACGTATTTGGAAAGAAAAGAATTAGATGTAGTATGGCAGGAAATACAGAAGACATTACAACAACCTGGTGAAGAAATACGAAAATATGCAAGACGGTTAAGTGCTCTAAAAACAACAGCAGAAGATATAATAAATAACGAATACAAAGACGGTGTGTCCGCACTTTTAAGTGAATTAAATAAAACTGTGATTACAACTTTCAGAGTAGGTCTGCAGGATTCAACTCTGAGAATATATATGCTAAGCGTTAAAACAGGAACATTTGAGAGTGTAGTGGAAGAAGCGATAAGTGCATTTGGGCTTATCGAAAGAGGGAAAAATACGAGACCAAATCAAAGGGAATTTGGTATAAATTTCAGTAAAAATGATGTGGCATGTAGGTTGGCTGATCATGAGGTTGAAGCAGGTCATAGGCCTTACTCATCATCAGAGAACCTGTCAGGAATTCAAATAACAAGAAATTATGAGAATATAAGGTCTAGAAATATTAACTTAACATGTTCATTTTGTAGTAGAATAGGGCACACAGGAGATGAGTGCTACGAAGTAAAAAATCAAGTTTATTGTCAGAAGTGTAGACATTATGGTCACGAATATAATTTAAACTGTTCGGCTAGCAGAAATATGAATAATAATGAAATAAAGGGAAATCAAAACAGCTATGACAGAAGTCAGAATAATTATAACATAATTCAAAAGAGCAATGGTAACATGATGCAAGAATCAAACAAATATGAGGTTAAATGTAAATGGTGTGCAAGATTAGGACACAAAATGCAGGATTGTGTTGCAAAGAGAGAATACGATTCGAAACAGGGAAACTATTGAGGGCCCAGCCAAGGCCAATGAGCTGGGAACCCAAAAAATTAAGGAAAACTGGGCCAAGTAGGGTAGTCACAGATGATTTCACGTCAAAAAAGATTGTAAACATCTGTACACCAAGGAAAATGGGGAACAAAATACCAGAAAATCGTACATCGGTAGATAAGACTAAAGTTTTGGTAACTAATGAAATAACAGAAAGCACCTCGACAGAAAATAGTACGTCAGAAGATAAGGCTAATTTTTTATTTAACAATTTTTATTCAAACATCGAAGAATTGATGGTAACAGAGCAAGAAAAAATAGTGGAGGAAGATTTAACGTCGCAAAAGATAGTAAACATCCTCACCACTGAGTCAAAGATGGAAGTATCAACAGATAAGGATACAGTAGGAAAAGAAGCTATATTAAGTAGTTCTCAGGAAAGAGATAAGGATTTAGCAAACTCGTTACACAATAAGAATTTTACGTTTCAAAATAGGAACGAACAAGGTAGGAGTTTTGGTTTTCGCAAAGTCAATGATGTGTTCATAGAAATTCCCTGTAAGGATTCTATAGAAGGACGACTCATTTTACTTGTGGATACCGGGGCTGAAGCCAGTTTAGTTAAACTGAATACATTAAAGAAAAATTTGAATAAAGATACAAGGGAAATTAAACATTTGAGTGGAGCATTTGGAGGTTTTGTAGATACTTTGGGGTCTGTAGAGATCCAACACGATAAGATAAAGAACTTAAGTTTTAAGTTACACGTAGTGGCACTAGAACAAGGGTTGCCTGCAGATGGTATTTTAGGTCGGGATAGTTTGTGGAATAATTCAGTTATAGATGCGATTAATAAGACGTTAACAGTCTATGGTAAACACATGGAGACTAAGGTGGAATTACCTCTAAAACAAATAAACGAGATTAGTTCTTTAAGCTACAATAAGGAGATAAGTGTTAAAGCAAGAACAATACAAACGGTTAAAATTCCGATAAAAACAAATATTTCAGTTGTTGTAATCCATAAACAAGAGATTATGCCGGGGGTTTATTTAGGTGAAACGTTAGCAAATGTGAAGAATAAAATGGCATATGCAACAGTGCTAAATGCGAATAAGGATGACTGTGTCATACCTAAAGATTTTAGACCAAATTTTTCAAATTTTAAAGAGTTCATAGTGGATGCGAGCTCGTCGTATAGTGCAAGGGAAGTAGACGTAAGAGAAAGGGTTAATAGGTTGATAGAAACAGTTAAATTCGACAAAAGTTTAAACACTGAAGAAAGAGCATCAATAGAAAATTTAGTAACGTCTTTTCATGATATTTTCTTGCTTGAAGGAGATAAATTGTCATGCACCTCTGTTTTAAAACATGAAATTCAAATGCAAAGAGATCAAGCACCAATTAATCAAAGACAGTACAGGTTACCACAAATGAATAGAGAGGAGATACAAAGACAAGTAGAAAAACTTGATGATGACATAATCAGGCCAAGCAAGTCCCCGTGGAATTCACCAATGTTGCTTGTTCCAAAGAAAGCCGGGGAAGACGGACAGAAAAAGTGGAGATTAGTTATTGATTTCAGAAAAGTAAACGATGCCACAATCAAACAAGTTTTCCCTATTCCTCGAATTGACGAAATTCTGGATCAGTTGGGTCATTGTAGATATTTTTCAACACTAGATCTAGCTAGTGGCTATCATCAAGTTTTAGTGAATAGCAAGGATAAGGAAAAGACAGCTTTTAGTACGTCGTTAGGTCATTATGAGTTTAACAGAATGCCGTTTGGACTAACTGGAGCCCCAGCTACATTCCAAAGGCTTATGAATCACATACTTACAGGACTACAAGGGATAGATTGTTTTGTATATTTAGACGATATTGTAATCTATGGTAAAAATTTACAGCAACATGAGGAAAGACTTGGAAAAGTTTTTCAGAAATTGAGGGAAAATTGTTTAAAGTTAAATACAGAGAAATGCCAATTTTTACGTCGTGAGATAGCATATTTAGGGCATAAATGTTCGGAAATGGCAGCGTTGCCAGATCCACAAAAACTGGAATGTGTGAAAAGTATACTAGTTCCGAGAAATAGAAAGGAAGTTCAGGCATTTTTAGGTTTAGTAAATTACTATAGAAAATTTATAAAAAATATGTCACAAATCGTGTTACCAATAAATAATTTGCTTAAAAAGGACGTAAAGTTTCAATGGACAGATAACTGTCAACAAGCTTTCCAGACGTTGAAGGAAGCAGTTACCTCGTCTCCAGTTTTAGCTTATCCAGATTTTGAAAAACCTTTCTTATTAACTACAGACGCCAGTGGAGAGGCACTAGGTGCGGTTTTATCGCAAGGAAAAGTTGGCGAGGATAGGCCAATTGCATTCGCGAGTAGGGCATTAAATAGCGCAGAAAAACGCTATTCAACAATAGAAAAAGAATTTTTAGCAATTGTCTGGGCAACGAAAAATTTTAGGGCTTATCTGTTAGGCAGGCCTTTTAAGATATATACAGATCATCAACCATTGAGGGGAATAGCAAATCTGAAAGACCAAACATCGCGTTTAGCACGATTCCGACACAAACTTTCAGAATACGAATATGAAATTATATATAAACCAGGTAAACGAAATTTAAATGCGGATGCGCTTAGTAGGATACCCCAAAAAGAGCAGGATATAGTAATAGTTCAAACAAGGTCAAAGGCTAAAGAACAAGAAACGAAAATTGAAACGGAAGAAACTGCAGAGAAATCTAGTGAACAATATGATGAGGTGTTAGACCAACAGAATAAAGAAATAGTAATTCTAACCGATCCAAAAGACATAAATAGAATTTTGAAAGATTTTCATGATCTACCACTAGGTGGGCACCAAGGAGCTTTAAAAACCTATTTCAGAATAAGGCAAGAATATAAATGGAAAGGGATGCAAAAGCAAATCAAGGAATATGTTAAGAAATGTCACAAATGCCAGGTTAATAAATGTTCTAAATTAACAAAAATGCCAATGGTGTTAACAGATACACCGACGCGTCCATTTGATAAAGTTTACATGGACATAGTGGGTATCCTGCCAGAGACTGTGTCAGGAAATAAATACATACTTACTTTTCAAGATGATTTTTCGAAATACATGGCATGTGTCGCAATACCAGATGCTTAAGCTAGTACAGTATCAAAAGCGTTCTTCGACGAAATTATAACTCGTCACAATACTCCGAAAGTTCTGATTACCGATAATGGTTCAAATTTTGTGTCGAAATTATTTTCGGATGTGTGTAAAATGTTAGGAATTAAGAAATTACACATAACTCCATACCACCCACAGGCTAATGGCTCATTGGAAAGAAGCCATCGTCCATTAGCAGAATACTTACGAAGTTTTGCAAAAGAAGATGGGTCAAATTGGGACCAGTGGTTAACATCTGCCATGCATGTGCACAATAACACACCGCACATGAGCACCAAACAAACTCCGTTCAAAACTTTATATGGGTTTAATTCAGAAATGCCAACTAATCTCAAACGTAAATGTAGTCCGGTGTATAACACCGAAGATCCTTCAAAAATCCTTAAATACCAAATCCAAAGAACTCACGAACTAGTGAGACAGAACCAGGAGCGAGCAAAAGAATTATCAAAAATACAGTATGATAACTCTTTAAATCCTGTAGAATTTAAAATTGGTGACAAAGTACTGATGAAAAATCAGGCTAGAAAAAATAAATTTTCACCAATATGGATAGGCCCATATGAGGTCATAGCAATAAAAAGTCCGGTTACCACTGAGATTTTAATAAAAGGAAAAGCTAAGAAAATACATAATAATTTACTGAAGTTGTTTCACAGTAATTAAACTATGTTATAAAAATAAAAATTAAATTAAATTAAAATTAGAATTACATTAAAAAATTCAATCAACCATTAAATTAAACCAAAGATATGAAAATAAAATCAAACGAAACTAAATAAGTTTCATTAAACAGAGATATTGAATTTTTTTTTGAGATGAAAAAAAAAAAAAATTTTTTTTTAAATTCGTTGAAATAAAATAAATTAATTTTTTTAATTTAACAAAGGCATTTGCAAATTAAATTTTTAATTTTTGAAAAGAAGTTTTCAAACATTAAATAAAAAGAAAATTGGTTTTAATCAATAAGCAATTTCAAATTAATTATATGTTAATAGAGGGTTAAAATACAAAAGATTAAAAAGTTGTAAGAGATATTTAAGAAATTAAATTAAAATTATACAAGAGAAAACTCACAAATTTAATTTACCATACAACAAGATAAAAATTAATATTTACGATAAGATTTTTATAAAAATCAAAACTACACATTTATTACACGAAACTTTTCCGTATCAATAATCGTGGTCCTAGTTCTGGTTCGAGTTGGCCGTAGCAGCAATAAAACTGAGTCGATCAGGTGGACAACGCTATACAAGAGAAAGGAGCTATTCTGACGAAGTTCGAGGCCTCAGACGTTAATGAGTTAAAAGTATCAAAGGCTAAGTAATGAAGCAAAACATGTTTCAAGTAAAACATATAAGAAAGCATTTAAAAAAAAAAGAAAAAATACAACAAGAAAATATACAGGCTTTTAAATGTTTGTGGAAGGTTACAAAGTGTTATTAAAAAATTTGAAATTACAGCGACAGTATACACAACGAATCAAACAATTTTCCATTTAAACGAGAAAATCAATTAAGTCGTAAGATTTCTTTATGATTGAAAGGCTTACAAGTACAACGATTAAAAATGAATTCGGATATGCATAATTTGTAATTACAAAATGCATTCTGGTTTAAGAAAACCACGAAAGTACGTCTATAATGTGAAATACCTGCATTTAGTTAATACCTTTCTAAGAAAACGCTTAACCAGAACGAAACCAAAGTGTTTGATAAATATAAAGAGTCGCTTCCCAATTAACAATACTAGCAAACATAGCTTGTCAAAACTAAAAGCAAACTTTAATATAAACTAACGAAAATATGAACAACACAAAACACGAAATAAAAACGAAATTTGGCATCTTTTTCGTAACTTCAAGACTTCACCAACTTCAAGACTTCAACTTCAAGACTTCACAAGAAGTAAAGTAGTTTAAATACTTCAATAGAGAAGAAAAGGGGTGACATATACTTGTCAGTAACGTTTATCAAATGATCATCAAAGAAAGAACATGTGCAGAGTCATCATAACAATGCCAAGAAGAGGAACAACTTTATCGACAATCAAATAAATAATCATCAAAATTACTAGGACCCACGAACAGATACACATAAATAAAGTAAAGAATATTAGATAGCTTATACAAAACTTATTTAGCACACAATATTACTAAACAATGTAAACATGCAAGGAATTTTAAAAAATTAACTGTAAAATGATGCCTGTCTCTTCTCACATATAATTACTTTAAGATTGAAGAAAATTAAACCTCTTCAAGGTAAAAATTTTCTTTCAGTTGGGGGAAGGAAACCTACAGTAACTTTGTCACGTAATAATCAAAAATCCTAAATTTATGAGAAAATACACAAAAAAATAAATAGAAAAGAGTGTAAAAAATAAGAAAAATAAATATATAAAAGGAAAATATAAGATACAAATTGCTATTAAGAAATATTTTTATTAAAAACAAAATTAAGAGAATTATTATTATAAGACAAAAAATTCAAAAGAAAAAAAAACACTGCATATAAAAACTGAATATAAAATTCAAAGAAATCTTTATTCGAAAAAGTTATTAAATATTAATGTATTAATGATAAAAATGAACCTTACATTATGCAAAATTCTGATAAATTCATGTGACGAAAAATTATTGCTTAATGAATAGAATAATTTTTCTTTGTCAGAGGGGGGAGGAATGTTGTGACTCATTCGTCACAAGCTAAATTGAGTTGTTTTTTTATTATAAACTACAAATACTGACCTACCTCAATAATAATGAAGCGATCAGCGTTTTTGTAATGCTTGCCAATTTAAGTTTACGGTCAAGCACCCAACAATTAAAAAGTGCAACGGTCAGCTTAAAACAGCAAGTAAGCACGGGCCAGCTACTTGAGCTGAGCTTCTGTTACCATAGCTTATAAATTATATTGCGGAAGTAAACAAAGAATGTATATTTGTAATATGTTTGTTTGTATATTTAAAATACGAAGTATGTATATTTGTATGTTGTTTAGCAAAAATGTCTAGGTTAATGTCTAGGTTAATTGTATATATGTAACTATTATGTAATTGTCATCAAGTTTCATTACGGAAGTTAAGATAATGATCTTGAGACCAAGTAGATTTTAAGATTCAAATCTGTGATATAAATAAGAGTAAAATTAATAAAAAGAAGAGTGTTAATTAACCAATAAAGAAGTGCAGTTTAATTTTAAACTTTCAGGTTCCACCGATAAAGGAAAGGATTATTTGGTGAGAATAAATATAACGATGTAACAGTTCATATTTAACGTTACACAACAGAGTTGTGTGGGTTCAACGGAGAACGCCACGCAACATTATGGCGCAGCCGGTAGGATTTCACCGGGCCCCCACACAACACGACCATAACTGACGCCCGGGGAAAAACAATTTTTTTGCGGCCCCAATGAAATAATGAAAAAAAAATAGTACAAATAATTATAATACACTTATTAAATTACATGAATACATATAACACTATGCTTCTAAATGAGATAAAGGTTCTGTACACTACAGTTCATTATTTTGGTTATAGATTTAGGGTGTCTAAACACGAAAATCGTAAAAAAAGTTTTTATAGTTAAGCCTAGTAGGATAAACTGAGGTACCCTTGACTTTGGGGCACATTTGACAGTGACGTTTTCGGTATGAACGAACCGTTATTTTTCAATAATTTGTTTTATAAATTTTGCATCATTGTATTTCAGTAATCGTCACGAAGTTCGACGATTCTTGCATTATATGAAGAAAAGTAATAGAAAACGTTTTGTGTTTAAATTATTTTGTTCGTAGAGCATCAACATCAGTAGAATTCCCAAACGCCTTAAAGAAACTTGTGGTTATCGTTAACTTGCCCTTAACTACCTAACCTGTTAACTCGTATCCATAACATCTTTGCTAGCAATGTTGATTCCTAACTTTGACAATTCGATAAAGATAACTGTTGCTTGCTTAACTACTCGCTAACTGAAATAATAAAGTTTATTTTGTTTTTATATCAATTGAGTGAATTTTACTATATTTAATTTTGACATCAATTGTATCGAACCGATCATGTTACATTCGATATTTTAACTCTATTCTACTCTTACAAGCCCGAACTAAAGATATATTGAATTTTTGTATGATGATATTTTTCCAGGGACCGTACCGGTTATGGTTTTTATCGAAAAAATCACATGTTAACTGTTATTTTTTAACTTTAATTTTTTCCGACAAAAATAAAAGTTATTTTGTGCCTTATATTTTTACGGGCGAATATAACAGTTACTTTTGACTTTTATTTTATCGGTCGGAAATAACAGTTATTTTCTGCCTTTTATTTTTTCGGTCAATAATATCAAGCAATTTGTGTTTTTTCAAAGGCTGTTTTACCGATTAAAAACTAATGGTACCATTATTTGGGTCTCATCGGTGTGCACAATTTACATATGGTATCAATAGTTTTTTAATTGGTCAAGCTGTCTTTAAAAAAAATACAAAGTGCCTGATATTTTTGACCGAAAAAATAAAAGTCACAAAATAACTGTTATTTTTGACCGATAAAATAAAAGTCAAAAGTAACGGTTATATTTGTCCGAAAAAATAAAAGGCAAAAAATAACAGTTAATTTTTAACTTTTATAGAATCAGTCGAAAATTTAAAAGGCACTTAATATTCATGAAGCTGAGGCCATTTGTAACATAATGGTATATTCGAAAAAGTCCTGCGACAATTTTTTCATTGTGTCTTTTTCATTTAAAAATTGAAAAATAACAGTTATTTTCGGTCCCTGTATTTTTCATATGTTCGTCAAAATATTACTCTGTTCCGCTGTGAAAAATACTCGCAACATTTTTGCACTATAATTTAATTAAACTGCCTATTTATTTTGAAGTGAAAAGTGGCAGTTGTTTTTTTTATTTTTTATTTTCATGCATATATTTTTTTCTATTTTGAGAAGTAAAGCGTGACTTTCTCAAATTTTTCAATTTCTTCACAACAAAATATTTGTCAGAATTTTCACGCAACAAAAAAAATGAATGTTGCGAGTGAAATTTCACGCAAACGGACAGAGTTCTAGGATTTTCGTGTTTTTTAAAGATTTTATAAGATTTGTAAGATTTTTAAAGTATTTCTCACTTTTTTCAAATAAAGTCGCATATCTCTAAATATATCTTGTGCACTTCTTGTTCAATATTAATAATCACGCTTAGCCGAAAAAATTTCTAATTATCTTCATGTTTGTTCAACAAATTTTTGGATGAGTAGTTTTTGCGCAAGATGACACCCCCTGCTCCCCCCGCCCCTCGCTACGCCACTGAGTATGTGTGTGCCCATCTCTGCTTTAAACAGAAAAACACTCGCTACTTTGGCACCAGGCCGTAACCAGTATTTTTATTTTGAAGGGGCTTTGATAAACAATATATAAAAGTACTTAAAACTGAAATTTAAAATAGTTGTCACGCAAGTTTTGAAATTCATTTTTAGTATGGTTTCCTTCTACATATGAGCATTTAAAAACATCGTTTTCGTTTTTGTTCCTAATGTCTTGTAAAACTTTATTGTGTCTATGAATTGGTAAAGATTTATTTTGCATTTCTTAAAAACATTGCTATTTTGGACAAAACTACATATAGTTTTTTTGGAAATAACAATCGAAAATTTTATTTTTTTTACTGCCGAAAGAGGAACAGATATACTATTAAAGATTTTGTGCAAAAAAAACATGCAAAATAGCAAGTTTTTAAGACTTATTTATGACTTATGATTTATGACTAAAAACAAAAGTATGTTAAAAGGCGTAAAAATACAATTTTTTTAATTTTCGGTACTGAAATACCCCAATTTTCCACTATGTTCACAAGACTAACTTAAAACAATGACATTAATATTTTGTTTTGTTAAAATTAGACACAGTTGAGCCAGTTTACATGATTAGTGGTAAAAAGACTATGAATAAATGCGAAAAAATGAAGCTTGTTCGTTTTTTGGACCTAATAGGGTCAAAGATAATTTTTGCGTATTTATTTTGATATTTTTGAAGTCTGAAAGCTGCGAAAAAGTCAGAGAAAAGATACAATATTTTGGAATTTTGACCTAAGGGTGGCCAAGACCTATTTTTAGGTATTTACTATGCTTACAAAAGATACATCCTGAAAGATTCTGAAAAATTTTTCCACAGAAATTTTGCCGAAAAAGCCAACGAGATACAATAACAAGCCGTAAAAAAGGAGATAACCTGAACAATCTTCTTTTGGAGGCAAAATTTTCAGCAAGAAATGTATAAAGATTTTTATAGAAAACTTCAAAACCTAATGAAGTAGTTTGATGTCTCACATCCGAATCATAAAAAGTGATTTTTTTAAAAATTAATTTTTTTCTTTGTGTATTAAATTTTTTAAAAATGTTTACGGTATATCATGAACAACACAAAAAATGGTGTTCATGATAACACAGTGAAACAAATTTTAAAAAAGTCAAAATTCTGATATACCACTATATAGAGAAGAATGTACTACCCCATGAGAACAAAACTCTAGCGGGGTTTTGCAAACCTAGGTGCGGAACATAGTTTTTTGATATATTTAATTTGGGTAAACAGTGGATTTCTGTGCAATTGAACGCATCATTTTTGGCTCCTTCAACTTTTCCATTATTGGGATTAAGACGCTTAATATTCAAATCTTACATTAAATTCTCCTTTATTTACATGAAATTTACTTAATTTATTAACTTGAAACTTATTTTCTGCATCAAGGTTTAAAAAAATATCTGAAATATCTCCGAAACTTCTTTACCGATGACATTCATATATGACAGTTTTCTTATCATTTGACTCATAACGATATTAAAAAGCAATTTTCGTGACTTCTTACAATTGTTTTATGTCCAAAAATTCAGTTAAAACCTATCTTTTTAGGAACTTAATTACTAGTTAAGACTTGTTTTGTATTTTTAGAAATTTTTGGTTTTCTCTCTAAAAATATTTGAAAGTTTTCATTTTCATATAATTTGCTTTTAATGGAAAATATAAACATTTGTGTGTATTGGTTTGAGTTGAATTGATTTTTTTGTCTGCTCTTCGATACCAATGGGGGGCTTAAACCCGAAAATTCCCCCTTGGCTACGGACCTGCTTTGGTATGTGTCAAGTTACTCATAACATGCTGATGCAAAATCATTAGATTAATTTCTTTCAAAAATCGCTCAACGCGCCTAAAAAATTCTCACTTCAAAAGAAAAAAAAACAAAAAATAAAAATTTTCATGTTGAACCGAAATTGCTTCATTTGTTAGGTAGGTAGTTTTTTCTAATATTTATACTATTACTCAGTATTATAATGTCTGCATAATAAAAATATATTCTTAAAAATGACTGCTAAAAGGTCTGGCAACTCTTATATGGCTCACATACATTTTCGCCAATACATGCAGACAGTGTATTACTTGCAAAATTATATATATACATATATACTAAAGACTCATCATTGGTCTTGTCTATAACATTCATTTATTCGTTCATTCATTCATTCATTCATCCATCAAGCATGTCCGGCGTACATGTACCTCGCTGCCTATGATTGTCACGTAATGCAGTTGTGCTACTGTCTTTCCGTTTGATGGTCCTGCAAGCAATATTTTTGTCAGTTTTAAAAGAGTATTTGTGGCATTGTCGTTGCTCTGATCAGCGAGACTGAAGAACTCCCACACTCAGTCACATCCATCAAACAATAGTGAATCATTCACCTGCTGGAGATGTATGGAACTAAGCAAGGATTTTCAGTAATTCATTCTTCTGTTTTTGTTGTTTTGCCTCTGGCGCAAACTAGATTTCAAATTTTGTATCATGTTGCGGTTGTATTGGGCGCTGTTGGTGCCAGTGTGTCTGTGACACCAACACTGGTAATTGAACTTGCTGCTGCAGTGTTCAGAAAAAAAGCACAGCTTTGTTTGCTAGTTCTTTAGCAAACAGTCTGATCCTGTAGGCTAAATTTTTGATAACTAACATGCCTTACATTTTTTTGGTTTGGTCTGAGCCAAAGTTAAGAAAACAAAATAGTTGCAAGGAACAATTGTAATTGGCATTCCAAAGTAAGATATTGTTGTAAGTAAGTAATGGAAAAATCTAAGTTTTTCCAACATAAGCACATAAAATCAAAGATTTTGCTCCATATGGATTGCACACATGGTACCATCGAATTAAACTATTAGATGTTTGAACGTATTTGGAACTATATTTCTTCATCTTTAAATATATTAGATTTTTTCTACAAATTTTTTTTTGCAACGCATGAAATTTTTCTCACGCCAAGATGACCTCCTGCTTGTTATAACTTTTGAACTTGTACTCCTACGCTGCATTTGTTATTGTTGTTGATTTCACTTTATGTTTGAGAAATTTTGCTGATCTGTTGTTGCTGCGGGTTAAGTATTTTTTTTATTCTTGCTTTTTCTGAGCAACTTTTAAGTTTTTGCCAGCTCAGTGAAAAGTATAAAACCCAAAGGAACAACTTTTTCTACAAACATTTCGTTTTTTGTTTTTGATTTTTCCGAAAAGAACACTTGAAAGAAAGTTTGTGACGCTGGTGTTCTTAAGACCCATTGGAAATTAAATTGAAAAATATTTTTTCTCATTTACGTAGAATTTTTAAATAAAAAATAAGCAAAACAAAAAAAAAAATACCCAACTCAAATTTCAATTTCAGTCAAGCAATTTTCAGTTATTTCTGCAAAATTTTAGTACCTACAACAAGAAGCACACAATTATAATTTTTTTTTTTTTATATATAATTTTTCTTGTGAAAAAGTTTTTAAGTAATTCTATAAACTTGGCATTAAACAAAATAAACTCACCACTTTGATTAAAATTTTACGCGTGCCTTTAACTTTTCATCGCTTTTGGCTTTCGTACTGATTAAAAACTACTACTTTAACACCCAAGAACAAAATTATCTGCTTTTGTCTTCTTATTGTTCGTCTACTTCATTTTCTTACTCATCTTCATCGTTCTTAAAATTTATGTACGCTTGTGGCAAAGGATTTAATTTCAATAATTAACTTTTAATGGCAGAGGTCGATCTTCTTTGCTCTGTTGTATGCATTGTTAAACGCCAGCTTGCAATGGCGCCGCCTGAAAATATGCCAAAAATTGGCAAAGCTTTCATTACAGTGTTGCATTACAAGTGCCTTGCAGTGTGCTTGTCTGCTTGTTACAGGGTATGAGGCACATTGGTAGCAGAGATTGTCGTGATTACTTGGCTGCTTCCTCGACGTTACATTAATTGGTTTGTTACCAGTCTGTACAACTTGCCATGGGCGCTCTTATGGAGAATATAATAAAAAATAAACCCCGAGTTGCTTGATTTATTGCTACAATTTTTTACATTAATTATCGCTTCAACTGATTAAGTTTTTTAAATATCTTACTCTCCGTGTTTTGCAATTGTATTCTGAGTTGTAAATTTTTTTTGGCAAACGTTTTTGTAAAGTTTTAACTTTTTTTTTTTATTGTCTTGTGTTGAAGTAGTTTTTTGTCATAAATATATGTGACGAGGTTTGCAACTTAATAAAGTATTGCTTTTTTATTAAGTTAGATTTGGTTAATCCGGCTGCTTCTTTTTTAAGTCTCACATAGACCATACGATCCGTAGTGGTGCCGGTTGCGGAACGCCTTTATAATTTTAGTGGAAATCCTTATGTTTCTCATGATTTGGCATGTTGCATTATCTTTCCATCTACGACTCATTGCTGGCTATTGTAGAATTAAGTAAGTTTTATATGAGCTCTGGTCCCCATCCAGCATCTTTCGTTGCTATTTAGTTTTCGTCAATGCCCCAGTGGCTTAGAACCCAATAGATGTCTTTGAAGTGCTCAATCATACCCTGGCTTAAGGCAATCTTCCACGGTTGCCTCAAGACAGGTAATATTCCGCAAATCTGGAGAGAACTGAAAAATATATTTATTCCCAAGACAGGAAAACCGATACACTCTTTTACCCAAAAGGTAACAGGTCATTATTATTTAATCATTACTGACGATAACGCGGAAGAGAACAATAGATCTTCACATAAGAAAACCTCTGAACTGAAAAGTAGTTCAGCTAAGATAGCACCACACGAATTGATTTCGGTCATAGTACGAACCCTTCATCAAAAAGAATACAAAAAGAATTGGAAGGTACGACAATAAAGCCTTATGGCTATCTCCAATTCTACACTGATGGCTTTTAAATGGAGAACGGAACAGGATCAGGTGTGTAGTGCGAAATCTTACAGATCAAAGAGTCTGACAAACTGCCTGATCACTGCAATGTTTTTCAGGCAGAATTTATGCGATTGAAAAAGCAGCAGAGGTATTAAATCCCCCCAAGGGTAATGAATTTTGTAGATAGTCAAGCGACGATCAAAGCACTGGAATGTAAAATGACCAAAACCCGGACGGTACTAAACTGTAAACAAATTCTAAACAGTGTCTGTAATATTCACAATGTCACTCTTTGCTGGGTTCCTGGACACAGCAATGTGGAAGGGAAAAACAAAGCAGATGAGTTGTTATGGAGTGGAGTAACAATAGACGTAACATTCTCATAGGCATCGTTAAAAGAAGCATCGACTTCAAAGCCAGAGATAATGTCAACTCAAACAGGACTTCCATAAGTGACTGCGTTGTATCTGGAAAGCTATGGGCAGAACTAAACCAGAACAGAACTAAGATTTCATGCACTTTCAGAACTAAGTATCATTTATTTATTCGTTAACAAGACCAAATATATTTTTACTGCATTGATACTTAGATCGACTGAGTTTGCCCATCTAAGTAATGCTATTAGTGTGCGCTCCATTTAATATCTAAATGTCAAATGGCATTTTTCAACTTTAACTATGCTTATATCGTCGACATAATCTGTTATCTGTTGGAGTGGTTGAATCGGGTGATCTGACCGGCCAGTGCAAGTCATCAAAACGAGAGATTAACTGACCCGGAAATGCTTCTTTCAGAATATCGGTTGAAGAACGAGCAGTCTGCGCATCGTCGTCTGGTCGATATTCTGGGCTCTTCTTCGGCATGTTGGGTAACAGCAGCAATATTTTAAGCAGAATAGCTGCTCCGGGGCCGGCTAGACATGGGCAGATCTCATATTGCCCCAGTTTCTTCAAGGCGTGTGGCTATACGGCTATTGACATCATTGGGCAAAATACGCGCGAAGTCAGTGCAGCATTCTCCAGGCTAGAAAAAGAGTCGAGTCGAATGGGTCTTGCAGTGAACGCAGATAAAACGAAGTATCTTGTGTCAACAAACAAACAGTCCCAGCGTCTTGGAAACCACGTCACTGTTGACAACACCTCCTTTGAGGTAGTGAAAGACTTTGTTTACCTGGGATCCAGCATTAACTCCTCTAACGATATCAGTATTGAGATTAAACGAAGGATAACTCTTGCCAACAGGTGTTACTTTGGGCTCAGTAGGCAATTGAAAAGCAGAGCTCTCTCTCGACGAACAAAACTGACGCTCTATAAGTCAATAATCATGCCCGTCCTACTATATGCATCACAAACCTGGACGTTGAGCAGCTCTGATGAAAGGACTTTGGGAGCGTTCGAGAGAAAAATCCTTCGCAAGATCTATGGTCCAATCTGCGTCAATGGCGAGTACCGAATACGATGGAACCACGAGCTGTATGAGCTATATGCCGACATCGATATAGTCAAGCGTATTAAAATAGAGCGGCTTCGCTGGCTAGGTCATGTCGAGAGAATGAACGACGAAGCTCCAGCGAAAAAGATATTGGATTCGGTACCCAGCGGTGGCCAACGCAGACGAGGAAGACCGCATCTCCGTTGGAAAGACCAGGCATTGGATAACCTGACAACGCTTGGAGTTTCCAACTGGCGCCAGCAAGCGCACGACAAAAGAGGCTGGCGCAAATTCTTAGACCAGGCCAAAACCGACCAAAGGTTGTAAGCGCCATCTAAGTAAGTAAGTAAGTAAGTGTGGCTATACGCCGCAGTGTATAACGAACTTCCGTTTTCCGGATTCTACAGCTGGGATATACTCGCCGGTGTCTAGGGTTCATTGCAGAAAATTTATAATAATAAGAGACCCTTTTGCTTATGAACAGATACTTCTTCTAAGTTTATTAGCTTTTCAGTTATTATCAATAAAATTCCTAGTGGCTCATTTAAATAAAAATCAATAGTCTTAATGTCCTTGAGTTGACCTCGACTTGCTGCCGATCTACTCAGTTGTGGTTTGACATTGACTTGCTGAGGATACACACAGTTATGTCCATGAGTTGACTTGCTGGCGATGTACTTAGTTATGTCCTTGAGTTGACATTGAATTGCTGGCGATGTATTTAGTTATGTCCTTGAGTTGACATTGACTTGATGGCGATGATACTGACCTTGCTGAAGATATTGACTTGTTTGCGCTGATACACCCCTTGCTGGTGATATTGAGTCGAAGTTAAACTTGTTGGCGGGACGTGGAAAAATGTACACGACGGTGTTGGAACGTTTTATCTCCTGGAGTTGAACTGTTGTAGTCGACTGGTATGTATTGCTTTGGCAGGATTAGAGCGGTCTCTGGGGAAGCATGACCTTGTCTTGATACGATTTACTAGACTGGCAACTGAGGAAGTTTGATTACGATATTGGGGAAGAAGACTTATCACCAGTACGTAATCGCGGCACCCGACGACTAGAAACAAAATATTATAGGGGAATAAGAATTACCACCGATAATATGTCTACATAAATCAACAAGAATCGAAGAAGTTTAATTTGGAAACAAAATATTATCGGGAAAGAAGACTTATCACCGATAATTTACGGTGTCTACGTAAATTGCGGAACCCTACGAGTGGAAACGAAATATTAACGGGGAAGAAGACTAACTACCGATAATATGTCTACGTACATCACTAATAGAACTCTGACTCCACAAGGTAACACTCACCAATAATAATCCAAGTACATCCGATCACTTTGACTGCACGAAAAACAAGAAACCGCTCAATGCTGCGACTGGACTTTAATATCTTCATTGGTAGCTGGGAGTGCCATTATGCTGAAACCGGTTTTGTGCTAATGGCTTTGCTGAGTATGTGCTATCCCTCTCTCTCTCTCTCTTCTGTCTCTTGGCTTTGAACTTGTCATAATTTAGTAGGTTGTCTATTCAGAAGTCGATCTGAAATGTTTCGGAATGCAACAAATTTGGATTCTTATGGGGGCGTTTCCTAGATGTACTAGGGAGTGCAGTGCTGTCTCCCCCGATTTCCCTATTATATATGGGTGCTGGTTGGTTGCTAGCAGTGACGGGTTTGTACCGTTCCTTATTTATTTATTTATATATAAGCTTAATACAAGCAGTTTGAATACTTAAGAACTAAATTTTATAATTAACAGGGAGTATCTTAATTTACAATGGTACCATATCTTAATAAGAAGAATACATTAGAGAGGGGGAGGAAGTGTCGTTGGAGTTAAGAAGGATATTTCGGAGTAGTGGTCTGCTCAGGTGAAAATCGAATTCACTGATCAATCTATTGGTTACCCGAAGCATTCTGGTTATAGGTTCACTGCATCCATAGTCGGTGCGGTGAAAGTTAAGGTGGAAGAGAGGTATAGACCTAAGGTTGCGTGGGTTGGTATTAAAGGATATTGATTGGAGTAGTTCTGGGCAGTTAATGGTACCGCATACTAGTTGATGAATGAAGAGAACATCGGCAACTTCCCTTCGCTTTGCAAGTGTTTGCATGTTAATCAACTTCAGACGGTTGGCATAAGGAGGTAAGTTGAAACTGTCAGAGCCGGGAAGACCACGAAGAGCGAAACGAATGAATCTGCGTTGAACGGCTTCGATTCGCATTGAATGGGTGTTGTAGATGGGAGACCAAACCTGGCTGGCATATTCGAGGATGGGTCTTACAAAGGAAAGATAGAGAGATTTAGTGACGTAAGGATTGGAGAACTCTCTGGCCAGTGTTTCACGAAACCAAGTGCAGAGTTGGCTCTATTAATGATATTATCAACATGAGACCGAAAGTTAAGTTCTTTGTCGCAAATAACGCCTAAATCCCGTAAAAAGCATACAGAGGGAACTGGCTTGCCGAGAATGTAATACGTTCTCGGAGGAAGTTGGTGTCGCTTACGAGAATATGTTATAGCTTGACATTTGCTGACGTTGAGTTCCAGAAGATTATTTTGACACCAAATGGAAAAGCTGACCAGATCGTCTTGAAGTTTGCGAGAATCGGCATTAGTTTGTATGCGCCGATAGATTTTCATATCATCAGCATACACAGAAAGATTGGATTCATTGATGATACCATCAACATCTGCAATTGTTAAGACGAATAGCAAAGGACCAAGGTGACTGCCTTGTGGGACACCAGAGGAAGCTGTAAAAGATTTTGAATTGGAAAATCTAAAGATGACATTATAACTGCGATCTTCGAGATAAGATTTAATCCATGACATAAACAGAGATGGAAAACCAAAGGCTTTAAGCTTAAGAAGGATGATAGAGTGTGAGATTTTGTCAAACGCTTTACTAAAGTCGGTGGAAACTGCATCAACTTCGTAACCATTTTCCAACGAGCATAAAGTGTTTGAAACAAATTGTGTGAGGTTGGTGGTAGTCGATCTACCCTTTAGAAAACCATGTTGACTAGGAGGAAAGATAGATTTGCAATGGAAGAAGAGAATATCGTAGATAATACTTTCAAAAATTTTGGGAGTACATGACAGTTTTGCAATAGGTCTGTAATTAGCAATATCATTTTTAGGTCCTTTTTTATGTAAAGGGATTATGTACGAATTCTTCCATAACTTTGGAAAAACTGAGTTAGAAATAGAAAGTTGAAAGAGTGTCAAAAGGGGATGAGCCAAAAAGTTCGCGAATTTTTTGATGACAATAGCAGGCAACCCATCGGGTATATGAATTATATTATATGAAGTTCTATAAACTTATCAAGTGTTTTGAGTTGAAAGGATGTTAGTCTTCTAGACCTGTAGTTCTTATCTTGTAGTGGATGCTACAAAATGATTTCTGTATGAATACCACCCTAGCTGTCCTCCAGGCCACAGGCAAGTGGTTAAGTCAGATGCATTCTTTATATATTTTCTCGAGGCATGGAACGACTTCAAGAGTTGCCCTCCCTCTGGTAATGGGGATCAAATTATGAAAAGGTATTTAAAGTTCACCGGATTGTACTGTTATTAGGTTTTGCGGAATCTGTGACGAGGCTGTCTAGTGTCTCTCTGTGGCGTAAGTGTTTGGGACTTCAGCACAGCTTGGAACATATATTTTTAAAAGTACATCCAGCGATTCCTGACTGTCTTTCGTCTATTCAACATTCCTTTCAGTCTTTCTGCAGCTGACTCTGAATGGAGGGCTGTTTCGAGAGCAGCTTCCTGAGCCTTGCTGTGCCAGGAGTTTTCTCAATGACTGAGTAGAAGTTTTTTTATGAGGTTCATTTTGCTCGGCATACATTGCTTTTGAAAAGTTTGAGTCTGCATTTGTATTTTTCCCATATTTCTTCTTAGTCAGCTAATTAAGCAAGTTTGAAGAAGTATTTTAGGTCGTGTCTTTGCTCAACAAGGTCAAACAGAACTGCGCCATGGAGGTCTGGTTTTCCGTTTTGTTTGGATTGGCCTACAAGAGGAGTAGTAGGCTTTTATTAGCTACTCTGAAAGGGCCTTAAAGGACCTTTTAATGTAAGTACTTGTGCGTCTAAGGTAGGACAATCTGGACAATCCAAGTTGCTAAAACTTTGATTACTAGAGAAGAACTGAGTATACAGCCTAACTGTACTTTAACCTAGTTTTCGATTCCAACATAGAGAAAAAAGAGTGTAGAGTTAATTTGCTTTCAATTTCGCAGGAACGAAATTGTAAGATTTCTTCCATGGTCATTCCTATGTTAGGTTCATATTATCAGTGTTTTAGCAAATATTTCAGAATAATTTCACACAACTAATTAATTGATTGGGTTCTATTCAGCTTGCCACTGGGATACAGAAAAACTGCAACGGTACCTTGCTGACAACGAACATTCTTGACAATATGTGAGGTTCCTCCTTTGCAATTATTTATCTGATGCACAGTTAAATGATTGCAACACTTCTTAGTCGAAAGCCATTTGCTGTAATGTATTAAAATCGATTTCAGACAATTTCAAGCTTATTGCAGCAAAGCAAGAAAACCATACTTTTTCTGTGTTTTCATTGAAGATTTTTGGGTATGCTTGATAAACAAAAACCTTACCACTTCCTGTCAACCAAACTGCAGACCAGTTTGCGGGCACCAAAGCATGAAGTCGCTAGTCTGTGGAGTTTTTGCTGTTACTCCTTAGTTCGATTATTTTAGTTGCACTGTATTTATTCTGTTATATCTAAGTCTGGCTATGCTTCTAGCTGTTTGTTTGTCTGTCCATCTATGAAACAACATAAAGTGTTTTTTTTGTTGTTGTTTGTTTTTTTGTTCGTAGACACAAGGATCAATCGAGCATTTTTATTTCGTTATCCGTTGAAAATAAAAGCAACCAGTAAGTTCTGATTTTTATTATAATCTTGATGTTGTTGTTGTTGTTGTTGTTGTTGTTGGCAATGTTTTTGCTTTAGCTGCAATTTCGTTTTCTTGTCCAACGCTCTGCCATCGAAGCGTGTCACAAAGCAAACTCACATCCGATCAGCGTACGTGACGCTCAAGTGGTAAACTTATTACAAACAGTTTTTCTTACAAACTTCAATATTTCGTCACACCTTCTGCTGTTTGCCACGCCTCTGTTCCAACAACACATTGCTTTTCTTCTGTGTGCTTTTTGCTCTTAAATGATTCAATACAGAAAATGTGCGAAAAACTGTGAGTCATGGGATTTTGTTAATGTCGTTGTTGTTGTTGTTGTTGTTGTTGTTTGTTAGGGTTTTTTTACTGAAGCACCGCGATGGTTTTGCAGAAAATCGCTGAATTCATATATGAAAAAGTTGAGTGGTGTTAAGCATGGAGGACTGAAGTTTATGCTGCTCCAGAACTTTGAAGCTTTTCTTGATGCTTTTTTATTTTTTTTTTCTACCCTAGCGATGCCATTTTTCAAGAAATAAGTTGGCAGTGTCCTTCGGCACCAGATACGTACAGTCCTGCAACTAATTAGAAGTTTTTATTTGCAATATATTTTAAGTTCTTTTGCCATTTACTTTTCAACTGTTTCAACGTAGTTTGCGTGGATTTGTTTTTATTTGTGGCAATAAATCAGGATTATCAGGGTGTGCCACGTATTAAGATACCATTGTTGATAACTTCATGTGGGACATGGTTTTGAAATTGTTAAATTGTCAAAGTATAAGTTTCTTTTGTACATAATCTTTGTTTAATAGCAAGAGAAAAATTATATTTTTACATATAATGCGAAGATATGTAAAGTATGGAAGAGATATAGAAAATCTTTTTCATTAAAAAAAATACAATCTATATGATAAATTTGTAGGAAAGATAAAAATTAAATCAGCAGCGAATTCAAAAAATCTAAAGAATTGTGATATGCTTGTGAAAAGTCTAGGAAACATACTGAAATCCTCAATATTGATGAGGATTCGAAAATTCACTTTTGAAGCACAAATATGCTGCATATGATGAAACAACGTCACACTCAGATCAGAAAAATTTTTGAATTTTTTGTTTAGTTTCTTTTTATAAATCATAATTCTGCAGATTTCTTCATAAATAAATACAGGTTTTTAACTTCAAATTCAACCTTTTTCATTTCAAATTAAACTTTTTCCAAATTAAATTAAACTTTTTACACGTAAAAAAAAATTTTTTTCATTTCAAATTAAACCTTTTCCATTTCAAATTAAACTTTCTTCATTTAAAATTTAACTTTTTTCCATTTCAAATTCAACATTTGACTAATATTTGTTTTTTTATCAAAGTAAAACCAATCAATTAAAACAAATCAATATGAATGACGATTATATTTAGCTCCGATTTATTTTAAAGTAGATTTATATGATGTTGGGGGTGATAAGTTGCTTAAAATCCGGAAATTTAAAAAAGACGCAAAATCGGCACCATCAAATTTCGTGGAAAATGGAAGATCGACAAATCTAGGACTTTTCTCCCTCTGACTTATCGAATCTTACTTCAAATCGGGTAATCCAAGGAGTGTCTATTATCCTATAAGAAGGTGTTACTTTAGTGGAACAATTAGTTTAAGCAACAGTTATTATTTCATGGCATGGCTTTTTAAACACCCACTGTACTGCGTGCGTATACTTAAAACCAAGAAAAAAGGAATATTTTGTTGGCTCAAGATGACCGATTTATAAAAAATAAGTTCTTCAGACTTCTAAGTTATTGCAAAGAAAATAGTTTCAGAAAAAATGATTAATGCCTTCGATTATCTAAGCTTTTTGAGAAAAAAATCAAACTTGCTTTTATCTCAAAAAGCCAATGAAACAAAGCTAGGTTTTTTTGGAGTTATTGGCTATAAGTTTGTGATTTAAGTTATACTTTATTTTATTTTTAATAAATTTATGCAATCAGGTAAAAAAACTACACAAAAAAAAATTAATATAATAACAATTAATGATTAACCATTGCACGTGGAAGTATTAATAGACACCTAAAATAATTTTTTTTCTAAGCAAAGGTTGAATTTGAACTTAAAAAAGTTTAATTTGATTTGTAAAATTTTTTTTTTTAACTTTAAAAAGTTTAATTTGAACTTAAAATGGTTGAATTTGAAATGGAAAGAGTTTAATTTGAAATGGAAAAGGTCTAATTTGAAGTTAAAAATCTATATAACTTTTTACTCCGAATCCAAAAAATTAAAAATTTAAAAATTTATTTTTTTAGAATTTCCTTAGCAAATAATAAGTAATTCTGCATTTCCAAGCTATAGCAACAAACATGATGCAACTTCTTTTTTAAAATTAATTAACCCGTATCGGCTAAGGGGATCAATTGCGACCTGGTACAATTCTCCCATACATTTTTTTTCTTGTTTTGATCTTAGGAATACAAATTGCCAAAAAAAATTAGTTTGTCCAACTAGCTTGTTCTTGACGATACACTGGACGATACGTTGGACGGCGCAAACTGAATATCGTCTGCGGTCCCTTGCAAGATGAACGATTATGTTCAAAACCCTCTGTTAAGTTTGAGTATTTTTTCCTCCTCTATATTTTTTCTTCTTATGGCGTTGAGCAGTCTTTCTGAATTAAGCATTACTACCAAAGTTTCCACTGCTGGCTACATTCCTACTTTGTTGCTTAGCTCTAGTCATTCTAGGTTAAATTTTGGATAGTTGAATAAACTTTTTTCGGAATCTTCAATAAAATTGCTTGTACAAAAACTGCAGAAAGGATTTTCTTCTTGCTTGAATCTATGTAGGTACGCAGGGGCGCAACCAGGAATTTTTTTGGGGGGGGGTTTTATCAAATGTAGAACTTATGTATAAAAACGATTTTACGTAATAATAGTGGCTGTGTTGTAGTGGTTAGTGCGTTCAATTTTTACACTAATGGTTCCTTGTTCAAACTTCAGGCAAGGCCAGCACCATATTTTTTTTACAAAAAAAAATTTAAAACGGTCGCTGTCAGGACATTTTGTCCGTACAGAAGGTGAACAGCAGTGGTAGTGGTCGTTTTAAAGTAAACTTGATTCAGCGTTGCTTAGGATCTGTTCGGCCAAAATATTTTGAAAGCACCAGCTGTACGCCGTTTTATGGATTTTTTTTTTCTTGTTCTGCGTTTATTTTAAATTGCGTTCAATTTTTACACTAATGGTTCCTTGTTCAAACTTCAGGCAAGGCCAGCACCATATTTTTTTTTCAAAAAACAATTTAAAACGGGTTTTATCAAATGTAGAACTTATGTATAAAAACGATTTTACGTAATAATAGTGGCTGTGTTGTAGTGGTTAGTGCGTTCAATTTTTACACTAATGGTTCCTTGTTCAAACTTCAGGCAAGGCCAGCACCATATTTTTTTTACAAAAAAAAATTTAAAACGGTCGCTGTCAGAACATTTTGTCCGTACAGAAGGTGAACAGCAGTGGTAGTGGTCGTTTTAACATAAACTTGCTTCAGAGTTGCTTAGGATCTGTTCGGCCAAAATATTTTGAAAGCACCAGCTGTACACCGTTTCACTTTTTGTTCTCCATACAAAATCGATCTGGCTTTATATGCATTCTGAAGGAATAAAATATGACTAATTGATAAGATTATGTATCAACCAGAATCGATTTGAAATATACATTTGGGGTTTTCACTCATTTCATAAAATGTGTGATTGCTTTTCATGTGACTCACTTTGATTCAATACTATTTAGCTTGGTACTACAATAATTTTGGGGGGGGGGGGGTTTAAACCCCGGAATCCCCCTTTGGTTGCGCTAATATAGGTACGATTTAAAAACCAATGCCCAGTTATTATTTGGGTGAGGTCGTAGTCCATCTCGCCATGTCGCCTATTCAGCCATGGTTCCAAATTTAGAATAAAGCGTTGCGTCTTTCGTCCCTTGTGTGATGCCACCTAGCCATCTGCCACACCGCTACTGTGCGGTCACGTGCTATCTTACGTTTTAAGGCAAATTGCTCAGAAGCGAGCAGTCCATAACGCTCTCAGTCGCGAGAAGATCTAAAGAGGACCAACGCCAATAGGCGTTTAAATTATTTGGTTATTTATATTTAAAGCGTATTCTTTACTTTGAATTTGTATTTTTAAAATCAAAAATTTAAAGGGGTTATGAACGAGCAATAGTTTGTACCTCAAAAAAAAAAGTGCGCCGTAAACCAGCGAATATGACGCATTTGTGCAAGACAATTCCAAAAAAATTTTTTTTTATTTTTTGACCGAACGTAGGGGTCGCGCATTGACATATTTCTTCATATCTCTGGTGTTTACAGTCGGATTTTAATGTTTGGTATATAAATTTTTTCACTGTTATGCCGTTATACCGCACTGTTATACCGCAGATACAATAAACAATTTATAACATCATACTCCGTTGGTAATTTGGTATTATTTAAGTTACTCGCAATAAGAGACATTTTTTTTTTAATGTTTTTTGGTCGATTTTGGAAAACTCTATAAAACTCTCGTTTAAAATAAATATTAGACGGACGCAATTTTCAACTGTTTTTTCACGGGGAAAAACGAATTGCAATAGCCAGTGTTTGAAAGTGCTATTTTCGATGTGGCTGTGAAAATAATAAAATATTGTACATTTAAAAAATCACAATAAAAATAGTGTTGATACCTCTTTTAGCATTGGCATTGCGGATTTTTTTTTCTTTAACGAGCTTTAAAGTTCCTCAAAATCAATTTTAGGCCTTCCAAGGACTTGTAGGAATATTTTTTTATTTTGGAAAAAAAAATAATTGGTCTCTTTTAAACTAAAAATATCGATATATAATTCAATATGATCAGACTGTTAATACCGAAGATATGATGAAAATGCCAAAAAAGGAGCCCTGCGTTCGGCAAAAAAAATTTCAAAAATTTTTTACAAATAGTTGTGCTAGAAATTTCGATATACTTCCTGGGATTAATGATATTTTAAGAGCTTTCTATTTTTGATATTAGAGTGGCACATTAGGATGGTAGGAACTGAGATCTGGAGCAAAAGTACTAGAACGGTGCACCTGAGGTCAATGACTTCCAAAGAGGTTATATTGGTCTCCTTGAGACAAAAACATTGATATGCCAAACTTTAAAATCCGACTGTCAACACCAGAGATATGAAGAAATATGTCAATTCGCGACACCTACGTTCGGTCAAAAAAAAAAAAAACATTTTTTCGTAATTGCCTTGTACAAATGCGTCATATTCGCTGGTTTACGGTGCACTTTTTTTGTTTTGCATAGGAAGTGGTACGGTCTTAAATATGAGCACCCATAGTATTTAATGAATTATTGTACTAATAAACATCAACTTTTGACTTTGAACGTGCTTTCGAACTTAAATTCATAAAAACAGCCTTAAGCTAGCCTTAAGTTAGTTAATCACTTCCATAATGGTGGTTTTTTATCATTTTTCTCTTCTTGCAACAACCATCAAAGGGTAAGGAATACAGCTCCCAACCATTAAAAAATTCTAACGAACCCAAAGTGGATATGGATATATTTTTATACATCAAATGAATAAAAAATTTAAGCAAATAAGTGTCTTTAAAGATATTGTCACACTGAACGCCCTTCAGGGGCCTTACTCTGTAACGTGATTCGAAAAGTAATGCGATTCGAAAATTAAATGCGATTCGAAAGTTAAATCGTACTGTGTTACTTTTTTGCATTCGTGACAGTGAGTTAACTTATCGTTTCATCAAATATTCAGTTAAAGTTAGTATTACTGACTTTTAAACGTCAAAAATGCGAAAATAAGTGTAAAGAAACAGAAGATACGTCAAAATATTTATATATTGCGTATATATAAATATATATATATATATATATAAATATATAATATATTGCGAAAATCGATTTGCAGAGAGTCATAATTCCGAATTCGAACAATTTAACTTTCGAATCGCGTTATAGAGTAAGGCCCCAGGATACCGACATCCTGCCCAACGAATAAAAATTAAAGTTAAATCTGCTAATTCCCCGACATTTTTATTTTTTATTCAATTATGCGAAATTCAGATAACTTATTTATTCTAAAATATGAAACTTGTTATTAAAATATGTTTGTGTATTCAACAGTTTAAATTTGGAGCTACCGGCATTTGTGTTTTTGTTTATATCCTTTTCATTGGCAAAGGATTGGCATGCGAGACACATGATATGGAATTTTTGGATGTCGCTTTACAGTAGCACTCTTCATATGCACACTATGCACTTAAACTGTAAATAAATTCTCGAAGACAGTGTTTGCGTTCATGAATTTTGTGAACAGCAGATTTCTGAACGTTTTATACGTTAACATAACTTATTTTTACATGAGCTTGTGTATGAAAACACTCAATCCATGTATAATTTCTTGGAGCTTATGAACAAGTACACATGATCTGTGAACGCAAAAAGCATGTAGGTGTTTCATGAACGTAAACTTAATTTATATATCTTGTTTACATTTGTTTCGAAGAGTTGTGGATTCAATATTAAGTAGTTGTACTGATACTGTCATATTGCAGCAAGCCAGAATAATTTTAAAAGTATTGTTTTTTTTTATATGTATTAAACAGCTATTAAAACATCTGAAAAGTGAAATTTTAGTTTACTTAATGTTATTAAAAAATTATGTTGCATAAAAGAAATGTCCTTTGAAAAATATCAAATGTACGAAACTGCGCAAAAGTTTAGATTTTCTCACATGTCAACTGACTCATTTGTGTTGTTTTTTTTAAACAAAATCTGACATAGTAAGAAGCTCGGCCAAAATTATTTGAAGGGCTGAAAACTCCTTTTGGTTTATTTTGGTGCGTGCATGCCAATCGAAGCACTCAGCAATCTTCCTTTAGAATTTTTAATGTTAAAATGTCTAAAAAGTATTTTATTAAGAATTTCGTGGAACTTTGTTATATGGCATGTATACATACATACATGTATGTATGTATACATGCCAAAATAATAATTCATTCATAAATTATTGCAGGAGCATAACCCTAGATCATGGTATTCTCAACAGAGATTTTATTAAGTAATCAGTTGAGTAACAATAATAAAAGCTTAAATGTCAGTTAACAATAAAGAGCATTCAACTAATCATCAGGGGAATTCCTGAAGCAATAAATGACTTTCAAAAAATTCAAATGAGTATAACAAGACGGCTTGAATGAGACAGCATGAATTACGTATGCACGAGTCAGGATTGAGTCATCGGCAGGCATAAATAGGATTGAAATTTATTCATTTACATAGAATTAATTTACATTTTATATTTTTTGTTAATGTTTTGTAAACATTACAACTTAATGTATCTAACAAATTATTGATGAATGATAAAACCTGAACAAATCCATATAAAAACACTTAAAATATGTTCCCATTTTAAATATACTTTTAGTCCTGCTTTTAAGTGAACATAACTAAATACAACTTCTTTTTTAAATGCAAACTATCACTATGCAAAGATTGATTCTCTTACCGCTAAAATAGTTAAATTTCAAGTAAAACTTTCTTTAATGTTTCATACTTTATGTTTCATGAAGTATGATTTTGCAGTTGTTTCTTAAAGTTTTCATAGCCAAAGAACATTAAATGGGCAGTTCTTAAGTTTCTACACATTAAAGGTATCCATGGAAAATATAGGCTAATGGACAAATGCTGTCAGTGTGCGGGTGTTGGGTACCTGGAGGATAGCATAAGACAGAGCTATAAAGCGCAAAGTTGTAGAACTTTAGCCAGAGCAGCAGATAGAAATGGCAACTGAACTAAATCTTCATTGAATATCTTGCTTTGGGAGTTAAACTTTAGATGCAGCTGCGTGACAAAAATACCAAATTTTCAATTTGCAAGGACGAAACCGGAAAATGCAATGAAACGTGGAATGTGGCAGCAAGAGTGAGGGTTAGACTATGATTATACATATACATAGATATATACATATATATATTTATATATGGCAAGGAAGCAAAGCATTGAGTTAATTTCCTGAAAACGTATTTTTAACGAAGCTAAAGCATGATATTTATGTGCGTACATGTGTGGCTGTTTATTTGTGTGTATAAGTGTATAGTGCTTAGTGTGTGTTTTGTATGTATATGCTTAGTTGTAATCTTATGGAAAATATCCAAGAAATAAGCTTTGCTCTCAAGCGGAAGAACTTAACTGCTTGCATTTCGTTGATTAAATCTTCTTGCAGCAGCATCAGGCAAAGCAAAAACCGAAAAGTGAGTGAATGCGAGTGTGTAGATATGTCTGAACAGCAAGCCAAGCTGAAGAGCACACTCATAAATATATGAAGTTGTATAAAGCATGACACATGCGATGGCAATGAGTCAGAAATAGTGCAGCGAGAGTGCAAAAGTCAAAATGCGTCCAACGCAGAACAAGCCGTGCTTTTGTCGCATGCCAACCAATAAGTTCACATCCCTTTCCGGTATTTGCTACATAAAAGGAAGTCGTCATAGTCGTATTAGTGCAAGTCAAACCATTGCACGATATCTCTTTAATCATTGCAGATTCTAAGTCAACAGCGCAGCGAGCACTGGTTTAAATGACTGCAAAGTCAGCCACATAGCAATTGGAAGCAGTAGTTTTATTTGTAACCCTTTTTTGGTCCAACTACTTTTAATAGTTAGGAAATTGAAAGGCACTAAATGTCACACACACACACACACACACACATACAAAAATACTTTTATCATCCGCGCTTGTATATCAACTTTTTTGCGAAACTTCAGCGTTTTATCGGTTTTAAATGTGGTTTTTTGATATGCCTTCAACATTTACGATACCGCTGCGTTCTCTGTTGATATGTTGGTGTTGCTGAGATGTGTGTGATTGTGCGTTCTGCAATTGTGCAAGACTCTTTACAGTCACGCTAAAAAGCATTCAATTGCATTTTATTTGACAATTAATAGCCGCAAAAGGGCGTGGAGTTTGCGTTTGAGCCAAAAGTAGGTAAGTGAGCAGATTTTCAGAGCCAAGGTGTTGTTAGGCATTTAATTCTGTCTGATCCAAGCGGTATTGTAATGCATCTTTGTGTTTGTCATATGAATTTTATGAACCTCAGTCATTAGCGCAATCAAAGGGGGGGTTTCGGGGTTCAAACCCCCCCCAAAAATTATTGTAGTATAGAGCAAAATAGCATTCAATCAAAGTGAGTCACATGAAAACCAATCTTCATGTCTGGAAAACGTCTTATGAAATGAGTGAAAACCCCAAAAGCATATTTTAAATCGATTCTGGTTGATGCATAATCTATTAAATTAGTCATATTTTCTTCTTATAAAATTAGGAGAAAAAAAAGTGAGCCGGAAACTAAAAACTAAAAACCGGAAACTTTTTTGTAAAAAATTTCGCAAAAAATAATTTTTTTTTAATTATTTTAATCACATATACTGCTACTGGAATTTTTTTAAAAAATCATTAACAAAATCATGGCGGGCGTGATAAAACAAAAACTCGACCAATCGGACCGAAACTTTATTATGTTGTTTTACAATTGTCGATGCATGATATGAACTACGGACAAAAAAATCGGTTTTATAATTTTTGAGTTTTTGGCCGATTTTGTCCAAAAAACTTGACAATTTTCGAAAAAACTTCGCCAAATTGTTATTTTCAACCAAAATTGTTTCTTCTACTTCATTCCATGGCGGTTTTGATGCTGATTTTTGTTTTTTTCCGATGTCCCAGTGAGTTGTAATCACGCCCGCCATGGTTTTTTGATGTTTTTTTTAAATAATTCCAGTAGCCATATGTAAGTAAAAAATCAAATAAATTTTTTTTTGCGTAATTTTTTACTAAAAAATAAATATTTAATTTTTCAAAATGATATCTTATTTTTTATTAAATATATAGGCCTTTTAAAACATTAAAAAAAATTTTTTTGAAGGTGTCACGCTGAAGAAAGTTTATTTTAAAACTACCGCTACCACTACTGTTCATCTTCTGTACGGACAAAATAGCTGACAGTGAGACCGTTTTATATTTTTTTTCGTAACAAAATATGTTACTGGCCATGCCTTAAGTTTGAACAAGGAACCATTAGTGCAAAAATTTAACGCACTAACCGTTACAACACAGCCGCTATCATAACTTAAAATCGTTTTTATATATAAGTTCTACATTTGATAAAACCCCCCAAAAAAAATTCCTGGTTGCGCCCCTGATTATACCCTAAACCTGAAAGGTGAGGGTATATTAACTTTGTGCAAACGTTTGTAACGCATAGAACAAAGCGAGTCTGGTATAGAAAAGTATATATATTCTTGATCAGCGTCACCTCGTGAGTCAAGCTATTCATGTCCGTCCGTCCGTCCGTCCGTCTGTGTGTTGTCCGTAAACACAGGATAAGAAGAAGGAGTTGAGATAATTGGATGAAACTTGGTACACATGGTCACATGCACCCAAAAATATGCACTATTGAATATTTTTGGAATCCGCCCTCGGACACGCCTACCTCCCATACAACGCAAAAATTTTAAACTGCATAACTCAGCTCAAAATTAGTCTACAACAATAAAATTTGGTTTTTATGTGTTTTATATCAACACGCAATAAATAAGCGTCTGTTTAACCTAGAGAGCTAAAATTTGGCAAATATTTTTTTTATAACAAACCAAAGATGGTTTTGAAAAATGGACATCATCCGCCAACGGACACGCCTACCTCCCATACAACGCGAAAATTGAAAACTGCATAACTCAGCTCATAATTAGCCTACAACAATAAAATTTGATATGTATGTGTTTTATATAAACACAAAGATTTCTTCGAAAAATGGACGTCATCCGCTCACGGACACGCCCACCTCCCATACAACCCAGAAGTTGAAAACGCAATAAATAAGCCTCTGTTTAACCTACAGAGCTAAAATTTGGCACGTATGTTTTTTAAGGTATTATTACAGTGTGAAGCTATTAAAAACAATACCTTTTTATCAATTTTTTTTACATAGTATTATTAAATTATTTAATTCAAATTTATTTACATTATGTACAGTTAAAGTTGAAGATATAAAAAAAATGTTTTTTGTTTTGTTTGTTTTTGTAGTTGTTGTTTATTTTCTAGAGGTCGTTGAAGTTGGCGTGTTTAAAAAAAAGGTTGTAAGTTGGTTTCTCGTCTCCAGCATTTTCCAGGCGTCAGAAAGTAAAAAGTCAAAATGCATTCTTCAGTTAAGGGTTGTAGTTGAGCACTCTTCCTACGCAAATGAAAATAAAAAAAGAAACAAAAAAAATGGCATGCGTTCAAAAACAAATTTACAAAAAACCCCACTTTTTGGCAGAAATTCTTAGCCGTACAAAACAAAATATAAAAGTTTCTCGGCTGTTTATTGGTAGAGTGCTTAACAGAGTTTATGAAGATCACAATGAATCAAGATTCATCGAAATCGATGAAGCAGAACTCGAGATATCTTAGAAACCAATTCGAAAAAACTTGTTTCGAGAAAAACGCGATTAGATTTTCTGCTATGAACGATAATACGCGACATACGAATATAATATATGTTATATATTTTTTTTGTTATTTGATATTTTTTTCTAAAATTTCATATACGTATTCTTATGACCTTAAGAAACCAGATTCTAAAAAAAAAACAAAAGATTATTTTTAATTTCTTACACACTGTAATAGTACCTAAGTTGATTTTTCTGATGGCAAAATAAGTAGTAGGAGGCGATCAAAAAATTAAGTAAACAAAACATTTAACCAAGCTTATGCCTGTAGTACTATATCTGATATAACAGAAGTAGGTGTGACTGTAAACTTATCACGCCCATTTTGGGGCAACTTTTTTTTAATTGTATGGGAGGTAAATATCGATATTGGAAATGGACCGATCTTAACGAAACTCGATCACAAGGCTAGACAAATAGAAAAATAGCTGTGTACTGAAAGAAGTCAAAATTAATAAGACTCCAGGTATACCTCCCATAGATCTATATTTATTTTTTACTAGGAGGCATTTTTGTTGTCCAATATATATTCCCATATAAAATCTATACTATTATATAAAAATGAAACTCCAAGATTCGCTTTTTTCATGTATGTAATTCAGGATCTCCGGAACCACTGTACTGATTTGAATGAAATTTTCACTAATCGAACAATAAATTATTCAAGACGGTCTTTGTATACTCAGAATTTTAAGTTATAAAAAAGCTAAAAAGTTATAGCCCAATAATCTTACTTAAGTCAATATTTTTCATCAAATTAATCGCTTATTTTCCATATGCTGCCTACACCTTAACAGTTAGGTGGGTATGATGTATGAGCAAATGAAAGATCTTGCCGTTTCCAACAAAAAAGTCAGTGGTGACATGTATCTCAGATCAATAGTTTTTCCGTAAAATTGATATTTTAGTTAAAAATTTATCAATTTTCCTACAAATTTCTTGCAAGCAGGTCGATTGTTGATAGCTTCGATGGCTATCGTTGTTTGCAGCGCACACATTGTTGTTTTCGCTGCAAAATGCTGCAACATGCTTCGTGCAGAAATTTAAGCCAAGTCGATGAACGAGAAGGAGACAATTTAGTTGCGACTGCGTAATCGACTGGTTATGTTGTGTTGATTTGTGGCTGCGCGCTGTTTTAAAATAAATTGAGCAACATGGTTATGTGTTAAACATTAATATTTGCTTTATTTAGATATTTGCATTTGTGTCTTTGCTTTATTTTTTTCAATTGGAATTTCTTATTTTAGAAATTCTTATGAGTTTTTCGTTTGTTGCTGTCTCAACGTAATAATTATTTGCAGTGGGAATTTTTTCTGTACAAATAAAAACAGTAGAATTGTTACTCGCTCTCTACTGTGTGCAGAATAGAAAAGCTACAGAAAAAGGGGAATCAAAATTTTTGTTAAAATTTAAGGCTTAAATTAAAGAGCTTAACGTTTTGAAGACCATTTGCCCTAAAAGGATACAATACAAAGATTCACTTAGGTTTTTTGTACTATGTATATTCAAAAGCCTTTCATGGGTTTTTTATATGTTTATTTGTAAGTATTTTAAGGGATAAAGAATTATTTTTGTATTTATTTCCCAAAAGTTTAATATTTTAAAAAGGTATGAGTTTATTCGTATTACACACATTATTTTTAAAACATCTTAGTTTTGATATAAAATATAAACCAAATTGTGTCTTCTTTGGCCAAACATAAGCTTATGTATGGAGTTTTAAATATTTGGGTTGTAGGGGAGGTAAGCGTGTCCATGGGTGAATTCCAAAAATATTCAAAAGTGCAGATCTTGGATCCATTTCAATATGTCTACCAAAATGGAGTTAACTCAACTGCTTCTTATCCTATGCTTATGGACAACACACAGACGGACGGATAAACAGACATAGATAAATTGACTCATGAGATGACACCTGATCAAGAATATATATAATTTTCTTTACCGGAATCGCTTATTTCTCTGCATTACAAGCGTTTGCAGAAATTTAATAACATCACCTTATATTTTTATGGTATAAAAATGGTTTCAACTTGCAGTATAAAAGAGCTTGAATATATCTATGGAATTACATAAAAATTAATCTCAAAGATTCGTTTTTTTTTTGTTTGTTTAATAACTCATGAACTATATCATTGATTTAAATAAAATTTTCACTTTGAATTTTAAATTATTAAAAAGTGAAAATATCTTCTATCTACGATTTTAAACAATAGTTGAACATTTAACATGATATCTCATAAAGTGCTTTATTTTTCATTAGGATTCTCTTTATTTGAATTGATATATAGGTAGTCAATACAATATATATGAACAAACTGAAGATCTTTTCGTACTATAAAAATAAGTCAGAAATAAAGTCATACTTCTTAAATAAATGATTCGATACTTATCAAAGTCGACTTAGTCTAACGGTTAAAATTTTGTACGGTTTTTGCTAAATCAGAAACGATTAAGAAATAATTTTTATTGAAAGAATAAATTATCGATATTGTCATTCATTTTGTAAAAAACCACTACAACGAGTTTTATTTCAAAGGCTGAGGTATAAAATAAAAAAGGGTAAAGTTTTTCAAAGTTGCTCTATTTGGTTTTCAGTTATATTTAAAAATAAAACAGAGTCCCTTAATTTTTCGCGGCTATTTCGTGATAAAATAAAATATATTTCCATAGAAGTGGGGTTAGAAGAGTATAAAAGTTATAATTAATCAAAGACATGCGGATTTTATGAGCAAATTTCTAATCGCAAACACACAATAACTTTTTTAAATAGGGTCGGTAATAGTTATTTTAAAAAGCTATGTATGTTATTTTTAAGGTTTCTACAGTAACATTACTTACATATGTAAATTGAGAATAATAAGAACGAATTAATATCCTAAACGAAAGAGATATTCGTTCATTTCATGAAGCTCGGATAATTTTGTTTTTTCAGGTGATTTCGGGCGATTTTAAAGAAGCTTCTTTAAAAGTCATTATTTTGGCATAAAGAGCAAGTTGTACAATTGTGCACGAATATTCGAGTGCAACTTCGCGGTAACTTAAAACTGGTACGTTTGCTTCAACAGTTCTGACAGTTGGATATTGGCATAAAGTTTACTTCATGCTTGAGCAATGCACTGAAAACAAAAGATGACTTACTTTCGAATTTGTATGCAATGGAGTTCGGTTACGTGTTAAGGGTATTATTCTGACTGGTCCAGCAGAGGAGAAAATATTTTAATGCCTCGAATCCCTTTGATTCCCTCACATTTAAGGGGATATAAGTTTATAATTCTGTACCAACGAGTTTTACTTTGACAATAAACCAAGCACAAGGTCCATCCTTTTAAATGTCTGTGATTATCTAATGCAGAACTGTTTTTCCGTAATATTTTGGTCTTTTTAGGATAGGAAATCCATCCAATAGATTTATTCTACCTGATATCAGAAAACAACCGAAAATAATGAATTTATATTAGATTCAAAATAATGTCAATTTTGAATACATATGACGATACTTAAACAATAATACATCAAATTACATAAGACATTGTTATTTATAATAAAACATATCGCGAGCAAGGCCGCGGAGGGTTGCTAGTAATAATATAAAAACAAAAAATTTTTTTTTAAGAAAATAGCTTTATATCTCCAATCACTTAAGAGTTTTAGCCTCGAACTTATTTTAATCATCTCGCATATCTAATATATTAATACGTGAACATTAAAGTTTGTCGTACGCTTTTTTGGTATTAATTAAAACTCAAAATAATTGAAACTTATATCATTTGAAAGGTTTTGTTGTCCAGATGTGCAGAATGTATATATAAATGATATATCTGATAGAGGGGGTTCCCAACCTTCTAAGAGAGAAATTAAATTTTTGAGAAAAAATCTGCTCTTCGATTGATATGAAATTTGGTTGGAGAAGAGTTCTTAAGTCGCTCGAATTTGAATTTTTTTTAAAAGTAACAATTTCTTAAAAAATTGTAGTTTTATGCATTCATCAATTGTTAAATTTGTAAAAAAATGTTTTTTGAACTCAAAAATTTGAATTTCCATGTGAATATCTTGGTGGGATTTTAACGGTTTTTAAATTTTTTTAATTTTTTCTAAAAGTTTGATAAATTTTCTTTTAAATGTGCTAAAAGTTACAGCAAAGTTCTAACCAAAAGTATTTTTAATAAATTTTCTTAATATTGTCGTTTTTTATTATTATTATTTATTTATTTGCTAAGCCTTAGGCTTTCTAGCACTATAATAAATTAAAAATACAAAATTTCAATATAATTGTACAAAGCAAAATAAAATGAGAATTAGTGAATTATCAAAAGAATACAAAACACATTAATAATAGAATATAATATTTTAAAATTAAAATTATAATATGTACAAATAAATTTTAAGATATTTAAAAATATTGAACCGCAAATAACATTGTGGTACAAGGCAAACATGGTTATGTTCGCCCCCACTGATAGCATGGTGTCGGCATAGAACGGTGGGAGGTATCGAGACAAACAAGGTCTGTACGCCACACTGATAAGCATTAGAATATATATATAATATAAATCGTTCTGTCATTGCTAAAGCCAATAAAATCCTGGATAAGCAAGGTGGTATTTCGACAAACTTGGTCATATGTACCACACCAATTTCACTATATACAACGAAATGGTAGAGAACGTAGGCACTAAGACAACTAGGTATCATTGGCCAGTTATATCAATATATATACAATACAAATCGTTCTTGCATGGTTGTAGGAAAAAATCCAAAATGTACAACCAGTGCGGTACGGCTGAAAAATGAATTAACATTCACCAAGCATGTTCGATAAGAATAATTGAGGTCAACAGGTTCAGGTCCATTCATAAAAGTGTAGTTATTGTTGTTTTATATCCATCACTAAGTGAAAATTATGCATCCTTGGAAAAAGCGTAATCAGACTCAGCGGCGGTACTGCAGGTAATCTATAATTTTATGTTTAATTGAGTACATGGATTCATTTAAAGAAATAACATCTGAAACGAAATTAAAGTCTCCGCAAGCGCTTCTTAGTGGTTCATTTTGTAAGTAATTAGTTTAGCGTGTGTTTCAACCAAATGCCAAGAGAGAGAAAAAAAACTGTCTCAAATTGAATGTTCTAAATTGGGAAGCCAATATCTCCGCCATCTGTGAATAGATTTTATTTATTTCTTTTTTGTATTTAAGTCTTATCAGTTAACTTGAAAAAACTTGTGAAAATAATACCGTTTTTTGTTTATTTATATTTAAATTATTCATTTTAAAAAAAGACCATAAAATTTGATTTATTCTAAAAATATGGGGTAAAAATGATTTTTGTTGTAAAAAAACCAAAAACTCAAAATTGCATTTTTGATTTTCTTTCAAAGTCTATGCTGAATTTACGGTGAATTTATTTTGTCTTGACACTAAATTAATAAACTGTCCGTGCCATCAAAAAATCAAGGCTACCCCTATGATTTTTTTTAAAAAATTAAATTTTTTTAAAATGTTCTTTTTCTGTTTTTGAAAGAAATAATTAAATAAATAAATAATTTTTTTGAAGAAAATAGCTTAATATCTCCAATCAATGAAAAGTTATAGCCCCGAACTTATTTTGATCATCTCGCATATATTTATAAATAGGAAATCAATAAATTGGTCGAATTTCGACCCCAGGCGATACTAGAATTTATAAATAGGCAATCAATAAATTGGTCGAATTTCGACCCGAGGCGATACTTGTATGAATAAATGCGTGACATACGAATATAATGTATGTTATATCTTTTTTTTTATTTGATACTTTTTTCTAAAGTTTCGTATACGTATTCTAAAGACCTTGAGGAACCAGATTCTAAAAAAAAAATTATTTTTCATTTTTTACACACTGTAATAGTACCTTAAGACAAACCAAATATGGTTTTGAAAAATGAACGTCATCCGCCTACGGACACGCCTACTTCCCATACAACCCAAAAAGTTTAAAACTCAATAATTAAGTTTATGTTTGCTAGAGAAATTAAATTTGGTTTGTATGTATTTTATACCAAATTTAAGGTGTGTTCAAAAATTGGAGTAGTCCGTCCATGAACACGCCCACCACCCATAGCGAAAGCACAATAAAGGCATTAACTGTGAGCTACAGAAAACTGGTATGTGTAAATTTTTCATCAACATTTAAATGAATATAAAATAAAGGCTTCATACGCCCATGGACACACCCATTTTCAAGAATATTATTTTTTTTTTGCAAAAGTAGGTTTAGGGTATTTCATAGTCGGTCTAGACCGACTTTGAACTTTATGTACTTGTTTTCATAATAAGTTACTACATAGTTTTCCGCAATCTTAAAGAAAACAAGAAGTTTTTGTGTAAGTTGGGTGGTTAAAATGGATTATTTTTCTGCTAATAGATGTTTCACAAAAAAAAAAATCGCATCTGTTTTGTAAAATGTAAAATAAACCGAACTATCTTAAGCAGTGAAGGACTGGCCATACTGGAAGATCTGGACAAATTAAGGAGGACCGGTAGCCATTTGGGGGCGGGTGCTTCAGAACCCTTAAGAATGCTTTGTCCTCTGAATAGCACAAATGATAATTACTAAACTGAGAAAACTACATTTTCAACACTGGAGGAAAACAATTATATTGAGATGGTTTCAAAAAATAGCGCTAGTTTTGATGGGACGCTCTATTCTACATATCTACACAAAAAATGTGTTTTTTATTATTTCCTATATGAGAAGGTCGGTCAAGTCATTATTTATCCAGATTTAATTTTAGGTTCCAGTCCGTCACTAATTTTAAGACTAGAGGTGGTCTTAAGTTATTCGATTTAGCTTACGAGTTTTTTTTTTAAAATTTTAATATTTTACGAAGTTTCTTTTGCAATTTTGTTTAATTTATGTAATTGTTCGTTGAATAAAATTTTATCAATTATTTGAACTATTTTAACTTCTTTGTTTTTAAACTTAAGAAATAATTTTTTTGAACACAAATTATAAAAATTTGTAGGAGTCTAATCTTATGAGAAAAAAAAAGAAATGTAAGGGGGGCAAATCGGGCAAACGGGGCTTACTAGTTGAATATGACCTCAAAAGTCAAAATGTTCTAAAACGACAATATAGTGATCGTTAAGCCTTTTTCGACGTCAAATATTTTTTTAAGATCTGACATGTAATGCTTAAATTAAAAAGATAATTTTGGCTGTTTTTCAGGTGGTCCAAAGAAAATTTTTGTTTTATTTTCGGAATCCTTTCGAGGTAAATTTTAAAATAGGCGGTGGTTTTTTCAAACTTTTTTTTTGTATGGACCAACCCACTCTAATGACCATCTTTATGGTAATTAACGTAATGACGCTAATGACGAATAACGCTCAAATAATTGAAATTTTTTTTTCGATATTTCGAAAATCAAGTTAACAGGTTTTCAACCCAACCAACAATGTATCGTTAAAAAGTGCGTAAATATTTATACTCAATTTATTAATACGTAAAACAAACAATTCAATGCTTATTAAATGAATGTCAGTTTCAATTCATTTGATGAGTTCATTGTTTTTGGTTTTCTTGTATTTGATGCATTCATATTAAATTAATGGAAATAATTTATGTCGCATGATGTATAATTTGTGTTATTAAAATATTTTTTTTTTATATATGTAAATGCAAATTAATTATACAATTTAAACAATATTTATTTTGCTATTTGCTGTAATGTTTGTGTTGTAATAAACTTTAATTTTTAATTAAAAGTTAACAATTTATATTAAAATAAATAAAACAAATGAGGTGACTAGAACTAAAAAAAAAACAACTGAAACAGCCGCTCAACAGACATGATGAATTTTAGAGTAAAAAGTTAGTTGTTATTATTTATTTATTTATTTACATAACGTTAGATCAAAGCCAACACTCAAACAATGATGCCATATTGCGGCACTTCCGTGTATATATACCTATATATATATACCTATATATATATTTATATATATTTTAGTGGTGTTGAAAATCTGCACTCCTAGCACAACAATCCGATGGAAACAACGCGCTAACGTGTGCGTGTGTGTGTTTGTAGTGAAGTCTGCTGTGTAGTTGTCAGTGCTGCCAAATTCAGTCAGTTTGCCCCGCAGTTACATTAATTGCAGTCGTTATGTCAGCACCTAACGTCACCCACCACCACCACCACGTTGCTCTGGCGTAACACATTAAATCTAATATTTATACAAACTGTCGTTCTCGTTGTCGCTATCCTGTTTCGTCCTTCGTGCTGCCAAAGCAGGATGCGAATAATTGCATTTCTCAGCTAGCCATTTTAATGAAGTTTCATTTTATTGGGTGATAAACTGGTTTGCGGCCAGATCTAAAATTTTCTCAATTAAAAATGAAAATTTTGCTAAATGAGTTTCTTGGCACTCTGATTTAAATGAGTTCATGTCTCAAAGGAGAAAAATATTGAAATGTTTGCATTTTTTTTTTAATTTATAACGTGCTGTTAAATAAATAATAAATAAATAATGAGAGAATTGAAAAAAATCGAAATCAATATAAGCAAAATAATATTATATGAAAAACAAAATTTATTGTAAAGAAGAAGCCTTTTGAAGAAACCCTTAGCAAATTATATAGGAGATCTGAAGATACAATTTGATTATTGCTTTAAATAGAAATATATTTAGTTTTTAGTTATTTGCATTTATTTTGAAGTAAAGTTTGTGTAACAAAACTGATCTTTTGCAAACAAATACAGTTTTATACACGCAAAGAAATTTTAAGTTTACCGCAACTGAAAAATTCACCAACTTTACTTCGTTCGCGAACTGCATTTGCCGCAATCGAATATTCAGTTGTCATCAACTTAAAAATATTCGTACTTGAAACGAAAAAATATTAAACTTAATGAAATTTCATCATTGGCTTAGAAGTTCAAATTTAGCCGAGTGTGCTGGCGTTCGAGTCTAGAACTCGATTGACCTGGGTTCAATCCCCGACAAGAACACCAAATGGTTTGTTTTTTTTAAATTAATGGTTTTTAAGTAAAACTTATTTTGACGGTTATTTTTGACGAAGCAATTAATGAAATAGAATTAGAATTTGAATAATTAAATTATAATTTTTTGATACTTACACAGCCAAGATTAGAACCCCCGTCTTCTGCACGACAGTCTAGCACGATTCCATTGAGTTCGATTGTTGTGAGATATTGTCTAGAATGATTTTTTTTTTCGATTACAAATGTGTATGTCATAAGAAATGTTTATTTTATCTACAAATGAAGTGTTCAGTTGTACAAAACAAATTTTTCGGTTGCCGCAATTTAACAACAACTAACGTTACGCCAGTAAACTACTGGCTTCGTTTATTTTTTAAAATGTATTTTATAGAATTCTTTGTTTCGAATCAAACAAACATATTTTGTCAAATGCGTATTCTTTCATCTTTATCAAATTTTCATTTTTACACCCAAATTCTCAAAGTTTCGTGCATTTCTGGCATTTTGAGAATTTCAGAAATTCTGACAATCTGCGAAGTATGAAAAAGAGTTTTTTCAACGCAAAAAGTCGAACTATTTATTATGATGAACCGGATAATATTGAGGAGTGTTGTGTTCTGGGCACTTGTATGGGTCACTTATCTGTAAATTATTCTCAGTAGCTCCATACATGCTTCCACTTTTTTGTACAGAAGTTGCCTGAATGATAATTTGGAGTCGAAACTCAAATCGAGGGTTGTGTTGAATTTTGTTTTGCTATCGTGACGTCCCAGATTGCATCGAATGGATAGAAATAAACGAAAAAAAATATTATGGCTCTTAAAAATTAAATTTGAGGATTCTCATACTATTCCTCTTTGAAGAATTATACAATTATACAAGGAGTAAAGCCTATGTAACGTAATCTTAATGAAACGAACAAATTCTCAGAACTCCGCAGTAGACTTGGGTAGTTCACGAACGAACTAGTTCAATTGAACGCTTCCCACTCATGAGCTAAAAGATATAACGAACTAAAAGACCTAAAGAACTTATAAACAATGGTTTGAGTCCATCAAATACCAAAAAATTGCAAATTATGGTAAGTTCGAAAACAAGCAAAAGAGATTTGCAGATTTTGTTTTTCTCTGCTCTTTTTCATTAACAAGAAAGTTGCGAAGCTTTCGAAAAATTAGTTTTTCAAAAAATTATCATTTTGGTGTGAAAAAATCTTGAAAAATTTTGAAAAGGTCGAAAGTAATTAAACAAGGACCATTCTTAGATTTTGTCAAAACTTTTTTTGCAAATTTATCTTTTGATTTCCAAAATATTATCAGCTCTTTTTTTAGCAAGAAATTTATGAGGGTTTCAAAAAGAAAGATTTGACGAAGAATGATAAATTTTGTATGGAAAAGTATTGAAATTAGCTTATTTATAAAATGTTCACTATGTGGAATTATTGTGAGAGGTAGGCGTGACTTTCATCCCATTCAGGCCATTGTCGAACGTGATCTTTGCTTTTTAGAAAGAAGCCCATAAATCGCAATTTCGTTACGATAGCTTAAAAATGACGGCTGTAATCGTATCGACTGACAGACAAACAGACGGATATGGCTAACTCAATTCAGGTGGTTATGCTGATCAAGAATATATATAATTTTCTTGATCTGCATCTGATCTGATAGAAAAAAAATGTGCCTGAATGAATGAATTGAATGAATGAATAAATTTGTGAAATAGATTTCGGAATATATATGGGACAACAAAAATGCCTCCTAGTAAAAAATAAATATAGATCTATGGGAGGTATACCTGGAGTCTTATCAATTTTGACTTATTTCAGTACACAGCTATTTTTCTATTTGTCTAGCCTTGTGATCGAGTTTCGTTAAGATCGGTCCATTTCCAATATCGGTATGTACCTCCCATACAATCCCATACAATTCAAAAAATGTTGCCCCAAAATGGGCGTGATAAGTTTACAGTCACACCTACTTCTTATATATCTGATATAGTATTACAGGCATAAGCTTGGTTAAATGTTTTGTTTACTTAATTTTTTGATCGCCTCCTACTACTTATTTTGCCATCAGAAAAATCAACTTAAATAAATGTAATATTCAGAGTTTTAAAGTACAATTTAGTATTCTGAATCTGAATCAGTATCTTCTGTAAGGACTGAATTAACAGTCTGTGAAAAAAATCTTCATTTCTGTCGGTTCAAGGCTTTATCGAGTAAAGAATTCCGTAAAACGTGTGCAATCTTTGTTTCTAGCTGCTTGAGCTTCTTCAGAAAACTCGACTATTCGAAGTATACAGGAACTTATTGTACTTTCGCCATGAAATATAACACTAAAATTTCAAAATATTAAAATAATAAAGTGAAATAGTATTTAATGTTACCTTGTGAACTTTTACTGGCAGTGTCACGAAAAACAGTCGAAATGGTCTGTTTGTTATAAATGATGAAAATGATTTTAAAAATATTTTTATGAGAATATAACTTTTTTTTGTACTCATTTTTTAAAAATGTGGTTCAAAAGAGGTTCTGATTGACATCTTGTGTTAAAATAGATCACTCATTTCTAAGTAGTACATACAAGAACCCAATTAAGAAGTAGTACATACAAGAACCCAATGAAGAAGCCTGCGAATCAGTTCGTGTAGAACAAAAACAATTCAAGCACAAACAACAAAATAAAAACAAAGTAAGCAGCAGGCACAGCATTAGCAGCTGATGATTGATTTTCTTATATTAACACATGTATATTTCTGCTTATATTTTACTTTTATGTCACTTTAATATAAAATTGACAAAATCCAAAATTAGATATACATTCAGCGCAGGATATATCTGATATTTTAGTATATATATTATCTTTGAACGATGAGTATTAAAGGCTATAGCTATACCTCAAAGTATTCGTCAAAAAAGTTTCATGGCCTTGAAAAAATCTGTTAAAAAGACCCCATACAAACCACGATGCAAGACGTAATTATACTTTATAAAATGCAATACTTTAGCCCATAAGTTTCCAAAAAAGGCTTGAGCAAAAAAAAAATATTTGTTTTTGGAACACACTTTTGATTTGAGTGTTCCACCAGTAGACCGTGTTGTATTGCCTAATAAAGTAAATGCACGCATTATGGCTTATATTCCAAAAGTTATATTTTATTTATGCTTCTGTTGCAATATTTCTTTCGCATCGAGCTCAAATTATTTTTACACAAAATTTTCGACAAAAAATGAAAAGGGTGAAAAGGCAAATCAGTACCCTTGGAACACAATAACGCGTTAAACATTAAATAAAATGCTTGACGCTTATTAAAGCATCAAATATTTTGTCAGCCATCTCCCAACCACTATACCGATATGTCATAACAAAAACTACAAAAGGGATTCATAGTCAAATATACGTAATTTTTTTTTTTTTGCAAAATCAACAAAAGCTTTTATTTGTATTTGACAGGAATTTCTACTGAAGTCAACAATGTAACGATGGAGCTGATAGTGTCGATGCATCAAAATATTTGTACTATTCATTAAGGATTTTGCGCGCACACACATACACATTTACAATATTTATCTTTTAGTGGACAGCACCTACAATGCCCATAACACCCATAACATCCACAACAAGGATTGTGCTGAGCACGTTTTAAGCAAACTGCTGGAAAATAATAGTAATTACAACAGCGTGCATCCACATGTCGAACATAAATAAGCTGCCACAAAGGATAGGACGACACACAACTCACACACATACTCTCATTCATACATAAATGACATGCTAACGGCAGCAGTAGAAGCAGAGTACCGCGTATACATTCGCTATCTCACTCTCAAGTGAGCTGTCATAAAATTTAATAATTCATATGTAATTAAGTTTTGACCGCATTGAGCAGAAAGGGAGCAAGAAAGGATTTTCATTTTGGTCATGAATATAGAAGAAGGATATGTGACGTTTTGTTATGCGTTGCGCTAACAATGTGTAAAGGTGTAAAAAGCATGTTTGATTAAAAATAATTGTGTGTTGGTGTGGGGGTACAATGAGCGACTTTGCAGTCAATAGTTTTAATTAATTTTAAACAGCCTGAAAGCAGGCAATTCTTTGTTGTCTACTTGCCAAATGAAATATATAAAAGCTATGAAACTGTCAAGAGCTGCTTTTTTTCGAAACTAATTATGAATTTCAAAAATATATGCAACAAATTTGCAGTCTGCTTTTAGGCTTTGGGCGAGTAGAGAAATGACGCTGTGGCTAGCTATTTTTAGGTGATGATTTTAATGCTGAATCACACATGCTAGTTGAGCCAAATAGAACAAAAAACAACAATGAATTATTTTAGAACACACACACACACACACATATACACACTTGAACAAACAATGGCATTTTAATGCAGGGCAGCATTTGTGTATTATATGTTGACAATTTATTATTGTCAATGTTTTGCTGCATTGGCCGTTTATTTGCACAGACACACCCACCCTTTTTCAACACCCACACAGCACACACACGCTAAAAACAAATATTTTCGAAAAAAATTCTTTTAAACCAGCATGCATATAAGTGAATATAAAATATTTTATATTGTTGCTGGCATAAAATGCGCGCAAAACTATGCAACAAATTATTTTCAGCATTCTATAGCAGAAAATGCGTTTGTTTTTAATTAAATGCAAAAAAATGCTTACAGAAAATTTGTACAGTACAAGAAAAATTTAAATAATGAAATAAATACACAAAATTATGCTTTGGCAAATTTTTCAAATACCAAAGGAACAACTCAATTCACGACCTGCAAGCGCTGCCTCATGAGTTATTTCGATTACATAAAAAATTATCGATATTCTACCCATTCACACCAACACCTTCAATGCTTTTTGCAATGACTGTATATTTTTTTCACTTTAAACATTATTTGTTACAGAAGCAGAAAATTTCGTTAGTTTCTAACACATGCTTTCAGGCGTAACTTTAATCAATATCTTACATAGCCTATGGCTTGATCTCAGTTTAATCAATACATCAATCTTGCTTGACCTCAATAGATATTGTAAGCAATTCCGCTACGATTTGATTGATTTCCATTACAGGGCTGAATTGCTCAGTTTGTGCTCTAACCGACCACCTTGCTTCTACGTCTTCTTGATGGCGGTCGACTTCAGTTTAATCTTTTATTTAAAGATTAAGCCTGAAAGTATGCTTTTGGGTTGAAATTCTTGCTTGAGGTTTATTTACTTTTTCTTATCTGGATGTTGCTGCTACTGCTGCAGTTGTTGTTGTTCACACCCTAGCTGAGAAAACATGTCACACCTGACCAAGTCTTGCTTACAAGCGCCTAGTAAGCACGCCCATTTTTCCATCTTGGGCTTTCATTTTTCAGCCCAAACTTCCTTCACTTTGCAGCCGCTCGACAAACAAGTGCCGATCAATCAATCACTTCAGTTTGAAATCGGTTACGCCAACTGTGTGTTTTTCATTTCATGTTTGTGTTGATTTTTTTTTTTTCCCTCCTTTTTTATTGATATTATTTACATTATTTCTTCGACATTCAGCATTACGTGAAGGCAAAATCATCTGGCCGACTTATTCAATTTATTTTCCACTTTCGACATAGACGTCGTCTCATATCGTCGGCGTGCATGAGCTATTTTCTTAGTTTCTGGCACGAGTCTCTGACTTTAATTGCTTTGTAAAACCTTCGCTACGAAGGTCCTTTGGACAATGGCTGCTGTTGTTTTCATGTTGTTGTTGTTGCTTGCGTGGAGCTTTTGTCGCCCTGGTGCTTTCCATTTTATTGAAATTCTTTGCTAGTGTATTTTCTTAAGTTTCCTCGTGCATCAAATAAAATCGATTTAATTTTCACGCACTTTGATTTCTTAAGTTTTGTTTATTTTGCTTATTTTTCTTTCTAGTCGTTATATTGCTGTTTTGCTTGACTTTATTACTATTAGCAAGATTATTAATTTCTGTTGATTTTTCAAGAAGTTTGTTACGTGATTTATGACTGTTATTTTAGAAAGATGTATTCCTGTTGGTTTTGTTGGTATAAATTGTGTGGCTTGTGATGTATTTTATTTTCGATGTCAATATTAAGCCTTTGCTTGGCGCTTGGTTTTTTCGTTACTCAGAGTGACACATTGAGTGGGGAAAATGGCGTAAAAAGTTTAGACATTTATTTTAAATGTTATTTTGTTTGATATTCCGGGTGTGAATGTTAAAAGAAAAATATTAAAAAAATGTAAAACTTATAATTATAATTATTAAACGTGGATATGTATGTAGCTTTTTACACACCTGGCAAAAAACTTATAGCTCGAAATATTCAACGGGATATCGATACATTATACCCAAAAACAAATATTTTGTTGTATACTCCTACCTATGTTAACGTCAACGTACATATTCACATAACACTTACACGTGCATTAATAACACTATGCGGTAAAATCATAAAATATTTCTGTACACGGCATCCCATTTTATTTTTCTTATAGATGTGGGTAAGATGTGCCCTTAACACGAATATCGCAAACAATTTTGTTAATGGTTGTTTTTTTTTTAAATTCTTCAAAGTTTTTCTTCCTTTTTTCAAATAAAGTTGCATATATTTGACTAATAACTAAGCCTATTTAGCCCAATCAAGTTTTCTACATGTTTATTTAGCAAATTTTTACATTTGGATGATCAGTTTTTGCGCTATTAAAAGAAATATTATGAAAAAAAACCATTTCTTCACATAAAAATGTAAACTTCTAAATGAGGTTAATTTTACCTATTGATCTTTATAATACATTTTTAATAAAGAAAATAAGCTATCGCCGAAAGAAATTCGAGCAAAAATAACTTCAGAGATGCATTTGAGATAGATACTAAAAAAGTCGAATACATACCTAGTATACAAGGTATATTTAAATTTATGCAACTACAGGGTTTTCCAATAAGAGATGTTATTTTGATATTCAAAGAAAAATGCAATATTTTGAGATAAATGATCTGATGTTTATTTCATAATAAAGAGGAAGATATGCCGTTAATAATGAAAATTAACATTAGCCAAATGGCCACCACGACTACACTTTCAGGACCATATTATTTTCATGAAATTTTCCATAAAAAGATCGCAACGTGGCTGCCCTATGTCCTCGATAGACTCACGAATTCCATCTTTGAGGTTTTGAATCGACGCTGGGCTGTTGGCGTAGACCTTATCTTTCACATGGCCCCAAAAGAAGAAAAAGCAAAGTGTTTACTCACAAGATCTCGATGGCCAATTGTGATCACCTCTTCGAGAGATAACACGGTCCGGAAACTTTTCCCGTAAAAGATCAATGGTTTCGTTGCTTGTGTGGCACGTCTTGCCGTCTTGTTGAAAGTAAACGTTGTCCAGAACAATACCATCCAACTCTGGCCATAAAAAACCATTAATCATATCTTGATGGCGCAATCCATTCACCGTAACTGTTGATGCAACCTCATTTTCAAAAAAAGTAAGGTACAAACGCCGGACCATAAACCGCACCAAACAGTCACACGTTGAGGATGGAGAAGCTTCTCAACAATAACTCATAGGTTTTCCGAGCCCCAGATACGACAGTTTTGCTTGTTGACGTAGCCACCGAGGTGGAAATGGGCCTCATCACTCAAGGTGATTTTTCGATGGAGTTCCGGATTATTTTCATGTATTTCAAGGACCCAATCAGCAAAGACACGACGTTGTTGATGATCAGCCGGCTTGAGTTATTGTGTTAACTGAACTTTATACGCCTTAAAATCAAAGTTTTTATACAAAATACGGTGCAATGACGTTTGTGGAATGCCCAATTCCAAAGAACGACGAGGAATGGACAAACCTGGGTTTTCTTCAACACTTTGGCTACAGCAGCAATATTCTCAGTTGTTCTTGAGTGACTTGCACGGGTTTGATTCTTCACATCACAAAGTTAACCCAACAGCTCGAATTTTTCCACCAATTTGTGTATTGCGGTCCGACAAGGTGCTTCACGACGACCAAAAATGCTTAAGTTTTGCGAACTGTGAGTGCAAAATGTTCACCATTTTTGTAGTGAGTTTTTATAATTTCAATGCGTTGTTGAAGCGTGTATTGTTCCATTTTTAGTAATGGCGTAGTTTCTACTTGTCAAATGTCTAAAAATAACAGCTTCAAAAGTGACAGCTACCTAAATAGTGGGCTATTCAAAATAACACCTCATATTGGTAAACCCTTTATATTTGAAAAAGCGAGAAGGACTAAAAAAGAATTAAAAAAAAACGTAACCATAAAAATTTTGTTTAGCTGTTTTCGTGTTATGCCTTAAGTCTATGAGAAAAAAGAGTCGGATGTCGTGTACAAAAACATTTCCGCACAGTGTAATGAGTCATACAGTCACTGATTAAAAGAAATGCAAAATATTTTTACTTGTGAACCTCTTTAAAATAGATTAAAGATGAAAAGGATGCAAAGTAGCTTGACCATTTTTCCAGTGGAAATTTTGAAAAAAAAAAAACAACAAAACAACTTTTTGACTAACTTAATTCTGGCAGACATAAATACTGACCAGAATAATAACTTAACATGCAATTTTTTTTCAAGTACAATTTCCATATATCTCAAAAAGGTGTATCTAAAAAAAAGCATACCTTTATGGAAAGTGCAAATAACAGAACCATATTAAAAAGTCTGTAAAGATTAAAGTCGAAACTAAATTTTCTAAAAATTTTATAATTCTGTTTAATTTTCCTCTACATTCTCGTCTTTAGGGTTAAAAGTAGGATCTATTTTATAATATTTAATTTTCAAAGGTTTTTTCTTTAAGAATATAATGGCTCAGAATCTTAAAACTATAAATTCCTCATCTTGAGTACAAGTACTTATATATTTTACGAAATAAAAATGTTAGCCTCCTTAAGAGGTACCGCACACTACAGACTTTTAATCAGCCGATGTCTTATAGTGTCTTATGTAAGTGCGCACTCTTACCGATTAAACGAAACCCAACCAAAAATCAAGTGGAAATCTGACCTTTTTAGCTGGGTTTCGTTTAATCGGTAGGTGTGCGTAAGTGCGACATGACACCATAAGACATCGGCCGATTAAAAGTCTGCAGTGTGCGGTACCTCTAAGGGTACTGCGAAAATTGATTAATGTGGAATTTCGAGTGGGTATCGATCCGAAGTAAGGTAACTAAAAAAAAAACTAGTTAGGTCTATCTTGGTGGTGACCGTGGCATGGAGGTTAAGTGTGTGGCTAGCATGTTGAGAGTCCAAGTTCGATCCCCAGTCGCGGCAAAAGTTTTTTCAATAAAAAAATTGTTCTGCTCGGTCACCATGTAGTGCTCACATAAACATTCACATACATACATAACACAAACACTTTGTTACAAAAATACTTCTTAAAATGTTTGTTATTGTATCATGTTATTTAAAAATTAGTTTTCAAAAATGAAATTTTTATATTTCAGTTGTGAAAATTTTTTGTTGAGAAGAGTTCTAAATAATAAATTAATAAAAAAAATTAAAAGAATAAACGTGATTAAAAAAAATGGTTTTAAAATAATAAAACATAAGAAACCATAACCACCTCTCTGCAGACAATGGCAAACCTCAGAGAGTAAATCATGCCATGTAAAGCTTCTTGAGAACATGAACTTTATCCGTTTGAAGTCGGCCGTTCAACTCCGTTCACATCCGTTTCGGTCAAAGTCCTTTCAAGGGCTGAAATGGCCAATTTGTTTTTTTTTTGTTTATTTAAGGTATATTTTATATTCGACGGCCGAAGTTAAAATAAAATAAAAAGACGGCCAATTCTTAAAGGTAAAAAAAATTTCCATTGTAGGTCTTTTTGTATGAGATTTTAAAAGATTTTACTGTTTTGATGACTTCTTGAATGAATTAAAGATTCTTGGGTGGATGACGACCATTTTTCTAGCACGCCTTAGTTTTGATATAAAAGGAATAATGACATAATTTTATAGTTTATTTACATAGTTTTCAATTTTGGGGTTGTATGGGAGGCAGGCATGTACAAGAGGGCGTATCGAATTACCATATTTTTTGAATTTCACATTCTAAAAGGTCTCAAAAGTGGTTGTCAAGATCAGCCAAAAAAAAAAAATTAATGAAAATAAAAGGACATCTTCCTCTCCCGCAAGAACAAAGTTGTTTTTTGAGAATAACAGTAAAAAATAACGATCTTAAAATGCTTTGATTTTTGTTACAAAAACTACATATGTCTTAAAGAAAAGATTTAAATACAGTTTAACTGACAATATCTTACCAAACACCATGATAATCATGATTTTTACCCACAGTATCCTGTATGAAGAATATTCGTAGCGAAAGTTATACTCGAGATAGCACATAACTTTTGATTGTAACCATTTAGTCTAAATTTCGATGGCATTGCTTATAGCGTTAGCGTATTCCTTAAATATGATGAATAAATAATTTGTATAGTTTTTGCATATGTATTCTCTTGTATTTGAGAAATGTATACTAGAACGCAATTTTTTAACTTTTTTAAAAAAATGAATATAAGATTTGATATCACGGGCATCAGAAGTGGTGTCGAAGATAACCTTCAAATTCGGATGTTTTTATATATTTCTGAACATGACCTAACCTAAAAGTATTTATATTTGGATAGAATAATATCGTGGATTGAAAATGTTGCTAGTTATAGGAAGAAAACAATTATTTTTAATTATTAATTATTATAATTATTCTTATAAAAAAGGCTAGCAAATAAATGTTTTATTGTGTTAGTAGTGAAGTGAGAAATGATATTGGCTTTTATCATTTAAAAAGTTTGTTATTGCTTTTAAGAAAGAAATTAGGTAAATTTTCTACGTAAGTGGTCCTTTTTTTTCCTTATAGTGGTCAATTTCAGTTCGTCTCTCTGGCAACACTGGTTTTCATCCCCCCAGTTATACAAATGATAAGCTATTTATTTGAGCTATAAAATATTTGAATTCATCACTGATGAGTATTGAGATAATTATCATTTTGATGTTTGCTATTAAGTGAAATGAAACGCATACGTTATCTAAAAACTGTTATTTATTTAATAGAAAAAACATATTTGCAGAAAACACATTTGCCGATCCAATTTTGAATTTGCACTTTTTGCGTATTGATTGTTATCAAAATTTTGTTTATGCACTGTGCTTTTGATATAGTGAAACACTTAACCTCTAAACTCTTTCGAACATTCAAGGCATTCATTTGTTTGGTCAATACACTTATTCCCCGTTAAACACGGTACTCGTTTAGCACGTTATCGATCCTACATGAATTTTAGTTTAAAAGTAAAAAAACCAAAGTTATAAAAATAATTATGATAAACGGAATATTTCAGTCAAACTGATAATAAATTTTCTATTTTTTCTCTTGTTACTTTGAAAATTTGTAATTTCTATGAAATACGTATATCTCTTTTAAGTTTTAAATCCGTATTTAACAGCCGTTGAAGATACAGACGTTGAAAACTAATTAACAACGATATTTTTATTTTAAAATATCTGCCGATTTCTTCTTTTATTAACAATTGACTTGCTTATTTTTGCAACTATAAGAATATATCTCAAAAACAAAAAAAAGACACTCTTACTACCATCAGGATCAATGCGATTGATCTTTGTTTTAACACTTATAGAACAAGTATTTCCACTGGTTTACCGTCCAATATGGAAGATCTTTGTCAAATTCAATACGGTGTTTTCTCTGCGAGCGTTTCTTGCGTAGAAATCTTCCATGAAGGTCAGCTTCCACTAAACGTTGTGCAACGGTTCTTTTTGATACATTGACGCCAATTTCATCCACTATTTCAAGCTATAAGCATGCTGTGCTCTTCCTTGGATCAGGTTTTTATAATCGGACAAATTCTTGATCAATAAGTGCTGAAGTTTTGCGAGGTCCTTTTTGGCGTGGTACATTTATCCGTGGTTTTATATTGTCGAGGGTGAGCAATAGCATTGAAAACTATACTTTTTAAACATTTTAATTGTTTTATTAATGAAATTGTACTAGTTCAGTTATTTGTTCAAATTATGTTTAAACAGTTCAATGCAATAAATACCGAAATATTGATATTTCAAAGATGCATCAATATGTTTTTTTAACTCAACAGTTTAACATTTTTAACTAAACATTAGCTGGAATCCTACCGTCTCTTCTATCAGAGCAAATTCTCTTCTATGAAAGTAATTAAAATGCGGAAAGTTCTAGTTTTCTAAAATTCTATTAATATTCCAGTGAACTTAACACAAAACTGCAAAATTTAGCTCTGACACAAAAGATACAATGAAAGTTATTTGAACATTGAAAATGTTGCAGTCCAGGCCGGAACTTCATCAGCAAAAGTTTTTAAATATCTAACAATCATCAACACAACAACTCAAGCTTTAAAGTTTGATCAGCATATTTTGCCACACAATTGTTAGCTACGGATTTTCCAGCCGGTTTAAAACCAAACCAACAATTCTGGGAACAGGAATCTTGAGTAGGGTGAACAATGAACACCTCAGGGTAAACACAGGCACAGCAGTCACAACAGGCATTGAGACTAGAAGAGCTCTGTGCGATAATTCTATGCTTTCACGTCTCAAAGGAGCTGCACCTTCACTTTCTAACCAGTGATGTTTTACTTGTAGACCTAAACGCTTCTAGCCTGGTTGCTTCAATTTGGTTATAAGTGAAGGGAAGTCCTATGAGATTTTATGTGTACATGTTTACTCCTCCATCTCTTTTTCTTTCACTAAAATGTTTTGCTGTTGCAAATGTTTATGCTGCATGACGCTATGAAAACCTGCAGCAAGCATTCATTCAAAATGCAAAAATATGGCAGATTTTTCTGCTTTCAACAGTCGTGGCTAAAAATGCAGACTTTGAGTACCAAACATCAAAGGTGCACATAGATTTTACATATTTTGTGGATCCGAGCATCACTACGTTGGTGCTTGTCAGGCATATTTTGCGTATTGCCCACAATATATGCACATATATAACGGTAAGAGCAACATCAAGAACAGCAACAACAACAACAACAACAACAATCAACTCATTATTACTTGCCATAGCATTGAGTCATGTTCCGATCAACGTTCACGGTTCAACGTATGGAAATCATTAAAAACTTTTCACTTCAATATTCATCAAAGCAAAAAAAGCAAGGATATTGTGCATATTTTCCCTTTTCCACACAAACAATTCGCAGTCTGTTGTAGTTTGGAGGCAGCTGAGAGTTGGTAGCTCAAAATGAAGGCATAACTTCAGATGCCAATAATGTGAGAAAAATTGACTGAACATTGCAATGGTTTTCGTAACATTTCAGACCAGCCATAACCAAACATTGACACAACCACACATCGACCAGTGCTTATGCTTTGCTGTTATCCGCACTGGATAAGCCATATATCCTGCGAATAATCTGACAGCAAAGGAATGTGTATATTTTTTTATTCCACAAAAAAAGAAAAATAGAGAATTATTGCTATCGCAGTTGTTGCTGTGCGATTGATAAGCTGCTTGGTTGGCTGTCTGGGCGGTGATTCTAATGATTCTATCCTGCAACACGATGCAGCAATTATGAGTTTGATATTAATAAGCGGTTTTAGCGAAAACTTAATTACTATAAAATTACATTTGCAATGGCAGACTGTGGAAATATCATTTATTAAGTTATTTAAAATTTTAATGGATGTTCATGCCAGAGCTGGGTGGATGCTGTAGTTATCTTTTGCACTTTTAATCAGTTTAGTTGTGCAACAAAGAATATAACGGTGTGTTAAAGTCAACTTTTTATTCTTTGGCTTATCAGTTGCAAGAATAATGTTTATGAGATCACGAAATCGTGTGCTGGTTGATGAAATATTATTGAAATAGATTTCATTCGGTTTTATTATACACAATATTATAATAGAAAAATTTCATTGTGACGGGTGTTATATTAACGTGCATTTAAACATCCATACGTTAGCAAACATTAAATAATTTTGAGTTTATGTAGTCTTCAAAAATTACTTTTATGGTTGTCTACCCATATGAGAATAAAAACTTTTAAAATCATGAACAATGTTTGTGTCATTTTTATTAAAGTACATGTGACGGGAGTTACGAGTACTCGTTGAAAGATTTGACTTAAGTCTTAAGGTTTGTGAAATCCAGGCAATACAATTAATAAAAACAAAAATTATGGGAAAATGTTTAAAAATTTTTTTATAAAACCTTTAAATGTGTGACGGGTGTTACACTCATTGTGATGGGTGTAAGAATAGAAGAATCTCTATGTAAAAGTTGCATTACAAAAAAAAAAAAATTTGTTCGTGAATCGTGATCTTCACAAATTCATTCAACAACTAGAGTAAATTATATTTTCAAAAAAATATAAAATTTTTTACAGTCGAAATACAATAGAATTCGAAAGAAGAGAATTTTAATTATGTTCGGCTTTTTACTATAACTTTCTTTATTATATTGACGTCTTTACTGACAACGCGTTGCAATGTTTAGATAGATAGGTAAGAGGTTAATATTGGGTGTATGGTGTAGCGAAAAATAAAACTAGGACTTAATACTTGACAGACATATCAGAGTTTAATGCAATATGTATCTTAAACAAAATAACAAAAAAATTGGCAATTTCAACCCTTGAAAATACTTTAACCGAGCTTCTAATGATCCTTTGTGTTGTGTGTTATTAAATGTTTGCATACAATTGACCGAGAACTGGACCTACATGTTTTATACTGACTCCGAACGGCAAAAGTTCATGTTCTCAAGAAACAGAACATGGCATTATTTCCTCTCTGAGGTTTGCCATTGTCTGCAGAGACCGATGAGAAAAACTTTTTTACTGAAAAAAACTTTTACTGAAAAAAACTTTTACCGCGACTGGGGATCAAACTCGGGCTCCGAGCATACTATTGTGAGTTGCATGGATATGGATATGGAAATGGATATGGATATGGATATGGATATGGATATGGATATGGATATGGATATGGATATGGATATGGAAATGGATATGGATATGGATATGGATATGGATATGGATATGGATATGGATATGGATATGGATATGGATATGGATATAGATATGGATATGGATATGGATATGGATATGGATATGGATATGGATATGGATATGGATATGGATATGGATATGGATATGGATATGGATATGGATATGGATATGGATATGGATATGGATATGGATATGGATATGGATATGGATATGGATATGGATATGGATATGGATATGGATATGGATATGGATATGGATATGGATATGGATATGGATATGGATATGGATATGGATATGGATATGGATATGGATATGGATATGGATATGGATATGGATATGGATATGGATATGGATATGGATATGGATATGGATATGGATATGGATATGGATATGGATATGGATATGGATATGGATATGGATATGGATATGGATATGGATATGGATATGGATATGGATATGGATATGGATATGGATATGGATATGGATATGGATATGGATATGGATATGGATATGGATATGGATATGGATATGGATATGGATATGGATATGGATATGGATATGGATATGGATATGGATATGGATATGGATATGGATATGGATATGGATATGGATATGGATATGGATATGGATATGGATATGGATATGGATATGGATATGGATATGGATATGGATATGGATATGGATATGGATATGGATATGGATATGGATATGGATATGGATATGGATATGGATATGGATATGGATATGGATATGGATATGGATATGGATATGGATATGGATATGGATATGGATATGGATATGGATATGGATATGGATATGGATATGGATATGGATATGGATATGGATATGGATATGGATATGGATATGGATATGGATATGGATATGGATATGGATATGGATATGGATATGGATATGGATATGGATATGGATATGGATATGGATATGGATATGGATATGGATATGGATATGGATATGGATATGGATATGGATATGGATATGGATATGGATATGGATATGGATATGGATATGGATATGGATATGGATATGGATATGGATATGGATATGGATATGGATATGGATATGGATATGGATATGGATATGGATATGGATATGGATATGGATATGGATATGGATATGGATATGGATATGGATATGGATATGGATATGGATATGGATATGGATATGGATATGGATATGGATATGGATATGGATATGGATATGGATATGGATATGGATATGGATATGGATATGGATATGGATATGGATATGGATATGGATATGGATATGGATATGGATATGGATATGGATATGGATATCGATATGGATATGGGTATGGATATCGATATGGATATGGATATGGATATGGATATGGATATGGATATGGATATGGATATAGATATGGATATGGATATGGATATGGATATGGATATGGATATGGATATGGATATGGATATGGATATGGATATGGATATGGATATGGATATGGATATGGATATGGATATGGATATGGATATGGATATGGATATGGATATGGATATGGATATGGATATGGATATGGATATGGATATGGATATGGATATGGATATGGATATGGATATGGATATGGATATGGATATGGATATGGATATGGATATGGATATGGATATGGATATGGATATGGATATGGATATGGATATGGATATGGATATGGATATGGATATGGATATGGATATGGATATGGATATGGATATGGATATGGATATGGATATGGATATGGATATGGATATGGATATGGATATGGATATGGATATGGATATGGATATGGATATGGATATGGATATGGATATGGATATGGATATGGATATGGATATGGATATGGATATGGATATGGATATGGATATGGATATGGATATGGATATGGATATGGATATGGATATGGATATGGATATGGATATGGATATGGATATGGATATGGATATGGTAATGGATATGGATATGGATATGGATATGGATATGGATATGGATATGGATATGGATATGGATATGGATATGGATATGGATATGGATATGGATATGGATATGGATATGGATATGGATATGGATATGGATATGGATATGGATATAGATATAGATATGGATATGGATATGGATATGGATATGGATATGGATATGGATATGGATATGGATATGGATATGGATATGGATATGGATATGGATATGGATATGGATATGGATATGGATATGGATATGGATATGGATATGGATATGGATATGGATATGGATATGGATATGGATATGGATATGGATATGGATATGGATATGGATATGGATATGGATATGGATATGGATATGGATATGGATATGGATATGGATATGGATATGGATATGGATATGGATATGGATATGGATATGGATATGGATATGGATATGAATATGGATATGGATATGGATATGGATATGGATATGGATATGGATATGGATATGGATATGGATATGGATATGGATATGGATATGGATATGGATATGGATATTAGACCGTATCACCTTGTATGGGAGAAAAATAAACCTATTTTGACCCCGCCTCAAACGGTAGATATTTGAAAGACATTTTCGAAAAAAATATTTTTTTTTTTTTAAAGTGGTCCCTATGGTGCTATTTTGGTTTTTTCGTTATATCTTCGGTGTTTCTTGTTCGATCCGGAAGATTTTATATCTGTGTATTTGTTGGTGTTATCCAAATATTTTCTGATGTTTTTTTTACCTCAAATGTTTTTTTTTTTACAGATTACACAATCGATCTTCGTTCCTACCATATAACCCTGCTCCAAAAAGTCCAACAAATTAAAGCTTTGAAAAAACCATTATAACCATGGGAAGAAGTGAAATCGAAAAAATGGATTTTAGAAGCACTTCCGACCTATTTTGCAAAGAATAGATCATAATAATTTTTTTTTAATTTTCGAAATCGGAAATTCGGATTTAAGATTTATGATTTCGGATTTAAGGTGGCTGTAGCGAAAAGTCAATCGGTATTTTTCAATGATCAATAAAATTGAACTTTAGTTCGGATGAAACGTGCAAAAACACTTAATTTTAACAAAATACATTTCCGTAAGCGCGACTTGGACAGAACAAAATTACCAACAAAACGAAATGTGGTGGAATACGCGTTGTTTCTTCAGCATAATTAAAAAGTCAAAAACATTGCATTCACAGAAAATATATACGAAGAAGTTTCAAGATTGTGGCATGGCGCAAAAATACCAATAGTGTCGAGAACCCACAATCGAAGCCAAATTCGGCAATTTCGTGGTCCGAACCACCAACCCCACATCAACTATAGCAGCACAACTTACACTGAAATGATCGACTGGTCAAGAGTTCAGATCACTGAGCAACCATGTCTCCAGTTTTACAAGCAAGACCAACTGTCTGATCTACAGTATTCAGACGAAATCATTAAAATTCCACAGTGAGAACCACAGAAAACATTATTTTACTAATTGAATGATGTAACGTTGACGTCATAATTTAATCCTTTTGTATCACGTTTTATTTTCGACAGATTATCTTTGCGCAAAACACGGAGCGTTTCGTTCAAATAGTACATAAGTCGGCCACAGCAGTCACTGACTTTTGAGGCACATTTTCGCGAAACTTGACAGTTGCGAGCGTTACAGCCACCTTGAATCCCGAAAAGATTTCGAAAACTCAAAACAAATTGTATTATGATCCAAAGTGTTATTCTTTGCAAAATAGGTCGGAAGTGCTTCTAAAATCCATTTTTTCGATTTCACTTCTTCCCATGGTTATAATGATTTTTTGAAAGCTTTTATTTGTTGGACTTTTTTGTGCAGGATAATATGGTAGGAACGAAGATAGATTATGTAATCAGTCGAAAAAAAAACATTTGAGGTAAAAAAAACATCAGAAAATATTTGGATAACACCAACAAACACACAGATATAAAATCTTTCGGATCGAACAAGAAACACCGAAGATATAACGAAAAAACCAAAATAGCACCATAGGGACCACTTTAAAAAACAAAAATATATTTTTTTCGAAAATGTATTTTAAATATCTAACGATTGAGGCGGGGTCAAAAATAGGTTAGTTTTGGTGATACGCTCTAATGGATATGGATATGGATATGGATATGGATATGGATATGGATATGGATATGGATATGGATATGGATATGGATATGGATATGGATATGGATATGGATATGGATATGGATATGGATATGGATATGGATATGGATATGGACATGGACATGGATATGGATATGGATATGGATATGGATATGGATATGGATATGGATATGGATATGGATATGGATATGGATATGGATATGGATATGGATATGGATATGGATATGGATATGGATATGGATATGGATATGGATATGGATATGGATATGGATATGGATATGGATATGGATATGGATATGGATATGGATATGGATATGGATATGGATATGGATATGGATATGGATATGGTTGAATACTCGCATATTTCAAGAAGTTACAAACGTTTGCATGAAGTTTATAAAGCCTTAACTTGTCATGATTTGGATATAATTAATTGAGTCCCACTCAAGTATATTTCTAATAACAATAACTTAGGTAAAATTGCGAAAAGATGGACTGTCTTAAATACAAAAAGTATTAAAATTCATTTTCAATTTATTGACTTAAAAGTCGGTTTATTTTTGTATAATTTATTTATTTAATTAAATAATAAAATATTTTTTACACGTTTAGTTGATTCTTCTATGATACATTTTTATATTTTTGTTTTTTTTTTCATCAATAATCATAGTTTTGCAGCTCGTAAAAGTTGAGGTTTCTTCCAGCTTGCACGATATTTTGTTTTATTTTCCGGAAACAAAAAAATAAAATAATGAGAAGAACAGTTTTACTTTCCACGTGAACTAACAAAAAGGTTAAAGTTAAAAACAAATGCCACATAAATGAAAAAAAAACCCAATTTTTTGTGCACAGAATTGAACCATAAAAAATAATTGTCTTTTATTTGATTTTGTTGGATTTTGTTTTTAAAAAATTAATAAAAGATTTGAGTTAATCGGACGAATACTTTTCGAATTGGAGTGCAAGCCGTTTAAAACTGTCATTTCGAGAAAAAAAGCTTCTAAAAAGAGTAGCATTCCATTCGCAGAGCGTTTGTTTAAACTTTTGTTAAAAATTTGTTTAAAATTTAAACTGGCCTTTAACATAAAGTTCAATTATACTAATTTTTATTAATCTTTTATTGACCTACACTATTTTTGTTATCTCAACAGTTTTTGTAACTCACAAACAGTCAATATTCAAATATAGTTTTATTGTTATTGAGATTTTGGTACAAAAAAAAAAAAATAACGGACGGAAAGAATAGATTAGAAAATTTAAGTCAGAAAAATAACTCGTTTTCTTTTACAAACAAGAAAAAAAATAAAAATTTATGAGATTAAAATAGTCTTGCAAACAAGTCAAAAATTTAACTATCCTTTTTTAATAAAAATTAAAACTTTATCACATAATTCTTTGACAAAAATTTAAGCGACTCGACTATTTTAATGGCTTAAAATATTGAAAAATATTTCAGTAAAAGTATTAATAATTTCTTTTTACTTTCACTTGTACGTCAGCTCATGTCGCATCTCATTCAAATGACTGAAAATGTTGAAAAATTATAAAAATACTGTTTTGTATAAAACAAAATTAAATTTTAGTTTAAAGTCCATCATTAGATTAGAATGATTTGAAGATTTAATTACACATCGCTAATTTATTTAAATATTTTTTCTTCCGCATAGCTTGTTACATGGCATTCTTTATTAAGTCGTCTCCATGGAAGTCATGTAATATGCTTAACCCTTTCAAGACCACAAGGTTTCCAGAAATGAAACAAGTTTTTTGGGATCATCAAATAGTTTAATTAGCTTCAATTAAGAAGATTTCAAAACAATTATAAAAAAAAATTCTTCAGTTTTCTTGTAATTTCATGGGACATGGGTGTCCCTATGGTCCTTAAAGGTAACTTTTTAATGCCACTTCTTCATTGAAGCACTGATATAGATAATCAAAAAATATAAGAAAGTAAATACATATTATGTTATATGTTAATATAATATATATAAATACATATTATCAATTTTAACCGCCTCAGAGTTCAAAATTAGAAAATAAAATGAAAAGTTACAGTTGAGGACCAGAGGGACACCTGTGTCCCATAAAGTTTCTGCTTAAAAGTCTTTACCATTTTAAAAATTTCCGGGAACAGGGAAATTTCGAACAGGGTTGCTAAATCACAAAAGCTTAATTTACTACTTTAAGTAGCCCATAGTTAAATAAAAAACATTTTTCGACTTTAGGATATGGTATGACGAACGAAAATATTTTTGGGACGCCGGTGTCCCTTGGTCCTGAAAGGGTTAAAGCTCTCTTCTTATTGCTTTCTTTATAAATTGTTAAAAGTATCCAAAATAAGCTTTAAATACATGCATGCAGTAGAAAGCAAATTAATGAAATGCAAACCAATGAATTTGGAATGGTTACAAATAAGCTGCACTAAAACAAACACCAAATCAGATGCATACATTCACAGACAACAATAACCATACACAGAGGAAAATAAAAAAAAAAAACCAACAAAACCCAGCACTATTCACAGCAGTATCAAAATAATAAGCAGTGTGCCTGAATATTTCGCAGGATATGCTACTACTACTACTACAACAACAACAACAATAGCAATAGCTCAAATACCAGTAAGCAATAACAGCATTAACAATTACAACAACCACAACAATCCTGCCGCATACTTAAGTGCATTACGTTGGTACTCTGCTGGACAATTATTTGTTTCGTATTTAATGCCAACACCAACATAAGCATTAAATAAGGATAATGAGCAGAGACGCATTGTGTGGGTGTGTGCACACAACCAACACCATAACCAATGCCACATTGAGTAAAAGTACCACCAATGCGTGTGAATGTGAATGTGTGGTTGCAGTCTCTGATGTTGCAGAGCATGGGTTCCATTCGACCACACCAACAACTATTGTAATTATAAAGCATAACCTAAGGCGAACACATTTCATATATGTAGCTACCTATATACATATATGTAGATATGCTGCCATGGTATGTGTTGCAGCCGACAGTCTGTATCGCTGCACATGTTCCTGAATTATAACCAATAATATTATTGGAATTGCAAGATTATTGATGGTATAGTATTTGTTTGTTTATTCATATATTTTCAATATCTGAATATTTGACTAGAAAACACACAATTAAGAATTTTAATTTAAGATATATTAACAAATCTTTTTAAAATGACTAGAAATGACTTTAAAATTCTAGAAATGTATGAACATATTGCATACATTGTTGTGCCTATTATTTTATCAAATAATTAATTTTATAAAATAACTCACTTGACTGGCAGTATCAAATTTGGAACAGTGTTTCTTTGTTTTGACGTAGAACTACATGTTTTGATTTGTATGGGGTCGTTTTTGAAAAATTTTTCAAGTAGATGAAACGTTTTTGGGCAATACTTTAGGGTATACCTTCAGTCTTTAATACTCATCGTTCAAATATAAAAAATGTGCTCAAATATCAAATATTTCGCAAGCTTAACGAATATATAGTTTTGGATTTTGCCACTTTTATATAAAAGCTACAAAATAAAAAAATCTACGAAGAAAAATTTGCATTTCCATATCAGAAAATCAATCATTAGCTTCTTATGTTGCTGATTTCGTTGTTTTTTTTTTTGTTTTTTCACTGTTTTTGTTTGTCTTGTTGTTATTTTGAACAAACTGACCTATTTTTATTATTGGCTAGAATGTTTATTATGGTAACTACTTATACGGAATTCTAAAAAAAAAAATTCACTGGAGTAAGTTTAGGTATGAAAATTCTTTATGAGAAATCAAAAGTAAATCTTCACACACTGAAATTTTATAAATATGTAGGCATTTATTTTGCAGTTTAAATTTCAGGTTTGAAATTTAAGTTCAATTCACATTTCAACAATACAAACTTGATTTCTGAAGTCTACGAAAAATCAGGCAAATAATTTTTTAGAGCAGAAATATGCCAAATATGTTTCTTGCAAAACTAGGACTTCGGTAAAGCTAATGAAAAACACCCCCGTTGTCTACAACAAAAAAAAAACCCCGTGTGTCAAAAAAACTTTTAAATAAATTATTAAAAATTGCATTTTCATAAATTTTTCATGTGAACAGGCATTTGTATTTTTTAAACAAAAAGACTAGATTTCATTCTTCAATAAAAATTAATAGGATTTCTATAGGATTTCTACTTGATAATTCTATTTCATTTATAAATGAATCAAGTGCGATTTTTCTTCCTCTTTGCAGATTCGGCCATACATTTCATTGAAGAAAATTTCAAATAAAATTCTCAGTTTTCAACAATCATTTCAACATTTTCAAATTCAAGTTTTTAATTGATGAAATTTTTCTTCTTCAAGTTTCTTTTATAATTCATCTACACTTTTTTGTCAACGAAGTCTTGGACTACAAGGCCCTTCAAGAGGTAAGGAATTTACATTTCCTCTTTGGCATTTTCTAAGGTAGTAGAAATGAATGAAACGTAGTAGAAGAACATATTGAGATTAAACCTGAACACCGGGACAAAAAATCAAAAACCCGGACATATGCCGGAAAACCGGAGCGTCTAGCAGCTCTAGACTAAAACCATGATAACAGGAATGCCTTTTTAGTCTTGCACCTTAAAATAAAAATAGAGTTGTTCGTAGGGGAAATGGTTTTAATGTTTTTGTATGCATTCTCCACGATAATCAATGCACTATTGCATTCGTTTCAACCAACTTTCGAGGTAAATTTTATCACTCTGAAGTGGGTATGACCGAAACTTGGGTTTTGAAAAACTCAAGAACCTGTTTGGGCTCGCCACGTATTTTTTGTTCTTTATATGAGGGAACAAAAATAAGTTATTGGGTGTCAAGTCAGAGCACAAGTCTACGTTTTCAGTACTCAAAAATCCTTTCTTTCGAACTGATGTTTGATGATGCTTTCGAAATAAGCAAGTCCCTTATAGAAAAATATATAATAATACAAGCTGGTACCCGGCGCGTTGTTGCCGCCCTTGTACAGTGTCTGTCCAGTTTGCCAATAGAAGCATTAACTCCACTCTGAGTTTCAATATCCATGGTCCATGGTCTGTGACCATTATTTCCAAAGCTATTAAATACAAAAAAATGTATCTTTTATTTAAGGGGGGATATGACATTGGCTAATTTTTGAAATTAAACGGCCAATTTCATGTGCTTTTTTTCTTATTTTGTATTTTAATAAATATTCTTGAGATTCTAAGAAAAAAAATTTTATGGAAAAATTCCTACGTGTTCAAAAGTTACAGCCGGATAAGTGATTAAAAGCTAACCTTCTTTTTCTTTATTCACATACTTTGAACGCGTTTATCTCGAATGTTTTCATGTTTTTCGTACTGGTTGCGGCACTTAATTAATTAATTTTAATTAATTAAGGTTAATTTTTTAACGAAATCTTTTTTTTTTTTTTTTGTAATTTTTTAAACTTGATTCACTATCGTATGACACGAGCTTTTTTTTCAAAATTTTTTTTTCGATTTCTTATGAATTTTAGAGTCCATATTTTTTTCGAAAAAAAAAACTTTCAAATTTGGAACATCATAAAAAATTGAAAAAAATAAGAAAAAGCTACTGTCATACGATAACCAATTTTGTTAAGATTTTAAAAGTCATTTTTTTTCCAGATCGGACAATTTTTGCGACTCCCACCGCTGCAACCACGACGCCCCGTTTTTTTCTTTGCCGCCAGTTTGGAGCTCTATAAAACCTTTTTGGAGTGAAAAATATTTTTTTTTTCATTTTTTTTCTTGTAATTTATTCAATTCTCTACAATAAATTTTGAAAAAAAATGTTTTTTTTTGACTGAGTTATGAATTTTTAAAAATGGTCTGTTTTCTGTGCCGCGAATGTTATGTCCGTCCTTAACTTAAAAGAAAGTTTATTATATGGGCGGATCCACAGCCATTGTACAATGCCCGTTCCAGCAGCAGGACACCACCAAATGGCAACAACATTCTGAGTTTAAATATTTGTGATTTTAACTTCTATAGCTATTCTATTTCGAAAATTTAAATTGTATGGGCGGAGCTACGCCCTGTTTTCCAATGCCCGTGTCTGTTTTATAATTGCACCTGGCATATCATTTACTTCATACAAAGTTTAAATTTTATACGACATTTTGTTCTAAATCTATATGATTTAAAAAAATTTAATATTATGGGCGGTACCATACCACCCTTTCCAAAGATCGCTCAAATTTGGACAGCCGAAGGCAAATACTCAATAGTAAGTTCGTACCGAGTTTCATTGATGTGTGATTTATAGACGAAAGTAAAGCAAAAAACTGGTGTTCTTGATGTAGTGCCACGCACCTCGCGGGTAGGAGGGTAAAAAATACTTTTCGACCTATTCTCGTACCTACCAAATATACAAAAAAAATTTCATTAAAATCGGTCCAGCCGTTTCGGAGGAGTTCAAACACTAACACCGTGACACGAGATTTTTTTTAAGATTAAACGAAGGCTTACTCTTGCCAAGAGGTGTTACTTTGAGCTAAGTAGGCAATTGAGAAGAAGAGCTCTATCCCGACGAAAAAAACTAACGATCTATAGTATATGTTAATAATCCAGCCCGCCTTCTATTGGACGTAGAGCAGTTCTGATGAAAGGATTTTTGGAGCGTTTGAGACGAAAATCCTTCTTAAGATCTTTGGTCCAATCTGCGTTAATTGCAAGTACCAAATTTGATGGAACAATAAGAGAAATTTGAAATGAGAGAAATTTGAGCTGAAAATAATCCCAAACCAATTAATTTTGGGAGTGATTCTGAGCTAAGTCATAATCTTCTTGATATCAAGCCCTAATGTTATTGTTTATAAAAAATTAATACACTTTTATACTAACAGGAACAACAACCAATTGAGAATTACATCGTTCGGTTGATTTCAGTAGGTTAAGCTTTTTGCTTGCTGGGCTTAGAATGCCAAACAAGAATAACTTTTAAAGCTTTAGTAGACAAATTTTTAAACGTTTCAAAAACTAAATATCAAAGTTAAGTACATCATTGTGCAAAAACCAACATTATGTCTTAAATTTTAAATTAAAACTTTTGAAAAACAATGCAATGGCTTTTGCTATATTCTTATTTGAATTAATGACTTTTAAAAGTGAAAATAAATCTTGAATAAATTTATTGTAAGATTTCCTTAAAATTTCAAATAAGAAAAAATTGCTTTAAAAATTTTCTTTAAAATTTTGCAAAAAATTATAATTCAGAATTATATATAAACCCTTAAAAAACATATTAAAATTTCTTCGTAATAATTTAAATGAAAATAAAATAAAGCGTTAATCTTTACCAGGAAGACCATTAAAATTGAGACTGCTTCGCTGTGAGTTCTATTCAAACCATCACTTTTGCCAAGTAAGCAAAATCATTTCTAGTTCCCCAAAATTAAAAGATGGTATCGTCACATAGCATGTTATAAAAAAAATTTTCAAAGAGTTAAAACTCTCAAAAAATATGAATTATTATATACATACTTATGTGTTTTTGTGGAACATGCGCAACGAAGGATCTCTTACTCTCTCACTCTCATTCCAGTCTCTCGGTAAAGCAGCTTTCTGTGGATGAACAATAAAATTTTTAACCAACAGATGTTAAAATAATGCCTTCTTGATGCAAAGTCCTGCAACGCATAACAACGCATAACAAAGCATTAGAATATACTTCACTCTGTGTTGAGTCGCTCACTCTCACAAGCAACCACTGAGTCATCTTCAACGACACAGCATCCTGACTGCGTATCAACCAGCTCCTGTGGGAGCGCTTTTATCAGAAAAGCTCTAATTTTTCCATTTATCACTGCCACCCTTTTCTCCCCATTTAATACTAGCAGCAGCTGTCATGTTCTCTCTTACAGCAGCGCAATTCATGCAGCTTTGCATATAGCTTTTGCCAACTTTTTGCAAACTCGCTTTTCAACGCAGGACACACGACAGGATAATTCAGTTCAACTTCAGCGCACAACGAGTTCAGTTTTGCCAGTAAAAATCGTCGGGTTTCGTTTGCTTAATTGTTAGTGAATCTATTAGAAAAAAAAAAAAAAAAACAAAAGCCAAAAGAAAAAAAATAACATTTCTGTGTTGGTACGCGTGTGATTGTCTGTGTTGCTTTGTGTGCTGCAAGTATACATAACTGAGCATTATAAAAACGGGCATAAAAATTCTACTTTTTCCAACAAATATAGTGTAAAAATTATAAAATTTTAGTAATATACTAAGAAAAACACAAAAAATTAAATAATCCTTGAAATTTTTGTGTGGGATTTTTGTGAGTGGATTTTTACGAAAACTTGCTAGTCCGAACGTAGATATATTCTGTGTATCCGCTGTACGTGCGTGTCTCTGACACTTCCTCGGCTCAGTTGATTTTCGTTAGCATCGTAAGCATCTCGTATTTTTATCGCATCCTCGCAGAGACGCGTCAGCAAAAAACAAAAAACAAAAACAAAAAAAAAACCAAGAAAAAACAGAAAAGTGCCAGGATAATCGTGCACGTAGTTCTTTGTCTGTAACAGTTCTTAGAAGTTTTTAACACAAGCAGCTGCAGAGGTAAATTGAAACAGAAAAATACTGAAATTTAGTCGTGCTTTCTATAATTTTACATAATTTATTTAGAGTCCTTTAATTTGTCTTCTTTACATACATTTCATTATTATTATGTTAACCATCTGACTTAAACATAATTAATTTACAATAAATTCCACCGAACTTTCTAAATTTCTGTTTCAAATAAATTAATACAGTTCATGTTCAGTTTCATTGTTCTTGTGTGTTTGCAGAATATCTTCTCAAGGATTTTGCTATTTAAAGGTCAGCGCATCTGTAGATGTCGCAATGAATGAATGAATGGCATTTCAATTATTTTTGATGACACTTTAATTAAGTCGCAGACTTTTACACACGTCACATGCAAATTAACATAATAGCGTTTCATTTTGAAATAACGTTAACGCAGGGTTGTTTGATATAAAAATCTTGCTGTTTTAACGAATTAATTAAATAAAATATAAAAATAAAATATATAAATTTAAATATAAATATAAATATAAAATATAAATATAAAAATTTCTCTCTTTTGAAAAATTCTATGGCATTAAAAAAAATAACAAGAAATACAAATATTAACTTTATAAGCCTTGGTATGCAATCGAAAACTCGCACTGATTACAATAAAACATATAATTTAAAGTCTTTCAATATTTATTTTTTATATCATCATTTCAAAATTTTCAAAAAGTATTATTTTTAAAGTTATGACATTGGAACCAATTTTTTTAAGTCACCGAAGTAATTGTTTGCATAAAATTTAAATTATTTTTGGTCGGTTGAAATGATGTTTAGTATTATTGAGATTTTTAAGTAATTGATTCACTAAAAAAGACTTGAAATAATTTTTAATGCAGAATTAATTTTTGCTAAATCAAACAAAACAGGGCTTAAAAGTAAAAGCAGATTCAAGATTTTTGTTCTTGGGGGTCACAGCAGCTAGCAAAGTTTTTCGAAATTTTTAAATTTTTAGCTCAAAAAGTTTTAACTTGAAAGCAATATCGATGCATCATCTATAAAATTGTTTGATGTTATCCTCGAAAAACTTATAGGTATATTTAAAAAGTGCAATATATGAAAATGAAAAAAAAAACCAACTTTGACTGATGGGTGCGAACAGTATTTAAGGCTAAATTGACATCAAAACTAATTTTCTGATCATTTTTGCAAAATTTATTATGAACCCAGGGGCAATCTTCATACTCTGTTAATTGACCTCTAGACTATATCAATACTCAATAAAATCCCCATCAGCTTCAATACCAGACTTAATTCGGAGTCGGAAACGATTTCATCCCGAATCAAATGATCTTTGTTCATATTGGTGATTGTTGTTGTTATAGCATCCTCCAGTAACGATTATAGTGTTTTATGGGAATGTATATTGGTCAGTAGCACAACTATCCCTCATACGTAATAATCGAAGTTCCCATGAGTTCCCACGTACTATTAATAGACTACTAGTAAACCTGTTGCCCGAATTCGAGCAATTCAACAAAAATTAAATGTAAGAAATATTATAGACGTTTAATATATCATATTCTATTCAAGAAGCTTTTTTCCTCAATACCGATATATTAGTCTCAATAATGATATTAAAGATAAATATCGGAATGCTTTGACTTAAAACGTATGATCTGACACTAAATTTTTAAATGTAACTGTCAAAATACCAAGACGGACTTACTCTAATATTACTCCTAAGACAAACATTATTACTATTCGAAAACATCGCAGCTTAACTTTTCAAGCTATAAAACATAACTAATTTTAATAAAAACGATGTAAGAAAAACAAATTTAGACATAATATAATAATAAGATATAATTAAGAAATTAATAACAAATACTTACAGAACATCGATTTATAGCTCATTTTGATGAAAAAACACCCAAAAAATCAAAAACATTTTTTTGTTTTTGAAAACCGTTAAAATTTGACTGAGTTGTTTGCTCGGAAAATGGAATTTTTGAATTTAAAACTGCATTTTTCGGACATTGACATTTGAGGAATGCATACAAGATAATTTTAGTTAAAAATTTTTAGTTTTGAAAAAAATTCAAATTCGATCGACTCATAAGCTCTTCTCAAACTAAATTTCGAATCGATTAAAAAGCGGGCTTTTGTACAAAAATGTTATTTCTGTTTTAAAAGGTTGGGAACCCCCTGAAGTGAAATCACAATTTTTAAAAATGGTTTGCACATCTACAGCCTAAACCAAATTTAATGACATCTGAATCGATAAAATCGGTTCATTGGTCTGGAAGGAGTTGAAGTCACAAAAAAAACCTTAGCCTATTAATTATATAAATAGATAGGCAGGATAATTAAAACAGATTCGTGGCTATAACTCTTAATTGGTTGTAGCTATAATGAAATTTTTTTTTCAAATATATTGGTTTTGAAGCTTGCTGAAGATTTAAAAAATATCAGAACAACATTTTTAAAAAAAAAAATTTCGAGCAAAAAATCATAGGGGGTAGCCTTGTTTATTCGATGACACATAGTATCTATAATTCTTTCGGTCAAAAAAAAAAACAAATTCGTCTTAAATAAACTATATATAATGAAATATGTATATATATATATATTTTTTAGAGAAAACAGACTTATTTTTTAATTCATAACTCAGTCAAAAACAAACATTTTTCCAAAATTATTTTAGAGAATTGAAAAATGACAAGAAAAAAAATTAAAAAAAAATATATTTTTCACTCCAACATGGTTTTATAGAGCTTCAAACTGGCGGCAGAGAAAAAAACGGGGCCTCGTGGTTGCAGCGCTGGCAGTCACAAAAATTGTCCGATCTGGAAATAAATGGATCATATTATAAATTGGTTATCATATAACAGTAGCTTTTTTTAAATTTTTTTTTTTTCAATTTTTGGTGATGTTCCAAATTTGAAAGTGTGTTATTTCGAAAAAATATATTGACTTTAAAAATTCATAAAAAATCCAAAAAAAAATTAAAAAAGAAGCTCGTGTCATACGATAGTGAATCAAGTTAAAAAAAAAAAGAAAATTACGTCAAAAAATTAACCCGATAGTGCCGCAATCAGTATGAAAAACATGGTTTCGAGATAAACGCGTTCAAAGTTTGTACGTAGGAACAGCTGCCATACATAGGTAGTGCGAAAATTAAAAATGTGCTCTCACTAATCCGGCTGTAACTTTAAACATTTGTAAAATACAAAATTATAAAAAAAAGTCCAATTAAAAAAACGGCAAATGTCATGTTCCCCTTTAATTCGGATATTCATTGAATTTCTGACAAAATTTTGCGATGAGTATTTCATGGTTTTGAGGTCTTTCAGCGTTTTGATCAAGCCTTTGTCTCATTGGCAAAATTTCGATAATTAAAGAATAATTCTTACATCTTGATTGCCAAGAATTTGTTGGCATCTTAAAAAATGTAAGCTATCACCAATAGGGATGTCGATTCTGAACCCATTCTTGAAGTCTAGGATTTCAGCAGTTAAAATAGTCCGGATATATCTTAACGAATAAAGAATCTCGCAGCGAGATGTTATTGAAGGTCTAACAGTATTTGAAAATAAATAAATCAGAATTTTTAATGCTTAATTGAAAAATGTTTACAGAGATAATAGTTTAACAACTCTTAAAATTTCATACTTTTTACTTCATATTTACACATAGAAGGCTTCAGTTATTTTTTAAAAAGTTTTGTTTGAATGAAAAATTAAGCAAAATAATCAAGCGTATAATTCGAAGAACCTGTGTAAATGACAAATACTTAAATATTATATGGTTTTTCAAAGAAGTAATCTAGAAGAACAAATCTTTTTTTAACTTAAGAAAGAATAGCATTTTCGGATAGCAATTTTTTGAGGCGTTTTTTCCTTACAGTGCAAAAAAATGTTTACAACAAGTTTACAAAAGTAGTTGTTCCAAAATAATTTCAACAATTTGGAGTTTATAACATTACAATAATACTAATGTACAGTTCATTAAAAAGAGTTGTAAGAATCCTACACTGAGAAAAAAACACATACCTTGCTCCGGTAAAAAATTTCTCTATTTTTGATAAAGCAATTTTCTCTTTTTCAAATAAAATTTTCTTCAATTAGAATAAATTTTCACATTTTCGTAGAAATATTTCTTTACTTCTAGGAAATGGAAACATTTCAATGTCTCTAATAATGATAAGTATTTTTCTCGCACAAAAAATTTCTCATTTATAGAGAAATTTTATTGAAAATGAAAAACTTTTCTTATATTTTGATGAAAAATTCACTATGAGAAGTATATTCTTCAATAAAAACAAATATTTTCTCAAAAAAAAAAATATTTTTCTCTAAAAATGATATATTTTTCTATTTCATGGTAGCTTTTTATCATTTTTAGAGAATTTTTAGTATCGCAATTAGAGAATAGCATTCTCTGGAGCAAAGTCTATACCATTTTTCTCTAAATATGATGCCTTTTTTATCATATTCCGAGACACTTTTTTCTGAGTGTAATAGTATACTTATTACCAAGAATTTAATAATTGTTTAAAATAAAACTTTTACAGCACTTTTTTCCAATTGCAAAGTTACTATTGCAGAAGGCTTATTAACAGCAAATTTTTGCCAATTGAATAGTAAACGCTTACATTAATATAGCAGTAAGGAATATTTTTCCATGGATTCCCTTTTGGTTATTCTATAAATATTTGTTATTTTTTTCCCAACAATCTTGCAAGCTTTTTCCAAGCTCAATGCTTACGCATTAAAGGTTACTACAAGCTTATTCCAAGTTTGTTTATCTTATTTGGTATTTAAAAAAAATTGTATTAGAAGAAAATAAGATATCTATACTTATGATTATAATTTATTAGTGAATTGTTATAATTTTCAATCCGCTGGAAGCTTTGAGTGCAGAATTTTTTGAACTGTTGAAGTTAAAAGACCAAAAATTCTGCTTTTTTCTCTTTTTAAGGAGAATATTTTCGAGAACACTATTTAATTTTTCGTTTAAATTCATTTTTTTATTTGTTGTGAACGAAGGATTTCAGGTGTCAAACCTATTCTGTCAAGTTTACCTGGGTTCGAAAATGGGCTGCTAGATAAGTCGGAAATATAGAGAAATCTAGTGAAACAAGTAAAGAATGTTCTACGTGTGTAGAAAAACTATATCAAGATGAAAATTTGAATTTGAGGCAAGTGCTATGCCTAGACCTCAAACAATTCAAGTTATTTAATCAATCCAATCAACAAGCTTTTCTACCATCAACTACAAATTCCAAAGTCATAAATATTGATGCATTTTTAATTTCAGTTGATTAGAAATGAGAAAAGATTTAAAGAAAGTTAAGCGCGTAGAAGAATGGCCTGGCAGGGTTTCGAACCCGGGACCACTGAGTTGGCAGTCAAGCACGCTTACTTTTTGAAAAAACTTCAAATTTCTATTTCATTTTTATGGACTTGTCATTTTAGTAAATGACAATATCAATCAAATGTCCTCCACAGTAGGTTTGGCATAGTTTTCGAAAATTTTTGTGCTCAACTCGGGCAATAGCTCGACCATGACTTGACAAATTTACGCAAACACCATTTTTTGCATAGCCTTAAAAAATAAGTCCAGAGGCGTCAAATTGCTGAAAATTTCTGTTGCAACAAAGCCCTAATTGGTGCTGTGATGCAGCTTGAGGCTCGATCTTGTTGAAACCACATATCGTTCAGATCCATAGCTTCAGTTTTGGGCACAAAAAAAGTCATTTAACATACTGCCATAGTGATCAGAACTGACTGTTGCTTCCTGATTGTTTTTAAAAATAAACCAACGCATACCACCAGACCATAATGCACAATAGTCACTTTTTAAAGATGAAATGTCTTCTTGACAATAGCTTGGGGTTTTTTATCTCATTGCTCATGAAAATTTGGTTTGAAAAACCAGTATATAAGGCTGATAGTGCTGATAGTTCTATTACCCTTCATGCTGATAGGCTTATAGTTCATCGTTTATTATGTGCTGTCATGACAGGCATACTTCAATTCAATTCGCAACTCATATTTTTGATTGATCCACTTTCTTTACATTTCCTTACTACATTGCAATTATACAAACCCTTATTTTGATAACAATAACTGCAAAATACCAAGGCTGCACTTGCCGAAATGATAAGATGACATAGCTTAATTATATTCGTCTAAAAAATATAAGATGCTCAATAGTAAAAGTTTCATCGAAATCTGTTCATTGGTTTTGGAGTTTATACCGAACATAACAGAGAAAGTTCCATCAAATCTTATTATTTTTTATATTAGTTTGAACAGTATTAAAGACTGTGCTTGAAATAACTGTCCTTTTGTTTTTTTTTTTTTTATTGTAAAAAAACCAATAAGGTGCTTCATGTCACTTCGTAAGTGCTCGTAAGCTCGTATGGCGTTAAAACTTACAAAACGTCAAAAATATTTCTAAGCACATTAAGTTACGAATATTTTTCAACTTTATAGTCGATACACATTGACTGCAACCTGCGACGAACAACAAGCGTCAAAAAATAGAACGCATGTCTTCTTATGTAAGTGTAATTTTTGCCTGCAGCACGACAAAGAGAGGATTCGACGACAAATGTTGCAGCCGCAGACTTCAATCTATTCCTAATTTGACAGCCGACAAAAGAGTACTCTGAAGTTTGTCTACATTTTTATTTTAATTATATTCAAGCTAGCTGTGCGTTTTCCATTGTGTGAGTCTTGTGATTATTATTTTGTTTTAAAGTAAGTTTATAAAGTAAATAAAATTTATCAGAAACACAGCAATACAGAGTGTTGCTGTTGCGTTCATTATAATCAAGTCGTCGAGAACACTGCGACAATTCTCTCTGACGACTAGTTTTCGTTTTGTCGGTGGACGCATGTTGCAGTCGCAAATAAGTTTTCGTAAAATTGCTTTAGTTGTCAAAACAAAATAAATATTTTCATTTGAAAATTTTATATCATTGAAAATTCAAGGAATTATTTTTTTTATTTTGTATTTTTATTAATATAATCGGCTGAATAGTCTTCAAAATCACTTATATCATCACCTCAAGTGGAGAACCTTCCAGAAAGAAATCAAAAAAGCTACGCTGCCCAGAAGTCAGTTCACCATATTATTGTCAGTTCGCAGAGATATTGCTGCAGACTCCTACATTTGATTGCCATCAGGTGTTCTTCAACAGAAGTCATGGGTCTGGCTGAGTTTTCTTGTTTAAACATGAATATAGTTTAAATTTAAAATGTTCTACCAGACCTTTCGACCAAGAAATCAAAACTCTTGATAGGGAGTAGCACTCAATGCAATATGGTATCACAGTTGGCCTTGGCAAAATTACCCAAGGTACTGATGGAGCTACGAACAAATCAGCTGTATGTTTCTGTACAGGCATTATCTTTATAAGCTCATGCTTTAGGGTAAAGACCAAGAAGAACTAAAGGATTTTGAACCCTTAGCACTTTTAACTTATTTTCATTTGATTATGGTTCATCCTAATTGTTATGCTTACGAGATTTGTGGGAGTAAATGAAGGAATTTAAAAAGTTCTCAGTTCCATGCTAACTTTCTTAAATGTTTCCACTGTTGAGCCAATCACAATATTGGAACCCTTATCTTTTCTTTTCGATAACTTAAACTCTCAAATTATGCTACTGTTCCAAAGCAGTACAAGTTCTTTGTAAGTTACATTGTTTCTCAAATGAGGCTTTGGGGAACCTAAACGTTTCCTAAGCGCTTTCCTGCTATACGGAGTTAGGTTAACTTACCATTTACAGATAGCACTTTATCTTAAACATGTAGAATTTTTCTCTAAACTCCAAGCCATAAGACAAGCTCAGTTTTGTGCCGGCAAATCTGAAAGGTTATTTGGATATTTTTTGCTTTGCTGAGGGATTTCTACTCTTACAGCTCCTGGTTAAGCAATACCTAGCATGGCTTCCAAAAAGTTTACTCTAAACGGTATGGCCGGAAGTGTGGGAAATCTTTATAAAGATGTATGAAACAAATAACAGAATTTAAGGTTACGGATATAACCATTACAATATTACCCATCTTAAATATCACGACAAGATTCAAAAGTTTTAGTTCATTTCAAATAGCTAATAAACGTTTTCGACGAACAAATTTTCGCTACATTACATTTGGAGAGGAATTTAACTTTAACTAGCGCTTTGTGCTTCATCGCTACCTGAGTGCTCAATCACACGGAATGAGAATTTTACAAAAAAAAAAAAACTACGAAAGTTCTAAAAGTTCCTTGATGTCAACTTCAAATACGAAGAATACGATTTACGATATACGAAAACTTACAATATGACATGAATCACCTTAATGATGTTTTTTTAAAAATTCAGTTTATTATTAAGTAAAGATTACAAAATAAATTAAAATTTTATATACACTGAAAAAAATACACTTAAAAAAAATTATGCACTTTTTGATTAAGGTCCTCCATTAGGTTTTTTACCGACCTTTCGTTGACCTTAGTGTATGCCCAACGCCATTTACGTCAAAATATTTCAATGTTTTTCGCAGTTTGTTTGGTCTTCTTAAGATTTATTTTTATTAAAGCCCAATATCTTTCGATTGGACGAAGTTCGCGGCAATTCGGAGGACTGGCTTCTCTCGGTACTACAGTGATATTATTGTCTTGGTACCCGTCCATCGTTCTCTGGGCGTAGTGACATGTTGCTAGGTCAGGCCAAAATAGTACTGAGCCTTGGTGCTGACGTATAAAAGGCAGCAAACGCCGCTGCAGACACGCTCTTATGTAAATTTTAGTACGCTCTTATGTAAATTTTTAGTGCGATCTGTCACAAATTCCTTACTTTCAAGGCCCCATTTGCAAATGGCCTACTTTGAAGGCCCCATTTGCAAATGGCCTGTCACACCATGTATTTCTTTGGAAATTTGGTTTTTTTTTCGGTGGTGAATTTAGAGGATGCTCCACCCCTTCTAACCGCAGTATAAAATCCGTGTCCAGGTAACTGCTTGAAATCCGCTTTGCAGTACGTTTCATCGTCCATGATCACGCAATCAAATTTGCGCAGGTAATCGCGATACAGTTTTCGAGCCCTCCTCTTGGCTTCGGTGTCCTTTTCTTCTGACCTATCAGGTACTTTTTAGTACTTTAAAGCTCCTTAGGTTGTACAATTTTTTAATCCGTTGAACACTTGACTTCGATGTTCAATTTTTCCTATAAATTTACCAAAAAAAATTTCAATAAAATATGTATTATACATTAAAATAAAAGCTTGAAATAAAAGCATAAAATAAAGACACTTTGTTTAAAGTACCTTTTTTGCAATAAACATGAATGTTTATGACAATTGGTTTTAGGCACAAGCATACACGCGCACATAAACTCACTTATATACAATAGTCAACCACACAATCATGCAACTCACACATTGTGGCCGCGATTTCTCACATACTGGCACGTGAGTACCGCAATCATGCAAAGACCACTAAACTTAATTAACCTCAAATCAAAATCCTTCTAAATGACCAAAGCTCAGCGCATCCTGTTGGCACGATTTGGCCAACCACAAAACAAAAAAAAAAAAAAAGGACAACAACAGCAGCGCGTCAACAATGTCAAATAACTATCAATCAACAAAATGTATAGACACAGGCAGAACATTGGAGGGCGGAACGGAAATAAAGCCAGACACATAAGTTCAAATTGACGATCCGAAACATGAACCGTGACTGAGGCCTGCAATAAAAATGAGAAACAATTGCAAATTACAAAGCAATTCAAATAACAACAACAGCAGCAACATCAATAAAAACAAAATAGCTATGAAAAAAAAAACGATGTCAAACTGACGGGCAATAAAAATGCCAGCGACATTTTTTTGGCACTTCGTGCTAACAAGTTTTTCTAGGGTGTGGTAGGTAAGGCAGAATGGCATTGCCTACTATTTTAGACAGTATAGAAGCGTGTGTGAGGAGGATGTGTGGGGGGAGTATGCTTGTGAGACTGTGGTAGCCACAAATTTGATTGCTCTAGGGAAAAAGTTGCAAGTTAGTTATATGAAAAATAATTTTTTCTTGGCTAGAAGTTTGCTAAAATAAGTTTTTTCGTTTGCTATTAATACAAAAAAAAATAATTGCACTACACCATTTTCTTTTATTCGGAGAAAAGAAAACATTGTTAAGTTATGATAAGCTGTATTAATAAAATTTCTAACAATGCACATATTTTGTAAGCAACAACTTAAAATTTTAAACTCATAGCAAACATTGTATTGATGAAGTATGCGTTCGGTTTTGATATCATAAAAGTCAAATTTACCAAAATTATTCATGAGTAACAAAAACCAAAGTTTGTGATGAAAACATTTTTTTTTAATTAAATTATTAATTGTATTTTTTGGCATTAAGCTCAAAATATTATTATTAAAAAAGACGTTCTTTAAGAATTATAAAATATATTTATTAAATTATTTTATATAAAATTAAAGGTACTCAAAATGTAACAAAAAATTCGTCAAAATTCCTTCTGTTCAATTTTGGCCAACATTTTGTTTTTTTTTTTTATTTTCCCCCACCTACCATTTTCATCTCTTTGTTCTTGCTGCAATGCGCTACCAGAGCACACAAATCAAACTGACCCTTGCATGAACGTTCTTTCGACTGTTCCTATTTATGTCAGCAAATATTTTTTTTCTTATGATTTATCGTTTTAAATTTCCGGTTATTGATGTTGCCACAAGTTGGTGTTTTGGGTATTGCATTGTTCCTAAGATTAGGTTACTGGCTTCGAAAAGTATGGGGCTCAAATTGAAATCTTATTTAAAAAAACTTTAATGTCGTATAAACATAACATGTTACTTAGCACGGCTGTAGAGTTTGCTAGGAATTCTCAGGGTAGAGACTTTGGAAGTTGATGCTTAGCCGAGTGTGCTGACTTGTGGTGCGTCTAGCACTCGACTGTCCTTGGTTAAAATCCCGGCAAGATCAAACAATTTTTTTATTATATAAAATATTTTAGGTGATTTTTGAGCAAACTGAAACAGAATTAGAATTTCAATTATTAAAATAAAATATTTGATACTCATCAATTATTATAATATACTGAGATATCGATAACGATAATAAAAATATATCAAAATACATTTAAAAACTATTAAGAAGACAGAAATTTGAACAAAAATTAAAAAATATTTCAAGATCAAACAATTTTTTTATTATATAAAATTTTTTTTTTTTTTTTTCAAATAATAAAATGTAGGTAATTTTTGAGCAAACAGTTACTGAAACAGAATTAGAATTTCAATTATTAAAATAAAATATTTGATACTTATCAATTTTTAAATTAAAATTTTTGATACTAGCTTGGATTCGAACCCACGACCTACGAATGACAGTCTAGCACACTTCCACCAATTTGAACAAAAATTCAAAACTATTTCACCAAAATTCAAAAAATAGCACCAAAATACTTTCAAACGTTCATTCAACACAGAAAACTGTTAACTTAAACGCAAATCATTCAACCTAACAGTGTTTTGAAATAACAGTCGCTGAATGTTAATTTTACAATTGAAATTTTTCTGAGTGTATATTAGAGTGGGTCGGCCTCCATACAAAAAAAAAAGTCTGAAAAAAACCACCATCTATTTTAAAGTTGACCTCGAGAGGATTCCGAAAACGAAAAATTTTTTTTTGGGCCACCGGAAAAACAGCCAAAATGGTCTTTTTTGCATAACTTAAGCATTACAGGTTTTTATTTTTTGTAATTTGGTATTTCGCGATTTAAATATCAAAGCACAGTTATATAATATTCATAATTGAAACATTTTCTTTTGAAAAGTGTATATTAAAATTTTTAAAAAAAATTATTTTCCATCGAAAAATATAATTTATAAAAAGGATTCAAGAGTGAAACATGAGTGACAATTTTTATTGATTAGTTGGATTATCTTGAAAAATAATTGGCCGGAACAATTTATGTCTCGGATTTACTTTTCATATAAGATTTCTGTATTTTGTATTTTTTAAATCAAGCAGAAAGAAGGAAAGAAACGTGAGTGACTTTTAATTTTTTTTCCAATTATTTTTGTATTAGAAATGAAAAAAGATGATGAAAACATCAAGAAGAAGTGAAAGCCGACCCTTAAAGAACGTATGAAGAAAAAAAAAATAGATAGAAATTATAGTTAAATCCGTATTCATCCGGAAAAAATCAGGAAAAAAACTTAGCAAAGATCTAAGTTAATCACTATTTTAAGGCGTTTCCTCAACGGAATTTTTCATTGGCCAGTCATATAGTCAAATTTGGCACGGTCTATGGTTTTTAATGAGCGTAAGGATCAACGAATAAGGCAGATACAGATTCGAATGCAGAACTGGAATAAATTTTGTTAAAATGATATACATATTTCTGGAATAGCTTTTGTGTGGTTTTTATACCATGAATTATTTTTTTTTACTTTATTATGCTTTACATAATTCAAAAAAAAAAAACAAAATGGCGATTTCAGCCCTTGAATGGACTTTGACCGAGCTTCTAATGATCAATTGACCGAGAACTGAACCTACATGTCTTATGCCGACTCCGAACGGCTTAAGTTCATGTTCTCAAGAAGCTTTACATGACATTATTTACTCTCTGAGGATTGCCATTGTCTGCAATGAGAGGTGGTGAGCGATCAGAAAAATTTGTTATTGAAAAAAACTTTTCGCCGCGGCTGGGGATCGAACCCGGGCTCCGAGCATGCTAAGCCACACACTTTACCTGCATGCCACGGTCATCACAACCGCTTTACATAATCCACTTTCCATAAAAATTAAGAAAAAAAATTTTTTTTTGCAAAATATGCTAAAAAAAGTTCACAAGATTAACCACGATGCATAAAAAAGACAATTAAAATTGTTTTGAAACGTGAGTGACACCGACTTGAAACATGAGTGACAAAATGAGTGACTGTCTGAAAAAATCTTGAAATTTTGAGAAAAAACTTAATTTGTTCCTGCACTCAATTTCGTTACGGAAAATTAATTTATTCCTTATATTAACTCAAACAATTCGCAGATTTTTAGCAATTTGTTAGAAAAACTCTAAAAATGCAAATCGTCCGGAAACGTGAGTTACCATTTAATTACCATTTAAAGATAATTTTTTCGAAATGTGTAAGCATATATAAAACCTTTTGCATGAACTTATAATAGTCAGCCAAAGACTTTTTGTACCCATATAATTTTATATTAAAAGCTTTTATAGTAAATGGAGAAAAATTCATGTTTACTGCTATGACTGAAACGTGAGTGACACTGGATTTGCCGAAGTGCTTTTCAATACATTTTAACAAACTATTCCCAGTGGGCCCAGGACTTTGAAGCGCTACTAGCAGGCCTTCATATCGATTTTGAAGACCTTCCACACTCATATCCAAGCCCATAAACTTTTTTATATGAAACGAGCAAATTTTCTAGGCCTTCCTCTGTCGTGACTCTAAATAGGATAGAAGCACTTCTTCAGAATGGCTAAAAGAAGAGGTAAACAAAAAAATATAGAAAACATATTTTTTTTTTAAACCTTTTCCTGTTTATTATATATTCTATGATTCTATCTTCTCTCCTATGTTTTTCTTTAAATCAAATTAATTTCAATCTATAATCTTTGATATGGCAGTAAGAAGGGCCATTATTGTGTCATATTTTTAAACTGATATATATTCTAACTTTAAACGAAAAAGTTGCCCTGAAGTATAAGAAAAGTCAGTTTTTGAAGGGAAAAATGGTTTGTTGTGCTGCCTTTTGTGCAGAAAAAGAAGGCCTTTAAGTAGTGTTCATAAGAGCAGTGAGGAAAACATGTGTTTTGACTTCAAAAGTAGCAGTATTTGCAGGCCTTCGTATGAAGAGCGCTGGTTTAATTGCCTACCGGGTTTTAAATGAAAAAACACAAAAAGCTTTATTTAAAATAACTTCTGTTTTTAAATAGGTTTTTAAATTGTGATCCACAAAATATTATCAAGAAAATGAAACACTCAAAATAAAAAAATTTCAGTCTTAAAAGATATATGTCGTCACCTTAATATAGAAGGGATGTAACTAATAATTTTTCGAAATCGGGTTTTTTGCATTTGCTATAAGAATAGTCTCAATGAAACCAAAACAACTGAAATCTGATTTTAAATACTGAATTTATTGGCGATTTTCATTACAATCTGCTTTAAATAATTTTTAATTACATAACATTTTAAGGAGTTTTTAAGATTTTTTTTCTTCCAGTAATATTATGTGTTACGTCCTTTCTATATTAGGCTAACGGTATCTTTAAATTGTGTAGTTAAATATATGTTGGTGTAAAATTATTTTATTATTCCTACTGAAATATCAATTTTAATAGGCACAAATGTAATTGTGAAAAGCAATAATTATTGTGTGGAAAAAGCATATTATATTATTATCATATCTTCGCTTAACTTTTTTTTTTGTCTACTTGTTATATTCCTTTAAAAATTAAATTGAAGTTTTTAATTAATATAAACAATTCTTTTATATTAATTTCTCTGACAACATGTATCTTGGCAACGCAATCCTGTAAAGATTTTTTTATTTTTTTTTTTTAAACAAAACTACTTTATCAACAAGAACAGTAATTAAGAAGTTTCAAGCTAAAAGTTTGGAAAGAAAAAACAATATTTAATTGAATCTTCTCTCAGAGCTTTTGTGAACATTTAACAATTCAATAGCAATCAAGAATATTTGTACAAACCGGAAGTGACTGACTGCAAATGCTGTATTTCATGTAAAACTGAAAATATTTGATTTTCTTGATTACTCCAAGTGTTGCTGGAAATTTTTGCCGGAGTTTTTGTTGCTGCGCTTGATTGCTTTTAATTGATGTTCTGTGAATAATTATAAAATGCAGTAGTTGTTTGTATTGTTAGAATATTTAAAATGCAATTGTTTTCAATGTGTACGAGTATGTATATGTGTGGGGAATGGAGAAACTTTGATTGAGCGGTTTTGTGTTGCATGCTGTTAAAAGCAAAACTTGTAATTGAGTAGTTGTGTAATTTATTGGAAAATTTGAATATTAAAATTTTGTTTTTTTATTAAAATATTAAATAGTTAAGGAGAAATTTTCATGAAAGTCGACAAAAATCTGCAAAAAGTTTTTTGCATTTATCTATGATTTGCAGAATATGTTTTCAAAACGGTTTCACCGAAAACCATAAACGATAAGCCATTTTTTATATATGTGTGTTTTACAGGGTATTCCAAACTAAAGGGACAATAATGCAAGGAAGATTTCCCGTTATGTTCATGAGCAAAAAATTATATAGGTGGTGGTGTTCCTTGTGTGTTTCGGTTTGTAAGCTACAGTATTCAAAATGGCTTAAGTCAAATACATGTACCTCAGAAAGGACCTTAAAATGATTTACGGAACATCTAGAGGTCAAAAATTTTTGTATTTAATTTTTATTTTTTCAAAAGAGGTCAAACTTTTAGAAAATTTAAGCTAAACTTAGTATTTTAACATTTTTTTAATGTTAATCGTTCTAATGTACATACACTGAGGCGAATGAGTGTATTATTATTAACTAGTAAACCTGTTGCCTGAATTCGAGCAATTCAATAAAAATTTAGTGTTAGAAACATTATAGATGTTTAATATATGATATTCTATTCAAGAAGTTATTATACTCAATAACGATATATTCAGTCTCAATAATGATATAAAAGATCATTATCTGAATGGTTTGACTTGAAACGCACGATCTGACACTAAATTTTTAATGTAACTGTCAAAATACGAAGACGGACTTACACTTATATTACTAATGAGACAAACATTATTACTATTCGAAAACATCACAGCTTAACTCTTCCAGCTATAAAACATAACTAATTTAAAAAAAAACCGCAGTGAAAAAAAAAATTTAAGACATAATCCTAAGAGATATTTCAGAAATTAATAAAAGGTACTTACAGAACACTTACAACATCGATTTATAACACCTTTAGATGAAAAAACGCCAAAAAACCCAACAAAATTTTTTTTTTGAAAACCGTTAAAATTTGACTGAGCTTTGAGTTTGCTCGGAAAGTGGAATTTTTGATTTTGGAACTGCATTTTTCGGACAATTGACATCAGAGGAATGCATAAAAGATAATTTTGGTTAAAAATTTTTAGTTTTGGAAAAAAATTCAAATTCGATCAATTCATAAGCTCTTTTCAAACTAAATTTAAAATCGATAAAATAACGGATTTTTGTACAAAACTTTTATTTCTGTTTTAAATGGTTGGGAACCCCCTGAAGTGAAATCACAATTTTTAAAAGTGGTTTAATGACATCTAAATCGATAGAATCGGTCCATTGGTCTGGGAGGAGTTGAAGTCACAAAAAAAACCTTAGCCTATTAATTATATAGATAAGCAAGATGATTAAAACAGATTCGTGGCTATAACTTTTAATTGGTTGTAGCTATAATGCAAATTTTTTCAAATATATTGTTTTTGAAGCTTGTTGAAGATTTAAAAAATATAAGAACAACATTTTAAAAAAAATAAATTTCGAGCAAAAAACCATAGGGGGTAGCCTTGTTTTTTCGATGACACATAGTATTTATTAATTTTTCTGTCAAACAAAAACAAATTCGTCTTAAATAAACTATATATAATGAAAGAAAATAAAAAATGCAAATTTGAAATTTTTTTATTTTTACAACAAAAACAATTTTTAATACATTTTTTGAGGAAACATTCATTTTATTGGACTCTTTTTAAAGGCAATGATTAAAATATAAATAATAAAGTAACGGTAAAAACTTTGTTATTATTTTAAAGTCAATTAATTGCAATTAAATACAAAAAAGAAATAAATGAAATTTTATTAAAAAGTAGCAGAGATATTCGCTTCCAAATACAGAACTTTAAATTTCAGAGAGTTTTTTTCTCTGCCTTGGCGTTTGATAAAAATACACGTTAAACAACTAAAGAAAATATTAAGAAAATTCATTAAAAATACATTTGGCAAGATAATTACCGTAATTGCCAAAACATTTCAAAGAAAATTAAACAAAAATTTAGAAAAACAAAAAAAATTTGAAAACCGTTAAAATTTGACTGAGTCGTTTGCTCGGAAAGTGGAATTTTTGATTTTGGAACTGCATTTTTCGGACAATTGACATCTGAGGAATGCATAAAAGATAATTTTGGTTAAAAATTTTTAGTTTTGAAAAAAATTCAAATTCGATCAACTCATAAGCTCTTCTCAAACTAAATTTCAAATCGATAAAATAACGGATTTTTGTACAAAAATTTTATTTCTGTTTTAAAAGGTTGGGAACCCCCTGAAGTGAAATCACAATTTTTAAAAGTGGTTTGCACATACACAGCCTAAACCTGATTTAATGACATCTAAATCGATAGAATCGGTCCATTGGTCTGGGAGGAGTTGAAGTCACAAAAAAAACCTTAGCCTATTAATTATATAGATTAAATATTTTATATATAAAATCAAATGTTTGTCCCTCTGTCTGTCTGTCTATCTGTCTATCTGTCTGTCTGTCTGTATGTCTGTTCCGTATGGCCTCACGCACCGTTTATCCGATTGAGCTAAAATTTGAACATCGAGTACGTTTAATAAAGAGGAACAACATAGGGGGTGTAAAAAAGTGAGCGCAAGTCTATGGGCGTGGCACTCCATAATAAGTTCTAAATTCCTGCACCGATTTCAATGAAATTTGATATGAAGGTTCGACTGCGCCCGAGATAAAACATAAGCTATAAAAAATTCCTCAGACTTCCGCAAGAGGGCGCTTTAAGAAGGCGCTTAAAGACATAAGAACTCCTAAGCACCTGTATCGATTTTAATGAAGTTTGGTATGAAGGTTTAACTGCGCCCAAGATAAAACATAGGCTATAAAAGATTCCAAAAACTTCCGCAAGAGGGTACTTTAAATAGTGCATTTTTAAGACTCAATAACTCCTAAACGCCTAGACCTGGATTTCAATGAAATTCGGTATGAAGGTTCGACTGCAACCAATTTTAATCATGGGTTAAAAAAGTGGGCGGAAGTATGTAAGTGTAGGTAAAAAAGAGGGCGGAAGTATGTGGGCGTGGCACTCTATAATAACTCCTAAACGCCTAAACCGATTTCAATGAAATTTAGTATGAACGTTCAACGTTCAAAATATAAAAAATTCCAAATACTTCCGTAAGAGGGCGCTTTAAGTAATGCATTTTTAAGACTCGATAACTCCTAAACGCCTCAACCGATTTCAATGAAATTTGGTATGAAGGTTCAACTGTACTCAAGATAAAACATAAAATATAAAAAATTCCAACCGCAAAAGGGCGCTTTAAGTAGTGCATTGTTAAGACTCAATAACTCCTAAATGACTTGACCGATTTTACTTAAATTTGGTACATGAAATAACCTGAACCTGCAACAGAATCGAAGCTATTTAAATTTCAGAAAACTTCCGTGAGAGGGCGCTTTATTCAATCAACTATATTTGGCTCATTCACGTCAAAACGGAAATTACCAATTTTGATGAAACTTGGTAATCATTTGTATCTGTTACTGAAAAAGATCCTTTGCTTTTAAAAATTCTTTCGACAAAAATCAAGGAATGAGCCGAAGGCAAACGATGTCAAGTACCAAAGACTAACGAGTAAAAAAAGTTTAACGAATATGAGCAGAAGCTATGTAAAGAACAAAAATCAACCAAACAGTATCGAATCAAACCGAAGTTGAACGAAGACAATCCAAAAATCGAATCGATGCCAAAAGGATTTTTTAAAATTGGAATTTTTTTGAGATAAAAATGCATATTAAATGCATGCTACGAAAAACTTTAAACGCATTTTTCTCGAAATGGCTTTTTTTAAAGTTTTCAAAGTTTTTCAGATCGATTTTTTGTAATCGTGTTCGGCAGGTACAGTTTTATGGAAATTTGGCTTAACACTTTCGACGGAAGGAGGGTCAAAAACGTTAATTTAAAAATTTAATTGATAATTTAAAAAAAGTTTAAAAAGGAGCAGTTTAAAAAATCGGCCTTTTTCTGTATTGGAGACACAACCCCGAGTAACACCGGGTATCATCCGTTTAGAAAGTAGAAAATAACTCACTCAGTTAAGCATGGTTTAATTTTTTTTTTTTTATTTATCAGAACTCGTATTAGATGATTAGTTTAAAATTTAATTTCAATAATTTTTCAACAAAACTTTTAATCAAAGTTAAATAACATCAAAACGTTTGAATGTTCATTCTTTCTTCCTTTTTTTTTATTTTTTTGTTAACAGCTAAAAATAATATTGTTTTAATGTTTTGGAATTTTAAAAAGGCCCGTAGCACACATTTGTTCTTTAACAAAAAAAAAAAAAAAAAATAACGAAACTAAAAAAAATTAATAATATAACTTTTTCAAAGGTGGAGTAGCACCTTAAAGCAAACAATTTGCAAATTAACAAACGTCAACAACAAGAAAAACGACAGCAACTGCAGCATACCGGAGAAGTGTTCAAGAATGGTGACTGCATCATGAACCGCTGCTTCCGGTATGCACACTCCTCGCTAACGCACGAATATCAAAACATTCGCATTCACACAAGCACACTTAAATACACACATACGTTCAAACATGAGAAAATATAAAAGCAAAAAAAAAAACAACAAAAAAAGTACAAAATTATTTCTTGTTGCTTTAATTTTTGTGAAAAACAAACTCGATGTATAGCTTTGCAGTGGTTTTTCTTTTAAGCATTTATTTTTTGGTTGCATACTTTTATGCATAAAATTTGCTCGAGTTGAGCGAAGCATTTTATTTTTCTGTAATATTTTCTTTTTTTTAATTTTTTTGTCTAGTTGTGCATTTTTAACGTTTTGCTTGGGTTAACAATTTTTGTCGTTGTTGTTTTTTTTTTTTCTACACACTGATAATTATAAGCAGGCGAGAGTGTGTGTGTGTGTGTTGTGTTTAAGTGTGCAGTGTTGCTTTGAGTGCGCTTAAAAATATGCAGAAAATTCTGAGATAGTTATTTGTACGCCATAGTTTTATTTTGCTACGTAGTGTGTGTGTGTGTGTGTGTGTGTGTGTGTGTGTGTGTGTGTGTGTGTGTGTGTGTGTGTGTGTGTGTGTGTGTGTGTGTGTGTGTGTGTGTGTGTGTGTGTGTGTGTGTGTGAGTGTGCTTACTTTTGAAACTTAAGTATGTCTGTAAATATTTATACATGTTTTCGAGTACGTCTGCAAGTTTGTTAAAAGTTTTGTTGTTGAATATTTTTAGTCTATGCGGCTGCTTACTTCCGCATGTATTGTGGTTGTAACCGTTGTGGTGGTAGTTGTTGCTGTAGCTGTTGCTGTTGTTGCTAACATTCATAAAAATGTGCTAATTTTCATAAAAACTTATTCTATAAATTTTTGAAAATACTTTTAGATAGGATTATTATTTAACATGTTGAGCAATTTACATGCAAGGGAAGGTGGGAAGATGATTTTGTATATGTATATATTTTTGTGTACGTATTTATAAGAAATAAATCCAAAATTATGCACACAATACATATATGTGTATGTATTGTATTTTTGTATTTGTATTTATATGTATTTTTCAATAAACTTGAAAAGCATTTTTATTATACCCTAAACCTGAAAGGTGAGGGTATATTAACTTTGTGCAAAAGTTTGTAACGCATAGAACGAAGCGAGTCCGGTATAGAAAAGTATGTATATTCTTGATCAGCGTCACCTCGTGAGTTGAGCTATTCATGTCCTTCCGTCCGTCCGTCCGTCCGTCTGTCCGTCTGTGTGTTGTCCGTATACACAGGATAAGAAGAAGGAGTTGAGATAATTGGATGAAACTTGATACACATGGTCACATGTACCCAAGAATCTGCACTATCGAATATTTTTGGAATCCGCTCACAGACACGCCTACCTCCCATACAATGCGAAAATTGAAAACTGCATAACTCAGCTCATAATAAGCCTACAACAATAAAATTTGGTGAGTATGCGTTTTATATCAACACGAAGATGTCTTCGAAAAATGGGTATCATCCGCTCACGGACACGCCCACCTCCCATACAACCCAAAAATTGAAAACGCAATAAATAAGCCTCTGTTTAACCTACAGAGCTAACATTTGCCACATATGTTTTTTATAACAAACCAAAAATGATTTTGAAAAATGAACGTCATCCACCTACGGACACGCCTACCTCCCATACAACCCAAAAAGTTTAAAACTCAATAAATAAGGTTAAGTTTGTCATAGAGAAATTAAATTTGGTATGTATGTATTTTATACTAAAACTAAGGTCTGTTCAAAAATTGGGAGTAGTCCGTCCATGAACACGCCCACCTCCCATAACGAAAGCACAATAAAGACATGAACTGTGAGCTACAGGAATAAAATTTGGTATGTGTAAATTTTTCATCCGCCCACGGACACGCCCAATTTCAATAATACTATTTTTTTTTTTGGAAAAGTAGGTTTAGGGTATTTCATAGTCAGCCTAGACCAACTTTAGACTTTCTTTACTTGTTTCTTGATAATTTCGTTTATCAACTTAACGAAATTGGTTATGGTATTTTGATCCCTATACACGGTACACGAAATTAAAAATTTGTTGTGCATTTCAGACGTTGTGCATTTCAGACTCGAGAGCGAAGAGGAAGAGAGAGAGAAAGTTGCTATTTTTTGCGAAAAATGTCAACCGTGCAATTATTTTTCTTTATTTCGGGAAAAATTAAAATTTTTTGCCAATGATCGAATTTTGCCTTCAGCGATCGTGGCCGACACTACCGACACTAATTTTTTGCAGAAATTTTTTATTATTTTGTGTGAATTTGTATTAGTTTTAATTTTTGTTTATATTTTTCAAAGTATTTTATAACTGTTTTCTATTTATTCGGCAAAAGTTAAATTGTTTGCCAATGAACGGTCGACACTTTTTTTAACAATTTTTTATTATTTTTATCAATTTTTATCCTTATTGATTATTTTCAAATTATTTTCTTATTGCATTTAATTTATTTTTATGAATTAAAAGCTTCAATGGATGAACCAAAACCTAAAAAAAGTTATAAACACTTTTCAAAATATACAAAAAATTTTGAAACATTATAAAACTATGTAATATAATTTTTTCTGTTGATCTAAAAATATTTTTTTTAAGAATTATAAACTGAAATGAAATATATCTAATTTGGACTATGAAAATAAAATTTTTATTTTGCATGTCATATTTATTTTTGCTTTTTTTTTTCTTTTCTCTTTGTTTTGATATTTTCTGTTTTTTATTTATTTGAAAATATTGTTCACATTTGACATATTCTGATTGACAATTCCAAAATTCCTTAGACTATCAATCCAAAACTGACATGCATTGGACACACATGAGCATGTTTTTTTTTATAAACAATACCAAAATGATATTAATTGGGCACAAGTGAACATATTAATTTTTTGATAAATAATCAATTTAGGGCTTGATAACAAGAACATTATGGCTAACCTCAGAATCACTTCCAAAATTAATTGATTGGGGATTGTTTTTAGCTCAAATTTCTCTCCGTGTATTCTTCGTAATTTTTGACGATTTAATTTTCCGACATCAATTATTACACCAATTTATAACAATTTTGAAGTTATTTTGAACAAAAATCGAAAAAGGTGTTTTTAAATAGTTTTTAAATTGAAAAATAATGTTGAAAGTTCTATATCTGGCTCTGTAACTATGTTTAACTTGTTTTAATTACTACAATATTTTTTTAAACCGCCCCCCAAGGAAATACCTGGCTACGGCCTTGCTTTGATACCTTATTTTGATTCAAAAATAGTATGAAAATTACGTCTAGCCCCAAACAAAGTGACGTCATCAAAATCAAATTTCAAGAAAACCAGTTCCTTCCTTCATACATTGTGACGTCATTCAGCCTTTAACACTGCTGTTCAGTAAGCCACATCCATTTTGTATGGAGAAAAAAGTCATCTGGACAACGACTCAAAAATTAGAGGGACTCTCTAGAAACTATTTCTGCATAATTTGTTTTTTGGATCGGAGAAATCCCTATGAAGCGGTTTTGGTTCTACTTAACTCCTTTTTTGGCGTAAAAAAATCACGTTTTTTGCATATTACTTTTGTTTTCTTCACAAAGCATAACCTAGATAAGCAAAACAATAAAGTTTTAATAGATTGGTTAAAAAAAAATTTTGCAATTTTTGGTCCCAAAAGAGTCTTAAAAGAGTCTTTTCAAATTTCAAAATTTTGAAAATTTCAAAATTTCAAAAATTTGAAAATCAAAATTCAAAATTTTTTTAAGCAATATTTGTGTAGGTATGCATTCTGAAAAAAATAAAACAGTTATGCGCAAAAAACTTGGTTTTTTGTCCAAAACAGGGGTTCAGGAGCACCAAAAACGCTCCATGGGGATTTCTCCGATGCAAAAAAAAAAAAAAAATGCAGAAAGAGTTTTAAGAGTCTCTCTTACTTTTGTGTCGGTATACTTAAAAAATAAAAAAAAAATAAATTGGCCATTTCAGCCCTTGACAGGACTTTGACCGAGCTTCTTATGATCAATGTTTATGAACAATGTTTGCACACAATTGACTGAAAACTGGACTTACATGTTTTATGCCGACTCCGAACGGCTAAAGTTCATGTTCTCAAGAAGCTTTACATGGCATTGTTTACTCTCTGAGGTTTGCCATTGTCTGCAGAGAGGTGGTGACCGATCAGAAAAATTTTTTATTGAAAAAAACTTTTCGCCGCGGCTGGGGATACGAGGATACTGTGTCGGTATACGGCTATATTTAAATTTCGATCCGGCTTACTGTTCAGATGTTTTAACGTCAAAGATATTTTAAACAAGTTTTTTAAAATTTTATCAAACTTTACGTTAGTTTCTAGTAGTTCTTTGTCAAAAAATGCTCCGAAGTACAAGTCTAATTTAAAAATGTACTTTTTATATATAGAAGTATCAGGACAGTATCACATGTATCATATATCAACATATCGATGGAGCCGTGTTTAAAATTAATGCTATAAAAATTGATCAACAGATACACACAGAGACAAAATGTGGTTGATTTTCTGTTGCAAATTGGTAATGATACTGCAGAAAGATTGCGCCCAATCTTAGTTTTAGGGTAGTTTAAGGTTATTTCTTAGTAGGGCCAGAGCGACTTAGACTTTCTTTACTTTTTTTATATGATTTTTCTATGTTTTGTTGTTTTTTTTGTGTGTTCATTTATTTTTTTTTTTGTGTGTTTATTTATTTTTTTAGTGGTGACCGTGGCATGCAGGTAAAGTGTGTGGCTTAGCATGCTCGGAGCCCGGGTTCGATCCCCAGCCGCGGCGAAAAGTTTTTTTCAATAAAAAATTTTTCTGATCGGTCACCACCTCTCTGCAGACAATGGCAAACCTCAGAGAGTAAATAATGCCATTTAAAGCTTCTTGAGAACATGAACTTAAGCCATTCGGAGTCGGCATAAAACATGTAGGTCCTGTTCTCGGTCAATTGTGTTCAAACATTTAATAACACACACAACACAATTGATCATAAGAAGCTCGGTCAAAGTCCTTTCAAGGGCTGAAATGGCCAATTTGTTTTGTTTTTATTTTTTTTGTTTTTTTTTATGTTTATCTTATTATTTTATTTAAATTCATTGAAAAAATTACATAATGTTATTTGAACACAGTATTTTCAGACTGTCCTGGGCTCTACGACTCAGGAGGCTTTTGTGATGAGCTAATTTGTATGAAAATAATTTTATAAATCTTATATATTAATACGTGAACATTAAATTTTGTCGTACGCTTTTTTGGTATTAATTAAAACTCAAAATAAATGAAACTTTTATCATTCGAAAGGTTATGTTACCCAGATGAGCAGAATGTATATATAAATGATATATCTGATGGAGGGGGCTCCATACCTTCTAAGAGAGAAATTAAATTTTTGAGAAAAAACCCGCTCTTTGATTAATATGAAATTTGGCTGGGAGTTTTTGAGTTGGTCGAATTTGAATTTTTTTTAAAAGTAACAATTTCTTAAAAAATTTAGTTTTATCAATTCATCAATTCTAAAATTTGTACAAAAATGTGTTTTGAATTCAAAAATTTGACTTTCCATGTAAATATCTTGGTCGGATTTTAACGGTTTTTCAATTTTTCTAATTTTTTCTAAAAGTTTGTTAAATTTTGTTTCAAATGTGATAAAAATAACAGCAAAGTTCTAACCAAAAGTATTTTTAATGAATTTTCTTAATATTGTCGTGAGTTGTTAAACGTGTGTTTCAACCAAATGCCATGAGAGAGAAAAAACCTGTGTCAAATTGAATGTTCTAAATTCTGAAGCAAATATCTCCGCCGTCTGTGAAAAGATTTTATTTATTTCTTTTTTGTATTTAAGTCTTATCAGTTTACTTAAGAAAACTTTTAAAAATAATACCGTTTGTTGTTTGTTTATATATAAATTATTCCTTTTAAAAAAACACCATAAAATTTGATTTATTCTTTAAATATGGGGTAAAAATGATTTTTGTTGTAAAAAAACAAAAACTCAACATTGCATTTTTGATTTGCTTTCAAAGTGTTTACCGAATTTCAGGTGAATTTAAACCTTTAGGTCCGTGCCATAAAAAAATCAAGGCTACCCCTTAAGATTTCTTTGACAAAATTAATTTCTTTTAAAATGTTGTTTTTCTGTTTTTGAAAAAAATAATAATATAAAAAAGCTATTTTTTTGAAGAAAATAGCTTTATATCTCCAATCAATTAAGAGTTATAGCCACGAACTTATTTTAATCAGCTCGCATATAATTATAAATAGGCAATTAATAAATTGGTCGGATTTCGACCCCAGGCGATACTAGTATGTATTAATATCTCATGGTATAATATTTTTTTATATATTATTTTAGTCCAACTTAAGTAGAGTTCATATAAATATTCAAACCTTTATAGTTTTTTGGACTAGACCCCTTCGATAGATGTTCGTTTTCTCTCTTAACTTTTTTATGAAGTTACTAATGGCTGTATGTCAAGATGAGTTATGATATTTATGACTATTGAAACGTACAGCGAATACTTTCATTTTAAGAGCCCTTTTTCACAAGTCAATCCGCCTCGTGTATCAAGCCACTGAGTATATCTTATTTATAAATTTATAATGTTATTCAGACTTAAATGAGACTAGAATTTTTTTACTTAATTGTGAGCTCTTTATTTGTGAGATTTATAAAGTTTTGAAATTAACAATAGTTTTGTATAAAATATTTGATATTTTAATCACTTTCGTATACAATTTAATGTCATTTGTACATAAGCTGCTGACATAGATCTTTTTTATGTGTCAATTTGTCTTTACTTAGCTAATAATACCTGAAATTTCTGATAAAATTAAAATATTTTATCTCTTACATATCTTAATATATAAAAAACAAGCGTCCTGCTCCGTGCTCCATATCGCTCAAACTGTTATAGTTGTTATTGCTTTGTACAGGCTAAAGATATTAGCCTGGACCAGAACCTGTGTCACTTTTACAGTGCTTTTTATGCGAAAACATTGTTAGTAAGGTAAGTACACATTGACGACGACTGAAACAAAATAACATTTGAGGTGCATGAAAAATGTCATATCGTCTGCTACTTAATTATTTTGAATATGACCCGCCGATAGTAAAAATGAAGATAATTATCATAAAAGATTTTTAAATAAATTGCTTTGTTTGAAGATTATCCCCAGACATTCTTTGTATTGTTTTAATATGGCTTTTACTCAAAATTGTAAAAGTTTTGGTCATATTTTTATTTAGATGAAATAAAAAATTTTCTGCTTTTAGGAAATTATGTCAAAAAATTAAATACAAGAATTTTATAGCCATTAGGAAATTATCACGTCTATAAAAAATGTCATATAAATAAATTAATTCAAGGCAAACAAACAAAAAAAAAAAACAAAACACATAATCATCATCAAAAATCACATAAAACTGCTTGTCTACACTGTCAAATTAAGGCATCAATCAACAAAAAAGCAACAAAAATTAATGTCCTTGAACAATCTCTAAATGTATAAAAATGTGCGAAGCCAAAACATCGAGAACAAGAAAACATAATGAGCAGTTTAACGATTATCTTTCATCATTCTCATCAATAGCATGTCCTCTAGAAGTGCTCAATCGACACTAATCGAAACAACAAACTTCCCCTCTAACACAATCACTCCAACACAAACAAAAATATATTGACCAACAATAAAAAAAAAATTAATGCTGAATTTCATTATTCTGAAATTCTTGTATACATAATTTATTGGCATGCCTTTTAAAATTGAAAATATAAAATATTATTGCTTTCATTTCCGGCTATGAAAAAGTATAACACATAAAAAATTCAGCATTTACAAAAAAGCACTTAATTTATTTGAAAATGGTACAAAAATATTTGTGTTTAATTTAATTTTATTCACTTTTTTACTTGCAGCTATAACATGAAACGTTGCCACATATTTGCGCTGACAGTGCTTGGCCTGGCCACACTGGCGCTTTTGCCATCAAATGTATGCGGCACAACGGAAGTACAAGAGACGCCATTAGCTCTGCCCGTGGCCGAACAAACACAACCGACAACAGCATCACAGGGTGAGATATGGGAGGAGGACGATCATGAGATACTGATTCGTAATGAACGTGGCACCAAGACCGATGGCGGCGATCGAAGTGGTAAGTGAATAACAGACTTTCCACAATTCTTTTTAGTATTTCGATTATTGACCTAGCAACGTGCTTCACTTAAGGCTCAAAAAAAGAAATAAAAAATAAAAAATAGAAATTAATAAAAATTATTTCTGCTACGCACAAGACAAAGACCACAGAAATATTGAAATTTTTCCAAGCTGTTAACAATAAAAATATTATTAATGTTGCTGTTTAATTACACTCAAGCCCACAATGTCGCCATCACTTCAATGTCTGTGCTTAACGCCCTTCATCCTACTGCATCATCATTATATTACAACAGTAGCGGTTTGTTTCTTTTTTTTTTTTTATTTTGCCTAGAACTCAAGATTAACGACGCCATTTGCAATGCCATTTTGTGCTCAATCCAACCCACAACCCAGCCGCTCATTTCACTTCATAAATTTTACTTTCCTTATCTTGTTTGTTTCGTCAGCATCATCAGCTGTTTCCCTCATCTGCACCACCACCGTCAGTCTTATGCTTCCACCCACACTGGCTGTCTTATTCTGCCACCCTCACTCATACTTTGCCAACTCATCGCATCATCATCGTTTTCACTTTGAGGAAACGCAATAAAAACATCGTTAAATCTTTGCACAAAATTCTAACATGTCATCATCAAGTAACGGAAACGCTCTGCGCACTGTTGTCAGCCATGCGAAAAGGAAGCGGAAATCGCCTGCCCATACGGATGTTTGTGTTGAGCACAGGGACTACGCCAATGAAACCCAGTGACGCTGACTACTGGTTTTGGCTGGCTGGTTCGTTGGTTGACTGACTGTCTGTATGTCTGGCTGTTGGAGTGCAAGAAGCTCATAACATTTAATTACGTATTAATTTAATTGTGCGCTTGTGATTTTTATGATTTCTCTTGATTCACCATTAATTGACTAATGGCTGTTTTTATAGCATTTCAAAGGAGTTGCCATATTTTCTTAATTTTATTATAATCTGTTAATGGTTTTGGTTATATTTTTTCTTTGTTTTTGTTTTTTTTGCAGGTTTGTCGTGCCGCTATGGCAAGAATCCATGGTCAGAATGCGATGCCAAGACCAACACACGCTCACGAACGTTGACCTTGAAGAAGGGCGATCCAGGCTGCGATCAAACCAGAACAATTCAGAAGAAATGCAAAAAAGGTTTGTTGCTTAAATTATCAATTAAATCAAAATGTATTCCTCTACACACAAGTTCCCACACATACATACATCAGTGTGGGAATTTTTTCTTAAAATAAAATCAAAGCTCCATTTTGTGGGCTGTATTCACAAAAAATGATGAACCATTATAATTGGTCTTTATAAGAAAAATATCGAAAATATCTTAATATATAGTAGACAAGCGTCATACTCCATGCCATAATCGCTCAAGCTGTTCATAGTTGTTATTGCTATGCTTTTTAAAACCTGTTCAGCCTGAACCAGAACCGGTTTTGCTCATACTGTACATAATTCCTGCTCCGCACCATTTAGCACTCAAACTGTTAAAAAATTGTCAGCCTAAAAGTGAACACAGAAAATATACTTGATTTTTATCAGAAAAAGGTAATGTTTAGGGTATAAAAAGTGCTGTAGAACGTCTTCAGCAATACTCTTATTATAAAATTTTTTTAAATAAGTCTTGTTAGAATTAAGCCGAAGATACATATGTTCTGCATTTTGTTATGCTTATATCTTTTAGTTTTAATAATATTGCGTTATAATACCTAGTCCTGTAAATAAATAAATAAAAAAAAAATTAAATACTAAAAATAAATAAATAAAATCTATTTAAAGATGGCGTAATTAATGGCTTCCCCATTTAGAAAATTCAATTTGAGACAGTTTTTCTTTTTTGCCATTTGTTTGAAATACACGTTAAACAAATAAAGACAATATTATAACTTCACAGTGGTTGGTATCACATTTGAAAGAAAATTTAACAAATTTTCAGAAATAATTAGAAAAATTGAAAAACCCTTCAAATCCGATCAAGATATTGACATGAAAAGCCGTATTTTTTAACTCAAACCACATTTTATACAAATTTCACAATTGATGAATGCATAAAACTAAATTTTTCGAGGAAATTTTTTACTTTTTAAAAACCTCAAAATTGACCAACTTCACACTCTCTCCCAACCAGATTTTATATCGATCAAAGAGCGGGTTTTTTCTCAAAAAATCTCATTTAGATGGTTGGGAACCCCTATTTTATTTTAATCTAGAGAAAATATTTAAAAATAAAGATTTATATGTGGTAAAAATAAAAAATGTGTTTGATTTATAATTTTTTAAAATTCATTATTATGTACCTAACAGGAGTTATATTTGTTTCCGCAAACCCATAAATTTATATAGCTAGAAGGAAAATATGACCGCCATTTTGAGAATAACAAAAATTTTTAGTGAGATCTCAATATATAACACAAATTTTAATAAAAATATTGACTGTTTTTAAAAAAAATCGAGCACCGGTGCACAGTGTTTTGCCTAGAACAAGCTAGCTGTACAAAACTATTTTTTTCATTATTTGCATTCCTTAGGTCAAAACAAGAAAAAATTGTATGGGAGACCAAGTCACAAATTATCTTCTTTTGCCAATAGAAGATAATTTATATAAAATTAGAAGTTGCAACATTTTTGTTGCTATAACTTCGAAAGTACTGAAGCTAAAAGGCTATTTATATATAATTTATAAAGGAAATTCTAAGAAAATATTTTACATTTAATAGTTTTAACTTTTGAATTTTTTGTTTTTCTCTTTTTGCTCATTGAATTTGCTCCTGATTTAATTTTTATTTCTCTTACAAATTTATATGAGATATCAGATAGATCATATTTTTTTTTTAAATTGAAAAAGTATTTTTTATATCTCCCTGAAAAAAAAACTCAACTTTTGGCAGGAGGTACGTGTGCTTAAAAAAAAAATTTAATTGAATACCGTAATAAGCTTTATAATAACACTCTCAAGACTTTGCTTTAGTTTCTCTGAAAATTTCATAATAATTGGTTTATCGGTTTCGGAGTCTACTTGTAACACGCCCATTCCAAGCATAACGCAAAACGAGTCCGTCTCATGGCTTTCGATTTGTTTTATTTTTGGGCTATAGATTCCTTTTTAAATTCTATGAATATAATTTCCTTCCTATAAGTCCTTTGTGGGAGCAGCTTATTAAGCTCTCGAACGAACTGTTCGCATAACGAGCTGTTCAAGCATACACTGAGAAAACTACATTTTCAAAACTAGCAGAAACGTGCTACTTTTGAAAACGTTTAACACAGATTTTTTTAATTTTCGTGCGATTATAAAATTGTTTACTTGTGAACAAGAACAGATTTTAAGTTATGTGAAGTTGACTCGAAGTGGGGTCCATACTTGTCAACCCATACAGATCATTGTAACTTTTTTATTGAAAGAGCGTTAGAGTAACCATCGTAACTTTTTGGTTTTAAGACCGATTTTGAAATTTTTTGCTACAAACCCAATTAGAATTTAATAATCTCTAATATAGCAATCAATTTTTTTTTAAATTTATACAAATACAAGTTAAAAAAATAATTTGAATTTTTTTATTTTTTTTCGGTTTTTACCAGTTTTCTATACCAAAGTCAAGTGTAAGTTCATTAAAATTTATGAATAAAATGTTGGTCTTAACAAGTTAAACCATTTTGCAGAACAAATTTTCGAACATCTTAGCTATTATGAAATTTATAGACGATAAAGTGTCTCAAAATGATAAGGTATGTGCACAAAAATTGAAATTGCGAAAAAACATATAAAAGCTACATCATTAAATTACTTTTGAAGTAAAGGCAACGTTCTTCTTCAAATTTAAAAAATAAAAAATCAAAAAAAAAATATGCTTTTTTTGAGATATTAACAAATACATTTTTTTTAATTGGTTGGCAACCCTAACATCCAAAATTTTAAAATAATATATTTTTTCCAAAAAACTATTTCCAATACCTTTCCAACGGTACCTTATTTATAAAAATTGTATAAAAACTGACGTAGAAACAATTAATTGAAAATTTCCAGATTATGGCGTTTTCGGACGATTTGCAGAATTGAGAGGTCCTTTCACTTTTCAATGAATGGCGATAAAAAAAAACAAGTAAAGAAAGTCTAAAGTCGGTCTAGGCCGACTATGAAATACCCTAAACCCACTTTTCAAAAAAAAAAAAAAAATTATTGTGAATGGGCGTGTCCGTAGGCGGATGAAGCCTATATTTAATATGCATTTAAATGTTGATGAAAAATTTACACATACCAAGTTTTATTCCTGTAGCTCACAGTTAATGCCTTTATTGTGCTTTCGCTATGGGAGATGGGCGGATTCATGGACGGATTACTTCCAATTTTTGAACACACCTTAGTTTTGGTATAAAATACATGCATACCAAATTCAATTTCTCTATGACAAACATAACCTTATTTATTGCATTTTCAATTTTTGGGTTGTATGGGAGGTGGGCGTGTCCGTTAGCGGATGACGTCCATTTTTCGAAGACATCTTTGTGTTTGTATAAAACACATACAAATCAAATTTTATTGTAGTTGGCTAATTATGAGCTGAGTTATGCAGTTTTCAATTTTTGCGTTGTAGGGGAGGTAGGCGTGTCCGTGGGCGGATTCCAAAAATATTCAATAGTGCAGATCCTTGGGTCCTTGTGACTATGTGTACCAAGTTTCATTCAATTATCTCAACTCCTTCTTCTTATCCTGTGTATACGGACAACACACAGACGGACAGACGGACGGACGGACGGACGGACGGACGGACGGACGGACGGACATGGATAGCTCGACTCACGTGGTGACGCTGATCAAAAATATATATACTTTTCTATACCGGACTCGCTTCGTTCTATGCGTTACAAACGTTTGCACAAAGTTAATATACCCTGACCTTTCAGGTTTAGGGTATAATTAATATAGGTCCAAGCAAGGTACCTCTAGGACCTAACCGATTACAACAATTTTTCTTAATTAGCTTAAAGTAACCAAGCATCGGATTTCATTATCTAGGAGCACTTCTTCTATTTTTGTATCAATTTTGTATGGGATGAATGCACTGTGCGTCGTGACAAAATTAATATATGCTTTAGGCCGCTTGCATAGTGAACGCCAGTTCAGACAGGCAGGCGGACAGACAGGCTAATTTCTATGCGAACAAACGAGATACACATTTATCTGCCTGCCTGCCTGTCTGAATCGGCGTTTACTATGCACGTGGCCTTAAACAGTACGCGTGGAGGTATAAAAATAATTGATCCAATAATATTTTCGATTTCTATGCAACTCACTTTCTGATTTTATATTACGCGAGTATTTTTTACACACTTCAATACACCATTGTAGAAATGATTATACGTACTATTACTATTATAGCATTATTAACGGTATTGTAGTGTGTGGCATAGAACATAATCGTACCAAATGAACTCATTATCTTGCCATAAGGAACTTCATACTATACAGAAAATTTATCGCAGAAAAACAATTGAATGTTTATAAAAATAAAAGTGACGCCATCATTCTATATTGCCTTCAAAACATAATTTTTGCATAGTTATATGAGTTTTGTCTGACAACTCTGGAATTCGCTTCATAGGAAGCTTATCTTCTAATTCCAAACCAAACTCTTGCATTACTTTTAAAAAAAGTAATATTTTTTTTCAATAATTCCCAATTGTTTATTTTTCAATTAGTTTAAAGTATTTTATAATATTAGTTGTAGTATTATGGGCTTTGGCCGTAAAACAAAGAAAACAATATTTGGGTTTTCTTTTGTTTTAATTTTATTTTTGTAATTGTTCAATTTTTAAATGGTAACATTGTTGTTTTGTGTTAAATGTAAAATTTGTAATGTGTTATTTTTCTAGTCCCGGAAGAAGGCTTAAAAATTAAGCCGAAATATCGGAGTAAATAAAAATAAAATTAAAACAAAAGAAAACCCAAATATTGTTTTCTTTGTTTTACGGCCAAAGCCCATAATACTACAACTAATAAACGTACCAGGCCGAATAATTTTCAACGTATTTTATAATATTTTTCAAAAGCTTTTTCCAAATGAGTAACTTTAAGTAAGCGTTTGTAATCTTACTAGAGATTTATTCGAAATTAAATTAATTATTTATGACTACATGGTGGTGACCGTGGCAGGCAGGTTAAGTGTGTGGCTTAGCATGTCCGGAGCCTGAGATCGATCCCCAATCGCGGCAAAAGTTTTTTTTTTTCAATACAAAATTTTTCTGATCTGTCACCACCTCTCTGCAGACAATGTCAAACCTCAGAGTTTGCCATTTGCCAAACATAACCAAACACTCAGAGTTTGCCAAACATAACGCCATGTAAAGCTTCTTGAGAACATGAACTTAAGCCGTTCGGAGTCGGCATAAAAGATCTAGGTCCAGTTCTTGGTCAATTGTGTGCTAACATTTTATAACACAATTGATCATAAGAATCTCAAAAGTCCTTTCAAGGGCTAAAATGGCCAATTTGTTTTTTTTTTTATTTATGACAATGTATGAATTCAATACAAATGCTTATAATTAAAAACATTCTCCGAGCGGTTTTATAATCATGTCATGGATCTGTACATTTGGTGGAGTTTGTATGCAATAAACTACTGCATCAGCGATATCTTCTGCGCGTAACAATGGAAATATTTTTGGTACGAGTTCTTTGTTCGGAAGAATGTTAGTACACACCGCACCAGGACTTATGCTCTGTTGAAAAAAAAGATATGAATGTTAATTACATTTACATATTATTTACTTTTGTTTATTTCATACTAATTCCTAATTCTAAGAAACTGAAATTTATACCTATACATTAATACTTATGACAATGTTATCTAAAAATATAAGTTTAACTTAATTTAAAATATTAAAACATATTATTAAACAAATATTTAACTCGCATTTTAAAATATTAAAACAAATTTAATTAAAAATTATATATTTAAAATTTTTTTAACGTACATGTCCCCTTAAATTTATCTTATTTCACCACATGAAAAAGCCAATAACTATTCCTGCTTCCTGGCTGATATCGCAACGCAGTATATGACAGCGTGCCTGCTGTTCCTGTGACAATTTGGAACGTTGACTATCCATAAGTTCCAACCGTCGCGCCAAACCAACGACAATCATGCCATTGTTGAGTAAATAGCGTAGACAGGCTGCACCAATACCTGAACTGGCGCCTGTTATAACAGCCACTTTATTTTGCCATCTTTCCATCTTTAATCGAATAATTGTAGTTCGACTGTTTATATGTTATTCAAAACGTATGAATTGCTGAACGTTTCTTTTATTACTAAAATAATTTTCAACGTAGTTAATTTTACGTTCTGTGAGTATTTATCTATGACTTTATTTATGAGTATTTTTTTATAGTTGTTGTTAGAGCATGGTTTTCAAACCTAATAAAAAAAAAATTAGCTATCGTATTTTAACAAAATGAAATGATTTATTCATTAAGATATACATAAAAATAATTAGGTGAAATGAAGTGAAGAGGCGTGAAGTCCCAGAGATAAGTTTGTTGCCCTTTTTTGCATTACGATTGAAGGCCAAGGCCTTTTTTTACCTACCTACTTCTTGAAAATCATTTAAAATTATAAAAAAAACAATGCATTACATGGGAATAAAACATATGTTGATTGTCAATTGATCGTATTGAACGTCAATAATTGAATAATAAAATTCGAAAAATTCTCTTATAGCATACATGTCAATAAACTCTTTAACGTTATGACAACAACAATCCAAATCTTTACTTTTTTACATATCTTGGTTATGCATTCTGAAGAAAAAAAAAAACCTCGCGTGTAGCAACGTACACGTGGCAGAAGTGACACGTCTTAAACACTAAGAAATAAGAGAGATTTTAGCGTGAAATAGAGAGAGAAATAGATCTGAAAAGAAATTCAATTAATACGAAATGGAATAATAACACTGGTTTACAAATAACGAAAAGTTGTTTCTACTTTGAATGCCACTATTCTTTTCTCATGTAAAATCGGTCGCTGATTCCGAAAAAAATTTTTTTTTTTCTGTCACTCCGTTTTCGAGATATTGCCCACTGTAGGGTTTTCAACGAAAAAAAAAGTTGTTCCACTTAATTGCATATATCTCCTGAACCAACAACAGTTATCAAACAAATGATATATCAAATAAAAGCTAATAAAATTTCTTACAAACAATGCCAACATCGTTTTTTGGTCGAGCTGTTAGTTTTGGCGGAATTAATTCAAATATCGGGGATTTTTTTTATTTTTCAGAAAAATTTCCACAAAAAGACAAAAAAATTGCAAATTTCGTTAAGAAATCAAAATATTTTGTTACTTTTGATATTTTTTACTAAGAGCCTTTATTTTTCCAAAAAAAATAAGCTATTGTTGAAGAAAATCTATTGAGAAATGAAAAAGTTGTGTTTAATGGAACGAAAGCACCCAAGTTGTTTTTTTTACAAATTTTATTGTCATATAAATAAATTGGGTTATTGTACTATAATTTTTTATTTTTCATTTTTATTGTTCATAGGAATTAAGTCAAGAGTTTTGCAAAAGAAAAGATAAGAACAAACACGCTACAATAAAAGCAGGTAGGCTCACGACTTAGAGTGCAACCGTCGAAAGCGTCACAGCAAAACGTCTGATTTCGACACTTATGGCTATAAGAAAGAGAGCCTACCTGTTTTTATTATGCCATGTGAATACTTTTTTTGTGTTTTTTTTGACAGTTTCGGCGGTCGCGCTCTGAGTCGTGGACCTACCTACCTTTATTGTACCTGCAGCACTTTCGAGATGCATAAAAGCAAAAACATTCATGCATTATACTAAAAAACGTGGCAAACAAAGGGACGCACAATTTGTAACGAAAGGAAAAAATAAGATATACTTCAAAATAAAATGAGTAAAAGACTGCGAGAATTCCAGTGTAAAAACTACCCAGATATTTTCTGCTACGTGTGCGGTGAATTTACTTTCGAAAAGAAACGAGTCAATTTTACGAATTTACTCCAAATGACATATCTACATTATTTTGGTATTGCGGCTGAGAACATTGGTGAATCATGGACGCCAAGTATTTTGTGTCAATCGTGCAAATTAATATTGTCTGAATGGCGCTCGGGTAAAAACCGATACATGAAATTCGATGTTCCGATGATCTGGAGACAACCGTTTGTAATCTTACTAGAGATTTATTCGAAATTAAATTAATTATTTATGACTACATGGTGGTGACCGTGGCAGGCAGGTTAAGTGTGTGGCTTAGCATGTCCGGAGCCTGAGATCGATCCCCAATCGCGGCAAAAGTTTTTTTTTTTCAATACAAAATTTTTCTGATCTGTCACCACCTCTCTGCAGACAATGTCAAACCTCAGAGTTTGCCATTTGCCAAACATAACCAAACACTCAGAGTTTGCCAAACATAACGCCATGTAAAGCTTCTTGAGAACATGAACTTAAGCCGTTCGGAGTCGGCATAAAAGATCTAGGTCCAGTTCTTGGTCAATTGTGTGCTAACATTTTATAACACAATTGATCATAAGAATCTCAAAAGTCCTTTCAAGGGCTAAAATGGCCAATTTGTTTTTTTTTTTATTTATGACAATGTATGAATTCAATACAAATGCTTATAATTAAAAACATTCTCCGAGCGGTTTTATAATCATGTCATGGATCTGTACATTTGGTGGAGTTTGTATGCAATAAACTACTGCATCAGCGATATCTTCTGCGCGTAACAATGGAAATATTTTTGGTACGAGTTCTTTGTTCGGAAGAATGTTAGTACACACCGCACCAGGACTTATGCTCTGTTGAAAAAAAAGATATGAATGTTAATTACATTTACATATTATTTACTTTTGTTTATTTCATACTAATTCCTAATTCTAAGAAACTGAAATTTATACCTATACATTAATACTTATGACAATGTTATCTAAAAATATAAGTTTAACTTAATTTAAAATATTAAAACATATTATTAAACAAATATTTAACTCGCATTTTAAAATATTAAAACAAATTTAATTAAAAATTATATATTTAAAATTTTTTTAACGTACATGTCCCCTTAAATTTATCTTATTTCACCACATGAAAAAGCCAATAACTATTCCTGCTTCCTGGCTGATATCGCAACGCAGTATATGACAGCGTGCCTGCTGTTCCTGTGACAATTTGGAACGTTGACTATCCATAAGTTCCAACCGTCGCGCCAAACCAACGACAATCATGCCATTGTTGAGTAAATAGCGTAGACAGGCTGCACCAATACCTGAACTGGCGCCTGTTATAACAGCCACTTTATTTTGCCATCTTTCCATCTTTAATCGAATAATTGTAGTTCGACTGTTTATATGTTATTCAAAACGTATGAATTGCTGAACGTTTCTTTTATTACTAAAATAATTTTCAACGTAGTTAATTTTACGTTCTGTGAGTATTTATCTATGACTTTATTTATGAGTATTTTTTTATAGTTGTTGTTAGAGCATGGTTTTCAAACCTAATAAAAAAAAAATTAGCTATCGTATTTTAACAAAATGAAATGATTTATTCATTAAGATATACATAAAAATAATTAGGTGAAATGAAGTGAAGAGGCGTGAAGTCCCAGAGATAAGTTTGTTGCCCTTTTTTGCATTACGATTGAAGGCCAAGGCCTTTTTTTACCTACCTACTTCTTGAAAATCATTTAAAATTATAAAAAAAACAATGCATTACATGGGAATAAAACATATGTTGATTGTCAATTGATCGTATTGAACGTCAATAATTGAATAATAAAATTCGAAAAATTCTCTTATAGCATACATGTCAATAAACTCTTTAACGTTATGACAACAACAATCCAAATCTTTACTTTTTTACATATCTTGGTTATGCATTCTGAAGAAAAAAAAAAACCTCGCGTGTAGCAACGTACACGTGGCAGAAGTGACACGTCTTAAACACTAAGAAATAAGAGAGATTTTAGCGTGAAATAGAGAGAGAAATAGATCTGAAAAGAAATTCAATTAATACGAAATGGAATAATAACACTGGTTTACAAATAACGAAAAGTTGTTTCTACTTTGAATGCCACTATTCTTTTCTCATGTAAAATCGGTCGCTGATTCCGAAAAAAATTTTTTTTTTTCTGTCACTCCGTTTTCGAGATATTGCCCACTGTAGGGTTTTCAACGAAAAAAAAAGTTGTTCCACTTAATTGCATATATCTCCTGAACCAACAACAGTTATCAAACAAATGATATATCAAATAAAAGCTAATAAAATTTCTTACAAACAATGCCAACATCGTTTTTTGGTCGAGCTGTTAGTTTTGGCGGAATTAATTCAAATATCGGGGATTTTTTTTATTTTTCAGAAAAATTTCCACAAAAAGACAAAAAAATTGCAAATTTCGTTAAGAAATCAAAATATTTTGTTACTTTTGATATTTTTTACTAAGAGCCTTTATTTTTCCAAAAAAAATAAGCTATTGTTGAAGAAAATCTATTGAGAAATGAAAAAGTTGTGTTTAATGGAACGAAAGCACCCAAGTTGTTTTTTTTACAAATTTTATTGTCATATAAATAAATTGGGTTATTGTACTATAATTTTTTATTTTTCATTTTTATTGTTCATAGGAATTAAGTCAAGAGTTTTGCAAAAGAAAAGATAAGAACAAACACGCTACAATAAAAGCAGGTAGGCTCACGACTTAGAGTGCAACCGTCGAAAGCGTCACAGCAAAACGTCTGATTTCGACACTTATGGCTATAAGAAAGAGAGCCTACCTGTTTTTATTATGCCATGTGAATACTTTTTTTGTGTTTTTTTTGACAGTTTCGGCGGTCGCGCTCTGAGTCGTGGACCTACCTACCTTTATTGTACCTGCAGCACTTTCGAGATGCATAAAAGCAAAAACATTCATGCATTATACTAAAAAACGTGGCAAACAAAGGGACGCACAATTTGTAACGAAAGGAAAAAATAAGATATACTTCAAAATAAAATGAGTAAAAGACTGCGAGAATTCCAGTGTAAAAACTACCCAGATATTTTCTGCTACGTGTGCGGTGAATTTACTTTCGAAAAGAAACGAGTCAATTTTACGAATTTACTCCAAATGACATATCTACATTATTTTGGTATTGCGGCTGAGAACATTGGTGAATCATGGACGCCAAGTATTTTGTGTCAATCGTGCAAATTAATATTGTCTGAATGGCGCTCGGGTAAAAACCGATACATGAAATTCGATGTTCCGATGATCTGGAGACAACCGTTTTGCCACCTAAACGATTGCTATTTTTGTTTGGCCAAAGTGACTGGTGTTGGAAAACACAAACGAGTGATATACGCCACTGTCCCGAATGTTTCATTGCCAGTATCTCATTCTGACGATGTTCCATATCCTTCTTGTCCCGATTCAACACGTGAAAACAATCGAAAATCCGTTGATTCAGTGGAGTCGGAAGGAACCACAGGTGGTAGTACTATTACAACTGAAAGCACAACTCACCTTTTATCGCAAGCGCAGCTGAATGATTGGATAAGAGATTTGGAACTGTCAAAGGAAAAATCGGAATTGCATGCTTCTCGTATGCAACAATTCAACTTTTTGAAACCGGATGTTAAGGTGACATACTGCAGAAATCGTAAAAAACCGTTTGCTATACTCTTTACTAAGAATGACAATATCTGCTATTGCGTAGACATTCCTGGCTTATTTAATACCTTTGGTCAGCCTTACATTCCCAAAGAGTGGCGTTTTTTTATTGATGGCAGCAAAGTGAGCTTGAAGGCGGTATTACTTCATATAGGAAACAAAAAGCCATCGATTCCGATCGCACATGCAGTCAACACAAAGGAAACGTACGAAAAAATGGCGAAGCTATTGATATGTATTAAATATGAACAACACGACTGGAAAATATGTTCTGATCTCAAAGTCGTTGGTATGCTTTGTGGTTTACAGAGTGGCTACACAAAGTACTGCTGTTTTCTAGGCAAGTGGGATAGTTGAGCACGTGAACACCACTATTACAATAAGGACTGGCCAGAAAGAATTGAGTCGAAAGTTGTAGAGAGCAACGTCAAAAACGTTCCACTCGTCAAAAAGGAAAACATAATTCTCCCACCGTTCCACATCAAACTTGGACTTATGAAAAACACTGTCATGGCGTTAGACAAAGAAAGCGAAGAATCTCGGTGACGAGAGCGACGAACATGGGGCAAAAACTCCACCAACAGATGAAAGTAATTGAGAATCGCTACCAAGGATTTTGGGACAAAGGCATGATGGGCGACGAATAATGTAAATTATTAAAAGAACAATAAAAATTAAGAATATATGATTTTATAACAACAACCTTTAATTCTAATTTTTTTTTTTTATGGCAATAAAATAAGTCCAAATGCATAAATTGATAATCACATCATTTGGGTTCTTTCGTTCCATTGAACACAACTTTTTCATTTCTAGAAATAGATTTTCTTCAACAATAGCTTATTTTTTTGGAAAAATAAAGGTTTTTAGTAAAAAATATCAAAAGCAACAAAATATTTCGATTTCTTAACGAAATTTGCAACTATTTTGTCTTTTTTTGGAAATTTTTCTGAAAAATAAAAAAAATTCCCGATATTTGAATTAATTCCGCCAAAACTAACAGCTCGACCAAAAAATAATGTTGGCATTGTTTGTAAGAAATTTTATTAGCTTTTATTTGATATATCATTTTTTTGATTACTGTTGTTGGTTCAGGAGATATATGCAATTAAGTGGAACCAACTTTTTTTTTCGTTGAAAACCCTACAGTGGGCAATATCTCGAAAACGGAGTTACAGAAAAAAAAAAAAAATTCTTTTTCGGAATTAGCGACCGATTTTACATGAGAAAAGAATAGTGGCATTCAAAGTACATATTGGCTGTTAACCAGTGTTATTATAGAAAGAAACCGCGATTATTTTGTGAATTCTTGGTGTAAATTATACTGTTTATGTCGTTATAAAACCAGCTCAGCTAGCTCATATTATGTTTAATACTTGCATACGAACACGGAAGGACATTTTTGAAGTGAAACTTCTTTGGCGGCGAGTGAAATTTCAAGGTCTCTTATTCGTGACGCTAGGCTAACGTTTCAATTCATATGAAAATTTAAAAAAATTATTGCTGCTGCCGAGAATTGAACCCCGAACATCGTTGCTTAAGAGTCGGAATTTATACCATTACGCCATGTAGGCACATGATAAATAGCCAAACAAAATGTAATTAAAACAGAACGCATAACATACTGAAAATAACATAATTAACATTAACATTACATTAACATTAACATTAACATTAACATTACATTATTAACTTAACCGTAACATTAATTTTCATCCTACAAGTATGCACGGAAAGAAAAATAGAAAAATAGCTAAAACAAGAGCAGAACGCGTTCGTGAATATAGAGAGCGAATTAGAGCTCTTAAGAATGCAGCCGCAGCTGGGTCTGCAACTAATGATGAAGGTAAGGTGATTGCAACATCGGCTGAGTTCCAAAATGCATTTTTACGAAACATCTGTGTATTTTGGTGAATCTACAAAGAACAAATCCCCAAAAAAACACACTGATGTTTTGTTAAAATGTATTTTGGAACTGAGCCATCATCTCAACAAAATTTTATAGCCAACCAAGTTGATACTCTCAACAATCAACGTTCGCTGCTTTACGAGGCCCTCACTCAACATAGCTATTATTATGATCAGGCAGCAAAACACAATAATCAACAAGATTTGGCTTTGCTTTCGGAGGCTCCTTCAACGAGTACTATGCAAATGCAATCTAACATTCAAAAATTGACAATGTTGAGAAGACATTCGAAAGCAACTAAAACACCAACTGAACTAAAACAAGGAACGAAAATAACTGTTATTTTACAATTTTCAAATGCAAAAAAAATGTTGAAAGACTTTTTCAAATATACAATTATGTTACAAATGTCCTCAGCCTCATGAACATTAAGTGCCTTTTAAATTTAAGACTGATTCTTTAAAAGTTAAAATTTAAGTGTTATATTTTGCCTTGTATTTTTCGAGGAAAAATAAAGGTTACCTTTGACTTTTATTTTATCTTTAATTTTTTTGGTCAAAATTATCAAGTAATTTGTGTTTTTTTTTAAAGGCCGCTTGACAGATTGAACTGTTGACACCATGTGTAAAATGTCTCACCGATGAGATGAAAATAATGGTATCAACATTTTTTTAGTCGGTAAAATGACTTGAGCAAATATAAACTACCTGATATTTTTGACCGAAAAAATAAACGGCAGAAAATAACTGTTATTTTTGCCCAAAAAACTATAAGACTCAAAATAACTTTTATTTTTGTTGGAAAAAAAACACAAAGAGATAAAAGTTAATATGTGACACTTTCGATAAAAACCATAGCCGATACGGTCCCTGGATGCAAATATTGAATCAACAGATTATTATTCCATTTCGTATTGATTGAATTTTTTTCAGATACTTTCTCTCTCTATTTCACACTAAAATCTCACTTATTTCTTACTGTTAAAGAAGTTTCACTTCTGCCACGTGTACGTTGCTACACGCGAATTTTTGTTTTTTTCTATTATTAAGAGAAAAATTGTATGAAATTTTAAATTATGAAAATTAACTAGTTTTAAGTCAAACGGTCTGGTAGTAACACATTTTCTATCGTCCCAAAAATAAGGTTTATTTTAAAATAATATTTCTTAATATTTTAATGAATTGGAAAGTAAAATTTTAGGAGGATTCAAAGAAAAGTTAGCATCTTATTATATTGTTTTCAAAGAAAATATTGTTTTGAATTAGCATATTATTTTCTGAGTAAACAACAGAACGTATCACAAGTGTTTGTTGCATTTGCGCTTAGAGACTGACAGCATAACGGGAAATAGTGCAGATTGAGTTCAAAAGATACCTTGAAGGTGAATAAAACTTAATAACGCTGTCAAAGCACTAAAGTCTTTAAAATCATTTGTCGACTTGAAAAGGGATTCGCTCGAAACGTATGAAAATGAAGCAAAGCAATTGATAGAAACAGAAAACTATGATGCAAACTTTAGAGCTCAAAAAACAGAACGTACGACTACAGCCAATCAAGAACAAAAAAAAAGTCTTGTGACCCGCTGTCACGAGATAAATTTTGCGTTGAAGCTTTTCTTCCAGTTGTGGACTCGCTGACCACGTATTTATCAAAAAGAATCACAGCATATGAAGTTGTTTGTGAAAGGTTTGGATTCTTTAATGATCTTCAAACGATTACAACTGAAGAGTTTAACGCAAAAGCGAAAAATCTTGTTGATTGTTACCCAGAAGATGTAGAATCGACTCTTGGCAATGAACTAGTTGAACTCGCTGAGCTTGCAAGGCTCTAGGAACGAAAAATCGGAGAATATGGAGCACAACTTCTTTATCGCATAGTAATGGAGAACAATCTTCGCTCAACTCTTGTAAATGCTGAAATAATTCTTCGCATATACTTGTCCATGATAGTAACCAATTGCAGTGGAGAGATATGATTCTCCAAAATGAAACTGCTCAAAAATAGATTGCGTACGAGTATGAGACAGAAAAGTCTTAAGAGCCTCATGATTCTGAGAACAGACATGACATTGCTGGTGATTCATCTTTCGAAAATGTTACTGAAGTGTTCACTTTGATTAAATCTCGTAAAAATTCTAATTAATAACTACTCATACTATTCTTATGATTGTCATTAACGATATTTAAATTACAAATAACATATTAATGACTTACAAATTATGTGTTATAAGTAACATAATAATGACTCTGTATACGTTTTTGTGCAACCATCTTTTTACATTCATTGTTAAGGGCCCCCACCAATAACTTGCCTCAGAGCCTCACAAACCTAAATCCGGCCCTGGCTACCAGAAATTTAATGCTGGTCATTACATACATTCCCGAAAAAAAGGTGACCTTCGGCTTTGTTACTAACTTATTAAACATTAGAAGTTATTACAAAAACAAATCTGTGTCGACAAAGAATAACAGCTAAAGTCGAGTTAGAACAATATGAAGTTATTAATTTCTTTCCTTTTTTCGCAACGAAAAACACTAGTAGCCAAATTTTTATGGTTATACCTTGAAAATTAAATTTTTGAGGCCATCAAATCTAAACAACAAAAGCCATGGTATCCTGATATTAAGGAACAATTTTCATCTGAAAAATTCTCTTCTGAAACTCTTTGTTTTCTCCTTTGAAAGTATAAAAAATGCTGTTACGTCTTTTAGCATTTTAGGTGACGATACGAATTTTATCATCTTCTTTGAAATTTTTCGGATGCTAAAAAAATTTCTAACAAAATATTATTTGAAAATAATAAAAAATTAGAAATTTCGTGATTCGTTGGTAAGCGGAAAATTTAAAGTCATGAAACGCCTTAACACTACAATGCCTCAAGGTGGCGATTTTCAATATCCTATACTTAAATATTTTTTTATTGACCAAATTCACTACCATCATAAAAAAAATGCTGACATATCTAAGATAAAACTGAAATTAGAGATAAAACTGAAATCAGATCAATTTTGCTTTATCATAATTTTTAATATTTTTATAATTTGATTAATTTTTTGTAAACTTTTATAACAGCTTGATATCTTTATAATCTTTAAAAACGATAAACGCATTAACAAGAAAACCACAAATTCAAACAGCTGGCTTTGATGTTCAGTACACTTTTCCTCTAATATGCGCCTACTTTATGATTTTACCATTTGCGGGCCAAAGAAAATTATCGTATTTTATATAATACGATTAATAATATTAACCAAGATTATAGCTGGCTCAGCGCAGTTTGGTAAAAAAAGAATAATTCATTATATATAATAGAATAATAACACTGAACAACAAAATTGTAATTTTTTAATATCTCAAGGGGTTTCTCAACGGTTTGTGAAGGTTTTGAATGCGCTGAAGACGAATCTGAAGTCAGAATTTTCGAGTTACGCTAGGTTTTCATTCTACAGGGGGAGGCAGAACCCTAACCACCTACTGTTCATGAAATCAATATTTCCTCCTTACTTACCGGAGAGGTTTTATATGTATGACCGACCCCCATACTTTTTTAAGATAAACATTTTTTACCGTGGAATTCATCTTCTCTGACCCCTTTTTAGTTAGGTTCCCATACAAATTTTTTTGATTTTTGTTAATTTTTTATCAATATCAATATTTCTCTTTAAAGAAGGGCTGCTGAGAAGCCTAGAAAGAAAGGCATAAAGCAAAAATTAAATCTAAGCAAAATTTTAAGAAAACTTCCTAAAGAAACTATGGGTCTAAATTCAAAACCTAGCTCCTGCCGAGAAATATTACAATTTGCATTCGAAAAATTAAAAAAAAAAAACTCGCGTGTAGCAACGTACATGTGACAGAAGTGAAACTTCTTTAACAGTAAGAAATTAGTGAGATTTTAGTCTGAAATAGAGAGAGAAAGTATTTGAAAAGAAATTCAATCAATATGAAATGGAATAATAATCTGTTGATTCAATATTTGCATCCAGGGGCCGTATCGGCTATGGTTTTTAACGAAAGTGTCACATATTAACTTTTATCTCTTTGTGTTTTTTTTTCCAACAAAAATAAAAGTTATTTTGAGCCTTATAGCTTTTTGGGCAAAAATAACAGTTATTTTCTGCCGTTTGTTTTTTCGGTCAAAAATATCAGGTAGTTTATATTTGTTCAAGTCATTTTACCGACTAAAAAAATGTTGATACCATTATTTGCATCTCATCGGTGATACATTTTACACATGGTGTCAACAGTTCAATCTGTCAAGCGGCCTTTAAAAAAAACACAAATTGCTTGATAATTTTGACCGAAAAAATTAAAGATAAAATAAAAGTCAAAAGAACCTTTATTTTTCCTCGAAAAATACAAGGCAAAATATAACACTTAAATTTTAACTTTTAAAGAATCAGTCTTAAATTTCAAAGGCACTTAACGTTCATGAGGCTGAGGACATTTGTAACATAATGGTATATTTGAAAAAGTATTTCGACAATTTTTTTCATTTGAAAATTGTAAAATAACAGTTATTTTCGGTACTTGTTTTAGTTCAGTTGGTGTTTTAGTTGCTTTCGAATGTCTTCTCAACATTGTTACTTTTTGAATGCTGGATTGCATTTGCATAGTACTAGTTGAAGGAGCCTCCGAAAGCAGAGGCAAATCTTGTTCATTATTACCTCCTGCTTCCTGATCATAATAATTGCTTTGTTGATAGAGGGCCTCATAAAGCAGCGAACGTTGATTGTTGAGTGCATCAACTTGGTTGGCTTTAAAATTTTGTTGAGATGATGGCTGAGTTCCAAAATACATTTTAACAAAGCATCAGTGTGTGTTTTGGGGATTGGTTCTTTGTAGATTCACCAAAATACACAGATGTTTCGTAAAAATGCATTTTGGAACTCAGCCGATGTTGCAATCACCTTACCTTCATCATTAGTTGCAGACCCAGCAGCGGCTGTATTCTTAAGAGCTCTAATTCGCTCTCTATATTCACGAACGCGTTCTGCTCCTGTTTTAGCTATTTTTCTATTTTTCTTTCCGTGCATACTTGTAGGATGAAAATTAATGTTACGGTTAAGTTAATAATGTAATGTAAGTGTAATGTTAATGTAATCTTAATGTTAATTATATTATTTTCAGTATGTTATGCATTCAGTTTTAATTAAATTTTGTTTGGCTGTTTATCATGTGCATGCATGGCGTAATGGTATAGATTCCGACTCTTAAACAACGATGTTCGGGGTTCAATTCTCGGCAGTAGCAATAATTTTTTTAAATTTTCATATGAATTGAAACGTTAGCCTAGCGTCACGAATAAGAGACCTTGAAATTTCACTCGCCACCAAAGAAGTTTCACTTCAAAAAACTTTTTAACAAAAAAAAAAAACCTACTTCAAAATCACTACAAAGTAAAAAATAGTTTTAAATTACTATTCCCATTAATCGTGGTAAAATTTGATAATTTCTTTGTGTTCGTAATTATATTGGAAATCTTATTATTTTAATTTATCCTTATTTGTTTTATTTTTACTCTTTTAAAATTTTTATTAAGAGTTATTAAGGAAAATTTCAAATATAAAACTTTATTATTAAAAATTTAGTTATACTAATTTCTGGACAATTGAACACTTAAAATGTAAATAACTTTTTAACTAAAATTAATTAAAATGCTTCAATTTTGATGAACTCACAGAAATATACCATTGCAGTAACTTATTTAACAACAAAATGTTGTCCTTACACTATTAATAAAAGAGTTATGTTCCCTTTTTTTTTATAGTGTTACAGGTGGGACCGCACAAAATGTTATTTACACGGTTAAAAATTTTGGACTAGTTTTTAATCCAAACTTTGGTTTAAAGGAATTTTTAATCCAAAAAGTACTATTTTTTATTCCATACTTAAGTTTAATTTGTTTTTAATCCAAAAAAGTTTAAGTTTAAGACTATTTTTGGACTACAAATTTACATTAAGGTAGTATTTTCAGGAAAAATTATTTATGTTACCTAAGATTGAAAACTACTACTTCTACGAAATTTACGCTCAATATAATAGTTAATGTTGTTAAAGCATCCGAAGTTTATTTTTTAATTATATGAAAAAAATTGTTTCTTAAAATCTGAACCAAAATATTATTTTATTCATTATTACATTGAGCAGTGTTTCATAATACATAATAAGGGTATTCATGCAAAGCGGCAAGCTTGTATTTTGGGCAATTAGTTATTTTTATGTCAGCTGTTAACTTGTTAACAGTCAACTTTCAGCATACATATAAACAGCTGATTGCTGGTTTGTGATATATCTGCTTTGTGTAAACGGTTCTCCATACATTTCATTTATAAGGCTGATAAACTTATACGGTTTATATCATTTATAAGGGCATTACACATTTTCATGAATACCCTTAATGTATATATAGTGAAGTTTATGGCAATATAATAATATGTTCATACGAAGGCCTTTTGGCTGAAAAGCCAACGAAAACCATAAAGAGTGCTACATTTTATAAAAATATTGGCAAGATTTAGTACAAATTAGTTCAAAGTACGCGACAAAAAAAAAAATAAGTTTTTTTAGCTCGTATAGAAATATGCAAAATTAAGCATAAATTAAGTTTAAGAACTTTTTTCAATATATATATACATGCTTATGGAGGTCAAAGGATAACTGTTCTTCGTAAACTTATGAAATATGAGAATTATCTCTTACCTTTTTTTCTCAGGAGTTCTCACCTTTGTGGATTAAAAAGTAATCCTTATATATTTTTAACTTTTTTGGACTTAAATCTAATCCTTTTTGGATTATAATATTTTATACTTTCTGCGGATTAAAAATTATTCCTTTTTGGATTAAAAAATTTTAAACTTTTTGCGGATTAAAAATAAGTCCTTTTTGGATTGGAAAATTTAAAACTTTTCATTGGATTAAAAAGTAATCTTTTTTTGGTCGTGTCCTATATGTAATCCAAAAAAGATTAAAATTTAGCCCAAGATTTTTAACCGTGTAAGAGATTCATTCAAAGATGATTAAATTTCTGTTCTGTTTCTGCATATTTTCCAAAAAAAAAATTATTGATGTGAAAAGTCAAAATAATAATGAACCCATCTTCATTGTTTTTGTTTTTTATACCAAATTTTTTTTTATTAATTTTAATTAAAGCAAACATATATTCAGCGTTACGGGTGGGACATGAAAAATACCTTTTAGGTATTGCTTTTATTTAAGATTGTCACCACTTATAGAATTAAATGTGTCCTCATTTTTTAATTGCTGCACATCCTGGGCTCTTTCAACGCGCTTGTTGTTTTTTTCTTTTTTTATTTCCTTATGAAGAACTCCTTGCGCTCCGACAACGGCGTTATTTCTCCAATTATATGGCTTTTGTCAGAACGCTCGAAAGAATGTAGCGACTTTATTTGAATTAAAGATTGATTTGAGAAAAAAACGAACTTTAAATTTCAAAGTGCATTATATTATGAATTCTGTATGTTTTAAAAACGAAAATGTATTATATCCATAGCTGTTAAATTTCGATTACGATTAGTAATCAATTAGATTATTTTTCAAAAAGAATTATAATCATTATATAATCCTTAGGTAAAAAGTTTTTGATTATTAATTGATCACGATTACAAATAATCAAATTATAATCTCGATTACTTTAAATTACGAACATAATCAAAAGTAATCAACAAAAAATATCAGATTACTTTTAAAGATTATCTTTGATTCTTTTTGATTATCTTAAGAATTTGAGCCTAAGAATCGAAAATTCTTAAAATAATCAAAAAGAATCAAAAGTAATCTGTAAAAATAATCGAACTTTTTTTTGTGGATTACTTTTGATTCTTTTTGATTATTGTCGTAATCTCAAGGAATCGTGAATATAATTTGATTATTTATAATTGTAATCGCTTGATTACTGAGCCAAACAGAAAATAATCGTACTTAATCAATTATTTCATATTTTTAATAAAAATAATCTAATTACTAATCATTATTTAACAGCTATGATTATATCCCGAGATAAATTTAATTTTATTTTTTCCCCCATGTTTGACATTTTTGTGGAATGGCCGTAAAGTGTCACGCCCTTTTTCAAATCTCGCCTATGTACTTTATGGATCATACTTTATAATAATTCACCCTTTCTATTGAATTTTTCTAATATTGCCACACCTCTTTGTCGAAAAACGCCCAATTAATTGACAGCAATTTTTTATAATTGTACCGAACCTTGCATTTTTGCTGTAAATGTCAGTATCCTAGTGTCAATATTTACTGAGATACAATGTTTTTTTAAAAGTGACACGCCCATTTATCGAATACGCCCGCATTATTTGTAGTAATTTGTTATACTTGTGCCTACCTCTGTACTAAATTTTAGTATCCTAGTATCATTAGTAATCGAGATACAGTGTTTTTTATTATTGACACACCCCTTTTTCCAATAACGCCCATTTATTTACTAAAATTTTTTGTAATTATGCCTACCACTGTAATAAATTTCATAATCCTAGTGTTAATATTATTCGAGATACAGTAATTGTCTTATATTGTTACACCCCTTTGCGCATAACGCCCACTTTCTTGATAGTAATTTTCAATAATTGTGCCTAACTCTTTACTAAATTTCAGTACTCTAGTGTCAATTTTATTCGAGAAACAGAGTTTTTCCACAATTGCCACACCCTTTTTTTTATAACGTCCACTTAAGTGATCGCAATTTTTAGTATTTGTGCCTGCATTTGTAATTTTTCTGTTAATATTATTACCCTAGTGTCAATATTTACAGAGATACAGTGTTTTTCATATAGCGACACGCCCCTTTGTCAAATACCGCCCACTTTAATAGACACCTCCGCGTTGATGGTCTCTATATGTTGACAAAAAATTACGGCAATCGGGCAAGTACTTTAGGAGTAATCGATGTACATACATTCACACAAAAAAAAAAATATGTGTGTGGCCGTCAGTGACGCACGGTAAAAGTGAAACTTTAACCCAAAAAAGTAGAGAGTTTTTAATTTAGTCTTACTAAAAAATTCTCATTTCATATAAAGCCATTTGAAGATTAAGTTTATTTAAAAAGAGCGAAAGTGCAGATCCTCAATTTCATGCGTTATTAAAGAAAGCAAATAATAGGAGTAAGACTTCCCATTTCAGCGTTTGAAGGTATGTTTTGACCGACTGCTTAACATGTGGCCGAGCGTTGTCATGTTGCAAAATTACCTTGTTGTGCCTTTGATCGCACTCTGGACGTTTTTGCTCCTATGCTCGGTTCAAACGCATCAATTGAGTTCGGTAGAGTTGCCCTGTGATAGTTTCACTATTTGTAGCAGCTTATAGTACACCATGGCACCACCAAATAAAGAGACCAAACACAGTTATCGAAATGAACCCATTTCTCATCATCATCAATATAAATTGAGTTCGTCTTTTAAAAAAATGTACTTAAAAATGGAATCCATTAAAGTTTCAATGACCACTTGCGAATGACGATCCGCCTGTGACCTCAGATAATCCTATTGCATCCGATTGACCATAGAATCATTCATTTTTGACCAAATGCTCCATGGAATCCATAAAAGTACAATTGACGCGCCTGTGACCTCTGAGAATCCCATTGCATCCGATTGGCCAAAGAATCATTCATTTTGGTCCAAACGATGCTTGGAATCCATAAAAGTGCCAATGACACGCCTGTCACCTCAGACAATGTTATTGCATCCGATTAGCCATTGAATCATACTGGTTGAAAATTCCAGGGTAACGTTTCACGGTTGGAAATTGAAGCATAACGTATCTAGTTGAAAATTGCACCTTCAAAAATTACGGTCTAAAAGTTTGTTGAATAATTCGTCTGTTAGTTCGGACTCAAACCATTGTTTGATAATTTTTTCCTTCGAATTTATGGGGTGTTTCGAACACTTGATTTCAATTTAATTCACCTAAATTGACCTAAATTCACCTTAATTCGCCGCCGTTTCATTCGTTTCATCGGTTTTACTACCCGTTTCGTTCGCTGTATGTTGTATACGCTGCTAAAGAAGTTTCACTAAAAAAAAAATTTTTTTTAACACAGTATTGGCCGTTGTACACGTACCAGAATTAACGAAAAGGCGACGGTTGTTTTTTTTACATTCTATTCTGCAGTGTACATTCTATTTTTTTGGGTATGAATAAGCAGAATATACTTCGGTTGGATACTGGAACAAGCATTGAGTATTGATTTTACGAAGATAATTTTCTTCAGCGATGAGACCCAATAAAAAAATTGGCTTATATGTTCCTCTAAAGTCTTCTAGTGATTGTGGAAAACCCATAGCATTCACCAACATTCAAAAGTGAATTCTCTTCGGGTGGCTAAAATTCTTGAAAACCATCAAGGAGCAGCCGCTAGAGTCTATTTCGTGAGCTATAGCCGAATTTTAACCAATTTTTAAACCCTAAACCTGAAAGGTCAGGGTATATTAACTTTGTGCAAACGTCTGTAACGCATAGAACGAAGCGAGTCCGGTATAGAAAAGTATATATATTCTTGATCAGCGTCACCACCTGAGTCGAACTTTCCATGTTCGTCCGTCCGTCCATCCGTCCGTCCGTCTGTCCGTCTGTGTGTTGTCCGTATACACAGGATAAGAAGAAGGAGTTGAGGTAATTGGATGAAACTTGGAGCGCATGGTCACATGGACCCAAGGACCTAAGGATCTGCACTATTGAATATTTTTGGAATCTGCCCACGGACACGCCTACCTCCCATACAACGCGAAAATTGAAAACTGCATAACTCAGCTCATAGTTAACCTACAACAATAAAATTTGATATGTATGTGTTTTATACCAACGCAAAGATGTTTTTGAAAAATGGACGTCATCAGCTCACGGACACGCCCACCTCCCATACAACCCAAAAATTGAAAACGCAATACATAAGCCTGAGTTTAACCTAAAGAGCTAAAATTTGGCACATATGTTTTTTATGACAAGTCAAAGATGGTTTTGAAAAATGGACGTCATCCGCCCACGGACACGCCTACCTCCCATACAACCCAAAAAGTTTAAAACTCAATAAATAAGGTTATGTTTGTCATAGAGAAATAAAATTTAGTATGTATGTATTTTATAGCAAAAGTAAGGAGTGTTCAAAAAATGGGAGTAATCCGTCCATGAACACGCCCATCTCCCATAGCGAAAGCACAATAAAGGCATTAACTGTGAGCTACAGGAATAAAACAAATTGGCCATTTCAGCCCTTGAAAGGACTTTGACCGAGCTTCTTATGATCAATTGTGTTGTGTGTGTTATTAAATGTTTGCACACAATTGACCGAGAACTGGACCTACATGTTTTATGCCGACTCCGAACGGCTAAAGTTCATGTTCTCAAGAAGCTTTACATGGCATTGTTTACTCTCTGAGGTTTGCCATTGTCTGCAGAGAGGTGGTGACCGATCAGAAAAATTTTTTATTGAAAAAAACTTTTCGCCGCGGCTGGGGATCGAACCCGGGCTCCGAGTATGCCAGGCTTAACATGCATGCCACGGTCACCACAGGAATAAAACTTGGTATGTGTTAATTTTTCATCAACATTTTAATGATTATAAAATATAGGCTTCATCCGCCCACGGACACGCCCATTTTCAATAATATTTTTTTTTTTTTTTTGAAAAGTAGGTTTAGGGTATTTCATAGTCGGCCTTGACCGACTTTAGGCTTTCTTTACTTGTTTTTTGGCTCAAATTTAAGATATGGATCTGAGTACTATGTGATTTCAACAAGATACAACTACAAACTACATTACAGCACCTTTTGGGGCTTTGTTGCAACAGAAATTTCCAGGACGACTTATTTAAAGAATTGGAAATGTCAATTGGCTTCGGAGATAGTACGATTTGACGCCTCTCTACAGTTTTTGGTAGCGCAACGCAAAAGATCGTGTCCATCTGAATAAACCTCAAACTTTTAGGCAATTAAAGGCCAATACTACTTAGGCTGCGTTCATAGTGAACGCCGATTCAGACAGTCATGCCAGTAGCCGAGTTGTATACAAAAATCAAGTCAATAGGATTGAGTTCTGCAAAAACTCCGGGGAGCACACTTGAATGATATTGTATTTCACATATAATGGCTAAGTCAAAGCATTTTAATGAAATCTGAATTTTAAGTGTGTTTTTAAAACTTTACTTTTCGCAGGATAAAATGAAAAGCCCTATACTTTGGCATAAATGTTGTATTTCTGTTTTATGACTCGCTTAAAATTCTTATCAAAATTACACAACCACATGCGGCAGCGAAAGGTTCTTACATAAAACCAGTGACATACTTTTCTGAGAAAAATAAAAAAAAAATATATACTTTCTTAAATCGCCAAACAGCAGCAGCTGCTTCAGACTTGCCGGAAGAGTAGACCTAAAAGAAAAAGTACGCTTTGGCGCCTTCATAATCGTGTGCAACACTTAATGTGATGACTTTTTATGAGCCCGACGCCATTTTCTTTTGCTGCTCAAAATGGGCGACTATTAATTTTTGGTTTTAGTTGCTGTTGTTGTTGTGAGTTTGTCGTCAAATAATGGCACATAAATGCATTAAGTATCAAAATAAGAAAATAAAAATAAAAAAGTTGCAGAACAGAAAACATTAGCGCAGCAGTTAGCTCAATGACCAACAACAACAACAGCAGCAACAGCAAGAGCAAAAGCAACAACTATAAATGCAACAATAAAAATAATGTTTATGGCACATTTACGGCGCGTTTTTTGTATATATTTTTACTTGCCAAGTGTTGCCATTGCACTGTAAAGTGCACTTAAGACTTTTAAATAGCTTGGGCGCGCCTGCTACGTAGTAGTAAATTTTTGCTGAATTGCAAAGAAAATTATGTGCAACATGAGGCTTAAAATGTGCACAGCAATAATATTGAATTTTCAATTCCTGTAAATGGCGGTCACAATTTTTTTTTTGTTTTTTTTTTAATTTATTTTATGAAAAATATGCAAATTTAAATATATATTTTGCAACAAAAAACAAAAAGAGACACAGACAATACAAAAATGGCTTTAAAAAACCTGCAGCGCATTAAAATGGCTGCCACTTCCGGTAACAATTTGTGCCGTTCGTTGTGAGCTGCAACCGCATCAATTTGTGTGCGCGCTAAGTTCAGCACACTGCGAGGATATTTTATGGGCATTGTTTGGCTCAAAAAAAAAAAGATAGCTCGTGGGTGCAGGGCGCCGAAAGAGAAGTAAGCGACAAAGGCAAACTCGAACAATTGAAGCCCATTTAAAGTAGCGCAAACCGGCTTTTATAAGCTTTACATTAAATTTGCACCGAATCCTGTGATTGCAGAACAAATTTGCATTGTTTGGCATGCTGGGTGGTGGAGTGGGACTGGAGTGGCGGGAGTAGCAAGTTGGTGTGGATGCATATCGTGCGCATAGCCAGCACAATGAAAAGCACTGTGTGTATGTGTTGCTGCATTAATCCTTAATTTTTTTTAATTTTTTTTAATTTTTAAGGGCTTTTGTTGCTTAATGTTCAAAATATGTAAAGCAGTAGCATTGTAACAGAGAACAAGATATATCAACGGAAGGATGTAAATGTCCAGCACAAGCGAAAAACCAAATTTTTAAAAGATATGCTAAAGCAGTGCTTATCTGTCTGCCTTACATTAACATAACAATGTGCAGCGCAGAGAAAATAAAAAAAAATAATCCAAAAAACTTTAAAACCTGTCTAAAATTCAGTTCAAATTTTGGCAGTTGAAAAAAAAATAAGTGCTAAATATCTGTACAAATAAATTCCATTTTAATTGCAAACATAAAATTAAGCTGCTTTAAAAAGCACAACCATACAATTTGCTAAATAGGCAAACATTTTTGCAACTATTTCGTTGTGAATTTTATCTACAAACAGACAACATGTACTTTTGCACATTTGTAAAATGTTGAAAATTAGTTTTGAGTGATTTTTTTTTTTTTGTTCCACGATTTTAAGCTTAAATATGCATTTATTAATTGCATATTTAGTGCTTTCCACACTGCGTGTGTTGGTATTTGGAATTGCAGCAAATCTTTAGGGATTTTTTTTTTTTTTTTGTAATGTTGCAGCGCATTCATTTAACCTGCTATTTAAAATAAACTTTGTTTGTACATTTATTTCATTTAATTTAAATTTTTGCAAATGCAACTGAAAACAAATTTCATTTTTCATCATTTTCAAAGTATAGTTTTGTATAATCGTTGCAAATCGACGAGAGAAAAAAAAAATGATTTCATAGAGTGCACAATATAATTAAAATATATCTCAAATGACTCAAATAAAGCATTTAGAGTAAAAATTCAATTTTGCAAATTTTAAATATTGTATATTAAATTGCATGCAATTTTAAGAATCAAGCTAATTGTATAGCTTATAATGTGGAAACCTAATATATTAACAGCATAAATTTTGAAAAAAAATTATTTTTTATAATATTAATGAGTTATTATAACAAGATGCTACAATTATTGCATTTTTTAACAAATAAAAATGCGTAATTATTTAAATATCAGAGAAAAATATTTCACAAGTAATAAAATTATATTTAAAAAATTGCTTTAGGCTCATGCCATACAGACGAGTGTGACGTTTTGACTACTTTTTCGTGCTGAAAATGGTATTAACCGGTTAAAATTTTAGCAATTTACTATAGGGTATTTTAGAAGATGCCCCAAGGTTTCAAAATGCTAAAACATACACTAAGGGAAAAAGTTATGTAGTCAGTACAGAGACAGCTATGTAAAATCTATGCACTTCAACTTGTATGAGAACGCAACAAGAGCAGTATTTACTGAGTAAAGGCAGCGTGTACTGACTACATATCAATTTATTCACTTTTTAAAATGAATAAAAAATGTATTCAATACATCATGTTATGTGTTGAGTACATAGCAGACTTCAATAGATACAAGCAACGTATACTCAATCAACGTGTTATGTAATTTTTTACAAAAACTTTACTCAATACATAAAATATAGACTCAGTACACGTCCCTCTTATACGATTGAAGTGACACATTTATTCAGTACATAACATATGGACTCAGTACACGTATCTCTTGCACATCGGAACACGATTTTGCTGTTTTATGTCATTCGTTTCTTGATTTTCAAATAAGCAACACCTCTTAAGCCTCTAGAAAATCAGAGCGGGAATGAGTTCATCCACTGTACTCTAGAACAAAAGCGATGATTGGATAAGAATAAAATGGCTGGGTTTCTATAAGTAATTGCCAACTATTTTGTGAAATCTAGTCATTTCTTTATAAAATTATTTATTGCATTTGTTGAGAGGGTGCTTTAGGCACAGGCATGAATTGTGTATATATTCAATAAATGGAATTATGAACAAAAAATATATAATGAATACATTATGCATGTACTCATTGCATAAAATTATGTTTTTAACATATGTAATGAGTAAATGATGTATGTACTCATTATATAAATGTATGCACTAAAAATATGTAATGAGTAAATTATGTATGTACTCATTACATAAAATTATGCATTTAAAATATGTAATGAGTAAATAATGTATGTACTCATTGCATAAAATTATGTACTCCAAATATGTAATGAGTAAATTATGTATGTACTGAGTCAATAATTTATGTAATACGTACATAAGATCTTTACTCATTACATAAAATTATTTGTAACAGTTTGCGTTGAGTACATAAAATTCTTTATTGACTACATAACCGCTTGAAAGCATTATGTAGTCAATAAAGATTTCAACATGTACTCAATACATGAAAAATGTAAAATTTTTGTGTGCAGAAAACTATGCGATGAGTACATAAATTTATGTATTGAGTCCATAAGTTTTTCCCTCTGTGTAATGCAATTATTTATGCTAGTGTAACAGTTACATTCGCTTAAACACCTGGGACGGGTGTGACTAACACAAGTTTAAAAACTAAAAATTCTGATTTTAACATTGAAAACCAGCTCATCTGCCACAATGTGACCATTTTTGACTTGCATATATTCAAATTTAATATATTTTCTGTTGAATACCAGTTAGAAATATTCTGAAAAAATGGCGATAACCATTCTTTTTTAAACGGGTGTGATATAAGATAGTCCAGGGTGTGACGAGTGCGAATGATGTGGGAATTATATATATAAGAACTTAATGGGTGTATAATAACCATCACATATTTTTGACACTAAAATAAAAAAAATATGTTTTTAATTAATGTGTTATTTAAAAAACAAAAATATTTTTTGTAAAAAATTTTTTTCATGAATTTTTTATCAAATTAATACCTATACAAATAATTTCGATTTTTTAATATATATAAAAAAAAAATATTTTTTTGCAAAAAAATTTTCGCATGAATTTTTGATCAAATTAATACCTATACAAATGATTTCGCTACACATGAATTTACAAAACTTGTTTTAATCAAAGAATTTATTCATATACTTGCAAAAATTTCATTATTAGAAAAAAATTTTGAAAACCGTTCCGGGTGTGACCAAATTCTTGTAACGGAAATGAAGAATAAAAATAATTTATTGAATGAAAAAAGTTGACAAATTTATGTAAAACATCAACATCCTTACTTAAGGAAAATTTCATTCTTAAGCATAGTACTATGTTCGGCTTCACGTGAAATTCCACTCAAATCTCCATACAAAAAATGACAGCTGTGAAACAAGCGTAAACATTTCACAACTTTTTCGTCAAAGCTGTACTATGCTTCGCTGCGGAAAATCTAGTACTATATTCCGCAACATGCATCTAGCAACATTTTTTTTACGGCAATTTAATTGAACCGACCATTTATTTTGCCGTGAAAAGAGACAGTTGCCATTTCATTTAAGAAAAAGAGCAAACAAAAGAGCAATGTTTCTTATTGAAATTATATTTTTGTACTATTTCTAAAGTTTTGCAATCAATAACTGCAGTTGTTGGAAATTGTAAACATGGGTGCACCTTTCCGCGGTGTTGGCGGTCGCAAAACTTTGCAGCTTGGAGACTGCCATAAACTAATGACTTGTTCTGTTCCACAACAAATGACATGCATACTTGTATAAAGATTTATTTTGCATTTATATAATCATAAATATGAAAATTAAAGAACTTAAATGATTTTCTGCTTTTCATCTAATAAATTGTGGCTGTTTATTTACATCTTGTCGCAGTTTGTAAGCTGATCATCAGCTGTTCGTTCGCAACAAAATATCTGTCAAAATTTTCACGCAACAAATAAATGGCTGTTGCCAGTGAAATTTCACGCAATCGAGCATAGTACTAGGCTTTATCATAAGCCCATGTTGCTTCTTAGGAAAACTATAGCATTTTTATGGCACGGGTGTGACACTGAAAAAACACTCAGTTTAAATATTTCTTCTTTGTTAATGCAGTAACAAATCCTTGTTTTAAACTGTTCTTGGATAACATTGTTATCTTTTTTTAACATTGCTTACCTAATTTTTTTGAATGTGCATTAAGAGATAGCTGTTTTCAACGTTTTAAATCTAAACAAAATATATTAAGTTTTTCTCAACTCGGAGTTTGTTTAGTTAAATTGTCAAAAAAACATAAAAAAGCATTAAAACTAAAAAATAATTTTGCAACAAGAGTAACTTAAGACTCCATTTTAATGCGAGAACCAAAAATTATTTCAATTGAAATCATTTTAGGATTCATGTTAAGTGTGGACTTAGTGTGGAATCAGTCTCATTAGTGTGGTATCAGCCTTTAACGTTTGCTAGTATTTACAAGAAGTGGATATTACCAAATAGTTACTCAAAACCGAGTTTCTTTGATCTGTGACTATTATTTCTAAAGCGATTCAATTTAAACAAAAAAATGTGTCTTTTATGGGCGGATCCACACCCCTTGTATAATGCAATATCTAGTTTTCCAGTAGCAGGACACCATTCTGAGTTAAAATATTCTGTGAATTTTACTTGCATAGTAATTCCGTATCGAAAATTTGAATTGTATGGGAGGAGCCACGCCTCGTTATCCAATGACCATGCCTGTTTTATAATTTAAGAACCTGGCCAATCAGTTACTTCATACCGAGTTGCATTGTTATACGACATTTAGTTCCAAATCTATTTGATATCAAAAAATTTAATTGTATGGGCATGGCACAGCCCCCTTTCCAAAGATCGCATAAATATGACAATCGAAGGGCACATCTCAACAGTAAGTTCGTAAAAAATTTAGTTGATGTGCGATTCATAGACGAAAATAAATTTTCTTTGGGGATATGAACAGTCGCTAGTCTACGCCGATTGCACCGACTATGTTTTATAATTATGATAAGGGAAAGCGATACTAGTATAGGAAAAAAACACATTTAGATTACAATTGTCGGGCATGCTTTCTACTGGACATATTTTGCTGATGAGTTCTTTCATGCTCGTCATCAATTCATGCTCCGGTTGTAAACATTTCAGCTAACAGATCTCAGCGCTGTTTTTGTTTTTTAAATCGCTGGATATAAACTCTAACCACGGCCTTGAGTTATTCAGGTGGCCTTGTGCATATCGAGGTTTGTGTATCTGATGCTTCTAACTAATATATTTCGCGCCGCGGCGAAGTCGATCAGTCTAATACTGTCGTACGAAGTCTAATACTGCTCGTGAACAGACGCACAACGCAGTCAAAGATTGCATAAAATCGTGTTGAAGTCAATGAGGACTATTTTGACGTAGTGGGTCGGGTAGTGATCATACACATCCTCTAGGTTCTCGTAAAAAGCGTCCTTGACAGCATCGTCCTTTTTCGCCGTCGGGGAGTGCGCGCCAATTAGACTGATATGGAAGAATTCCGTCTTGATTGTGCTCATTTAGAACAGCATTACCCTTTCCATCGCATCTCTTGGATGGCGGTGATGTCAGTTTTTATTTTTATGAGGGTTTCCGGCAATTAGTCAGAGACATCTTCTTCTCCACAAAGAGATTTTAGGTTCATATCCGTAAATCATTATTATTTTTTCATTTGCGGTTGTCGTGAACGTATTAAGGGTTCATATCCGAGGCTGATTTGGTTTCATTGAGCTGTTACAATGTGGTGGGACCAAAATCCTATGGACATTCCAGATTTTAGGTCTTGGAGAGGCCCCTCAAGTCAAGAGTGTACAAAAGACATTACAACAATCATTAAAAATTGCATTTTTTGAAAAGAGAGTCTAAGACTGGTGTTGTATTTCTCTTAGCATTTTACAAAGATTAAATTTATTTCATGAAAAATGTTTGTTCCACTCCTATTTGTGCATGCATTTTAAGAACTATATTTACATAAATTATGAATATTTCATGTTCGCCTTGTATTTCTTCATGGCATTTACAAAATTTATATTCGTTCATGTATCTTGTACACACACTTGATGAACTTCAAACACTAGGCTTATGAAATACTCATGCTCTCGTATTTTTTTTTTTTGTGTATTTTGTACATTTTTATCATGAAAAGTTTTTGTAACTTATGCAACTGTTTACTGGAGCAAAATTCATGAATGCTGGTGATAGAAAAACAAAAAAAAAACAAATTGGTCATATCAGCCCTTGAAAGGAATTTGACCGAGCTTCTTATGATCAATTGTGTTGTGTGTGTTATTAAATACTAGTGTAAAAGCCCGTCCTGCGACGGGAAGGAACCATTTAGAGTACAAAATGCGACAAAAAATTTATTGAATTTATATACAAAGGTTTTTGTTTGAACACATGTTTATTAAATTATTTTTATAAAACTTCCTTACATACAACATTTCAGGTAAAAAAATTCTTAGAATTTTAACCAATTAACCTTGTCCCTTGCCATCTATAATGCTTAGTTTAGTTTTACATCGTCATCATTTAGCCCGCTTAAACTGCCCATGACTAAATAACAGTTCTTTTAGAAAAACTCCTACTTTTTGCAATATTTAACCTTGCAATTTATTAATGGTCATTGAAAATGTCAGTTTAACTGGAAATTGTCGCCTACGGAGAGTGAAAGGCAAATCTGTGTTTGTCGGGGCCAAATCAATTGTAGGTATGAAAACTATTTCATGTTCGCCAGTGCGCCTGTCAATACCTGTGCGATGATTAATTAAGTTTTTAGGTTTTTCAAAACTAACCACCTTCCATTACAGATATCTCTTTTGGTATTGAAATTATGAAAAAGTATTATAATACTTCCAATTTCGAGGTTTAACTTATGCAGTGGCATTCCTGAAGGATAAAATTCATTCAAAAACTCGACAGGGTAATTTTGTTTATCGTTATCATCACTGTCTGCAATTTAATCCGTGCTCAAATCTCTCACTGTGTCAGCAACTAAAATATTAAGAACTTGCTCGTTGACTTCGTTCACATCGGAATTTATTGGGCACAGGATAGCAATTTTGGAATAACGGTTGATGTTATTCGGACTCAAAGTATCGCCAAAAATCTATTTAACCCTTTCAATGGATTTGTCCATTATATTGGACACTTCGGAAAAATTTTATTTTCCAACGTTTTTTCTAAAATCAAATAGGTTGGTACTATGAAATGAAGTTGTGCCAACATGACAAAAATAATTTTAGGGAGATATATAACGTTTAATTTAGTTAGATTTTCGATTTTATGCCCAACAGTTTTATGCCCAGCCTTCAATTTTTTTATATCGCGTGTTAATAAATTTTGCAAAAAAGAAGTGATTATTGTGATTGGTGTGCAAAGTGTAATTTTTTTTCTTATAATAACATTTGCATAAATAACGCATTAGCATTTGTCTCCGGTTGTTTTAGTTGAACTAAAATATTATAATCCAACGTTATCATGGTTTTGTCCATTATATTAGACAGCCTGCTAAAAGCAAAGCAGCTCATGTTAAAATCAGAGGGATGTTTTTTAATCTTTTTATTCTTAAATGATGGGAATATAAGCTCAAAAAAATTGTCCACGATTATTCTAGGCAAGCGATTATTGAAAGGGTTAATAAGCGAACCTTTACAAACAAAATGATCGGGAATTTCTATGATATCTTCATCTCCATTTCCTAACTTGAGTAGCCAATCGCTAAAACTTGGATCAGAAGACCGAACATTGTGATTTAATTCTAGCAATTCCAATTGACACCAATGTCACTGAATGTAATAACTGCTGTTCAGTTAATGCAGACCGAATAGGTTCTGGTTCTGTTAATTAAGAAGCACTGTAATAGCAAGACATGATGTTTGATGTATAGTAGTTGAGGAAAATGACGATAGTCTTCAAGTACACAGATTTCCAATACATAATTTAAGAACAGGTTCGGGTCCAGGCTGAACAGGTTTTAAAAAGTATAGTGCTTACAAACATTTCAAATGGATACTTTTACAACAGGTTCTGGTACAGGCTGAACAGGTTTTACGATATAGAGCACGGAGCAGGACGCTTGTATTTTATATATTAAGATTTGCACACTATTAACCGAAAAAATGGACCTACATGTTTTATGCCGACTTCAAACGGCTAAAGTTCATGTTCTCAAGGAGTTTTACATGGTATTTTTTACTCTCTGAGGTTTTGCCATTGTCTGAAGAGAGGTGGTGACCGATCAGAAAAATTTTTTTGTTTTATTGAAAAAACTTTTCGCCGCTTTTTTTTAAATAATTCGAATATGGATTAAGCTCAGATAAATGAGGAGTTTACATTCAAAACCAGATAAGTCACACACACCGATCGAATTGTTGGGAAATCGAAAAAAACGTCTTAATTTTGTCAGATATTTTGTATAATCAAATCAATTATGCAAAATTATGCTTCACAGGAATAGATATATAATGCGAAAAAAAAAGAAGTCTAATAGTGCAACAAAAATTAAATTCGTATTTTCAATTTCAAATTTGGACTTGTCTGCTTTTGAAAGTTAGAAATTAATGAAAATTTAGATTCCGCCGTTCGGGGTCTCAAAAGTTAGAGGAACTCATTAAAATTATTTCTACATACTTTTTTTCAAATCGGAGAAAAAACGCCGAAGCAATTTTGAATTTCCAGAAGGTCCTTTTAAATAAAAAAAATGTGTTTTGCTTTTAACTTTTTAATTTTTACGGAACACATGCACCAAATCCAATAAAATGTTAAATTTATTACTCATACCAACGTTTTGATATAAAAAAGTTTTTAAAATTTGAATGAAAACTACACAAATGAAGACTTGCTGGTACTTATCTGGTTTTGATTAAAAATTTACAACGGACATGTCTGTTTTTGATTGAAAAGAAGATTTTTTGGAGTTTACTCCTTTAGAATCGATTTGCATATAAAGAAATTATATTAGGGGGTAAAGTCAAATTTTCAACTATTTTTCGTTACGTTTGAATTTTCAACTATTTTTTGCGTTATGGTTGAATTTTCAACTTTTTTTCGTTACGTTTGAATTTTCAACCATTTTTTGCGTTATGCTTGGCCAATCGAATGCAATGGAATTATCAAGGTCACAGGCAGATCATTGGCACTTTAATGGATTCCATGGAGAATTTGGACAAAAGTGGATGATTCTATGGCCATTCGGATGCAATGGGATTATCAAGGTCACAGGCGGGTCATTAGCACTTTAATGGATTCCATGGATTCCATGGAGGTGACAGGGGAGTCACTGGAACTTTTATTGGTTGAAGCAACATTTGGACCAAAATGGATGATTCTATGGCCAATCGGATGCAATGGGATTATCTGAGGTCAGAGATGGGTCATTGGAACTTTAATGGGTTCCATGGAACATTTCTACCAAAATGGATGATTCTATGGCCAATCGGATGCAATGGGATTATCTGAGGTCATAGGCGGGTCATTGGAACTTTAATGGGTTCCATGGAACATTTGGACCAAAATGGGTGATTCTATGGCCAATCGGATGCAATGGGATTATCTGAGGTCATAGGCGGGTCATTGAAACTTTTATGGGTTCCATGGAACATTTGGACCAAAATTGATAATTCTATGGCCAAACGGATGCAATGGGATTATCTGAGATCATAGACGGGTCATTGGAACTTATATGGGTTCCATGGAACATTTGGACCAAAATGGGTGATTCTATGGCCAATCGGATGCAATGGGATTATGTGAGGTCACAGGCGGGTCATTGTGTCTTTTGTATTTTCCAAGGAACATTTGGACCAAAATGGGTGATTCTATGGCCAATCGGATGCAATGGGATTATCTGAGGTCATAGGCGGTTCATTGGAACTTTTATGGGTTCCATGGAACATTTCGACCAAAATGGATGATTCTATGGCCAAACGGATGCAATGGGATTATCTGAGGTCATAGGCGGGTCATTGGAACTTTTATGGGTTCCATGGAACATTTGGACCGAAATGGGTGATTCTATGGCCAATCGGATGCAATGGGATTATCTGAGGTCATAGGCGGGTCATTGGAACTTTTATGGGTTCCATGGAACATTTGGACCAAAATGGGTGATTCTATGGCCAATCGGATGCAATGGGATTATCTCAGGTCATAGGCTGGTCATTGAAACTTTTATGGGTTCCATGGAACATTTGGACAAAAATTGGTGATTCTATGGCCAATCGGATGCAATGGGATTATCTGAGGTCATAGGCGGGTCATTGGAACTTTTATGGGTTCCATGGAACATTTGGACCAAAATGGGTGATGCTATGGCCAATCGGATGCAATGGGATTATCTGAGGTCATAGGCGGGTCATTGGAACTTTTATGGGTTCCATGGAACATTTGGACCAAAATGGGTGATTCTATGGCCAATCGGATGCAATGGGATTATCTGAGGTCATAGGCGGGTCATTGAAACTTTTATGGGTTCCATGGAACATTTGGACAAAAATTGGTGATTCTATGGCCAATCGGATGCAATGGGATTATCTGAGGTCATAGGCGGGTCATTGAAACTTTTATGGGTTCCATGGAACATTTGGACAAAAATTGGTGATTCTATGGCCAATCGGATGCAATGGGATTATCTGAGGTCATAGGCGGGTCATTGGAACTTTTATGGGTTCCATGGAACATTTGGACCAAAATGGGTGATGCTATGGCCAATCGGATGCAATGGGATTATCTGAGGTCATAGGCGGGTCATTGGAACTTTTATGGGTTCCATGGAACATTTGGACCAAAATGGGTGATTCTATGGCCAATCGGATGCAATGGGATTATCTCAGGTCATAGGCTGGTCATTGAAACTTTTATGGGTTCCATGGAACATTTGGACAAAAATTGGTGATTCTATGGCCAATCGGATGCAATGGGATTATCTGAGGTCATAGGCGGGTCATTGGAACTTTTATGGGTTCCATGGAACATTTGGACCAAAATGGGTGATTCTATGGCCAATCGGATGCAATGGGATTATCTGAGGTCATAGGCGGGTCATTGGAACTTTTATGGGTTCCATGGAACATTTGGACCAAAATGGGTGATTCTATGGCCAATCGGATGCAATGGGATTATCTCAGGTCATAGGCTGGTCATTGAAACTTTTATGGGTTCCATGGAACATTTGGACAAAAATTGGTGATTCTATGGCCAATCGGATGCAATGGGATTATCTGAGGTCATAGGCGGGTCATTGGAACTTTTATGGGTTCCATGGAACATTTGGACCAAAATGGGTGATGCTATGGCCAATCGGATGCAATGGGATTATCTGAGGTCATAGGCGGGTCATTGGAACTTTTATGGGTTCCATGGAACATTTGGACCAAAATGGATGATTCTATGGCCAAACGGATGCAATGGGATTATCTGAGGTCATAGGCGGGTCATTGGAACTTTTATGGGTTCCATGAAACATTTGGACAAAAATGGGTGATTCTATGGCCAATCGGATGCAATGGGATTATCTGAGGTCAAAGGCGGGTCATTGAAACTTTTATGGGTTCCATGGAACATTTGGACAAAAATTGGTGATTCTATGGCCAATCGGATGCAATGGGATTATCTGAGGTCATAGGCGGGTCATTGGAACTTTTATGGGTTCCATGGAACATTTGGACCAAAATGGGTGATGCTATGGCCAATCGGATGCAATGGGATTATCTGAGGTCATAGGCGGGTCATTGGAACTTTTATGGGTTCCATGGAACATTTGGACCAAAATGGGTGATTCTATGGCCAATCGGATGCAATGGGATTATCTGAGGTCATAGGCGGGTCATTGGAACTTTTATGGGTTCCATGGAACATTTGGACCAAAATGGGTGATTCTATGGCCAATCGGATGCAATGGGATTATCTCAGGTCATAGGCTGGTCATTGAAACTTTTATGGGTTCCATGGAACATTTGGACAAAAATTGGTGATTCTATGGCCAATCGGATGCAATGGGATTATCTGAGGTCATAGGCGGGTCATTGGAACTTTTATGGGTTCCATGGAACATTTGGACCAAAATGGGTGATGCTATGGCCAATCGGATGCAATGGGATTATCTGAGGTCATAGGCGGGTCATTGGAACTTTTATGGGTTCCATGGAACATTTGGACCAAAATGGGTGATTCTATGGCCAATCGGATGCAATGGGATTATCTGAGGTCATAGGCGGGTCATTGGAACTTTTATGGGTTCCATGGAACATTTGGACCAAAAAAGATGATTCTATGGCCAATCGGATGCAATGGGATTATCTGAGGTCACAGGCGGGTCATTTGAACTTTTATGGGTTCCATGGAACATTTGGACCAAAATGGGTGATTCTATGGCCAATCGGATGCAATGGGATTATCTGAGGTCATAGGCGGGTCATTGGAACTTTTATGGGTTCCATGGAACATTTGGACCAAAATGGGTGATTCTATGGCCAATCGGATGCAATGGGATTATCTGAGGTCATAGGCGGGTCATTGGAACTTTTATGGGTTCCATGGAACATTTGGACCAAAATGGGTGATTCTATGGCCAATCGGATGCAATGGGATTATCTCAGGTCATAGGCTGGTCATTGAAACTTTTATGGGTTCCATGGAACATTTGGACAAAAATTGGTGATTCTATGGCCAATCGGATGCAATGGGATTATCTGAGGTCATAGGCGGGTCATTGGAACTTTTATGGGTTCCATGGAACATTTGGACCAAAATGGGTGATGCTATGGCCAATCGGATGCAATGGGATTATCTGAGGTCATAGGCGGGTCATTGGAACTTTTATGGGTTCCATGGAACATTTGGACCAAAATGGGTGATTCTATGGCCAATCGGATGCAATGGGATTATCTGAGGTCATAGGCGGGTCATTGGAACTTTTATGGGTTCCATGGAACATTTGGACCAAAATGGGTGATTCTATGGCCAATCGGATGCAATGGGATTATCTGAGGTCATAGGCGGGTCATTGGAACTTTTATGGGTTCCATGGAACATTTGGACCAAAAAAGATGATTCTATGGCCAATCGGATGCAATGGGATTATCTGAGGTCACAGGCGGGTCATTTGAACTTTTATGGGTTCCATGGAACATTTGGACCAAAATGGGTGATTCTATGGCCAATCGGATGCAATGGGATTATCTGAGGTCATAGGCGGGTCATTGGAACTTTTATGGGTTCCATGGAACATTTGGACCAAAATGGGTGATTCTATGGCCAATCGGATGCAATGGGATTATCTGAGGTCATAGGCGGGTCATTGGAACTTTTATGGGTTCCATGGAACATTTGGACCAAGATGGGTGATTCTATGGCCAATCGGATGCAATGGGATTATCTGAGGTCATAGGCGGGTCATTGGAACTTTTATGGGTTCCATGGAACATTTGGACCAAAAAAGATGATTCTATGGTTAATCGGATGCAATGGGATTATCTGAGGTCACAGGCGGGTCATTGGTACTTTTATGGGTTCCATGAGACGTTTCGAACAATTCTTATGATTCTATAGCCAATCGGATGCAATGGGATTTTCTGAGGTCATTGTCACTTTTATGAATTCTACGAAGCATTTTGACATATATGGATGATTCTGTGGTCAAGCGAATGTAACTGGACTATCTGAGGTCTAGGCTGGGTCATTGAAACTTTGGGTCATGGATTTCATTTTAAAATAACATTTTTGAGAGAAAACCTTAATTTATATTTAGTGTTTTGGAAGAACACTGGGGACGTCTAGATTTTGTTCAATCATCACGATTTGTAAAAAATTTTACTTCAATTTTTTACGTTTCGAGTTTTAGTTATTTAAATTTTACTGCCTCAGTTGTTGGTAACGACATTACATTTTGGTAATGAAATTAATAATGTTTACTGTTAAAGCATGATGTTTATATATTTAACCACTTTGCCTATTGTACATGATTATATAAAATTCCAAGGCAATTATTAAGAAGTAAACTCCAATCGCGCGTCGTAACTGACACGCACACTTTTTTTTTAATTAATTTTTCTCTAGGATTTTTAAAATTTTTTTTAAAGAGGATTTTATGGATCGATATATTGTAACATTAGCTTTACAATGGCATTTCTAGCTAAAATTTTTTTCCTGTGATTTATCTGGATTTGAATGTAAACTGCTCAAAAAGTGAATGCTAGATTGAAAATAAAATAAAACCTTTTATTAAAACTTGAAAACTGCTCCTAATTCTAAGATTCCGATTCATAGATTAACTTAAATTGTGAATATTGCCTTAAAGGATTTTTAGCGGGTCCTTTAATATCCTTTTTAATATGTCCTAACGGTAACTTTTTAGGACATATTAATAAACTAAACCTTGCCAAAAAAACATTGATTTTATGTCTTTTATCTCAAAAATATATCAAAATCTTAGGAACAATAAATATTAAAAAAATTCTTCAAAATTATACAAAAACTCTTCACCGAATGTTGGCCATTAGCACCAATATACAAACATGCAGATTTAGATAGATATACAAATAAATATAGTTAAGTTTGCCACGAAATGTTCATAAAACTACGACATAAGCTTAATTAATTAACTAATCGAATGATTTATATTCATTAACTTCCGTTAAAAGCATATCCAGACAGGCACTTATTTGCGTTCTCTTCTTTTCTTTGTCTTCTTTCTACGACTTTGTAGCCTGCCGGTATGAGAAGGGATCTTGGTCTGAATGTGCTACCGGACAAATGACACGAGCTGATAAATTGAAAACGAGCAGCGATCCATCGTGCGAAGCAACACGTGTCATCAAGAAGAATTGCAAGCCAGGCAAGTCTAAGGATAAGAGCAACAAGGAGCAGCGCAAGAATAAGGATAAAGGTAAGCATTAAGACCAGAGTTAATTAATTGTATAAGTTAAATGTTTTTAAAGAGAAAGCAAATGCACACTAACTCTGTTACGTATATAATTATAAATGCCACAACCAGCTAGATTGACCATTTAAGAACACGCCTGTTAAGCGATTAAAATATATGATAGGTTGTTATGTCTGACCGCCAGGTGAATGTATTTAAAATTGGCTTTTAGAGCTGCCGTGCATGGCTTGCGGTTGTGTGTGCAAAAGGATAATGATGCAGATTATGTGAACAGAATGTGTGCACAACAGTAAAATCATGGACATTATTAGCTGAGCTAAATAATGGCTTCACTTTTTCGACTTAAACCACAATTTTGTAAAAATTAAAAAAATTAAACGAAATATTTGCTGCCAAAACACTTTAAATCAACTTGCAATGTAGCTGTTCAAAAAGTTACGTTGAAGAAAAAAACTGACATTTTGTGCTTAACTAGTTATTGCTATTAACCTATCAAAGAATTTAAAGTCTGAATAATTAAAACGTCAAAATTGCTTTGATTAAAATAACATCCGCCTCAAGGCAGCCTTATGGGTTAGAGGGTTAAAAAACTCATTTAAGCTAGTAAATTACCTGATTTAAAACATGCAAGCAGCTTTAGAAATAAGCTGTAGTTTTTATTTCAATAAAACATTCTACAGTAAAACACACACACAATTATTTACCAACAAACACACAGACAACAGACAGCCAGCCACAACGCCCGAATACAAATATTTATGGTTTATATTTAGCTGTCTGACTCTCCCACGTGACTCATCTTCGTCTTTGTCGTCCTAGTCGACAATTTCAACGCGTTCAACGCACCTTCTTGAAGAGGGCTGCGTTAAAAAACTTTTTCCTTGAACCGGAAGCGCACTCAGTGTTTGCTTGCTTGCTTTGGATTGTTGATGGTGGTGTTGTTGTTGTTTTTCGCTGTATTTCTGTTATACTGTAGTGTAGTTTTTGATGTTGTCGTTAATTGCCACAGAGATACACAACGACAAAACAACAACAACAACAACAACAACAACAACGACAAGAAAAATACAACAAGTCTGTGAACAAGATACACTGAACTTAACTTGCCTTTGGCATTTATTTAGCTACGTACGGTACGAGTATTTTTATAAGTGGTTTTCCATGGCAATGGGTGGTTGTCTATTCTAAGGTACGCCTTTTAATCGTTTATCAACTTTTCTTAAACAAAATTTTTCACTTCTTGTTAAGAGGTAACATTACATTTTTTAAAGGCTTAAATAATGCATAAACATTCTAGTATTACAATACTTACACTTTGAACAAATTCCTCAAGAGATACCTGAAAAATGTTTTCATAGAAAATTACAAAATTATAGCAAAAATTGAAATTTTCGTCGGTTTTTGAACGCGTGTTTGAAACCCTACACCATCGATTGAGCACATATTAAAATATATACAACCTTAGATTTGTGTCTTCTATCCAGTGTAGCCAGACAAGGGATTTTTCTCCTTTTTACGGGAATTAATAAATAATGTTTTTGGTTTTTGGAGCTGTCTTGAGAATATTTTAAAATTTAAAAGTATTTTTTAAAAGGAAACTTTAACATTTTTTTTTTCCTACAAAAAAATCAGGATATATAAAGGTTTAATATTATGTTCTATTATATACCTTTTTAAATGGGGAAAAACAGGAAAATGTAAAGGGAAAAACGGCGAAAGCTTCTTGAAATGCATGGACAAACGGGAATGATCTCTAACAAAGTCTGGCAACACTGCTTCTACCACATATCCGAAAATCATTTAAATCGGAGTCTGTCACTGGGAACCTTTCCTTGTTAGAATATTTTGAGAAGCCATTTTTATATAAGATATTCATTGATATTTGAGGAGTTTACATTCAAATCTAGAAAAGTCACAGGACAAAAAAAAATTTAGTTAGAAATGCCATTGTAAAGCTAATGTTACAAAACATCGATCCGTAAAATCCTCTTTGATAAAAATGATAAAAATTCTAGAAAAAAATAAATCCAAAAAGCTCCTTTTCAATCAAAAGCAGACATGTCCACTGTAAATTTTCAATAAAAACCAGATAAGTACAAGCAAGTCTTCATATGTGTAGTTTTCATTCAAATTTTAAAAACTTTTTTATGTCAACACGTTGGTATGAGAAATAAATTTAACATTTTAGTGGATTTGGGCATGTGTTCCGTAAAAATTAAAAAGTTAAAAGCAGAACACATTTTTTTTTTTTGTATTTAAAAGGACCTTCTGGAAAATCAAAATTGTTTCGGCGGATTTCCTCCAATTTGAAAAAAAAGTATGCAGAAATCATTTTAATGAGTTTCTCTAACTTTTGAGACCCCGAATGGCGGAATCTAAATTTTGATTTATTTCTAACTTTCAAAACCAGACAAGTCCAAATTTGAAATTGAAAATACGAATTTTTTTTGCACTATGAGACTCTTTGTATACCCTAAACCTGAAAGGTCAGGGTATATTAACTTTGTGCAAACGTTTGTAACGCATAGAACGAAGCGAGTCCGGTATAGAAAAGTATATATATTCTTGATCAGCGTCACCACGTGAGTCGAGCCATCCATGTCCGTCCGTCCGTCCGTCCGTCTGTCCGTCTGTGTGTTGTCCGTATACACAGGATAAGAAGAAGGAGTTGAGATAATTGGATGAAACTTGGTACACATGGTCACATAGACCCAAGGATCTGCACTATTGAATATTTTTGGAATCCGCCCACGGTCAAGCCTACCTCCCGTACAACGCGAAAATTGAAAACTGCATAACTCAGCTCATAAAAAGCCTACAACAATAAATATTGGTATGTATGTGTTTTACATCAACACAAAGATGTTTTCGAAAAATGGACGTCATCCGCTTACAGACACGCCCACCTCCCATACAACCCAAAAATTGAAAACGCAATAAATAAGACTGTGTTTAACCTACAGAGCTAAAATTTGGTACATATGTTTTTTGTAACAAAACAAAGATAGTTTTGAAAAGTGGACATCATCCGCCCACGGACACGCCTACCTCCCATACAACGCGAAAATTGAAAACTGCATAACTCAGCTCATAATTAGCCAACTACAATAAAATTTGATTTGTATGTGTTTTATACAAACACAAAGATGTCTTCGAAAACTGGACGTCATCCGCAAAAATTTAAAACGCAATAAATAAGCCTCTGTTTAACCTACAGAGCTAAAATTTAGCACGTATGTTTTTTATGACAAGACAAAGATGTTTTTGAAAAATGGACGTAATCCGCCTACGGACACGCCTACCTCCCATACAACCCAAAAAGTTTTAAACTCAATAAATAAGGTTATGTTTGTCATAGAGAAATTGAATTTGGTATGCAAGTATTTTATACCAAAACTAAGGTGTGTTCAAAAATTGGAAGTAATCCGTCCATGAATACGCCCATCTCCCATAGCGAAAGCACAATAAAAGCATTAACTGTGAGCTACAGGAATAAAACTTGGTATGTGTAAATTTTTCATCAACATTTAAATGCATATTAAATATAGGCTTCATCCGCCCTTGGAGACGCCCATTTACAATAAAAATTTTTTGTTTTTGAAAAGTGGGTTTAGGGTATTTCATAGTCGGCCTAGACCGACTTTAGACTTTCTTTACTTGTTTTTTTCTCATAATAGGCTATGCATTTTCAATAAATTTACACAAGGAAGATATAATATTGATGGATTGAAAAATGCAGTGAACCTCTTTTCGTCAAAAGGTCACATATCACTTTAGTGCGCTTAACCATAGATATTGTCCTGTGGAGCATAATTTTCCATAACTAGTTTGTTTATAAAAATTTTCTGTCAAAATTGAGACGTTTTTTTTGATTTCTCAACAATTCGATTTGTGTGACTTACTGGTTAACAATTTTTCATCATTTTAACAAAAAAAAAAATAAAAAAAATTTTTAAAATTGTAAACTTACAGGCGGGTAAATTGGGTGGGTAAAAAAAATTGTGCGTCCTTCTTGACATGATTCTAATCCTTCTGGTGATCTGAAGATGAAAACAAAATAATATTCTTAATAAGTTTAGAATATAGCTTTTAACCAACTATGGAAATTTAAAAAAAAAAATTTACAAAATTTTGGCTGTTTGAAAAAAGTGATTTTTGCCCTTTTTTTCAAAGTTTTGAATTTTTTAAAATAGTAAAAAACAAAATATTATTATTATTATATAATATTAATTCTTATATTAATGAATACTGTAGTTCCAACCATAGAAAGATTTATAAAAAAACAAGTAAAGAAAGTCTAAAGTGGGTCTAGCACTACTATGAAATACCTTAAACCTACTTCTCCAAAATACAAGAAAAGTATTGAAAATGGGCGTGTCTGTGGGCGAATGAAGCTCATATTTTATATGTATTTAAATTTTGATGAAAAATTTACACATACCAAGGTTTATACCTGTAGCTCACATGTTAATACCCTTAAAGTGCTTTCACTATTGTCGGTTGTGTGGGAGGTGGGCGTGTTTGTAAACGGACAACATCCAATTTTTGAACACACATTAGTTTTAGTATAAAATACATACATAACAAATTGCATCCCTGTAGGACAAACATAAGCTTATTAATGCAGTTTTAAATCTTTTGGTTTGTATGAGAGGTAGGCGTGTCCGTGGGCGGATGACATCCATTTTTCAAAAACATCTTCGTTTTGTTAAAAAAACATACGTACAAAATTTTATTCCTGTAGGTTGAACAGAAGCTTATATATTGAGTTCTCAATTTGTGGGTTGTATGGGAGATGGCCGTGTCCGTGGGTGAATGACACTATTTTTCATGTGTTTTTCGAAGACATGTTTGTTTTGATATTAAGTATATACGTACTAATTTTTATTGCTGTAAGTTTATTATGAGCTAAGTTATTCAGTTTTCAATTTTTGCATTGTATGGGAGGTAGGTTGCATTGTATGGGACGTTTGCGAATTCCAAAAATATGCAATAGTGCAGATACTTGTGACTGTGTATACCGAGTTTCATCAAATTAACTCAACTCCTTCTTCTTATCCTGTCTATACGGACAACATACAGACGGACGGACGGAAGGACTTGGATAGCTTGACTCATGAGGTGACCCCGATCAAGAATGCCTATACTTTTCTATACCAGACACGCTTCATTCTATGCGTTACAAACGTTTGCACAAAGTTAATATACCCTGACCTTTCAGGTGTAGGGTGTAAAGATCCACACGTAATTTCAAATTGCTCGATGCATTCAAACGTCAGGAAACACGTCAGACGTATTAAAAAAAAGTAGTTTCGAGAAAAACGAGTTGAAAGACTTAAATTTTTTTAAATTTTCCAAATATTTTTTTTGGAATGTCAATAAACCAATAAATCGTCTAATATATAAAATCAAATGTTTATCCTTCTGTCTGTCTGTCTGTCTGTCTGTTCCGACTAGGCTCGCGCAACGTTTATCCAATTAAGCTGAAATAAGGACACCGAGTACGTTTCATAAAAGGAAAGAACATAGGCTGCGTAAAAAAGTGGGAGGAATTATATGGGCGTGGCACTCTATAATAACTCCTAAGCACCTGTACCGATTTCAATGATATTTGGTATGAAAGTTCACCTGCATCCAAAATAAAATATAGGCTATAAAAAATTTCAAAGACTTCCGCAAGAATTCCGCAAGTCAAAATCAGTCAAAAATAATAATTTTTCCAAAATTTTTTTTTATAATTGAGAAATTGAACAAATTACAAGAAAAAAATATATTTTTCACTCCAACTTGGTTTTCTAGAGCTACAAACTGGCGGCAGAGAAAAAAACGGAGCCTCGTGGTTGCAGCGCTGGGAGTCGCAAAAATTGCCCGATTTGGAAAAAAAACTACTTTTTAAATCTTAACAAAATTTGTTATCTTTTTGGTGATGTTCCAAATTTGAAAGTGTGTTTTTTCGAAAAAAATATTGACTTTAAAAATCAGACATGCACAACGAAATCAACAAAATTTTTTCGTTTCGTTGAGGCCGAAAAATAAATTAACAAAATTATTTCGTTTTTTAAATAACGTTAAAAATTTATCAAATCAAATTTCGTTTCGTTGAAAAACGAAAAATTTTCTATAATTTTCTCCTATGCTAAAAAAAATTTCTTCTAATACAAGAAAAACGAAATTTTTTTGTTAAAATTAACGTTATTTTCAACGGTTGATTGGGAAAAAAACGAAAAAATTTTTTATCGCTTTCTCCGAAACGAAATAAATATTTTTCGTTTTTTGAATTAACGTTATTTTTTTATTTCGTTTCAACGAAACAAAAAAAATATTTCGGTTACCGTTAAAATTAACGTTAACGTGCATGCCTGTTAAAAATTCATAAAAAAACGAAAAAAAATTTTAAAAAAAGGTCGTATCATACGATAGCAAATCAAGTTTAAAAAAATACAAAGAAAAAAATGAACCCGCTAGTACAGCAACCAGTACGAAAAACATGGTTTCGAGATAAACGCGTTCAAAGTTTATGAACAAAGAAAAAAAAAAGTTAAAATTAAAAATGCGCTCTCACTAATTCGGCTGTAACTTTTGAACTTTTCGATTTATTAAAATACAAAATTATAAAAAAGTCGATTTAAAAAAAACGGCCAATGTTATGCCCCCCCTTAAATCAATTAATTAAGTAGTCACGCATACAAATTTTATGTTTCGTATATTTTTGTATGATTGAGATTAATTTTAACCTGCCTCTCTATTTTAAAATTGATTTAAATTATTGATCCAACCTAACAGGGTGCTTGCCTGACCCAAGCTAACAGGGTACAACATATAATAATAATTTAAAATCATGCTTTAACTCAATAAATGTAATAAATTTAAACATTATTGAAAAACATTGCTTAATATTTATTTAATTTTTTTTTTTCATTTTTCTTTGCAGCAGCTCGCAAGGGACGCGCCTAAGAAGCAACTTTAACTGCAGACCCAGCGAATAGTTTTTCAAACGAAAACTAAAAACAAACAAAAAATAAAAACAAAACAACTTACAAAACAAATAAAAATATTTTAAAATAAAATTAATTTACAAAACGGTTCATTCAACTGAAATAAAATTTAAAGTAAACATATTCGATTAGGTGCAAGAAGGTACTTTTACAAATACAACACAACAACAACAAAACATATATACAAATAACGAAATAGTTACCAAAAAAAAAAAAAACATTAAACAAGAAAACAAACACAAAATAAATAGAATAAAAGTTGAAGAATATAGAAGAAGCCAACAACAACAACAACAACTGAGCAGCATCATTTCAAATGGAAATAAAAAACAAGCAGCTGCTTGAAAGAGACAAAATATACGAGAGAATAAGAAATTTTAAAAAAATATGTACTTAAAAATATGGTAATTTAAAAAAAAAAAACAAATATTGATTTTATTAAAATAAAAATATTTAAATATGAAATTGACTAAATATATGAAATTAAAAGATTTAAATATTAACTAAAAAATTAAAAAAAAACAAAAAACAAAAATTGCATTTCTCTAACTGAGTGGATAAATGCATAAAGTTTTACACAAAACTAAATAATTTAAAAAATATAAGAATACATTGAAGTTAGCATTAACCCAAAAAAAGAAAGAAAAATACTAAAAAATAATAAAATAATAAGCAGTAAAAATCAAATTTCATTGAAAGTAAAAATAAAAAATAAAAACAGTAACAATTTCATGCATTATAAAGTTAACGACAAAACCTACAACACACACACACACACACACAAACACACAAACAAAAGCAGACAATTAAGACCAACAACAACAAAAAAAAAAACAACAATATTTCCAAACTTTGCTCATATTAATTGTGTTCTATAAATAATTTTTTATAAATATTATTTGAAGTATTACTTCCAAATAACTTCCATAACAACTAACACTGACACAAAAACAACACACAGACGCACACAACTAATGCCAACTTAAAAACTACAATTAATATAAATAAATATATAAATAAAAATAAAATATTTATGCTAGCTGAATGTTCTTCAATTTAATGAATTTTTAATTATTACAACAACAATAACAAGCATAAAACTAAACAATAAAAGTATAATAAATAATACAAACCATTTCAAGAGAATTCACTGATTAGCTGTGAAAGCAGACAACATTTTTTTTTCAGCAACAACAACGCCGAAAAACTACTTATTTATAATTTCTGTCAACTTTACAGCAAAAAAAGTTTAATTAAGCAAAAAATATTCAAAAAAAAATAATAATGATAATGCTATAAAATGTATTGTAAATATTGTATAAAATACAAAATGAGATTAAAATAAAAAAATTAATTCATGATGTTCTGTAACTGATGAGATTTGTAACTTTTACAAATTTGCTTAAAAATTTTATTTTTTGTTATTTTGTTTTTGTCCTGTAATTTCATTTCAAAAACTATGTAAGTTTTATTTGAATGTCTTCAAACTTAATTTTATTTCATAAAAAAAAAGAAAACACATTATAAAAACTACCATAAGAATTACCACAACTTAGTGCATACATAATAACAGTTACTTACATACATACATACAAACATGCATATTGTATGAGTTTGTCTAAAACCAAAAACAAAAAAAAAACAAATGTTTTAACCGCGTCAAGATATAATAATAATATTGAATATTAATTGAAAATAATATGTAATGAAATAATTTAAATAAAAACCTTTACGATAAAAAAAAGACAAAAACCAAAATTATAACTGTGTTTTATTTGTTTTCTAAAAAGGTATTTCAGTCAGGCAAGTGAAGCAAAATTAGCTGCGATAATATTTGTTCTAGCATGCGAGTTATTGTTAGCTACCACTAGGGTTGCCAACTCAGGAAAGTACAAAATCGGGACGGAGCCATAAAAAATGCGGGACTTGGCTCAAAAATGCGGGACAAAACTAGATGCACTTTTTTATTTTATTAAATATTTCCTTTTATTCTTTGAGGAATAAAGGGTATCAAAGATCTGCCCTGCAAAACAAAAAACAATTAACTGCATTTTCATGGTTTTGAGATAATAGTGGTATTCATGCAATGCCGAATAATTTCCGATGCCGTTTATCGGAAAATATTCACTGTTTTTGCATGAAGTACCTTTTTTGTATTTTTTTGTTAGTGCCGTATATCAATCAACTGTTCTTTAAGTTATATTGCAAAAGTGGCCACGTTGGTTCAATAAATGAGCTGAAAACTAAATAATTAAACAAATAAATAAATGGTTTCATAATTAAGATGAATACAAAGAAATTCAAGATAAATTCTTTTATTATTCGACAGCTGACAACATGCAATTTGTTGTTTAAAAGGATTCTCAAGTTGAAAGTTGAGTAAGATGTTTTAAGTTCGTAATAAATATTGTAAAAAATTTGAAAGGTGGCAACAACTCTTTGCCGAAAGTTTTCGGCGCTATTTTCGCATCAAAATCGTGAGGAAAACTGGGAACTTTGCCGTATATCAAATTCCATGCAAATTTTGACAGTTGATATACGGCGTTTTCGCTTTTTCCGATTTACGGCATATTCGGCACGCTTTCGGCATTGCATGAATACCACTAATAAGACTTTTGTGTTAAAACTTTTACTTGGTTTTTGCTTTGCATCATTTTGTTCTCTCATCTTATTTTACTTTGAATATGTATGGGTAAAAATGTGCAATGGCGTTTAACCGTTTTTTGCATTGCATTTATAAAATTTTGCAGTTAAGTGTCAAGTGTAAAAAGCAGTTAAGTGAAAATTTAATACGTTTAAGTAACGTACACAAACACTTTATTTAAAAGGGACAAAAGTTTTATTATAAAACAAAACATGGAGAATTCAAAAAAACGTACAAAAAAAAAACTCGCGTGTAGCAACGTACACGTGGCAGAAGTGAAACTTCTTTAACAGTAAGAAATAAGAGAGATTTTAGTGTGAACTAGAGAGAGAAAGTATCTGAAAAGAAATTCAATCAATACGAAATGAAATAATAATCTGTTGATTCAATATTTGCATCCAGGGGCCGTATCGGATATGGTTTTTATCGAAAGTGTCACATATTAACTTTTATCTCTTTGTTTTTTTTTCCGACAAAAATAAAATTTATTTTGAGCCTTATAGTTTTTTGGGCAAAAATAACAGTTACTTTTGACTTTTATTTTATCGGTCGAAAATAACAGTTATTTTCTGCCGTTTATTTTTTCGTCAAAAATACCAGGTAGTTAATATTTGTTCAAGTCATTTTACCGACTAAAAAAATTTTGATACCATTATTTTCATCTCATCGGTGAGACATTTTACACATGGTGTCAACAGTTCAATCTGTCAAGCGGCCTTTAAAAATACCACAAATTGCTTGATAATTTTGACCGAAAAAATTAAAGATAAAATAAAAGTCAAAAGAACCTTTATTTTTCCTCGAAAAATTCAAGGCAAAAAATAACACTTAAATTTTAACTTTTAAAGAATCAGTCTTAAATTTAAAAGGAACTTAATATTCATGAGGCTGAGGACATTTGTAACATAATGGTATATTTGAAAAAGTATTTCGACAATTTTTTCATTTGAAAATTGTAAAATAACAGTTATTTTCGGTACTTGTTTTAGTTCAGTTGGTGTTTTAGTTGCTTTCGAATGTCTTCTCAACATTGTTACTTTTTGAATGCTGGATTGCATTTGCATAGTACTAGTTGAAGGAGCCTCCGAAAGCAGAGGCAAATCTTGTTCATTATTACCTCCTGCTTCCTGATCATAATAATTGCTTTGTTGATAGAGGGCCTCATAAAGCAGCGAACGTTGATTGTTGAGTGCATCAACTTGGTTGGCTTTAAAATTTTGTTGAGATGATGGCTGAGTTCCAAAATACATTTTTACAAAGCATCAGTGTGTTTTTTTGGGTATTGGTTCTTTGTAGATTCACCAAAATACACTGATGTTTCGTAAAAATGCATTTTGGAACTCAGCCGATGTTGCAATTACCTTACCTTCATCATTAAGTGCAGACCCAGCTGCGGCTGCATTCTTAAGAGCTCTAATTCGCTCTTTATATTCACGAAGGCGTTCTGCTCCTGTTTTAGCTATTTTTCTATTTTTTTTTCGTGCATACTTGAAGGATGAAAATTATTGTTACGGTTATGTTAATAATGTAATGTTAATGTTAATGTTAATGTAATGTTAATGTTAAATATGTTATTTTCAGTATGTTATGCGTTCAGTTTTAATTACATTTTGTTTGGCTGTTTATCATGTGCCTACGTGGCGTAGTGGTGTAGATTCCGACTCTTGAGCAACGATGGTCAGGGTTCAATACGCGCTATCATTTTTTGAAAATTTTCATATAAATTGAAATTGTAAGCCTAGCGTCACGAATAAGAGACCTTGAAATTTCACTCGCCGCCAAAGAAGTTTTACTTCAAAATATGTAACAGCCAATAAATGTTTTTTGTTTTTTTGGGCAGCGATGCCCTTACACTTTCGCAATGGTTCCTTGATATTATTTAGATCTGTTTCCACCTCTTACCCAATTCATGAAAAAACCAAAAAATAAATCCAAATCGTTTTGATAAATAAAATGTATGAAAAATAAATGATAAATTAAATTTGATAATAAAATTAAACAGTTTTGGTAAACTGTGTTTCATGTCGAATTGGAAATTTAGATACAAACAATCTTAAGTTCTCAAATGCGGGACAAAAGGCGTCCCGCAAGGGGACTTCGCGGGACGCTAAAAAATTAGCTGAAATGCGGGACGTCCCGCGAAATCCGGGACAGTTGGGAACCCTAGCTACCACCCAACTGTAGACATACGAAACATATAGCATATTTTTTGGCTACCTCCTCTTAGTACACTTAGGGAAAAAACGCTGTTATATCAAACAAATCATGGATTGAAATAACAGATTTCACTGTTAATTACCATCCTGAAGTTTACTGAAATTTTATCACTGTTTTGGAAACTCATATTTATCTGCATGTGCTGACAGGTGCGTCTAGTACTCGGCTATACTAGGTTCAAATACCGGCAAGACCAAAAAATTATATTTTTATCTAGAGTATTTTTTTCTTTTCAAATAAAAACTGAAATGTAAAATGAGTTATAAAATTGTGGTATTTTAATTTGTTAATTTATTTTAATAATTCTTAAACAACGTCTTCTTTAAGAATTATATTTTGAGCTTTATGCCAAATAATTCATGAAGTAACAGGTTGCTACAACAACAAAAATCTCACAGAAGAACCGAGCAGACTAGACCATGGTTTCGTCAGACGCTAATCCGACTCATCAGTAGTCTCTGTGGTTCATGCAGTCCACAAACTAGATGGACACATGATAAAGAAGTAAACAAAAAGGGCAACAACAAAATCTTTGCAGAAGCAATGCAGTCAATTTTTTTAAATTTTGCGACTAGCAAAAGAGTAGAAAAACACTGCTTTGATAAACTGAAAAAAGCATTGGGTAATTCCATTTTGGTTTTGCGGCAGTTGCACTTATTAGCTTCTCAAAGTAATTGGACTGCATGAACCACAGAGACTACCGATGAGTCGGAGTAGCGTCCGACGAAACCATGGTCTAGTTTCGTCGAACAGGCTGTTTGGGATTGCCGAAAACAATCTCAGATTAATTAATTTTGGAAGTGATTCTGAGCTGAGCCATAATATTCTTGATATCAAGCCCAAATGTGATTGCTTATCAAAGAATAAACATGCTCATTTGTGTACAATGTAAATGATTTTTTTAATTGTTTATCAAAAAACTAATATGCGCCCTTGTGCCCAATTTATGACATTTTGGTATTGATTTGGTATTGAAAATCAGGCACATTTGTGTTCAATACATGCCATTCATGGATTGTAATAAAACAAGTGAATATGCTCTCATGTGCCTTTAACTTTGGATTGTTTATAAAAATTGAATACGCTCAATTGTGCCCAATTTATCATATTTTGGTACACAAGCAACAAGACGAGTACGGAAAAAAGCGGCACGAATAACGAGTATTTATCGCATGAGAATACGATTTAGTTTTGATGTACAATACAAACGTAGCTACAAAATATTTTCCTGTTGCTTAAAGAGAAGCCTCTTTAAAGTGGTTTCAATTTTGGCGTTATATGGGAGGTGGGTGTGGTCATCAGCGGATAAGACCATTTTTCTTACACGTCTTAGTTTTGATATAAAATACCAGAGACCGTACCGGTTATGTTTCTTATCGAAAAAGTCACATATTAACAGTTATATTTTAACTTTTATTTTTTTCAACAAAAATACAAGTTATTTTGTGCCTTTTATTTTTACGGGCAGTTACTTATATATTACACAGTTAAAAATTTTGAACTAGTTTTTAATCCAAACTTTGGTTTAAAGGAATTTTTAATCTTAAAAGTACTATTTTTTATTCCATATTTTAGTTTAATTTTTTTTAATCCGAAAAAGTTTAAGTTTAAGACTATTTTGAATTACAATAGCTGAATTACAATGCAGCAGTCGCAGTGGCAGCAGCTGTGTCAGTCGCAGCGGCAGTGATCAGCTGTTTCGTATTTTACTGCCTGCAAATTACAATTTAGCAGTGGCAGCGTCAGCATCAAAAGCAGTGAATGTGGAATTTTTCTTAGTAGTTTAATAATTTGCATGTTGGCAGTGAATTTAGAAATAGGACTAACCTCAGCAGTACTGCTTTCTGCCAGTGCTGCTATGTTAGTTTTACCATTGAACAACAATATTCCTAAAATATCAGCTGATCAATGCCACTACCACTGACGCTGCCAGTGCCGCATTATAATTCAGGTATAAGATTAAAAACTACCACTACTAAGAAATTAAAGCTAAATATAATTCTAAATGTTGTTAAAGCATCCGAAATTTATTTTTAATTATATGAAACAAATTGTTTATTAAAATCTGAACCAAAATATTATTATATACATACATCATTACAGTAAGCAGTGTTTAAACCTTTGTGAATTAAATAGTAATCCTTTTCGGAATACAATATTTTAAACTTTTTTGGACTAAAATCTAATCCTTATTGGGTTATAATATTTTGAACTTTCTGTTGATTAACAATTATTCCTTTTTGGATTAAGAAATTTTAAACTTTTTGCGGATTAAAAATAAATCCTTTTTAGTTTGAATAATTTAAAACTTTTCATTGGATTAAAAAATAATCTTTTTTTGGTCGTGTCTTATATGTAATCCAAAAAAGTTTAAAATTTAGTCCGAGATTTTTAACCGTGTATATAACAGTACACATTATACATTAGATAACAGTTTCTTTTATTTAAGAGACTTTTATTTTGTTGGTCGCTGTTATAGTATTTTCAGCCTGTTTTTTTTTGTCAAAAATATCAGAAAATAATGGCACAAATAGTGTTTAAAAAACACAAATTGTCAAATATTTTTGACCGAAAAAAATAAAAGTCACAAATAACTGTTATTTTTGACAGATAAAGAGTAACCGTAATTTTTGCCCGAAAAAGTAAAAAACACACTATTTTAACTTTTATGTTAATTTTAACTTTAATGGAATCAGTCGAAACTTTAGAGGAAAAGTGGGATGAAAGAGGCAGTTTTAAAAAAATGTTACAAAAAAGATAAAAATAATTAAGAAAATTATAAACTTATATCAAAAGTAATTTTTCATTCATTTATGTACCTACATAAAATCTAAATATTAGGTAATACCATGAAATATTTTCCACAATCAACAATATTCTTGGACTTGAAGCCATTTTTAAAAAATATGAAATTCGGCTCTTTCATAATACGTAGGCATTGAAAGAGCCAACCAAAGTTTTGAAAGACCCAACTTCTTATTACAAGACTTCAAACGGAGAATAAAAAGATTGTATTGAAAATATTTATTATTATTATAAAAATTATTGTTTTTTGCAAAAATAAATCAAATAAATACAAAAATTCGAAACTAAAAAAAACAAGAAAAAAAACGTCTAAAATCGGTCTAGCCCGACTATGAAATACCCAATATCTACTTTTTCAAAATACAATTATGGTGTTGACAATGGGCGTGTCCATAGGCGGGTGAAGCCCAAATTTAATCACAAGCCTTTCAATTTTGATGAAAAATTTACACATGCCAAGTTTTATTCTTGTAGCTCACATGTTAATGCTTTTAAAATGTTTTCGCTATAGTAGGTTGTATGTTAGGAAAGCGTGTTCGTGGACGGATTACACCCACTTTTTGAACACATCGTATTAAACACATCGTGGTATAAAATACATACATACCAAATTCATTGAGTTTTAAATTTTTGGGTTGTATGGGAGGTGGGCGTGCCGTTGAGCGGATGACATTCATTTTTTGGAAAACATCTTTGTTTGATATAAAATACATACATACTAACTTTTATCTCTATAGGTTAAACATAAGCTTATTTCTTCAGTTTTCAATTTTTGGGTTGAAAAATGCATGGGAGGTAGGCGTGTCCGTGGGCGGATTAGAAAAATATTCAATCGTGCAGATCCTTGGACCCATTTGATTATGTGTTCTGAGTACCTTTCAATTATCTGACCTCCTTCTTCTAATCCTGTTTTTACGGACAACACACAGACGGACGGACGGACGGACGGACGGACATAGATAGCTCGACTCAAGAGGTGACGCTGATCAAGAATATATATACTTTTCTTTACCAGACTCGCTTATTTCTATGCGTTACAAATGTTTGCACAAAGTTAATATACCCTGACCTTTCAGGTTTAGGGTATAAAAATGATTTAAAAACCTTAACTATACTTAATTATACTTAAGTAAACTTAACTAAACGTACTTTAGTCTGTATAATTTTTTTTTTTTTATTTCTTAGTTAGCGCTTTTACAGATTTCTTTGAAATTTTTTTTTAAATTCTTTCTCTTTTGGCTTGAATTATTTTTATAAGCCCACGCGTACTGCGTATGGGGTATATTAATTTTGTCACGACGTATGTAACGCCCATAAGGAAGCGTGGTAGGTATAGAAAAGTATATATATGATTTCCGTCTGTCTGTCCGTCTGTCTGTGGACACGATTGCGGCCGTAATTTTAAAGCTATCGTGCTGAAATTCAATATGTAAGCTTTTTTTTAAAGAACTAAGATCAAGTTTGAGAATGGGCTAAATCGGTTGAAAACCACGCTTACCTCCCATACAACCCCAATAATGAAAACACCATAAAGAAGCAACCATTTAAGCATTAAAACTGAAATTCGGTATTTGTGTAATTTATGTTAAAACTGAGGTGTGTTCGAAAAATGGGTGTCATCCACCCACGAACACTCCCATCTCCCATACAACCCTAATATTGAAAACTATATAAAGAGGCTTGTGTCAAAGCTATAAAAGTAAAATTAGATATTTATTCATTTTATATAAAAAGTTAAGACGTGATAGAAAAATGGGCGTCATCCACCCACGAACACGCCCACCTCCCATATAACCCCAAACTTTAATTTAAAACTCTATAAAAAGGCTTCTCTTTAAGCTACTGGAAAAAAATTTGATACGTTTGTATTTTATATCTTTCTTTCTCTCAGGAGTATCGGTTTTAATAGCATATGACTTTTAGAGATTCTTGTGATCCGAGTTTTTTTCTGGGACCTGCCTTTGAAAAGGGTCTAAGTATTTCTGGTTGCCCTGATACGCAACTGAAATTACAGGTGCAGGCGAAGATGAAGGAGGTCTTAAATCATATTGTAATTCGTGCTAGTTTCCTACCTTTTACCTATGTTAGGGTTATGTTTCTAGGATGATTCGTCAGAAGTTTTAAACTGCCTTACAATTTTAGCTACAGTGGCTCAAAGTAATAATGGAACAAACTAAAAAATTTCATTCAAATCCAAATTTAAAATATTTTGACTTGCAGCTGACATGGCACCCTTGAGCACCACTGAACCCATACCGTGCTTTATTGTGTGACAAATATCGTTTTTCTCAAGTTTCGTATTTACCTTTTTCCACATGTAGGATCAAGCGAGAAAGGGATTTTAATATTGGGAACAAATTTTCATCATATATGAAAGAAAATTTAACGTTTTCCGGTCAGATGGCCGATCCTACGTGTTGAGAATGGTAAATGTGAGAAAAAAAACCTTCGCCCCACAATAAAGCACGGTATGGGTTCAGTGGTGCTCAAGGGTGCCATGTCAGCTGCAAGTCCTGGAAAGCTTCACTTCATCGATGGCAATATGGACCAACACTAATACATTAATATATTGAACAATAATTCGAATGAAAGTGTGTGAAAGTTGGGTATTGATTGATTGATTTTCATTTTCCAGGAAAACGATCTGAGATAAAAAGCCTATAATGTGAGAAGCTGACTTCTTAATAATTAACCACATGTCTTGGACACTCCAACCCGCTTTGCAGACCTCATTTCTATTGAGCTTACATGGAGTAACCCGAAGGAAAGTTGAAAAATCACACATTTTCTACTCGTGATCAGCCACAAACAGCCCTTATTGAGGAGAGGAAGAATATGGAGCAGTCCTACTGCCGAAAAGTAGTGAATCAATGTCAAATCATTTGGAAGTGGTTATTGAACGGAAGGGCTTATCAACTAAATATATACTATGCTTTTTTTTTAATAATTTTGCTTATGTTTTTAGAAATGAACGTCGTGTTCCATTATTACTTTGATGTTGATTTTTGTTATTAATTTTGTTTTTTTTTATTTTTTTAAATCAATGTACTATTAATTCATTATTCTTATAATTATTTTATATTAACCATATCATACTCTTTTCAAAATATACAAAAACTTGCCAGTTGGACCATCAAAATATTTTAAATTTGGATTTGAATGAAATTTTTTAGTTTGTTCCATTATTACTTTGAGCCACTGTAAATAAGCTCTTGCAACATAAAAGGATCTCTTAATTAAAAATAATAGTCTATTGTAATGAAATTACTTAATAAAAAAATTAAATAAGTCAAGTACATCAAAAATATTGGTCAGGAATTATGATGAAAAAAATAGATTATGAAAAAGCCGATCATGAAAGAGTCGTCTTTTTCATTACACCGCAACCCAGCTCTTTCAAAACATATTGTCCAAAGAAACAAAACCTCAAAAATGAGTATGAAATCAATATTTTGCCAGCAAAATAAATTTGTTACTGTAAGGCCTAATATATCCATAAAATCATAATATTATAATATTACTGTTCGTTTTAAAGGTGAAGATGTCAAAAAACAAATAAAATGTTCTGAAAAATTTACTTAATTATGACGAAATCCTTAAAACGATTCACCAACGCCGTTTATAATCAGTGAACGGTCAAATGTTTGTGGGTGCCATTTGGCCAGTATTGCTTTTTAAAAATTTAAATTTAAATAGCATTCGCATGAAAACTACAGCGTAAATCGTAGTGGCTCTTTCAAAACTTGGCTCTTTCATGCCACACTTCCCCTAAAAGACACTTAATATTCTTGAAGATGCGGTTATTAGTTTCATATGGGTATATTTGAAAAAGGTCCCTCGACAATTTTTCCATTGTGTTTTTTTTTTCATTTGAAAATTGTTAAATAGCGAGTATAAAATAGGGAGTATAAAAATAATGGACAAAAATATATTGGAAATGTCACATTAAAACTCTATAACGGTGTTCATATGAAAAAGGAAATAAAAATTGAAAACAGAGCAATGATGTGAGCTCAAAGGCTGTTTGGAAAATATTATTCCTCTACCAAAATAGACGTACATAATATTGTAGAATCTATTTTATATTGGTTCTGACCAGAATAGTTGGAGATTTGCATACTCTTGAGCTAAAAACTTTTTACGACTGATGCTTATAAAATTGTGCATGACACGCCTACTCATACCAAACAGGCATATCATAATTGAAATAAGATAAAGAAATAAGATAAAGATAAAAATAAAAAGACAAAACTATTGCTTAATCTTACTTAGCTTAAGTTCTCTTTAAACTGTGCCGTGATGGGGAAAAACGACAAGCAACATCGTAACTCTTCAAAAATTCAAAAATTTTACCTGTAAAGAAAAAGTCTTAATTTGCAGGTTGTCGTACAGGACCAAAAAAAAATATTTTCTATAAAATTAAATTAAAATACATATCCCGAGATATATTCAAATTATCTTTTAAATCGTATATCGACTGTAAGAACATGCACGCATTGGCAACACAACTAAAAGAACTGTTAAAATAGACTTCCTTTAATCTCTGAACTGCTAACATTCATTTGAAAGAACAACAAACGAAATTCTTATGAAATACAAAAATCAAAAATAATTTATACGAAAATCAAAAGTCAAACTAAGGAGAAACTTGTTAAAGCCAAAAGAAGGCAAAAAAAAAAAAAAACTAACGAACTGAAAATATTCGATGTTGCCATAGAAAAGTTATTACGAGCTTGTATGTATATAGCTGAAATCTCAGCTGAAATATTTATTAATAGACACTGCCGCATAATGAACAACAAGGATATCAAAATAGAATAAAAACAAAAAAAAAACTAAAACCACAGCTACATCTAGATACTTCATGTCTAACTTATGCACGTTATGACACGAACACACTCAGCCATACTCACTAACATGAAGACAAACATAAACGCTAGAGGACTCGTGTGTGTGTGTTTTTGTTTTTGCTTTTAGTTAGTAACAAGCGAATAAATGAGGTGTGCCAACGAGCACAAGAACGAGACAGTGCCTAGGCAGGATGTAGCACAAAGCAGCATAGCTGTAAATCTTAAATTATAAGCAAGCATTTCCGGTTATTCGCGCTTACCAAGTAGACATTAACACACACCCATATACACACATGCAGCTACATTCATTATGCTAGGCATTCGTTTGATTTGAGGTGGGGGTAGGTTAAGTAATTTATTCGCATCTACCCAATAGGTAATTAAGCCAGCGCTCTTCAAACGAAGGCCTGCATTGACTGCTACTTTTCAAGACCGAACACATCCTTTCCTCGCTGCTTTTATGAGCCCTTCTTGAAGGCCTTCTTTTTCTGCACAAAAGGCAGCACAACAAACTTTTTTCCCTTCAAAGGCTAAGTTTTCATATACTTCAGGGCAACTTTTTCGTTTAAAGGCAAAATATAAATATCACTTTAAAAATATGACATAATAATGGACCTTCTTACTGCTGTATCAAAATTTATAGATTGAAATTAATCTGACATAAAAAATCATAGGAGAGAAGATAAAATAATAGAATTTATAAAAAAAAAATAAAAGATAAAAGTTTAAAAGAAAAAAAATTTTGTTGACCCCTTCTTTTAGCCATTCTTAAGAAGTGCTTCTATCAGGCCTCTTCTTCTAGAAGGCCTGCGAAATTTTCCCACTTCATATAAAAAAGAAAGTGTAATTGTATATGAGTGTGGCAGTACTACAAAATCCACAGGAAGGCCTGCTAGCAGCGCTGTCATTATCTACTGGGTACTGTATGTGTCTGCTTGTGTTGGTAGTCAGCCACCATTTATTGTTTATTTGTGTTGCGTGTTTTGTTTTTGTAGCAGCATGAAAGCGCGAGCTGTTGTTATGATTTTCGTTACTTCCGCCAGTCAACGGTTGAACGGTATAACCACAACTATCACAGCAATAAACAACAATGATTTTTGCAAATTTTCAGTCATCCAACGCTGGGCAGCCATAAAGCATGCTCCACTAAACAACAAACACTGTGCCAGCGCCTACAATGAGAGAACAACAACAACAAAAACAACAACAACAACAACAACAACAATTAACTTCACTACCATTCATCTCTACCCAAAGTAGCCAAAGTTAAAAAGGAAGTTGCAACCCGTTAAACAAGCGTAGCATAACATGGCGCAGCTTCCGCCAAATACTAAAAATGGCGCATATTTGAACAAAATGAAATCAAAGCATTTTAAACTGTCGTTATATTTTGCTTTGTTGTTATTGTTGTTGGTGTTGCTGCTATTTCATTGTTTATACTTTTGATCGCCCAAAAGTTTACTCAATGTTTTTCTTTATTTTATTTATTTTTTTAAATACATCTCTTCTATTTTCATGTAAATTTATAACTTTGTTGTTTTGCTGCTTGTAATTCGTTCCTTTGTTGGGGAGCTTTATTTAAATTATCCGTTTTTGCATAATTTTGTTTCTTTCTCGCACACCACTTGACATGCTTTGGAAATGCTTGAACATTTTGTTTGTGATGCCTTAAAGCAGGAAGTTTCTGTCAAAATTTTGATTAGTTCTCGGTTTGATTTATTTACATTTGATGGCAATACTAAAAACTTGCTTTCGTGTTTTATTTTTTATTTAACGTTTTCCTTTTACATCAAATCCAAGCCCAAATTTTGGCTTCTGCCAAATATTAACAGCACAGTTCACCAGGTTTAAACCACACCATACGATATACCAATGGAAAGAGGAGCTAAATACTTTTCCAATAGGCTTAATAATCATGAGAATACCAAGAAAAATACATATTTTGTAGGTGTTTAAAAAAACACAACTTATAAAAAATGACAAAATTTCGATTTTTTTGGGGTCTCTAAAGAGTTTGTAAAAACAAAAAATTTTAAATTTTTTTTAAGCTAATATTTGTGTTCTATCAAAATCTTCATTTTTTTGCAAGTCTTGGGTATGATCCTGAAAAAAGTTATATCCAAAAAAATTTTATTTTTTGGCCACAAAAAGAGTTCAGAAGAACCAAAACCACTCCATGGGGATTTATCCGATCGAAAAAAAAATTATGCAGAAATTGTTTTTAAGAGCCCCTCTAGCTTTTGAGTCGGTGTCCGGCTGACTTTTTTGTTCTCCATAAAAAATCAATCTGGCTTAATATACATGGGATTAATGCATTGTTGCCACTTAACTCATAAATTGTTCTTTTTCTCCTCGTGTTTGTACATGAACTTTATGAATTTTATTCACAAAAATTATGAATGATTCATGTTCCCCTTGTATTTTTCATGGAATTCAAGAACTTTTTTAAAGGTTGATGTATCTTGTACACACACTTTATGAACTTTAAACACTTGGCTTATGAAAGTTTAATGTTTTTATGTGTTATTTATTGTTTTGTACATTCATTTTATGAATGGTTTTGTCATTCATTGTATGAATGGTTCATGTGGCGCATGTAATTGGTTAAGGGTTCATGTATCTTGTACTCAAACACTTTGTGAACTTTAAACACTACGCCTATGAAATATTTATATTCGTATAATTTTTTATTTTGTGTATTTTGTGCATTGATATCATGAATTTATAATGTGACTCATGTAATTGGTTCATGTACTTGTACACACACTTTATGAACTTTGAACACTTGGTTCAAAAAATATTCATGTTCTCGCGTTTTTTCTTTTGTGTATTTAATTAAGTATATTGATATCATGAAGAGTTCATGTGACTTATGTAATTGGTAACTGGACCACAATTTGCGAATGTAATTCAAGGCGGTTACATAAAAATGCATAAGTATTGCATACCTTTTTGCTTTAGTGTAAAATGAATGCGCTAATATTACTCCTGTTGAGTCAGTGGGCAACAACACAATTTTATTAAATCCAAATTTTAACATTGCAAAAGCATCAGAACATCACGAAAAAATGTCGACTCATTTTTGGCTTATGTATACTCTTAAAGCAGCTGGGTCATCCGCATGAGTATAGCTAAGCGACGCACATAGGGGTATTTGGCTCGAAAAACCGCTCAAAAATATTTGTTTGTCCTAAGTAAATGACATTTGTCTAAAATAACTTGAAAAGGGCTATAAAGCTTGTTTCGACCAAATAAAGATGTAAATTAAGTTTTTTAAGGAGGGCCATAACATTCGCGGCAGAGAAAGCAGACCTTTTTTTAAAAAATTCATAACTCAGTCAAAAACAAACATTTTCCAAATTTATTTTTTATTATTGTAGAGAATTGAACAAATTACAAAAAAAATATTCAAAAAAATATATTTTTCACTCCAACATGGTTTTGTAGAGTTCCAAACTGGCGGCAGAGAAAAAAACGGGGCCTCGCGGTTGTAGCGCTGGGAGTCGCAAAAATTGTCCGATCTGGAAAAAAATGACTTTTTTTACATTTTTTTGGTGATGTTCCAAATTTGAAAGTGTGTTTTTCGAAAAAAATATTGAAAAAATTTAAAAAAAGCTCGTGTCATACGAAAGCGAATCAAGTTTAAAAAATAAAAAAAAAAACAAAAATCGTCAAAAAATAAACCTGCTAGTGCCGCAACCAGTACGAAAAACAGGGTTTCGAGATAAACGCGTTCAAAGTTTGTGAACAAAGAAAAATGCAAGGAAAAATAAAAATGCGCTCTCACTAATCCGGCTGTAACTTTTGAGCTCGTAAAAATTTTTCCATGAAATTTTTTTCTTAGAATCTTAAAAATATTTACTAAAATACAAAATTATAAAAATAAACGGCCAATGTCATGTCCCTTTTCTTTTTCATTTCAAATTTTCTCTTTCATCAAACTAGACACCTATCAGGGACAATGAAATCTGGCGGAGGGGGGCGGTTTCGGGTAGCATTTTTTTCGGTTTTTGCTTTTTGACATCTTTTTTCATTGGCCTTTACCAAAAGTGTTACCCAATAACACCAAATAATATAACAAAAGGTTCATACTAAAAAAAAAATTTTAAAAAAATTTCCCATATTCATACCTTCATAACAAATTATATATCTATATAAATAAAGCTTCAATATCTATAAAAAAAAATGTATTTTTAAGTACACACCTGCAGTAAAATCTTCCATAGCAACAAACTTATTTCACAATATTAATAACAAAAAAAAAATATTTGTTTAGGTGTGATCTTTTTCACTCAAATTAACTCAATAACAATGCAAGCTTACGATCGATGACTTTCAACTGATGCTGCAACGAAGTGTGTGCATTAAAATTAAAAAAACAAATGGTAACTTATTTAATGAGTATTAACAAAAGCTAGAAAATAATTTTATTTCTCAACTTTACATTTTGAGAAATTGATTAATGAGCGGTTTTTCGAACCAAATACCCCTATAAGCGACGCACAGTGATGCGATTGGTACAAGTTAGACGGAAAAAACTTTGGATTTTTTTGTGGTTTTTGCTGTTTGAGGTACAGGAAAGTACAAGAAAAAGTATTTCCGAAAGTTTTAACAAGTCAGAGTGGCAGCTGATATACATCTTAAACACTTTTTGCGATATATCTTAGGAATCAGATATGCTATGATAACAAACTTAGACATAGAAGTCTAGTATGTAAGTTCCAAAAAGCTCCTTTTCCAAAAGACAATTTCAACGTAATTAAACAAATGAGCGTGTCAGCTTTGAAACAAATTAAAGACATTTTGCGCTACATCTAAGATATATGAAAAAGTGTGATTTCCAAAAAGTTTAAAAAAATTTTAGCGCGATATTAAATCAGCAAATAAGAATAATACATTATAATTAAAACAAGATGAACAAACAGCAAAGTATATAATAAAAAGAGATTGCATTTTGCTCCCACTCTTTGGTGTAATAGTTGCATAACATAGTTCTTTAATTTTTTTAATTCGTTGTCATTCTTTTCTTATTTTTGATACTAAATTCAACCGTTTTTATTAGACATGATGGTATATATTTTAGATTATTTTTTGGTTTAAATGGTTTAACCAACCACTATTTAGATAAAATAACAAAAAAAAAAATCTGGGCTTTTACGTATTATATTATGTAATATTTGGTGTGAACAATTTCTTGAATACTTCAATTGGAATCGAATTATTTTCCTTAGGACCAAATCGAAAACTCATAATCTTGTGATGACGTAAACGACCAACAGCAGTAGGTTCATTTTAATTCCATTTTGTGGCGTCCTTTTCATAGAAAGAATCATCATTTGGGCTTGCAGTTTGATTTTCAGCATGCATTTCTTCCTCCTCTGCATGCATTTCATCGTCAGTGTCAAAAATTAAAAATTTCGTTAGCTTCGATTATAATTTCCTCTTCCATATCAGACGCATTGTCTTCAGCAACATAGTACATATCATAGACGTTGTCACCATCGCCAAATGACTCGATCGTATCTGGCTCTTCTACAGCTCTTTCACGTCCTATATCATTGAATAAAGCCGCTGCCAATCGTCCATGAAAATGAATATCCATACTTTGAATGCTTAATCGTGTGTTATAAAAAAATTCGACTTCATTACGCATTTTGAACATATAAAAAATGTTGCTTCAATTTCATACAGTTGTATAGAGAGAAAAAACAACGCAAAATATAACGGGTGTTTCGATAAAAAAAGAAATTTAAAAACTATGTAAAATTTTCAAACATATACGGGGTCTGGCCAGACCACATGACGTACGCAAGAGATGTGTATACCAAAATATCCTTGTATGGCATATATCCTTCCAATTTTCTCACAGATAATAGCATACATCATTTTAGGAAAAGTCACGAAATTTCAAGTCGCTAGCTTAATTAGAAATATATTTAATTTATAACTAAAATCGAAAAAGGTCTGGTTGGACCTATACGCCCAACGAAGGGTTAAATAAAAAAACTTGCAAATCTGGGGCATCCAATTTTTTTTATGTTCAAAAACGTTTTACCAAATTTTCTGTTTTTACCAACAATAAGAAAAAACCTGATTTCAGAAAATTTTTTTTTTATTTTGTATGTATTGAAATTTTTTTTAGTGTGAAAATATTTTTTGATGTGTTGAAAATATTTAAATTTGTCATACATTCTCATCGATCTCATATTAGACACTTTTCTTACAAAACGGTCAGAGCACGGTTTTACAGGCATTTTTAGGACCATCATATAGATTCGAAAAAAAATTTTGAAAAAAGTTTGGCACTCCTAGGTCTCAAATAAGACATAAAAGTTAAAAAAAAAAACGAATTGGCCATTTCAGCCATTGAAAGGACTTTGACCGAGCTTCTTATGATCAATTGTTTTGTGTGTGTTATTAAATGTTTTGCACACAATTGACAGAGAACTGGACCTACATGTTTTATGCCGACTCCGAACGGCTCATGTTCTCAAGAAGCTTTACATGGCATTATTTACTCTCTGAGGTTTGCCATTGTCTGCAGAGAGGTGGTGACCGATCAGAAAAATTTTTTATTGAAAAAAAAACTTTTCGCCGCGGCTGGGGATCGAGCCCGGGCTCCGAGTATGCTAAGCCACACACTTAACCTCTATGCCACGGTCACCATAACATAAGTTGTGGTTATTAAATAAAAAAACAAAATTCTGCATATCTGATGTATCCCATTTTTTTATTTTCCAAAATGTTTACTAAATTTTCCGTTTTTACGTATATGTTTCCTTAAATACTCTTTTATACAGCCTACATTTTAGAAGATACGTTTTTGAATTTACTTTAGTTCAAAAGAACATTTCTTATTTATGAAGCCTGCCTATTTATGAACTCTTTTGGTTTTTGATAAATATTTAAAACATATAATTAAATATAACTAGAAAACTCATGAACTTAAATTTAAAAAATATCACCTTTTAGGTCAACATTCAACAAATTGTAGAATTTTTTGTAGAAAGCTGAGTTAAGTTAAATTTTTTCCCGGCATCAGTGGATACTTCTTAAGAGTTCTACATGTTCAAAATTCAGAAATAAGATTTCGAATTTTTTCCGTCTAGCATGCCCTTATGCATCACTGTGCTACGCTATAGTGTAACGAGTAGGGGCAAAATTATAAAAAATTGTTTTTAGTGTACAGAAAAAAGTGTAAGTATAAGTCAAGAGAAAATATTTGAATTAAATATAATCCAAAATATTTTTCTTAGTATGACTGATTCCACACTAATGAGGAACGAAAACATGAATCCCAAAATGCATTCAATTGATATAACTTTTGGTTCTCGCATGAAAATGGAATCTAAAGTTACTCCAGTTGAAAAATTACTTTTAGTTCAATTGCTTTTTTATGTTTTTTTTTTTTCACAAATTAAGTAAACAAGCAGCAAGTTGAAAAAAAACTTATAATATTTTGTTTTGTTAAAATATTTTAGATTTAAAATATTGAATACAGCCATATTCTGATGCACATTATAAAAAAAGTAGGTTTACAATGTTAAAAAAGATAACAACAAAGATAACTATCTAAGAACAGTTTAATTCAAGGATTGGTTAATGCGTTAACAAAGAAAAAAAATGTAAACTGAATGTTTTTTCAACAGAGCAACAGAGCTTATGATAAAAATGAAACTCCTAAAGTTAGAATATTGACATTTTATATAAATTTGTAAACTTTTTTTAACAAATAATTTTTTTTTATTTATCATTTCCGTTACAAAAAGTTGGTGACACCCTGAACGGTGTTAAAATAATTTTAAAATTTTTTCTAATAATATAACATAATAATAGAGGAGAAGTTTTAGAGAAATACTTTTTTATTTTTGAGAAAAGATTTGTTTTGATTGAGGAAAATACTTCTCATGGTGAATTTTTTATCAAAATATAGGAAAAATTTTCAATTCTCCACAAATTTTTCTTTTTAAATGAGAATTTTTTTATGCAAGAAAAATACTTATCATTCTTAGATATATTGAAATATTTCCATTTCCCACAAATGAAGAAATATTCTTTCGAAAATATGCAAATTTATTCTAATTGAAGAAAATTTTATATGAAAACGAGAAAATTGCTATTATCAAAAATAGAGAAATTTTTTATCGGAGAAAGATATGTGTTTTTTCTGAGTATACTTTTGTAAATTCATATATAGCGAAATCACTTTTATAGGTTCAGGTGTTTAAGTGGATGTAACTGTTAAGCTAGCATAATTATTTGCATTATGTTTTAACTTTTTGAAACCTTGGAACATCTTCTAATAGACCCTAAGTAAATGTATTAAGTTTTAACCAGCTAATACAATTTTTTACACGATAAAGAAATCAAGACGTCACATCCTTCTGAATGAAATGAGCCATATGTTATTTTTATAAATATAAATAATGCTATGTAAAGAAAATTAGCTAAAATAGTTGCTCATCCTTAAAAAAAGTTTTTTTTTTAGTTATAACTTCTGAGCTTTTTCTATCAAGGAATCTCAAAGGAATATCAAAATAAATGCATGCCACTTACATTTTTTTACATTTTATTTATCATGGTGCCGGCACTAACGTATACCTCTTTTTTAACTACAGAGTTCACAAATTTTACCTGATCATTTAATGACATTAAAAGTCATTTACAAAAAAAAAAAAACAGAGATTACCTTTTCAATTTTTTTTTATATTTTATTTGTTTAAGGCCCGTTAACTGATCTCAATTTTAAACAAAGTTCAAAATTCCTTAACCTCAGTTTAAATTTTAACGCCGATACCTCATCTCAAAAATCTAAGTTTAACTTGGTGAGGCAAGTTTAAATTTAAACACAGAAATTCTAGGTTTAAAAAATTTAAACTTAGATTTTGTCAAAAATTCTCTGAGAACATTGGAAATATTCTCAATAATAAACAAAAAAAAAAAAAATTAAAAAATCATACTTCAAAAAATTGAAAACAATAAACAAAAAAAAAAACATATATTAAGTTTTGAAAAAAAAATCCAATGAAACTGACAATTGCTATTATTTTATCAAAAACTTTTTAAATATTTCGATGTTCTACGTCTAAGTTGTAGAATTTTTATTACAATGCCGCTCAAATATGTTTTTTAATCTCAGTTTAAATTTGTAAATGAGTTTAAGTAAACTGCCGATAAAAATGAAATAAGTTACGAAAATAATTTTAACCTCGTTTAAAATTTAAACTCCGTTTACCAAATCTGAGGTTAAGGAATTTAAACTTCGGAGAGCAGTTAACGGGTCTTAGTATGAAAAATATTTTACAAAAAAATGAACTTGAAATAACTGCTAATCTTCAAACAAAATGCATTTTTGTAGTCATTCCTTTTTTAGCAAAATTAGGTTTTACCAAGGAATATTAGTCATAACCAAGCCATAGCTTATATAAGCCATAGTTTATGTGGAAGGTAGGTGAATTAGTTGACCGATTTAGTTCTTTTTCACACTAACTAGTTATTTATATGAAAAACCAGATTAACCAAATATAATGCTCTGGGATGCTTTTTTGAGAAAATATACCAGATTACCGATTTTGGTTATATGAGAGATGGGTGTTTAAGTTGGCCGATTTGATTACACTTTTATGAGAACTCTTCTCTTATCAAAGAATATATTTCCACAAAGTTTCATGATTCTACAATAACTCCTTCTATTTTTGACCGCTCGCTATATGGCAACGTTACACTGTGCAACGCGTTCTCAAATCATTGTTTGCGGCGAAGATTACAAATAATACTCACAGAGAAATTTTTTTATATTTCAAACAAATTGTTGCCAGATTTCCAAGAACTCATTAGTCGCAAAATTTCATTATGCATACATAAAATTCTTCAAAATACACAATATTTTGTATGACAACCTCAATTTTGTGGTTAACCTGAATTATATTGAATGTTGGCCACAAATAGTTTTGTTGTAGTTCTTTTTTAATGTGTGAGTAACTAAAGCAAATATTTTCTTATACCAGTTAATGAGTAACTTTTTCGTAGAAATCCTTATTTATCTTCATTTTTCCACCTCCTACTCTCTTTCAACTTTTTCCATCCTCTTCAACCTTTTCTGCTTCTACTACTGCTATTCAATTTGATTTCATTCTAATTGCAAAGAAAACCCAAAAAGCATACAACTATTTAAAGACAGTTTACCAAAGTACACATAAACACACTCCTACACAGAAAACATAAAGGTTTTACATACATATGTGTTTTTATGAAAACTTCTTAAATCAGAGAAACCGCATATTTTGTGGTGTTGAGGTGAAATGCAAAATTTTAAGTAAGAAGACATGTTTTGACAGTCATTTTGAGAACGGAAACACGTTCTCAGGATAATAAACTGACTAATACGTGCACAGTTTTAAAGATGTTGAAGCACGGCAGCTTAAGGAGGAGTTCCAAAAAGCTGCTTGTTAAGATTCTTAAATAAAATCAAACTGTTTTTTGAAGCGAAACTGTGTAAAGTATTTAAAAAAATTCAAAGTAGAAGTAAGAAATCGACAAAATTGCTACAGCAAGCTGTGCAACTTTTTTATAATTTCATACCAATATATTTTTTTGTTAAAAAAATAAGTAATACCTATGAAGACTTGCTCAGTTTTGTTGGCATATTGTTTGGAATATTATTAACCTTAAAGCATAAATTTTCAACGCTAACAAGCTGCAGCTTTTGCGTCCAACACGATGTTCGCATAAAGTACAGCAAGTTGTGGGTTTTATGTTGCTGTTGCCGCTGTTGCTGTCATTTTGTGGCGTAGATTCTGAGGACGCTCATATTTCGCAAGATGCCGAAATGTGTGACATCATTTCGTTAAGAAAATTATTTGCAACGCAATAGAGTAAAACTGCCAGAGTATACTTTGAGGCGCAGCTGCTGAAGGTGCTACAGCAAGTTAATAATATAATGTTGGTGAAATAGAAAATGATATTCCTATCGTACATTTGCATTTGAACATACATTAATGCAAACAAGCAAGCACACGGACACATACACAGACAAACAGCAACGTATATATTTCAATTCCATTTCATATCAATTCGATTCAATATCCAACAGAATATCACACAATTTATTCTGACTTGTGTCCCAAGCCAGGTTTGGGTGTTTTCGGGTGAGTTGATGTTTACGCTTGAGTATGTAAGTGTGTTTGTGTTAGTGTGGTTATGGTTGTGGGTGGGTTGGCTACGTTGTTGGCTTACAATTTTTTAGATTTGCTGCCAGGGAATACTTATTGAATGATAAAAGTTTGATTCGATGATGATGATGGTACGAATGATGATGATGATGAGGATGATTATGATGATTGGGGGCTGGCAGCGGGCCGTATGTAGCAAAGTAAATATGCAAATTTAAACTTAATCAAAAATTGGCAGTGCAACTTTTTAAACATGTTGGTAGTGTCGGTTGAATGTGGCAAAAGAAGGATTTTGTTAAAACAGCCTGTATAGCGCTTTAACACAGCCAAATTCAAAGGAAGGACACATACACAAGGGTACCCATTGGCAAATTAACAAAAAGGTCTAAATTAGAGAGATATCTATGTGTGCGTGGGTGCATGTGCTGATGTTTGTTAAAAATTACTTCGATAATGTTCTTGATGATGATGATGTTGATGATTGTGCTGTTTTGTAAATGTGATAATAAATGTTTCTATGTGTAAGAAAAAATCAATTAGGCGTCAATAGAACCATTATAGTCTGCTAAGTATTTGGCTTAATCTTAAGCTAGTGAAGATTTGCAAGCAATTTGTTTGTAAGTTTGTGTAAAAATGATGCTACATTAAATTTTATATATATTTAATTTAATCTATGCTGTCAACTTAAATCGAATTCAAAAACAGTGTTTATCAACGCAAATGCTGAATTTATTAAAGCTGTCGCATTGTTTTAAGCATCACAAATCAAATGCACGTCTACCATACATCCGTTTCCGGCGGCCATACGCTACAACAACTTCGGAAATTATGACATGTAAATCAATGACGCTACATTGATTTAAATAAAGGAAATTATATATGCCACAGTGTTGAATTTAGGGACGAAAATATGGCAGCACTTGCTGAGTTGTAAGCAAAAAGTTACTCTCTCTCTCTATCTCTCTCGCGCGTGCAACACACAAGCATACACAAGCAAACAGCTTCATCACCAATTCGAAAACATAACTTGCTCTGAATTAAGAATATTTGATTTGTGACAGTTAATCAAGTATTTGAAAGGGTGAACACTAGCGTAGTTGGGGTATGAGGGGTGAGCTGTACCGATCAGCCATTTATATGGTCTCGCCAAATCTAAAATTTATGAACACATTTTCAGAACAAAAGTTTTCTAAGATATAATCAGCTTTTCTCCAGAAAGTAAGGGTCGTTTTAACTCTCCACTGTTAAACTTGGTTAGTGCTACCACGGTTTTCATTCTGAATTTTTATTCAGAACCAAAATTCATCAAAAAAGGACCAATATTAAAAAAATATGACCAGTTTTTACTGCCTTTGACTGGCAAATTACTTGCAATATTTTATTTAATAAAAAAAATGTACATTTGCATTAAAGCGTATCACCAAAACTAACCTATTTTTGACCCCGCCTCAATCGTTAGATATTTGAAAGAAATATGGAAAAAAATGTTTTTTTTTTAAAGTGCTCCCTATGGTGCTATTTTGGTTTTTTCGTTATATCTTCGTTGTTTCTTGTTCATAAGCTGCTAATATTTAATGACATGTTCGACGTTTTTTAACGGACAGAACCGTTTAAATGCTAACAAACAGATTCACATGCATATAATGTATACATATGTCTGAATATTTGTGAGCATTTACTAACCAATTAACACAAGAATTATGCGAATATATCACTTTTCATGCATTCTAAAGAAATAATTTTTCTAAAGATATGCATCAGCCTATGTTTGGCACAGCACTGTGTCTCACTAACAAACTTGAACAGATTTGTATTGCGAAAATCATCAAATGGATAATGCCTTCCCATCCTAACGGATATAACAAGAATTGTTATACATATAGTATGCTTCAGCTGTTTTTTGGAACGATCATGTAAAAAAATTACCGAATAAATAAATTTAATTATAATTGCCATTCGCAAAACACGGAGAGTTTCGTTCAAATAGTACATAAGTGAGCCACAGCAGTCAATGACGAAAATCGATTGCACATTTTCGCGAAACTTGACAGTTAAGCGGTACAGCCACCTTGGATCCCGAAGAAATTTTGAAAATAAGAAATAAAATTTTATTATGATGCAAAGTGTTGTTCTTTGCATAAAACCGGTCGGTTATAATGATTTTTATAAGCTTTAATTTTTTGGGTAATATGGTAGGAACGGAGATCGGTTGTGTATCAGTCGAAAAAAAAAATTGAGGTAAAAAAAAATGATTAAATATTTGCACAATACCAAGTAAATTAAATAGTATAATAATAATTAAATACAATTATACAATAATTAAATAGTTCAAATTTTTCCCATATTGCGTTGGCAAGATATCGGGCTACCAAGTTAAAGTTAATGTATTCGTCAATTTTGTTTATTTCTATGAGCATTTTCTCTTTACAATTTTCATTTCTAAGAGTAATTGTGCAGTTGCACTGTTAGAGCCCGAACAGAACCAAAGCGGATGACGGCTGGCGGATTCGCCGTTCAGCAGAATACATTAAAATGTATGCACTCGGCAAAAACGAATTCGCTGGGCGAATCCGCGACGGAAAAACGCCAGAATAGAATCTATTCTATTTTTGCTATGGCGGCTGGCGGTCCTCTCTCTGAGTAACATAAATGTTGCCATACTTTTGCTAAGAATTGGCTGTGTTTAATGTAATTTTTTTAGTTTTTAGTCAATTCTGACGTTTGGTTTTTTGGGTCTGTGTTATATTTATGTGAATTCGCAATAATATACGAAATAATTGTCTTCATAATGGATTTTGATGAACACTTAATTGAATAAGTCAAAATTTTTTCATATATGTTAATCATGTTGTCCGTCTGTTGCACCCCTATCAGCCAATTGTACCACTACCGTGACAAAAAGCAACTCTGTTCCGACAACCGCCAGCCGCTCTTGTTGTAGACGTGTTTCAGCTCAATTCGCCGAGAGAGGACCGCCAGCCGTCAGTCGCTTTGGTTCTGTTCGGGCTCTTATGCAAAACTTTTACTACAACAACAACTAACCGCAAAATAAATGCAAAAGAGCAAACAAATATCAATTAACGGTAAAATTTTTATTTGCTTTTAATGATATTCTAAGGTAACGTCATGCCAGACAAAGAAGCATTTAGTTTAATTTTTCTACGCTGACGTTCAAAAGCGCATGAAATTTTGCATTTTAATAAATTTTGAATAAAGTAAGTTTTATAAAAAAGTCGTGAAGAAGAAAAACCGTTCATTTTATATTAAATATGAAAATCGAGTAACGTCACGCCACATTGCTCGAAGTTTGCCTGATTTCGTTACTGAATTTGGTTGCAGGTATTTTAGTGGAATTTTTTTCCAACTTCTCATGGTCGATGAGGTAGGAGTGAAAAAAATATAACGTACTAGCGGATGTTACTCGAAGTTGTGCCTTGCGCACAGAAAAAGTACGATTTTTAAAACTGCTCTCATTTTACCATTTTTAAAATTATCAATTAAATTTTGAAATTTTTTAAATTATCGTTTTTTGGGGTTTTTTCCCTGCCTCCGTCAAAAGTGTGTAGTCTAATTTTCGTAAAACAGTACCTGCCGGTCATATTAAAAAAACAAATTATATCTTCAACATCTAAATCTTACATCTGGGTTCTGAGGATAATTTAAAAAAGTAATTTCGAGAACAATGCGTTTTAAGTTTTTCTTAGCATGCATTTAATGTGCATTTTTATCTCAAAAAATATTCCAATTTTAAAAAATCCTTTTGGGATCGATTCGATTTTTGGATTGCCTTTGTTCAACTTCTGCTTTGGTCGATACTGTTCGATTGATTTTTGTTCATATTTATATAGCTTCTGCTCGCATTCGTTAAACTTCTTTTTATTCATTAGTCTTTGGTTTTGACTTCGTTTGCCTTGATTCCTTGGTTTTTGTGGAAAGAACTTTTAGAATCATAGAATCAAATTCAGTAACAGATACAAATGTTTACCAAGTTTCATTCAAATCGGTTCATCCGTTTTGATGTGAATGAGCCAGACATAGTTGATTGAATAAAGCCCCCTCCTACGGAAGTTTTTGAAATTTAAGTAGCCTCAATTCCGTTGCAGGGTCAAGTTATTTCATGTACCAAATTTAAGTAAAATCGATAAAGTCATTTAAGAGTTATTGAGTCTTAAAAATTCATTATATAAAGCGCCCTCTTGCGGAAGTCTTTGGAATTTGTATAGCCTATTTTATATCTTAGGCGCAGTTGAACCTTCATATCCAATTTCATTGAAATAGGAACAGACAGACAGACAGACACACAAACAGACAAACATTTGATTTTTTATATTAGATAATAGCTAAACTTTATGTTTTAGTTACATCAAATATTTTTTTAAACAAATTTTTACTTAAAATTTACGGATGGAAATTTAACCCTCGAGGACTATCGTCTATTTTACTTACGTCAGTACAATCGTTGGGTGTAATCCACCCATACTCAGTTAGTATCTGTATTTCTCATCTGTCAAATAAAACTATAAAAATAATCAACTTGTTTTTAAGAATGAAAACCCAACTACTGAAAAACAACAATATTTTATATGTAATTCATTTTGTTTTTTTTATATAATGGTTTACTTAGGAACATAGCAATTAGATAAAAAAATAAAAAAATAAAAAATGCATTCTGCAAAATCAGTTGTCACTTTTTTAATTTTCACACCATGGGCCTTTGGTTAACTAATTTGGAAAGCTGAAAATATATTTAAGAAAAAGTTATTTAATAATTTTTTACGGCAAAAAGTAAAATTTTTGTACAAAAGTGAGCTAAATACTTACAAATATGAGTTACTCATTACAGCTTCTAAACATATCATCATAGATTGAGTTCGTATCTGGCAAAGTTGATTCATAGCAGTACGTACAGAGAGGGTAGGTGTGACTTTTGCAAATATTAGTGATTTCTTTTGATATTATATTAGCAATCACATAAAATATTTCATTACTGATTACTATCGTGGGTGAAAAACACCCACAATTTTGAAATGCCATTACTATCGTGGGTGTATACCACCCAAACCTTTTAATAAACAGGCTTTATGTAAGTAAATATCACCTTAGCTTAAACGAGTAAATAATGCTCCTTAACATCAATAAAACGAGTAAATAATGCTTCTTAACATCAATAAACATTAAAATGAGGATTACATCATAATTTAGTGATGAATTTCATGAAAAATTATATACTTCTACAAGAAATTTAGCGCTATGGGTGGATTCCACCCAGGCGATAGTCCTCGAGGGTTAAGTAACGTAGCGCCAGTAACGTCACACCAGATGACCTAATAGAAAAAAACCGAGAAAAGATTTTTTTTAATTTGATAACCAGCAAAATTAACTTATATTATTTTACATTCTTCCAAATGAAGTTTTGTATAAAAAGTCTTGCCCAATTCGCAGAGTTTTGCATATTTACGAATCTAAGTCGAAAACCACTTCTGTTTTTTGTAACGTCACGTCAGTGCATATTTTTGCTTATATATTTTAATTCTTAGAGTCGGTTGTTATAATTTTTTACTTAATATAGAGCAACTTAATAACAACGCAAATATAAAAATAGTTTTTAAAACTTAGACTTCTTCATTCTTTTTTTTTAGTTTTTTCGTACAAAAAATATATAACGCCAGTTTTGAAATGCCCATATACTTTTTTATAAAATATATAAATTTGGCTTTATATAAAAAATTTTGCTAAAGAATTTAAAACTTATTGAAAATTTAATTGTAGTTAAACGTTTTTGTCTATGGAATAATTTTTAAATCATACATGATAGTATCCTAATATCTATATATTAATACGCAAACAAAAAGTTTTGGGTACACTTTTAACTGTGTTAATGTCAATATATTTACATAATATTTATATTGATGGAAAGGTATTTTTGAGTAGAAGTGCAGAATATTATTTTTATTCGAATAGGATGTCATTAAGATAGGTAAATTGAAGGAAACCTAAAAACACCTTTTTCCCAATGGGTTTTTACAGAAAAAACATTAAAATAAATATTGACATAGCACTGTTAAACAACGCTGTTGTAGCATACAGAAAGAAAAGTAAATGCGAGCGTAACAGTGAGATGGCCAAAGATTAACAGAGCTGTGTCGTATTGTTGTTGATAATGCTTTTTCTCATTTTTACTCTCCTTGAACAGAATGAAATTCTGCCGCGTCAGAGTAAAAAAAAAACTGCTTAAAAAGCGCGCTCTGATTTTTACCGTTTTTTCTTTCTCTCATGGCGAACTGGAGTTCAGAATTTCGAAGATCGAAATTTGGCTATTTTTTTTTGCATAAATGTGATAAGTTACTGCCCATTAGGCAATTGCAGCACTAATGGGCAATTGCATTAAAATAACATTTTTTAAATTTTACATTCGTATGAAATTTGTGCGACTGATGCTCCCATAAACAATTATGCTTTCCCCTGTAATAAGCTAAAATTTGCATTTTTGAGTTTTTTCAACGTGAATGTATTTTGTATTGACACTAAATTAATAAATTGTCCGTGAGATGAAAAAATCAAGGCTTTCCTTATAACTATTTTGATAAAATTAAATTTTTATTAAATCTTTTCTATATCTTAAAAAATAATAAAATTTCAAAATAATTTCTTTGAAGGAATAGATTTATATCTCCAATAAATTAAAAGTTATAGCCTCGAACTTATTTTAACTCTCTCGGACATCTTAAATTAAGAGGTGAACATTAAACTTTGTCGTTATTTTTTGGTATTAATTAGAACTCAAAACAAATTAAACTTATGTCATTTGAAAGGTACTATTACATAGACGTGCAGAAAGTATTAAACTATATATCTGAATAAATAAATTATTTATCTGATAGACGAGGCTCCCGACCTTCTAAGAGAGAAATAAAATTTCTGACAAAAAACCCGCTCTTTGATCAATATGATCAAGTTGGTGGGGATAGAGCTCTTGAGTTGGTAGAATTTGAGTTTTTCTAAAAATTAAAAATTCCCTCAACTAATTTAGTGTTATGCATTTATCAACCGTCAAATTTGTAAATAAGGTGTTTTGAATTAAAAAATTCGACTTTCCATGTCAATACCTTGGTCGAATTTTAACGGTTTTACAATTTTTTTAATTATTACTAAAAATTTGTTAAATTTTCTACCAAATGTGATAACAATCAGTGTGAAGCTCTAATCAAAAGTATTTTTAATGAATTTTCTAAATATTATCGTTAGTTATTTAGCATGTTTTTCAACCAATTGCCAAGAGAGAGAAAAAACTGTCTCAAATTGAATGTTCTAAGTTGGGTAGCCAATATCTCTGCCATCTTTAAATATATTTCATGTATTCCTTTTTTTATATTTAAGTCTTAACAGTTAACTTAACAAAATTTATAAAAATATTACCGTTAATTTTTTGTTTATATTTAAATTATTCCTTTTAAAAAGAAATCACAAAATTTTATCTTTTCGCAAAATATAGGGTACAAATTATTTCTATTGCAAAAAAATAAAAACTCAAATTTGATTTTCTTTCAAAGTCTATAGCGCATTTAAGGTGAATTTATTTTGTGTTGACACTTATTTATTAAACTATTTGAGCCATCAAAAATTTAAGGCTACCCCTTTGAAAATTGAGGGAAACGTAAAAATACCTTTTTCCCAATGGGTTTTTTCAAAAAAAAACATCAAAATAAATGCTGACATAGTTCTGTTAAACATTGCTGTTGTTGCCAACATACATTGCTGTTGTTGTAGAGATTAACAGAGCTCTGTCGTATTTTTCTGCATATAATTATAAATAGGCAAACAAAAAATTGGTCGAATTTCGACCACAGGCGATACTAGTTTTAGTAAATCCATATAAAATTTTAAGAATACTCTCCTCGTATATATATCGAAAGTTGAGAGGCAAATTGAGTGTTTTACTTAAACGACGCCACTGCTGGAGAGGCGTGCAAAATTATTACAAATGGCGGGCGGCATAAAGTTGCTGCACACACACACAGTTGAGTTGCTTCGGTATTAAGCATAACAAAGTTAGAATATGTTAATTAAATAAAACAACAACATTCAAAGACAGCAGACAGCAACTCAGCCATCATTATTGCCTAAGCAATAAATGTTCTCCATTCAAATCTTCTGCAAAGATTTTTGAAATTTAAAAGTTTTTGATTAATTATGATTTCAGTTTAACATGCTCCCTTCCAAATGTTTACAAACTCACTGATAATGCTTGCTAAACAAATTTTACAAATTCACAACCCAAACTTTGCCTTTTATCCTTCTTAGACCCAAACGCAAAATTAATTATGATTGAGTGTTGTTTTTTTTTTGTTTTTTGTTTGCATTTTTGTCCACAGTTGAGTCCATGCATATGTCTTTCTTTTTTCTAGTTTTTGTTTTTTTTTTTTTGCATTTTCGGCCGCACATTATTATGTCCTTTTATATTTTTTCGTTTTTGTCATGCTCTTTTATCAAAAATTATAATTGGATTTTCATGCTTTTTTGTCGCTCCATTCTATTTAACACCTTTGGTAACAGTGTTTCGTTATTTTTATGTGTTGCCATCCTTCTTATCCTTTTGATGTCGTCCTTAGTTGGAGCATATTTTATGAAGACACCTTTTTTTAGCACATGTGTTGGCATGTTTCGGCAGAGTATAAATGTATGTGTATGTGTGTGGATGGGGATGTATGCATGTATGTATGTGTGCATAGTATATTTTTGGGTATAATTATAATTATGTTGTTGGCGTTGCGCTGAATTGATTATGTTAATGAACTCTGCCAACGGGCGGTCCCAGCTTTTGTGCCAGCTTGCTTCAAGGATATGCTTTATACACATGTCAACATTTATTATTTGACGCTTGTGGTTTTTCTTAATTAAATGCATGATTTAAAAGTACGTTTGACAGAAATTCAATTTGTTCATCGGGTTATATTTTAAGGCTTGATCACAAATAAACGTACTCACGTACAAACAGGTTGTGAATATTTTATTTTCTAATAAGAAAATGTTAATCAAGAAGTTATTAATGAAAAGTATATTCAATGTAGGTGATTTTGTTTTTTCCTTTTTTTTTTTGGTCTGCGTATTTTTTAAGTAGAAATTCAAGTACAAAAAAACCTTACCAAAGTTGCTCATAATAAAAAGAGTCTCAAGGACTCAAAATAATGAGTGATCGGACATAAAAAGTGGCTCTTTTCAGATTCTTAATCTTTACATAAAAAGCAATGAAAATATATTATAACTTTGTGAAAATATATGCTTTGATAACAGAAGAGTTCTCGCAAAATTGTGATCAAATCAGCCAACTAATACGGCCACCTTTCATATAACCGAAATAAGTAAACTGCTATATTTTTCCAAAAAAGCAACACAAAGTAAAACAATTTAGCACACCTAATTCTTTAAAAAAACAACTAGTTGGTGTTAAACAAAACCAAATCGATCAACAACTACGCCCACCTCTCCTTTAAATGAAATCGATAATATGTAATATTTTCCCAAAAAAGCATCCCAGAGTAATACAATTTATCATACCTTATTATTTTAAAGAAAAAACTAGTTGCTGTGAAAAAGAACCAAATCCACTAACTAATTCGCCCACTTTACGTGTAACCGAAATCGGAAATCTGGTTTATTTCACCAAAAAAAAAAATCCCAGAGCAATGCAACCTGGTGAACCTTGTTATTTTTAAGAACAACTAGAAGGAGGGAAATAGAACCAAATCGGCCAACTAATACTCTCATATAACCAAAATCGGTAAACTATAAAATTTACCTAGAGTAATGCAATTAGGTACACCTTATTATTTTATAGAAACAAATAGTTGGTACGAAAAGGATGCAAATCAGCCAAAAATTAAAAATTATCAAAATTTACACTTAAAATTTATAAAAACAAAATATTTTAAAATTTTCCCAAACTATTTTTTAATTTTGTTCGAATTTTATGAATTTTTATTTTGTAGTTCCCCGAGCAATATTGCTTTAGTTATGGCTCGGTTATGGCTGTTATTCTTTGTTAAAACCTCAAAAAATTTGCTAAAAAATTTATTCCTAAAAAAATGAATTTTTCTTAAAGATTAGCTACTTCAAATGAATTTTTTGTAAAATTTATGTCAGACTTGCAGAAATAATATTTAAAACAAATTGAAGAGGTTATTTTTGTTTGTTTATTTTTTAATCACTTTCGAATTTGGTGAAATTTTGCAATTTTTGGTAAAAAAAAAGAAGTATACAAAAACCGTTAGTTCCGGCACCATGATAAGTAAAATGTATAAAAAAAATTAAAGTGACAAAAAATTGAGCAGCCTCGGTAGTCAAGTGGTTAGCGTGCTTAACTGCCAACCCAGAGGTCCCAGGTTCGAATACCGGTCTAGCCAAGGTCCTACTCTTTTACCTTTCTTTAACACTTTCCTCATTTCTAATCAACTGAAATTAAAACTTCATCAAAAATATACGACTTTGGAAGCTATAGTTAATGGTAGAGATGTTTATGGAATGAGATTACTTAAAAGCTCGAGTTGACTGAGGTAGAGGTATAACACTTGCCGGCTATTCCACGAAAATGTCAACCATGAAGTAAAAAAAAAAATTTACTTTATCTCGGGATATGAATACCTACTTTTTCGTTTTTAAAAACATACAAAATTCATAATATAATGTACTTATAAATTAAAAATTTTTTTTTTCTCAAATCAATCCTTAATTAAAATAAAGTCGCTACATTCTTTAGAGCTCTCAGACAAAAGCCATATAATCGCAAGAATAATGCCGTTGTCGGAACGCAAGGAGTTCTCCATAAAGAAATAAAAAGAAAAACAAAGCAAGCACGTTGAAGGAGCCCTGGATATGCAGCAATTTAAAACTTAGGACACATTTACTTCTATAAGTGGTGACAATCTTAAATAAAGCAATACCGAAAAGCAATACCTATTTTTCATGTCCCACCCGTAACGCTGAATATATGTTTGCTTTAATTAAAATAAATAAAAAAAAAATTACTTAAAAAACAAAAACAATGAAGATGGGTTTATTGTTATTTTGACTTTTCACATCAATTTTTTTCGAAAGTATGCAGGAACTCATATTTTTTATTAAATGAGTTACTAAAATCCAAATTTTATTCCGAATTTATTAAATTTAAATACAATCATGACTAAACAAATTTCTAGCATTTTGATAAGTACCAATTTTAATAAAAAAGGTTTTAAAAAATGCATTAGTCTAACAATTGGTTTAAAAATTATTCATAGATTTTTAACAGTGTAAGGGTTAATCCTTCTTCTATCCACTTTTCAAAATTATTTAATGCAATTTCAAAAATTTCTTAATTTTTAAGTTCAAATTCGCAGCAACTCCAAAATTAAAATAATCCTACCTTTCGTATAATCGTTTTTTTGCAAAACGGGATTCACAAAAATAAAATACTGCATGTGAGAGAGTTCAGAGAGGTTACAGATCTGCTTATAACTTTTATTATTTGGAAATATAAAAAATAATTTTTTTGCAAAATTTACCACTTTTAGCCAAAAATTTCCTTTTTTAAAAACAAAAAAAAAAACAAATTGGCCATTTCAGCCCTTGAAAGGGCTTTGACCGAGCTTCTTAGGATCGATTGTGTTGTGTGTGTTATTAAATTTTGCACACAATTGACCGAGAACTGGACCTACATGTTTTATGCCGACTCCGAACGGCTCATGTTCTCAAGAAGCTTTACATGGCATTATTTACTCTCTGAGGTTTGCCATTGTCTGCAGAGAGGTGGTGACCGATCAGAAAAATTTTTTATTGAAAAAACTTTCCGCCACGGCTGGGGATCGAACCCGGGCTCCGAGCATGCTAAGCCACACACTTAACCTGCATGCCACGGTCACCTTTTTTACCTTTGCTCAAAAAAAAGGTAAGAAATTACCTCATTAGGGAAATTAACCTCAATCTGGCAACATCCTACACTTGTTTCTCTTGATTTCACTTTCTCTCCTTCTTATCTATCTCCCCATTTCCGATACAAGACAGACTTGACTGAATAGGTTTGACACCTGAAACCAAGGCTAAAAAAACAAAATAGGCATATTCACACTGACTTGGTTAGTTGGCTACGGGTAGATTGAGTACTTTTGATTACTGCGAGCACCCTTAACTGCAATTGAGTATTTTGTAGAATAACAGCTGATGAGAGATGAGTGACAGCTAGAAAAGAGCTGCCACCATATTATTTATGTCATTTTATGAGCGCAAAATTTAGGCCATTGTGCGGTCGTAAAAAAGTTATTTTTTATAGGAGTAATTTTTAACGTGAACCTTGCGGCATTTACAAATTTTTATCTCAAAAATTATAAAATAACTCATTTTAAAACATATGTCTATTTTATTCACTTATAATTTGTTTACTTTGTTTTAGTTTTTTGTCAATTCAATTATTGCCTACTTTTGGAAAAGGGTGGTAACCCATGAAAAAAGTACTCAATCAATCTACCCAAACAAGTTAGGCGATCAGCTAGAGTAAATTGGTAGATGGGTACTTGGGTAAAATGGCAAGGCAGTGTGAATACCCCTTATATTGTTTTAACACAGCAGTACTTTAAGAAAATGCTCAAAAAGTTATAACTACAAAAATTCACTTTGTGTAAAGATTTTCTGACTTTGAGCTTATTTTCTTTACATAGCATTATTTATGTTTATAAAAATAACATACATACTAAAAAAAATTACATAAATAATATTTTCCATTTTTTTTTTCTAAAACTTCAAAATTTGGTCTAATTTTTCTAAAACAAAAAAATATATTTTTTCAGACGATCCCAATTCCCTATTTTTTTCATATACAATTTATGTACACATGTTTCAACAAATAATAAAGAAAATTCTTAAAAGTAACTATATGTCATATTTTCTTCTCTTGCTAGACAAAGTTAACTTTAGAAATCCAAAGTTGTATGTCGTGTGTCTACAAAAATACAAATTTTGAAGGAATATTTTGGATTATACTGAATTCAAGTATTCTCTCCTGATGTATATAATTTTTTTTCTATATATTGAAAACATTGTTTTTTTTTTAATTTTGGCCGCACTCGTTACACTGTGCAGTGGGGAGTCCGGTTTCATCTATGTTCCACACTCTAGTTGAATCGAAAATGATGAAGACCAAGGAATGGGCGCCTTGGCATTGCAGGCAGTGCACAGTGATGTGATTGGTGCAAGTAAGACGGAAAAAACTATCTTTTATAAAAAAGATACTTTTCCTTTCTTTCCTATCCTTAACAAAAGGACAAAAAAAAGTACTTCAGAAATTATGAACAATGGGCGTGGCAGCTGCCATACAACTTGAACACATGAAGATATACTTAGGAATCAGATAAGCTATGATAAAAACCTTAGGCATAGACGTCTAGTATGTAATTTTCAAAACTCTTAGAAAATTTCAGCGTGATTAAACAAATGGGCGTGGCAGCTTTCATACAAATTATAGACATTTTCTATGAAACATCAAAAAAGTACGATAAAAAAATAGGGCATAGACGTCTAGTATGTGATTTGTGATTTTCAATTAAAATCAATAGCATTTTTAGGGCCATCTTATAGCTCTTATAGCTTAAAGCACACATAATATTGATAATTTTTATTTTAATTTTTTTTTTTTTCAAAAACGTTTTACCAAATTTTCTATTTTTTTTTTAAAAAAAAAACCTTTATATAAGAAATTTTTGTTTTTGTATGTATCGCAATGTTTTTTTAGGGTTACAAATTTTAAAATGTACGTTTAACAAAAGGACAAAAAAAAGTACTTCAGAAATTATGAACAATGGGCGTGGCAGCTGCCATACAACTTGAACACATGAAGATATACTTAGGAATCAGATAAGCTATGATAAAAACCTTAGGCATAGACGTCTAGTATGTAATTTTCAAAACTCTTAGAAAATTTCAGCGTGATTAAACAAATGGGCGTGGCAGCTTTCATACAAATTATAGACATTTTCTATGAAACATCAAAAAAGTACGATAAAAAAATAGGGCATAGACGTCTAGTATGTGATTTGTGATTTTCAATTAAAATCAATAGCATTTTTAGGGCCATCTTATAGCTCTTATAGCTTAAAGCACACATAATATTGATAATTTTTATTTTAATTTTTTTTTTTTTCAAAAACGTTTTACCAAATTTTCTATTTTTTTTTTAAAAAAAAAACCTTTATATAAGAAATTTTTGTTTTTGTATGTATCGCAATGTTTTTTTAGGGTTACAAATTTTAAAATGTCCCAATAAACCACAAGCGTACTCGGTTTAGTTTCGAATTAGTTACGAAACCGAGAATTTGAAATAGATATCTCGTATTCAATTCAAATTCGAAACGAGTCAGCAATCTCGTATAATAAAATACATTTTTTGATTGCCGCAATTAATCAACGCAACATTTTTGTTTTAGTTTTAAATTCGTGCTCCCTTCAGATTTTTCAAAACTGGAGAAAAAACACAAAATAAAAAAAAAACAACAAATTCTTTTGCCTCAGCTGGGAGTTGAACCCACGCACAATGCATCGAAATGGTACGAAAATTGGTACGAAATTAAAAAAGGATACAATATTAAACCATATTATTACGTTATATAAAATTAAAAAGATTTTTTTTAAATATATTTAATATTAAACAAATGCTATCCATTTATACAACACATCTTTATTTGAAGAAAATGAAGTAATTTAAAATTAAGTTAATATTTTCAAAAATTAAGCTTGTTTTTTCTGAAAAATAACTAAAGACGATTATTTTAAAATGTATTTTGATACTGAAAGTAGTTTTTTTGAGCAATTTTTGATACACTATAACAAAAAAAAAAGATTCTTGAATTTTAGCGAAACTTTTGTATAATTGTATTTGAAGTATTATCTTTTGACTTCCAAAATATTATCTGACCTTTTTCATAACCAAGAAAGTTATAGAAGTATAAAGAAGTGACTTTTTGTGAAAAATAGTCAATTTTTTTATGGAAAAGTATTCAAAATTTAGCAAAGTTCAAAAGGAAATTACGAAAACAACAGATTCTTTGATTTTGAAGTCACCTTTTTGTAATTTTACTTGACTTCCAAAATATTATCTGTAAATTCTTATTAACAAGAAAGTTATAGAAGTTTAAAAAAGGGACTTTTTGCGAAAAATAGGTTATTTCGTATGGAAAAATATTCAAAATTCATCAAAGTTCAAAAGGGAATTGCGAAAAATATGCTTTTTCTTTTCCAATCGGAACACTGTCTGAAGAAGCATTGGAAGAAAGTCACAAGGAGTTTAGAAAAAATAGACTTAACCATACCCGTAAATGCTCAAGAATTAAGTCCAATACGGATTTAATGAAAATATTGTTGTTGACATCCTGTATTATCTTAGCATCCAAAAGAACGATAAAATCAAAATCAAATTGAATTATTGATGAAGAAATTGAGCAGTTTATTATATTAGTTGATGATTCTTATATTGTTTGTAGTGATTCTGATGAAGAAGTAAGTGGCGATGTAAGTCAATAGCGATATGAGTTTTTCCTCTTTTTTTGTACTCATGCACACATTAATTTTTTTAATTTTTTTTTTCTTTTATTGTTAATAAAACATAAGTTACCAATTTTATTTGTCTATTATAAATAAAATAAAATGTGCCTAAAAGGGATTTTTTTTATTAACACAAATAAGGATATTTATGAGTAAAAGATGTACCTCCCATATAAAATGATGTAAAAAATTAATATAGGTCCAAGGGAGGAACAGACCGATTTCAAGCATTTTTACAATTTTTCTTAATTAGCTTAAATTATTTAAGTACACAAAATTTCATTATCATAGGAGCCCTCATTTTATTTTTGTACCAGTTTTGTATGGGATCAATGCACTGTGCCACGTCTCCAAGCTCTTGTTTTCATAATGAAGCAAATAAAGCAGCTATAAAATTACAACCGCTATAGGCTAGTGGATAACGTAGAAGGCTGTGATGCAGGGTACGCGGGTACGAATCCTGAGCACGTGTATCTATTTTTTTCTTTATATAATCGAAAAAAAATTGCTTAAATTATAATGTTGAAATTCTCGCTTCGGTAGTGATTTATTAAAATAAAAAAATCTCGTTTCGAGAATGAAATGTGCATTTCTACCACCCTCGGGTTCATTAGCAAAACGTTTTCGAACTTCGTTTTCGAAATAAATATTCGAGATCTCGGATTCACCTCGAGTTCGAGGCAAATTCTATTTGTTTATTGAAGTGTTGAGCATTTTAACTTTTCATACATTCTCATTGATCTCAAATTCAGCATTTTTAATGCAAAACGGTCAGAGCACTGGCATTTTTAGGACCATCATATAAATTCGAAACAAAAAATTTAAAAAAGTTGCTCACCTTGCACTCCCAGGGCTTAAATAAGTAATAACCGTTATTAAATAAAAAAAAAATTTGCAAATCTGAGTTGTACCATTTTTCCAATTTTTCCGTTATTACGCATATGTATCCTTAAATACTGCTTTATAGCGCCTACATTTTAAAAGATACGTTATTAAATTTATTTTATAACAAAATAACATATCTCATTTATGAAGCCTGCCAATTTTCAACACTTACGGATATTGATAAATATTTTAAACTTATACTTACATATAACTCGAAAACTCATGAACTTAGATTTCAAAACTATCACTTTTTGGATCAACATTCAAAAATTATAGTATTTTTTGTAGACAGCAGAGATAAGTAAAATTTTTCCTGGCATCAGTGGATATTTCTACATATTCAAAATTCAGAAATAAGATTTCGACTTTTTTCCTTCTAGCATGCTCTTTCGCATCACTGTGCAGCGCTTCAGACGGCAAATTAGTGATAGGTAGCAGCAAAATGATATGAAAAAGTAAGTTTTATTCATATTACTTATAACTGGTAAAAGATGTTGGGATAATTATTTTCTGTGAGCTATTTTTTAAGCTTGAATAATTGTTTAAACAAATAAAACAAACATTTTTCAACATACAAATTTTTCAAAAAGCGCAATTTGCTATTGAGGTAATATTAATATTTGTTAAGCTTGAATAGTTTTATAAAAAAAAATAAAACCACCACTTTTTCAAAAAAAAAAATAAAATAAATAAAAAATAGCAAAAGGGGTTATTCTAGGCATGATGTTAAAGCGATCGAGTCTAGTGCGATGGTCTGCGGTTCGAATCACGGTGGTGGCACAGTATTGAATTTTTACTGAATGCAATTTTTCGTAGCTTCTTATAGTTCAACCTTAAATTTCAGCAAGTTTTAATTGAAACTCACTTGTCATGAACATGATGCTTTAACTCAGTCAGCCACTCAATATTATAAATTTATTTGTTTAACAAAATTTAGTGAATTTCATAAAAACATGTTTTGTTTTTTTTTTAAAGCAGCAATTTAAGACGTGTTGCAGACACTTTCAAGGCGCCCCAACTAAGAGGCTGCAACATAACAACTTGCAGCTTACAGCATGACAAGCAGCAACAGCATATGCCGCATATTGAGCATGGAGCACACATGAAGCGTTTGTGTTGATGATAACGTGATTTTTTCATGCTTGCACGTATTTTGCTCAGAGCAGAGTGCATTTCTGATATTTGCATTCGGCTGACATGGATGAAAATTTAAAAACTCAATCTGAATATGAAGAATTTATGCAGACGTTGTGGGCCTGTGTGTATATGTGTTTTAAATAAGCCATATGCGTGTTTGTTTGTGTGAGTGTGTGGCTTTGTGTTTATAGCACAAAAGCACTTATACGCCAGTTAGGTAGACAGATTTACGCTCGTTACGTGTTACATGACGCTGAACGTGATTTTCACTTACAATCCACACGCATGTAACAAAAGCATTAAATAAAAAGGAATCAAATAAAAGTAATAGACAATAAATATATCGCAGCTATCAAAACATAAAAATATTGTTTTAACGAAAACATGTAGTTTATAAATTGTTAAGGTTTTTGATGATACGAGGACCATGGCAGGGAAGGTGGTGATTGATTTTTACTTTTCATGTTTTATCAACATTTATCAAAATATTAACCAGAAAATCGAAACATTCGTTTTGGAACTTATTTATAAAGGTTTTTCGGTTAGAAAAGTAAGTTTGCGAAATCACGAAAATACATTTACAGAAAAGTATATTTTTTGTAATTTTCACATAATTTTTAACAGAAAAATAAAGAATGTTAGCAAAACTTGAACTTTTTGTCACAATTTCGTGTTCAAGAGGATATCTAAACAGCCTTTACTTTTATGGCATTCATGAAACTGACCTTTTGGCATACGTCTTAAATATATCTTATGACCTTTCTATGCAAAATAATTTTAAAATAAAAATTGTACATATTTTGATTTAATTTTTTTTTTCAATCCCAAAAAATTAACATATATTTTATATCAGCATTTTAAATCAATGTGAAGCGAGAGAGAGAGAGAGAGATGTATATAAATCGTTCATCATTTTTTGTAACCTTAATCATTAATTTCCATAAATTCTCGAACAAACTGACAGCTAACCCAATAAAAAAAGCACACTCCAAATCCCCTGACAAAAAACAAAAAAAAAAAGAAAATACAAAATATAAGCGCTTTAAAACGATAAAAGACAATTTCTTAAAATAATATTAAGCCCAAGCAATAATCCGCTAATTTAGACACAAGCCTGTCTGCAATTGCGCTCAAGTACAGCCTTTCAAAGGCAGTAAAAAAAAAGGAACCACAAATGATTTATGATATGAGCCCGCCACTCAGTCCTCAACTTGGTCGACACACTTCAGCTGCCTATTGAAGATTGGTGGAGGGTATAAATATTGAAAATGCCATCTCTTAGATGCTAATGAAAACTTTTTTTTCTTGCCACAAAGAAAGTGTATTTAAAGAACAGTTCAAGCAGAACAACAACAATTTGCATAGTTTTATAAGAACCTTGATGATGATGATGATGATGATGATGAAATCTTTTGAAGCTGCTGGTATATTTTCAGATTTTGCAGCAAAGATGATACGCGGCTAATTATTTCCTTTTCCGTTCTGTCTGCTAATGACAGCACAAATGGCTGCTTGAATAAAGAGTAAGATAGAGGGCGTGAATGAGTAAGAGAGGATAGGCAGCTATGTAGATTATTAGATCAGTGTTTGATTGTTCAGGCTGTAATGGCAGTTAAGGTTATGCTGCAAGCATTTGGCTTCAGTTGAAAGTCGATAATGATGATTAGCTAAATAATAATAATAATAATAATGACAAAAATAACGCTTACGCCTCTAAAAAGCGAAAGTGTCAGTTTATTAATTCAGCGTAATTGAAGTTTGTGCAAAAACTTCTTCAGATTAATTTAACTTAAGTGATTCGTAAATAAATTTATAATAAATGAGCACAAAAATTGATTATTATGAAATGAAAAAAAAAAAACTTTAACGCTTGTTTTAAGAACAAGGCTATTTTTGGTGCATACAAATTATTTTAAAATAGATCAAGGTTGTTTTTGTAAAACTTCAGAAAACTTTGTAAATTATTTAAAACTTATATATTTCCCATTCTCAGTACCTTAATTGAATTTTAAATTATATACACACTTAAAAATTTATATTGAATTTTTACACCGATCGGTGTTAAAAAGCACCGTGTCAAAGTGCTAAAATTTAATATCTGACAGGTGTTATTTTTTTCACACCGATCGGTGTAAATAAATAAATATCCGATAGGATGTTTGTACTAAACCGTGTTAGGTGTTTATTTTTAATACGCAAAATGATGATTTTTAACACCGAACGTAATACTTTATTACTTAAAAGGCTATTTTTAGAATTTTTATTTATTCAAAAGGATCATGTGTTATACCAAATAAAATATAAGACATGCTCGGAAATCGATTAAGTTAATTATTTTTTTAATTTTATTTTTAATAGTCGAATGAAAAAAGCTTTAACGTCGATTTTCCACGAAATCGTCGAGTTTTTCCGAACATGACTATTATAGATTTTCGCTTTCAGTCTTGAGCAATTTCAATTTTCAATTTGTTTGTCAATGCTAATGTGATTTCCATGTTAATATTTTCTTTGCCTTTCTGATTTCACACCGATCGGATATGTTGGGCATGTCACACCGGGTAAGCGGTGTAAATTAACACCATTCGGTGTAAAAATGTAAATATCCGCTGACCGGTGTGAATTTATTTTAGAAATTTTTAAGTGTGTATAAAATAATGAAATTTAAAAATGTTGACACAGTTTCTCTAACTTCCTGTACAAAGAACTTTAAACTTTCTATTTCTTACTAAGTTATTCCAAAATTATGGATGAATTCGTGTTATGTTTCTAATTACAGACCTATTGCAAAACTTTCAAGTACTCCCAAAATTCTTCAAAGTTGTATCTACGAGATTTTTTTCTTCCATTGCAAATCTATCTTTACGATTACGAAGTTGATGCAGTTTCCACCGACTTCATTAAAGGTTTTGTCAAAATCTCACACACAGTGGTACACATACAAAATTTCACATACAGCTTTAAAATCTCACATACAGCTTCACGAATAGTTAGAGCTTTTTAAATTTTCGACTGATTCTATAAAAGTTAAAAATGAACTGTTATTTTTTGCCTTTTATTTTTTCATCAAAAATAACGATTACCTTTTACTTTTATTTTATCAGTCAAAAATAACAGTTATTTTCTGCCTTTTATTTTTCGGTCAAAAATATCAGGCAATTTGTGCTTTTTCAAAGGCCATTTTACTGACTAAGAAATTGTCGATAAAAAAAAAAGACAGATTGACAGATTTTTGTCCGAAAAAATAAAAGTCACAAAATAACTGTTATTTTGAACCGAACATATAAGTCAAAGGTAACCGTTATTTTTGATGAAAACTTTTGAAAAATAAAAGGCAAAAAATAACAGTTAATTTTAAACTTTTGTAGAATCAGTCGAAAATTTAAAAGGCTCTAACTATTCGTGAAGCTGAGGCCATTTGTATCATAATGGTTTATTTTAAAATGTCCTTCGACAATTTTTTCATTGTGTCTTTTTCATCCGAAAATTGATAAATAACAGTTATTTTCGGTCCCTGATTTAAACACTTCTTAAACATTCAATTTGTTGGTGCAGAGTCCGCGGAGTATTTAAAATGGATTTCGATTTGAATTTGGATTTCGATATGAACTAAGAGTTGTATTTGGATTTGAAGTTAGAACTGGATTTTAGTTTGGATCTTTAAGTGGATTTGGATTTGGATTTGGATTTGGATTTGAATTTGAATTTTGATGCGGATTTGGATTTGGATTTGGATTTGGATTTGGATTTGGATTTGGATTTGGATTTGGATTTGGATTTGGATTTGGATTTGGATTTGGATTTGGATTTGGATTTGGATTTGGATTTGGATTTGGATTTGGGTTTTGGATTTGGATTTGGATTTGGATTTGGATTTGGATTTGGATTTGGATTTGGATTTGGATTTGGATTTGGATTTGGATTTGGATTTGGATTTTGATTCGGATGTGGATTTGGATTTGGATTTGGATTTGGATTTAGATGTGGATTTGGATTTGGACTTAAATTTGGATTTGGATTTGGATTTGGATTTGGATTTGGATTTGGATTTGGATTTGGATTTGGATTTGGATTTGGATTTGGATTTGGATTTGAATTTGAATTTTTATGCGGATTTGGATTTGGATTTGGATTTCGATTTGAATTTTGATTTGAATTTGGAATTGGATTTGAATTCCCAAATGATTTGGATTTGGATTTGGATTTGGATTTGGATTTGGATTTGGATTTGGATTTGGATTTGGACTTGGATTTGAATTTGGATTTGGATTTGGTTTTGGATTTGAATGTGGACTTGGATTTGGATTTGGATTTTAATTTGGATTTGGATTTGGATTTGGATTTGGATTTGGATTTGGATTTGGATTTGGATTTGGATTTGGATTTGGATTTGGATTTGGATTTGGATTTGGATTTGAATTTGGATTTGGATTTGGATTTGGATTTGGATTTGGATTTGGATTTGGATTTGGATTTGGATTTGGATTTGGATTTGGATTTGGATTTGGATTTGGATTTGGATTTTGGATTTGGATTTGGATTTGGATTTGGATTTGGATTTGGATTTGGATTTTGATTTTGATTTGGATTTGGATTTGGATTTGGATTTGGACTTAGTTTTGGATTTGGATTTGGATTTGAACGAAATAAAAAATGTTTTCTAAGTTTTTTTATAATAATGTCAATGTCAAAAATATGAAGAAAATAAATAATAAAAATTATTGTTTTTGCTCAAATTGCCTGGCAATTTTTACATGAGCAGGTCTTAAGTAAGTTTTGCTACATTTATACAATTTCAATACAGTAGCGAAGACATAAAAAGTATTTTTATGGACTCAAACCATTGTGTATTACATTTTAGATCTTGAGGTGTTAAGTTCATTTTTTAGCGACATCTGTTTTTCATTATTTCAGTTAAATAACGAATATGCAAACAGAATTAGCACGGACTTAAACCATTACTGGATGAGATTTTTAGTTTTCTTTCGTTCATTTAAGTTTCACTCGGTGCAAAAAATTTAACTAAAAGAACGAGAATCAACGAACACTTCACAAGTTCACTTAGTTCATGAGTGGAAATCGCTCAATTGAACTAGTTTATTCGTTAACTACCCAAGTCTGATTCGTTGGTGTTAATGCAAGTAATGCTCTGGTAGAATATATTCAGATCATCCTAAATATGAGGAAAATTATATTTGAGAATGCTTTTAGTTTATGTTCGTGACCTCACTTCGTTCGAATTGCTGCGTACTGTTGACGGTGAGTTGTGTGTGACATATCGATAAGCCTGCCAACGCAGATCATTGCTTAAAACCGACAGTCATTGTGGTACGACACTGGTCGATGCCACATTCACAGCGCTTGCGAATCAACACCGGACACTCTTCGCAATCATAATTTTGACATGTTTTTCATCGAAACCTCAAGGATACTGGAATAAATACATGGATGCTGTGACTGACGATATATTGCAACGAATTCGCCATGTGACATCGGAAAATGAACTGGAAATGTGAGATGATATCCGCGACGAAGCTTTGATTTTAATCAAATAACTTTAAATGGTTCAGAATCGTTCAATGCATTCAGTATATAATTGAGAATTAGTGCGATAAATGGATTTCAATTGAGTCCAGCATTTCAAACAAATGGCTTATCTCGAATTCAGAACTGATGCAAGCTGTTGATAACGGAAATGGCGGAATTTTGTTCCTTGATGCGCCCGGTGGAACTAAAAAAATATTCCTGGTCGCTCGAGGCCTCTCATGGCATAGCGGATACGTTGTTAGAAGTTGTTCGAATAGCTCATTCTGCATTGCAATAGCCATTCGTTCTACAAATGGATAAAGCTTATACTATTGTTTAATGTATTTTGTAGAACAAAGTATCTTAATTTTTTTAAGGAAATTATGGTAACACATTTTGTAAAATTTTTTGAAAATGTTATATTGCACTTTGAAAAGATTTAGAATTATAAGATATATAAAGTCTCAAAAATAATATCCCGATTTTGTCCTTATAAGTCAACCAAATTATATCGAAAAATTCAACAATCGAGATGAGGTTTGCTGGGAACACTTCTACAGGACGCAATAGCTCTAACTGTTACGAGTTTTGTTATTTGCGCAGCAACAGCGAAAACGGAAATCGGTTAGCATTATAAAGATGCGCTGTAGCGCGAAGAGGATTATTTTTTTTCTGAATTGTTATAATGCTGTTCTTTGCCTCATCGTCGTTAGTTTTGTTGTTTTTATGAGTTTTTTTGTTAATGCTTACTACGTTTTACTTGCGACTACGACTGTAAATACGACACATATTTATTATTGTTCAAAGGCAGTTGTCAGAAGGGTTGATATTAAAGTGTTTCATATATCATTATTTATCAACCCAGCCCAACTACCGCTAGAGCCAATTTAAACTTGAATTTTCATTGTGAAAAAAAGTAAGAATATGATAAAGAATATACAAAAAAACAAATAAACAAAACGGAAAAATATAACAATGAAAATAACTCAATCATTGAAAAAGCTTAAATGACAAGCACTTGTATAATAAGAAAAAGTTGTGATTATTTAAATGTTGTTATTTTTTGTGGAATTTCCGTTGAGAACTTTTCTTTTAAGTACAACTAAATTCAATTTTGTCCATAAGCTGTTCAAGAAGTATAGCTTTATATTAAGAGCCACAGTTTTAGCCAAAAATTGTTATTTGTTTTAACGAATAACTATTAAGACATAACGACATACATTCTCTTAAGAACATAAGTTATAAGATTCCATTTCTTTTTATGTGTCTTAATACGGCATTTTATGGCAAACACATTTACACAGTTGCAAAATCAATTAAGATCAATGAAAATACTTACTTCTTAATAAAACAAGTTGAATGTAGTTCTACGAAGGACGACAACATGTACACAAAGGCTCAGCCTTATACTATATAGCTGCATTGTATGTCAACAGCAGCAACAACAAAGGCAAACATTTAAGTGTGATTTAAGATGTGTCACCATCTCACACCAACACTTAAACAACCACACGCACATATAGATAGGCAGATATACTCTAATAACTTGACTTACTTACTATAACAACATTCAATAAACTTAACATGCTGAAAGTGTTCTTCGCCAGGATATGCAAGCGTTATGCAGCCATAAGTAAAAAAAGAAGAAGAAGCACATGAATAAGTGAAGTTCATACAAAAGCAATGTGTTGCAAAATATTTTCCCGATATATTTTGTACGAAATCAATTAACCTGACTTTTTAACAACCTTTTTTGCTGAATGTTGTTTTTGTTTTCAAGCTTTGAAGTAAGTAAGTCGAAGTTTATGTTCTTTACGATAGTGCATATGTAGTTGTAGCCGAGAAAACAGCAAAAACAAGAGTTATTTACAGCTAACAATTCAAAAAAGAAATTCACTTAATATGAGTAAGCAAAGGATGCGCAAGACCAGCCACTAGCTGGTACCAAAAACTTTGATAAACGTTTTTTGAACATGTAGACAAGACGTAATGTAGGGACATGTCATTGTTGTCATATATATAGGATTTTACCAACATGCCTTTATCCAGAACGTGCCTTGTATGCTTTGCAGAATGTCCTTGCGTTCTTTGCTTTATACCGTTATTAAGTGCAGCCTCCCAAGAATGATGTCATTCAATTATGTGCGACCACAAAGACATCCTTTAGCGCAAAAAGGATAAGAAACAAGTACACGCTGAAGAAAGACGGTGTGTAAAAGTATGAAATATACAAGCACACTGACACACACACACACACTCATACACACTAACTATGCTCTGTAAGAGCACCAAAAACAGCTACATAAAGAAAAACACTTAACATCGATCACTTTTTTTTTTTTGTATATTTTTTTTTTTTTATTTTTATGTATGTTGCTAAGAACATGTTTTATATAACAACAACAACAAACAAATTAAAACAACAACGTTTATTCAGTAATTCTGCGCAACATTGCTAGGTTTATTAGTGTTTTTATCTATTTTTTTTTTTTTATGTGTGTGTTTGTGTGTTTGTGAGTGCTTGTTATTTTATGTCATACACAAAACATTTCTCATGCCCATGAATCAAAATAACAACAACAATAAAACAATATCATAAAACAAAGCAACTTGAGTTAAATAATATATTACCAGAACATAATCTTGAGCTAAAAACAACAAATGCTGTCCACTCTTAAATTGTCCTGCATCAGTTGGACGAAAGCAGTGTCGTTATTCATCGTTCGCCTGGCTACAAATAAAGCTTAACCAACTAGCCAACTAAAAAAGAAACAAGAAATGTTACGAAAATAAGTAGTAAAAATATTCTTGCGTGAAGTTGCATTTTTACGGTGTGTCGTGCGACAAATTGTGAACTTAGTTGCAGCTGCAGCATCGAGTGCAGGCAGGATAATAAGCAACAACAGCTTACGCCTTTGTTGAAAGATGAGAAGATTTTTTATGCTTGAGAAAATGTAGTTAAAAGTTCAAGACGACATTAAATTTATTCCTTTCTAGGAATAATATTTACGTTAAATTTTAAACTTAAATTTTAGTTCTAACTCACTAAATCGAACTCTTATTTCTAACGGTATCTCTTGATCCAGGAATAAATTTAAGCAGTACACTGGATAGCAGTCCAGTCGTGCGATATCGTTTGCTTGGTCTTCTTATGAGCATGACGCTCTCCTGATTAGTCAGTGGCTTGTCTTGCCATAACGGTTGCTGTGCCGGCGAGCAGGCGCGAATTTAGGTGGGGGCTAGGGGGGCTGCAGCCCCCGGCCCCGAGCAGGCAGGGGCCCCGAAGGCGCTTGTATATGAAGTGCTTATTGTAAAAACATGGCACGCAATAAAAAAAATTTTTTCGAAGTAATCGACCTTAAAGTTTTAAAACAATGTATATTTGAAAGAAATCGTGGTTGTGCTTAAAATTTCTTTTAGGTATAGGGCCAGAACTAATCTGGTAATGGTGGAAATATTTTAAGTTGATGTTGATAATGCGTCAAGAGACGTAATAAACATAAAATATGAACTTTTGAAGTAATTTGGCTTATCATGTTTTTACAATATCCATCTTATATAGATCTTAGGAAATTTTATGTGAAGATCAGAACCACAAATCCGAAACGCGGCATGAAGCTTCTGCACTATTGAATAAATTAATAAAACTTCAAAACGTCATGATAGTTTTCTGGAACTGAATTTTGAATCGCTTCAATACAACCAGCCAATATTTGCAAAAAGTAGATATTGATTTGATACCTGCTTACGATATGTTGTCTTCTATTATCGAATTCGTAACACATTTGCGAAGTGAATTTTCAGGGTTTAAGAATAGTGCTAAGAACCTGAGCCGATTTGTTTGCCAAGACTATGAGAGAAGAATAACCAGAAAAAACAGCTGAAGCTGAAAGGTAATTTTTAGTATTATAAATAATAAAAAAAGTACACCGATCAAACCGACATGAATGTTTGGTGCCAATAATGTAACTTTGTATTGAAAATGATTTGTTGTAAATGATTAATTTTGACAAATTGATATAATGTTTAAATAAAAATTCAAGAGTTATTTTTTTCACTTTAAGACACATGTAAAAATGCGTAAAAATTTATTATTGTTTTTATTATTTAAAGATCCGAGCTAAATGTTCTGTCCTTAAGTAGGCCCCGTGTCAATTTTAGCCCCAGGCCCCGCAATGTGTTAGTTCGGCACTGCCGGCGAGATTTTTGTCAGCCATCATTATTCTGAAAAAATCTTAGTCGAGAATCTGTTTTATATGTAGATCTGTTTTCACTACGATTTCTTCGGCTACGAGGTTGTCTACTTAGCGTGTATGTAATGGTATGGAGGTCACCATCCACCGAGCTCACTACTAATGAATGTGAGAGCAATAAAGGAGCTTCCTACGGCATTGCTAAATGTGTGCTGCGATTCGCTATTAAGCACCACCACGTCGAGTTAACTTTGTCGTAAGATTCAAAGGTTTGTCAATTGACACCTGCCGATATATTTTTGAACCGATTCTAAGATTGGTCGAAAGGTATCTAGCCGGAGTCAATTTGACATGTAAAGGGACCGGTTGGTTTCATTCATTTATTCATGTTGGTGGCAGAATTGGTACAGGTCACTGTCACTTTGAAACCTATCACATGATAGATTCTGAACCAGTTCTACTCACCAAAGGGTATAGCAACTTTGCCAGTGTTGTCAGAGGCCCAAACTCCTGGGCCTTTGCAGGCATACGGTTCAGTAACAATCGCAAGATCGGTGCTCTGTTCTCTGACCGTTTGCGCTAATAGGTTTTGCGCTGCAAGGCAGTTGTTAAGATTCAACTGTGGGGAAAAAAGGACATCTACAGCTTCCGGCATAGTGGTTTTTCTCTGTGCTGTTCTTGACTAAGCATAACAAGCAGTTTGCCTCCTCACTACACTTCCTCCCACTGAATTGTGGGATGGAATTTCGGATTGCGTGGTGGACGGACTTTCTATACTTGATTTGGGCTTAGGTGTGCCCGCCTCGATAGCCAGCTGCTGTAAACGAGTCTCTTTTGGTGATGTTTTTCGAGAGCCGCTGCTGAATTCGCTTGCTCTTTTAGGAATAGCCTTTTTGAATTTCGAAAAAATTGGGTCCACCTGGGTGTCTTTATGTAATCGCGTATTTGAATTGTTCTATTGCGCAACACTACACTCAGAAAAAAGTTTTTCGGAATATGACAAAAAATTCATCATATTAAGAGAAAAATGGTATAGACTTTGCTCCACAGAATGCCTAACTCTAAATATGATTCTAAAAATTCCCAAAAAATAGTTAAAAGCTTCCATGAAGAACAGAAATATATAAAAATTAGGCATGCACGTTAACGTTAATTTTAACGGTAAGCGAAATATATTTTTTTGTTTCGTTGAAACGAAATAAAAAAATAACGTTAATTAAAAAAACGAAAAATATTTATTCCGTTTCGGAGAAAACGATATAAAATTTTTTCGTTTTTTTCCCAATCAACAGTTGAAAATAACGTTAATTTCAACAAAAAAATGTCGTTTTTTTTGTATCATAAGAATTTTTTTAGCATAGGAGAAAGTCTGTTATTATAATTTTTCGTTTTTCAACGAAACGAAATTTGATTTGATAAATTTTTAACGTTATTTAAAAAACGAAATAATTTTGATAATTTATTTTTCGGCCTCAACGAAACGAAAAAATTTTGTTGATTTCGTTGTGCATGTCTGATAAAAATATATCGTTTTTAGAGAAGAACACTTTTTTATTTTTGAATTTTAGAAAAAATTTTTCAATTTCAATAAATTTCTTTCTAAAAGAATGCTTTGGTCATGGGTGGTCTTCATTCAATTATTTCACTTGTTGCACTGGCTTTCATGTTCAGAAACTCACTCTCAAGTTCTTTGAAGGACACTTTTAGTCATCATCTTGATGTCATAGTGCATATTATGCTTGTCTTTCATGAAGTGTTACAGATCATCAATGCTTTGTCGCAGTACTGTTACGTTCATGCTCTTCTCACCTTGAATGACCCTCTTATTTTTCTGCGTCTGGCCACCAGGCTAATTGGGGTGTTTGTACTGGGAGTTGTTGCGCATTGTTTCAACTTTTGCAGTTTGGGTCGCTTTTCCAAACATTTTCTTGGAGAGGTCTGCTCCTGTCACCTAGTGTATGTGGCTGATCTTCGATTGTTTTGGTTTTTCTTGTAGCAATATCTGCTACAGTAGCCAAGTACACCACTGCTGCAGCATTACGGTCGCTTCATGACTACGACTTGGATACGGCTTGCTCACACCTTATAGTCGCCGGTACTGGGGATCCGACTCCCTGCACCGTAGAGTTTTTCCTTACTGAACCTAGCATGTTATTTTGTTTTACATGCGTTTTATGACTTCCTCCAGGCTGGTTATTTTTTACAGCCAGCTTTCCTTTCATTTCTTTCAACCAAGAAACCCTTGGAATTTTCCGTCTCCCATCAGAAGGACCAAGACCAGGAGCCCCAGACCAAGGAGCCGCTCAATATAGCACAGACGCTCTTGGATTTATAAAAGTGTGAATACTGCCGAGAGGCGCCCATTGTGGGACAGACGCGCCGTTTCCGTTTTTACATATGGAAAGGTTAAAACAATACTGCCTACTACGGTACAGACGTAGGGAACTGCGGGTTGTTTAGGTGTTTATCTCAAAAATGTTGATCCTCCCCTGCGAGTGACTCTGACTCTGGCTCTGACTCTGACTCTGACTCTGACTCTGACTCTGACTCTGACTCTGACTCTGACTCTGACTCTGACTCTGACTCTGACTCTGACTCTGACTCTGACTCTGACTCTGACTCTGACTCTGACTCTGACTCTGACTCTGTCTCTGACTCTGACTCTGACTCTGACTCTGATTCTGACTCTGATTCTGACTCTGACTCTGACTCTGACTCTGACTCTGACTCTGACTCTGACTCTGACTCTGACTCTGACTCTGACTCTGACTCTGACTCTGACTCTGACTCTGACTCTAACTCTGACTCTGACTCTGACTCTGACTCTGACTCTGACTCTGACTCTGACTCTGACTCTGACTCTGACTCTGACTCTGACTCTGACTCTGACTCTGACTCTGACTCTGACTCTGACTCTGACTCTGACTCTGACTCTGACTCTGACTCTGACTCTGACTCTGACTCTGACTCTGACTCTGACTCTGACTCTGACTCTGACTCTGACTCTGACTCTGACTCTGACTCTGACTCTGACTCTGACTCTGACTCTGACTCTGACTCTGACTCTGACTCTGACTCTGACTCTGACTCTGACTCTGACTCTGACTCTGACTCTGACTCTGACTCTGACTCTGACTCTGACTCTGACTCTGACTCTGACTCTGACTCTGACTCTGACTCTGACTCTGACTCTGACTCTGACTCTGACTCTGACTCTGACTCTGACTCTGACTCTGACTCTGACTCTGACTCTGACTCTGACTCTGACTCTGACTCTGACTCTGACTCTGACTCTGACTCTGACTCTGACTCTGATTCTGACTCTGACTCTGACTCTGACTCTGACTCTGACTCTGACTCTGACTCTGACTCTGACTCTGACTCTGACTCTGACTCTGACTCTGACTCTGACTCTGACTCTGACGCTGACTCTGACTCTGACTCTGACTCTGACTCTGACTCTGACTCTGACTCTGACTCTGACTCTGACTCTGACTCTGACTCTGACTCTGACTCTGACTCTGACTCTGACTCTGACTCTGACTCTGACTCTGACTCTGACTCTGACTCTGACTCTGAATCTGACTCTGACTCTGAACTCTATCCTCCCTTCACCTTTACTTTTACTTTATAATTTATTCTTTAAAAGCCATTTCCGAACATACAGTACCCCTTCGTTGATCTCACCCAGCAAATGAAGGTATACATTTTCGACTTTAGATGTTGTTAAATCGACTTCGATTTGTTGAATTGACCAGAAACTGAAGACTTTAATAAATATACGTGCTCGACCGCATGCACATTTGCAGCATCATTTGGAAAGTTGCTGCAGCAAAGCCAACAACGCACACACACACACAGCTGCCTTGAAACTCATGTGTATTGCAGACAAACACACATGTATGTAATGTGATATGTATCTTTTGAATATAGAGATGGACACCTACCGGATAGAGTGATAAAACAATAAAAATTCAATTGAAATTTACAGTCTTTTTTTTCCCATTATTGCGTTGCGCTTTTAAGTTGCAAATGCAGCATAGAAGCTTGAAAGCATTTCAAGCTGACAGTACCTGCTTGTCTTTATATAGATTTCTTTTATCTTTTTTGCTATTTTTTTGTTTCTTTTGTTTTGCATTGAGTATGTGTCAATGTCTTCGCTCGGATTCTCATATTGCTATGCGAATAAATGCCAGCGTAGCTGCTTAACAATGACGTCTGCTGCATCCGGTACACAGCTGCAACATTTGCTGCTCACAACTTAGCTTCGAACTGGGTTTTATTACAAAGCTATTTTCAATAATTCATTGCAACTGAAGCATGAAGCGAATGACTCCCCGTAGACTATAAAAGCAATAAGAATACGTATCACAAAAGCTCATGGCTGCACATGAAGACAACCTGACTGTGTGTATCGATGGAAAACCGATGCCAATTTGCAGCATTTAAAGAAAGGTTTCTGAATATTCTAATACAATAGAAATCCTCAATTTTTCGAATTTTTTTCATATCTTAAAATAAATAGGAAGCTGAAAAAGTCTCTTTATAAAAACGAACTTAAATATTCCATAAAGAAAACAGCCTTCAACTGCAGAAGTTGTAACCAATAAGTAGTTTTCACGACACTTAACACCTCCAATGACTACAATGGCCCATTCAAAAAATTGCAACATGTTATTTCTACTGCAACAAACTACCATTTATTGCTACCATCTGGCCTGAAGCTGCCTGGGTCGTTTCAAGCACTTAAAATATCAATTTTAGCTTGTTGCATTTTATAATGCAGGTGGTCCCTGCATTTAGTAACCTTCTCTTTACATAGCTGTAAGTTTGAGTGCATTTGTGTGAGTTTTGCAATATGATAACTTGTGGACGATTCACCGTTGCATGCAACAGCGGTGCACATCTATTTTAAGTACCACTGTTAATAACAGTTATACTTGTTGCAGTAAAAGCATTTTTTTAAGATTTGTTGAAAATTGCAAAAATATTTTAAAATTTAACGCAGAGTTGAAATAAGCACCTTGAAATTTTTTCTCACATCAACTTGTTTCTAGCTACTGTATCCATTGAATTTTGGCTTGTATTGAATTTTGGTTGCCACTAATTCGAATAATGCGAATATAAAGCCAGACCCACTGATAGATTTGGACGTGGTTTATATAAATATATAAATAAAAATAAGTTAAGTCATAAGGCCTCTAAAGGAACTCCTTAACGCAACGTTAAAACATCATCGTTGCACGAATTTATTGCATGGTGTTAGGATAAATGTTCATGTAACTCAACTAAGATTGGTTTCCAAGTATAAGACAAAAATAAGAATTTGGGCAATGATTTGAACGAGGACAAGAGCTATAATAAGAACAAGAATTAAAATGAGCATTGGGACAACGACAAGAATTTGTACAAACATTTGAGCTAGGATTTTAACAGATATGAAGATGAAGGATAAGGACAAGGCTTAGATCAAGGGTTAAAAGATAAGAATTAGGATAAGAATTTAAACGAGGATTAGAACATGGAATGTAACAAGAATTTGAACAAAGATCAAGACAGGAACAAAAATTAAGAAAAGGAATAAAGCTTGGATTAAGGCAAGTATAAGGACGAGGATTGGGACAATGACTATGGCAACGATTAGGACAAATATTTGCACGAGGACTAGAATAAGGATTGGTATAAGGTTAAAGACAATGATTTTAACAATGATGTAAACAAATATTTGGGTACGGATTTAGAAGAGCGTTTGGACGAGGATAAGTACTAGACCAAGAATTTTTACAAGGAATAGGACATTGACTATAACAATTGTTAGGATAAATATTTGGACAAGCCAGCCTCTTTTGTCCTGCACTTGCTGGCTTCAGTTAGAAATTCCAAGCATCGTCTATTTATCCCATACCTGTTCTTTCCAACGGAGATACGGTTTTCCTAATCTGCGTTGGCCACCGCTGGGTACAGTATCGAATAATTTTTTAGCTCGAGCGTCGTCGTTCATTCTTTCCACATGACGAAGCCAGCGCAACCGCACAATATTTATGCGCTTGACTATACAAATAAAATAGTCAAAAATAACTTCTATTTTTTCTACAATTTTAAGGGCCAAATTGTTCACCTCTGAATAACTTCAACCAGTGGATATTTCCAACTTTTCCAGTAGTTTCATATTGTTCACCTCTGCATAGCAAACCTATCCAGAGTTTCTCTAAATATTTAACCAGTGAAAACAGTTATCCGGAGAATAACTTAACCAGTGAAATTTCATTGGATAGCAAAGATATCCAGAGTTTTATCATGTCTTGATCATGACTTCATCATTTTCATTTTCACGCATTGTTGATAGCTTTGACAAAAAAAAATTATAATGAAATTTGTGTGTTGTGGCTATCACCTATATTTTGCCTTTGCGCATGGTAAGGGCACACTACGGTTCCAATCTTCTGAAATGCATTTTTTCGGCCATTTTCTGCAAAGCAGTTCGTGACTTCAGAAAAAAGCTTCACTTTCGTTCTTAAATAGCTCAAACGGTAGACCATAGGCTTCTGCGTCTTTGTTGTTTTTAATTAGTTGGGAAGCTGAACTACAACACTGCCATCCATTATTAGAGTGTTCGAGATAACATCTCTATTGGCGAAGTTGTTATCAGCGGTACCATTAGAAGTCTAGAGAAGTATTCCCTCCACAATATCAGTGTACTCAGGATATCTCTCACTAGATTCCCATATTCGTCCCTACAGGTAGTGACCCCGGCTTCAAAACCATCGGCCAGGCACCTTATCTTTTTGAAAATATTCTAGTCTTATTTCTATCTCCATGCATTTAAATTTTCACGCACTCACAAATTTCGTGATTTCACAAAATCTTGTTTTTCGTCTGAAAAGGTGTCTCTCATCTCTCCTCTTTCTTGGTTTCGCTCCTAAGTACAACGAATTACAACCGACTACAGGGTGGCTTTGTAGGTGGCATCCTTCTCTGCAGTGGCGTCACGATACTCCTGGTTGTCCTACTGGTTTCGGAGAGGGCTGTTATAGCATATCAACTCTTCGGCAAACGTACGCATAGAGTTCATTGCGCGCATAAATCGTTGATCGGAGGAGTGATTTCTTGAAGTAAGAGTACGAGTAAAGATGAAGTGAGAGGCAAGAGGTATCAAACCTCAAATCAAAGAAATTTGAACTGAGAACCATCCCAAACCAATTCATTTTGAGAATGATTCTGAGCCCTAAATTGATTGTTTTTCAAAAAATTAACTCGGCCACTTGTGCATAATATACGTGATATTTGGATCATTTATCAAAAAATTAATATGCTCACTTGTGGCCAATTTATGTCAATTTGGGATTGTTTATAAAAACAAAAAACATGCTCTTTTGTGTCCAATGCATGCCAGTTATGGATTGATAGTACAAAAAAAATTAAATATGCACAATCTAAGGAATTTTGGAATTGTAAATCAAAATATGTCAAATGTGAACAATATTTAAAAATAAATAAAAAACAATATACAAAAAATATCAAAACAAAGAAAAAAGAACAAAAAAACAAAAATAAAAATTACTAAATAAAAATTATATATTCATTGTCCAAATAAGATACAGTACATATATCAATAATGAGTTAATACATTGTTTATTTGTATTTTATCCAATTTGAACAGGAAAATATAATTTATTAATTTGTTCTCTGCACTTTTATACACTTTTATACTAAAAGGTACAACAATGAATTGAGAATAACATTGTTCGGTTGCTCATACTTTTTATGTGCATAAACAACAACAACAAAATTAGTTCTTTGCAAACAAGCCCAAGATTACTCGTATTTAGTACAAATTGATGTGTTTATAAAAAACAATTTCAAGCCCAATTTCTGGCATACCTATTAGAGCTTTCACAGCCGTAAAGGAAGTTATAATAGCCTCGTATTTAGGTTGTTTTGAAAGCCGTAATTTAACGGCTGGGAAAAGCGAGTGTGTGATAACCTCGCCAGTTTTCTGAGTGCATAAACTGCGCACATGAATAGCATGTTTTGAGATGGTTTTGAGCTCTATTGAGTTGATTTCAGTTACGAACGCTTTGAGCTTGATTTTTTTTTTCTCCGACTATTCAGTCAAGTCTATCTGAGTTCAAAAATGGATAAGCTCAATGGATAGATAAGTAGAAAAGAAAGCTTAATCAAGTGAAATAAGTGTAAAATGTTTTATGTATGACGGAAATTATATCAACATTAGAATTTGCATCAGAGGTAAACGTTTGCCTCAATCAATTCAATATATCATACACAATCGAATCCTATAAACTTTTCTACCATTAACTACAATCTCCAAAGTAGTATATATCGATGATTTTTTAATTTCAGTTGATTAGAAATGAGGAAAGAATTAAAAAACTAGTAAGGTATATCTTCGACTTGGCCGAAGTTAAAATACCCCCACGGCCGATTCTTAAAGGTAAAATAATCTTAAATTGGAGAGCTTTTTTATGAGATTTTGAGAGATTTTATTATTTTTATGTGTCTCAAATACATACATATCAAATTTTTTTCCTGCAGCTTAAATATAAGTCATTTTATAACGTTTTCAATTTTGGGGTTGTATGGGAGGTGGGCGTGTTAGTTTGTGTATCACGCCCATTTTTCTAACTCACCTCAGTTTTGTCATGGAATACACGAATATCGAGTTTCCGTTTTGTACCTTTAATATTAGCCTCTTTATAGGGTTTTCAATTTTGGGGTTGTATGGGAGGGGGGCGTGTTAGTGGGTGAACAACGCCCATTTTTCTAACATACCTTAATTTTGACATAAAATACTTAAATACCGAGTTTCCGTCTTGTAACTTTAATATTAGCCTCTTTATAGATTTTTCAATTTTGGGGTTGTATGGGAGGTGGGCGTGTTTGTGGGTGGATGACGCCCATTTTTCTAACACACCTCAGTTTCGACATAGAATACACAAATACTGAATTTCAATTTTGTAGCTTAAATATTAGTCTCTTTATAATGTATTCATTATTGGGGTTGTATGGGAGGTAGGCGTGGTTTTCATCCGATCTAGCCCATTCTCGAACTTGATCTTTGTTTTTTAGAAAAAAACTTAAATATTGAATTTCATAACGATAGCTTCAAAATTACGGCTGTAATCGTGTCCACAGACAGACAGACGGACAGACGGACAGACGGACAGACGGACAGACAGACGGACATAGCTAAATCAACTCAGGTGGTGATGCTGATCAAGAATATATATACTTTTCTATACCTACCACGCCTCCTTATGGGCGTTACACACGTCGTGACAAAATTAATATACCCCTTACGCAGTACGCGTGGGGGTATAAAAATAAGAACGTAGGCCAAAGTTGAACCAGGGACCTCTGAGTTGACTATGAGAACTCTTTTATTTTGATATTTAATACTGACACTTTCAAAATATAAGTAAACGGCAGTGTATATTTGTATTAATTTTTAATTAATTATATTAATTTAAATATAATTAGATTTTGGCCGTCCTTAACCCTCCGTGACTAGTATAACGATATCGTCACCCTACTTTTTACGACTAGCTGTATCTCAGACATGTTCAATGGACGACGGGTTTTGTCTCCTCCTAAAAAAACGTTAAACTCTTGTATGAACACCTGCCAAGCCACGTCAGTTTTGGTTTAGCGGCTTATCCGTACTGTGAGTGCAAAGTTGGACCGACTGCGAAATCGTTACAGGTCGCGATTTTTTACTATTTTTGATAATAAAAAAATGTTCTTATTTTTGCTTCAAATGAAGTAAAAAGGAATGAATAAAAAGGAAACTTCTTCTCCAAATTTCTTTTTTGAACAAAAAATGTTCCTAAGGTGGAGTTCATCCAATAAAACCTTCAATTTTTATAATGCACTTACTCGAAAAAAACCAATTTTCAGTTTGCAAAATAATTATAGTTTTTGGAACGGACCCAAATCTGGGCAGGTTTTTTTTAAGACAAATATATGAAGCTTTAATTCCTAGAATATATTTTCTTAATATCAATGAGGGCCGGAGATATGAATATTGGACTAAAAATTTAAAAAAGCTCGTTTTCGGCTGTTCCGAAATTTTTGGCGCGATACTGAGTAGATATTTTGGCGAAAACACTTTTTTTCTTTTTATTGAAATGCTTTTCTAATACCTTTAAAAAAAAATTGGCCAAAAATTATTTTTGAAGTGGTTAAAAAATAGCTTCGACGATATCCACATCGCGTAGGCAAAGACTAACTAGCCACATGAAGGGTTAAGCCTGTAGAAGTGTTTGGGGACTTATGTTTAAATTTTACTATGAACTGTGGAAGCCTTCTGTCAAAATATATCAAAATTGAAAGTTTATATTAAATTTCCATATTTAATATTTTATAAATTTATTATGACCTAAAGATGGTGCTATTGTTAGAAATATTTTGAAATATAACAAAGTAATTTCAGATTTAGGTAAGAATTTGGCCAAAAATCCACTGGCTTAGCCTCATAAAAATTCACCATTTTGTACTTTGAACTACACAAATTTTTGGCTTTAGAAGCGTTAACACTTATGTTCAAAGAGTAGCTTATAACAACTTTTCGAAAGGCGTCATAATAATTTCGGCATGTTTTCTAACCAAATTTTTTTTTTAATGAAAAATACCAAAATTTATTTTAAAAACATGTTAAAACAAAATAATATTAAATTTCGATGAGAAAAATATCTTATTGCTGAATAAAGATAACCTAATAAGCTGAAAGAGAGGTTTCAATATAAGAAAATTGTTGTTCTTCCTTCAAGTTTTCAAAAATTTTTTGCCTTCCTTCAAAAAATAATTATATGTAATTCAAAATGTACTTTCAATTGTCAAAGTTCATCTTAAAATTTTAAAAATAACTACAAAGACTTGACTTTAATACAGAATTAAAAAACTTTTATCATCTTCGCAAATCATGCTACAAATAAATAATAATTCTACGGAGAAAATAATAGCAAAAAATTGTTGCTAAAAATATATTTTTATTTTCTTAAAGAAATAAAAAAATGTATCGCACTTTTTATTCATATCTTTAGAACAATATCTCCAGAAAAAATATTTTGCTTATTCGTACTACCATTAGCAGCCAGTCTTCTCAGTCGTCTAACAAGCTGTGCGGTTGGCAGGAATATCTAAATAAAATACACATTTATACATAGCTACATTTTGTGTATAATTGAGCACAGCAAATACAGTTTGATATCAGAACTGCGCATGGCAGCAAATTCCAGATGAACTCGAAAGTATCTCTGCAGCACAGAGATTTGCCATGGTTAAAAGCAACGCACATGAACGCATAGCAACGCATACACCAACCATGCTTCAATTCTTTGCTCATAGCAACTTAAAGATACGCAATACGGGCAACATGAAAAAAAAATATTAAAGCATAAATGGAAAATTAAATAAAGTATCTTATATCTATTTGGAAAAACACAGACGGTTAAAAGAACGAACATATTGATGAACGCCAGCGAAGAAGTTTGGCACTTGAGAACGCTGATAATTATTTACACGAAAATTCTATGGAATCAGATTTCAAGTTTTATTTTCTTATTTGAAATTTAAATACACACAGAGAAAATAAACAACTTGAGGATCATTGTTTGCGTGCATATCCACAAGATACAATTTGACATGAATGCAAAATGAAAACACAGCCTTAAAAATACACAAATAAAATAAAATAACATGCTGATGGCAGAAAGAAACTTAAAATAAAACTAAAAATAAAATAATATAAAAGAAAAATTAAAAAAAAAAAAAATTTATAAAAAAATTAAAAATAAATAAATGCTATGAATGTTTGTGTATCGTGCGGATAGTCAGCCAGCCATTCCAGACATGTTTTCTCTACAATAAAGGAACTTTATTATGCTGAAAGAGCAGAAATATTTGTTTGTTTATTTTTCTTAAAACGAGTGACATTGGATGGTCACTGCTAAGTTGCTTTGAGTGAAGACATTAACTGAGTGATATAATAAAATGAGTGCATTCATTAGGCTTGCCAGGCTATAAGAATTGCTTGCTTCTTTCTCAAATCAAATTAAATTCACTCAAAATTTTGTAAAAATAATTTTATTAAAATTCAAATCATATTAAAGTCAAATGCAGGTTAAACAAAGATGATGTTTGTTATATTTGTCAGACAAGATTGTCAGTAAAACTCATCAGATATGTCAAACTTAATGAAAGTTTAAGTCATATTCAAATAAAATTTATGTTTACTTTAAATCACATTCAAGTTAAATTCACGTTAAATTTAAACTCAATTCAAATTGAATTTGAATTCAATTCAAATCGACTTGAAAACGACTTCAAAAAATATTCAAGCCAATTTAATATAAATAGAAGCCAAATTCAAAAGAAACTCCAGTCAAAGTTTCTTGTAAGACCAAGTAAAAAATGCATGTAAAATTCTAGTCAAACTAAATAGGATTCAAACAAAATTCAAGCCTAGTTCAAAGTCTCAAGTAGAAGTGTTCAAGTCATATTCTAAAAATAGAGTGAAAAAGGACAAGTTAAAAATTAAAAGGGAAAAGTGAATGGAAAAAGTGAATCGTGAATGGTTAACAGTGAATCGTGTATAGTGAAAAGTGAAGTATGCAGTGAATAGTAGAATAGTTAATATATAAAAAGGTGAATCCTGAAATGAAAGAAATAAGTGAATGAATAGTGAAAGCCGAATGGTGAATAGTAAATAGTGCGTAGTAAATAGTGCACAATGAAAAGTGAATAGTGAATAGGGCACAGTGAATAGTAAATTGCAAATAGTAAATAGTGAATAGTGAATAGTGAATAGTGAATAGTGAATAGTGAATAGTGAATAGTGAAAAGTGAATAGTGAATAGTGAATAGTGAATAGTGAATAGTGAATAGTGAATAGTGAATAGTGAATAGTGAATAGTGAATAGTGAATAGTGAATAGTGAATAGTGAATAGTGAATAGTGAATAGTGAATAGTGAATAGTGAATAGTGAATAGTGAATAGTGAATAGTGAATAGTGAATAGTGAATAGTGAATAGTGAATAGTGAATAGTGCACAATGAAAAGTGAATAAAGAATAGGGCACAGTGAATAGTGCACAATGAAAAGTGAATAAAGAATAGGGCACAGTGAATAGTAAATTGCAAATAGTAAATAGTGAATAGTGAATAGTGAATAGTGAATAGTGAATAGTGAATAGTGAATAGTGAATAGTGAATAGTGAATAGTGAATAGTGAATAGTGAATAGTGAATAGTGAATAGTGAATAGTGAATAGTGAATAGTGAATAGTGAATAGTGAATAGTGAATAGTGAATAGTGAATAGTGAATAGTGAATAGTGAATAGTGAATAGTGAATAGTGAATAGTGAATAGTGAATAGTGAATAGTGAATAGTGAATAGTGAATAGTGAATAGTGAATAGTGAATAGTGAATAGTGAATAGTGAATAGTGAATAGTGAATAGTGAATAGTGAATAGTGAATAGTGAATAGTGAATAGTGAATAGTGAATAGTGAATAGTGAATAGTGAATAGTGAATAGTGAATAGTGAATAGTGAATAGTGAATAGTGAATAGTGAATTGTGAATAGTGAAAAGTGAATAGTGAATAGTGAAAAGTGAATAGTGAATAGTGAATAGTGAATAGTGAATAGTGAATAGTGAATAGTGAATAGTGAATAGTGAATAGTGAATAGTGAATAGTGAATAGTGAATAGTGAATAGTGAATAGTGAATAGTGAATAGTGAATAGTGAATAGTGAATAGTGAATAGTGAATAGTGAAAAGTGAATAGTGAATAGTGAATAGTGAATAACGAAATGTGAAATGTGAAAAGTGAATAAAGAAAAGTAAAAGTAATAGTGAATCGTGATCAGCGAATAGTGAATTTTGAATAGTGAATAGTCAATAATGAAAAGTGAATAGTGAATAGCTAAAAAAACATATTTTAAATTAAAATCTAAAATTTAAAAACAATACATAAAATGAAAATAAGATTAAAAAAATTACAATGTTTTTTTTCAATTAAATATCTTTGTATTAAATTTATTTTTAATTCAAATCCTATGTTTATTATTTTAATTTTTTTTAATTTAATTTTAAATTTTTTTTAATTTTATTTAAAAATAGTGAATTTTGAATAGAGAATAGTCAATAATAGAAACTGAACAGTGGAATAATAAAAAAAACATATTTTATAATTAAAATTATATTTTATATTAAAAATTTAAAAACAATTAAATGTACACAAAATGAAAGTAGGATTACAAAAAAATTAACAAATCAATTTAATTTAAAATTAATTTTAAATTCTAAATTTTTCTGCCTGTTTATAATATAGATTTAATAAATTATTTTTTGTATATTAATACCATTAATAATAAAATATTTATAATAAATTAATTAATAATTTTATAAAAAATTATTTAAGTTTTTAAAATTTTAACTAATTAAATATAAATAAAATTAAAAAAATTTCATAATTTTATATAACAATAAAATTTAAATAATTTAAAAAATTTTGATATTAAATTTGAAATTTCAATTTTTTTACCATTCCATATTCAAAATTCAGAAATAATATTTTGGAAAATATCAAATTATAATTTTTAAATAATTTCAAAAACCATTTAATTAAAATTTTTTAAGTTAGTATTTTAATTTAATTGAAAAATTTTATATCTAAAATTTAAAAAATTGAAAATTTAAATTTATAAGAAATTAAAAATGTTAATTTAAAATTTAATATTTAAAACTCACATTTTCATTTCATACTCACATCACATTTTCATACTTTAGTAATAATATTTTGAAAATTTGAAATTCATTTATTAAATTAAATAAATTTAATTCATATTAAAACAAATTTAATTTTTAAAACATAAGACTTAGAATTTTAACTTTTAAATTTTAATTTAATTTAAATTTTAAATTTTAAATTAGTAAAAGTAAAAATAACAGTATCGCATTTTCATACTTCAGGAATAATTTTTTGAAAATTTTAAAATTATATATTATATTAAATAAATTAAGTATAAATAAATTTTAAATTTTAAATTTTCAATTTTAAATTTTATATTTTGAATAATATATTTTAAATTTTAAATTTTAAATTTTAAATTTTAAATTTTAAATTTTAAATTTTAAATTTTAAATTTTAAATTTTAAATTTTAAATTTTAAATTTTAAATTTTAAATTTTAAATTTTAAATTTTAAATTTTAAATTTTAAATTTTAAATTTTAAATTTTAAATTTTAAATTTTAAATTTTAAATTTTAAATTTTAAATTTTAAGTTTTATGTTTTATGATTTAAATATTAAATTTTTTTAATATATACTTAATTTATTTAATATAATATATAATTTTAAAATTTTCACAAAATTATTCCTAAAGTATGAAAATGTGGTACTGTTACTTGAGACGTGAGAAAGTGTTAAGTTTTACATATTACATTTTAAATGAACATTTTTAATTTTTTATAAATTTAATATTTTTTAAAATTATTTAAAAATTTTTTCATTTGAAAATTATAATTTGATATTTTCCAAAATATTATTTTTGCATTTTGAATACGGAATGGTAAAAAATTGAAATTTCAAATTTAATATAAAAAATTTTTTGAAACCAAATTTTTTCAATTTTTTTATATTTAAATGTAATTTCAAATTATGAATTTTTTAATTTAATTTTATTTTTATTTATATTTTAACTATTTTAATTTTTAATAAAATTATTAATTATTATATTATAAGTATTATATTATATATGTTATTAATAAAAAGCAATAATTAATGAAATCTCTATAATAAATAGGGTGAAATATTTAAATGTGAAATTTAAAATTTTAAGAAATTTAAAATGAAAAATTTAAAATTTAAATTTGTTAATTTTAAAATTAAAAATTTAAAATTTAAAATTTAAAATTTAAAATTTAAAATTTAAAATTTTAAATTTAAAATTTAAAATTTAAAATTTAAAATTTAATTTATTTAACTTAACTTTTTAAGATTTATTTCTTTAAATTTTAAATGTTAATATTAATTACTGATTTTTTTTTAATTTTATTTAGATTTTATTTAAATTTTAATGATTTTGAATTTTAGATTTAAAATTTTCAAAAATTATTTCTGAATTCTAAAAAGGGTGAAAAATTAAATTTTTTATTATTAATTTTTATTCCTGAAAGGTCAGGGTATATTAACTTTGTGCAAAAATTTTTAACGGATATAAATACGCGAGTATATATATTCATGATCAGCGTCACCTCGTGAATCGAGCTATCCATGTCTGTCCGTCCGTCTGTACATCTTTATGTCCGTCCGTCTGTGGGTTGTCCGTAAACACAAGATAAGAATAAGGAGTTGAGATAATTGGATGAAACTCGGTACACATAGCCACATAGACCCAAAGATCTGTACTATTTAATACTTTTGGAATCAGCCCACGGACACGCCTACCTCCCATACAAATGTTTTCGAAAAGTGGATGTCATCCTCTCACCAACACACCCACCTCTCCTAAAACGCAAAAATTGAAAACTCAATAAATAAGATTCTGTTAAACCTACAGAAATAAAATTTGGTACTTATGTTTTTAATGACAAAACAAAGTTGTGTTTTGAAAATCGACGTCATCCATCTACGGAAACGCCTACATCCCATACAAAGCAAAAATTGAAAACTGTATAAATAAGCTCTTAAATAACTTTCAACAATAAAATTTGGTTTCGTATGTATTTTTTATAAAAACAAAGTTGTCTTCGAAAAATGCATTTTATCCGGCCATGGACACGCCCACCTTCGATACAACCCTAAAATTGAAAACTCAATATATAAGCTTTTGTTAAACCCACAGAGATAAAATTGGGTACGTATGTTTTTTTTATTACTAAACAACGATGTTTTTGAAAAATGAGCATTATCCACCCACGGACACGCCTACCTACGATAGTACCCTAAAATATTGAAAACTCCGTAAATAAGCCTTTGTTTAACCTACAGAGATACAATTCTATATGTATGCATTTTAAAGTTTAAATTTTAAATTTTAACAATATTTTGATTTTAATTTTAACAATTTTAATAACAAAATTTTAAATTTTAAATTACAAATCACAAATTCAAACCAAACATAGAAAAAAATAAAAACTTACAACAACACCTTTGAAGTATAGCAAATAACGCAAAGATATAAAAAACAGCAGACACAAGTCCTAGCAATATAAAAACAATTTTCCCAAGCATTGTATATTTTTACCATAACATCGGATGCTATACAACAACATATAAATTCTGATAAAAAAAAAAAAAAAAAAAAAGTAAAATAAGCAACATTTCCTTTATTCAAATAGGGCAACACTAAATTAAAACGAAAATAAGTTTCAATCCTTATCGCAAATACAATGTTTAAAAATAACAAAATTCTACAGATGTGTGTAAAGAATAAATATGAGGCGAAAAAAAATTAATTCACAAAATATACTATGTATAAATAAAAAAAACGGTTGAGAAATAAGCAACGACACAGTATAAATACATTATAATAAAATACGAAATGTAAACAAAATAAATTAAAAGCAGGCTGAACGAGCGACACCGCGAAGCGCTTATCTGGATTGACATGCATCCATCAATCATGTGGCAGCAGCAGCAGAGGCAACAGCAGCAACAGCAACAACAATAAAACTGACACGCAATTGATAACAGCAACAACAATACCAATAAATAACAACAATACCAATAAACTATACAACATAAGTAGCAGCAACAGCAGAAACAATCTACAGATAAGATGGTATAAAATATATGCATAATGCATGAGTGGATAAAAGTAGTAGCTGAGTATAAAAAAGTACTAAAACTAGCTTAGCAGAAAACACACTCAATTTCTAAGCTCTAAATCAGCTATAAATATGCAACGTATTAGTAAACACAAATAAGAAAAGTAGTAGCAGAATTCTGCTACTATTTATCACTCCAGCAACAGCAGCAGCAGCAGAAACAGAGATTTGATGGCATAGAAATGAAATCAACTCAAACACAGCCACCAACATTAACTCACAACACACTCACTTCTCTCACTCCAAAAATCCAAAACAAACTCGATTGTAATTTATGTTGTATCTGCTGGATTCAGTTTGGTTTCGGCTTTACTGCGCTCGAGAGTTTTTTCTTAGATACTTTTGCTGTGTTGCTGTTCTTTTTCAGCGTTTATTTGTTAAATTTTTGCCTCTAAAGTTTGTTTGTTTTAAAGTGTAGAAGTGTTAGATAAAGAAAATTCTTATTTTGTCAGATACATTTGCATCCGCAAGCTTTAAGCAAAACCCAAAAAAAAAAAAAAGTATCTTTATAAACATAGATGCAAAAATTCTGCAAGAGCATTGAGTGAAATTTTTGTTTGTCCTTAAATTCAACAACGTGATATAAGTTCAACATCAAACAAGTGCGCGCGCATATCCTGCGGCAGCATAATATCCTGCAACAAGAACCAAAGAGAGCAGCACTAAGCATCTCTAACACAAGTTTGAAGCGAGCATTACATGCTGCAAAAGTAAAAACAAAAATCTTGATAATTGGCTAAAACTCTGTAACTCCAAAAGATTTTTTTTTGTTTTTTGTGCCTGTCCAGCAAGCATTCAGGTAGGTGAACGATGATTTATAGTTTCCTTCTGCTGTCTCAATTTGAATTTTTGCTCTTTTTTGCTTAAGAAGTTATTAAAAAATTTTTGCACAGTCATTTTGCGTTGGTCTTTCTTGCTCCCTGCTGTTTTCTTTGCTATCCTCCTCACCTTGTCGTTGTGTACCGGGCCTCTGACTTTTCTTATAGGACTTGAACGTTTTGTTTTTTGTTTTATTTACCATTTCATCTGCTCTTTTGTGCTACGCTGCCACATCCTTTGGAATGTTTGTTTTACTCTGGAAAATTTTTTTTAGGATTTTGATGATGATGGGTGATGATCTGTATGTCAGTGCATGTCACCGACCTGCTTGTCATACAGTTCGTGATTTTACAATTTTTCAGCTTATTTTTGATTTTTTCTCGAAATTCTCAGTATTTTTAATTTAAGTTTTTTTTTTTTCTTTAAATCTTTTTTTGTAATACCACAAACCGTGGTCGAGAACGTGTTTTATATTAAGAAAAAGAACAAATCTCTCTTTTGAGTATTAGCGATGACCTTTCACACCTTAAATAAAAGTAACAATTTTTTTCATTCAAGGCCAATATTATTTGCTTTGAATAATTAAAACTTTTGAATAATATAAAGGAACGTGTACCAGTTTTTTAATAAATAAATACATTAAGATGACTTCAAGACATACAATTACTTCTGAAGTTATGTTTTTGTGAAAAAATTTTTGTTAAAAAACTTGAACTATTGTATAGTTTATAATAGTTATTAATTATAAAGAATTTATAGATTTGTTATTAATTATAAAGAAATATAATTCACCATTATATCCAAAATCGAACGGATTAGCTGAGTGGGCTCTATAAATTGCCAAAAAAATATTTTTAAAATCAAATAATGAAGAAGATATTTGCATTCAATTGTAAGAATATAGCAACACAAATGTAAAGGGTTAAGATCTTACACCTTCACAGTAAGTACAAGATGGATCAAAAGTAATGACACTATTGGAACACCCCATAACTTTTGCAAATGGCGCCAAATGTCAATTCGGTTTTGACATTTGTGAAATAAACAAACGCAGAATATAAATCCATAAGCCATGAATCGGTTTACTCGACAAGAACACGGAATAATTGTTGTCATTTTTTTTTTCACAACAATTTGTCGGTTGAGTTACGATTTTTCATTGAAAATTATCATGAGCGAAGAGACTCATTTTCATCTTTGCAGTTTCGTGAATAAACAAAATAATCGTTTCTGGGGCACCGAAAATCCGTGTATCATCCACGAAGAATCATTACACCCACTCGAAGTTACTGCGTTGTGTGCTGTTTACGCTGGAAGAGTCATCGGGCCATTTTTTTGATTACCGAATGTTTTCTTCCTCAATTAGATGAATTGGGACTTGAGAACATGTGATTCCAACAGGATGGTCCAATGGGCCACACTGCTAGAGCCACAACCGGTATTCTAAAGTCTCTTAATCTCCCAGGTCTCTTAATCTCTCGGTTTGGTGATTTGCACTTGCCGACCAGATCACCCGATTTAACCGCTCCAGATTTCTCTATATGGGGTTTTTTGAAGTCGCGGGTGTACGTCAACAAGCCACATACTCTTCAAGCCCTGAAGGAGAATATTCACCAAGAATGCAAGAACCTGGCGCCCAAAGTTCTGTCAAGAATGATGGAAATGCCATAGAACGAGCCCGTGTGATCATCAACTCTGGTGGCGGCTACTTAACCGATATCATTTTGTCAACTTAATGGAATATATTCTAATGGATGAAGTAAACAAAATTTCAAAAGCAGACCAAAAGTTTTTCATTAAAAAAGCATTACAGCAAAAGAACATTGGGTAATTACTTTTGCTCCACCTTTTAATTAATCGATATCTAAAAACAAAACTTCCTATTGCTTAAAACTTATTGAAACCAAACTTGAACAAAACTAGTAAGGTATGATATATCTTGAACTTGGCCGAAATTAAAATACTCCAAACCTCTTTATTCAATTTTGGGTGGAGGTGGGCGTGTTCGTCGGTGGATCCAGACCATTTTCTAACACATACTGAATATTATTTGTGTAAATATAAAATATTAGCCTCTTTATAGAGTCTCCAATTTTGGGGTTGTATGGTAGGTGGGCGTGTTAGTACCTCCAGCATGCCTTAGTATTAATATCAACTATACATATACTGAATATTACTTTTGTATGATAAATATTAGCCTCTTCAGAGAGTTTTCTATTTTTTGGTTGAATGAGAGATGGGCGTGTTTTATTATTAATATAATAAAATTAAAAAAAGAAACATTAAATCAATTTTGCATTATATGAATATGGTAAGACAAAGAAAGATAGCAATTGCTTATAACAAAAAGTACCGTTACAATTACTCTGAAATTCTGAAAAAATATCACAACAAAACACTTTTCAAGTGCAGTTGTTTTTTACGCTACACTCAGAAAAAATTTTCTCGGAATATGATAAAAAAGGCATTGTAATTAGAGAAAAATGGTTAAATTTTGCTTCAGAGCATGATTATCTCTAAATTTGATCCTTAAAATTATTAAAAGTTTCCGTGAAAAAGAATAATACCCAGCAAAAGCTTTGCGACACATAATGACTGTCATCTTTTAACTTTTATTTTTTCCGACATAAATAAAAGTTATTTTGTGCCCTAATTTTTTTTGGGCAAAAATAACAGTTACTTTTGACTTTTATTTTATCGGTCAAAAATAACAGTTTTTTCTGTCGTTTATTTCTTCGGTCAAAAAAATCAGGCAATTTGTATTTTTTCAAAGGACATACATTTTAGCGACTAAAAAAGCTATTCATACCAGTATTTCATCTTATCGGTGAGACATTTAAACACATGGTGTCAACATCTGTCAAGCGGCCTTTAAAAAAAAACAAATTGCATAATATTTTTAACCGAAAAACTAAAAATCACAAAATAATTGTTACTTTTGACCGATAAAATCAAAGTAAAATGTAACCTTTACTTTTCCCCGCAAAAATTACAAGGCAAAACATAACAGTTAGCTTTTAATTTTTAAAGAATCAGTCGAAAATTTAAAAGGCACTTTCGTGAGCTGAGTTGCAGGCCCAGCTGCGGCTGCATTCTTAAGAGCTCTAATTCGCTGTTTATGTTCATAAACGCGCTGTGCTCCTGTTTAAGGGACTTTTCTTAGCTTTGGAACATTTTTTGGCATGGCAAAAACGCTTCGGCAGTCTTAATTATTTCACTTTCTATACTTTTTGCTTTTAATTTTATATCGTATTTACTGTTTTGCATGTTGGAAATCACCTGTCAAGTTTTCTATATCAACCAACGTTATGATATGCTCTTTCAAATTAGGCTTTAAGCTAGGATTTGATATTCAACAAAAAAAAAATAAGCAGAATGTGTTGCAATAAAATTATAAGTTTATTAATGTTATTAAAGCATTCATTACAGTTGTTATATTGCAGCAATTAAAGTATGTATCTGTCAGTCTGTTGCTATTTCTCCATATAGTTGTTATGTTTTGTAATGTAATATACAGCATTCCAAGCTTAAAGAAATAACATTTTCGTGCATACTTTTAATATGAAAGTCTAATGATAAGAACCAAAACGCGTTCTGGTTTGTGGCATGGTGTGTGTCTGTGGTATACAAGACACGAATCACAACCCGTTCATGTGCCTAGGTGGCATAATGGTAGCGCTTCCGACTCTTATGGAAGGCTAAGTAGAAAGTCCGGGTTCTATTCCCGCTTGCGACAATAATTTTTTTTAAATTTTCATATGAATTCAAAACGTTAGCCTAGCGTCACGAATAAGAGACCTTGAAATTTCAATCTCCGCCAAAGAAGTTTCACTTCAATAAATTAAGAAATAAAACCAAAAAATTATAAGTATAAAATTATTCCACAAAATTTTAGAGCATCGGACTTTTTCTACAAACAATTATGTCTGGAATAAAAATAATTTCATTGAACCCTTTTCAAATGAATGTTAAAACATCCTATAGTTCCCGAAACTACTTTTACCAAATAGAAAAAAAACGGGTTAAGTTATAAAGTGGTATTAAATTATGGTTTTTTTATTTTAATTGCATTACGAGTAATACATAATATAGTGCATTATTAGTCAATTGGCATTTATGTAATGCATTTCAGAATTGAATGAAAATCAAGGTTTTACAAAAAATTTTGCTGGGTATGTAAAAATAGAGAAGATGACTTTTTTTATTTTTGAGAAAACATGTGTTTTTTTTAAGAAAATACTTCACATAGTGAAGTTTTTATCGATATATAGAAAAATGTTTTCATTTTCAACAATTTTTTTTCTATATAAATGAGAATGTTTTTTTGTGCGTAAAAAATACTCATACTCTAATTACTTTTTCTTTCTTATTCTTACATTATTAGAGACATGAAATATTTTCATTTCCCTCAAGTGAAGAAATATTTCTTCGAATAAAATTTTCCATTTTTCGTCGTCGTAATTTAGCAATTCGTCCTTATGTGCATCGTGAAAAAATTAATATACCCCTTACCACAGTACGCGTGGGGGTATAAATAATAGCAAAGTTTGCCAAAAAATTACATAATATGAAAAAGTTTTATAATGTAGGAGCGAAGGATAAAATAGCATTTCAGAATAATGATATGTAATGAAAAAGAAAAGAAACGAGCGGGAAGAAGGAAAAATTATTGAAAATCATGTGCTCCCAAGGTCATTTATTGTGTGTCATAACCAAGGAAATAATTAAAGAAGAAATAGTTGGTTTTTGCGCAAGATGAATCAGATGATCAGAACATAATACAAAAAGAAAAAAGTGTGACGTTCCAAGATCAAGCTGAATCAAAACAGGATAATAGAAATTCAGTCGGCCAAGCAAGTGCAACGACGTTAAGACCATCAAAAATTACAAGTGTTTGGATGAACAAACAAGACTTCAACTTACTTTTGATTGTGATTGTGATTGTCCAACACTCTATTTGAATGGTTGTCCAATTCCTACAAGCTTTAAGACTAAATATCTAGGAATGCACCTAGATAGGAGATTGAATTGGAAAAACCACATCAAAGCAAAGCGAGAACAACTCAATATTAAGACGAATCGAATGTTTTGGCTACTGGGACCAAAATCACAGCTATCCTTGGAAAATAAAATAATTCTCTACAAAACTATATTGAAACCAGTTTGGACGTATGGTATACAACTGTGGGGAACTGCCAGTAACTCAAATATCGAGATTATTCAACGGTTCCAATCTAAAACCATTAGAACGATAGCAAATGCTCCGTGGTTTGTAACGAATAAGGCACTACACAAGGATTTAGGTCTTCAAAAGTAAGAGACGAAATAAATAATATGAGTTCTAGATATTTGCAACGACTTAGTGATCATATCAATCCTTTAGCTATAAGCCTTCTAGATGAAAGTGAAGAAATAAGAAGATTGAAAAGATACCATATTTTAGATCTTCCATTTAGAAAATAATTCAAACTTTAATTATAAGTTAAACTAGTTCAATATGTATAAATGTACATACTAAGCAACATGTGCTTAATGTAGCACATGAATAATTGTATTATTTGTTAAGTTTTATAATTTGAAAAGATTTGCTTATTATTGTAAAATAGATTGCAAATAAATGTATTACAAAAAAAAAAAAAAAAAAAAAAACTTTTTTAAAATTTCAAATAGGAAAAGAAAAACACAAAAACAAAATGAATTTTAATATTTTATTTCAAATGAATTTGAAACAGATCTATGTACTAAATTAAGAGGTAGATGAAGCATCTTAATATATCTTAATATATAAAAGACAAGCGTCCTGCTCCGTGCTCTATATCGTAAGACATGTTCAGCCTGGACCAGAACCTGTTGTAAAATTATCCATTTGAAATTTTTGTACTTACTAAACCTTTTGCTCTATATCGTAAAACCTGTTCAGCCTGTACCAGCACCTGTTTTAAAATTATCCATTTGAAATGTTTGTACTTACTAAACCTTTTGCTCTATATCGTAAGACCTGTTCAGCCTGGACCAGAAGCTGTTGTAAAATTATCTATTTGAAATCTTTGTACGTACAGTACTTTTTAAAACCTGTTCAGCCTAGACCAGAACTTGTTCTTAAATTATGTATTGGAAATCTTTGTACTTGAAGACTATCGTCATTTTCCTCAACTACTATACATCAAACATAATGTCTTGCTATCACAGTGCTTCTTAATTAACATAACCAGAACCTATTCGGTCTGCATAAACTGAACAGCAATTATTACTTTCAGTGACGTTGGTGTCAATTGGAATTGCTAGAATTAAATCACAATGTTCGGTTTTCTGATCCAAGTTTTAGCGATTAGCTACTCAAGGTAGGAAATGGAGATGAAGATATCATAGAAATTCCCGATCATTTTGTTTGTAAAGGTTCGCTTATTAACCCTTTCAATGGCTTGCCTAGAATAATCGTGGATAATTTTTTTGAGTTTATATTCCCATCATTTAAGCAATAAAAAGATTAAAAAACATCCCTCTGATTTTTACATGAGCTGCTTTGCTTTTGGCAGGCTGTCTAATATAGTGGACAAAACCATGATAACGTATTATAATATTTTAGTTCAATTAAAACAACGGGAGACAAATGCTAATGCGTTATTTATGCAATTGTTATTATAAAAAAAAAATTATACTTTGCACACCAATAACAATAATCACTTCTTTTTTGCAAAATTTATTAACACGCGATTTAAAAAAATTGAAGGCTTCTGTTGGGCATAAAATCGAAAATCTAACTCACTTAAACGCTATATATCTTCCTTAAAATTATTTTTTTCATGTTGGCACAACTTCATCTCATAGTACCAACCTATTTGATTTTAGAAAAAACGTTGGAAAATAATAAAAAAAATTTTTCCGAAGTGTCCAATATAATAGACAAATCCATTGAAAGGGTTAAATAGATTTTTGGCGATACTTTGAGTCCGAATAACATCAACCGTTATTCCAAAATTGCTATCCTGTGCCCAAAAAATTCCGATGTGAACGAAGTCAACGACCAAGTTATAAATATTTTAGTTCGTGACACAGTGAGAGATCTGAGCACGGATTAAATTGAAGACAGTGATGATAACGATAAACAACATTACCCTGCTGAGTTTTTGAATGAATTTTATCCTGCAGGAATGCCACTGCATAAGTTAAACCTCGAAATTGGAAGTATTATAATACTTCTTCGAAATTTCATTACCAAAAGAAATATCTGTAATGGAAGGTGGTTAGTTTTGAAAAACCTATAAACTTAATTAATCATCGCATTGGTATTGACAGGCGCACTGGCGAACATGAAATAGTTTTCATACCTACAATTGATTTGGCCCCGACAAACACAGATTTGCCTTTCACTCTCCGTAATAAATTGCAAGGTTAAATATTGCAAAAAGTAGGAGTTTTTCTAAAAGAACTGGTATTAAGTCAGGGCAGTTTTAGCGAGCTGATGATGTAAAACTAATGGCGTTTTCGTTTCTAACAAAAAATGTTGCCCTGTCGCAGTGCAAAATGTTTTCAATGTTGCCCGCAACCCTGTAAAAGTGCATGTTTTTGCCTACTCGAAAAATGTCAACTTAAATAAACGAGTATAACCATCCTTGTCTAACGCACGCATGTCATAATATTGTCGTTTTAAAAACAGCTGATATGCAGGGCAATCATCTACCCTGAGAAAGTTTGCAGAGTAGAAAATGCGCCTTTTTTGCCCTCTCTGAGTGTGACATTTTAAGAAACGAACACAAAATTTACTCACCCGTTTGCACTTATTTTAGAATCGAACACGAAAAAAGGCAAGGGCAATGAAAAGGCAACATTTTTTGGTAGAAACGAAAACGCCATAAGCATTATAGATAGCAAGGGACAAGGTTAATTGGTTAAAATTCTAAGAATTTTTTTACTAGAAATGTTGTATATAAGGAAGTTTTATAAAAATAATTTAATAAACATGTTTTCAAATAAAAAACCTTTGTAAATAAATCCAATAAATTTTTTGGCGCATTTTGTACTCTAACTGGTTCCTTCCCGTCGTAGGACGGGCTTTTACACTAGTATATCATATATGTCATATAAAAGATAGATATGCATGCATATAAAGTAGATGTAAGTTAAGATATTTATTAGTGATGAAAGGCAGTCAATAAAAGTCACTGAATTTGAACGCCAGTACATAACACCGATATTTTTTTCTTATACAGCGATATGGAGGTATGGATAAATTGCCCAAAATTCCGTCCTTAAAAAATGAAAAAATTACATACTTTCATGATTTCTTGCGCCGATATAAATTATATTGTCTTATTTTAGTATAACTTCTGAAGTATATTAGAAAAAATGTTTAATAAAAAATATTGATAAATATGCCCATGACAACGAATCTCCGGGGGCGCCTTGAAAAAAGTTGTTTTGCGGTGAACATCATAACTCGTTACCGGATCATCTGAAACAAAAAAAACAAAATACGTTTTGAAGGTGATATGTTTCCACACGTATCAGAGGAGGTTTTTTTTATTTTTTGCAGCATTTGGCAATGAAAAACGCAATTTTAGTTAAAAAGATCTCGTTGAATTCGTTGTTAAAAAATAGAAAACATAATAAGAAAACACTCACCCTGATAACCTGTTGATTTATGTGTAGAAATATTGTGTAAATTTTCAAAAGGATCGGTTAAATAGATTTTGAGTTCTAATGTTCACGAACTTTAAAAATTACGTTTTCGGGAAAGTCCATTTAAAGTTTTTTATCGAGTAAGAAGGCCGGTCATAAGAAGCTCGGTCAAAGTCCTTTCAAGGGCTGAATTTGCCAATTTGTTTTTTTTTGTTTTTGTTTTTTAGGAAGGCCGGTCGTTTGAAATACTGTAGCTCTGTTAATTTTACTCCGATTGACTTGAATTGGTATACTTGAAATTTTTGCATTGTACATTCAGAAGAAAATAGAAAACATTATAAAAACCTTTCCCTGCCAATAGATAAATTGCCTAAAATTCCCTCTTTGAATTTATTTCTATAAAATCGTTGCACTCATTTAGAGACGTTTTGAGTTTGTTCTCTTATATAGCAGATCCAACTGAAATTATTTGTGCGTGTGTCAGGCAATTCTTAACTACCTTCATTAAGACTAACTGATCTGTTTTAATCTTGTCATCTGTATATCTGTATAACGAAAAATTTAATGAATCCACCCTCTACACAGTAACAATTTTGAACTCTCTAAGCATCATTCTAAGAACTTTGATTCTAAGAACTTTGATTTCTACTTTTTAAACCGACATATGTGTGCTCAAATCAAGATCACTCTCGTGAAATATAATACAAAACTTAGTGAAATTAAGGCCAGTTCAAAATAAGATAAAGTTCTCAAAAGGTTTTACAAAAGTTCTTTGTTGCATAACAAATGTGTAAATAAGACCTATTAAGCTTGGATAAAGAAAAGCAAAAATATAACATAAAAATGTTCCCACATAAATTTTTGAGATCAACGTTTGTGATTGTCTCCCAAAAAGCATTGCATAGACCTCCTCCCCCCCTCTCACACATCACTAAGAACATTTCATCTTTTATTTTATTTGGTCGTTGTTGTTTTTTTTTTTAGTTTGTTTATTCCATGGAGAGCAAACGTTATCAGCTCGTAGAGAAAGCTGCCACATGTTTACTATTATTTGTGTTTCCAATTTTGTGGATTTTTATTTTTTCTTTTTTTAAGGTTTCTTATAAGTATTTTTATTGATTCTATTTTACGACATTTACTGCTCATTGCTGTCATTTATAACGTGCGTGTGTATTGTACTTGTGCTTCCGCAATCAGGCGACCGCCTTTCAAGACACCCTCTACTTCGCCCACCAAAACTAGCATCAAGATTATCGAGTATGAGTAGAACTTTGTTTTAAACTGCTGCAGGTACTTGACACTTCCAGGCCGTTGCAAACAACGACAACAACAACAACAACAGTAGCAGCGAATGTTGTCTCTTACAGTTGCTTGACTTTAATAAGTTGCCACATTTTTCAGCTAATGAAAAAAGAAAATAAAAACAAATAAGTTAAAAAAAAAAGTAGACGCAGCAACAGCAGCTCAAGAATCTTTCTAACAACTTTTATGCTGTGCTGCAACTTTTTAGAGCTTTTTTTTCTTTGTGTTTTTGAAACTTGCTCTATTTGCGCAGCGACTTAACTGAATGATAAATGTTGTTGCTGTTATCTGTAACGGAACATTGCATTAATGCCTCTTGGCCAAAAATAATTGCCTTGAAACCAACGCCTTTTTAACCTACGCATGCCAGCAGGCAGCCAGACAAGCATTTCTCAGCCTAGCCAGCCTGCTAGGCTGTCAGGCTGCCAGCCAACACACTCGCTCAGCTACCGACGTCCAACAACCGCTGTTATGTTTTTGTTGCTACTGGGAGTTGGGCGCTTGCGGAACGCAGACAACTAGTAGTAGTTGGCTTGGCTATAAATTTGGCACTGGCTAAAATGCGGTAATAACGGTTTCTTCATTGCACTCATTTAACCTGCGGTTAACTTTGTTGGCAAGTTTTGCAAGAGCTTTTAACAGCTTAAAGCATTTTAGATGGGAGTTAGGTTGGAGGTTTGGTTTTAGTGGTAAATGTTTTTGTTTTTATACCTAGTATGGTTGATTGGATTTTTATATTAGTTCCATTTTCGTGGCTGACTTTGACAGTTTGTCCAGCATGTGGCCAAAGCAAGGTGGGAAGGGGGGGGGGGGAAAGTTACAATATATTGCTGCATGCAGAAAAAATATGAAAAAAGCTCAAGTTATTTAATGGTGTCAACTTTTAGTTTGAAAGAGAATAAACGAAAAGAAAAAGAACAAAGGGAGATGGCAGGACGATGGGAGTCATGCAAGTGATCAATGGATATGAACTACATGATATGATCTTTGGCAGCATAACTTTATGAATTTGAACGAATAAAGCTACAGTATTTTCTTAAACTTTGACTTCAATTGGATTGTTTTTGGAAGAGTTTCGAGTAGCCAACTCTAGAAATGTGCAAAAATTTTAAGATTAATTGCGAAAATTAAATCGTAGGCAGAACGGCCAACAAGGTCTCATAACCTCTTAAGACAGATTAGAATAGAACACTGGACACTGCCAACATGACATAAAAGGGATCCTTTTGGGAAAGTCAAGAAAGTATTGCAAGATAAGGTTAGATTTATTGCTTGTACCAAAACAGTTGGTTAATTTTTGGTGCATTGAATGGCACATTTTTTAGAGCAAAAGAAAATAATTATGTAGCATTACGTACAGATCAAACGGAGAAATTTATCACTTTTAATTTGTGCAGAAATTCAAAAAGCTCCGCTCATTGAAAAACATTTTTGCAAATCTGTGATGTGGCAACCAGATGTACTCTTGGACTAATTGAGACGGTTGACTCACAGTTTTTCGTCTCATAAACAAATAACAAAAAATTTAGTAACATATTTGTTACTTTTAAAGAACAAGCATTCATTTTCTTAAAAAGAAACCACTTTTTTAAAAAAAATGCATATTTGCTAGCACTAGGACTTGAAAAAAACTATATTTTTATGAGTTTTGAGTTTTGTCGCATCCTTGCCAAAGTTTAAAGAAAACATTCATACAACAACAATTTTACACCAGCAACGTAAATATTATATTTTTTGTTTACTAACAAATTATCTGAAATAAGGTTTTTTAAATTACTTACCTACTAATTTAGGTTCAATTTCTTTCACCAAGCGCGATTGGGACTCTGTCTGGGCATTTTTTTTTTTAAATTACGAAAAAAAAAATTTTGTTTATTGCTTCAAATCTAAAATTTTTTCATGCCTTATACTATGAAATTGTACACCGAGGGAAATATGTGTTCAAATTAAATGAAATTGTGTTCATATTTAACGAATTTGTTTTTGAAATAGAGCTTGAAACAAATTCATTAAAATTAAACACAACTGTTTTTAAAGTTAAGTTCAAAACAATAGTTTTTGTTTTTAAAACAATCAGCCTTACCAAAAAACGATTTTAATGTACAACATTTTCAAAAATGTTGAACATTAAGCAAAAACGGTACCAATAAAAACATAAAGTCAGTTTTTAATTTAAAAAATAGCCAGCTCAGAAAATACATAGCTTTTCCATGTATTTTATTTTAAAACTGGCTACTTTTTTGACATTCAACTCATGTTTTGACTTATTTATTTATAATTTGAAATTATTTCAAAATTGAAAAATTTAACGTATCATGGACAAAGAAAGTTTATTTATGGGCAGAGAAATCCTGCCGTCTACATCGCCGTCATTGCAGGCCTGGTCTTCATAAGAGCCATCATAACAACCATTTACCGCTGCCATTGCCATATCTACAATGGATACCAAGTATGGCTTTGTCCTACCACGCATGGTAGAATACGATAGCTTATAAAATGTGCTGACTCTATTGGCTGCTAGCTTTAAGATAACAGGCCTCTTTGCATCTGTTTGCAGGAGCCGACAATCCATGAGCAGCCAACAGGCCAGAAACTTCACTCCATGTCTTGTCCTTCTGCGCAATTGTTTCGATGTTGTTGTTGGAGCTGTCCATGACACTTTTCCTATCAAGGCACAATACCCTGGGGACCACCTTGTGCTCCTCATTCTAAGACGTTAGCTCTAAATTCATAAGTCACATGCGTGTAGATTGCCCCTTAGCTCTTGTCAATATGAATGGCGTAGATCTTGTGGAGTCAGCAACTCTTAACGTTCTGTCGATTCTGTCGATATCGATCCAATCTGATCTTCGTTGGAATGATCATATATTTGATGTTTCGAAAGAAGCGGCCAAGTACCTAGGTTTTTTAGAACGGTGCAAGACATATTTCACTCCAGCTGATCTTCGCTTGATGAGGAAAAGCTCATATACTAGCCCAAAAATGGAGCACAATTCGCACATTTGGGCAGGGCCTTCAGGATCTTATTTGGTGCTTCTGGACCGAAATCAACGTTCTGCGATAGACCGTTTCTTCCTCTTTCTACTCTCTTGGGCATCGACCCCATGTTGGTTACCTAAGCCTTCTGTACAGGTATTACAATGGGAAATGTTCAAGAGAAATTCATAGGCTGACGCTCGTTTGTTTTCTACACTCACTCTGGCAGCTCTCAAGGCTCATCTCTATACTATTATTGATTTGATGTCCAATAGAACATACCATTTCTGATACAATTAGTTCTTCAATTGCTAGTAAATTGTGGAATAATCTCTCTGCGAGTGTTTTCCCTGGAAGCTTCGAGCTGCACGTATTTAAAACACAGCTTCACCAAAACTACTCTACAATCCAAACCTCCCAATAATCTAATACTCTTCTCTTGAACTAACGCAATGCTTATTTCCATTTATACGAGGTTGGAAAGCGGAAAGGTTAAGCCTAAAAAGAAACTTTTTTCTCAATTTCCTACTTGCCTGAAATGTTTTATTTTTCGAATAGCGACAAAAATCATTTGCTTTTCAATCAAAATTGACAGTGTTCTCTTCTTTTTTGAAACATCCCTATTTTAGCAAAATAATGCTTGACTCGATTTTTATTGGTAGCAAACAAAAAATGTGGAGCTTTAAAAAAGTAGTCAGTTTTAAGTAAAACCGATTTTAAGAGAAAGTGTGCAGCTCGTTATTGGTAAGGCTGAATGTTTTTGTTATGAAAAACGATTTAAAATAAAAATTTTAAAATTTAAAACAAATGTTTTAAAGCATAATTTTTTCCATGCCATTTTTTTAGCTTTTCCGAGTTTTTGGCAACAGATTCATAATAAGCTACCTCCGGGACCCTCCGAAAACCAAATGTTAACTCCATTTGATGAAGCTTGCATTTTAAATATTTCAATATTAGTTAATATAAATTAAATTAGTTTTATTTTATCATTTGGTCTATATATGTCAAACCAATTTGAAAAATTAAAAAATTGTCATTATATTCAGATTTTTGTTTGTTTTTTCAAAGAAATAATAATGAGAAAATTAAAAAAAGAAAGGAGTTTATAGGTAGTTGATAATTAAACACACTTGCTTTAAATTTTGTTTTGTAGAAACGTAAAAGCATTAAATTGCTATTTTAAAATTTTTTGTTTGATTTTAAAGTATGTTTTTTTTCTCAGTGTAATTTTTCGAAGATATTTTAGAAACTAAAATGTAAAAATTACTAATGTTTTGTTTCAACAGCCCAGCAAAATTGTTGATACAAACTTGACATGCATTCTTAGATACATTGCTGCCAGAAGACATTCTAAAAATCCAGTTGTGCTTTCAGAAGGCATTCTTATAAATTTCTAAAAGGCTATTTGAATAGCTAACAAGAATGCTTCTATGGCATAGCTTATGCAAGGCAATGGTTAAATACTTTCTCTTAGAATCATTTTGTCTTGTGTCTTCTGATTCAAAGAATGCCTTCTTAAAGTTTTCCTGGAAAATACCTTCTGAAATCCTTTCATTAAAGGCCTCACAGAAATCTCCCATTGAAAAAAATCTAGAAGCACTTCTAGGGCAGACTAAGGAAAGTATTCCTACCAATGACAGGTATATGTTAAAAGAATGCCTTCTGGGTATGAAAGTAGAAGGAATGGAACTCACAACAAAGTTCTCACAAACACTTTTGTTGCTGTGTTCATTTAGAATAGATTCTAACCTTAAAGAAAAAAGTAAAATTTTCTCCAATTTCGTTCGACTCTAAAAAATGTTTAATTTTTTCGAACTTTTTTAGTTCTCTGGTGGTGACAGTGGCATGCAGGTTAAGTGTGTGGCTTAGCATGCTCGGAGCCCGGGTTCGATACCCAGCCGCGGCGAAAATTTTTTTTTCAATAAAAAATTTTTCTGATCGGTCACCACCTCTCTGCAAACAATGGCAAACCTCAGAGAGTAAATAATGCCATGTAAAGCTTCTTGAGAGCATGAACTTTAGCCGTTCGGAGTCGGCATAAAACATGTAGGTCCAGTTTTCGGTCAATTGTGTGCAAACATTTACTAACACACACAACACAATTGATCATTAGAAGCTCGGTCAAAGTTCTTTCAATTGCTGAAATGGCCAATTTGTTTTTTTTTTTTTTTTTTTTTTAGTTTTAAGTTGTACCCACAGGTCTTCAGTACACATTTATTACTTTATTTTTCTACCCTTCTGACAAAGTTTTATTAAGATCGCGCGACTCTTCTATGTCCCAAACAAAATTAAGCAAAAACTTATAGAGGTCCTATGGAGATGTCCCCAGGGAATAACCGATTTCGACCCTTTTTTAAATTTATATATGTATGTTACTTTATTTTTTTTTTTGTATTTTGATCGTATTTCGTTTAGATCGGCCAACTTTTGGCTGTATCTCCAATATAATGTAAAAAATAATCTAAATACAATAGAGATACTGCAAGGGACTGATCAATTTCAAACATTTTCAGTAGATTCTGTTCGAGTTTCGGAAAGATCAGCCTATTTTTGAACAATATACAATTTTAACTTATAAAAATCTTAATATAGGTCCTAAATTGTTTTCCCTATGAAATGACGAATTTAAACCATTTTCAGTAGATATCAATCACTTTATATTAGTTTTATAATTCTTAAAAAACATATTTTTTAAGAATTATTTTTAGAGCTTGATGCCAAATAATTTATTGAAGCCAAACAGGTTGCTACAACAACAATGTTCTTTGCAGAAAAAACCGAGCAGACTAGACCATGGTTTCGTCGGACGCTACTCCGACTCATCAGTAGTCTCTGTGGTTTATGCAGTCCACTAACTTTGATAAGTTAATAAGCTTAACTGCAGTAAAACCAAAACGGAATTACCCAAAAAGCTTTTCACTTGTCAAGTAGTGTTTTTCTACTCTTTTGCTAGTTGCAAAATTTCAAAAATTGACTACATTTATTCTGCAAAGATTTTGTTGTTGTGCTTTTTGTTTACTTCTTTATCACGTGTCCATCTAGGTTCCAAATTTTTGTTGGTATTTAACCAAAGAAGGCGTGAAAGAGGTTTTTTTTTTTTTTGAAAGCAGATATTTTGTTTTTCTTCTACTCTGTTGGAGTTTTTTATCACATTTTTGTGTTTGCTTCCCATAAAAAATCATGTAAAGGCTTAAATGAGGTCCAAGGGACCAAGGGGTCCATGAGGACCATTTGATGTACACATTTATCACAAAATTTTTATAGCCTTCTTTTTGTTTTGTTATGATCGGACAACTCTTATATGTACCTCCCACTAAAATCATGTAAAAATTACTTAAGGTCTAAGAGAGGTACTTTTGAGGAATGACTGATTTTGATAATTATCAAATTATAACTGTAACTTTAATTTTTCGAGATTTCTGATCTTGTTTCGTTAACATCTGTCATTTTTTGTGTGTAACTCCCATACAAATCATGTAAAAAACTAATCTAAGTTCAAAAGAATTACCATTGATTCCAACCAATTTTTAAATTTAACTGAAGTAGCTTAAATTTATTTACGAAGTATACATTTCATAATCCGGAACACTCATTGTGTTTTTGTCAATTTTTGTTTGGAACTAAATTACTGTTATATCTCCCACTATCTTTGTTCCAACTGTGTAAAAAAATTACTTACTTAACTAATTCCTTACTATCAATAATAAAAATTAAACTATTATTCTATACAACCAAAACATAAACTCCGATACGGTAAAGAAATTTGAATAGTCGATAACAGAAGCTTGGATTGCGCTTCTATAAAGCTTATGACTAGAATTTTACGTATTAAAGAAGACATAAAACAAAAGAACAAATTACCGAATTATCCATTTTCAAAGGAATTAGCCCTTTGAAAGGACCTAGACCGAGTTTTATATGATCAATTGTATTGTGTGGGTTGTTATATATTTGTACACAATTGATCGAGAACGGACCTACACGTTTTATGCCTTTCAGCCGAGGTGAGGATTGAACTCGGGATTCGTTGGTTCGAACACTACAAGCTGGGGGTGTAATAGTGCACGATTTTGATATTCAGGAACCCTAAATTTCCCTAGGTTCGACAAAAAAGCTGCTTTTGAAAACAAAATTCGGGGTCGCGTGGTGTTAAGTTGTACTGCATCGGGATTAAACGTTGGTGAAAACTGGAAAAATTAGACAAAAATCTTCATAGCTACCCAAGTGTTGGCACTAGATTGGTGCAAATTTCGACAGACTCCCATAAAATGCTTTTTCCAAAAAATTTTTGGGAACATTCTTACCAAAATTCCTAACAAAATTGATATTTTTAGTAAATTTTACCCCACCGCTGCCAGGGTTCGCCTAGATGGGTAAAATGTATGACTGATCCCCATTACTTTTTTCTTTCCAACATTTTATCCCAACATACTTAACCTCAATTTCCAACCCTTAAGGGGGCTCATAAGCAAATTTTTTATTTTTTTAAAAATTTTTCTTATAAAATTGGCTTACATCACTCCCAGGGTGCCTTCCAAAAGGCTGCAGTGAGAGACCGACCTACATTAACTTTTCTCCTCCAAATTTTTTTCGAGCATACCTACCGCTTATTCATTAGTCACCAGTCCAGAGCTGTGATGGGCTAAAACTGGTAGTAGCTTTGCTACGAAGTCTGACCAAGGACTTAAAACTGGTACCACTGGCTTTCGCCAGGCTGACTTACTGCGCTGGCCCTTCGGGCAGCTTCGTCCTGGTTGTGGTTTATTATCCATTTCGCGGGAAGAGCTACCTAGCTCGGTGTGTGAGTTGCATTCTCAACTCGGGCGCCGTACTGCGCAGTACAGAAGAGGTGTTAGATAGGCCTCTACCCAAGCCAAGGGTTGCGACATGTCATCACAACATTTAGCTAATTTGGTACCTTTGAACCCTCAAAGGGGCATTGGCCGATGCAATGTTTTGGTCACATGCTATGGAGCACCGTGGACTTAAGCCTACACGGCAGGTGTCTACGCAAAACACTTTGGATTCATACCTACCCCTTATATCCACCGTAAATAAGAAATTTTTTAATTATAATTCTGAGAAAATTTTAATAAAATTAATTTATTTTCGTCATGGGCTGGATATTTCTTTCGATTTTCGGCGATGACTTGTAACAAAATTATTTGTTCCTCATTTCCGCATAACAAATTGTTGTAGTCCTCTATTAGTCATACGCTTATTTTCCGGCGGCGTCGTTGACAAAGTGTAGATAACGCAATATTTCTTGCGCTTGTTGGTAATCTTCACGCACAGTCCAGGTTTCTGGATTGGTAGAAATGAGATCAGTTGAGAATCTTTTTTCAATTCCTGATTCACTTTCTTCGAAGCCATTTGAATACTTTTTACAATTTTTTAGACAACAACGAACTATATGTTTACTGCTCTTTTAAACCGCCAGGTCAACTTAAGAGAAGACTAAAAGCTATTCTGTAATTAGATCTATGTCTGCATGGTTAGTAGTTACGTCCTGTATTGTCCCTGAGCCCAACCCAAACTTTGGTGGGTACATTTTTTTCACGTTAACTTTGTTTTAAACTACTTGTATCCAAATCATTATATTTTTGATGATATGGATTGTGGCTTTAAATAGGTTAATGCTCAGAAAGTGTGAAAAAGCTGTAGTAGCTGAACTCTATTTGTTATTGCATGAAACAACGTTTACTGGACGAGCATGGACTTGATTTCCGTTTCCACCGCTATCCTCGCTATCATCTTCCTTGTCTTTTTCCTCTATATTAGCTACGACATCATCTTCTTCTGCAACTTCTTTCATCTCGCTCTGTTCTTTATCAGACGATTCGTCCATCTTATCGTCAGATAACTCATTCTCGTATTCTTCTTTTTACTTCTTTCGCAAGGAACCTCTGAATCAAAAAGAGCAAGAGCTATATAAGTCAAGAAAATCAACTTAGGGTGATATTAATACTAACAATAAGATAAATATTATTACCATTTGAAAATATCGATGCTTAAATTTTCAAAGTATAAAACATAACTAAGATATTGAACTTGAAGGATGATTGATTTATCATGCATTTTTGATTTGTCTCATTTTGGATCATTTATCAAAAAAATTAACATGCTCACTTGTGCTCAATTTATGACATTTTGTTATTGTTTATCATAGAAAAAACAAGCTCATTTATACCCAATGCTTACTATTTATGGAGTGTAAATAAAGCAGTTAATATGCTCTCATAAGCTTAATATAAGTAATTTTGGGATTGTTTTTGAAAGCACCAGAGAAACCGAACAAAAAAAAAACCAAAAAAACAAAAATTTGATGACAAGCAAATTTAAAAATTTATTTTCACTATTGCATGCAAAATAATTCAATTCCTCAGATATTCTTTTTCAATTTGGACAGGAAAATATAGTTTCTCAATTTATTTTCTTCACTTTTATACTAACAAGAGCAAAAACCAATTGAGAATCACATCGTTTGGTTGCTCATTTTTTTTATATGCAAAAACAAAAATAACAAAATTAATTTTTTATCAAGCCCAAGCCAAATTTCTGGCATAAATTTCGAACGTAAATATCATGTTTTGAGATGTTTTTGAGCTCTATTGAGCTGATTTAAGTTACGAACGCTTTGAGCTTGATTTTAACCCATTTCGAAGCATACCCTAAATTGCATAACCTAGACTAGCAAATAGGACTTCAAATGGAAATTACAAATTTATTAAAATTTTTAAAGAAACTACTCACGAAATATACCGCCAGTACAAAAGAGAAACATTTAGACGAAAAACAAAGTCAACTTCATTATTCAATTGTTGTAGAATGAGCCATTCGATATTTTTCATTGACTTCAAAATAACTGTTGTTATCTAGGGTAACCAAAGCCAGCAGTCCTCTTAACAATAAACAAAAACAATATTTTAGTATATTTAGTATCTTTAACATACTCTATTAAGACCGACAATTTTGTTTTTGTGGCGCCAAATAGTTTTTCATTTTATCCAAATCCTTTCTTCTTATCTAACTGCAAAAGAGTGGTAATAAATAACATGTGCTGACATATTTTACTTTTTGTTGATTAACTTCTAAACGAAAATAACAAATACGAGTAACATTTTGGAAGATATTGCTATTGAAGACAGGTAGATAGATTTCACATGCAGCATAGCATGTTTTCACATAGGATTATCCCGTCATGCTGGCTGACATTTTGTTTACATGTTGCCGAAAAATAAATCACGCTAAAGTGTAAACTAAATATTAATGATAAGATAAAATCATTGAATTGGTTTTTCAATATGCAGCAAAGCATGGTTTCTTAGCTGTCATTATTTATATGAAATTTCGAATGCAGATACCAATTTTTATTTTAATATTAATAAATCAAATTCAAACATATCTCAAGGTGAAAATAAGCATGCTGCTGTGAGAAATGCTAGATAGAAAAATTAAAATAAACACCACCATAAACAGACAAAGGCAGCAGCATGTGCTAGTCATGGGTCAAGAATTTTTAAAATTTGAACAGAAAAAAAAAGTTTGATAAATAATACTTAGGAACATTTATTGCGCAGGCAAAAAAAAAAAATTATTTAAAAAGTTGGAATTTCGCTGACAGAGATATAATCAACATATTCATTTTTTAGACAGACCGACATATTTTATGTGTGTAGCTGTGAGTATGTGCGTATTTTCGTATGAAAACATCCTCAACATGCTGAGCTTAATTTATGGCTTTCTTGCAGCAAAAAACTACTGCCACACCCACACGTAAACAACGTACACTCACAGAGCAGTCAAAAAACTCAACAGGGTGTCAAAATTTAATTTTCAACAACAATATTTAAACGAAATTCAAAAGATATTATTAAAAAAAAATATAAGCACATAAGACTGAAGTGGAAGTAAGGCTCAGCGCAATATAACAGAGAGAGAAAAAAAAATGTAATCCTCAATTTAAGTTTAACATTAAAGTTCATTCACTCTGCGCATTCATTATAAAGTAAGTGACTGCAATAACATTGAATACACTGCGCAACACAAAAAAAGCACGCACGCGGAGCACGACACAGCACAGATACAAACACATACCTGCCAACAAACGTACACAAAAATTTATATAATAAAGCATTATGACAATCAGCAAAATACTTGATAGCTAAAATCTTCGTCATCGTAAAAAAAAATATTCATTTAGAATACCTTTAAACAGTATTCATAAACATACAACTATAACATGGAGTCGGGAGCTTAAATTTGACAGGAGCTGAGAAGTCAACTTGGTCTTTATTTTTACAATAAAAGCTTAATTATCGAATTTCATTGCGGTATTTTCAAAATTACTGTAATCGTGTCGACGGACAGGCAGACATGGCTCATAAGGTGGTGATGCTGATAAAGAATATATATGCTGATCTATACCTGCCACGCTTCCAAAATATATGAAGCAAACGTTGAAGAGATAACATGCTGAAGATATATGCCTAGACGGGTGGTTAATCACTTGCAAATAAGAGCATTGAGTTTTCAAAGTCATTCTGGCATTTCGAGCAAAGGCGATCCTCGAATTGAAAATTTGTGGAACGCATAGAACTCCTAGCAGAATATGCGCCTTTTCTAGGCAAACATTTGGAGAGAGATTTTATTTTTAAGCAAAAAAGATTTTATTAATCCAAATTTTGGCCATTTTTTTTCAACTACATTCTGTCATTGTTGGGTTAAAAAGAATTCCGGGCTTTTATTGTTAAAAAACCTACGTAGGTGGCTTTTGCAGTCATTTCTTGAGGTTAATTTCATCCCAGCAAGAGAGTGTTGAAGAGATCGGAACAAATGACAATCTGTCGGTGTGTTGTTCGGGCTTTACGGTGGATTAACTTCCCAGCCAAATGTCCTTGATTGTCATGATGAAACACAACACAATTTTAATGTTGATCTATTCCGGCTTCTTCTTCAATTTATTGCTTCAATCGCATTAATATCTGGCAGTAGAAAGTCGTATCAATCGTTTGGACAGGCAGTAGAATTTCATGATGAATGATACCCTTATAGCCCTACGAAACGCACAGTATTACCTTCCTTGTCGTCATTCCCGGCTTTGACACCGTTCTTGGAGCTACACTTTTTTCGACCAGACCATTTTCGAAGAATATTTTCGTTAGTGATACACTTTTTATCACCTGCTACGTGATACGTTTCAAAAATGGCTTGTTTTCGTTTCATTTCAGTAGCGAATTGCAGATAGAAATTCAGTCAATTACATTTTTTGCACTAAGTTCATGAGGCACCCAAACAGGCTTCTTTTTAAAAAAACTTAAAAAACCACTTTATTCAATGGTATAAAACTGCTTTGTGGTCGATCTTCAGTTCCTTAGCGATGTCGTGGTTGCTCATATGAGGATTTTCTTGAACCTTATCCCTTATTTCATCGACTTTTTCGGTGATGGGTCGACCAGAGCGAATGTTATATCTTAGTATCTTCACTGAAATGCATATCCTGACCTCATTTCTGCACGAATTTCTTTCTGGGATACATACAGTGGCTCACAGCTTATTTCGTGCAGACGATGTGTTAAACTTTGAAATGCTATAACTTGGTAATTATACTGGTAATGAAAAAATTTAAACGACATTTGTTTGCTAGTAATTATATATTTATATATAAACTTTCATTTCTTTATATAATGGTCTACTAAAAAAATAATAATCAAAAAACTGAAAAAGCAGCAAAATTCAACGCCACAGCTTATTTCGTGCACTCCACTGAATCTTAAGAAAATGTAATATGTTTGTCTTTTTTAATATTTTGTGTGGCCGCCATTTTGTTAAATTACATCTTTAATCCATTTACTGGCTATCCATTTACTCTACTAATTTTTTGTAATATCTGGGGGTATTTGTTGCCATTCCTCCATCAATGCATTTTTTAATTAATTTTTATTGGAAATATTCCGCTTGCGAACGCCACTCTCCAAAATTGCCCACAAAATTTCTATTACATTTAAGTCGGGTGACTGTGCAGGCGGATTCATAAGATGCGGGCAATTCCAAATCAACCATGACTGGACGATTCTCGATTTATGTTTTGGGTCGTTGTCCTGGTAGAACCGAAATGTCTCTCGTACGCCCAAGGTGTCGATACTTTGAAGCAAATTTTCTTTTATAAAATCTAGGTACATTGTCTTGTCCATAATGCCTCCAATAAAAAATAATTTTCCAACGCCCGATGCAGCCATACAGGCCCAAACAATAACGCTGCCGCCACCATGTTTTACTGTAGGCTTGAGGTGGTTATTGTTCAGCTCGGTATAAGCCTTACGCCATACATATTGCATTCCTTCGGAGCCAAAAATATTGAACTTAAACTCGTCCGAGAAAATGACGTCATTCCAGAATGTCCTAGAATATAAAACGTGTTATTTGACGAAGTTCAGTCGACATAGCTGATTTTTTTTTTTTAATATAAGATTTGTTGTGTGTAACTCGACCATTAAACTCGTTGGCCCGCAGCAGATGACGAATTGTTTCAGCACAGCATTTCTTGCCCAACTCCTTCTCAACCTCCTTGGCCAATTTGGGACCCTAAAGCCTCAGATTTTCTACGATTTTTCGCAGAATAAGTCGCTCGTCCGCTTCTGTACATATTTTATTTGGAGCATTTCTGGCCTTATCAGCCACACGATTTTCTTGCAAGAGCGCTGGATGATATACTGCACTGTAGAGGGTCTCAATTTTACTATTTCAGCTATTTGCGGTTGGATTTTTTCTTTTTTAAAGTGAAATAAAACTATTTCGTGCTGTTATATTGTTGTGCGACGGCCCATTATTAAAACAAATCAATTAGTGCACTTAAGGTTTTAAGTCCAGACTAAAAACAACTGTTAACTCCGATCAGAAGAATCAGGACATCAGTCAAGATAAAAACAGCGAACGAGAAAAAGAAAATAACTGCATCACGTTCAAAAGCTTACATGTAAAAACAGTGTGCACGAAATAAGCTGTGGCGTTGAATTCTGCTGCTTTTTCAGTTTTTTGTTTATTATCTTTTTAGTAGACTTTTATATAAAGAAATTAAAGTTTATATTTATATATATAATTACTAGCAAACAAATGTCGTTTAAATTTTTTCATTACCAGTACTAGTTACCAAGTTATAGCATTTCAAAGTTTAACACATCGTCTGCACGAAATAAGCTGTGAGCCACTGTATATACTCTATTAAAAATTCTGTATAAAATTCATTTTTAGATGAAGAGGAAAACTCAGCAGTTTTTTAAGTTTTCGGTGTTCTATGAATTTTTAAAGACACTTTTGACTTGCATATTTACGTGAAAATAATTTTTTTCAAAACATTTCTTTCGATAAAACTTGTTCAACAGACATGTTTATAAGGCTTAATTTGAAAGGTTTCGTTAAAAAATCAAATAAGTAGTATACAAGATATATTGCAATATATGTGACTTTATTTGAAAAAAAAAAAGAGCTGAAAAAAAAATATATTTTTAAAAAAATGTATCCATATAAAATTTCGAATGCCCAAATCTATTAGAAAAACAAGTAAAGAAAGTCTAAAGTCGGTCTAGGCCGACTATGAAATACCCTAAACCTACTTTTCAAAAACAAAAAATTTTTATTGTAAATGATCGTCTCCGTGGGCGGATGAAGCCTATACTTTATATGCATTTAAATTTTGATAAAAAATGTACACATACCAAGTTTTATTCCTGTAGCTCACAGTTAATGCCTTTATTGTGCTTTCGCTATGGTAGGTGGGCGAGTTCATGGACGGATAACTCCCAATTTTTTAACACACCTTAGTTTTGGTATAAAATACATACATACCAAATTTATTTTCTCTATGACAAACATAACCTCATTTATTGAGTTTTAAACTTTTTGGGTTGTATGGGACGTAGGCGTGTCCGTAGGCGGATTACGTCCATTTTTCAAAACCATTTTTGTCTTGTCATAAAAAACATATGTGCCAAATTTTAGCTGTGTAGGTTAAACACAGGCTTATTTATTGTGTTTTTGGGTTGTATGTCCGTGGGTGGGCGTGTCCGTGAGCGGATGACGTCCATTTTTCGAAGGTATAAAACACATATATATCAAATTTTATGGTTGTAGGTTAACTATGAGCTGTGTTATGCAGTTTTCAATTTTCACGTTGTATGGGAGGTAGGCGTGTCCGTGGGCGGATGACGTCCATTTTTCAAAACCATCTTTTTTTTTGTTATAAAAAACATATGTGACAAATTAAAGCTCTTTAGGTTAAACACAGGCTTATTTATTGCGTTTTTAATTTTTGGGATGTATGGGAGGTGGGCGTGTCCGTGAACGGATGAGGTTCATTTTGCGGAGACATCTTTATGTTGGTATAAAACACATACACACCAAAGCTTATTGTTGTAAGCTTATTATGAGCTGAGTTATGCAGTTTTAAGTTTTTGCGTTGCATGGGAGGTAGGCGTGTCCGTGGGCGGATTCCAAAAATATTCAATAGTGCAAATTCTTGGGTGCATTTGATAATGTGTACCAAGTTTCATCGAGTTATCTCAACTCCTTCTTCTTATCCTGTGTTTACGGACAACACACAGATGGACAGACGGACCGACGGACGGACGGACGGACGGACATGAATAGCCCGACTCACGAGGTGACGCTGATCAAGAATATATATACTTTTCTTTACCGGGCTCGCTTCGTTCTATGCGTTACAAACGTTTGCACAAAGTTAATATACCCTGACCTTTCAGGTTTAGGGTATAAAAAGTGGGATGCCGTGTACAAAAACCATAGCGCTTAGTGTAATCAGCTGATTTGTCTTCTGTTAAGAGGTTTTAAAGAGTTGCCAGATGCAGCCTACCATTTCAATGTTATGAAAATTTGTAATCAAGTAAACTCAAAAAAGTCGAATACTTCCCCAACCCAATATAAGGCCGATATCACTGCAATCCAAGAAATGCGAAGGAAGGGAGGCTTGCTCACGGCAAGTAAAGGGTGATTTTTTTGAGGTTATGATTTTCATGCATTAGTATTTGACAGATCACGTGGGATTTCAGACATGGTGTCAAAGAGAAAGATGCTCAGTATGCTTTGACATTTCATCATGAATAGACTTACTAACGAGCAACGCTTGCAAATCATTGAATTTTATTACCAAAATCAGTGTTCGGTTCGAAATGTGTTTCGCGCTTTACGTCCGATTTATGGTCTACATAATCGACCAAGTGAGCAAACAATTAATGCGATTGTGACCAAGTTTCGCACTCAGTTTACTTTATTGGACATTAAACCAACCACACGAATGCGTACAGTGCGTACAGAAGAGAATATTGCGTCTGTTTCTGAGAGTGTTGCTGAAGACCGTGAAATGTCGATTCGTCGCCGTTCGCAGCAATTGGGTTTGTGTTATTCGACCACATGGAAAGTTTTACGCAAAGATCTTGGTGTAAAACCGTATAAAATACAGCTCGTGCAAGAACTGAAGCCGAACGATCTGCCACAACGTCGAATTTTCAGTGAATGGGCCCTAGAAAAGTTGGCAGAAAATCCGCTTTTTTATCGACAAATTTTGTTCAGCGATGAGGCTCATTTCTGGTTGAATGGCTACGTAAATAAGCAAAATTGCCGCATTTGGAGTGAAGAGCAACCAGAAGCCGTTCAAGAACTGGCCATGCATCCCGAAAAATGCACTGTTTGGTGTGGTTTGTACGCTGGTGGAATCATTGGACCGTATTTTTTCAAAGATGCTGTTGGACGCAACGTTACGGTGAATGGCGATCGCTATCGTTCGATGCTAACAAACTTTTTGTTGCCAAAAATGGAAGAACTGAACTTGGTTGACATGTGGTTTCAACAAGATGGCGCTACATGCCACACAACTCGCGATTCTATGGCCATTTTGAGGGAAAACTTCGGAGAACAATTAATCTCAAGAAATGGACCGGTAAGTTGGCCACCAAGATCATGCGATTTGACGCCTTTAGACTATTTTTTTGTGGGGCTACGTCAAGTCTTAAGTCTACAGAAATAAGCCAGCAACTATTCCAGCTTTGAAAGACAACATTTCCGAAGAAATTCGGGCTATTCCGGCCGAAATGCTCGAAAAAGTTGCCCAAAATTGGACTTTCCGAATGGACCACCTAAGACGCAGCCGCGGTCAACATTTAAATGAAATTATCTCTTAAAAAATCACCCTTTATCTAGTGATTTCTACTACAGCGACTAAACAGAAAAGCACGAGTTTGGATGCGGATTTGTAGTTCGCAAGGACTACGACATCATGTCCTGCGATGCACAATTGTGAAAGAAGGACTTGCCATACATTTTTTTAACATCAGCCTAGGAGCTAAAAAATAGAAAGACTGGTTGGATGTCGATGAAATTTGGTACTATAAGTAATCTGGGGTCGCTGTACTCAAACATGGTCAGATTTGTTGTAAACTTTAAAGTTTTGCTAAAAACCAGGTATTTAGGAAAATTTTCTTAAGCGCCATTTATAAGGATTTTTTTTTATATCCTCCCCTGAAAGGCTTCGCTTTCAGCTACAGCCAAAAAATTTAATGTGTTTGTATTATAAGTTGAAACTAGATCGTGGAAGAAACTTGGGTGCCATCCGCCTACGAACACATCCACCTCCCTAATCCACCACCTATTTAATACTTAGTTGTATGACTTTTTTTAGCAATTACTACTTTACAACGACGAGGCATTGAGTTCACAAGATCCTGACATCTCTTGATAGGTATGGAGTACCAAATTCGCTCAACCTCTTCCCAAAGCTGATATTTGTTTGAAGGTTTAGAGTCAGCAACGTCCCTTTTTAACATCACACCACAAATTTTTAATCGGATTAAGATACGGCGACTGAGCGGGCCACTACAAGAGCGCGATCCGATTGTAAAATTACTACTTCTTCTCAAGTTTGTTCGTATGTTTCGTTTCGTTATCTTTTGACGTGAAGATGTTAATATATTAATGCTTCTATACAATAAATTGGACCAACACCATAGAAAGAAAATCATGTCCAGCCAACATTTTGTAACCACCGTGCTTAATAGTTTTTGTGGTATACTTCGGGCTTAACTGACTATTTTTTGGGACGTCGAACATATTGCCGAGACTCTTTACCACCGTACTTTACAAGTTTGGACTCATCCGACCATCCTTATTCCTTCATTTTTCATTAGGCTACGAAGAATGATCTCTGGCGAACTGAATCCTTTTTAGAACATGTTTCTTGGTTAAAAGTGGCTCTTTACGAGGATCATGCGTCCTCAAATATTGTTCCTTAAGAAGTCTACGTTAAGTACGAATACTTGCGCTACATTAAGCCCTTCTTATATTTGTACTGCAGAGGCAAATGGATTGGCCTTATGGTACCGTACCACTCGTTTAATCAATTTCACCGTCATAACTGTAGTGCGTCCACGTGTCTCTCGTTTTTTATTATATTTAATGGCTTTGCAAATCGTGGTTGGTGAGCATTTGAGCAGATTTTCAACCTCTTTGTATGTTTTGCTCGCACATATTATTTTTTATCAATTCCCGCTTTTCAATGTTTTCCTCGAACAATGTTTTCCTCGTTCCATTTCTGGAAAAATACGGCACAATTAAATTTTGTTTTTATATAAACTTTACCTCAGTTTATAGCTCAATACTTACTATTTTGTGTATTTATAATATAATTTAGCAAAATTTTTCCCTGCTTTCTATGTATTTATAAAACGCTACTATTTTTTTGACCGCACAAATTTAGACCGCAAAAAAGTTGTTGTTGTTTACAAGATCAGGTCACCATATTGTATACTCACTATATAACGATATAAAACAGCCGTGGCGAGTAAAAATGGCTTATTTACTAAACATGCTTGATCATTTTTCATATTTGACACTACTATTATTTTGACCGCATCTGTATGTATTTAAGACTCATAAAAATAATAAAATCTGATAAAATCTCATCAAAAAAGCGCTCCAATTTAAGATTTTTTTACCCTTAAGAATCGGCCGTGAGGGTATTTGAACTTCGGCCAAGTCAAAGATATACCATACTAGTTTCACATATATTTTCAGTAATGAAAAAATTAATCAAATGTATTTTGAACAAATGAGACATGGCTAATTTAAAAGATTATGCATCAACCATAATTGATTTGAAATATACATTTAGAGATATATGTCTTTGATAAAAACGTGTCATTACCAGGGACCGTACCGGTTATGGTTTTTATTAAAAAAGTCACATATTAACTGTTATTTTTACACTTTTATTTTTTCCGACAAAAATAAAAGTTATTTTGTATCTTATATTTTTTCAGACAAAAATAACCGTAACCTTTGACTTTTATTTTATCGGTAAAAAATAACAGTTATTTTCTGCCTTTTATTTTTTCGGTCAAAAATATCAGACAGATTGTGTTTTTTCAAAGGCCCATTTACTGACTAAAAAACTATTGATACTATTATTTCGGTCTCATCGGTGCTCACGTTTTACGTTGATGGTATCAATAGTTTTTTAATAGGGCAAGCGGTCTTTAAAAAAACACAGATTGCCTGATATTTTCGACCGAAAAAATAAAATTCACAAAATAACTATTATTTTTGTCTGAAAAAATAAGAGGCAAAAAATAACAGTTAATTTTTATCTTCCATAGAATCAGTCGAAAATTTAAAAGGCACTTAATATTCGTGAATCTGAAGCCATTTGTATTATAATGGCATGTATGAAAATGTCCTTCGACAATTTTTTCATTATATCTTTTTCATTTGAAAATTGTAAAATAACAGTTATTTTCGGTCCCTTGTCATTACTTTTCATGTGACTCACTTAGGCTGCGATTATAGTGAACGCGATTCGGACAGGCAGGCAGGCAGGCATGCTGAAATCTGTGTGAAAAAAACGAGATGCAGATAGCTATCTATCTCGCTTGTTCACATTGCCTGCCTGCCTGCCTGTCTGACTCGGCGCTCACTATAACCGCAACCTTAGATAGTATCCTGTTTTTCTTGGTACTACAAACATTTTTGGTTGAGAAGGGATTTGAACCCCGAAAACCGGTTTGGTTGTGCAACTGCATATGAAACATTCCACCACAATTGGGACATGATTTTGTAAATAAAATTTTTTTTAATTTTTTTCTTTATGTACTTAATACAAAGAAGTTTTTTAAATCCCGAAAACACCACAAATATTTTACCACACAAAAAAAGTGTTGAAAAATAATTTTAGGTGTATTTTGTTGAAATTTTGAAGTTTGAAAAATAAATCTTTCTTTTTTAAATGTAATTTCAAAAATTTTTTGAAAGAAATATTTTTGATTTAACCAATTTTAAGTCTATAAGGTGGAAACGATTTTTTAAAAATTTCGTGTTTATATTAAATTCGTTCTTAAGTCAAAATATGATGCCTGAATTCGAAATATGACTTTTTCGAAAAAAATTACTCAGAAATCAGGCTATTAGCAAAGTAGACTATAGATTTAATTCAAATTGATCTCACCAACTGTAGGCTAGTCGGTCAACCATCAGCAATATCGGCATTAATCATAATGCTTGCTAAGCTAACTATACTGAAAGTTTAAAAGGTTAAATTTTGGCTATTTTTATTTCATTGTACACCATGTGCATTGTTGACTTTAACTTATTAAACTTGCAATATGTATACTTCCTACGGAAGTCATTAGGGGTATTCTCGATGTCTTGCAAAACCCTTGCAAGGTGTAAGAATTGCAAAAGTTGCAGAATCTTGCAACCCGTGCAACGACACAACAACAAAATACAAGTTTTGCAATTCGTGCAATCTGTGCAACAGTGATACCCATGTTTTGAGTGGACGTGCAACCGTGCACTCTGATTGAGACAAATTTGTTAATTTTAGTTCGTGTGCGTTAGAGTAAGTATTTAAATTTTTTGTTTTCACAATATCAAAAAATGTAAGTATATAAATTATAAAAATAAATCACAATATTTGTGATTTTGTGCGCTCCCGCAGTGTTGCATATTTCAGTATTGCAAGGTTGCATTTTCACAAATTTTGCATCTTTGCTATACTGCGAGAATATCCCTATTGTTTTTAAAAAAATAAATGCCATGTAGCTTTATGTGAGGTCGGGTGCTGCTATGACTATTCTCATAACTTTATAACAAAGCATTGATATGTAATGCTATGTTTTGTCGTTGCAGGGAAGATTTTCCAATTTATTTTACATAATAAGATATTGAAGTAAACAATATTATTTGCCTAAACAATGCATAACATGTTCACACAATAACAAAAGAATTTGCTTTTGCCTCTGTTGTTTTTTTTTTATTTTAATGATTTTAACGAGCTGTTTTCCTGTAATGATTTCTTGAATTCCATTTGAGAAGAAAACAAAAACGCTTAAAGAATAGCAGCAGAACTTGGTTTGCGATTTATTGTGTCCCACTGTGTGGTAGTACCATGAGCTACACTCTTTTATCTCCGCTGGCTTTACTCAGCATTCTTTGGTGCTTGTGTAATTTTCTCATGTGTTAAGGTAATGCTTTCAAAGGAATGCATTTTTAGATTTTAATGCTGATTGTTGATTCTTGTACACGATATGGTTAAGATTGCTAGTTATGTTGCTGTGCTGGTTACTTAAATAAACGAAGATTAAATAAATATAAATAATAGTGTAGGAAGCCGTTTGCATACCATACCAGGCTGTTACGGTACTCTCGTTATTATCATAGCTTATGAATTATTTAATCAGGCTGTTTTATTTTTTATTAGTGCCTGCACAGTTGTGTGAATTTTTATGATTAATTATAACAATTGTTATTGTTTACAAAGTTAGCCAGGCTTATAATATTGCATGCCTGGCTTTTGATAAAATTAATAATCATAACAATATCATTTCGTAATGCATGAAACATAAAAAAATAAATTAATCACACATTAACTTATGTGCATTTTTACTGCATTAATCTAAGAGCTGCATACATTTTTCACAACACTGTTGCTTATATGCAGGAAAAGCATGTAATGCGTTAATGATTTTATAAACATATGCATATTTTTAAACATTAAATATTAATGAAATAATTATATATTAAACAGTTTTTTTCTATTGTGCTGTTCATATGTGCAACACTGTGTGTTAAGCAATTAACTGCACTGCAAAAAAAAAAAACATAAAAATTATATATCTTTTCAACGATTGAGTCGTCATTGGGCCAATTTATACCCAGTAACCAGTCGATAAGCACTGTAACATCAACAACAACAACAACAACAACAATGATTACATCACTTCTCCCACACACGGTGCCATCATTTCCAGTCATCACATCATAGCCGACATCAACCGCAGCCTTAGTGCACAAAAAACATGCTAAACGCATTACAACAAATACATATCAGTGGCAGCATTCATGCAACATTAATGTGTGCACATTTGCACATTTGCACATATTTGCAATTTTCCATCAAAAGCATTGAAGGAAGTAAACAGGCAAGCTTCTTTCCCTCTGGTACATTCAACTGCCTTGGCTCACCACAGCCACTGCTGCTACGCTGCTTGTTTTCATCGCTCTTGCATGTTACATTCATGCTTAAGTTTTTCATTTTCACAAAAACTAGCGCCAACATCAGAATCACCAGAAGAAACAACAAGAAGCAGGAATATGTAATCAAGTGTGCAACATTGTCGTGTTTCTTTTTTAGTGCAAATGCAATGCAACACTGCAGGTTCTGCCGCTACTGCAGCATGTTGCCACTATTTGCGCCATTTAATGCGCACCTAGGTGGGAAAAATTCACAAACAATGTTGTCTAGGTTATCTGCTGCGTTTTATTGTCTGCAATGTTTGAGTTCTATTATTTTCAGTTTTTTTTTCTTGCACTTTTTATACAAAATAACATGCATAAACTTTTAATTTTGTATCTTTTGTGAGTGTTTTGGGTATGCTACGGAAGCTATTTTCTACACGGTTCAGAATATTGTAAAATTTTACAAAATGCTGTTTCTGATTGTACGCGCGGAGATAAAACATGTAGCTTGTGCAACAAAATTCAAATATCGTTACTTAGGTTTATAAATAGTTAAGTATAAGTACTAGGATAAGTTCTAAATTCAAAGCCAAAATCAAAATCGAAACAAAAGCAAAAGCAAAAACAAAAGTACAAGTCCAAGTCCAAGTCCAAGTCCAAGTCCAAGTCCAAGTCCAAGTCCAAGTCCAAGTCCAAGTCCAAGTCCAAGTCCAAGTCCAAGTCCAAGTCCAAGTCCAAGTCCAAGTCCAAGTCCAAGTCCAAGTCCAAGTCCAAGTCCAAGTCCAAGTCCAAGTCCAAGTCCAAGTCCAAGTCCAAGTCCAAGTCCAAGTCCAAGTCCGAGTCCAAGTCCAAGTCCAAGTCCAAGTCCAAGTCCAAGTCCAAGTCCAAGTCCAAGTCCAAGTCCGAGTCCAAGTCCAAGTCCAAGTCCAAGTCCAAGTCCAAGTCCAAGTCCAAGTCCAAGTCCAAGTCCAAGTCCAAGTCCAAGTCCAAGTCCAAGTCCAAGTCCAAGTCCAAGTCCAAGTCCAAGTCCAAGTCCAAGTCCAAGTCCAAGTCCAAGTCCAAGTCCAAGTCCAAGTCCAAGTCCAAGTCCAAGTCCAAGTCCAAGTCCAAGTCCAAGTCCAAGTCCAAGTCCAAGTCCAAGTCCAAGTCCAAGTCCAAGTCCAAGTCCAAGTTCAAGTCCAAGTCCAAGTCCAAGTCCAAGTCCAAGTCCAAGTCCAAGTCCAAGTCCAAGTCCAAGTCCAAGTCCAAGTCCAAGTCCAAGTCCAAGTCCAAGTCCAAGTCCAAGTCCAAGTCCAAGTCCAAGTCCAAGTCCAAGTCCAAGTCCAAGTCCAAGTCCAAGTCCAAGTCCAAGTCCAAGTCCAAGTCCAAGTCCAAGTCCAAGTCCAAGTCCAAGTCCAAGTCCAAGTCCAAGTCCAAGTCCAAGTCCAAGTCCAAGTCCAAGTCCAAGTCCAAGTCCAAGTCCAAGTCCAAGTCCAAGTCCAAGTCCAAGTCCAAGTCCAAGTCCAAGTCCAAGTCCAAGTCCAAGTCCAAGTCCAAGTCCAAGTCCAAGTCCAAGTACAAGTACAAGTCCAAGTCCAAGTCCAAGTCCAAGTCCAAGTCCAAGTCCAAGTCCAAGTCCAAGTCCAAGTCCAAGTCCAAGTCCAAGTCCAAGTCCAAGTCCAAGTCCAAGTCCAAGTCCAAGTCCAAGTCCAAGTCCAAGTCCAAGTCCAAGTCCAAGTCCAAGTCCAAGTCCAAGTCCAAGTCCAAGTCCAAGTCCAAGTCCAAGTCCAAGTCCAAGTCCAAGTCCAAGTCCAAGTCCAAGTCCAAGTCCAAGTCCAAGTCCAAGTCCAAGTCCAAGTCCAAGTCCAAGTCCAAGTCCAAGTCCAAGTCCAAGTCCAAGTCCAAGTCCAAGTCCAAGTCCAAGTCCAAGTCCAAGTCCAAGTCCAAGTCCAAGTCCAAGTCCAAGTCCAAGTCCAAGTCCAAGTCCAAGTCCAAGTCCAAGTCCAAGTCCAAGTCCAAGTCCAAGTCCAAGTCCAAGTCCAAGTCCAAGTCCAAGTCCAAGTCCAAGTCCAAGTCCAAGTCCAAGTCCAAGTCCAAGTCCAAGTCCAAGTCCAAGTCCAAGTCCAAGTCCAAGTCCAAGTCCAAGTCCAAGTCCAAGTCCAAGTCCAAGTCCAAGTCCAAGTCCAAGTCCAAGTCCAAGTCCAAGTCCAAGTCCAAGTCCAAGTCCAAGTCCAAGTCCAAGTCCAAGTCCAAGTCCAAGTCCAAGTCCAAGTCCAAGTCCAAGTCCAAGTCCAAGTCCAAGTCCAAGTCCAAGTCCAAGTCCAAGTCCAAGTCCAAGTCCAAGTCCAAGTCCAAGTCCAAGTCCAAGTCCAAGTCCAAGTCCAAGTCCAAGTCCAAGTCCAAGTCCAAGTCCAAGTCCAAGTCCAAGTCCAAGTCCAAGTCCAAGTCCAAGTCCAAGTCCAAGTCCAAGTCCAAGTCCAAGTCCAAGTCCAAGTCCAAGTCCAAGTCCAAGTCCAAGTCCAAGTCCAAGTCCAAGTCCAAGTCCAAGTCCAAGTCCAAGTCCAAGTCCAAGTCCAAGTCCAAGTCCAAGTCCAAGTCCAAGTCCAAGTCCAAGTCCAAGTCCAAGTCCGAGTCCAAGTCCAAGTCCAAGTCCAAGTCCAAGTCCAAGTCCAAGTCCAAGTCCAAGTCCAAGTCCAAGTCCGAGTCCAAGTCCAAGTCCAAGTCCAAGTCCAAGTCCAAGTCCAAGTCCAAGTCCAAGTCCAAGTCCAAGTCCAAGTCCAAGTCCAAGTCCAAGTCCAAGTCCAAGTCCAAGTCCAAGTCCAAGTCCAAGTCCAAGTCCAAGTCCAAGTCCAAGTCCAAGTCCAAGTACAAGTACAAGTCCAAGTCCAAGTCCAAGTCCAAGTCCAAGTCCAAGTCCAAGTCCAAGTCCAAGTCCAAGTCCAAGTCCAAGTCCAAGTCCAAGTCCAAGTCCAAGTCCAAGTCCAAGTCCAAGTCCAAGTCCAAGTCCAAGTCCAAGTCCAAGTCCAAGTCCAAGTCCAAGTCCATCAAAATCAAAATCAAAATCAAAAGTAAAAAGTAAAAAGTAAAAAGTAAAAAGTAAAAAGTAAAAAGTAAAAAGTAAAAAGTAAAAAGTAAAAAGTAAAAAGTAAAAAGTAAAAAGTAAAAAGTAAAAAGTAAAAAGTAAAAAGTAAAAAGTAAAAAGTAAAAATTAAAAAGTAAAAAGTAAAAAGTAAAAAGTAAAAAGTAAAAAGTAAAAAGTAAAAAGTAAAAAGTAAAAAGTAAAAAGTAAAAAGTAAAAAGTAAAAAGTAAAAAGTAAAAAGTAAAAAGTAAAAAGTAAAAAGTAAAAAGTAAAAAGTAAAAAGTAAAAAGTAAAAAGTAAAAAGTAAAAAGTAAAAAGTAAAAAGTAAAAAGTAAAAAGTAAAAAGTAAAAAGTAAAAAGTAAAAAGTAAAAAGTAAAAAGTAAAAAGTAAAAAGTAAAAAGTAAAAAGTAAAAAGTAAAAAGTAAAAAGTAAAAAGTAAAAAGTAAAAAGTAAAAAGTAAAAAGTAAAAAGTAAAAAGTAAAAAGTAAAAAGTAAAAAGTAAAAAGTAAAAAGTAAAAAGTAAAAAGTAAAAAGTAAAAAGTAAAAAGTAAAAAGTAAAAAGTAAAAAGTAAAAAGTTAAAAGTAAAAAGTAAAAAGTAAAAAGTAAAAAGTAAAAATTAAAAAGTAAAAAGTAAAAAAAAAAACAAAATCAGGTAAAACTAAAAGAATAACTAGCACAGATATGAACAAGGATTTGGACAAGGAATAGAACAAGGATTTAAACAAAAACCTGGAAAATGATTAAGACAATATTTATAGAAGGAGTTCCACCGGCATTCGTACATTTCTAAGTTAGATAAGAACGAGATATAGACAAGAATTATGACAAGGATTGGAACAAAAATTAAGGAAAAAATTATTTTGCACTTAAACAAGTCATTAAATAATTTTTTTTTTTTCTTCTATCATAACACAGTAGAAATATAATTTTGGATTTTATCAAATTCAAAAAATATTTGCCTTTTTTTCTTTGACTTCATTTAAAATTCAATATTTGTCCATAAAAGCTGCAGCTAAATAATTTATGGCAAACTATAGCCAACGTTTACACTAACATAGCCTTGTTTATGAAATATTTTCAAAATTTAAGCTAAACTGTCAATCATCGTGTTTTTATAACACAGCCTGCCCACCTGCCTTGAATAGTTGGTTTTGGAAAATAAACAAAAATAACTAAATTTTGAAAACTTCAAGCAAAAGCTAAATTTAGAGCGGAAATATATGGTATGTGAAAATCAAAGCAATTTAGAGCTTATTTAAACAATATTAAAAAATTCCTTGAAAATATTAAACCGAAATTTTATTACCTAATTTAAATAATTAAAAGAATATTTAAATAAAATTCAATACCAAGAAAAATTAAAGCATTACGAGAGATTTGTTTTAAAATTTTTAGAAGAAATTCTGCTACAACATCAATAATCATTCCACAGTAACTGCGTCATAACAAAAGAAATTCCACAGAAAAAGCAAATAAGCTAAATACCAAAACAAAAAAAAAAACAACAAAAAACAAAGAACAAAACAAGAACTTTGTTTGTTTGAGCAATAAGAGTTTTATACTCTAGCAAGCAACTCGTTCTTGTCGCTTATAAGAAGTGAACATGTGTACATGTAGACAGTGGTGAAACTAGCGGGGAGGGATAAAGGAGGTAAGCTACCCTCCTAACTTTTTTAGAGTCGGCCAAATTGTTATTTTTTTCTGAAATTTGTTTCAAATGTTGATTTTTATTTACTATAACTATGAACGGATCGAAATCAGTTGTACCATTTGTTTCCATGTTCGCCATCAGGAAACCAAAAACCAACTTTAGGCTGCTATTTCATTTCAAGACATATCTAGAACAATCTTCAGTCAACCAATTCACTTTCAGTCGTAGCTAAAATTAACTTCAGTCGGCCAAATTTGCATTTAGCCGCGAGCAAAACCAACTGCATTTAATCCCAAACCCCAATTGTTAAAAAACTATCTTTTCTTCTTCAGTCGAAAAATTCTCTAAGAGCAATTCAGTCGGCCAAATCTTTTTTAACGGCTTTTAGTCGTTCCTTGATTTCAACTTACTTGACCCAAAAGTGAATTCTAGAATCAATAAAATTGCAATTAAAAAATTGTTTAGTGGACTAACTTCAATTGAAAGCGGATTTAGAAGTATTCTATCATCTCCATCATTCGAAGGCGTAGAATCTCTGACGGGTGCAGCTAATGTTTCAGAAAGCAATAAAAAAATTCCTTAATCCCTCGAAAGATACAGTTGCAGGAAATGAGAAATTTGCATTATTAATAATTTTAATATTTAAGAAAAAAAGAGTTACAGAATTAGTAAAGATCTTTGTATTTTTCTTACAAATGCAGAATTAGTGCGATAGTAAAAATAAGTTCGTGGCTATAACTATTAGTTGATATGAGATATAAAGTTATTTCCTTCAAATAAATTATTTTAGAATTGAAGGGCTTATTGTAAAAACATGATATGCCACATAAAAAATATTTCGAAATAATCAACCTTAAAGTTTTTAAAAAATTTATATTTGTATGAAATGCTTAAAAGAATAATTACATATGGGGCCATTATTGATCTTGTAATGGCTGCAATATTTTCAGTGGATATTGATAATATATCAAGAAACGTAGTGAACATAAAATATGAACTTTTAAAGCAGTATGGCTTATCATGTTTTTGCAATATGCCCTTCAATTATATTAATTTGGAAAAAACAAGAACATATCATTTAAAAAAAAAAATAATTTCCTCAAAAAAATCATGCCTTATATTTTGAGAAAACATTAAGTTTTGTGGTCTCTTTCTAAAAAGTATAATTTAAATATTAATTACATTTATTTATTTATTTATTAAATTAATACTCTATGCAATAATATTACTTACAGACTAAAGGATATAAAAAACCTATGTTAAAACATACAATTTAACATAGATCTCATTTGATTTTTTGTGACAGAAAAATCTAAATCATGTTAAGAGTTTACAGAGTTAAACAATACTAAAGCACGATTGATTGGTGCAATAGCTGCACAATTTGAACGATGCATTTCCAAGTGAAAAGGATCAACATTTCTTTATATTCTAGAAGACACATTAAAATCAATCTTTTCCAATAGTGCTGGGCAATCCACCAAACCATTGATAATATCGATGACAAAAAGCAAGGACAAAACCCTTCTTCTGCTCTTCAAAGTTTTAAATCCTATTATAAGACATCGGGTATTATATGAGGGAGGTAAGTCAGAGGTATAAAAAGAGCACAAGGCAAACCTCGCGAACGATTTCTGAATTCGTTCGAGCTGAATTTTGTGTGGCTCATAAAATGGATTCCAAATAATCGCTGCATATTCTTATCTAGATCCCACAATTGAATTGAACAGAGCTTTCAAAGTATACGGATCTGAAAAGCAAGCACTATTTCTTCGGATGAAAGCTAGCATGGCATATGCTGTGGGTATAATATAGCCAATTTAAGAAATAAAATTAAATTTACGATCGAAAACTACCCCAAATTCTTGATTTGATCAACGGCCGCCAATGGGTAGTGAGCAATATGATAGATATGAAATATAAACAAAAAAGGAACGGTAAAACTTTTATATATAAAGTAAACTGATCAGCCTTAAATACAAAAAAAAAAATAAATAAAATCTATTCAAAGATGGCAGAGATATTTACTTCTCAATTTAGAACATTCAATTTGAGAGAGTTTTTTTATCTTTCTTAGTATTTGTTTGAAATACACTCTAAATAACTTACGACAATATTAAGAAAATTTGATTAAAAATACTCTTGGTTAGAGCTTCACAGCGATTTTTATCACATTTGAAGGAAAATTTAACAAACTTTTAGAAATAATTAGAAAAATTGGAAAATCGTTAAAATTCGACCAAGATATATTGACATGGAGAGTAGAATTTTTACAAATTTGACAATTGATAAATGCATATAAATAAATTTTTTTAAGAAAATTTTTACTATTGAATAAAACTCAAATTCAACCAACTTAAAAGCTCTGTCCAAGCCCATTTCCATTTTGATCAAAGAGTGAGTCTTTTCTTAAAAAGTTAATTTCACTCATAGAAGGTTGGGAGAAAGAGATTGAGTTCTTATTAATACTAAAAAATCGCACGACAAAGTACAATGTTCACATATTCTTCTACATAAAATTAGAAGAATATGTGAACATTGTACTTTGGGCTAATTTAGGCTAATTTATCTATGTTGTATTAAAAAAGTCGGGACTTTAGAGTATTCAGTTGGCCAAAATACCATAATACATCCCCCCAACCAACATGGTCTCGGTACGCCCCTGGCTGTAGAAGTAACAAACAACCAACAAAACCATAGCTTAAAAAACTTGCAGCTTTAAAGCGCAACATAAACTTGACATCAAAAACTGGTTTGCTACAAAAACTGCTGCTGTTGTTGCCAACATTTTACTGCTTGTTAATTTTTTTATGCTTTGAAGTTGTTATATTTTTTTCTTTTTTTTTTTGTTCGTTTCTTTTCTTTAATCAATGTTAGCTTGCCAGAAGTTTCAGCTTTAACAAAGAGCTCTAGATATGTATGCAGGAAACAGGGTATCAAACTCTGGACCACATAGCTTAGCTGATGTACTAAATGCACTAATCCGAGCCAGCGTACAAGACATGCAGCTGTATGTTCGTATATAAGAGGCAGCAGAACATGGCTAAAACAAACATGCAAATAAGTCTTGGATCAGATTAACTTCAGAGTTGTATTTGAATTTTCTGTTTTTATTTTACAACACAGTGCAACGGCCATGGCAACGGTTTGACTGAAATGGCCAACATAGGGGCCAATGCCACATAGGGGGCAAACTTCACAAATAAAACAAAAAAGGAAATTCTTCAGACAAGAAGAATGCTTGGTAAATGTTAATGAACTGCTTGAATTGGAGATTTATTCGGGGAAAAAAAATTCGCAGAAAAGCAGATAAATAAAAGTAGATCAAAAGAAAATTTAATATAAAAATGTATTTATTGGCAGACTCTTTGATGATTTATGAATATGTCGGATACAGTTTCAGAAGTTTGATCAGACTTTTTCAGAACAGCCAAGGCGGTAGTTCATCGTAAGCAGAAATTGCAAAGAACATTTTTATATGCAGAAATTAAAATTTATCAATTGAACGCATGCACTGATCCAAAAAAGAAAAAAAAATAATACACAATAATTACAAATTTGTACATGAGCTTCATGAATTGCATTCTTGAATTTTGATCCAGTAACCTATTGCATGAGCCACATGAACTATTCATAATGCCAAAAAAACAAAATACACAAAATAAAAACGTGAGAACATGAGTATTTCATAAGCCTAGTGCTGTAAGTTCATAAATAGTGTGTACAAGATGATGCACATGAACTATTCAGAATATAAATGTACAAAATACACAAAATTAAAAACTTCAAACAACAAAAACAAACAAATCGGCCATTTCAGCCCTTGAAAGGACTTTGACCGAGCTTCTTATGATCAATTGTGTTGTGTGTGTTATTAAATGTTTGCACACAATTGACCGAGAACTGGACCTACATGTTGTATGCTGACTCCGAACGGCTAAAGTTCATGTTCTCAACAAGCTTTACATGGTATTATTTATTCTCTGAGGTTTGCCATTGTCTGCTGAGAGGTGGTGACCGATCAGAAAAATTTTTTATTGAAAAAAATTTTTCGCCGCGGCTGAGGATCGAACCCGGGCTCCGAACATGCTAAGCCACATACTTAACCAGCATGCCACGGTCACCACATTAAACAATTAAAAACTTCACGAATATGAATATTTCATAAGCCTAGTGTTTAAAGTTCACAAAGTGTGTGTGTACAAAATACATGAACCCTTAACCAATTACATGAGTCACAGGAACTATTCATGGTATCAATGCACAAAAAAAAACGAGAGAATATCAAAATTTCATAAGCTTAGTGTTTAAAGTTCATAAAGTGTGATTACAAGATACATGAACCGATAAAAAATTTCGTAATTGTCATGAAAAAATACAGGAGAAACTTGAATCATTCATATTTTTTGTGAATAAAATTCACACAATGCACGTAAAACTGCGTGGAAGACAAGAACAGTTCATGAGTTCATGAGCATATACAAGTGAAACGTGAACAACTGGATAAGTTTAGTGACGAAATTCATAACATCCATGTAAAAATACAAGGGAAGCCAGAAAAGTTCATAAGATAAGAGTAAAAAACATGAAACTCATGTACTTTGCCAATGGAAGCGTGAATTGCTTAATGTATTAAGGCAGAATTCTAGTCGAAGGGTAAAAATTTTGTGAGTTTTTTAAATTCGATGAAAGAACAAACTAAAAATATCTCTAATACACAAAAATCTCGTGTCACGGTGTTAGTGGTTGAACTCGTCCGAAACGGCTGAACCGATTTCAATTAAATTTTGTTTTTAATTTGGTAAGTATGCGAATAGGTCTTAAAGTATTTTTCATCCTCTAACCCGTGAGGGACGTGGAACTTTTTCAAGAATACAAATTTTCTGTTTTACTTTCGTCTATAAATCACACATCAATGAAATTTGGTACACAGTTACTATTCAGCCGTGCCTTTCTACTGGAAAATTTAATAAACTTCTGTAAAAGGGGAGTGGCACCACACATACAATTAAAAGTCTTAATCGAATAGACATTTTTACGAACGAAATGTAGTAAAACAATGACTCAGTGAATGAACTCAGTTTGAAGTAAATTATTGGCCAGGTCTTTCATTTATAAAATTTACACGGGTATTAGAAAACGGGGCGTTGATACGCCCAAACAATTCCAATTTTCGATACAGAATAAAGGAAAGGAAAGTTTTGGAAGGAAAAGTTACAGAACATTTTAACTCTGAATAGAGTTACTATAGAAAGCTAGAACGGGCAATGTACAAGGGGTGTAGCTCCGCCCATATAAAGCACATTTTTAAATTGAATCGCTGTAGAAATATTACTCACAGAAGGACAAGACACAGAAAAAAGAAACTCGGCTTGGAGTTAGTATTTGTTGATATCCTACTACTGAAAAATACTCGATAACTAGAACGAATATTAAAAAAGGAGTGTGGCTTCACCCATAAAAGATTAATATTTTTATATTTAAAAGGTTTGAAAATAATGGTCACAGAATATTGAAACTCAGAGTGCAGTTACTATTTGTTGATGGCCTTCTATTTTCAAATTGGAACAGACATTGTACAAAGACTACAGCAACGCGCCGGGTACAAGCTAGTTTCATTTATGAAATAAATATTACTATTTTAGCAATACATAAAAATATTTAAAAAAAATGTTTGAAAAAAAAATTGAAAAAATTACAGGCTGGTAAGGCGAGGGCTGAAAAATAAGGGTGCGTCCTTCTTAAAATGTTTCCTATCTTTCTGGTGATCTGAAAAAGAAACGAAAAAAGAAACTTCTTAATTCAAAAAAGTTTTTACAAAATGGCGGCAGTTTGAACACAAATATGATTTCGTGCCCTTCTTTCAAAATTTTTAAAATTAGTAAAAAATAAAATTACTATAACATAATTCCGTAAAATGTGAGTGCCGAACGCTTTATTTTTTTTTTGAAAAATTTCAGAGCATATTTTTAGGCATTTTCTGTTTTGTGATTTACTGAAAAACTTGATATTTTTTTTCATTTTGAAAGTTTCAGTTTTACAAAAAAATTTTTAAAAATATTTCGTCGTACCTACTATGGTTTCCGATTTTACTTTGAGGCAATTTATAAAGCATTTGGAACTAAAAATTATTATTTAAATAATTTAAAATCGAATTAGTGGAAACGGACCCGTCATTTTTGACGGGAAAGAACTAGTATTTACATAATTAAAGAGGGATATATAAAGAAGTTCCACACCAAATTTCATGTAGATCGGTTCATTGGAACTTGAGAAATCTCGTCAGACGTATTAGAAAAACTAGTTTTTCTCTAAACTTTAAACGGGTTTAAAGATTTTAAAAAAATTTTCTCAATTTTTTTTTTTAATTGTTAAAATATCAATAAATATCTTGATTTTATAAAACCACAAAAAAAAATTTTTTTCGCAAAAACCACCAACTACAACTTCCAAAATCGTATATATAGATGCATTTTTAATTCAGTTGATAAGAAATGAGGAAAGAATTTAAGGAAGATAAAAGAGTAGGAGCATGGCTCGACCGGGATTCGAACCCCCAAGCGCGCTGGGTTGGTAGTCAAGCACGCTTACCACTCGACTTCCAAAGCTGCCGAACACAAATCTCAGAAGGAAAAGCAAAAATAGAGGAAAGAATAGATCAATGCACTGTTTACAACGCATTATTTATCAAAAATATCGGTTTGCAATCCGCTACACTTATTTCAAATGTATGTCCATTACAATGGACAAGGTTAACGAATGGGTTAAAACGTGAACATTAAACTTTGTCGTACGTACACTTTTTTGGTATTAAATTGAAATCAAGACCAATGAAACTTATTTCATTTGAAAGGTACTGTTACACAGATGTTAAGAATGTATACATAAATGATAAATCTAATAGAGAGGGTTCCCAACATTCTAAAAGAGAAAAAGAGAAATTAAATATATGAGAAAAAACCCGACCCTTTGACAAATTTTAAATTTAGTTGGGAAAGAACTTTTAATTTGGTCGAATTTGAGTTTTCCTCAAAAATAAAAATTTCTTCAAAAATTTAAATTTATTCATTCATCAATTGTGAAATTTGTAAAAAAATGTGTTTTAAATTAAAAAGTTCAACTTTTCATGTGAATGAATAATATTTTGATCAAATTTTAACGGTTCTTCAATTTTTCTAATTATTTCTAAAAAATTTGTTGAATTTTCTTTCAAATGTGATAACAATCACTATAAAGCTCTACCAACTGAGAATTTAATGTGTATTTCAATCAAATGCCACAAAAGAGAAAACAACTGTCTTAAACCGAACGTTCTGAATCAGGAAGCCAATATCTCTGTCATCTTTGAATAGATTTAATTTATTTCTTTTTTGTATTTAAGTCCTATCAGTTAAATTAAAAACATGAATATAAATTTTACTGTTATATATAATGTACATTAAATTTTGTTTACAATTAAAATTATGTCTTTTATAAAGAAACCGCAAAAGGTTGACTTTCTCAAAAAATGTGGCATGATTTTTGTTATAACAAAATAACAAAACTTAAATTTGCATAATTTTGGGCCAAAATATTTATTTTCTTATGTCATATTTTTTTTTAAATTGAAATATTAATAAAATTTTTATTCAAAAATTATTGTTTCTCCATCATCACTGGTTGCAGATTTGTTGAATGATTTCAACTATTTAATAAGGTACATTGATTTATTAACCCACAGTTGAAAAAGTAGCCATTAAAAAAGAAACATTGATGTCGTCTTTTAAATAAATTTATTATGCAAATTTTTATTAATTATTATACGCTGAAACTGAATGAGAATTTAATTATTTGATATATTGTTATTTATTATCTCAGAAAATTGATACATTGCTTATCTGATGCCATGATTTATGATTACGTTTTTTTTAATTTACAATTTATTTTTTTGTTCTTGGTATATTAATCTTCATATGTAAATTAAACAAAGATTTGTAGTGAAATTTGATGCTTTGCTTAATTCGTTCTACCGCAAAAAAAGATTTGACTTCATATTTATTGTTTTTTTTTTTTTGTTATTGATATCATCAATTATCGCTGTATGTATGCTGAAATATTGCGTCGTGGCTTAGATGAGAATATATATTTATAAAATACTAACTAAAAATATGTAATAATAAAAAAAATAAACCAAAAATAGAAATTATCCATTTCAGCACTTGAAAGTTCCTACGATAGATCTTATTCAAAATAATTAAGTAGCAGACAATTTAACATGTTTGCATTCACCTTGAATATTATTATGTTGCAGTTGTCGTCAATTTTTCGTTAAAATCAAATTGATGTAATATGCATACTTTCAGGCTGAACCTGTTTTCTTAAAATAAAAGCACTGTAATAGCAAGAATGAATAGTTTGAGCGATATAAGATGCGGAACGTGACACTTAAGTTTTATAAATTAGAAGCAAATTAAAGGTATGACTTTTTTTCTTGTTCGCTTAAAGTAAAATGTTCCAAAGATAGTATTCTTTAAATTTCATTCAACTAACACGTCTACCTCCCATTCAAGGCCAAAATTTAAATACTCTATAACAAGGCTTATGTATAAGCTACAGAAATAAAACAAAATATTAAAAAAACGTGTCATCCAACCATCGCATTTGAGTCACGAGTTTTAACCTCGAACTAAACAAGTGTACACAAACTACAAAATATAGCTTTTAGTAATTTTGTATTAAATTTTAAACCTTTGGTACTAAAATTAAAATTTATTTCCAAAAATTTAATATAAAATTTAAGTACAGCTTTGCCTGAAAATTTTAGTATTTAAAAAGTATCAATTCAAATGAAAAATGTATAAACATCTTAAGAAATATATAAAGACCTGTCCACCCAAAATCTGTAAATACAAATCGTGATAAATCTCTTAAGCAAAATATTGGCACAAAAATGTTTCAACTATTTTCAGATAGAGTATTTATTAAGCTTTCAAAAAAGGAACACAAAATTTTAAATTTCATTACTATGTATAAAATTTCGAGCGTGTCTCGTAATCGGCAACATCAATCGTTGAACATCTGCACTGGTGACCTGGGCAGCAAATTTGTTCCACTTGAGTTGCATCGATTCCGGATTTTTTACCACTCCTCCATATTTTCTTTCTTTCCCACATGGCCAAAATTTTACAGCAGATCGATGGTGACGTAAAAACGGCAATAAACGCTTTTCTAGACACTCCTTTCTGTATATCTCAGAGTTCATTGTTGCGGATGTTACATACGCCCAACTCTTCAAACCACAACTGCATATAGCTTGCCAGATCATTACCTTCTTTCCGAATTTATCAACCTATTTATATTTAAATTTAGAGGAGACACAAAAACGCTTCTTTGCAGCATAAAACTTTTGTCCTGGAAGCTGTTTCAGATCAAGTTTGACGTATGTGTCATGGTTCATAATTAAACAACCTTTAAATTTCGTCATGACTTTATCGTGGAGTAATCGAGTGCGCTTTTTGGTTGACAAATTTTGTTTATCGGACCGGTTCGGGTATTTAATAGCTCGATACGACTGATAGCCTGCTCCCACTCGTATTCGCCGAACTATGCTCCTGCTGGTTTTGAATGTTTTTGCGCGATCATTGTCGGAGAGACCTGGGTTATTTTTAATTGAGGCAAGGATGCTTGCCTTTTATTTATTGTCAGATGTTGGTTTTTTTTCCACTCGTTTCTTGCTTTCTTTCGATGCTCAAAGTTTCTTTATACCATTTTAAGACACTACAAACTGTTGTCTTTGGAATTCTTAATACTTTCGCTATCTTATTTCCGGACCAAGTTGGATTTCAACGAATTTGTTCACAATCAATTTTCGAGCGGCTAACTCCATCGTTAAATAAAAATGAGTAACTAGCATTCAAATCATGGCAAACTAAAAACATATAACGGGAATATTATTTTTAACAAAAGGGTACCAATTTTTTTTAGAACAACTTCGAAATGAGCCTGTAGGAATCACTAGAGTATGTACCGATTTTGCATGGACATGTCTTTAGGTTCTGAACAAAAATATGTGGTTATTTCTACTGTTTTACTATTTAAATATATATTTAAATACTATAAGAGGTTAAGGTTATGCCATAATCAGGCTTGGTCGATTTTAGAGTTTTCTTAAATATTTTTAATTATTTGCTTGAGGGAAATAATGACAAGAGACAAAAGAAAGCATAAGAAATTAATGACAAGAATTAACTTTGACAATAATTTCTTAGTTATCAATTTTAATTGGTTGCAGATATCAGAATATTTTCTTAAAATATATAATTTTTGAAGCTTGTTAATTCGTTCACATTAAATTCGCCGTAGTGGGCGTGGGAGTGTATGCTAAGTGTGTGGCGTGCGTGCCAAAGAATCTGAACAGACCCGGGTTTAAATCACAACGAAAACCGAACAACAACAACAATACCAAACAGCTCGGTTTAAGTGTCTAAATCACTCTCGGATTCTACTCATGAGTGTATTTTATAGCAACGATGTTCAACAGAGCTGTACACTCAGAAAAATATCAACTATTGTATTAACAGTCGGCCACTGTTATTTCAAAACACTGTTCGATTGAATGATTTGCCTTAAAGTAAACAATTTTCTTTGTTGAATGAACGTTTCAAAGTATTTTTGTGCTGTTAAAATCATCTGTTGAAATATTTTTGTGCTTTTGTTGAATTATCTATTTTTTCTAAGCAATAGCTTTTAAATGTGTTTTGTTATATAAATATTATCGTTGCCAATAGCTCAGTGGAAGTGCACTAGACTGTCATGCGGGGGACGTGGGTTCGAACCCTAGCTGTGTAAGTAACAAAAATTGTAATTTAAAAATTGAAATAATAATAATTCTGTTTCATTAATAATTTGGTAAAAAATAACCTTCAAAATAAGTAAGTAACAAAAATTGTAATTTATAAATTGAAATAATAATAATTCTGTTTCATTAATAATTTGGTAAAAAATAACCTTCAAAATAAGTTGCTTACTACAACCTTGCAAAAAAAAAAAAATTACAAATTTTATTTTTTATTTAAAAAAAAAATATTTTAAGCAAAAAAAAATTTTCGTTGGCCTTGCCGGTATTTGAACCGTGGACACTCGAGTACTAAAGGCACATGTTAGCACACTCGGCCATACATGAACTTTTAAAACAGTGATCAAATTTCAATAAATAAGTTTTTATACGGGTTTCGTGTTCTATAGACCAACAGTCAACCGACTGTTGATATGAAAGTTTCATTTGTTGGATGGTATTTAACAGTGAAATCTATTATTTCAACCCATGATTTGTTTGATACAACAGCATTTTTTCCCTCAGTGTACCTCCATGCATTTTGTTATAACTTCTCATTGTCCCATTGGGAAAAAACCTTTTTTAATTCTCGTAATTTTACCTAACTTAAGGGTTGCCCTTACATTAAAATAAAGCTTTTGTTCTGCAAAGCCATTCGAAAATACCTTTTCATCGAAGATTTATGCGAATATGTTGACGTCAAAACAGCCCAGAAAATTTTTCGTGAGGCCTTATTTCTTATTGGATTCTAAAATGCATTACATATATCGACCCATAACCGCAAAAAAGGTGTAACCATCAAAACTAAAATTTTAAAGTAGAAGATTTCTTTTAATTATTTTCGACTTAAGATTTTGAGTTATGAAAATATTTTTACAGAATCCCAATATATAAATAATTATATGAATATAATAACAATTATTTCATTATTTTTTATATAAATTATTGATAATGAAATAAATTGTACGTTTCGATAAGAAAACAAATTTTTGTAAATTGCTGGTTACATCTTTTTCGCGTCAATGGCTCGATATGCTAATGCCAGAATTTTAATTTAATTTTTAATAAATTCACGGCAATGCCTTCATCATCAAATTGAACGTTATTATTCAAGTATTAGTATCATGAAATTAGTTGTTAACCAAACGTTAGCAGCGCTTGATCGTTTCAAGTGACAGCGCTTTCGATTAACTCAAATGACATGCCTGTATAAAAATAATGGTTTCCGTACACTCAGGGAAAAAATGCTGTTATATCAAAAAAATCATGGGTTGAAATAACAGATTTCACTGTTAAATACCATCCAACAAATGAAACTTTCAAATCAACAGCCGGTTGACTGTTGGTCTATAGAACACGAAACCCGTATAAAAACTTATTTATTGAAATTTTATCACGGTTTTAAAAGTTCATGTATGGCCGAGTGTGCTGACGTGTGCGTCCAGCACTCGAGTGTCCACGGTTCCAATCCGGCAAGGCCAACAAAAATTTTTTTTTGTTTAAAATATTTTTTTTTTAAATAAAAAATTAAATTTGCAATTTTTTTTTTGCAAGATTGTAAGCAACTTATTTTGAAGGTTATTTTTGATCAAACTATTAATGAAACAGAATTATTATTACTTCAATTATTATATTAAATTACAATTTTTGATACTTACACAGCTAAGGTTCGAACCAACGTCCCCCGCATGACAGTCTAGTGCACTTCCACTGAGCTATAGACAACGATAATATAAACGAACCAAAACACATTTAAAAACTATTCCTTAGAAAAAAAAGACAATTCAACAAGAGCACAAAAATATTTCAACAGATGATTTTAACAGCACAAAAATACTTTGAAACGTTCATTCAACAAAGAAAATTGTTTACTTGAGCGCAAATCATTTGATCGAACAGTGTTTTGAAATAACAGTGGTATTTCAAACTGGATATTACAGTTGGTATTTTTCTGAGTGTAGGCGAGAGGGTAAGCGATGAACGAAATTTTCTGGATTACTTTTTCGATTACATGTAAGCGAAGATTTTGCTGGGAGGTGTGTCAAAAAATTGTTCTCCGATCTAAGCAATGATTTTAAGTTTTTTTTTTCTGAAATTTGCTTAATGATTTATCGTAGAAATTTTAAAATTAAACCTATTTATAAGGTGGGAGAATTAGAAAGAAGAATTTAAAATTCATTAAATTTTGTCAATCTTAAGCTATGGTGTAATAAACACCACATGCTTGCCACAAGATATGAAAAGGTATTGCCTTGAAACAAAAACTTAAATCTTATCTTTTATACTTAACTCGTCTGATTGCTGGTTGTTACAAAAATATTGAAAACAATTTTAATATTATTATAATATTCTTTGTTCAACGTATGAATGATTAAAATAAATTAATTTTTTTAATAATTAAAGATCCGGTTTACCAAGAAACTAATTCTACTATTATACTTTCAGATATCATAACAATTAACTTAACTGAACTCTCCAAAACGGCTCAGCTTCTACCGAGATTTGGAAAAATTAAACGACCCGTGAGTATCATTTTTTATAAAAATAGTACAGTTCTTGATATGGTTACTATTTTAAGCAATTGATTTTTTTTTTGTTTTTTATAAATAAAACAACAAATTTTTAATTTTTAAAGAAGACTTAACATTGAATTATAATTATATTGATAAATGATACTTCTAGTAGATAAGAAATTTAAAGGCAGACAAGGTATACAAATTTAAAATCAGTGCTAAGCTTCATTTATTTTATAATAAGCTAAAAATTCTGTAAGTCTGACTTTCAACTCACTCCCAGAAAATACTGAAAAATTTTAATACAATTTCAACAGAAAAAATTATGAATATCATAAAATCTCCTCTAAGTATGCCAAAAATCAAAATTTCCTTCAAAACTGCTTGTTTATAAATTAATAAAAGTACACAAAAAAAAAAAACAAAGGAAGTCATAACAATTATATTTTATTAGAATTGTTGTAAGAAACAAAATTAGTATTGAAGCTCTAAGCAGTTGGGAAGCTATTAAATGGCTATTCACTGTAGGTGGCAGAGTGGATGCTACGAGATCTTGGTGTGGTCCAACAAGACGGTAAAATCATTGCTCAAGCTTTGCCACCATTAGCCATTGCTTGAATACGCAAATAAACAAATAACAAAACATTTACATATTTATGCAGAAAACAAGCAAAAACATTGAAGCCATTGAAACAATGATGTTAAGACGAATACGCAATGAGTTTGTGAATAGCACAAAATAGGCCAAGGAAACACGAAAGAAAAACAAATTTTAAAATAACACAGTCAGTTAGCAGGAAGAACTATATTTATTGGAATGAGAATGAGAAGCACAAGCAAAACAGCGCAGTTTTTATGCAAAAATAGAAAAACAAAAACAAAATATTGAGATCTAAGCATGCAGCGAAATATAAAATTGAGGCAATAAAGAAATTTTGAAGGTTATTCCTTTAAAGCACAGGACAATAAATAGCAAAGTGCGCGTGTAGCGGAAATATGTTTGAGTATGGGTGGAGAAGATACAAAACAATATAAAACAGGCACGTGTAGAAATCTTTTCTTAGCCCTATTTCCGTCGTATACCTCAAGGTAATAACAACCAAATAATGTTAAAAAATTTATTATCTTTTAAAATACACAGATTTGTCGCACAGGTTTTAACAGCAAAAAAAATTCAACGAAATATTTTCAAATCATTAAAATTTATTGCATAAAAAAGGAGGTTTTAAAAGGTGAAAGGAGTTTATTACTTGTATAAAGTAATTTATCATACAGGACTTTCAAAATAATGCAAATTTTACAAAAGCCAGAGTTTTGGCCTAAAAGCAGTTGCAAATTCCACGCTCTGTCAATTTAAAAATAAATATTATTTTAACAAAAAATGGATAAAAGTGAACAAAGCAGGAATAATTTATGTTAAAAAACAGTTTTAAAATATTAAGCAGTAAGAAATAAGAAGTAAGAAGTAAGAAGTAAGAAGTAAGAAGTAAGAAGTAAGAAGTAAGAAGTAAGAAGAAAGAAGTAAGAAGAAGTAAGAAGTAAGAAGTAAGAAGTAAGAAGTAAGAAGTAAGAAGTAAGAAGTAAGAAGTAAGAAGTAAGAAGTAAGAAGTAAGAAGTAAGAAGTAAGAAGTAAGAAGTAAGAAGTAAGAAGTAAGAAGTCAGAAGTAAGAAGTAAGAAGTAAGAAGTAAGAAGTAAGAAGTAAGAAGTAAGAAGTAAGAAGTAAGAAGTAAGAAGTAAGAAGTAAGAAGTAAGAAGTAAGAAGTAAGAAGTAAGAAGTAAGTAGTAAGAAGTAAGAAGTAAGAAGTAAGAAGTAAGAAGTAAGAAGTAAGAAGTAAGAAGTAAGCAGTAAGAAGTAAGAAGTAAGAAGGAGTAAGAAGTAAGAAGTAAGAAGTAAGAAGTAAGAAGTAAGAAGTAAGAAGTAAGAAGTAAGAAGTAAGAAGTAAGAAGTAAGAAGTAAGAAGTAAGAAGTAAGAAGTAAGAAGTAAGAAGTAAGAAGTAAGAAGTAAGAAGTAAGAAGTAAGAAGTAAGAAGTAAGAAGTAAGAAGTAAGAAGTAAGAAGTAAGAAGTAAGAAGTAAGAAGTAAGAAGTAAGAAGTAAGAAGTAAGAAGTAAGAAGTAAGAAGTAAGAAGTAAGAAGTAAGAAGTAAGAAATAAGAAGTAAGAAGTAAGAAGTAAGAAGTAAGAAGTAAGAAGTAAGAAATAAGAAGTAAGAAGTAAGAAGTAAGAAGTAAGAAGTAAGAAGTAAGAAGTAAAAAGTAAGAAGTAAGAAGTAAGAAGTAAGAAGTAAGAAGTAAGAAGTAAGAAGTAAGAAGTAAGAAGTAAGAAGTAAGAAGTAAGAAGTAAAAAGTAAAAGTAAGAAGTAAGAAGTAAGAAGTAAGAAGTAAGAAGTAAGAAGTAAGAAGTAAGAAGTAAGAAGTAAGAAGTAAGAAGTAAGAAGTAAGAAGTAAGAAGTAAGAAGTAAGAAGTAAGAAGTAAGAAGTAAGAAGTAAGAAGTAAGAAGTAAGAAGTAAGAAGTAAGAAGTAAGAAGTAAGAAGTAAGAAGTAAGAAGTAAGAAGTAAGAAGTAAGAAGTAAGAAGTAAGAAGTAAGAAGTAAGAAGTAAGAAGTAAGAAGTAAGAAGTAAGAAGTAAGAAGTAAGAAGTAAGAAGTAAGAAGTAAGAAGTAAGAAGTAAGAAGTAAGAAGTAAGAAGTAAGAAGTAAGAAGTAAGAAGTAAGAATTAAGAAGTAAGAAGTAAGAAGTAAGAAGTAAGAAGTAAGAAGTAAGAAGTAAGAAGTAAGAAGTAAGAAGTAAGAAGTAAGAAGTAAGAAGTAAGAAGTAAGAATTAAGAAGTAAGAAGTAAGAAGTAAGAAGTAAGAAGTAAGAAGTAAGAAGTAAGAAGTAAGAAGTAAGAAGGAAGAAGTAAGAAGTAAGAAGTAAGAAGTAAGAAGTAAGAAGTAAAAAGTATGACTGAAGATTTTTCTGAACTACGGCCTCTCAAAATTTTTAACTAGAAAGTTAGGGTCAACTTCAAACATCATAGAAAGATATTTTCTTTCTATTTTTGTACACAGATCCAAAAAACGAATGCAATAACAAAATTGGCAATTTCAGTCCTTGAATGGACTCTTATGACTTAAAGCGAACAACCAGGAATTCTAAGGCAAGGGTTACATCTAAAATTCTCGACATAGATCACTTTTAAATAAATATTCAAAGAAGAATTCACCTCTTTTATTTGTGTCTGTGCTGCCCCATACTATGTGATGTGCATTAAAGTCATCTCCGATGGCAATGCTACGCTTTGTTTCATCTGCCAAAACGCGGCTGCTAAAGAAGATCGCGAGTTAGATTTATGGAGACAATTCAGTAACTACCCGAATCCATTTCAAGACTGACAACCACTGAATCTCGATCGATGTAACTGAATAGTAGTTTCGCTAGTATATAAGACCTTATAATACTTTTGACACATGCTATGAACAAACAAAAACCTTCCGCCTTCAAACCAAGAACCTTGACTCCATGAAACCAAGGCTTTTGAATCAGGACTATACTCGTATCTTTTTCGCCTTGACTTAGGCCTAGCATCAAATCAGCGCTAAACGCTGTCGAGTGCTGAAGGTTGACTTGAAGCAAACTTACCATTACTAGGTGCTGGGAACCTCAAACTCTACTACGGTCACCATGATCATTGTCCGAATCAGATTCAAAGAGTTGCTTCTTTGTATTCTCATCGGAGATATCAACTATACCGTAGTCAGATGACCCAACAAAAAATCGGTCAGAACCCATCATATCTACCGTCCCTTTCTTTAGAGGGTCGCTGCCTGCTTATATTTCTTGTATATTGCGGTCCCGGCCAAACCTTACCAGCCTTAACAATTGCCGCCCTATAAAAATCAACTAATCTGGCATCAGCACATTCCACCAGCCTAATCCTTCTTTGCCAACTTATCTTGGCAACAGTCAGGAGGAGGCCATGATTCTCCTTGATGAGCTGTAGGATATTGAAAACCTGCTTGGGTTCCACTTTTTTCGATTACATGGGCAAGATTCTGAATTCCTCCTCCCCCTATCCAGAAAGCTAGCACCTCAAACAACCTCAATGAAGATTCGGCTAGATAGCTCGCCATAAACTTTTGAATTCTTCAACCTTACTAAATTCTCCTCCTACGACTTCTTTCGTTTATACGACTGACCTTTAGTTGCAGTCGCTGTAAAACTAATGGCGCCTAGCATCCATTCGGGACTTTAAAGCTGCTTGTCCGTTAGCCTAGACTAAGAAGCCAGGTTCTTTTATGGCACAAGAAGTCTATCTGTTGTGCGCCTTACCTTATTGCAGATATACAAATCTGATCGGGCAGAAGAGGCCTCACCACCAGTCGTGTCATTTCCACATTACTATATTTGACATTTATTCAAACTTTTGTAACTTCCAAAATCGTTGGTCAAAAACAAATGCCTCAGACAGCTTTTATATATATCTTGAACGGATTGGGATTTTCTCAATGCTTTAATGAAAATTTTATTAAATCGGCATCAATATGGCTAAAACCGAATATTCGGTTCATTTATTTCAATCGTACACTCAGAAAAATATCAACTGTAATATTAACAGTCGGCCGCTGTTATTTCAAAACACTGTTCGATTGAATGATTTGCGTTTAAGTAAACAATTTTCTTTGTTGAATGAACGTTTCAGGGTATTTTTGTGCTGTTAAAATCATCTGTTGAAATATTTTTGTGCTTATATTGAATTGTCAATTTTTTCTAAGCAAGAGTTTTTATATGTGTTTTGCTATATTTATATTATCGTTGCCAGTAGCTCAGTGGATGTGCACCAGACTGTCATGCGGGAGACGTGGGTTCGAACCCTAGCTGTGTAAGTATCAAAAATTGTAATTTAATAATTGAAATAATAATAATTCTGTTTCATTAATAATTGTTTGGTCAAAAATAACCTTCAAAATAAAATGCTTACAATCTTGCTAAAAAAAATTGCAAATTTCATTTTTTATTAAAAAAAAAATATTTTATATAAAAAAAAAAATTTTATTGGTTTTGCCGGATTTGAACCGTGGACACTCGAGTTCTAGACGCACACATTAGCACACTCGGCCATACATGAACTTTCAAACCTGTGATCAAATTTCAATATATAAGTTTTTATACGGGTTTCGTGTTCCATAGACCAACAGTCAACCGACTGTTGATTTGAAAGTTTCATTTGTTGGATGGTATTTAACAGTGAAATCTGTTATTTCAACCCATGATTTGTTTGATAAAACAACATTTTTTCCCTGAGTGAAGATGTAAGTTCGTTTTCATCAAAATTTTTAATGGTGTCACGTAGAACAAAAACGTCAAATTAACAGTCATTTGATTGACCGTGTGAGTTGGGCCCAGCACAAAATGATAAATTTATTTTGTTTCATTTTGAAAATGCAGATAAACAACTAAAAAGTTCCTTAAAGTGGTATTAAAAATTATCTCTTTATTTATTATTTTAAAATTGAACTTTAATGTTCACCGAATAGTTATCATATATATTTTATTATAATCTGTTTGAATTGTTATGTAAGGTTTGTAAGATTTTAACAAAAAATTTAAAAAAAAATAAAAAGCTTTTTAAAAAAATTTTCATGTAGAAAAAAAAATGGCCGCATTTTGGTTTCGGTTTCGGCCAAAATTTTGGTTTCAATCGGACACTAGTCCAGAATAGTATCTGATTTGATGTTGAATAGCCGATATAAACAACAACAATAAAACTTTGTAAGGAGTTTTCTCAAAGGACTCTCGAGCCTCCGTTAAATAAAAAGACTTGTTGGTTTTTACTTTTCAAACACAATCAGTTTTTATTGAATAAAATATGTATGGTTGTTTTTAATTATATATAAATATATGTATATATATATTTTGTATAAGTCTTCTCAATAATACACAGAAACTATCATTCGTGGGTATCAATCTAGTACTTGATAATTTTCCAACAATTACCCTGTTTATCTCTGCCTCGGTAATTAATTATTTGGGTGCGGTGATACTCAGTGATTTGGTAAATATCGGTGATTTCATCCGTGGCGAGCTTATGTGATTTGGCTCAGACAGAGTACGTTGCAATTGAAAATTAAACCCTGACTGTTTAATGGTTATTAACAAAAGAACCATACATACATCTTATGTGGCATTATGTAGTACAAATTAAATTATATTTATCTTAAGTAGTTGTATGTTTGGCTTTAATTTACATTTTTTTACAACAATAAAAATTATAAATATATTTTACGTTTAATTCATATTATCTCTAATGGGTAGCTCATTAATATGCTAAATATTCGGGAGAATAGCCGACTGACTGAAGTCGTGGTGAAGTGAACACGACTTAATACAGAATCTAACTACGATGTATTGAGCAACCCGCCTCACGGTGGTTTGCTGGCAAAAAGTTGTTTACTTGTTGCCAAGTAATAGACGTACAAAACACTACGCCTGTGAGCCGTCCCCCACATGCAAAACTGAATCGTTTTAAATATTTTTTTCAGAGAACTTGTTGTGAATTATAGCGCAGAAAGATGTTTGCTACACAAATTCTGCTAGTAGCTGCAGGTGGTTGTTATGCCTTGGCTGCGTGTCTAGCTTGAAGTGATGCTGATGTTGTTGTGATGTTGTTATTGTTTTTATTGCATATTACGCTAGCTGCTTTGTCATGCGTTGGCCTGCTGGTAATGGAAAGTGTGTTGTGCTCGGTATGTATTTGTCGTGCCGTATCAACAGAACTGACAAGGTTTTTGGTATGGAAAGCTTTTTGTTGCTGTTGGTAGAGTTTGTAACACAAATCACCGTTTCAACTTTTAAAAAACAACCTAATATATTTTTTAAGTATAATCAAAATTCAAATCAAGTTTTTCTGCAATATTTTTGGGACATTTTTTTGTTCCTGTGGGATATTTTCAAGTCCAGATAAGAACGCTTATCTATCGGACAGGACTCATTGTCTCACTCTTCTCAATAAAGAACAGCGTTATTAAGGGTCCGAATAAAAATCATAAGTAGAAGTTTGCCGCGACACCAACTGAGTAAAAAAAAACTTTTGGTTTTCAGTCCCACCAAAACCACTAACAAAGAAAGTAACTTAAAAGCAAAAACACAGCCACACCAAATCAAAGAATGCCCTCAAATTGCATTGAAGTCTGTTGTAGAAACCTCAGCAAAATTGTTTTAAGTACGTTTCTAGTCCTGATTGTTGCTGGCAACATGTTGGTTGCAGAGGTGAGATGGCAAGCACAGAGCACAATTGAGTATTTAAAAAAAAAAACAATAAAATGTAGACACGTACTAAGAAAATGCAGCTGCAGCAGCAGCAGCTTTTACAAAGTTTTCAGTGCCGGCTATAAAGATTAAACAAGAGTTTGACCCAAAAAATCCACAATAAACACTTAAGAATTCTACATCTCCGCATACTCGTAAGTGTGTGTGGATGAGAAAAAGAAAACAAAGACTTTTTAAGTGCAGATCTATTGTTAAAGACTTCGATGTTTAAGGATCTGACCTACAATAATAACACCAGCAAAGACAACAGCAACAACAACAACAAGCAGCTATAAAACTATACAACAAAACTATTACATACAACACTTTCATGGTGGTGGCTCTTAACGTGGCTCTTAAATAAAAGCCATAATCATGCGGTTTACCCTATGCTCATGTTTAACACATTGAACCATATCACACACACACACACACACACACACACACACACAAACCCACTCTTACAAACAAATGCCAGCTTATGCCAAACCGAAAAAGCTTTTCCACTCGGTAAAATTTAATAAAGAACATTTTACAAAATCCTCACTTAACCTCAACACAAAGATATGTTTGTTTGTATATGTGTGTGTGTGTTTGTATATATCAGTCAGTTTATTTAAGTAAATAAAGCAAAACGCCACTCAACCGAGAAATCCATTCAAAACGTCCTGCAGAATCTCCATCACAAGAACAAAAGCAAAACCATCAAAATAGTGGGGAGAAGCGAAAAAAACAACACCAAGCTAATTTCATGGGAAAAATCAAAATCCTCACAAAACAACAGCGGCTGTTATACTTCAGCTGATTCTACTCATGCTGCAGCTTCTTCACTTTTTTTATGGCTGGTTCAGCTCAGGATATGTTGAAATAATTGATTTCCGTGGCACTGTTTTTTGGTTGGTTTTACAAACGAGTTGCTGCTGTCAGGTTTTACCGGGTTCGGCGTAGCTTGTCAAGTAAGCATTATACTGCAAGTAAGTAAGCTGTGTGTGAATGTGTCTATTGATGTGTGTGTGTGTGAATGCAAATTATTCTCTCGTATCTGTCTGGGTTTGTTAAAAAAGCTTGTTGAAAGCTTTTAAAATTAATGAAAGTTGTGGGCAATGCCACATAATGCAATTTTCACGAACATACATATTTATGGAAAGTTAATTAAAAGCTACATGCGTGAATAACAAATTTGGAAGAGAGTTTGATAAAAAATATGTCATAACCTAACTGCCTACTGCGCAGAAATGGACCTTTACTTTTAGGTTAAGGTAGTCTCCGCAAGGAGTTGTTCTAGTGAAGTTGGTCTTATACAGGTTTCTCTGTAAAAAGTTTTCCCAAAAAGACAATTCTTGTGTCTTTTACAAAATGGTGTCAGATTAAACTGACTTGCCCTAAACCAGTGGTCGGCACCCATGAAGCACATGCTTTGCCAAAACTCTCACGTATTTTCATGGTCTTTCACTCACTCGGCAAACAACTAATGCCGAAGCAGCATTGTTTTCTACGACATGCAATGTTTTTGTCTCACTTTCACTTACAGTCTCATTTTTAATTTTGCCGACCACTGCCCTAAACACACTATGGGGAGAAAGCAGATTTATCTATCCCAAAAGTAAAAAGAAATTATCCCGAATAACCTTCACATAGACCATTTTAACCACATTCTCTCTGTGCACCTGCAGACAAATTTGCCATACGAACTGCATTAACCCTATCATCGCCGCGAGTGCCATATGGCACTTCAAAATGCAACAAGTTTGAAAAATATTATCTAATTTCTTCGCACCCTCACACACATTTTTGTAGCGATTATATGGCACTCGTGTACTGGGGGGTTGGGAGTCGGTGGCACTAAAATGTGGTGATGGAATTTTCTTTCTGGGAAGTCTAGTAGCAAACCCTGAAAATTTCACCCCAAGCTCTCAGCTAAAAAAAAAAAAACCGCCTTTTTGATTAATATTATTTACATAGTATTATTCATTTATTTGATTCAAATGGTTTACATAATGAAAAGTTATAGTTGAACACATAAAAAGATTTTTTATTTTTATAATTCTTGTTCATTTTCTAGAGGGCGTCGAAGTTGGCCTTTTTAAAAGAGTTGCTATAATTTCCTTCTCGTCTACAGCATTTTCAAAGCGTTTCAGAGTAAACAAATCAAAGTGCATTCTTTGATAAAGAGGTGTAGTTGAGTACTCAACCTACGCAAATAAAAAAAAAAAAAAAACCTAAAAATGGTATGCGCCTTCGCCTAAATTGTAAGCCATAAAAGAAACATAAAAGTTTTTAAATTCTTATAAGTTGGCTGCTTAACAGAGTCTATAAAGATGACAATGAATAAAGATTCATCAAAATCGATTTTTTATTGCTTACACACTGTAATAGTAGCTTAAAGTCGCTTAGATGTTGTATCCCCCAAACAAATTAATCGTTACACATACACTGTCTTAAGCGTCAGTATGGTTAAAAATCTTGGAATAATGTTTTTAACCAATTGTTGGACTAATACATGTTTTAATTCTTTTGACGTTGAATAACGTCTTACAGCTCGGTTTGTATGGAGTCGTTTAAAAAAATTTGTTCAAGGCCATGAAACTTTTTTGACCAATACTTTAGTGTATACCTACAGCCCTTTATACTTATCGTTCAAAGATAATATATAAACTAAAATATCAGATATATTCTGCGCTGAATGAATATCTATTTTTGGATTTTGTCACAACTATATTAAAGTCACAAAATAGCAAAATTTAAGAAGAAAACTTAATTTGTTAATATAAGAAAATCAATTATCAGCTGCTTATGTTGTGCCTGCTGCTTTCTTTGTTTGTTTTTAAGGCCATGAAACTTTCTTGACCAATACTTTAGGGTGTACCTACAGCCTTTAATACTCATCGTTCAAAGATAATATATATACTAAAATATCAGACATATCCTGCGCTGAATGAATATCTATTTTTGGATTTTGTCACTATTATATTAAAGTCACAGAATAGCAAAATTTAAGAAGAAAACTTCATTTGTTAATATAAGAAAATCAATTATCAGCTGCTTATGTTGTGCCTGCTGCTTTCTTTGTTTGTTTTTCAAGGCCATCAAACTTTTTTGACCAATACTTTAGGGTGTCTAGCAGCCTTTAATACTCATCGTTCAAAGATAATATATATACTAAAATATCAGATATATCCTGCGCTGTAGGAATAGCTATTTTTGGATTTTGTCACTATTATATTAAAGTCACAAAATAGCAAAATTTAGGAAGAAAACTTCATGAGTTAATGTAAGAAAATCAATCATCAGCTGCTTATGTTGTGCCTGCTGCTTTCTTTGTTTGTTTTTTAAGGCCATGAAACTTTTTTGACCAATACTTTAGGGTGTACCTGCAGCCTTTAATACTCATCGTTCAAAGATAATATATATACTAAAATATCAGATATATCCTGCGCTGTAGGAATAGCTATTTTTGGATTTTGTCACTATTATATTAAAGTCACAAAATAGCAAAATTTAGGAAGAAAACTTCATGTGTTAATGTAAGAAAATCAATCATCAGCTGCTTATGTTGTGCCTGCTGCTTTCTTTGTTTGTTTTTAAGGCCAAGAAACTTTCTTGACCAATACTTTAGGATGTACCTACAGCCTTTAATACTCATCGTTCAAAGATAATATATATACTAAAATATCAGACATATCCTGCGCTGAATGAATATCTATCTGAATGTCAAACTTAACGCAATGGATGCGGTTACTTCGTTTTATGCTTTTACACAGATGGCGCTGACTATTTGGCTGGGACGATATATACATCCTACATAGCAACGTTTATTTTTATTTTAAGGACGAACATTTTGATGCTAAAATATTTATTATAGAATATCAAACGAACGTTTTAGAAGCGTATTTTAAAATGTTCGTTTTTAAAATAAAAATAAACCGTAGAGGTGCAAAGTTTTCTCAGTGCAGCAGGCAGCAGATTAGCCCGAGTTTTGAATTTGCAACTCTAGTGCAATAGATACCGCAGTCCACAGTTCTATCCAAGGATGTGGCAAAAAATTAAAATGTTACACAGTGCAATTTTTGCATTAAATAACTAATAAGATAAGATTATAATAATATTAATATGACAAAAAAAAAAAAAAAAAAAAAAACGGTCTGGCTGAGCATCGAACCATGCCGTATCTACGATCTATATTTACGGTAAAAATGCTGAGGCTTTCAGCAAAGCTGAATATCTTTAAGCAAAATGTTATTTATATATTACGTCGAATTCTTCAAAAAAAAGGGTATTGCTTTTGTTATTTAGAGTAAATTTTGTGAACATACCGGATAATACAAAACCAGGCATTAAGTCCTTCAAGTCCGAATAAAGCAAATATTTAATTTTTTCACATTTAAACATTTTTTTTTTGTTTTTATCACACCGTGTCTTCGATCTATTTTTACTGTAAAAAACCGAGTCTTTCAGCAAAAGTCTATGTCTTTAAGCGGAATATTAAACTAATTGTACATAAGGCCATATGACTGGTTTGCTGGTTTTTAACAACCTTATAAAGTAACTTTCTTCCGTTCATTGCAATGGAAAGGAGGCAAGCCAAGTTAAAACAGTCTTTGATTATTAAAAAATATATTGCAAAGTAAGTATGTAGCGAAATATGAAATTGGGGCAATAAAGAAATTTTCAGGGTTGTTCCTTCAAAGCGCAGGATAATAAATAACAGAGTACGCAAGTTGCGGAAACATGCTTGTATATGAGCAGAAGACATAAATATAATATTACACAGACACGTGTAGAAATTTTTTCTATACTTCATTTTCGACGTATTGCTCAAGGCAATTGGATAAAATAATATTAAAATATTTATAAGCTTTAAAAATACACAGATTTGTCTCACAGGTTTTAAAAAACTCATCGCAATATATTAAAATTTATTGCATGTTAGAAGAGATGTATAAAATAATCTATCATACAGGAGTTCCAAAAAATGCAAATAATAGACCTAAAGCAGTTGGAATTAAAATAAGTAAAAACAAAAATAAAAAATAAGTAAGAAGTAAGAAGTAAGTCGTCGTAGTAAGAAGTAAGAAGTAAGAAGTACGAAGTAAGAAGTAAGAAGTAAGAAGTAAGAAGTAAGAAGTAAGAAGTAAGAAGTAAGAAGTAAGAAGTAAGAAGTAAGAAGTAAGAAGTAAGAAGTAAGAAGTAAGAAGTAAGAAGTAAGAAGTAAGAAGTAAGAAGTAAGAAGTAAGAAGTAAGAAGTAAGAAGTAAGAAGTAAGAAGTAAGAAGTAAGAAGAAGTAAGAAGTAAGAAGTAAGAAGTAAGAAGTAAGAAGTAAGAAGTAAGAAGTAAGTATATATTTAATCAACATAAAGCTTTACCAGCACTTTTTGGCGTTGCAGACATAAATTGTGGTAATATGTTAAAATTGTGTAATTTTAAAAAATGGTTTTCTATTTGAAATTCATCAAATGTTAACAGTGGATGTGAGCTAAGAATTTTAAATACATTTTGCATGTCAGCACATTTAATACACAAGCGAAAAAAAAAAAAAATTTGCAAACAAAATTTTTGCAAATATACGAATTTATTCAACAAATCCATCAAACATCTGCACAAAAAAAAAAAAAAAAACTAAAACACTCCATTATTTATGTTAAAGATTCTCTTCTTGCCAACTTAATCTTCATTCCAATCCAATACATTTAATAAGCAGGCACTGAATGACTCATGCTTCATTAGATTAAAGTTGTTCATCATTGCTTTTGACGCTAATGCAAGAAGTCCGTCAGTCAGTCAGTCAGTCAGTTTGTATAATAAAAACCTTACTCAGGCTCCTGAAAATGTTGCCAGCGGCACACGAATATAATACAAAATATATAGATGAGTGTGTATGTGTGTGTAGGTAAGACTTAAAAAATCAAATAATTTTAATAAAAATTTCTTATCATGGTTCTCGACATTTTTTTTGAAACGAATGAAAGACAAATATTTACCGACAGCAGCCTCTCATGGAAATGCTTGAAAGCAAATGTCGCGTCAAGCAGCATCATCATAAATTATATTTGACGCCAAGTGAGTTGGCAAAACAACAGCAGTAACAACGTAACGGTTTTGAAAATATTTAAAGATGCTTCTGCTGCTGCTTCTTAAAGAAAAGCTTTAAAGCTCGAAGTGTGTAAATATATATATTTTTTTTTTGTGTAAACTCGCACAGCAGACTTCAAATCCACTTTGCACCCATCCACACCACACACACACACATACACTGCTAGTTTCAATATTTCTACTTTTGTTTTATTGCTTTTGTGCGATATGTGGGAGTGAGCGGATGTGGGTGTTAGCATGTTAAGCTTGTTATTAGTGTGAGTGTGTTTTAAAGCATTCGTCTTTCAACCATCATTGTTTTATCCTCTTTGTTGCGGCTGCTGGCACTACGTACGACTGACTCAAGGCTTGTTCCCTTGGCGCTTATATTAAAATGTTGTTTATTGTTGTTGCTACCATAGCTGTTGCCGTTAGAGGCAGGGCAGCGGGAGGCCTCTAGCGACATATACTGGCTTGTGTTTAACGACGGCTACATTGATTTTCCAAGAATAACTCTCGTCTTCTCTCGTGTCGTTGAATATGTTCGAGTTTGTTGTCATGAATTTTTTATATATCGCATAATTAAATGCAAATAATTAATGAGCATGTTATACTTAAAACATGAAATCCTAGGCTTTGATAATGCGAGAACATTCTTTAGTACATATAAAATAAGTCTCTTTGTGTTATTTTAACAGTCTTTGTATTGCAACATTAAAATGATAAATATTTAACATGTGCTCCCGAGGGTGAAACATAAAATTCTAGGCCTTCCTTTTTTTTCCAATAAAGAAAGAACCTTAAGGTTTAAGCAAACTCTTAAATTTGGTATTTCTCTTTTTAAGCTTTTCTCAATAATAAGCTTAATTTTATACTCAAATATCACAAAGTCATCTTTAAGCACTTAAGGTAAATTCTTTAATGATGCTTTCCATCAATGAGCAGTCATTGTTCACTTTTTATTTAATTTTTTTCTGAAATTAAACCACTTCAATCATAAAAACCAAAAGAATTCGTTTTAAGTTCAAGATGAAACCGAGATCTCGGATACTTCTTTCAATAATGACGTTCTTTCTTATTTGCTGGTAAATCCGAGACCATGAGAAATGCACACATCATTCTCGAAACAAGATTTTTAATATAATTGAATTAATTACGACACGACAATTTTAACATTTATTGGTAAGAAAACTTTAAACTCGATCTAGCCCGACTCTAAACAACCTATAATCTACATCAGGGGTGTCCAAACTTTTAAGCCTAAGGGCCAGATTGAATACACCATAAAGCCCCAAGGGCTAGGAGCTAGCTAAGTCATCAGATTAACATACCATTATAATTTTGAAAATTGATTTAAATACATCTAGTTCTGAAAACCGCACATTTTTACATTTTGAGACTGCTTAGTCTGTGCGTATTCATGTATGTATGTATGTATGACTTCGTTTTAATCCGTGGTACGAGTTCTACTACTTTTGTAAATCATTTTGAACATATCATAGCTCGAACACATTGACGACGACTAACAACATTAAGACATCTGTCAAATTTATATACCCTTTGTACAAGGAGGCATGATAGGTATAGGTAAGAAAAGATGGAAGGTAAAGAAAGTGGATATTACAGAAGTAATTTTAATCGGAATTTATCATCTCTTGATCTATTGACACGAAATTCGGTATTTTTCTAAAAAATTATGATCAAGTTTAAAAATGGATTAAATATACTAAGTTACTTTATAAATAACAACTTAACATTGACGTATAAGCTTTGGTTTAAAATGCCTTCACTAAGTTTGAAATATTGAAAATTTGAATAAAAATCACATCAATCTTGATTGATATTGTTGAAAATAATGCATGGCACACATAAATTTTGATATTATAAACGTACTCTGAGTTTGAATTTTGGAAAAATTGGATGAAAGTTACGCCTATACCCATAAAAAGTGAAGTCATCAAAATAATAAAGCCTAAATAACTACGAATTTTGAATGAGGCTATAGGGGTATTTTAACTTCGGCAAAGACAAAGATAATTCATAGATTTAACATATATTTCATATTGAGTAAAGTTGGATTGAATAAAAATTTTTTGATAAACAATCACATTAGGACTTGATATCAAGAACATTATGTCTTAGCTCAGAATCACTACCAAAATTTATTGGTATGGACCTTCATAAATCTAACCGGTTTTAAGATATCGTTCTGAAATTAAGTACATACATTTTTCTTGGCGAATCAAAGGTCAAGTTCAAAAATTAACTAAATCGATTAATAACCACGTCTAATTCACATAAGCAGTGACGTCATCAACATATTTAAACCTACATAACCATAGTTTTTAAGATATCATGTTGAAATTTTGTATATACACTTTCCTAATCAAACTTAAACTCAAATTTATATAAGAATTAAAAAAGAAAATAAAAACGCCCGCCTTCTATATAGAGTAACGTCATCAAAAAAGTTTAATTTCACAAATGCCAAAATTTTCAAGATTTTGGCTTAGATATTCCATTAAGCTTTTCTCTTTAAAATCAAGGTCAAGTAGAAGAACACGCCTATCTCACACCTATTGAAAAAAATTTAAGGTAGGACAACGTCTGCCGGGTCAAGTAGTTATGAAAATGAAAAACTCAACGCGTCTGTTGCTTACATAGCATTTAACTATGAAATTAAATGTGAGTTGACTTACTGCAAATTTTTCAAAAGTTTTATATTTTTTCCTTAAAGTAGAAGCAATAATCTTTCCAATGATCTCTTCTTTACGAATATCACATTTAAAATGAGTGCGAACAAGTATTGTAAAAATTTATAACTTCCAATTTGGTTCTAATCATTAACAATTTATGTCAAATTTTCAACTTTGAATAAGTTAATAAAACTTATTACAACGTATTTTTCATTTTCTTTAGTAAATTTGTTCAACTATTTTGGCAAAGTTTTTCTTCATTGCTGAGTTCAATAAGTATTTTAACTTAAGAGACGACTTAAGCATCTACAAAATTTACTTCTTCAACTGTTTAAGTCAAGATTATTTGCATCTTTATAGGTTGAAAAATTTATTGAAAAAGTCAACATGTTTATAACATATTTTTTGCCAATGAATGATGAAATTTTCTACATTTAAATTTTTTTCTGTTTCTGTTAGGGGAAGAGTGGCATGAAAGAGCCAGTTTTAAAAAAGTTACAAAATATATAAAAATAATTAATAAAATTATAATTATTGTATCAAAAGTATTTTCTCATTCATTTATGAACGTAATACCATGAAATATTTTCCAAAATCAACAATATTCTTGGACCTGTAGCCATTTATAAAAAACATGAAATTCGGCTCTTTCATAACACATGGGCATTGAAAGAGCCAACCAAAGTTTTGAATGAGCCATCTTCTTATTACAAGACTTAACACGAAAAATAACGAATATTTTATTAAAAATATTAATTGTTATTATAAAAAGTATTGTTTTTACAAAAACAAATTAAAAAAATAACAAAATTCAAAACTAAAAACAAAAAATAGTTAAAAAACTTAAAAATATTTTTAGCAAAAAAATTAAATCGCTTTAAAGAAAATCTATAATAATAAGACCTATTCCAAAAACAAAATAAGAGGTTTAAAACACTTAAAAACATTTTTGACAAAAATAATTTAAACTTCCTTTACGCTTCTTCATACCACCGCAACCCAGCTCTTTCAAAACATATTGTCCAAATAAACATAACCTCAAAAATTAGTATGAAATCAAGATTTTTCCGGCAAAATAAATATGTTATTGGTAGGCCTAATATATCCATAAAATTATAGTATAATAATATTACTGTAAGTTTTAAAGGTGAAGACGTCACAAAACAAATAAAATGTTCTGAAAAACTTACTTAATGATGAAGAAATCCAAAATACGATACACCATCGTCGTTTATTAACAGTGAACTGTCAAATGTTCGAGGGTGCCATATGGCGAGTATTGCTTCTTAAAAATTATAATTTAAGAAGCATTCGTATGAAAACTACCGCGTAAATCAAGATGGCTCTTTCAAAACTTGGCTCTTTCATGCCACTCTTCCCCTACCTACAATTTCAAAAAATTATCAATTACAATTAAATTTTATATCAATAACAAGTAAAGTATGTCTGAAGTCGATCTAACCCGACTATTTCAAAGCCCGAGTTTATCAAAACATAATAATAGTATTGAAAATGGGCGTTCCCATGAGCGGATGAAGAACATATTTTATATGCATATCAATTTTGATGAAAATTTTCCAAAATTTTATAAAAATTTCAAGTTTCATTCCTGTTGAGCCTTTATATTATTTTCGCTATTGTGGCTTGTATGGGAGGTGGGCGTGTTTATAACGGATTACGCCCAATGCGTCTGTGCGAGTTTTGGTATAAAAAACATACATACCAAATTTTATCTCTGTAGGTTAAACATAAGCTTATTTATTGAGTTTTCAACTTATAGGTTATATGGCAGGTGGACGTGTCCGTGAGTGGATGACATACATATTTCAAAATCATCTTTGGTTTGTTATAAAAAACAAACGTACCAAATTTATCTCTGTGCGTTAAGCATAATCTTATTAATTGCGTTTTCAATTTTTGAGTTGCATGGTTAGTGGGCGTGTCCGCAGGCAAATGACGTCCATTTTTCAAAACATCTTTGCTTTGATATAAAATAAATTCGTACCAAATTTTATCTCTATAAGTTAAACACGAGCTTATTTATTGAGTTTTAAATTTTTGGGTAGTATGGGAGGTGGGCGTTGCCGTGGGCGGATGATCATTTTCCTAAGACGTCTTTTTTTATATAAAATACATACGTACCAAATTTTTTCTCTGTTCGTTAAATATGAGCTTATTTATTGAGTTTTTAATTTTTGGTTGTATGGGAGGTGGACGTGTGCGTGGGCGGATGACACCCATTTTTCGAAGACAGTTTTTTTTACATATAAAATACAAACATACATTGTTTTATTGCTGTAGTCTAATAATGAGCTCATTTATGCAGTTTTCAATTTTTGCGTTGTATGAGAGGTAAGCTTGTCCGTGAGCGGATTCCAAAAATATACAATAGTGCAGATCCTTGGGTCCATGTGACCATGTGTACCGAGTTTCATTCAATTATCTCAACTCTTTCTTCTTATCATATGTATACGGACAAAACACAGACGGACAGACGGACATGGGAAGCTCGACCCACGAGGTGACCCTGATCAAGAATATATATACTTTTCTATACCGGACTCGCGCTTGCACAAAGTTAATATATTCCCTGACCTTTCTGGTTTAGGGTATAAAAAGCAAATTTTAGAAATTACACTGGTTTACAAATAACGAAAAGTTGTTTGTACTTTGAATGCCACTATTCTTTTCTCATGTAAAATCTGTCGCTAATTCCGAAAAAAAAAAAATTGTTTTTTTCTGTCACTCCGTTTTCGAGATATTGCCCACTGTAGGGTTTTCAACGAAAAAAAAAATTTGGTTCCACTTAATTGCATATATCTCCAGAACCAATAACAGTAATCAAACAAATGATATATCAAATTAAAGTTAATAAAATTTCTTATTCCGCCAAAACTAAAAGCTCTACCAAAAAATGATGTGTGCATTGTTTGTAAGAAATTTTATTAGCTTTTATTTGATTTTTAATTTTTCAACTTAAAGGAATAAAAAAACAACCTTTCAGTTGAATTTCTAAATTTTTAGGGTTGAAAAAGTAAAATTTTGTTTACATTTTATTTAAACTTTAACATTATCGACTGAAGAATTGGCCTTCTAGTATCTATCTTCTAGCGTTGAGAAACCCTTTTTGTTAAATTTTTCAATTTTTTGACTTGAAAAAGTCAACTTTAAGTTAAATTTTTCAACTTTTGCTAACTACTTGGATTGAGAAAGTCAACCTTCCTATTGAATTTTTAAATTTTTTTCGGTAAAATTTTTCATTTTTGAACTTTATAGTTGAAATTTTCAACCTTTTCATTGAATAATTTGACCAAAAATTTTAATTATTCTACTTAACTAGTTGCGAGTTTCATAATATTTTTCTTTTGTTTTACTTTTAGGTCTAAATTTTCTACACTTAAATAAGTTTTTAGAACTTTAAGGGGCGCAATTTTAACCTTTAGGGGCCTAGGGTGCCAAAAATTCTCGGGCCGGCCCTGGCTTGAACTCAAGTATCAATAAATTGGGCGGATCTCTTGTTTTTTTTTTGTCATTTTGACCTTGGAATGACCTTGAAACTACCTTTATGCAGAAAAACTGACCTAGGTTTCAAAATCAGCGATACCAAAAAAAAAACCTATGCATCAAGAAATTTTGCAACGTACCTCTGTTTGTTTTCCGTTTGGCCTTGGAATGACCTAAAAATAATTTTAATATAGACAAACTGACCTCAAATTCAAAACCACTGACCCAAAAACCTAAACTCAAAGTCCCAGAATAAGCTTATTCATTCCGAAAAGGCTAGATTTATTTCACCCTTAGAGGGGTAGGGTTATTTTCGTTTGTGAAAGCAATTCCAACTTGACCCTTAACTGTTTCAAAAATATATTATTTTTTTCTATGCATGAGGCGGGGCGGAAAATCGGTCTTTTTGACCCTCTTTCTATAAAACTGAAAATATTTGCCCTTATCTCGTCATTAAAATGTTAGTCAGAGTGAAAGCAACTCTTTAAAATTTGTTATTAAACTTTATATTTTTCCACTAAATGTACAATGTTGACAATTAATTTAAAAGAAACAAAGGTTTTTTAAAAAAGAAAAACTGGAATATCGAGAACAAAAATAGAGAGAGAGAAAGAACATACTTTCCGGCAAATATGCTGCAAACGTTGCCGACCTATCATCAAAGGATTAACCCTTGGCTCGACGTGCGTACATAAAAGCAAAGCATGCATGAATGAGTTTGTTGTTGGTTGGTTGTTATTGTTGTTGTTGTTGTTGTTGCAGTTGAGTTTTTCCACTAAATACAACAAGAACATTTGTCAACACATCAACACGCGCACGAAATGTTCCGCACTAGCATATCCGCTTCCGTTTTTAGACCTTTTTTGTTTTTGTTTTGTTTTTTCTTAGCGTGCTTTCTTTTTCAAAAGGGATTTTACAAAAGCTATATTGTTGCTGTTGTTGTTTTGAATATGTCTGGCATGCCTTACTACATATTGCCTTTTTTTTAATGTTGTTTTTCTTGTCGCTGTAGCTGTGGTTGTGCTTATTCGCAGAAAATGATGCACAACGACACGCAACTTTAAAACAACAACAACAACTACAACAAAACCAACTAGCTAAGCAGCAGCGCGAAAGAAGATGGCGTCAACAATGGCGCTGAAAATGTTCACTGATTTGATTTTCGCATAAATTTCATTCAACGGCTCATTGTGTGCGGCTCAATGGCTGGTATACGTTGTTGTTATTTTCTGTTGTTGTTATTTGCTGTTGTTATTGCTGTTATACGAGTATATGTTGTATATTGTTTGCTTCTCTTGCCTTGCAAAGCCAATAGATTTAGCTACAAACACAAGGATGCGCAAGAACGCATGAGTGTGCGTGTTTGTTTGTGTTGGTTTTTTGGTACGCTTTGAAGTCACCTCTCAGCGCGTGCTTGGAATACAGTCAGACGAATTTTCGTTTTGCTCAAGTTTGCTTAGATTTTTTTTGCTTTTTTCTATTTTTATTTTTTTTTTTTTTGATTTTTTTCTCAAGGGATACAAATAGATTTTTCCCAAACAGTGATGTCAACAAGCTCCACTTTCCAGAAAAGTCATAACAAAAAAATATATATACGAAGTAATGCGGAAAAGCAGCAGAAAATTGGAAAAACTTTTAGTTCAAATCCAACACAGAAGAAATAAAAACAAAAAAAAATAAACAAAAGCAACTCATAAAGAAACTTTCAAATAAAGTGGAAAAGTTGCTTAAGTCTGGATTTTCACAACAAGCTCGGAAACAAGAGATTCAGTTAAAAATACAGAAAAAGTTGCTCTACAACAAACAGCACAAATAAAAAAAAACAACAACCATAACTTAAAGCACACAAACTTAAAAAAAAAAAACTTACAACCAAATGCTTAAAGCTGTTTTTTGTAACCTGACTTGCTTGTTACTCATATCTTTTGCTTGGTTCTTTTTTTTCTACTTAAATTTGACTTAAAAAGACATAAAAGAAAATAATATTACGCACAAATTAAGTAATTGTGTAACGTAACACCTACGGCTTAATTCATTGCCAGGCACTCAAATATCAGTGCATAATTATAGGCGCCAACATTTTGCAATTAAATTAAGAAACTTTCTCTTATTTCGGCTGTGCTTGTTCTTGCAGGCAGTTTGCTTTATAACAGCTAAGAAAATTCAATTAAAGTGCCAGCTGAATTATTAAGTTAAAAAAAAAAAAAAACGACAACCTCAGAACGGCAGTTAAAATATGCAAAACTTGCCTAAAGATATGCTATGAATATCATGTGCTCTGCGCACTATGGCAACAACGCATATTTTTTATGAGCCGGAAAAAAAAAAAAACATTAATATTGACACAATTACATTTAAGCAACTTTATTTTGTGCGTTTGCTTGTAAGTTATAAATGTAGTGCAATTTATTTAATTAATAAATTTTTCAACAAAAAATTTTAACGTCAAGAAAATGTATGTAATATTTTTATTTTAAGCAGCGCCAGCTAAATTTTTACTTCTACTTTAAGTTTTTATATAGATAAAACTTATCTAAACTTTAGTCTCATATATAATCCTTACATATCTACAATTTAAAGTATTTGTCAAAACTCACACACAAGCATACCGATTTAAGCTTTATAAATATGCTGTTGAAAATATCAACAATGCTCATAAATAAGCCAACAACAACAAACAAATCATTTCCTTTGACAGCTGTGAGAAATGTCATTTTAACTCAACCACCCCCCCAACACCCTCTACCATTGCGCACATCTTTTAGCTACCGCCTGGTCATACCGAGCAGATAAAAACAACAACAACAATAACCAAAACTAGTGATAATCTGTTAAATGCAAATCAGTTGAGTCAAATTTAGGCGCAATAAAATACGCAAATTTTCAAAATTTCAAAGTTTTAATCAAATAGATAAGCAACAGCAACAACAACAACAACGGCAATAGCAAACAGGCTGACAACAAACAGCCTCAGAGATACACAGAAAAAACAAAGACAAACTTTGAGCAGGGGTGCAATAACTGATGGAATGTATATCTTAACAGCAACAACTATACAACTTTACATTAAAGAGTGAGAAACAGATGTTTATACAGGATACGTGTGCGTCTAGAAAATTTTTGAGATAGAGAATTAATGTGAGGTCTGCTTGTAAACTCAAGAGGATTCAACTTATGTTTGGCTGTAGATCCACTATGAAATATTTGAATTTTTTTTTATAAATTATTTATTCTTACTGGGTAATTTTAAGAAAATAAATAAGTCGAATGCTGAAAATTTTTTCAATCCACCAAATCAATAAAACGATACAAAAATGTTTATTATATTGGATTTGTTCACTAACAAAAAAATTGTTAGAAATTTTTACTTGAAAAGCGTTCATGTACTCGAAAAACGTTCAATGAGAGTAAACAAAGAGAGAATAAACAATTAAAGAAAGTCTTAAGTCGGTCTAGGCCGACTATGAAATACCCTAAACCTACTTTTCCAAAAAAAAAATTATATTATTGAAAATGGGCGTGTCCGTGGGCGGATGAAGCCAAAATTGTGTATGCATTTAAATGTTGATGAAAAATTTCACATACCAAGTTTAATTCCTGTAGCTCACAGTCAATGCCTTCATTGTGCTTTAGCTATGGGAGGTGGGCGTGTTCATGGACGTATTACTCCCAATTTTTGAACACACCTTAGTTTTGGTATAAAATACATACATACCAAATTTAATTTCTCGATGACAAACATAACCTTATTTATTGAGTTTTAAACTTTTTGGGTTGTATGGGAGGTAGGTGTGTCCGTGGCCGGATGACGTCAATTTTTCAAAACCAGCTTTGGTTTGTCATAAAAAACATACGTGCCAAATTTTATCTCTGTAGATTAAACAGTGGCTTATTTATTGCGTTTTCAATTTTTGGGTTGTATTGGAAGTGGGCATTGCCGTGGGCGGACGCCATCCATTTTTCGAAGACGTCTTTGTTTTGATATAAAATACTTATGTACTAAATTTTATCTCTGTACGTTAAAAATTAGCTTATTTATTGGGTTTTTAATTTTTGGTTGTGTGGGAGATGGGCGTCTCCCTGAGCGGATGATACCCATTTTACGAAGACGTCTTTGTTTTGCTATAAAATACATGCTTCCCTAATTTTATAGCTGTACACTCAGAAAAATATCAACTGTAATATTAACAGTCGGCCACTGTTATTTCCAAACACTGTTCGATTGAATGATTTGCGTTGAAGTAAACAATTTTCTTTGTTGAATGAACGTTTCAAAGTATTTTTGTGCTGTTAAAATCATTGTTGAAATATTTTTGTGCTTTTGTTGAATTGTCTTTTTTTTTTAAGGAATAGTTTTTAAATGTGTTTTGCTTCGTTTATATTATCGTTGCCTATAGCTCAGTGAAAGTGCACTAGACTGTCATGCGGGGGAGGTGGGCTCGAACCCTAGCTGTGTAAGTATCAAAAATTGTAATTTAATAATTGAAGTAATAATAATTCTGTTTCATTAATAGTTTGGTCAAAAATTACCTTCAAAATAAGTTGCTTACAATCTTGCAAAAAAAAAAGCAAATTTCATTTAAAAAAAAAATATTTTAAATTAAAAAAAAATGTTGTTGCCTTGCCGGTTTTTGAACCGTGGACACTCGAGTACTAGACGCACACGTCAGCACAATCGGCCATACATGAATTTTCAAAACAGTGATCAAATTTCAATAAATAAGTTTTTATACGGGTTTCGTTTTCTATAGACCAACAGTCAACCGACTGTTGATTTGAAAGTTTCATTTGTTGGATGGTATTTAACAGTGAAATCTGTTATTTTAACCCATGATTTGTTTGATATAACAACATTTTTTCCCTGAGTGTAGGCTTATTATTAGCTCACTTATGCAGTTTTGTTTTAAATTTTTGCGTTATATGAGAGGTAGGCGTGTCCGTGGACGGATTCAAAAAATATTCAATAGTGCAGATCCTTGGATCCATGTTATCATGTGTATCGAGTTTCACTCAATTATTTCAACTCCTTCTTCTTATCCTGTGTATACGGACAACATACAGACGGACGGACGGACGGACGGACATGGTTAGCTCGATTCACGAGTTGACCCTGATTAAGAATATATATACTTTTCTATACCGGACTCGCTTCGTTCTATGCGTTACAAACATTTGCACAAAGTTAATATACCCGACCTTTCAGGTTAAGGATGTAAAAAATTGAAATCTTTGAGACATAAGCAAATTAAATTTTCCAAAAGTTTCAAAAATATTTAATTTTTTTCAAAATCGCTTTTCAATAGATTTCTAATGATACTTGATTTACAAAAAAATCGGGTGACAGATGACGGAGATATGATTAATTGGAAATAACTCCATTTTCAAGATTTTTATCTCCATATTCTTCTCCATAAGAAATCAAAGAGCGTGAGGTCTTTATTTGGAAAAAAAAAACTTGAATTAGGCATGGAATAGCCGAAATATGACGACACCGTAATTGTATTAAAATTTAAACCACGTCAAATTCTAAAACTAAATTTAAGTCCCTCAGTAACAAAGTTTTAGTCTAGCTTGGTTTTAAAATGAAAACTTTAAACTTCTATCAGTTTAGATTTTAAATTTCGTAGACAGTAAAGAACACAATTAGCACGTGCAAAAAATTTTATTCCATGGATCAGTTAGTTAAGCGGTTGTCGATTTAATTTGATGATTTGAGTGACCCTGGTTCGATCCTCAGCCAGACCATTTTGACGTAGAATTACGTCTTACAGCGCGGTTTGTATGGGGTCATTTTAATAGATTTTTTCAAGGCCATGAAACTTTTTTGACGAATACTTTAGGGTATACCTACAGTCCTTAAAACTCATCGTTCAAAGATAATATATATACTAAAATATCAGATATATCCTGCGCTGAATGAATATCTTATTTTGAATTTTGTCACTACTACATTAGAGTTACAAAATAGTAAAATATAAGCAGAAAAATGCATGTGCTTATATAAGAATATCAATCATCAGCTGCTTATGCTGTGCCTGCTGCTTCTTCATTGGGTTCTTGTGTGTACTACTTCTTTATTGGGTTGTTCTTGTTTGTGTACTGAAGGTTCTTGTATGTACTACATTCACAACGTCTTTTCAACTCAGTGAAATGGATCTGAGTCCGCTTAGATTTAACTCTTATACAAAAAGAGTTATATAGAGAGGATCATATTTCGTTTTATGCTTTCACTCAATTGATGGCGTAAAATTATACATCAGACAGAGACGAAAGTGTAGCTCTCAAACTAAACATCGGACAGAGACGAAAGTGGCACCAATGGAAAGTACATTTACTTCACATTCTTTTCAACTAAGTCAATGAACTCAACTTGTCAAACTTAAAGAAATGTTCGAAAAATTTTAAATTTTGCTTGTTTCTTTTTGCTTGCTCATTTTATCATGCTTAGTAAGAAGTCCATAATTGAGTGTTCGAATTAATTGTGGTGACCGTGGCATGCAGTTTAAGTGTATGGCTTAGCATGCTACGAGCCAGGGTTCGATACCCAGCCGTGGCGAAAAGTTTTTTCAATAAAACATTTTTCTGATCGGTCACCACCTCTCTGCAGACAATGGCAAACCTCAGAGAGTAAATAATGCCATGTAAAGCTTCTTGAGAACATGAGCCGTTCGGAGTCGGCATAAAACATGTAGGTCCAGTTCTCTGTCAATTGTGTGCAAAAATTTAATAACACACACAACACAATCGATCCTAAGAAGCTCGAATTTATTTGCTAATTTTCGGAAGATCGGACAAAGTAGAATAGGTTACAACTTTAACGGAATTCTACGTCTACACTTACGTCCTATCGAAACTGTTTATTTTTTTATTTTTATTTTGTTATTTTTATATGATTATTTTGTTAACTCTTATCTTGTATTCATGAATCAAAATTGACCAGACTGTGTTAAACATTGAATATTTGTGCAAAATTGGTTGCAAATTCCATTCCGAAACAACGATAACCTGCACTTATTGCTCAAAAACTATTTCAGAAATTTAACCGTGTCATGGTGTTAGTGTTTGAACATCTCCGAAACGGCTGGACCGATTTTAATTACATTTTTTTTTATATATTTGGTACGTATGAGAATAGGTCATAAAGTATTTTTCACCTTTCTACTTGGGAGAGGCGTGGCACTTTCAAGAACATAAATGTTCAGTTTTCTTTTCGTCTATAAATCGCACATCAATGAAACTTAGCACGAACTTACTATTGAAACGTGCCCTGTGACTGTAAAATTTGAGCGATCTTCGGAAAGGGGAGCATGGCAGCGCCCATATAATTAAATTTTTTGAATAGATTTTGAACTAAATGTCGTATAACAATGAAAACTCAGTATGAAGTAACTGGGCATTGGAAAATAGGGCATTGGAAAACATTCTTATTACAAAGGCAATAACTTTTAGTTATTAAGTATTAATTTTTAGACCTTAGGTACGAAAATTAAAATTGTATTACCAATTTATTTGATTTAAGTACAGCCTTGACTAAAAAAAGTTCTAGTATTTTAAAAAGTATCAACTGTAATAAAAAAGGATTGAAAAATGCATTATTCTAACGATGATTTTTGTAAAAATTACTTCAACATTTTTTTCCCTTTAGTTATTTTGTATTAAATTTAGAACATGAGGTACTGAAATTAAAATTTTATTTCCAATTTATTTAATTTAAGTACAGCCTTGACTCATAAAATTTTTTGTCGTTTAAAAAGTTTCAATTCTAATAAAACAAGGATAAAGAAAATGCATTTGTCCAACTATATATTGGTTAAAAAATTATTCCAAGATTTTTAACAGTGTATTGTTTTGCATTAAAATGTCTTGAACTCTATTTAAACAGAATTTCTTTTCATTCGTTCAAAGAATGCAAACTGAAAATAAATTCTTTAAATTAATTAATCCTCTACATATCAGAAAAAATAAAACAATATTCCATGCTGACTGTACACTGTAATATTTACACAATTTTTTGCACAATTAAGACAACTACAGACAAAGCATTTATTGCAACTTTATGCCGAATTCCGAAGCAAAAGTCTTAATTAAATTGTCAAATTTGTCCAAGTATGCAGCATATCTAGATGCGTCACGAGTACAGAAATGTCCTTGACAATAACAACAACAATATCGTCACTAACAGCAACATGCTTTTGTCCCTCATGTCATGTCGAACAATATCGATGGACGTTGCCTTCTTTCTCTGGAACATGTCATAAACAAAACAAAAAAAAAAAAAAAGCAACACATTTTCATTTAATACAGCACAAAGAAAATAAATACCAGCGCGTCCAAAAGTATGTGAAAATTACAGGAAACAAGAAAAAAGCAAAGGGGAACACTATGAATGACATTAAAATTGCTTTCAAAATAAAATCAAAAGAAAAAATCATGCCAAGAGCAGCATAAAAACTCAGAATGCAGCATAGCAGGAAGCAGGCTTCACTTATGTAAAGAAAATCTTTATATATAGCTAGCAGCAAAGAATGGACGCTACGCTTTTAATGAGTGCAACATGTTTGCATTGCAGACACATACGTTGCATGCAGGCAAAAAATTCATATTCTGGCAATTGTTGAGAAAAAATTACTAATGAGTTGCATTTTAATTTATTTTGGGGTAACCTTTTTAACTCATCCACATTTTGCCTCATCCCGCCTCTCCCCTCACTAGAACAACTGTATTCAGATTTATGTCCACTGTTAAGTTCATCTTGTACTTATGTTTTGGTGTTTTTAATTTATGCACTCCATAATTCATTCCACTCATCAACGCTTGAGTTGATCATGTGTGCGCCCGACTTTTTGGTGCCGCAACTGTCTTAACGCCTTAAGTGCTTCATTTGGCGCACATGTGTCTTCTTGATTGTTGCTTCTTTTTTTGCCACTTCTACAGCTTCCTCACTTATATCTGCTGTTGTGTAGATATCAATTTGACTTCGTCTCCAAATAAATCTCAAGTATTTTTCATACACTCGACAGCTTTTTGGAGCTACAAGGCATGTTGTTGTTGCTGTTGCTCTTTCTGTTGCCGCTGCTTTCAGTTTTATTGCTCCAGATCTTAGCAATTGTTTTCTGCTTGTTATTCTAATTTACACAAAACATACGTAAATAAAATTAGCTTTTTGTTTTTATTTTTTTTCTTTACAATCAACATATTTTAATTAAATTTGTAGATTATTTTGCTGTACCAGTTGCTGGAATTGCGCTTTGTAGCCAATAGTTGTTGAAAACAAGTGTTTTTCAGTTGTTCTAGTTAAAATAATTTTGAGATATATTTATATAATTTATACATATTTTGCTCGCTTGAATCTTTAAATAGCTTGTTTTAATAGAATTTCGAGAAAATCTTCTCAAAATATATGATATAATATTCTTGCAATTTTAAATAATTGTTTTAAATAACAAAAAATTACACTCAGCGTTCAAAAAGGTTTACATTCGCTTTTATATGAGGAGTATTCACTATGTGGTGTATTTGTGATAAATTTTAACAAAATATGCAATATTTACAAAGTACTGTGAACGAACCTTCAATAAAGTCTAGTATTTTAAAGGTCAGCTGATTTGTGTAGTTACATTTATTTTGAACAGCTCATCATTATAACGCTTGATTTTTTTTTTTTAAATTGCATAGCATATTTTTAGGCATATTTGTTTTGTGATTTATTGAAACTTCAAATATTTTTTATATTTTTATATTTTCATTTTCAAATTTGAGTTTTTCAACACACGTTCAACTTATTTCGTAGTACTTATAAATATTTTATAAATATCGTATTTTATAAAAATTTGGAACTAAAAATTGTTGTTTGCACTATTTGAAATCGAATATGTGATCATCGCTGATTTCTAATTCACCATAAAATAAAATCAATATTTCATGTTTTTTTCCTCAATTAACTCAAAAAACGAAACACTTTATTCAATAAATGTTATTAAATGCACTCAGAACGCAGTCGTTACTTTCCTCCATATAAAGGAGAAATACTTTTGTGATGGGCTGATCAAATACACAACTTAATTTACAAAGGATACAAAAGGGTTTCGTCATTGTATTTTTGCTAAACTTTGTATTTTAAACTCTGTGCAGTTTGTTTTTGTATACTCCGAAAAAAACACATATCTATCTGTTCCGGTAAAAAATTTCTCTATTTCCGATAATAGCAATTTTTCTTCAATTAGAATAAATGTTCACATTTTCGAAGAAATACTTCTTCACTTGTGGGAAAATGGAAATATTTCAATGTCTCTAATAATGATAAGTATTTTTCTCGCATAAAAAAATTCTCATTTATAGAGAAAAATTTATTGAAAATGGAAAATTTTGCCTATATTTTGATAAAAAATTCACTATGAGAAGTATTTTCTTCAATAAAAACAAATCTTTTCTCATAAATAAAAAGGCCTTTTCTCTAAAAACGATATATATTTATATATTTCTCTTTTTCTTAGAAGCATTTTATTATTTTAAGGCAATTTTTAGGATCACATTTAGATAAAAGCAAATATGATAAATATACAAATATGAAAAATACACGATACAAGGGCAAATACACCACATTGTGAATACCCCTTTTATTTTATTGGTTTCGAAGCAGAAATTTTCAGGAAATAATCTCAGTTCTATAGTTCATTAAATTTTTATACCATAAACCTGAAAGGTCAGGGTATATTAACTTTGTGCAAACGCATAGAACGAAGCGAGTCCGGTATAGAAAAGCATATACATATGTTCTTGATCACGTGAAACTTCGCGACATGAAGACTCCTTAATTAAAAGGACAATCCAAAATGATCCTACAGCTTCCTCTAGTCAAATACGAAACCGCTTACATTTAAAAATTAGCGAAAGCACGATTCGCAGAAGGGCGGTAGAGGCCGGATTATTCAGTCGACGACCAGCAAAAAAACCTTTCATATCGTCAAAAAATAGAAAAGCCAGACTTAAATTCGCCAATGCCCATCTCAACTGGAGTGTCCAAAAATGGAGGACTGTGCTGTTTTCTGACGAATCTAAGTTTAATATAAAGGATTCAGATGGCATAAGGCGTGTACGCAGACCAAATGGACAACGATTAAATCCTAAATATTGCAAAGGTACTGTAAAGCATGGAGGCGGAAACGTAATGGTCTGGGGTTGTTTCTCTTTGCAAGGGATGGGGCCAATTCATAAGATTGATGGAATAATGGATCGTTTCATGTATCGTGACATATTAAAAGATGTGATGTTGCCTTATGCTGAAGAAGAGATGCCACTTAAATGGACTTTCCAGCAGGACAACGACCCCAAACATACTTCTAAAGTGGTTAAGTAGTGGTTCCAGGACAATTTGATAGAAGTTCTCCGTTGGCCTGCCCAATCCCCCGATCTTAACCCAATCGAGAACTTGTGGGAAATCGTTAACTTAAAAATCAACAGAGAAAATTGCAAAACCAAAGAAAATTTATTCGAAGCCGCAAAAATAGCCTGGGAAGCAATATCACCTGATATAATTAATAATTTAATATCCTCTATGCCTAAAAGATGTGCGTGTGTCATCCAGAATAAAGGATTCGCAACGAAATATTGATTTCAATATTTTTTTTCTACCTTAAATTGGGGTTGCTTTAGTTTTGTCCGCTTATATTTGCGACATAAAATGTGTTTTGACTTTTAACTTTTTTTTAAATAAATTCTGAATTCCTTAAGTTTGTGTTTTTTAATAATAAAGATATAACTAAATAAAAAAAAAGAAAAAAAAAATGTAATAACTTTGTTTTCTTAAAAAAATTATCATTTAAAAAAAATGTACTGAGGGGGTGCTTAGGTTTTGGCCGATACTGTATATTATTGATCAGCGTCGCCACGTGAGTCGAGCTATTCATGTCCGTCCGTCCGTCCGTGCATCCGTCCGTCTGTCCGTCTGTGTGTTGTCCGTATACACAGGATAAGAAGAAGAAGTAGAGATAATTGAATGAAACTTGAGACACATGGTCACGTGAACCGAAGGATCTGCACTATTGAATATTTTTGGAATCCGCCCAAGGACACGCCTACCTCTCATACAACGAAAAATTGAAAACTGGATATATAAGCTAACAATTAACCTACAACAATAAAATTTGGTATGTATCTTTGGTATGGTAATGGACGTCATCCACTCACGGACACGCCTAGCTCCCATACAACTCAAAAATTGAAAACACAATTAATAAGCCTCTGTGTAACCTACAGAGCTGAAATTTGACACATGTGTTTTTTATAATAAAAAAAAGATGGTTTTGGAAAATGAACATCATCCACTCACGTACACGCCTACCATACGTACACGCCTCCCATACAACGCAAAAATTTAAACCTGCATAACTCAGCTCATAATTACCCTACAACAATAACACTTGATATGTATCTGTTTTATACAAACGCAAAGATGTCTTCGAAACATGGACGTCATCCGCTTACGGATACGCCCACCTCCCATACAATCCAAAAATTGAAAACGCAATAAATTAGCCTGTGTTGAACCTATAGAGCTAAAATTTGGCACTTATATTTTTTATAACAAGACAAAGATGTCTTCGAAAAATGGACGTCATCCGGTCACGGACACGCCTACCTCCCATACAACCTAAAAAGTTTAAAACTCAATAAATAAGGTTATGTTTGTCATAGAGAAATTAAATTTTGTATGTATGTATTTTATACCAAAACGAAGGTGTGTTCAAAAATTGGGTGTAATACGTCCATGAACACGCCCACCTCCCATAGCTAAAGCACAATAAAGGCATTGACTGTGAGCTACAGGAATAAAACTTAGTATGTGAAATTTTCTATCAAAATTTAAATGCTTATAAAATATAGGCTTCATCCACCCACGGAGACGCCCATTTACAATAAAAATTTTGTTGTTTTTGAAAAGTGGGTTTAGGGTATTTCAAAGTTGGTCTAGACCGACTTCAGACTTTCTTTACTTGTTTAACATTTGTTACGTTTTCTTACAAATCAACACAAATTTTTAAGGAAAGTACGCGAGAGCAGTCTTACACTGAAACAAAAACGTACACAATAATCATGAATATTTACATGATCTCTTTGAATTATATTCATGCATTTTGACTCAGCAACTAATTACGTGAGTCAAAAAAACTATTCATAACATCAATGTACAAAACACACAATAGAAAACACCACGAGAATATGATTATTTCATAAGCCTAGTGCTTTAAGTTCATGAAGTGTGTGTCTCGTTTCTTGTTCTCTTAAAAAACAAAACAAATTAGTCATTTCAGCCCTTGAAAGAACTTTGACCAAGCTTTTTATGACCAAGCACAATTGACCGAGAACTGGACCTACATGTTCTGTGGATGGCTAAAGTTCATGTTCTCAAGAAGCTTTACATGACATTATTTACTCTCTGAGGTTTGCTATTGTCTGCAGAGAGGTGGTGACTGATCCAAAAAATTGTTTTACTGAAAAAACTTTTCGACGCGACTGGGAATCAAACCCAGGCTCAAAGCATGCTAAGCTACACACTAAACCTGCATGCCACCAGGTCACCAAAATGTACATGTAGCTCAAGCAATAAAGAACTAAAAAAAAAATACGTATAAAAATGACATAAGCAAGCTTAAAATTATATTTTCATTGCCCAAATTAGATATGTTTTATCCAATAAGTACAGGAAAATATTATTTATTAATTTATTCTTTGCACTTTTATACACTTTCATACTAACAGGAACAACAACCAATTGAGAATTACATTGTTTGGTTGCTCATAATTTTGATGTGCCTAAACAACAACAAAATTATTTTTTTTTAAAAACAAGACGAAGATTACACGTATTAAGCACAAATTGACGAGTTAATAAAACAAATGTTCAAGCTTAATTTCTGGCATAAGCTGCGCACAAGAATAGCATGTTTTGAGATAGTTTTGAACTATATTCAGCTGATTTGAGTTACGAACGCTTTGAGCTTAATTTTAGGCCATTTTTTTTCTCCGTGCATAGCTACATGAAGTCGGTAGTGCTTTATACACAGACTCATATATGAGTACACTCAGCTCATGAACTGAAATTTAAAACCAATTTTAGACAGTTAACTATTATTCTATATAACCTTTGTCAGATACTTATTAGCGCATACATTCCAAGTCTTATCGTCTTAGTTTAAATAGAGCCATAGTTGGTGAGAGCTAAGTTCACTTCAATTTCATTTTATAAACTAAAATTCAAATTATAAAAATTTTCACATTAAAAATTAATATATAAATACTTTTTCCCTAAAAAAAATATTAATTTTTCTCTAAAAAAATTAATTTCAAAAATGAAGTTCTTGTTAGAAGTAAATTTAAAATGTCATAATAAATAACTAATCGAAACTTTGCATTCAGTTTTTTTTTTTCTATAATAGTTCAGCAGAGCTTCTTAGAGACTTCCTTCAACTCTTGTAATTCTGCATTTGAGAAAATGCATTAAACATGCTGCTGCATCCTGAGCAATACTTTCACATACAGGCAATAACCGTCAACACGATGTCTCCTAAAACTGATTTATTACTGCCCACTGAGGTGGGAGTTGGTCTAGTGAAGTTTAAGTAGCGCAAGAAAACAGTTTCACATACATACATATATCACAACACATATATTTACATGCTTTGGCAGTATGAGTAAAGAACTAAATTTACATATGCTAGCAACGTAAATTTATTAAAGACGTAACAAAAAGTCATAAAAATAAGTTCTTGTCATGATAGCATAAAAGAGGATGGTACAGCCAACTTTGACAGTTTGTTCTTTTGAGAGTCTTATGGTTTTTTGTTAACTTTGTAAAAATATAATAAGATATATTGAATAGATAATTTTTCAAAAAGAAAACTGCGCTTTTATAAGAACACTGTAGAAGAAAATAATTTGGTCTCAGAGTCTGAATTGAACATTAATGAGGAAAGGTTAAATTAAGTTTTTATTAAAAGCAGATCTTATAACATAAAAGACAATAGTTCTGCTCTGCACCTAATATCACTCAAACTGTATTTATTTCTGGCTTTCAAACTGTTGAACCTATACTATTAGAAAAATTTTCAGCCTGAAAGTATGCACAGAAAATGTAGTTGATATTAAAAGTGAAGAAATGGAATAAATTTTGTTTTATTCTCAATGATTCCAGCCGTCATATGACATAAGTAAAATATATAGACCAGAGATGCAACTTTAATTTAATTGATATTTTTAATAATTTTTTGAACTAATTCGCAAGCTGAAGTTATTTTGAAAAGGCATTTATAAGCATATTTAAATTTAACATTTACAAGATAAATATTTATCGAGCTCATTTTATAGCTGAAAGCTACATGAGCTATCTTTTAGCAAACTTGTTGTGGTTTGATATTTTATTTCAGCAGCTCAGCCCACTGTGCATGAGTAGATGCGAAGCTGCATAAGCAACGCAAAATTAAAACTTTATTTGCCAGCATATGTTGTAGCGCTGTCAGCCAGAAAAGTGTTGCCAGCACAGAGAACTGCAACAGTAGCACAAAATAGCTGAACAAAGTAAAGTCTTCAATTCGAATTAAAAAAAGAAAAGTACGGAAAAATTATGCAGTGGGTAGAGGGTGAAGGAATGCAATGAAAAAGTATCTAAAAAGTAAACTAAAAATAACACACACACACAACAAAACAAAAACAACACGGTATTGCCAACAGCTATCAACTGTGATGCATTCAACTGGAATTTATGTCCTTTTCCGTCGTTGCTAAAAATATGGCAACCTCGGTGCTGCACAATAACAACAAAAACAAACACAACAACAACAATAAGGAAAAATATTGCAATCGATAGTCGCTGCAAAAGTTGCTATAAAGAATGTTCGTATCATGGACACCATAATTCGTAAAAAGTAAAATAAGAAGAATCTAAAATATAGATAAAGAAAGTACAAAGAGTAAAAGAGATAGCGCGCGGGAAAAAGAGTGGGCACAGCAGTTAGAAAAATAGTGTGGCAAAAAAATTCCACTCCCCCCCCCCCACCTTCCCCATCTAGATTTACATAGAAAAACGTGCATAAATAAAACGAAGCAACAATAAGGACAAAATGACAATAAAACTGACAGCAACAACAACAATGTATCGAAGCAAAATAAAATTTATGCCATAGAATAGCAGTTCAAGGCAAAGCTTTCTTAATTATACACACACTTTGATGTTGCAACAAGCAATAATAAAACAAACAACAAAAAAACAACGTTTCAAGTCTTTCTTGACTTTTCTTTTATCGTTTATAATTGGACCTCGATTTTCACACAAAAAAAAAAAAAAAAAAAATAAAAAAAATCAAAAATCAATTTTCAATAAATATCGTTATTTTTCAGCAAACAAAGTTGTCAGATATCAGCAACGGAAGAAGACGTTTTAATAGTGATGTTAAAAAATAGTTTGCACTAAACTACATTCAAACATTAATCATTTTTATGCAATTCGATAGAAATTTATCACTTTTGTTAAAAGAGAAAGAAAAGTGATGAAAAGCTGAGATGAAAAAAAAAGCTATGAAGTTATATGAGAAAGACAAATTGTACAGGCGATAATAAACAGGGTTTGATAAAAAGGAGATAGCTACAAATGCAAAGCCAAGAGGTATAAAAAATGTACAAACTTTATTTTCTTTTTAGAATTTATGCTTTAGCATTTATTAAAGCGCTTTTAAAACTTTTCAACAGAACCGTAGAAAACCCGGACTGTTATGTTTATTTCATTACAATTTTACTGGAAAAAGTAACAAGGACTTAGGGCCAGTTTTTCAGTGCGGGTTTAAACTCGAGTCAAATTAAACCGAGCTTAACTCACCAAAAAGGGACGTCAAAACTCTATTTAACTAGAAATTGTAGCATTCATTTAAGTTTAATTGACTAAAATTATCATAAGATGTGTTTTTTTTTTTCTTAAACTGAGCTTAAACGTCCAATTTTGGTGAGTTAACCTCGATTTAATTTGACTAGAGTTTAAACCCGCACTGAAAAACTGGCCCTTAGTAGTCGAAGGTCGGTTTTGCCCGTCTGTGGAATACCTTAAAATTCTTATAATATTTTAATACTAGTATAGAAGCCCGTCATACGAAGGGTAAAAATTCAAAATAATTAAGTTACAGACGATATGACAACATTTTTACATTCACTTCAAATATTGTTATGCTACAGTCGTTGTCAATGTGTTCTTACTGATAAATATCAAATAAATTTTGTATGCATACTTTTAGGCTGACAATTTTTTCATATAAAAACATTACTGTAATAGCAGGAATTATATAGAGTATAAGCGAATTAGGTTCTGGTTAAGGCTGAACAGGTTTAAAAAATTATAGCAATAACAACTATAGCAACAGTTTGAGCGATTTAGGGCACGGAGCACGACACTTGTTTTTTATATATTACGATATGTTAAAATATTACGACATATGAATTCTTATTTTTATCGAAATCCATGTATTTCTTTTAAGGTTCTTTCAGGTTTAACAAGTGTGGGTTTTATATTACGGTGGTGGACGACGTGTTCGTGGATGGATGACGCGTACATTTTGTATACAAATTATTTTTGCTGTTACATGCGTACATACTGAATAGTGGGCGAGTTTGTGGGCGGATGACACCCATTTCTTGTACACATTTGAGTTTTAATTTAAAATACATACATACCAAATTAAATCTCTTAAATTTTTGGGTTGTATGGCAGCTAGTCCTGTTTCCAAAATATTCAATAGTGCAGATCTATGGGTTCATGTGAATATGTTAACCTAGTTTTATGCAAGAACCACAACTCCTTTTTCTTATTCGGAGATTTACGAAGTCCGGAGAGTTTACGGACAACACACAGACGAACGTACCTACGGACTATATCAATCGTCTCACGAGTTGACGCAAAGTTTTATTCCTGTAGCTCATATATAAACCTGTTCATAGAGTCTTAAGGTGGGACATAACATTTGCGGCAGAAAAAACAGACCCTTTTTTTAAAAAATTCATAGCTCAGTCAAAAACAAACATTTTTCCAAAATTTTTATTATTATTGTAGAGAATTGAACAAATTACAAGAAAAAAATTCATAAAAATATATTTTTCACTCCAACATGGTTTTATAGAGCTCCAAACTGGCGGCAGAGAAAAAACGGGGCCTCGTGGTTGCAGCGCTGGCAGTCGCAAAAATTGTCTGATCTGGAAAAAACTGACTTTCTTAAATCTTAACAACATTGATTATCGTATGACAGGAGCTTTTTTTAAATTATTTTTTTTAATTTTTGGTGATGTTCGAAATTTGAAAGTGTGTTTTTTCGAAAAAAATATTGACTCTAAAATTCATTAAGAAATCGAAAAAAAATTTTGAAAAAAAGATCGTATCATACGATAGTGAATCAAGTTTAAAAAAATACAAAAAAAAAAATAAAAAAAATCGTCAAAAAATGAACCCGCTAGTGCCGCAACCAGTACGAAATGCATGGTTTCGAGATAAGTGCGTTCAAAGTTTGTGAACAAAGAAAAATAAAAATGCGCTCTCACTAATCCGGCTGTATCTTTTGAATCCGTAGGAATTTTTCCATGAAGTTTTTTCTTAACATCTTAAGAATATTAACATTTAAAATATAAAATTATAAAAAAAAGTCGATTTAAAAAAACGGCCCCCTTAAATATGTTGTTTGGGAGATGGGCATGTAAATGGGCGGATGAAGCTCAATATCTCTAGACATCTCAGTTTGATGAAACATTTTGCTCACAATTAAACAGGTGATTTGTTTGCTTTTGTGTTTTGTCACAGTTAATTTTTTGACACCTCAGGCGTGATTCGTAACATGTGGCAAAGCCAAGTAAAGTTTGCTTATCACCATTAATAGACTAACTAAAAAAACCGATTGCAAATCATTTAACTTTGCTATCAAAATGCCAACTCGGTGAAAAATGAGGTTCTAAAATTACATCCATTTTATGGTCGTCAGATCCCCTTTTATAGCGTGAAATTTTCTTCGGTGGGGAAGCTTTTTTTGACTCAATGCATGCATCAACAAACAGAATTGATGAATTTGAGGCAATTCAAGAGCTATCAATGCATCCTTAAAATTTACTGTTTGGTGCGGTTTTTGGTCTGGCGGCATCATTGGAACGTTCTTTTTGAAAAATAATGAAAATCGCAACGTTACAGTGAATGAAGCAAGGAACCGTACGATGATTACCGACTTTTTTTGCTTGAAATGGAAAACTTAGAGTTGGGTAGCATGTGATTTCAATAAGACGGTGCCACAAGCCACACGGCACGCTTTACCATGGAACCATTGATTTGCGATGATATGATCAGCAATTAATTATACGTTTAAAGATCATATTATTTCACCTCACAAGACTATTTTTTGTGTAGCTACACCTAGATTAATTTGAGCTGAAAACAATCCAAAATCAATTAATTTTGGCAGTGATTCTGAGCTAAGCCATAGTATACTTGATATCAAGCCCAAATGTGATTGTTTATAAAAAAAACAAACACGCTGATATGTTCACAATGTATGTGATTTTTGGACTATTTATCAAAAAAATAATACGCTCACTTGTGCTTAATTTATGACATTTTGGTATTGATTATCAATGAAAAAAAAATGCTCATTTGTGTTCAATGCATGCCATTTCTGGATTGTTTATCAAACAAATGAATATGCTTTTATATGTCTAATCTAAGAAAATTTGGGATTGTTTTTAAAAATTGAATACGCTCAATTGTGCCCAATTTAAGATATATTTGTACACAAGCAACAGGACGAGCACGAGAACAAGGGACACGAATAACGCACAAGAAAAAATACAACAAAATGTACAAGTGTGTCAAGAAATAAAGGAACCGAACAAAAAAAAAACACGATGAGCAGAAGAAATTAAAAAATTTTGTTTTCATTATCCCAATTCAGACAGAAAAATAAAAAAAAAAAAAAAAAATTGGCCATTTCAGCGCTTGAAAGGACTTTGACCGAGCTTCTTATGATCAATTGTGTTGTGTGTGTTATTAAATGTTTGCACACAATTGACCGAGAACTGGACCTACATGTTTTATGCCGACTCCGAACGGCTAAAGTTCATGTTCTCAAGAAGCTTTAGTCTGCAGAGAGGTGGAGACCGATTAGAAAAATTTTTTATTGAAAAAAACTTTTCGCCGCGGCTGAGGATTGAACCCGGGCTCCGAGCATGATAAGCCACACACTTAACCTGCATGCCACGGTTACGGATAGAAAAATACAATTTTTTACTCACTAACAATCACTCACTAACAGTAACAAAAACCAAACTGAGAATTACGTCGTTCGGTTGCTCGTTATAACCTAAACCTGAAAGGTCAGGGTATATTAACTTTGTGCAAACGTTTGTAACGTTTGCATAGAACGAAGCGAGTCCGGTATAGACAAGTATATATATTCTTGATCAGCGTCACCTCGTGAGTCGAGCTATTCATGTCCGTCCGTCCGTCGGTCCGTCTGTCCGTCTGTGTGTTGTCCGTATACACAGGATAAGAAGAAGGAATAGAGATAATTGGATGAAACTTGGTACACATGATCACATGCACCCAAAAATCTGCACTATTAAATATTTTTGGAATCCGCCAACGGACACGCCTACCTCCCATACAACGCAAAAATTTAAAACTGCATAACTCAGCTCATAATAAGCCTACAACAATAAAACTTCGTGTGTATGTGTTTTATACCAACACAAAGTTGTCTTCGAACAATGGACGTCATCCGCTGACGGACACGCCCAGCTCCCATACAACCCAAAAATTTGAAAACGCAATAAATAAGTCTCTGTTTAACCTACAGAGCTAACATTTGCCACATATGTTTGGATGGTTTTGAAAAATGAACATCGTCCGCTTACGAACACGCCTACCTCCCATACAACGCGAAAATTGAAAACTGCATAACTCAGCTCATAAATTAGCCTATAACAATAAAATTTGGTACGTATGTGTTTTATACCAACGCAAAGATGTCTTCGAAAAATGGACGTCATCCGCTCACGGACACGCCCACCTCCCATACAACCCAAAAATTGAAAACGCAATAAATAAGCCTGTGTTTAACCTAAAGAGCTAAAATTTGGCACATAGAAAATATGACAAGAAAAAGATGGTTTTGTAAAATGGACGTAATCCGCCTACGGACACGCCTACCTCCCATACAACCCAAAAAGTTTAAAACTCAATAAATAAGGTTATGTTTGTCATAGAGAAATTAAATTTGGTATGTATGTATTTTATACCAAAACTAAGGTGTGTTCAAAAATTGGGAGTTATCCGTCCATGAACTCGCCCACCTCCCATAGCGAAATCACAATAAAGGCATTAACTGTGAGCTACAGGAATAAAACTTGGTATGTGTAAATTTTTTATCAACATTTAAATGCATATAAAATATAGGCTTCATCCGACCACGGACACGCCCATATACAAAAATATTTACACAATTTTTTTTCGTTTTTGAAAAGTGGGTTTAGGGTATTTCATATACGGCCAAGACCGACTTTAGACTTTCTTTACTTGTTTTTTGTTTGTTTTTTTCGGTTCCTCATTTTGACAACAACAACAAAATACTGTTTTTTACAAACAAGCCCAAGATTACACTCATTTAGCACAATTTCTGGCATAAACTGCGAACGTGAGTAGCATATTTTAAAATGATTTTGAGCTCTATTGAGCTGATTTCAGTAACGAACGCTTTGAGCTTGATTTTAGTTCATTTTTTTTTTTGGCCGTGTACCTGAAGTCGTTCGCATACATGGACAAGCCACGGATGGACCACCTTAGGCGTAGCTGCGATCAACATTTACATGAAATAATCTTTAAAAAGTAAATGTCAGGCATTGATGTATCGCTATAAATAAATATTTCATTCACTTTTGAAACTTTTAAATTTTCTTTTTTTAATTTTGCAGAAATCAAAGGCTTTAAAAAGCACCAATTCTAAGTAGATGAGTTTCATGCATTTTCGTCACTTATCTCATGAACTGTACTCGTTTTCTTTGTATTTATACATAGGTTTTATGAATTTTATTCACAAAAATTCACAAAAATTATGAATGATTCACGCTGCCTTGTATTTTTGCATGGCCTTTACGTTATGTTTTATTAGTTCATGACTCTTGTACACATACTTAATGAACTTTATTAAACACTAGACAAATGAAATACTCATATTCTCGAGTTTGCTTTTGCGTATTTTGTACATTTTTATAATGAATAGTTCAAGTGACTCATGTTATTGTTTACTGGACAAAAATTCATGAATGTAGCTCATAGAGATCATGTTAAAATTCAAAATTATTGTGTACTTTTTTGGTTGAGCGTATTTTATTAAAAGAAGGTGCATCTATTTCAAGCAATATCCCGTCAATGCATTCGTAAACTTGCTAAAATCCTCCTTAGTTGAAGAATTCGGTAGTCATTTCTATGCAACTCTGTGGCCAACATATAGTTACCGCCATCCTATGGTGTATAGCTGCTACAGTGACTTTGCCTGCTAGACTGCATAAAGTGGACTAGTGCACTACTTCTCTCATAATATTAACAGTCGTTTGAAAATCTTTATATATACCCCTATCAACGTCCGCGAATCGAATAAAAAACTCATAAAATTCGCCAAGTTGATATCATTGTTCACGAATTTCAAAAATTCGATTCGACTCAAAAGTCAAAAACAGACGAATAAAAATACTTGGTGAGCAGCTGGCGAACAGTTTTTGCTTTGGCAGCACTGAATTTACGGCGAATAAGTGTATTCGCTAACGATGATACCGCAAGAATATTAGTTCGCCACACTGAGAAAAAAACACATACCTTGCTCCGGTAAAAAATGTCTCTTTTATTGATAATAGCAATTTTCTCTTTTTTAAATAAAATTTTCTTCAATTAGAATAAATTTTTACATTTTCGAAGAAATATTTCTTTACTTCTAGCAAATGGAAATATTTCAATGTCTCTAATAATGATAAGTATTTTTCTCGCACAAAAAATTTCTCATTTATAGAGAAATTTTATTGAAATTGAAAAACTTTTCTTATATTTTGATAAAAAATTCACTATGAGAAGTATTTTCTTCAATAAAAACAAATATTTTCTTAAAAATTAAAAGTATTTTTTCTAAAAACGATATATTTTTCTATTTCATTGAAGCTTTTTATCATTTTTAGAGAATTTTTAGTATCACAATTAGAGAATATCATTCTCTGGAGCAAAGTCTATACCATTTTTCTCTAAATATGATGCCTTTTTTATCATATCCGAGACACTTTTTCCATTTTCTCTCGTATTTTCTCAACCGATTTGGATATTTTTTTTTTTAAATGAATCAGAGTAGGGAGAATTAGTGCACCGATTAAAAAATTTGTTTTTGGCATTCATTTGTATCGAATCAACAGAGAATGTATATTACAAGGTCCAATGTCGGCAACTGGCAAAATTTTTAAATCAGAAAACTTATTAGCTCAAACTTTATTAGCTGTCCAATATAAGGTTCATAATTATTTCAAATTTACTTTTCAATTATGTGCAGTCGATATACTTTGACCTTGAAAAAATTCATGCATCATGGCATTATCTAACAAACAAATTCATATGTATGTAATTAAATACAAGTTTAAACTTTACGCTTAACTTGTTCAAAACACATTAAAAGCTATGACAAAAAAGAAAACACACACAGAATTAGGTTGTTCAAATGAACAAATTTGTACGAAAAAACAACTTTTGCAAAAAAAAAAAACATATTATTGCCAGGCAACTTCACAGCAAATTTCGTACAGAGTTTAATTAGTCATGCATAAAATGAATCCATGTCAAAATATGACTCAAACATGCCGAAACGGAAACGGAAACACATGCTAACAAAATGCGGGCAACATGTCCGAATTCACTGCCATTTTGCTTTATACTGCCTGACTGATATGCGTGTTTTAAGTGCATGGGTAGGTTGTATGAGTGTGTCTGTGTGTGTGTGTGTGTAAGTGAGTGTATGAGTAATTTTGAGATTTATGTTTGAATGTAAATGCAAATTAAAACTGCAAAAACAAACCCCAAAAAAAATGCACAAAAAAAAAACAAGAAACTAAAAGAAATCACAACTCAAAGGGTAGCTAGCAACAGCAGCTCTGTCGAAACTTTGCTGCATCGTAGAACATTTGTACAAGCCAGTTAACTACGCTAATTATGCAGAAGAGTTGGGAAGCGTAAAAAATGCTCATAGAACCATACAACTGCCATATGCAGGAAGCCATTAATACTGCAGCCCATCACAACATGTTCCAGCAGCACTCAGACAAACACACACTCATGACACGCACACACACAGACACAGCCACACTTGAATGTTACTCACTCAAAGTAATATCATCAACATGTATTTAAATTGTGCCAACATATGTGGAAATTGGCAAGGATTAAAAGAGGTCCTTTTGGCATTTTGTTGCAAAAACATAAAAATAAAAAAAAAATCGTAGCATTTTTGTGCTTTGGTTGTGGCAAAAAATTGTAGTGAGTGCAGCCTAAAAATGAGCTACTGTGAGAAAAGTAATGTTTTTGAAATTGATATTTGATACTTTTGCAATTTTTTTTTATGTGTTTTTTTTTTTTTTTTGTATTTTTTGTTTTAATTTGCAGTCATCAGCATGTTAATTAAATGTGTCATCATGTTAATTTAAGTGCCACAGCACATGGAAACGCATAATCAAAGATTAATTGAAGACAATGCACAGTCATTGAGCTTTCAGCTAAAATCATAAATATATATTTCCAGTAAATAAATATCAACCGGAAGTACAGCCTATAAACTCACACAATCACAACCCACACATAAGCTCAATTGCGCATTAATGGCTACTGTGTTTATTAAACACTGCGAACACATTAATGCAATGCAACGCACACTCACCATTGTTATATTTGTTGTTATTTACTTATGATGACTCGAGCTCTGCGGTTGCAAGATAAATATTTTGGCTGTCATATTAAATTTTAACATTTCTTTTTTTTTTTTTCATTTCATTTCCATAAATATTAATATTTATTATACACATTGCAGATATCATAATACTACACATGCACTCACACAAGCACACATACACACTCACACACAAATGCCTACATTCATACACACATTTCATAAAACTCATGAAGAAGAAAAAATACACCGCAATACATGTCGGAAAAAAATTCAGCCGTATCATCAGAAAAAAAGCCAACTTTTATGCAGCTCATCAAGCAGCTGCGTCTCATTCATATTAATATTGAAATAACAATATTGCATTGAATTCTCACAAAAAAAATACAATAAAAAATATTTATTCATAATTAACCGCGTACAAAAAAAAAGGCCGACAGACACATGGAGCATTGTACAGGACTCAACAACAGCAATGAAACAGCAGCAGTAAAAAAACAAGTAAAGAAAGTCTAAAGTCGGTCTAGGCCGACTATGAAATACCCTAAACCCACTTTTCAAAAACAAAAAATTTTTATTGTAAATGGGCGTCTCCAAGGGCGGATGAAGCCTATATTTTATATACATTTAAGTGTTGATAAAAAATTTATACATACCAAGTTTTATTCCTGTAGCTCACAGTTAATGCCTTTATTGTGTTTTCCCTATGTGAGGTGGACGTATTCATGGACGGATTACTTCCAATTTTTTAACACACCTTAGTTTTGGTATAAAATACATGCATACCAAATTTAATTGCTCTATGACAAACATAACCTTATTTATTGAGTTTAAAACTTTTTGGGTTGTATGGGAAATAGGCGTGTTCGTAGGTGGATGACGTCAATTTTTCAAAACCATCTTTTTCTTGTCATAAAAAATATACGTGCCAAATTTAAGCTCTGTAGGTTAAACAGAGGCTTATTTATTGCGTTTTCAATTTTTGGGTTGAATGGGAGGTGGGCGTGTCCATAAGCGGATGACGTCCATTTTTCAAAGACATCTTTGTATTGATATGAAAAACATACATATCAAATTTTATTGTTGTAGGTTAACAAAGAGCTGAGTTATGCAGTTTTCAATTTTCGCGTTGTATGGGAGGTAGGCGTGTCCGTGAGCGGATGATGTCCATTTTTCAAAACCATCTTTGTTTTGTTATAAAAAACATATGTGCCAAATTTAAGCTCTTTAGGTTAAACACAGGCTTATTTATTGCGTTTTCAATTTTTGGGTTGTATGGGAGGTGGGCGTGTCCGTGAGCGGATGACGTCCATTTTTCGAAGACATCTTAGTGTTGACATAAAATACATACACACTAAATTTTATTGTTGTAGATTTATTACAAGCTGAGTTATGCAGTTTTAAATTTTTTCGTTGTATTGGAGGTAGGCGTGTCCGTGGGCGGATTCCAAAAATATTCACAAGTACAGATCCTTGGGTGCATGTGACTATGTGTACCAAGTTTCATCCAATTATCTCTACTCCTTCTTCTTATCCTGTGTATACGGACAACACACAGACGGACAGAATGACGGACGGACGGACGGACATGAATAGCTCGACTCATAAGGTGACGCTGATCAAGAATATATATACTTTTCTATACCGGACTCGCTTCGTTCTATGCGTTACAAACGTTTGCACAAAGTTAATATACCCTGACCTTTCAGGTTTAGGGTATAATTAATATAAAGCATTATTATTTATACATGCACACACAGCAAGCATACTTATGCACACATTCGCATATGAGGTTGCATAAATAGTGTTGCCAACTTTTGGTGAACTGCGGTCACATTGACTGCTCCTCGAAACTCATCAATATCGATGTTACATGTCAGAGTCTTTCAGAAAATATTTGGAGGTTTGGACCGAGAAGATTTTTAAGGCGGTCTTCTCATTCAAAACCCGTTTTTTTGACCCTTTTTAAAAAAATTCTTATTTGAAAACGCAAAGAATAATTGAAAACTTTTTTTATTTATTGTAATACAAAAGTTTCAAATTAAATAAAAAAATTTTTTTTGCCTCGATACGTGGGCTGTTCAAAAAGTAATGAGACTTCAAAGTTGGTGGTGAAAAATAAGGTGTCGTCACGGCGGCCACGATTCCGAGTCTCCGGAGCGTCTGAAATGAAAAAAAAAACGGGGTTATAATCAGTATAGATGTAATTCTTGGGTGAACCTCAAGCTTAATTTTGTGATTTTTTTGACAAAATGGCGGCCATTCAAAACAAAAAAATTCAATTTCGGGCTTTTTTTTTTGTAGTTTAGTGTAAAAAAAAATAGTAAAAAATTTTTTAAAATTATGGTCGAGGTTCACCCGAGAATGGTGACAATTTTGCGTCGATTCCACTTTGTTTCATGAAAATCGGTTCAGTTGAACTGGAGATATCATGGCCGCCAGTTCGAAAAACGTGGTTTCGAGATAAACGCGTTTAAAGTTTGAAAATAGCTCATTTTGACGAAGACCTTGCTTCACAAAAAAGGCTGTATCTTCTAAAGTATTTCGAATTTCTAAAAATCCTTTAAGGGACATATTCACAACTACCCAAGCTACCCAACTACCCAAGAAGACCCCCTTAAGGGATACTTTTATTCAAAAACGTCATCATTTTAGAAACATCATTACTGAGTTAACAATTTAACTTTCAAAAAGCTAAATCAAGAAATATTTCACCTCCCTCGTTAATTAGCACTTGTGCGATGCCAATATGAAGTTCATTTGGAGCTCTTTAGAGGTTTGTTGTCGAATAAAACAGTGTCGATAATGTTACTCTCATAAGGAGAATAGAAGTTATTGAGAGCTATTTGACCTTCGATAAGGTATTTCTGGTCCTAGAAAATATCAACCAAAGGAAAATCGTAAAAAAAGAATCACCCAAATGAGAAATGACCCAAAACTGAAAGTAAAAAAATGGCCGAAAGCGAAATTTCATCCAACACAAAACAAAATCCAATAGATTTTGGGAAAAATGGCTCAAAAATAAAAAACCAAAAATTCGAAAAAATACGAAATCGCACAATTTTTTTATTGCTTACAAGATAAGTGCTTTCCGTGCACAAATGAGTTTTAAATTCCTAATTTTTTTCAATTCACTGAATAATGTTTCAAAATCTTAAAAAATTTTACGTGCATGGGAAATACTGATAATTTTTTTCACAGTACCGTTACATTTGAACGTATATATTAGATGGGCTAATCTTACTTAAGTATCCTTATTTTATTGAATTGAATTATTTTTATTGAAAAAATCATCAGTTTTTGAATATCCCCAAAAGGTTTATTTCACATAAAAGTCTGTTATAAAATAACTTTTTCAATTGTTTTAATGTTTATAAAAATTTTATATGCAAAACATTAAAAAAATAGTTCGTTAAAATCGCGTTTTATAGCAGCGCCCTTACAGTTTTTGGATTTTTTTCTATTTTTTTTTTAACTCATACATTACAATGACATCCAGGATTCATATTCTCCCCGTCCAGGGAGGTTCTGAAATAATAAAATGTATGGAGCTCTGCACCCATCTAGTTTATATTTTCAAACATACACTCTCAAAACAGATTAGCTGTAGATCCAAAATTTTTGGTTGGGTGTTTCGAAAAATAGTTGCTATAAACATTTTTCGGTTGTTATAAACTGAATTCGTTATTCAGAATCAAAATTTTGTAGAAACCAGAAATATTCGTTCATCCATATAAGAATATGTTTGATGTAACAGAATCGACTCATTTTTCAAGTCGACCTTGAAAATACTGGAAATAAATGACCAAATAATTGATTCCCTCAATTGAATATTGAATTTAACAACCGAATAATTTTTTGCGCAACTAATTGTTAAATAAAAAATACCATCTGTATTAAAAATTTGATTCAAGTTCAACTTTATTAAATTTTATTGCAAAATATCTGCAAACCTTGCTTTTATTTTTCTACCATATTGAACTGCGCTATATAAACGAAGAATTGAATGGCTTGAATTTATTTCAAATTTCTTACGAACACTATCTTTTCTCGTCTATCCTATACAAATTACCACACACGAAAAATTTTAAGATGGTTGCCCGATCTTGTGTACATCATTGTCTGCAGAGTTTCCTGCAATCATTTTCCCCAGTTGTGGCAAATTCAGATTTATGTCGTACCAATCAACTATCTATCATATCAAGAGAATGGTAAGTTGTAAGATTCGATTTTAAGTTATGAGTAGGGCATGATTTGGTTCTGATTTTCAATAGTTAGTTCATACAACATCAAAAGCATTCATCGCTGACAAAATGTATGCTGCAATAACTTCAGATTTCAGGTTGCAGCAACTTCGAAAATGCGGTTGGGCATTTTTTTTGTTGCCCCAACCAATTCGTTTCCTCAGTGTATCGAAAATGTTCCATGAAACCAACAAATTTTGTATTTGTACAAGAAAGTAAGCCTCAACAACTTCATTTTGTGTGAACAAACTATTCTTCTGACTTTTGTTGTTCTGAAGATATTACCAATTTTATATAGTATTTAACGTTACATTTTTTGATAGTGAGTTTCAAGTTTCCTGCATTAAAAAAGGAAAATTTCGAAATAGGTATTGACAAAAGCTTAATAAACAAACCATATCGAAGAAGCGAGATCACATAAACGACTTAAATCTTAATAATGACAACAAACTGTGGTCTTGCACAACTATGATCCAAAATGTGCAGTCTTTAACGTTACATTTTCATACCTTTTTGATCCAATTTGAATTTTTTTGTCCGTGCATTACACAGGCGAAATGAACGTTTGCTGTGAGGAGCGACAAAAACAGACTTCAATAAGAGGTATTTATGATTTCCAATGAAATGTTTTATAAAAGAACGTAATAAAGTCGATACAGAGTAAAATTACAATAAGCCAAATTTTTTGATCGATACTCTTACCGAAAAAAAGTGACCATTTCTGTAGGTTTTTCTATAAAATTGAAAAATTTATCTTTTCAAAACAAAAGTTTATTTGGTACGCAAAGAACTTCAAAAAGAAGCGGGGGTCAACCCGCGAAAAATTTCAAAAATGGTGGAAACTGGTACCCTAGGGTCCTTAGAGGATCTATATTATTATTTTAACATGATTTTGTATGGAAGGTATACATCAAAGTTGGCCGATCTTAAAAATCTTAATACTTATGTTAAGAACATCGTCAAAATTTATCAATTCCTGCCTTGAACCTGTATTAATTTTTTAATTTATTTTTTATGTTAGGCACACACAAAGTGCATCTTAACGAAAATCATTCCAAATACTAGAAAAATAAAGCAGCAGATATGATCAGAAAATTAGCGAATTCGGTCAGCTTCTAGAGGTACGTCCCTTAGATCAATTTTTGAAAATCGGTTGAAATCGGTCAGTCCCTAGAAATACTTCTTTTGGACCTTTTTTACATGATTTTTGTATGGGAGGTATTTACAAAAGGTGGCCGATCTTAACGAACCTCAGACAGAGTCTTAGAAAAATAACTTTGCAACGGCGTTACAAAATCTACCAACGAAATCTGCTAGTTCAGCACAACGAATACCTGCCAAGACCAACAAAAACATCACCACAAATTAGACACACACAGCTAACGCATGACAAAAACAGCCAGCATAGTATACAACAACAACAACAACAACAACAACAACAAAAACAACAACAACAACAACAACAACAACAACAACAAACATCGCAACCAGTTAGACACAAAACCAACGCATGACAAAGCAGCCATCACCTATACATAGATTTTTTGTATAGCATGCACATAATTCGCATTACGTTCTGTGGATAGATTATTTAAGACTAGCCAATTGTGTCGGTAGTCAGCATGGCTCGAAGGCGTAGTATCTTGTCCGTTTTTTACTTGGCAACGAGTTAACTAAATTTTTTTAAGCAAAACACCGAGAAGCGGGTTGCTTGATGCATACATTGTAGTTAGATTTCGTATTTTGCCGTGGTTGGGTTGGACTTCACCGCGATTTCTGTCAGTAGGATATCCTCCCGAATACTTTGTAGTTGTGATTGTTGCACTCGGTTGGACTTCACCGTCGGCTTCGGATATCCCTCGGAATACTTAGCCTATCGTGTTTGGGTTGGAATTCACCGCGGCCTTGGTCAGTCGGATATCCTCCCGAATACTTTGTAGTTGTGATTGTTACACTCGGTTGGACTTCACCGTCGGCTTTGGTCGATCGGATATCCCTCGGAATACTTAGCCTATCGTGTTTGGTTTGGACTTCACCGCAGCCTTGGTCAGCCGAATATCCTCCTGAAAACTTGGTAATTGGGATTGTCGTATTTGGTTGGACTTCATCGTCGGCTATGGTCAACCGGATATCCCTCCGAATACTTAGCTTGTCATATTTGCATCGGCTTCGATCGGTTATCTTTCCGAACACTTAGCTGGTCGTATTTACTACCCCCGTTAGGCATTATATAAATTAAGCCTATGATATATTTATAATTTTTATTATTGTAATGAAATGTAAACTAAAATCATATACATAAGATATATATGTAATTCAATTTGTATAATATGTTGCTATATAAGAAGTATGTATGTATGTAATTATTTAACAGTCGGGTATATTTCCAAGTCCAACTTACTCTGTCGAACTCTGTCAAAAGTTAAGACGCATAAACTCGCCACGAACGCAATCACTGATATAAACCGAAGCACCATATACCGAGCATCACCACACCCGAAACAGTTATCACCAAGGCAGAGTCAGAGAGGGCAATCGTTGAAAATTTTAGCTTGATACCCACGAATGATTGTTGTTGTGTATTTGAAAAGACTTATGTACAATAAATATATATTCATAACTAATCATATAGAATATTCAATAAAAACTGATTGTACTTGAAATATTAAAACCAACAAGTCTTTTTATTTAACGGAGGTTCGAGGGTCCTTCGTTTGATGCTGGAGCGGCTGAGTCATACCTCAGCCTTTGAGAAAACCCCTTTACAACTTAAAATATATGTTGTGAAAATCATCGAAATTAGTCAATACCCCTGGTCTTATATATTATATTAATTTCTTAATTGATTTTGCATGGGAGGTACATTTTACAAAAAAATTTAAAAAAATTAAAAACCATTCAAAATGAAAAGAATGAACTTGATTTTTCATATGAAAAATTATACAAAAATTTCATAAAAAAACTAACCAAGATTTCTTTAGAACAATTACACGGTGCAACACGTTAAACTCAAACAACTTTTTGACTTAAAGTTCTAAAGTTGGGGACGTAAATAGAAAAACCCTTTCGGAAATTCGCTAATTTGGCTACCGATTTTATGATACCTGAAAGCTATAGGTTGAATCTTGATTTTTCAAGACACATGCTTTTTTCACACGGCTTTATCAAGTAAGCCATTTGGAATATTTTTTTTTGTCTTCAGCAAAGTTGTAGCCATTGACAAGGAAAACAAAAGCTCAGAACAAACTAACACGATAAAATTTCACCGAAGCCTCAAAAAAGCAAAATTGGAAAAAAGTTACTTATTATTTTTACCATTTTTTTTTCCATATTTCTCAAACCGTTTTGAATTTTGGCAAATAATATGCAACGAAATTGTAGGCAAGCAAAAACTAAACAACTATTTACAACATATCAAATGCATCCGAGTACTACTTGAGAGTACTTTACCGTTTTGACCCTGAAAATGTGACATATTTTCATAAATAACCATATTACTTGAAATCCATGCTCGAAATTTCATGATTTAACATTCACGAACTCATTATATTTTTACGTTATAACTTTTATTTTGAAGAAATTTATAGTTTTTGTTCATTTTGCATCGATTTTTTTTAAATGAAATACAAAGGTGTTTCCCGAAAAAAAAATTTTATGAAAAGAATTGATGTTGCTTTTTTAACTTTGAAAGAAATCTGTTGACCTACAAGCTTTGAGCTTCTTTATTGCATAGATTTTTTGCGAAGAACAATATATTTTTAATTTATAGATAATTTTATTTTTAATAAATTAAATACTTAACATAAAAATTAATTTATTATATATATTTTTCATTTCAGAGTCGACTGAGATTTTGCTAGAAAAACTGTAAGTTTTTGACAATGACACATTTCATTGACAATATTTAAAGTATCTCAGAAGCATAAAAATGCAGATATTTGCTATTCCAATATCAATATATATTTTCTTTAAAAACGCATTTATTAAATAATAGAAACGAAATAAAACAATTGCATGTGTATCTTCGTTTTAAAATTTTACTCTTAAAAAATTATACATATGAGCTTAATGCTTACATTAAATAATAATAATTTACTAAAATATAGTATAAGAAATTTTCATATATTGGTAGTTGCTATAGTTGGTCTGTTCACTTACCTAAAATAAAGTTTTTTAAGGAATAATTCTGAAAGTTAATCGAACACCTCTTTTTATGGGTATTTTACTCTGCACCTTATATCCCTCAAACTATTCATTCCTGATATTACAGTGCTTTTATTATAGAAAAAAATGGTCAGCCTGAAAGTATGCACATGAAATTTACGTGATATGTATTAGTGACGACGTATTCACGACAACTGCAATATAACAGCATTCGAGGTGAATAAAAAAATATTGTCATATCGTCTGCTATTATTTTGAATACGTCTTTTCGTAGGACGAGGTTTTTTATTAGTACTTAAATAAGTTTCATCCGAGGGCTGCTAAAAGATATAAGCGCCTGGTTAGGCTGCGGAACGAATATAATAAAATCTAAACGGGGATTTGTCATGAGAGTTTGTATTTCATATAGAGTTTGTATATCAAAAGCCTAAATTTAGAAGTTTTCTTACTTTTTACAATATCTTCCCTTGTATATCTTCGAGGTCTGTAAGTTTTGTATGTGTTGTATCTTCTATACAAAGCTTTATTAACTTTACCGTTCGGCTGAATTATGAACCTTGACAACAGCCATGAAAATTTAACTCCAACTCTTTAACCGTTAGGCAATCAAACGCAACTAACTGCTTTTAACTCTTCAACCTGCTCAGTAGTTCATCGCTATTTTAAGTTCAAGCTTGCACAAATTTTCATCCGACGTACTTTGTTTGTTCATCTCGTCGACTTACACAGACGGCATCTTTCACATGCCAGTTCAACAAACTTTGTGTTCCTCTGGCCCCATGTGACATTTTTTTGTTGTTGGTTTTTTTTTTTTGTTTTCACAGGCTTTGTTTGTTCACTACGGTAAACATTTTCTAGCTGCTTGCAATTTTGTTGTTATTTTTGCTGATATCATTGCCATAGCTTGCAGGTAACATGTTTGGCATGCATTCCTTCTGACACTGCCTACAAAAGCTAGCTATGTTAGCTTGCTAGCATGTCTATCTGACCGTCCGTCCGTCTATCTGTCTGTCTGTCTGTCTGCTCACCTCTTTTCACTTGCTTATTTAACCTTTAAGCTTAGGTATAACTTGATAGGATTATTTTTAGCTCAACCAGTTGAATTTTTGCAAACTTAACTAAAACCAAAGCCAGGTTGATAGTCAGGCTAGCTCAAGAGTTCGTCACAGTCTCATGTGTGGGTAGAAGGAAAGTCACGTTGTTGGTTTTTACTAATTATTATGTGTAGATAGGTATGTTCGTAAGGGCTGAGAAGAAAATTACCCAGAACACTAACTTCGACATACTTGATTATTCTAGCAAAATTTTGCTACCACAGTTCAAAATAATGAAAAGAACAATAAATTTAATATAACGTCCAAACAGCTAATTTTGTTATATTGACTCAATTTAAACACAAAACAAAATTGCTAAGGAAAAATAAAATGTCATCGATAAGAGCGATAAAAACCAAGAAACAAATTATTCAAAGTGCTAGTTTATAGATTTACTCAAATCAGTAGAAAGCGAAGCAAGAAAAAACAAAAATCAACATAAAATGAGGACACGACAAAGAAAATAATATTCCACCAAATTGAAGACATAATTATGCGAATGACCAATTCTATATAATGCAATGACAGTCAAAGACTAGAACTGGCAGATGATACGTTAAACGAACCACAAACAATTATGCTGAATACATCAAGAGAGACCGTCAAGAAAAATGATACTGCATGGAACTCGAACAAATTCATGCTGCTGTTATACAAATTGGGTCAACAGCGAATTAGCAACATGATAGGCCACAACAAGAGCATACAAAAAAATAAAAATAAAACCAAAAACTATAACATAGTGAACGATTCGAGGAATTTCGAGATGCGAATCAACAACATCCATACATATGTATGCCATGCAAGAACATTCAGCCAAACAATCAACAAACGATGGATGACATGACGGAAATTGAGAAGAAAGCAATGAACGCTAAACGTTTGAAGACAATCACCAGAACCACTACCAGCAACATCACCAACGGCAACATTAACGCGGCCATCATTAAAAGCAATTTAAGCAGACTTGAGCACACAGACGCACAAACACATGCATAGCTACATAAACGGTGAATAGAAATGCAGAAAGCTCTACACATAAATTACCCAAATCAATCGAAATGGCGTTGTTGTCGTTGCTATTTGCTAAGGCAGGAGCAGGAGAAGGAGAAAAAGGAGGAGGTATTGTTAAAGTGGAAATGGACGTCTTACTTCTTGCACATGCACGCGTTCTCACAGTTTCAACAGCAAACTCAGCTAGAAATAGTCTTTTGATGGGTTTGATGGGAAGCAAAACACTGAAAAAAATATTGAATAATTTTTACGAAAGAAATCACAAACGTTCGAAAAAGCTTTGCGTTAGCTCAGAAAAATTTACTGTGAAGTATGAAATGGATAAATTTTCTTGAAACAAAGAACAAAAGTTGTAAAAAGCTTTGTGTTTGCTCCGAAAAATTTACTGTGAAGTATAAAATTGAAAAATATTCGCGAAACAAAGCACAAATATTCTTAAAAGCTTTGCGTTTGCACAGAAATATTAACTGTGAAGCGTGAAAATTAAAAATGTGTTTAAAACAGATAACAAGTTTTGTGTTTTCTGAGAAAAATTCAATGTGAGGCATAAAATTGAAAAATATTCTCGAAACAGAGAACAAATATTTTAAAAAGCTTTGCGTTCGCTCAGACTAATTTATTGCTTCAAAGAACAAAAGTTCTAAAAAGCTTTGTGTTTGTTCTGAAAAATTTACTGTGAAGCGTGATATTAAAAAATATTCTCGAAAATAGAAACAGAGAATTTAGAACAGCCGTTCTAAAAAACTTTGCGTTTGATTTGAAAAATTCACTTCAATTGAAAATTCAATTCAATTGGAAAATGTTCTCGAAACAGAGAACAAAAGTTGTAAGAAGCTGTGCGTTTGCTCAGAAAAATTTGCTGTGAAGTATGAAAATTAAAGATGTTCTCGAAACAGAGAATAAACATTCCAAAAAGCTTGGCGTTTTCACAGAAATATTAACCGTGAAGAATGAAATTGTAGAATGTTCTCGAAACAAAGAACAGACCAATAAAAAGCTTAAAGTTTCCTCAGAAAAATTTACAATGAGTATGAAACTGAAAAATGTTAAAAAAAAAAACAAATATTATAAAAAGCTTTGCGTTTGCTCAGAAAAATTTGCTGTGAAGTATTTATATAATAGAAGTATATATATAATTGAAAAATTTTCCCGAAACAGACTTTGCGTTTGCTCAGAAAAAATTACTGTGAAGTATGAAATGGATAAATTTTTTCGAAACAAAGAACAAAAGTTGTAAAAAGCTTTGTGTTTGCTTCGAAAAATTTACTGTGAAGTATAAAATTGAAAAATATTCGCGAAACAAAGCACAAATATTCTTAAAAGCTTTGCGTTTGCACAGAAATATTAACTGGGAAGCGTGAAAATTAAAATGTGTTTAAAACAGATATAGCCCGTTTCAAAAGAGAAGAACATTTTTTAGTTTCATTTTTCGATGCGCAGTGAGAAATTATTTTTAAAGCTAGAAAATTTTTTAGAGCGTATAGCCCGTTTCAAAAGAGAAGAACATTTTCGCGCATGTTTAAGAATAAGAAAATAATTTGGAGAGCGTTCTTCATTCTGATTGGTCGACATTAAAAAAAAAAATTTATATTCTCTGAGCAGAAAAATAAATAAAAAAAAATTAATGTATATTCCTGAATTTTGTTGTTCATCGCAACTGCGCTGCGGAAGTACTGAATTTTATTTTTCGAAATCAACCAATCAAAATTGAAAAAAAAGGGGGCGTCAAAAAATAGTTTATTAACCGAAATTTCACTTCACAATTTTTCCTTGAGAAAATAATTTATTTTTTATGTAAGTTGTATTTGATTTATCTCTTAAGATGCAGGCTGCTACAGGACGTCGGTGCAACACCTTACTTGTGCGATCATTTGTTCTGAATGTTTGCGCATTTAATATATAGAAAAATAGTAAAAAATACAAAAAAAAAAGCATAAAGTTCAGCGAACAGTACAAAAAGATCAAGAAATTACGCTCTAAAAATGTTCTAGCTTGAAAAATAATTTCTCACTGCGCATCGAAAAATGAAACTAAAAAATGTTCTTCTCTTTTGAAACGGGCTATAATTTCTTGCTCTTTTTGTACTGTTCGCTGAACTTTATGCTTTTTTTGAGTGTTTTTTACTATTATTCTATATATTTAAATGCGCAAACATTCAGAACAAATGATCGCACAAGTACGGTGTTGCACCGACAACCTGCAGCAACCTGCATCTGGAGAGAGAAATCAAACACAAATTACATAAAAAATAAATTATTTTCTCAAGAAAAAATTGTGAAGTGAAATTTCGGCTAACAAGTTTTTTTTGACGCCCCCTTTTTTCAATTTTGATTGGTTGATTTCGAAAAATAAAATTCAGTACTTCCGCAGCGCAGTTGCGATGAACAACAAAATTCAGGAATATACATTAATTTTTTTTCCATTTGTTTTTCTGCTCAGAGAATATTCAATTTTTTTTTAATGTCGACCAATCAGAATGAAGAACGCTCTCAAAATTATTTTCTTATTCTCAAACATGCGCGAAATTGTTCTTCTCTTTTGAAACGGGCTATAACAAGTTTTGTGTTTTCTGAGAAAAATTCAATGTGAGGCATGAAATTGAAAAATATTCTCGAAACAGAGAACAAATATTATAAAAAGCTTTGCGTTTGCTCAGACTAATTTATTGCTTCAAAGAACAAAGGTTCTAAAAAGCTTTGTGTTTGTTCTGTAAAATTTACTGTGAAGCATGAAATTGAAAAGTATTCTCAAAGCAAAGAACAAACGTTCTAAAAAGCTTTGTGTTTGCCCAGAAAAATTTACTGTGAAACATGCCGAATGTGAATATTAACTTAAAGCTGATCTATTTTTATTTTGCATACATTTAGGCATGACTTTAATGCATATTTTTTAACATTCAACTGCTACAAGTTTAATTTGCTAAATAGCGCTTTGAGTTGTATATTTGTTGTTTTTCTACTATTACCACAAGGTCATTTTAATGCAATGTTAAAATGGAAAAAATCGTATGAAAGTTATTCATTTGATGGAAAATACCTTTTTGAACAACAACATAATCAAAGTGATAAACATAATGAGAATTATAACTTTTGCTTAGACATCCTTTATTAATTCTCAAACTGCAACCCTGTTACTAGCGTTGTAAAATATTCGACAAAACGCAAAAATTGTCATTTTGAATAATCCAAAAGTGACAATTTTTCAAGACCGGTTTTACGAATATATAACATAAAAAAAACGTTTAATCAGTTTTCAATGAAATCATAAGTGAATTAGAATAAGAAGCAGAACTTTCAATTTCACGTGAACTACGTGTTACCCGTGATCACGTGTACATAAGGCATTTTACAAAATTCACGAACTCGAATTACACATGAGTGCTAAACACGATATAGGTACGCATGTGGTTGCAAAAGTAAGTGTTCACGTGTGCACGTGTTAAAGGAATCATATTTCAATGCCCCTTGGTTAAAACTATATCACGTCAAGAAGTCCTTATGATTAATATATCAGCTGTTCGAACCTATTGTCAAAATGATCATTCAGTCATCCTATGGGAGTCGAAATAGTTTCAATGACTCTTCGAGTCTATGTTTATTAGTACCGATAAAGGGTGTTCCAATAGTAGGTGTGGTACTTTTGTATCGATTAAAATCTGCATTATCTACCCTTGACCGCTATATTTTGTATCATTGTCATTGTGGTACTCTAGGATATAAGTAATGGATCGCTAGACGAAAGCACAAAACATGGAAATTGTCGAATTTTGGATCATAAATTCCAAGTCGATGGTGCACACGTGTTGATCGATGCACCAAAAATTGGGTTCGCCATTACCACATAAGTGAAACAACTGTGCGCAACATTGTGAATAAATTGTATGAAACTTTGTCCGTACTTCAGTTTCCGAAGCCAATTAGAGTGCTGCCATTAGGTGGAAGTGTCGTCGATTTTAGAGCGATTTATGGGTCGGAGGCATCATCGGACCGTTTGTTTTTTTTTCGAATATGAGGACGAAGACACCGAAAATATGAACTCTGAGCGGTACCACACTATGTCGGAGGACTATTTTGTGCCGGGGGTTGAAGGTCAGGTCCTGGACGATATGTGGTTTCAACAGGACGGTGATACACCCCACACAACTCGCCTCCGATCATCCATTTCCGATCATCGCGCTTAGGTCGTTGTTCCCAATTTGAATAAGAAACTTCGATTTCTTAGGCAATAGTCCTAAAGAGTTCTTCCAAAAATCTTAAGATTCGCGAAATAAGGTTGTTATGAGGGGCTGCTTGAATAGATTCTTGCCAGCACCACAGAACTAGTCCGGACCTGTGAATGGTTATTCTCATTCCCGACAAAGCCTCAGTGGGCAGGAATCCACTAGAGAGTAATTTTGTTATTCTGTGCAGCCAGGTAGTTGACAATCTCTTTCACTAGCTTGGATTTATTAATAAATGATTTCAGAGCTTTGAGGGCAGCTAAGCTATCAGAAAAGACGACAATCGTTTTACCTCTAATATTATTCAGCCTGTTCAGTCTGATACATCTGTGCATGAATAGAATTTTAGCTTGAACGAGTGTAATACACTGTGGTGTATACTGAGAGCTATATAAGTCACTCTCATTGGAGAGTCCTTCATGGATTCCAGCAATATTTTAGAACCGTCCATAAACCAAATAAGGTCATGTTTATATGGAGTTAGTTTCTCGTGTTCTCAATTAGATCTAAATAGATGGGGATACCTGCGATTAAGTTTTCTTTAAATGAACGTTTGACAAGCATGTCATCTAAAGATTTGCAAGATATTTCTCTAATTATGACTTTAGGGTCATAATTAGAGAAAGGTTTTCTTTAAATTAGTTGTGGCTCTTATAAAAAGCTTGTACATCTAAGAGTAAAATAGCTGCTCTGCGGTTAGAATAATCTATGGACGGACTAAAAATACTACTTAAGAAAATTACGGAAACTTTTTGTGTTGTTTGGAGGAAATTGTCTGAAAAGTTTTACATATTAAAAAACAAATCGTTTTTCTAATCGACTAAGTAGGTGGCTAGAATTCCTCAAAGGGGCGTGTCAATATTATGAAAGTACTAAAACAAAACAGTTTCTCGGTTAATATTTGCACAAGGGTGCTGAAATTCAGTACAAGGATAGATAGAAACTTTATTCACACGATCAAGAAAGTCGGCAGGGTTTGACAAAAAAGGCGTGTCACTGTTATAAAATCACTTTACTTTATATCGGTTAATATAGCCATAAGGGTACTGAATTTGGCACAGGAGTAGGTGGCATCATAACAGAGCAAAATAAAGAAAAATTCGGGATGAAAAAGGGCGTTACACTTTTAGAAAAATACGGTAAACCGATTAGTTAGATTACTAGGTAACATAATTTTGGTACAGATGCAGGTAGAATTATTTTAAACCTCAATCACAGTGGGCTGGATTCGACAAATGGGCATATCATTATTCGAAAAACACTATATCTCGATAAAAATTGACACTAGGTTGCTAAAATTTGGTACTGGGATAGGTAAAATCATAAAAAAAGTACAACAAATAGAAGACGGGACTAAACATAGGGCGTGACACTGCTAGAAAAATTCTATGTGTTGGTTAATATTGATATTAGGTTACTTAATTTTGGTACAGAGGTAGGTAGAATAGTTACAAAGAGTGATTAATAAAGTGGGTGGGATTAGACAAATGTTTGACATGTTTCTATTACAAAAGCCAGTATCTCGGTTAATATTGACACTAAGATATTAAAATTTGGAGTAGGGCTAGAAATCAATTTTGTATCTGAGGAAAGTGTTATGGGTTAGACTACGTAAATTCAAGTTTTTAATCAATACCATCTACAAAATTCTCTACTACCAACAAAAACTTTTTAAATCGTGATAAATATGGACGAATTTTTAATATTAGAAATGAATAAAGAAAAGAAAAAAATATTGAGTGCTTGGCACAATTATGGATTTTTAACCCAGAACCACTGGGTTGGCAGTCAAGCAGGCCATAAAATTGAATTTTACAGTTAATGTAAAAGAGTAATAAGCTCTGCCATAATTTATGGCATAGAAACCGTTTGGAAAGTAATACTTTTATAGCAAAAATAAAATTTTTCTGTTTTTCTGTTATCGAGTACATTATTTTGTCGCGTGTTTTATTTCAAACCAAACTATTTTCTTACCTTAAATTGACCTAAAATTTTAGCATAATTAAAACTAAAACCACAAATATCTGATTTCAATTTTTTTTTTTTTTGTGTATTTGAAACATTCCAGAAATAGTTTTACAACACATACCTACAATACAAACTTCATTCCAATTGCTGAATAGCAAGTAGAGCAAAGTGGTTTCGCTGCCACATTTAGAAAAATCGTATTGGTTAAAACGAGAAATAAGCTGGCTGTCAAATGGAGCTGTTTCCGATTTCATTCGGTGTTCATTCACATGTTAGTTATTTGTCAACATTTGCTATTTGCTTGCAAGCATATGTGCAGGGAACCAGTTTAGAAAAGGCATGCCAACGTAATGCATAAAATAATGACTATTATAAAAGTAATGTGTGCTAGCCGTGGCTATTTTACGAATCGGCAGATCTCATGATTACATATCAAGTGACACAGGGGCTTAAAAAATTATAGGAGCTGGTCATACATTTGACCCCTTGATTGTCCAGCCCAGGGACCAGTGAACTACTTTTGGACATATTACTTAAGCTTTCGCATATTTTTGCGGGGACCTCTATAAGGATGGTGGATGACCGTGGCATGCAGGTTAAGTGTGTGGCTTAGCATGTTCGGAGCCCGAGTTCGATCCCCAGTCGCGGCAAAAGTTTTTGCAATAAAAAAATTTTTCTGATCGGTCACCATCTCTCTGCAGACAATGACAAACCTCATAGAGTAAATAATGCCATGTAAAGCTTCTTGAGAACATGAACTTTAACCGTTCGGAGTCGGCATACAACATCTAGGTCCAGTTCTCGGTCAATTGTGTGCAAACTTTTAATAATACACACAACACAATTGATCATAAGAAACTCGGTCAAAGTCCTTTCAAGGGCTGAAATGACCAATTTGTTTTTTGTATTTTCTGCAAGGATGGTAAGTTCAGGAAAAACGTTCAGAAATACAAATTAATATGAACTGATCATTTGTTTGACCAATCTAGTGGTCAACCCGACGCAGTTGCAGCCATTATTCAGAAAACATACATTTCATTGGGGAGATGGATCAGAAGACTAACATTAAGGGTCTGAGTATGTTCGAAAGAAAGGCTGGAGTTAAAAAAATAATAGAAACTGGTCATACATTTAACACCCCGGGAGGGCAAAGAGATATTTTTCGATATTTTTCTTAATTTTTCGTTTTATTTATAGATAAGCCTCCAGAAAGTTAACTTTTTTCGAAAGGAAAGCTAAGGGCCAGACCTCGTAGATAGACCTTGTAGATAGACCTCCAGAAAGTTAACAGAAAAGGGCTGAGTATGTTCGGAAGAAATGTTGGGAGTTAAAAAATAATAGAATCTGGTCACAATTTGGCTCCTCGAATGGATATTTGGGGTGGTATAGGGATATATGAAGATCTAAAGTAATGGAATTCTGATACCCGGGAACCCTATATTTTGTAGAATGTGACAAAAAAATGCTTTTGAAAAAAATTCGGGATGGCATGGGGCTAAGTTGTGCCGCATCAGGTTTAAAATTTTTTGAAAAGTGTAAAAATTAGGCAAAAATCTCTACCAACTACCCAAGTTTTGCCCCTAGAGAGGTATACTGTTCAATCGACTTCCATTCAAATTTTTTTCCCAAAATTTTTCGGCAACATACCTACGCCTTATCTCCACCCAATAAGGGGGCTCACATACACAATTGATCTTATAAGGAAATTGGACCTCACCGCTACCAGGGTGCACCTAGAAGAATTAAATGTGTGACTGACCCGTATTACTTTTTTCTTTCTAAAATTTTATTCCAACATACTTACCCTCTAATTCAAATCCTTAGGGGGTTTCTATGTACATTCTTTTATTTTTATTAAAAAGTTTTTTATAAAATCGACTTACATAGGCTTCCAGGATGCCTTAAAAATGCTAAAATGAGAGACCGACCCTTACATTGTATCCCTCTAGGAGCAACACTTGGGTAGTTAAGGAGGTTTTTATCTAATTTGTCCACTTTTCACATTATTTTAATCCTGATGCGGCACAGCTTAACCTCACGCCATCCCGAATTTTATTTTTTTCAATTTATTTTTTTTGTTTTGTTTTTTTTTTTTTTTTGTTAAACCTAACAAAATTTTGGGTTCCTGTACATCAAAATCGAAATTTCGTGCACTATCCCACCCCTAAGAAGGATGATAGATGCACGGTTAAAAATTATGGACTAGTTTTTAATCCAAACTTTGGTTTAAAGCATTTTTTTAATCCAAAAAGTACTATTTTTTATTCCATACTTTAGTTTAATTTGTTTTTAATCCAAAAAAGTTTAAGTTTAAGACTATTTTTGGACTAAAAATTTACATTAAGGTAGTATTTTCAGAAAAAATTATTTATGTTACCTAAGATTGAAAACTACTACTACTACGAAATTTACGCTAAATATAATTGTTAATGTTAAAGCATCCGAAGTTTATTTTTAATTAAATAAAACAAATTGTTTATTTAAATCTGAACCAAAATATTATTATATACATTATTACTGTAAACAGTGTTTAAACCTTTGTGGATTTAATAGTAATCCTTTCGGATTACAATATTTTAAACTTTTTTGGACTAAAATGTAATCCTTTTTGGATTATAATATTTTAAACTTTCTGTGGATTACCAATTATTTCTTTTTGGATTAAGAAGTTTTAAACTTTTTGCGGATTAAAAATAAATCCTTTTTGGATTGAAAAATTTAAAACTTTTCATTGGATTAAAAAATAATCTTTTTTGGTCGTGTCATATATGTAATCCAAAAAAGTTTAAAATTTAGTCCAAGATTTTTAACCGTGTGGAAGGTAGATAAGTTAAAAATATTTTAAAACAAAAGAATAAAAATTAATATGAGCTGGTCATATATTTTTCCCATATTTATGGTCACCCACATTTATGGTCATTTTTATGGTCATCTCGACTTAATTAAAACGATTTCTCAAAAAACGTGGATTTTCTTGTTGGGGACTCAGATAACGGCTTGGTATATTCGGATGATTATTGGAGGTACAAAAATAATAAAATAATAAGACTCGGTAATTAATTTTACCCCTCTAGGAGTGGCCCCTGGGGAACCGTATATTATTTTTTTTAAATGTTTGCCTTATTACCCATTTTAGGAACCGATACGGCAAGTGTAACTCTCCTTCGATCGGGACAATATTTTAGATCAATCATTTTTTTTTTTTTGCGTAACCTAATAAAACAAGTCCTGGCAAGCTATCAATATAAAAAAACGAGAACTAAAACTAGGCTAATGTACTCTATAATTTACAAAATTTGAACACTAAACAGGCGAGACCCAGAGTCACAATCTTATAACTAAATCATCATATTTGTAACGGTGAAGGTCTTTTTAACCAAAATTCTTTACATGATTTCAATTATTTTATTCCATGACCTTTGCTTCATCTTGATAAAATTTTTTAAAGAGGAAAATTTTAAATTCCTGGATTAGATTATTTTATAAATTTTGAAATATATAACTTTGTAGCAGAAGCATACCATTGTGACGGGTGTTACATTTGCGCTGACAACGTCAACATAAATAAGTATTAGGTAAATATTGGCTGTATGATGTAGTAAAAAACAAAACTAGGACTAAATCTTTGACAGTAATAATAGAGTTTAATGCAATATCTAAAAATATTAAAATAACGATTATCGTGAAATGTACCAGTAATATTTTGTTTCTGAAATAGAATTATTAAAAAAAAAATTTTCTAAAATAGATTCTTGAACTAACTCCAAGATAGAATGTTCATAATGTTTTTAATTCAATGAAGAAAAAGGTCTGTTTTTCTTCTACTTTCTAAAGATTTCAAAAATTTGGTCTTTTCATGCCTGCATTTTTTATTCATTTAAAGCATTGATCCAGTATTGATCACCTTTTCAATGTTTTAGCTTCAAATTAAAAAATATATATTAACGAAATGATTTTTTTGGCATTTAAAAAGCTCCAATAACAGAAACTTAAAATTTTAAAATTCTATTACAACGTAAGGCTTTTCATAAATTCCTTCGGGGTCAGAGTTGTTAACTTGTTTGTTTGCTTTGTAATGCGTGCATTGATAACGTAATCATTGATGTTGCTATTTGAAGCTTTTCTAGGATCTAGCTGGTTGCCATGATGTTATAAAGCAGGATGTAGCATGAACATCGTTGGTTCCGAATTGATGTTCAACATAATGTAGGTTTTTCTACACAGCAACGCTTTCACAGCTGATTTCTTTAGCAGTTTTTCCAGAACACATGCAGAAGGATTTACAGTAATATACAAACATGAATAGTGGAAATGGACAGATTGGTAGATTGATTTGTAATGCAACTCCTTGACGGCGAGGTGATGAAGCTGAACTAATTCATTCGAACGTTATGAGGTTGTGTTGAAACGAATGAATGATTCTGATATTTTGCAATAAAATGTGAATTAATTTCAGGAATAAAATACTAAAAGAACATTCAACGTCAAACTAACGTCAAATAGTTAATATGTTCATCATAAGCTTAATCATAAGCTTTTAATCAGAAATTGTGGAAATGTCATAAGTACCAAAAATGAAAGTTTCATTCAAAGTAAGTGAAAACAAGTCGCGCCATATCAATAGGCTCTTTCCAATTAGTTTATAATTCCAAAATACAGTATAAAAGGCATAAACTTTAGTCGATAAAGTTGAGCATAACATATCGAATGTTATATATTTCCGCCTGCAAGCGTTACTAATAAAACGAAAATGCCAAAACTGAATGGCCAAAACTTAATGAGCTTTTCCAAGCATGGCAGGCAGGCAGGCAGGCATAAGTCAAACTTAATTCCACATGGTCGGTCGCACACAAGGACATACGCTCTAAGGACTGCCAACATACAACAAACAAGACATGCCTAGTATTTTTGGCTTCAAGTACTACCACATGAGTGCGATGACAGTCAATAGCAGTGCTTGAGAGTGTTAAGCATATGAAATATTTTATTATATCTTGGTATAACATATCATCTAGTGTGTATGTGTGCGTGTGTGTGTTATGTTTGTATTAAGGACATTTTGTATAGACTGCTGGCAAATGGTGGGCGCAAACAAAACAAAGTTATTGTGCTAAAAAAACTTGTTTGTAGCGCCATAAATGTGTAACCTTCGAGCTCAGAATCAGCTTAAATATATGTATAGCAATGTATGTAATTCGAGTTAATTGACTTGCATTATTTATGGTTTTGGTCCTGTTATTTCTGTTCGTAGCAATTAGGCGAAACTTTTAGTGGAATATAGTAGTGAAAGCTACTCTAAAAGCTTCAAGTTACAAAAAAAAAAAAACTCAAAGAAATACTTTTATTTATTTATGTTCATTTTCTTATAGTTTGCTTAGCAAAAATTAATGTTAATTGAGTCTATATGAGCATCAAATTACTTTTACTACCGAAATTATTAATTTAAATAATTATATATTAAAGTGTCATAATAATTAAAATATGACTAAAAGGTAGATACAAATGTATGTTTTCTTTCTAACATTTTATATCAACATACTTACCTTTCTATTTCCAACCCTTAGGGGGTCCTTAATACAGCCGTTGACAACTAATTAGAAATGATATCATATTTGCTGCACTTTACCGCACTGGACGTGCGTTTGGCAATGTAACGGTCTGTTTTAATTTTTTTTTTTTCTTAATTTTCTTTTATCTATTTACAAGAATAATTAAACTGACTTTTCCACATGTAATTTATTACAGCAAAATCAGTTTTAGTAGAACATAATTTATTCCATTGACAACTAATTAGAAACGATTTTTCAAAGTTTTCAAACTTTTTATGCATAATTTCTAAATATTTCGATAAGATTTTATTATTTTGAAATGTTTACACATAATTTCAACAAAAACCTGTAAAGTTTCATAAAATGGAAAAAGCCAAAAGATGCACGCCAGCTACCCGCAGGGCAATTATTGAATTGAACAGTGGTGGGTTATCATACGGATCAATTCAAATGCTTAAAAACGATGGTTTTCAATGCTATTGCTCATCTTCGACAATATAAAACCACGGAAAATGTACCACTCCAAAAAATACTGCGCAAAACTTCAGTACATATTGATCAAAAGATTGTCCGACTATCAAAACCTGATCCAAGGAAGAGCGCAGCAGTCATCCAGCATGAAATAATGGATGAAATTAGCGTCAGTGTATCAAAAAGAACCGTTGCACGACTTTTAGTGGAAGCTGGCCTTCATGGTAGACTTGCACGCAAGAATCCCTTGGTGAAAGGTCACAAATAAAACACCGAATTTAATTTTGCAAAGATTATGTATCTTGTCCGGTAAGCCAGTGCAAATACTTGTTGTGTGGAGTGTTAAATCAAAGATCAATCGCATTGATACTGATGGTTGAAAGCCCAAAAGGCAATGAACTTGATCTAAAGTACACTTTTTCGGTTGTTAATCATGGCATTGGATCGATCTTTGTTTGGGGGAAATTTTCCTGAAATGGCATTGGTATAATTTACTGTGTTTCTGGCACAATGAACAACGAAGAAGACGTTTATATTTTACGAATTGTTATGCTGCTTCGTGATTAAGACAATATCTCAGTGATTTGGTCATTCCAGCAGGATAATGACCCCAAGCATACGGTAAAATTGACCAACAAATTTTTTGATTAAATTGCTTTGACTGTTCTTGACTGGCTATCGTCAAGTCCTGATGTAAATCCCATCGAGCATTCATTGGATGATTTAAAAAATGCCGTAAACATACTAAACGTAACAAATTTGAATAATTTTTGATTTGATAATCAGTGATTTGGTCATTCCAGCAGGATAATGACCCCAAGCATACGGCAAAACTGATCAACAAATTTTTTGATTAAATTGCTTTGACTGTTCTTGACTGGCTATCGTCAAGTCCTGATGTAAATCCCATCGAGCATTCATTGGATGATTTGAAAAATGCCGTAAACATACTAAACGTAACAAATTTGAATAATTTTTTAGCAAGAGTCAAGGAAGCTTGGTGCGCTATTGGAAAAAACGATGCCGAGACCTTATCCTTAATGCAAAGACGATGTGTTGTAGTTTCAAAGCAAAACGTTTTTCCAACAAAATATTATGCCTCAAGCATCACTTTTGTTAAGTTTTTACATATTTTACTACTTCTTTTTACCTAAATTTAATGTATTTTACAAGCGTTTCTAATTAGTTGTCACAGATATATTTAATGTTTTAGAATAAAAGTTTCTTTTAAACCAACTGTACCATTAAAAACTTTTCAACTAGTTTTTTGTTTTTAAGATATATTCGTGTAGTTGCAGAAATTAGCAAGTCAATATGGATAATTGAAAAGTAAAAGAAGAAATTGGAAGATGTCTTATAATAAAAATGCCGTTTCTAATTAGTTGTCAACGACTGTATATTTTTTTATTTTTGCTTAAAAGTTTTTTTATAAAATCGGCGTACATAGTTTCTAAGGGGCATTCAAAATGCTGAAACGAGAGACCGATCCACATTAACTTTTCTGAATGGCAATGGGAATGGAATGAACTGAATGGGAGTCGGTCGAACAGTGTCCCCTCAAGAGACAACACTTGAATAGTTAAGAAGGATTTTGTCTAATTTTTCCAACGGCATTTTTATGTCGAACCTAACAAAATTTAGGGTTCCTGGCTATCAAAATGTAATATTAGTGCACTATTCTACCCTTAAGAAGGATGGTAGATAGGAGGTACACTGAGAAAAAAAACATACTTTAAAATTAAACAAAAATTTTTAAAATATAAATTTAACGCCTTTGCGTTGCTACAAAACAAAATTTAAAACAATTGTGTTTAAATTTCAACTATACACTCCTTTCAATTTTTTTTTATTCATTATTTCTTTGAAACTTTCTTTGACATTTTTTGAATTTTGAATTTTCATTGGTTTGAAAAATATCGAACATAAAATAAAATAAAAACTAATTCAGTTTTCCAATATTGAAATATTTAAAATGCAAACTTCATTGAAAGGAGTTGAGATTCGGTATTCGGCGGGTCCCAAGGGTCGCTGATTACGAATCTGTCATCAAAAACTCGGAAAAAAATAAAAAATGGCATCGAAAAAATTATGCTTTAAAACATTTGTTTTAAATTTACAAATTTTTGTTTTAAATTTGTTTTCTTATTTAAAAACATTGTTTTAAAAACAAAAACCCTGGTTTTAAATTTAACTTTAAGAACAGTTGTGTTTAATTTAAATGAATTTGTTTCAAGCTCTTTTTCAAAAACAAATTCGTTTAAAATGAACACAATTTCATTTAATTTTAACACATATTTCCCTCAGTGTAGGTAAGTTAAAAAAATTTTATAATAAAAGAAGATAAATAAATATGAGCTGGTGATATAGACAAAACCTTGAGTATGGCCAGAGAAAAGCAACCACTTCATGTCTAACGCTAGCAAGAATGGTGTCAGCCAATAACTAGCAACAAAAGCGCTACACTCGTAAAAAAACTGACTCGAGAGAGAAGAAAACTGAAGTGGCAGGCACGTTGGGATAGCTCGGAGAAGGGACACTGGACCCATCACCAATCCCAAACCTATCCTTATAATGTACTAGACGTCACGGATTGGACAACGTTTACCTCACCCAAATTCTATTTTATAGGTTGAACCCTATCGTACCCATTGATCTGGTTGCACAGTAGAGGATACTGTACTTCTTGGTTCGCAATTCTTAACGAACCAAAAAGAGTAATAAATGCTGAAAATGTTCGATATCGGTTGGACCTTATTTTAACCTGGCGAAATATCGCTTTTTTGAGGCCTCAAAAGAGAGCAAAGACAAAAAATTCAAAAATTTTTCTAGCCAATATTTGTGTACTATCAAAATCTTTACTTTTTGCATATCTTGGGCTTGCATTCTGAAAAAAAGAAAAGTTATCAGCAAAAAACCTGATTTTTTGATCACAAAAAGGGTTAAGCAGAACCAAAACCGCTCCTTGACTATTTCTTGGATCCAAAAAAAAAACATTATGCAGAAATAGTTTAAAAGAGTTCCTCTAACTTTTGATTCAATGTTCGGCGAAATTAACATTTCGATCCGGCTTACTGTATTCTAGACCAGATCGAAAAAAAACTTGACTTGGCTGAGTCAAAAGCCAAAGGTCGAGAAAAAATGTTTATTTTCTTACAGTTTTGAGGATTGACTACAAGACCTTAATTTTTTTCTACAAAATAGGGTGTCCTCAAAATATTTGTTTTTACAAATTTTTTAAATAAAACAAGTAAAGAAAGTCTATAGTCGATCCAGGCCGCCTATGAAATATCCTAAACCTACTTTCTCAAGCTACAAGCTACAAACCGTTGGCGGATAACGCCCATATTTTATATAAATTGCAATTTTTAATGCTTTTATAGTGTTTTCGGTATTGTGGGTTGTGTGGAAGGTGGCCGTGTTCGTAGATGGATTACGTCAAATTTTTTAAAACATCTTAGTTTTGATATAAAATACATACATGCCAAATTTACAATACATTTATCTCTGTAGGACAAATATAAGCTTATTTATGGAGTTTTCAATTTTGTGGGTTGTATGGGAGGTAGGCGTGTCTTTGAGCGGATAACGTTTACTTTTTTATGATTAAAAATATATATACCAAATTTTATCTCTATAGGATTAAGATAAGCTTATTAATTGAGTTTTCAATTTTGGGTTGTATGGGCGGTGGGCGTGTCCGTTAGCGGATGACACCCATTTTTCGAAAACATCTTTGTGTTGATATAAAACATATGCGTACTAAATTTTATCAGTGTAGATTAATTATGAGCTCATTTATGCAGTTTTAAATTTTTGCGTTGTATGGGAGGTAGGCGTATCCGTGGGCGGATTCCAAAAATATTCAATAGTGCAAATCCTTGGGTTCATGTGACCATGTGTATTGAGTGTAATGCTATTATCTCAACACCTTCTTCTTATCCAGTGTTTACGGACAACACACATGACGGACGAACGGACATAGATAGCTCCACTCACGAAGCGACGCTGATCAAGAATATATATACTTTTCTATACCGGACTCGCTTAATTCTATGCGTTACAAACATTTACACAAAATTAATATACCCTGACCTTTCAGGTTTACGGTATAAAAATAGCACAAAACTTGTTGTTTATGTAATGTTTGTATTCTTTTTATTCTTAAACTTTCAAGTTAAATTGGAAATGACATTGCTTAAACCTACCATAAGAGCGCTGTCAGCGTCAGTCAGTGTAAAATTTTGATTATCTTACTTTCTTGTACTACTTAGTTGAACTCCTTCTAGGAACTATTTGCTTGAACTACTTACTTGAAGTACTCTCTTAAAGTGATTCTCAAAACACTCTCTTCAAGAAAAACTTATTTTAAACTAAGACACACACACACACACATTCTTCCAGCAAATTCGCGAAAAATTGAAAAAATTATTTACAAGCTCAAAAATCTTTGTGGAATCGCTTAAAAGCTGTAATATTTTTCATGCGCCTAAAACGCGGCCATAAATAGTTTTCAAGTTTATTTTAAGCCAAGCACTTAACGAACTTTGAAGCACCAGCTAAACGTACCTTTTAGCCACATAAACTTTAAACACAAGACGCAAGGAGCGCGTGGATATAAATCGAAAAAATACAAAACCAACGGATGTAGAATGTATGTTTGTATGTAAACAGTTACTAGTGTGAGTGTGTGTGCAAAATTCACGAAATGCATTAACATAATGGAAAACAGTTGGTACTCGTACTAGCAGTGAAGTGAGGAAAATGAAGATGATGAAGCAGTCAACATAACAGCCCGTAAGTGTGCTTGTATGCGTGTGTAAATTTTGGCGGTTAAACAGCTTTTTCAAACTTACATAGTAAATGTGTGTTGATGGCAGGCTATATGTGCCTAAGAACGTCAAGGCATACATATATGGATAAATGCCAGTGAAATGTTTTTGCCAAGCCACAAGAAAAGCACTACAACAAATACACAAAGCAAAAATAATAATAACTTACAAAATAACAACAACAAAAACAAAATAGCAAAAACCCATTCCAATACCAACAAAAAAAAAATCAACAAACATTTTGTGGTTGCACACAAAATTTTATGATTTGTTTGCATTATTTAAGGCGAACGCGCAAAGTGATTGAAATATGCCAGAACCAAAAAAAAGCAACGAACAAAAAACAAAATGTATGTTTATAAATTGTTGCCAACATGTTGTTGACATTTTTTTAATGTAGTAAAAAGGCGCAAAAATTTATTGTTGTAGGCTGCACAAGGTGTTCCAAACACAAAACGTATTTCCTGTGTTCTGTAGAAGCAGACAAATGAAGCTGTCAGTAAAAGATTCCAAGACTTTAAATTTGCAGCTTTTAAAAAAGGTATTTTAATGGAAATACTTTTATGAGAACATTTACATAAGTTGTAGTACCTAAAAAAAGAGACTGTACACGGGAGCATAAATATGTATAGAACCATTTCACGCCTAATCGAACATATGCTAGTTGAACACAAAAAGAGAGGAGTAGAGAACAATATGTAGTTTATTGAAGCTCTCATAATACAAATGCATGAAGAGCAAACGATCGAGCAATGCGTGGCATCTGTATAATTTTCTTAAACAACAACTTTGTTTATAAACTAAACATATTAATTATTAAAATTTCTTACAGAAAATACTCCTATACTCTGCTCTAGCACAAATATGATATTCTAAAACTTATTTCATAAAAATAGGCACTGTACTTTTGGAGTTTACCTTTAACAAAGAAAAGTTAATTTAAAATTTTCTTAAAGTAAATACCGATATGTTGTGCTTTAGCACAAATATGATCTTTTTTAACATATTTCATAGAAATCACCCAAATATTTTTGGAGTTTGCCTTCAACAAAAAGTGTTTCAACGAAAATTATATTGAAATACACGTTTTTTGTTCTCAAATTTCTATGTTAACCCTTGTTCACCACCTTTTTCATGTACCACATTATTTTTGTGTTTTGAATTATAATATATACATTTTTATTCTTTTTTGGAAATATTTTTTAACTTACTTAATCAAATTTTTGGCCTATGAAACATATATTTTATTTAGAAAGTCAATTTATTATGTATTTTTTATTTTAAGACGGTTTTATGTCGGTGGGGTTCATTTTCACACCAGAGACCTGCAGCGAGTCGCTTTTTCGCTATTCAGAGTACATTCATCAAAAATAAGTATTCATTTTCAAAGTGACTCTAAGTGAAAGAGAGTTAAATTTGCTTCGGCTCTGAGTATTATGAATACTTTTCCTTAATTAACGCAATGACTCGTCGATACTCATAAAATGTTCGAAAATTCTTGGGAGAGTTAAATCACTTGAGTACTGGTAGCGAGGCATAATTTCACGGAAGCGCATGAGCGTTTGGCATGTTCTCACATGTTGTTATTGTTTAGTGTGTGCTGTTTATGTGTATATGTCAAAACTGTATGGCAGCCGGGTGTTGCCACCTAATTACTTTTTACGAATAAGATGAAAACTTACCTTAATTTTATCATTTTGAAAATAAATTTACTGGCGCTTCAATGAACTTGTCTAACTAAATCTGGTAACCAGTGCTGCCACTAATTAAACATGATTTAAACTGAAAATACTAAAAATTAAAAAATTAAAATATGTGTTTTGTTTCATTAATATATTAAAATGATGTTAAAATTCCTCAAAATACGATTTTAACGTTTGTGCTAAGAAAAGTCAACATTTTTCAACGCCAATCTGGCAATCTTGTTAACACAATAGCTTGTCAGCTGAAACAGAAGTAAATATTCAAAGTAACACTGGGTTATCACTTACACTCTCTTATGGGTGTAACCCATGTCTAATTTATATAAAAAGAGTAAAGTGAGTGAGCGAGTGAGTCTACGTACAAGCAAGTCATGAATATACTGGCGAATCTCGAATCTGAATCACTCATTGCAGGTGAGTTTACTGAATCACTCATGCACACCAGTGCTCTGAATACTTTATCACTGGGTCTGCACCGAATAAGGGTCAAAACTTACTTTTCATATAGTAAGCCTAGTCTCCATAGCACTAACTTGAAGTAGTAAAAAATTTTTTTTTAAAATTGATACCAAAGTTAAAATTGTATTTTATTTCACGTGAAATTCCCAAATATATCTCACGTGACTGTCAAAAATCAAAATTCTAATTTTTGGTGTATCTCATTAAGGTCATAACTTCTAATAAGTACTAAATAACTGTGAACCTCATAAGTAACTTTTCTTTGTGTTCAACTAGAAAAATTGTAGTTTAAGACGGAAACGACATTATCTTATGCCTGATTTCCTAACAAATTAAAGAAAATAAGTTTATAATCTGTTTCAGCACTTCTGTTTTTTTTTGTACATACCTCAAAGACCAATCAATTAAAATAAATTTTTGCAAAACTTGTCAAGACATCTACGAGTATTAGAATGAATTACTTTGCACACTTGTATGCTTTGAACATACATCTATCTATGTACATGCAACTGTATTGCATTTTAATTTCCGGTACAGACACATTTATTATGTCTGCACTGTTGCAAGAAAATATCTCCCGGCTGTGTGCTTTTACTGCACAAAAAACATATATAGACTGGAAACAGAATACAACAATATTACGAATATATTTATTGCTATTCAGACAGCTGTCAAAAGCTGGATAGATACACTTATACTTATGAATTATTTTATATGACATAAAACTTAAAAACTAATAAATTTTAATTCAAAGAAAGGCTTAATATTTTCTAAGCCAATGCAAACTACCCAGTAGGGGAAGTAATCATTACTGAACTAGCTACATACATAATGGTAACATGGTAAGGGGAGGTAGTTCCCTGCTGGATAACAACGCACAATAAAGGTAATGGTGCCTACATCCAGTACTCCAGAGAATTAATAATTATCACCTGTATTACCTTTAATGAGTGAGAGGTCAACTCACCCATAAGTGAAAGGTCAACTACTTACCTCCAGCATTACCCATAAATCAGGTGGAAACTTAGTACTTCCAGTATTAACTATAAGTCAGAAGATAATTATTTCCACTATTACCTTAAAGTAAGTGACAGGATAGTTATACCCAAAACTTGAAAAGTCAGGATCACTTTGTGATTCAAGCTATTCATGTCCGCCCATCCGTTCGTCCGTCTGTCCGTCTATGTGTTGTCCGTAAACACAGCATGAGAAGAAGGCGCTGAGATAGTTGGATGAACCTCGGTACACATGGTCACATGAACCCAAGGTTCTGCACTATTGAATATTTTTGGAATCCACCAACGGACACGTCTACCTCCCATACAATGCCAAAATTTAAAACTTCATAAGTAACCTCATAATTAACCAACAACAATAAAAATTGGTACGCATGTATTTTATATCAAAACTAAGATGTGTTCGAAACATGGGTGTTATCCGCACATGGACACGCCCACCTCCCATACAACCTAAAAATTGAAAACTCTGTTTTTACAAAATGAACGTCATCTGCCCACGAACACGCCTACTTCCGATATAACCCAAAAAATTTAAAACTGCATTAATAAGTTTATGTTTTACCTATAGAGATAAAATTTGGTATTTATCTATTTCATACCAAAACTTAGATGTTTTCAAAAACTAGGCGTAATCCGTCCACGAACACGGCCACCTTCAATACAACCCACAATAGCGAAAACACTTTAAAGGCATTAACATGTGAGCTACAGGATTAAAACTTGGCATGTGTAAATTTTTCATTAAAATTGAAATGCATATAAAATATGGGCATCATCACACGGATACGCCCATTTTCAATAGTATTATTGTATTTTGAAAAAGTAGGTTTAGGGTATTTCATAGTCGGGCTAAACCGACTTTAGACTTTCTTTACTTGTTTTATATATAAGACTACATAAAATATAAAAAAATTAGCACAATATTTTTGTTGTTTCTATTAAAGCAGGCAATGAATCATAGGTTGGAATCGAAATTTCAATAAAAAAAATAGTTTAATTAAAATTTTTATACTTTCACAAGCGGGACACAAACCTATGTCCTGCGCGTGCCAGTCATTCACATTTCCACTCAGCTGTTGGTAACGATAATTTAGCTGTAGCAAAACATATTTAAATACAGTTCATCTCAAAAGCTGTCAGAAAAGTTGTACAAAAATATAGAGGTTTTTGTATTTGTTATTGAATTTTTAAGTCCAGTCATGAACCCAAAAAATATTATAACACACTCGACCACCAAGGCAATGAATTTCTTTGCTTCTATTCCAATATAAAATTATACAGATTATAGATATGAACAACTCATTGTTTGAAATATGAATGCGTTTTATAAGCGCAACCAAAGGGGGGCTTTCGGGGATTAAACCCACCCCCAAAAATTATTGTAGTACCTATCAAAATAGGATTAATTTAATCTGATTCATATGAAAAGCAATCACACATCTTATAAAATGAGTGAAAACCACAATTGTATATTTCAAATCGATGCTGTTTGATGCATAATCTACTAAATTTTATGTTTTTTTTTTTTTTTTACCTTCAGACTGATACTGACCACTTGAGGGGTTCGATTTGATTTATTTTTTCAACTTCTAGCTTGGAAGTTGCATTAAAACGACTTGAAATATTTGGATGATAATTAATTCAAAAGTTTTTTTAAACACAAATTAACCCAAATTCTGCAGGAATAAAGTTTAAAGTGAAGTCATGTCATTCAGTAAAAAACTAATTCCGATTGCCTTCCGAAACTGAAGCAAAAATTCATAATTTTCCATCGTTTTGTCCCAAATCTATTTCATAAAAAATTCTTCATAAAAAATGAGATGTGAAATCATGGAGAAGCATAATTGTGGTCAATTATAATAATTTCAGTCCAATAAATATGCTCTGAGTTACAGGTATCAAGGCAAACCGTTCACTATCAAATAAATAAGCACAAAAAAAAACGAATTCAGTAAAAATGTGTCAAGTTCGGACAGAAAACAACACGTAAAGAAGACCAGCTAATTATACGAGAGTTCTCAAAGAACCCTGGTTTAACACCGAAATGCTATGAATTATAACTGAAAAATTTTCTACGAATCCAGTTAGTAAACGCACAATTCGCAGACGTTTAAAAGAATTCCATTTCGGTGCATATTCTACAAGAAAAATACCGTATGTAACCCGGCAAATAAAATCAAACGACTCCAATTTGCCAAAGATTTTTTTTAAGACTATGAGCTTTTGAAACCGAGTTTTTGGACTGATGTAAGTACGTTTGAGTATCACGGATCACCCTAAAAGAGATTTGTTCGAATTCCAAAGGATTCACGCAAAGAAAGTGCTCCAGTCTTACAAGCAAATCGACATGGCGGCGGATCGGTTATGTTCTAGGGCTGCATTACATCTTGTGGTCATGGGGATTTGGTTCCAAGTTGAAACGATGAACCAATACAAATATTTGGTTTTCTTAAATGAACACGCATTTTCATCTGGTGACAAACTTATTGGTGAGTCATTTATTTTACAACAAGATAATGCAGCATGTCACAAGAGTAAGTTCATAATGAACTTTTTGAATCGAACTGGCGCGCCAGTGCCATAACGTAGAAGTTTTAAAGTGGCCGACCCAAAGTCCTGATTTAAACGTTATTGAAAATTTGTGGGCCTGTATTAGAGGAAAACGAAGCGTTTGCTTGACTCGGACCAGGGAAGAGACTATATGTGAAATAAAAAGTGTATGGGAGCAAATTCCGGTAGATATTTTGAAAAATCTTGTGGAATCAGTTCCAAAACGTCTTCAAAAAGTAATACAAGCTAATGGTGGATATATTATTTATTAAGTTGTTAAGTTTTTGTCATAAATTTTCTTATCTTTAAGTTGATTTTTATATAAAACAGAACTTTCAAAATAGTTATGCCCTCTTTGAAATTAAATTTTTTTCTAATATATTTTCTTTATAAGTTATTTTTAAGAAAAATCACACATTTCTGGTAAGATTTTGACCAAATACAAAAATTTTGATTTGTGTTTTCTCAAACTATTTTAAAAACTGAAAATATTTGCCTTTCCTTTTTGTCAAAATTGATATGCCGATTAATGTACAAATGAAAACAATTTTTGAAATATTTTGTAATACTAATAAAATACTATTCATAAAAACTTAACCTAAAATCTTATATATGAATGTTTTTTTTTAATTGGGTTGGGTCGGTTTGAAAATGAACTTCGTATTTGCCTCATGACATTGTACAATATGTCCATAATATTCGCCCTAAAACTTAAATCAACACTTATTTTTGCTTACTGGTTGTCATGATTTCCAAAAACGTTATAACCAATCTGGGTTAAATTTGGAAATCTTCTTTAAGATATATTATCTAGCGCTTGAAATATTTAGATCGTATATTAAAAAAAAATAATTATAATATGCTTTGTTTGAGCCTTCGAAACCCACCTATTAATTTCTATTTGAAAATGAAACTGAACTTATATTTGAAAATATTACTCCCAAGAGTAAGAAACTTATTGCTGATAAACACCACCCCTCGCCCACAAAAATAAATCCTGATTGCGACACTGATGCGTTGATTTAAATATCATGCTGCATTTCTCTTTTTGTTGGGAAACGGTATGTCAGATCCATTGAGATGAAATGTGAATCCAAAAAAAACAAATTGACTTGCAGGTTTTAATCTCGCAATTCGCTGAGGCAACTACATACATCGATAAAGCTATTTGCTTGAACAAATTGAAAAGGGTTAATTTATACATAAGAGGACTGTTAGACGTTTCCATGTCTTCTTTCGGAAGATTCTATTGAGGATTTGGAGAATTTTGGATAAATGACATTAAACATATAGATATTTATTTCGAAATGCTGTCTGATATCAAAATTGGAAAATTTGCTTTCTTGCATAGAACAAAATTTTGCAAAATGCAATCAAGGTTCATTATTTCTATCTAAATATATTGTACAAGCTTAAGTTTTGTAAAATCATAAGCAAAAAAATTTAACAATTTTTTTGTAATTTGCATATCTCGCCAAAAACATGAACTTTCTATGCTTCTGTCGAAAATACTTTAACATTTTATGTCAACTTTTCTTAATTATTTCCTTAATTAGGTACTTTTGTGTGCTTTTGAATACAAAGAAAAAAAAAAATTTCCAACCCGCACTGCTTAAGCTTTACGCATAACGTCAACTTTTTCTTGTGTTTCCAGCACAACCGCGAACTTTTCTCAATGGTCATTGAGAGCGTCGTCAGCTTTGTTGACATGATGCTGGTTTTGCTTGCTTTTCATTTGCGGAATTTTTAAAGAGCAAAAAAAAAAAAAAAAAAAAAAAAGAAACAGAAAACAAGGAATAAAATATTCTTGACGTTGTTTTCTTTTGACTGCTTCTTTGCTGCCTCGCTTCCTAGTATTATTCGAATGCTTTTGAAATTTAATTTATTTAGTCTCTTATATTTTTCACTTCTTCTTCTTCTTGCTCCTGCTCTTGTTCTTCATCTGCTTTTGTCAGAGAAAGTTCCAGCTACACTTGTTCCAAAGTAATCAGCAGGTTAACAACGAAATAAAAGCTGCGGTTCCTATTGTGTTAGTTGTTGTTGTTGTTGTTGTTGTTGTTCTTTATGTTGTTCGAGCGCATTAATGGCGGTTGAGTTCTATTTTTTTATTTCAATTTTAAAATGGCAGCTTCTTTTGTTTTGCTTTTAATTATTGAGCAAGCTTAAAATACCAAATTATTGCTGGTTGACAGCAAATTTTAGCCTTCGAACAAAATAATAACAAGGCTCAGAATGTTGAATAAGAATACTTGAACAAATCGATAAGAAGGTGTGAAAGAAAAGAGTGGGTATATAAAAAAAAACTTTTTTATAGCATAATTTGGGGAAAAACACTTAGTTTTAGTTAGTTTTTTATCCCTTGCATTATAAAAATATTATTGAAAAAACCTTTTATTAACAGTTTGTTGCTTTTCAGGGTCAAAAAGAGGTTGATTCCTGATGCTTAAACGAAACAAAAGACATATTGTCTTTGTTATGGGGTTAAGGGTTATGACATTATATAAACGTACACAATACTTTAATAATATGTGTAGAAATATTTTGGTATATTAAGCACTATGAAGAAAAAAACTTATTTTTATGTTCCCACCTATAAAGGTACGTATCCTTTGATATATGCACTAAGCTAAAGTACACTGATTCTCAGTCTGCTTTTTTTTTCTTAAAACGCCCAATGTTAGGCAACAGTTTTTCACTAAAGCGTTACGCATAAGTTACCTTTTGTGAATTTCGAAGCTAATCATCAAACAATGCAAACAATCATTTCTACAGAGAATCCCTGAAAATTCCATTCATTCGTCTTTCTAACCGATTTCAACCTCAATGTGGCTGTTCGATATGCAAAACGTGAAAGCATCAAATTGCGTCTGCGGACAAGGTGTTGGTATGATTCCAACACAAGTGTTAATGTATAACAAAAGAAGTTGAATTGGAATGCCAGAGCTTCTAAACGTCTGCCAAGCAAAGAAACGATTTCTAAGAGTAGATAGGCTACCGCGTTTCCGAACTATATTAACAGCGCCATTCAGCGATAGTAGAACAACAATTTTAATCGATCTCAACTAGCGAGGTGTCGCCAGAACATGGCAGAGCATAAATGCCAAGGCAGCTGATTTATGTGTCTGGTAAAATTTCAAATTTAACAAAGCCTGCTAATGAAGCTAATGGTATGATAACCGCATTATTAGAATTTAAAGTGCGTGCGAAACGAAAGAGGCGCAATTTAGGTTATCCACAATGGCACTTATGCAGTTATGTCTGCTGATGGCTGAGTTGCATAGAATATTCACAATGATAACTGTGAATAAAATGGTTCAAATTTTGTAAGGATTTTTCTGAAAATATAAAAGTATTTTACTAAAATATATATCCGATATATTGCTATATACATAATTTGAGTATCCGATAGAGTTACGATGAAAACATTGGAATTCACTTAGCTTTATCGAAATAAAATATTTTGCAAAACTTTATAATTCACATCTCACAAGGTGCCTGAATGAACTTTTAATGCAACTTCCGAATTCTACAACTTTTTTAATAAGGAAAGATCACAGACATGCATATAGAAGGTTGTGTCATTCGCAAAAACAAAAATCCTTAAACTTTTCAAAACGATTTCAATGTTTTCGTTTAAGAATTCTTAGTTAAAAAAATTAAAAACTTTTTACAAAATATATTTTGTTCGCACTCCACCCATTTTCCTTGAGAGATTAAGGCTTAAAAATAAGATCTGAAAAAAAAAAAATGAATGAGGTTTGTGGAAAAAACCAAGATTTAAGGCTCCCCGGAATTTAAGGCCACAAAACAGGCTTAAAACGGTCTTCAAATATCAATATATTTGAAAAAAAAAACCAATTTTGGATAAATCTTCATATAATTATTTTCGACATTTTACACATTGTTCAGAAATATCCTCCTCTAATAATTTACGAGTATCGTTAGAAAAAAACATTGCCTACAAATTTTTACTTTGACTTCTTAAAAGCATCATAAAAGTTCATCTCAAGGTCAAATTTGGTTATAAAAAATATGTAAATGTTTATTGTGCATAAAAATGTTTGCACAACTTAAGAGCCTCAAAGTGTTTTTTTTTAAACTATAGAGTAATTAAGCAGTGGCGTACCGAGAGGTTAAGCCGCCCGGGGCAGATTCCCAATTGACCGCCCCTATCATTTACAATATACAAAAACATCTTTAATATTAATATAGGATTTTGTAGGCATTGTTTTCAAACATACACAGAGAAAAATAGTGCCACATAAAATCTACAATATTTCTGCTTAAAACGCATTTAGAACAAGAGGCATTATAGACGAAAGAGGAGAGGTATTTTTTAAGAAGAAATCTTAAAATATCTTCATCTAAAATTCATATTTTCAAGACATTTGAAAACAAAGGGCATGAAAGACGAAAGAGAAGAGGTATTTTTAAGAAGAAATCTTCTTATTTTTCAGCATAAGTCTTCTTAAATTTATTTATTTCTTATTTATTGATTTCCTTTAAAATTCATATTTTCAAGACTTTTTTCATGTCCTAGACTTCGTGTTTCGTTTATTCGTACACTGAGGGAAATATGTGTTAAAATTAAATGAAATTGTGTTCATTTTAAACGAATTTGTTTTTGAAATAGAGCTTGAAACAAATTCATTTAAATTAAACACAAATGTTTTTAAAGTTATATTTAAAACAAGGTTTTTTGTTTTTAAAACAATGTTTTTAAATAAGAAAACAAATTAAAAACAAAAATTTTTAAATTTAAAACAAATGTCTTAAGCATAATCTTTTCGATGCCATTTTTTAATTTTTTCCGAGTTTTTGATGACAGATTCGTAATCAGCGACCCTTGGGACCCTCCGAATACCAAATCTTCACTCCTTTCAATGAAGTTTGCATTTTAAATATTTCAATATTGAAAAACTGAATCAGTTTTTATTTTATTTTATGTTCGATATTTTTCAAACCAATGAAAATTCAAAATTCAAAAAATGTCAAAGAAAGTTTCAAAGAAATAATGAATGAAAAAAAATTGAAAGGAGTGTATAGTTGAAATTTAAACACAATTGTTTTAAATTTTGTTTTGTAGAAACGCAAAGGCGTTAAATTTATATTTTAAAAATTTTTATTTAATTTTAAAGTATGTTTTTTTTCTCAGTGTAATTTCTTATTAATTTATTCAATATTGAGAAGAAAAGCATATAATTTAGAAAACTTTGTAGCTTCATTACATTCCTTCCGAAAAAAATCAAGAAGAAAACGTAGTAGCTGTATGAGATTTCTTCTTAAATTAATTAATTTAAGAAGACATAGCCAATAACTTTAAGAACATCTTCTTGGGTAAAAACCATAGAGAAATCTGTTTAACTTTGTTCTTCATTATTAGGTTTTTATGTGGCGATTTTTCTGTGTGCACATTAGAGTGTATCGGCTTGTATGGGAAAAATCTTACCCATACAAGGAATTGGGGGTCAGATTTTCGATACACTCTAGTACACATAGAAAGAAGCTTTATCGAAAATCTTTAGAAAATAATTTTTTATTGTTGTAAAGTACCTTTATTAAAAAATTCTACTATACATATTATCAACCTAATTCTAATACTACGTAAGTCAAAATTATCTACTCCTCCAGAGACGAAGAAAACTAATTCTTCCACCGCTCATTGAATTCTGTTTTAAGACTCGACTGAACTGTTTCTTCAAATAATCAAAAGCAGTAAAGAGCTTTTTTGAAGGAGAATCAGAGATCCAAAATAACAGTTATTTATTTTTTTTAGGTCGAAAAAGTTCTCGAAATTTTTAAAAATATTTTATACGTTGCTTCATAACAGTTATTTTCAATTTATATTTCTTACGTTGCCTCATAACAGTTATAGGCGAGAAAAAATTTTTTACGTTGCTCATAACTTTTATTTTGAAAAAAATTTTTTTTACGTTGCCTGGTAAGAGTTATTGTAGAGACAATTTCCATTACATCCACTCAAAGCCACTTTATGACAATTTCCATTACATCCACCGCACACACAGCAAGACTCACAATGAATATTATGAAGGAAGCGTTTCCTGGTCGTGTAATCTCGCGCTTTGGTGATTTGGCATCGTCAGAAAGATCAACCAATTTAATCATCCCAGACTTCTTTTTTTGAGGCTTCTTGAAGTCGCAGGTTTATGCCAACAAGCCTAAGACTATCGAAAACCTTAAGGAGAATATTCGACAGGAATGCGAACAGTTATTACCGGAAATCTTTCGGAAAGTCATTGACTGCCTGAAGACTCATTTGAATTTAACAGTGGTATGTTAGGGGAAACTTCTTCAGAAACACTTTTTGAACTAGGTTCTCGATTATGGTATTTCAGTAAAGAACCTTCAATAATTTTAATTTCTTCTTCCCTTGCTATTAAAATTGTTATTTTAGACATATCTATTTTGTAAAATGCTTAATTTAGCTTCAGTGCCGCCCCTATAATAATGCCGCCCGGGGCATAAATTGCGAGTACAATATACATGAACTAATAAAAAAATATGTATCTGGCCGCCACGCACGATATAAGTGAAACTTTAACACAAAAAAGTAAAGAGTTGTAAGTGGCTTATTGATTTAATCTTTAATACAGTTTTACTGAAAAATTCCCATTTTATAAAGAGGCACAAGTAGATTAAATCTGTCTAAATGCAATTTCGAAAAGTTTTAAGGTTTTCTATCATCAACTAATCATACAATATCCATCACATCGTACCAATAACATTAATTTCTTTTAAAAACCTTTATCCAAAGATTTTAAACTAAAAAATAAATGCAATTTGCATTGAAAAAGAGAAAGAAAGTTGAAGAGACACATGTCTTTTAACCACCAATTTTTTTTAAAAAAAAAAAGATAAATGACAGTTTGCTATTTTAAGAGGTGTTTTAGAGGCAATAACAGCAAAAAGCAGCTTCATTTCAAAAAATTACGGACACAAACTATGTTGATTAGTTCGTAAGGAATTTTTCTTCGTTAGGTCTGTTTTGATAGTTTCGTTAGTTTGGATTCAAACCATTTCACCATGGTTTATGGTGAGTTATTTTATAACTTATGAATGCGCTTCGTTTCATTAAAGTGCTACACGGTTTTACTTCCCGTTTCAGTTCGCCATATGTTGTATACTCGGCTAAAGAAGTTTCACTTCAAAAATTTCTTAAATGACATGCAAACATACAAGGAGAACATGAATCCATAATTTTTTAGAATTATTTTTCACAACAACTTCATACACTTAACACACTATACACCCAATACAGATAACCCGCCCAATAAACATTTATAAGAGCACTGATATTAATGACTCTTCAAAGAGGATATTTTCTGTCGATGAGCGCTCATAATTTTGTGTCCGAAATGACTCTTATTTATGAACTGTTTATGAGCGCACATTATTATGACTCGGAAAAGAGTCATTTAAATGAACATTTAATGAGCGCAAATTATTATGAGTCCGAAAAGACTCTTAATTATGAACCTGCTATGAGCGCACATAATACTAAGCCCGAAAAGACTCTTATTTATGGACGTTTTATGAGCACATATTATTAAAAGTTCGTAAAGACTCTTATTTATAACCCTTTCATGCGCGCACATTATTATGACTCACAAAAGACCTTTTTTTATGAACCCTTTATGAGCGCACTTAATAATGAGTCCAAAAGGACTCTTATTTATGAACCTTTTATGAGCGCACATAATAGTGACTCAGTAAAAGCTCATATTTATGCTGGTTTTTTGAGCGCTCATAATTATCACTCAGACTCATCAGTATATTTCGGAGAAACATTTTCGACAAACAAAGCTTTTAATGTAACACACATATTGTGAACTATTATAAGAGTAAAATTTTGGACTCAGATCTATGTGCCCTTCCAGAAAAGGAAACACGCTCATATAAGACTCCTTTATGAGAATTTTATAAGCTAATTAATAAGAGTCTTAAAGGACTCATAATATTTGTTTATATGAGTCATTAAAGCATCATAATTTTTGTTTGATAAGAGTCATAAAAGACTCTTAAATATGAGTTTTGTAAGACTCCAAAAACAATCATAATTCTGACTCTTAAAACACACATATTTTGGACTCTTATAGGAGCCATATTTCGTACTCAGATCTGTGTGCTCTGATACGCGCTCAGACTAATAAATAAATGTCTTAAAAGAGTCATAAAAGACACATAATTTATTATCGTAGACAGTGTTTGCGTTTAAGAATTCTGCATTCGATAGATTTTTGAAGGATTTTATACGCTTAAATAAAGTATTCTTTTATTTACATCAGCTTGTTTATGAACACATTCAAACCATGTATAATTACTTGAAACTTATGTACAAGTGCACATGATCATTGAACGCAAAATTCTATCATGTAGGTTTTTTATGAACTTATAAATAATTTATATTTTCAATTACAAGGTTTTTCAAAAAATGTGAATTGTTGGGGGGGGGGGGGGGGGAGAGGGCTCAGGGAATCAACCTGGTGGTCACCATGGCACAGTTTCAAAGATTTTTCAAAAAATATGAATTCTCTTGTGAGGGACTCAGGAGGGTATTAACAGATAGGCACTAGGTATGTTCGGAAGAAATGTTGGGAGTGAAAAAATAATAGAAGCTTATCATATACTCTACACACCGAGAAAGAAATGAAGCATTTTTTGGCTTTTTTTAAATTTTTTCGTTTTTTTTTTTTTTTTTTTTTTTTTTTTTGGGTGGACTCTAGAAGTGTGGCATTTAGGGAGAAGATAATTTCAGGAAACATGCTGCGAAATGAAAATTATTGTGAAGTAGATTCTTCAAAAAATGTGAATTTTTTAGGGGTGGCCTAAAAAGGGAGCCAAATAAATGCTTGGTACATTAGAATAAAAACTGGTCATACACTTGGAACCTCCGGTGAGCAATTAACTATTATTCGACAGTTTTCTTAAGCTTTCATATTTTTTCTAGGGAATCCTCCAGAAGAATGATAGATAGATAGTCAGGTAAGTTCAGAAAAACTGTTGGCGAATAAAAATATATATGAAATGGTCATACTTTCAAACCTTCTTATCACCAGTATACAGCGTAAGCCATTTTTCAAAAAAATGTATTATGTAGAGGACTCCAAAGGGTGACAGATACAGATAGGGGCTAAGTATATTCTAAAGAAATGTTGGGGATGAAAAAATAATAGAATCTGCTCGTACATTTGACCCTTCTAGGGATCACTCAATGGGATCTATTAATAACATTCGCAAAATTGTTGCCAATTTCACAAAATTGGAGGGGAAGGTTCATGTCCCATTTTTCAATGGAACTACAAAAAAAATATGTGAAAATGCTTAGGCTCATGTCAGAGTGAGCGCTTGAAGTGATACTTGAAGTTTTGCTTGTAGATGCTATAAGTAATACTTTTCTATGTCAGAGTGAAAGCATTTTTTTAATACTGGAAATGCTGAATCATTAAGTTTTATGTTTCAAATTTCATACAAATCATTTCAAACATCTATCGAATGCTTAAAGCTTTCAAAGTAGCTTCATATAGCTAATAGCATCGCTTTTACTCTGACACCTTTTGAATTTTTTCATAGAAAAATGCAGACAAAGCTTTGTTGGTTGAAGAACCGTTATAGCATAACCTCTCTTGTAGCGTTCACTCTGTCTTGAGCCTTAAAGTTGCCTTGATCAAAAATATGTAGATACACTCAGAAAAATATCAACTGTTTATTAACAGTCGGACGCTATTATTTCAAAACACTGCATTTAAGTAAACAATTTTCTTTGTTAAATGAACGTTTCAATGTATTTTTGTGCTGTTAAAATCATCTGTTGAAATATTTTTTTTTAGTGGAAATGTCTGCCTTCTCTAAGCAATAGTTATTAAATGTGTTTTGCTATATTTATATTATCCTTACCAATAGCGGAAGTGGAAGTACACTAGACTGTCATGCGAGGGACGTGGGTTCGAACCCTAGCTGTGTTAGTATCAAAAATTGTTATTTTATAATTGATATAATAATAATTCTATTTCATTAATTGTTTGGTAAAACCTAACCTTCAAATTAAGTTGCTTACAATCTTGAAAAAAAAAATAGCAAAATTAATTTTTTATTTAAAAATAAAAAATTATTTTATATAAAAAAAATTTTGTTGGCCTTGCCGGTATTTGAACCTAGAATAGCCGAGTACTAGACGCACACGTCATCACACTCGGCCATACATAAACTTTCAAAACAGTGATTAAATTTCAATAAGTACGTTTTTATATGGGTTTCGTGTTCTATAGACCAACAGTCAACCGACTGTTGAATTGAAAGTTTCATTTGTTGGATGGTATTTAATAGTGAATTCTGTCATTTTAAACATGATGTTTCTGATATCACAGCATTTTTTCCCTGAGTGTACAGTAACGTACCTACGTAGAAAATAACATGATGCTTGTGCTAAAAGCCTTTACAGTAAGATTGGTCTACGTAATGAGCAAGATATCCACCCAAGCAAAAATGGTCATGGAAAAAATAACTTAATATTCGAACTCAAAATTAAAAAAATCCTTTTGCAAAGCAACATGAATGAAAAGGCATGAATAAAGTAACAATAAAAATACAACGTATTTTTCTTTTATATGAAATGTATAAATAAAACATAAAAATCATAACCACACAAATATATGCACGTGCTTATGTCATGATTATCTGGAATTTAAAGTGTTTTTTAAAGATTTCATAAATAAATGAACGCACTTTTTATAGGCACGTAGATCCTTTTTCGAAGCCTTTTTTTCAACATTTCTTTAATATAAACATTTACAAGAAACAAACAACTACAACATGTTGCAAAGCAACAACAACGAAATTCCATTTTATTCACTGACATTCTTTTATTTTTGTCACATACATCTAAACATTCTCAAGAAATCATTTTATTTTTTCTAGACATTCGCATTATATTTTTAGTAGCAAAAACATTGTGACATTTATGACTTTCCTAAGTAAGTTTTTTGAGTTTTTTTTTTTTTTTTCTAACCTCATTTATGCAAACATTTTTCATTGTCAAAAATATATGTATATATATGAAATAATTTTAGCTTTCAGTAAGAAAATAAAAAGTCGTAGCCGTCAAGCAATACTTTCATCTATGCAATAAACAGAAACCGAGTAAGTTTTTATAATAAAGAGCAAGCGTTGAAATACGAAACCCACTCGTTAGCTGATGCATAATGCATTAATGCTGCCATCCGTACAACGATGTCTACACACTCGTCGAGTGTGGAGTATATGTCAAAGCGTGATATATCCTTTTTTTCATACAAACCATCCGCACCCAGCCCCGTTAGCTGCTACTGCAATTTTCTAGTATTGTTTATAAGTTGTTGTTTTTTTTTTTCATCTTATAACAACTCTCTTTGGCTCTTTTTGTGCATATAGAGCGGTAGGATATCACTGAAGTGTATGACTTTGTGTTAAGGATGTCGTTGTTGTCTTTGATGTTATCGTTGTCGATGATTATGATGACGTTGAACAATGTGACGATGGCACTTAAATCATGTGCTCTGGCCTGGAGTCAATGTTGCAAAGCAGCAAAGAAGTATTAGATGGCAGGCATGCAGGGCTGTGAAAAGAGAGGGGGAGAGAGAGAGGGTGGATTAACGCAATATTTTTAATAGATTTCAATGTTTGTTGTTAGTTGTTAGTTGAAGGTTGGTTGGGTTTGGGTTAGTGGGTTCCTTTTACAGCAATATTGAATATGTTATGTAGATTGTTGGTGTGGTTGTTGTTATTGCTGATGATGCAATCGCTCCATTGCGTTATTATGTGGTGCGCTTGCATGTGTCTGACGCTTGACTTCATAACTCTCATAAATATTTAATGGAAAAATGATATTATTTTCTTTGCTTATTTTGTGTGCTGGTATTAAAATTTTATGTTTTTATAAATTCAAGTGCTCGTTTGTAGTTTATTTTCATTTGCCATTATGATGTATTGCATTCGAATAACCTTTTAGTGGTGGATCAAGTAACACTTCTTCTACGTTATAAGCGTGAATCATAAATTATTTTATGAGTATCTAAATCGTCAAAATTAGTTTGACTTGGTTTGAGTTTTTAAGAAAACTAGTATCGCCTGTTATCGAAAATCGACAACTTTTTTTCTTGCCTTTTTATAATTATCGAAATTCGACCAATTTTTGGTTTGACAATTATAATTACAGGCAGAATAAGCGAGATGGCCAAAATAAGTTCGAGGCTATAACTTGTAATTGATAGCAGCTATAATGTTATTTTCTTCAAATACATTATTTTTGAATTTTATTAATTTTTTTAAAAAAAGAAAAATAACATTTAAAAAAATTTACAAATAAGTTTGTTTTAACAATAAATAGTGACCGGACTTTAGCCCAAACAAAAAAAAAAAAAAAAATCAAAAATTTACTTTGGTCAAAAAATCATAGCTCGTGCCTAGATATAATGTTATTTTCTACAAATACATTATTTTTTTATTTTATTCATGTTTTGAAAAATAGAAAAACAACATTTTAAAAAAATTTAATTTTGTCAAAATATCATAGTTTGTGCCTTAAGTTTTTGATGGCAGCAACAGTTTAAATTCAGCTTAAATGCACTTCTCATTTTGATATAAAATCAAAAATGCAAATTTGAGTTTTTTCTCATTTTGTAACAAAAATCAGTTTAAGTCTCTATTTTGAGAAAAAATTAAATTTTGTAGTCTCTTTTTAAATGACATAATTTAAATATAAAAAAAAAATTAACGGTAAAATTTTTGTAAATTTTTTTAAGTTTACCAATAAGATTTAAATACAAAAAAGAAAAAATTTAAATTTGTTCAAAAATGGCGGTGATATTGGCTTCCCAATTTAGAAAATTCTATTTGAGATAGTTTTTTTCTCTCTCTTGGCATTTGGTTGAAGTACAGGCTAAATAACTTACGACAATATTACGAGAATTCATTAAAAATACTTTTGATAAGGGCTTAATAGTGAGTGTTATCACATTTGAAAGAAAATTTGTCACACTTTTAAAAATATTTAGAAAAATTGGAAAACCGTTAAAATTCGACTAAGATATTAACATGGGAAGTCAAAATTTTGCATTCAAAACACCCTTTTTTAGAAATTTGACGATTGATGAGTGCATAAAACTAAATTTTTTGACAAAATTTTGACTATTGAGAAAAACTCAAACTCGACCAACTCAACAGCTCTCTCCCAACCAAATTTCATATTGATCAAAAGCGAGTGTTATTACAAAAATTGTATTTCTCTCTTAAAAGTTTGGGAACCCCTCGATCAGATGTAACACTTATAGCAGTCATGAGCAGGAAAATAAATTTAGTGAGCCAAGGTTTTTGTTTTTTAAAACAAACACAAAATTATCTTCATATTTGCTTTTGCTCATCGTTGCAAAAAAAAAAATTAACCAGCAAAACAAAAACAAATCATGTGCTACACATGTACAAACATTTCAAGCGCAGCGCAATCGAGGAAGGCTTGCTTGGCTTTGCACGCATTTGTTGTTGTTAGCAAGTTAGAATTCTGGTGAACGTCGGTTTTTTTGCTATTCTTTGTACGTGTTGTTGTTGTTTGTTGCACGCGTTGTTGTTTTTACAAATGAGCAAACACAAAGTTGAAAAAACAACACAAATTTGTAGCTGAGCCAACTGAGCTAATTGAGCTACTGGAAGCTCATGTCTGATTTATAGCGTTCAAGTTTTGTTTTAGCGTACACTCTGGAAAAAAAAAAATGCTATTATATCAAACAAATCATGTGTTGAAATAATAGATTTCACTGTTAAATAACATCCTACAAATGAAACTATCAAATCAACAGTCATTTGACTGTTGGTCTTTAGAAAATATGAGTACGTAACATTGATTTGTAAGTTCATGTTTAACCGAGTGTGCTGACGTGTGCGTCTGATACTCGACTGTACCGGGGAAAAAAAAATATATATAAATATTAAAAAACTAGTTCTTTCCCGTCAAAAATGACGGGCCCGTTTCCACTTATTCGATTTTTAATTATTCAAATAATAATTTTCAGTTCCAAATACTTATAAAATACTTCAAAGTAAAAACGAAAACCATAGTAGGTATGACGAAATATTTTTAAAAATTTTTTGTAAAACTGAACTTTCAAAATGAAAAAAAAATATAAAGTTTTTGAAGTTTCAATAAATCACAAAACAGAAAATGCCTAAAAATATGCTCTGAAATTTTTCAAAAAATCAAGCGTTCCGCACTCACATTTTACGGAATTATGTTATAGTAATATATTTTTTATATCCTAAACCGGAAAGGTCACTTTTATTAACTTTGTGCAAACGTTAGAAACGCATAGAACGAAGCGAGTCCGGTATAGAAAAGTATATATATTCTTGATCAGAGTCACCTCGTGAGTCGAGCTGTCTGTGTCCATCCATCCGTCTGTCCGTTTGTCCGTCTGTGTGTTGTCCGTATACACAGGATATGAAGAAGGAGTTGAGATAATTGAATGAAACTCGGTACACATGGTGATATAGACCCAAGAATCTGCATTATTGAATATTTTTGGAATTCGCCTACGGACACGCCTACCTCTCTTACAACGTAAAAATTTAAACCTGCATAAATAAGCACATAATTAACCTACAACAATAAAATTAGGTATGTATGTATCTTATATCCAAACAAAAATGTCTTCGAAAAATGGGTGTCATCCGCCAACGGACACGCCCACCTGATATACAACCCAAAAAATTAAAACTCAATATATAAGCTCATGCTTAACGTTCAGAGATAAAATATGGTACGCATGTATTTCATATCAAAATATCTGCCCACGGCCACGCCCACCTGCCATACAACTCAAAAAATTAAAGCTCAATATATAAGCACTTGTTTGACCTACAGATATAAAATTTGGTACGTTTGTATTTTATATCAAAACAAAGATGTCTTCGAAAATGGGTGTCATCGGCACACGGACACGCCCATCTCCCATACAACCAACAATTAAAAGCTCAATAAATAAGCTCATGTTTAACGTTCAGAGATAAAATTTGGTACATTTGTATTTTATAACAAAGCAAAGATAGTTTTGAAAAATGGATGTCATCCAACTACGGACACGCCCATCTCCCATACAACCCAAAAATTTAAATCTCAATATATAAGCTTGTGTTTAACGAACAGAGATAAAATTTGGTATGTATGTTATTTATGTCAAAACCAAGATGTCTTCGAAAAATGGGTATCATCCACACACGGACACGCCCACCTACCATACAATCCAAAAATTGAAAACGCAATAAATAAGATTATGTTTAACGTTCAGAGATAAAATTTGGTACGTTTGTATTTTATAACAAAAAAAGATGGTTTTGAAAAATGGATGTTATCCAACTACGGACACGCCCACCTCCCATACAACCCAAAAATATAAAACTCAATAAATAGGCTTGTGTTTAACGTACAGAGATAAAATTTGGTATGTATGTATGTATTTTATAGCAAAACTAAGATGCATTAAAAAAATTGGGCACAATCCGTCCACGAACACGCCCACCTCCCTTGCAACCCACAATAGCGAAAATACTAGAAAGGTATTAATAAGTGTGCTACAGAAATAACACTTGAAATTTTTATATATTTTTGTAAATTTTTCATCAAAATTTAAATGCATATAAAATATGTGCTTCATCCGCTCATGGACACGCCCAATTTAAATACTGTTATTGTATTTTCAAAAAGTAGGTTTAGGGTCGGGTTTGACCGACTTAAGACTTTTTTTACTTGTTTTTTATTAAAAATATTTTTTTTTAAATAAAAAATTATATGTACAATTTTTTTGAAGATTGTTAGCAAACATATTTTGAAGGTTATTTTTGAACAAACAGTTAATGAAACAGAATTAGCATCTCAGTTATTAAATTAAAACTTTTGATACTTACATACGAAGTAAGTATCAAGTATACTGGGATACGAACCCACGTCCTCCGCATGACAGTTTAGCACACATCCACTGAGACATTAACATCGATAAAATCAATCTAGCAAAACACATTTAATATCTATTGCTTAGAGAAGACAGACATTTCGATGATGTTAACAGCAAAAAAAAATACTTTGAAACTTTCATTCAACAAAGAAACCTGTTAACTTAAGCGCAAATCGTTCAATCTAACAGTGTTTTGAAATAACAGCTGCTGACTGTTAGCATTACAGTTGATATTTTTCTTAGTGTAATCAACCTTATTTTGCAGGTTATTTTATACCAAACAGTTAATGCACCAGAATTAGAATTTCACTAATTAAATTAAAATTTATGATACTAACACAGCTAGGATATGAACCCATGTCCTCCGCATGACAGTCTAGCACACTCCCACTGAGCTATTGGTGACTTGGTAACAATAACGTCAGGTAGTCTTATTCCTTAATTTTGCTTTGGCTCTAAGCAACAACATTTCAACAGTTGATTTTAACAGCACAAAAATAGTTTTAAACGTTCATTCAACAAAAAAAACTGTTGATCTAAGCACAAGTCGTTCAATTTAACAGTGTTTTGAAATAACAGCGGCCGACTGTTAATACTATAGTTGATATTTTTCTGTGTACATTCATATATAAGATGAAAGAAAGTTTTTCTAATGAGCAATTTTTTTTAAGATTAATGACAAGTTTTGATGTGAAGACGTCTTTTTGAATGGTTTTGGGGGCATGTTTGCCAAACTTGTATAAAGAGTGGAAATACAAATTTACAGATTTCAAATGCAAACTTTCATAAGATGCAAAGAAGTGAGTTGAACAAAATTTGGCTAATTTCAAAACTTACTTTATGAAGTACAATTTTAAAAAATTGTTAAAAAATTTCCTTGGAACTAATGCTTTTTGGTAACTATAACAAATTAGAGCCCCTTTTGAATGAACATTTTATTGATTTTTACTCAATGACTTAGAGCAGTTAGAGACATACCCGACTGCCTTTTGCATTTGCCATGCTTCCTTTAGCCAATGAAAACAAAAGCTTACTCAATACATACAAAACAAAAACGAATAACTTATTTTAATTAATTACAAGACCAAGAAATATTTTTAATTAAATTCACATGAATCAAACCAACTTAGCAACAACATTAAGCCGCAAAGTTTCTTGACCAGGTTGCCAAGTTGCACTTAAACAAGCTTTAAGCTTTCCACTTAACAGTAAAGTTGCAAAGTAGCAAGAAAGTAATTAAGTTTCTGGGCAACTTTGCACCAATGCTATCGACCAGCAGCAACTTCCAAGAAGAATGCTCAAAGTAAGAAAACAAAAAGAAAACAAAAACAATGAAGAGTTTCGAAGTCGAAACAACAACAATATTAACTGCAGTTTTAGACAACTTTAACGTATGCGTTGGTTTTCTTTAGTGCTGATTGCATTTACTTGAAAATTCGGCAAAAGTTTAACACCCTCTGGTAGTAGTGGTACTGGTAAGGCATGCTCAAGTTATTGCCAGATAACACTCAACGCTTTTTAAGAACAGTTATTTCAACAGTAATTTATACCATTCTCATGCCCAGCTCAAGAAAATACTACAAGTTTGCCTTCAAAACTATTTTTAAATAGAGCAATTTAACAAATTTCTGAAGTTTAACAAAAAAATCGAGTAATATTTTTTGCGCGTTACACCACTGTGCATTAAAAAACCAAAAGTTTATCACGTCCGAAAAGCTGTCAACTACATGACACAAGCTTACAGCTCTAAGCTGGCACGAATTTTTGTTTTTTTCCTTTTTTTGCTTTTTTTCAAAGCTTCAGCAAAACACTTGACTAAAAATCTGCAGCTCAGCTGATGCAACGCATTGAATTCCAATTTTTACAATCTGAACCTGTACTAACTTCATTCGACACATACACTTGACACGCGGCAAAACGTTTTAAGCGCCAAACTAAAAACAGCAGAAAATAGAAAAAAGAAGCACAAAAACAAAGAGTGCAAAACTTAAGAATGTTGCTTTTTTTAAAGATAAATGCATTTTGAATGATCATTCGCGCGCTATCCATCTTTTAGACTGCGTGATGCACTAGAAAAAATTACAAAAAGATTGAATTGAAAAACTAAAAAAAAAAACAAAAAAAGGAGAAAAAAAAACTTTATTACTTTTAGCATTAAAAACTGCATTGATTGGAGTGCCTTTTGCAGCAGTTGCTGGATTTTTCTTAGCAAACAAATTTAACAGCTGTTAAGGACATCAACTGCATTTACAACAAAACTGTTTTGGTCACTTCGTAAAAGTGATTTCTAAGTGTTAAAGACAATTTAAATAATTTAAATTGCATTTTGTACAGAAAATCTTAGCCAGTCAGCAAACAAAAGACTTTTGGGTACAACACGACGTATGAGTAACATTTAGTGCTTGCACTAAGAAAAAGTCATACAAAATTGAAAGAAAACAAGTAAAGAAAGTCTAAAGTCGGTCAAGGCCGACTATGAAATACCCTAAACCCACTTTTCAAAAATAAAAAAATTTTTATTGCAAATGGGCGTCTCCGTGGGCGGATGAAGCCTATACATATTTTAATTGCATTTAAATGGTGATGAAAAATTTACACATACCAAGTTTTATTCCTGTAGCTCACAGTTAATACCTTTCCTGTGCTTTCGCTATGGGAGGTGGGCGTGTTCATGGACGGATTAGTCCCAATTTTTGAACACACCTTAGTTTTGGTATAAAATACATACATACCAAATTTAATTTCTCTATGACAAACATAACCTTATTTATTGAGTTTTAAACTTTTTGGGTTGTATGGGAGGTAGGCGTGTCCGTATGCGGATGACGTTCATTTTTCAAAAATATCTTTGTCTTGTCATAAAAAACATATGTGCCAAATTTTAGCTTTGTAGGTTAAACAGAGGCTTATTTATTGAGTTTTCAATTTTTGGGTTGTATGGGAGGTGGGCGTGTTCGTGAACGGATGACGTCCATTTTTCGAAGACATCTTTGTGTTTGTATAAAACACAAACATATCAAATTTTATTGTTGTAGACTAAATATAAGCTGAGTTATGCAGTTTTCATTTTTCGCTTTGTATGGGAGGTAGGCGTGTCCGTGGGCAGGTGATGTCCATTTTTCAAAACCATCTTTCTTTTGTTATAAAAAATATATGTGCCAAATTTTAGCTCTGTAGGTTAAACAGAGGCTCATTTATTGCGTTTTCAATTTTTGGGTTGTATGGGAGGTGGGCGTGTCCGTGAGTGGATGACACCCATTTTTCAAAAACATCTTTGTGTTGACACAAAACACATACATACCAAATTTTATTGTTGTAGGTTAATTATGAGCTGAGTTATGCAGTTTTCAATTTTTGCGTTGTATGGGAGGTAGGCGTGTCCGTGGGCGGATTCCAAAAATATCAATAGTGCAGATCCTTGGGTCCATGCGACTATGTGTACCAAGTTTCATTCAATTATCTCAACTCCTTCTCCTTATCCTGTGTATACGGACAACACACAGACGGACAGACGGACGGACGGACGGACATGGATAGCTCGACTCACGTGGTGACGCTGATCAAAAATATATACTTTTCTATACCGGACTCGCTTCGTTCTATGCGTTACAAACGTTTGCACAAAGTTAATATACCCTGACCTTTCAGGTTTAGGGTATAATAAGAAAGTTATTCTATGATAATGAAATTCTTAGTTACTTTAAGATAGCTAAGTAAAATTTCAAAAATGGTTGAATTCAGTCAGTCTTTAGGGGTACCTTCCTCATTTCTCTAACATTTTTTACCTGATTTTGTATGGAAGGTACTTACAAAAGTTGGCCGATCTTAACAAAACTCTGGCAGAAGTCTTAATAAATCTAGTAATAAATATGTACCGAAAATTGTTGAAATCTATAAGACCTTAGAGGTACCTCCCTTGGAGCTATTTTAATTATTTGTCTGATTTTGTATGGCAGGTACATACAAGAGTTAATCAAACTTTACAAAACTCGGTCAGAAGGCTATGAAAATAGAGTAATAGATGTATACTAAAAATGGTCAAAATCGGTTTGATCCTAGAAGTATTTCCCTAAGACCTAATTTTTTATATGAATTTGTATGAGAGCTTATTACAAAAATTGACCGATCTTATCGAAACTCGGCCAGGAGGCTAAACAAATAGAGTTAAACGTGTGAACTAGATATGGCCGAAATCGGTTAGACCCTAGTAGTACTTCCCTCGGACATATATTTTGTTTTATCTTGGTTTTGTATGGGAGGAAACATACAAAATAAAGCCGATCTTATCGAAACTCGGCTAGACGGCTAGATAAATAAAGTATGTGTATGTGTTTTAAAAAAAGTTGAAATTGGTTAGACGCTAGTAGTACTTCCCTTGGATATCAATTGAGCTTTAACATGGTTGTGAATGAGAGGTACTTAGAAAAGTATGCTGATAGTCAAGCAATAAAACTGTACTAAATATGGTCGACACCAGTTAGACCCTAGAAGTACTTCCCTTGGACATCTATTAAATTTTTACTTGATTTTTTAAGGTAAGAACATACAAAAGTAACCCGACCTTTGCGAACTCTGTCAGAAGACAAAAACAAATATAGTATTTAATATGTACTGAAAATGGTTGAAATCGATTTGGCCTCATGGGTAGCTCCTTTGGAGCTATATTAAGTTTTTACATGATTTTGTATCGGAGGACATACAATAGTTGGATAGTTTTAACAAAACTCGGTCAGAATCCTACAAAAATAGAGTAATAAATATGTACCTACTGAAAATTATGGAAATTATTGATCGAAACTGGGAGTATTTCCTTTAGACATATATTAAGTTTTTACACGGTTCTGTATGGAAGGTACAACGATAATTGACTGATTTTAGCGAAACTGGATGATAAGTCTAAAAAAATAAAATTTTAAATTCGTAATGAAAATGTTTGATATCGTAAGGCTCTATAAGTACCTGTCTTGGACTTCAATTAATTTTGTTTTTGATTTTTTCTGGGTTATTTCTACAAAATTATTAAAATTAATTCATACTAAATTGACTATTCTTCGGAAAAACTCACTTTTTGAAACCTTCATACCATTATTTTTTATTAAAAGGTACATCCTTTATGACGTCACTATGTCACTTTATGTCATTGTGAAGATAGGAGAAGGAGTTTAAAGGTTTTCTGAATTTACAACTCAGCATACATACAAAAAATTAATTTGAAGAACTTTCAAGTCATAAGCTTGAATATTAAGAGATTTTCAGTTTTTATGACGTCTTTTTGAATAGAAGTTAGGGTGGTCTCTTTATCCTATTTGGCAAATTTTCAAACTCAATATGAATATTTGACTTAAAAGCTTATGTGAAAGTGAATTGTGAAAAAGATTTTAAGTTAAAAGATTAATTTTTTTGGAATTTACAGTGATGACATGAATAATGATGGTTTTCATCCGACTTGACTCATTTTTAAACATGATAAATTTTTTACAAATATCGAATTTTATTATAAGAGCTTCAGAATAAGGGCTGTTATCATGTCGACAGACAGAAGGTTTTAATGGGAAACGGTTTTGATTGATTGTGTAGGTGTTAAAATAAGTCATTTTTTTTAAATTCATTATCTTTAGTTCAAAATAATAAAGTTATCTAACGAAAAAAGAAAAAAAAAAACAATATCAAGCCATTGCATATGTATTCCATATTGCTATGATAAGACGGTAGGTATTAAAGTACAGGCAGCAGCCTGCTACTAGCTCACTTAGCCTACACGGTGAGAAATTTGAGCTGAAACCAATTAGTTTTGGGAGTGATTCTGAGCTAAGCGATCATGTTCTTGATATCGAGCCCTAATGAGATTAAAAAAAAAAAAACAAATTGACCATTTCAGCCCTTGAAAGGACTTTGACCGAGCTTCTTATGATCAATTGTGCTGTGTGTGTTATTAAATGTTTGTACACAATTGACTGAGAACTGGACCTACATGTTTTATGCCGACTCCGAACGGCTAAAGTTCATGTTCTCAAGAAGCTTTACATGGCATTATTTACTCTCTGAGGTTTGCCATTGTCTGCAGAGAGGTGATGACCGATCAGAAAAATTTTTTATTGAAAAAAACTTTTCGCCGCGGCTGGGGATCGAACCCGGGCTCCGAGCATGCTAAGCCACACACTTAACCTGCATGCCACGGTCCCCTAATGAGATTGTTTTTCAAAAAAATTAATAAGCTCACTTGTGTCCAATTTATGTCATTTTGGGTATTGGTTGTTAAAAACAAAAAACATTCTCATTTGTGTCTAATGCATGCCACTTATGGATTGATAGTAAAAAATTAATATGGCCAATTTAAGGAATTTTTTAATTTTCTGATGAATTATGTACAAGGGGATCAAACAATAAACAACAAAATTGTTTTTACAAACAAGCCCAAGATTACACGTATTTAGCACAAATTGAGGTGTTTATCAAAAAAAATTAAGCCCAATTTCTGGCATAAACTGCGAACAAGAATAGTATGTTTTGAGATGGTTTTGAGCTCTATTGAGCTGATTTAAGTTACGAACGCTTTGAGCTTGATTTTAGCCCATTTTTTTTTCTTCGTGTTACTCAAATGTATCAATTAGTTCTGGAGTTTTATTTTTCTAATCAGAAAATAAAACTTTTTTTTAGTTTAATTGTTTCGCTCTGAACTAAAACTTATTTTTGGAGTTTTCTTTTTTAACTCAGAAAATTCAACTTTTTTTTTTTCGCTCAGAAAAAAACTTATATATTGAGTAGGTAGTATTTTTTTATGTAAATTTTTTTATTTTTATTTATTTTTTTTTCAATCTGAAATAAAAATTATTTGTGAGTTAAATTTTTTTACTCTGAAAATAACACTTAGTTTTTGAGTTTTTTTTTCGCTCTGATATAGAACTTATTCTTTGAGTTTTATTTTTTACTCTTATATATATTAATTTATATTTTTTCGCACTGAAATAAAACTGATTTCTTGAGTTTTAGTTTTTTACTCAGAAAATAAAAATTCTTTTTGAATAGTTTTTGATCTGATGTTTGTTTTCGAATTTTATTTTTTACTCTGATATAAGTCTTGGGAGAAATAACTGAAATTTTGTCAAAAAATTGTGATTCCACATTTTATGAGTTTATTTAAAAATTAAAAGTTTTCTGAGAAAAAAAATAAAAGTGTTATTTTATAAAAATTTTCTAAAAAATGAGTGTTATTTTCTGAGTAAAAAACTAAAACTCAAAAATAAGGGTTATATGTGAGCAAAAAAAAATAAAACTCAAATATAAGTTTTATTTTCTGATTGAAACAAGAAAACTCAAAAAAAAATATTTATTTCAAAACGAAAAAATAAAACTTAAAAATAAGTTATATTTTCTCAGTAAAAATAAAACTCATACAATAAGTTTTATTTCAGAGCAAAGAAATAAAGCTCAAAAATAACTTTTATTTTCTGAATAGAAAAATTAAACTCAAAAATAAGTTTTATTCGAAAGTGAAAAAAAGGAGTTATTTACTGAGTAAAACAATTACACTCATAATAACAGTCTTATTTCAGAGCGAAATTTCAGAGCGAAATTTCAGAAGCTCAAACATAAATTTCATTATCTGCGTAAAAAAATAAAATTTCATAAAATTATTTTTGTGTCAGAGCAAAAAAATAAAACTCGAAAACAATTTTTGTTATTTTGTCACGTAGAAATAAAACTGATAAAACTTATTTTCTGAGCAAAAAATTAAACTCGAAAAATAACTGTTAAAATTGGATTTTTTTTAATAAAATCATAACAGCTACGGTCCCTGCTTTTTTGGATTACTGAAAAAAAAAAAAAAATAGCTGAAATGGTTTTTTTTACATAACATAAGCATAACATGTTCGATTTCAAAAAATTATATGTTGCACAGTTGTCTATGGGATGAGTAACAAAAATAGAAGGAGTTGTCGTAAAAACATTAAATTTATATTATTTCATTAATTTAAGACGCCTGACAAACTTTAATTAAAATTGACCACGCCGTTCGTCCACCTCCTTTATAAAATTGAAAAATAAAAGAGCAATATCTCGAGTTGTACCAATTTAAAGAATGAAAATTAAGTTGTTTATTTAAAATTTATTTATATAATTGTCATGAAGATCTGCTACGCCCTTCGCCCACCTTCTATACACAAATAGAAATAGATGTCGTAGGAACATGAAATATGGTTTATGGTATTATTTTATATATATTAAATGCTAAGCAATTTTATCAAGATCGGCTACGCCCTTCTCCAGACTACCATACAAAATAAACAAAACAATAAAAGTGCATTATTTCGACTTCTAAAAAGTAAAAAGAGAGGGAATAAAGAAGTAATTATTATTAAATTACCATAAATATTTAATGCAGATTGGCAAGGCCCTCCTCCCAACCGATCACACTCAGGAAAAAAAATGCTGTTTTATCAAACAAATCATGGGTTGAAATAACAGATTTCACTGTTAAATACCATCCAACAAATGAAACTTTCAAATCAACAGTCGGTTGACTGTTGGTCTATGAAACACGAAACCCCTATAAAAACTTATTTATTGAAATTTTATCACTGTTTTGAAAATTCATGTATGGTCGAGTGTGCTAACATGTGCGTCTAGAACTCGAGTGTCCACGGTTCAAATCCGGCAAGGCCAATACATTTTTTTTTTATTTAAAATATTTTTTTTTAAATAAAAATGAAATTTGCAATTTTTCTTTTTTGCAAGATTGTAAGCATTTTATTTTGAATGTTATTTTTGACCAATCAATTAATGAAACAGAATTATGATTATTTCAATTTTTAAATTACAATTTTTGATACTTACACAACTAGGGTTCGAACCCACGTCCCCCTCATGACAGTCTAGTGCACTTCCACTGAGCTATTGGCAACGATAATATAAATAAAGCAAAACACATATAAAAACTATTGTTTAGAAAAAATTGACAATTCAATATAAGCACAAAAATATTTCAACAGATGATTCTAACAGCACAAAAATACTTTGAAACGTTCATTCAACAAAGAAAATTGTTTACTTAAACGCTTGATTGTTTAATCATTCAATCGAACAGTGTTTTGAAATAACAGCGGCCGACTGTTAATATAACAGTTGATATTTTTCTGAGTACATCTTTTTAATATTAAAAAGAATTTATTAATTCCAAATTAGTTTCTATTTTAAATAAAAACATCTTTTCAAATTTTGATTCAATCTTAAGAATGAGAGAAAATTATAGAGAAAATTTCTGGCTATCATCAGAATAATTCGTGGAGTTACTCAAGACAAAGTCAAAGAAACCGAGTTCAGAAATTCAATCAATTATATCATTACACGTATTGTACTCTTCATTTTAAATAAATTCATCAATTTCATTTTCATGTTTTTTTATGTTTTTGTTATTTTTCAATATTTTTCATTGAGAAAATATTAAAAAGTCTGACGAGAGCAAAAATCCAAAGAAAAGATTGGAAACGATTGGATAATGTAAACCTTGAATAATATTTCAATAATCACTAGAATTGAGTTTTATTAGTACTAGTATCGCCTGGGGTCAAAATTCGACCAATCTATTGATTGCTTAATTATAATTATATGCGACATGATTAAAATAAGCTCGAGGCTATAACTCTTAATTAATTGGAGATATAAAGCTATTTTCTTCAAAATAATTATTTTTTTATATTATTATTTTGTACAAAAACAGAAAAACATTTAAAAAAAATTTAATTTTGTCGAAGAAATCATAGGGGGTAGCCTTGATTTTTTGATGGCATGGACAGTTTATTAATTTAGTGTCAATACAAAATAAATTAACCTAAAATTCGGTATAGACTTTGAAAAAAATCAAAAATGCAATTTTTAGTTTTTGTTTTTTTACAACAAAAATCATTCTTACCCCATATTTTAAGAATAAATCAAATGTTATGGTGTTTTTTTAAAAGGAATAATTTAAATATAAACAAACCAAAAACGATATTATTTTCAAAAGTTTTCTTAAGTTGACTGATAAGACTTAAATACAAAAAAGAAATAAATAAAATCTATTCACAGATGGCGGAGATATTTACTTCAGAATTTAGAAAATTCAATTTGAGACAGTTTTTTTTCTCTCTCTTGGCATTTGGTTGAAACACACGCTAAATAACTAACGACAATATTCAGAAAATTCATTTAAAATACTTTTGGTTAGAACTTTGCTGTAATTTTTATCACGTTTGAAAGAAAATTTAACAAACTTTTAGAAAAAATTAGAAAAATTGAAAAACCGTTAAAATCCGACCAAGATATTCACATGGAAAGTCAAATTTTTTAATTCAAAACACATTTTTTTACTAATTTTACAATTGACGAATGCATAAAGCTAAATTTTTTAAAAACATTTTTACTTTTAAAAAAAATTCAAATTCGACCAACTCAAAAACTCTTGCTCAACCAAATTTCATTTTAATCAAATAGCGGGTTTTTTCTAAAAAATTTAATTTCTCTCTTAGAAGGTTGGGAACCCCCTCTATCAGATATATCTATACTTCTATACTCTATACTATTATATAAAATTGAAGTGGAAATATTAAGTGCGCCAATGACTCCAAAACTACTGGACCGATTTTTATGAAAAAAATTTTAAAATATCATATTTGTGCTACCGAATGCCATAGGTGGGGTTTATTTAAGAAAATTTAACAATAAATATATTTAATTAAGTTGTTAAGTTTTTTAGGAAATTACCACCTATGCTAAGCATTGCTTGGTCGTTTGCTTTTCACGCGTTTGTGTTACGAGAGTTTCAACTACATGTTGCTATCAACCCTTCTCTTTAAAGTTTATTGATCTCGCTCTCCACACTCATTCGAAGAGTAACCAAAAGCAGTTGGCGCTCTTTAACGTGATGGGAATACAAGTTAAATAAAGCTTGCTGTGTTGTTGTTGCTGTGGAATGATGAGCTGCAAACCAATGTGTGCATATTTGTTTCGCCGCATACAATTTCTTTACACATATTTTTATTGTAGTTTTCCAAATTTTTAATTTACACTTGAGAAAGAAAGATATATTAATATTTCAAAATGTGCATTCACAAGTGTGATAACATATTTTGTATAGATTAAAGATAAATTAAAAGTTTGAAAAATTAAGTGTTCGTATTTCCCTTAAACTACAAACACAGCTACAAATAAATGCCTCGACGTAAAACAAGTTTAACAAGTTTAACAGAAAATGCAAGAGCGATGCTCAGCGTTAGGAGAGCAAGAGCAGCGACTCAAAGAGAAAATTGTTGGTAAATTATGCATGCAATTATTTGCTTTCACGACTGCAATTGGAGTGAGGCAGTGGCGTAGCTAGGGTTGCTGGCACCCGGGACCAAAACTAAATTGTTAAGTAAACCCTTTTAGAAGGTTATACTTAACCTCATAAAAGCAATGCTTAAAAAGTACTACGAAATTAATATAATTCTTTTAAATAATAGTTTACTGTTATGATTATTTTGTTAAAGTGCAAATGAGTAAACATAAATATTTTAATTCATTGTATTATTTATAAAAGTCGGTAACAATATACAAAATTAATCTCATCGATAGTAATATATTAGATATCATTTGAAAGATAAATTGGTAACTTATACAAAACTGAAAAATTTTCCGCAATCAAGGAATTTTTCAAAAATGTTTTCTTTACGCATAATTTTGACTTGCAATAATAAGTTAATCCCCAAAGATCTATTTTGAATAATTTTGCATAATTGAGGAAAAAATAGGACCGGGAAGTAAAACGTTAACAAATTTTCCTTCAGTGTCCCTGAATAACTATCAATTTAAACATTTTTTCGAAATCAATCCACGTCTTCTATATAAAAGTTAAGTGAAAATTAGAACAAAATATTAAAATTAATTTATAAACTTTTTTCCTAATTTTTATAAATTTCTTTATAGTACTCTTTATATATTTCGACATTTCAGCTTCGACTTTACTAGACAAGACTGAGGTCTGTAACATTTGACTGCCTTATTCTTAACCATAAATATCACAGTATCACAGTGATACCAAATTGATATCAGAAATTTGTTTCATAGTCATTATCTACATAATTCCCAAAGCAAACTTGCCCTGGGAGACCAAGTTCAAGAGTCATGAAAATTAGAATAATTTTTAAAATAGTTTTTTCTTAAAAACTGTATTTTTACAGTTTTTGTTGGTTGATTTGAACAGAATAATAATTATGTATTTTAGTAAAGTAAAGGAGTTAGGAAACCATCTTAGAGTTTTAAATAGACATCTTCAAAATAAAATAAAAAAAACATCAGAATGCTATAAAATTGTTATAAAACGCCATTTATTTAATTTAAATAAAAAGTTTAATGAATTTATATCTATTTAATTTTTTTTTTAATTTTACAGCAAGTAATAAATTGAGCTTTTAAATTGTTTTATGTAATAGGATACCCAAAAACATATTACTATTAAAAATTATGTTCTAGCAGATTTAGAGCTGCAAATAAGGTTTGTTTGTCGATGTATAGTCTTAGAACTTAGTAATCACAAAATTATTATAAAGTATATTTTTATTCCTGGCATTTATGACATGAGCACCTTTTTCTAAAAAGCTCTGGAGAAATGTATTGATGGAGAACATCCCAGCAAAATCTTCGCTTACATATAATCGAAAAAGTAATCCAGAAAATTTCATTCATCGCTTACCCTCTCGCTTTCTAAGCCCATTATTTTTATATAGCCAGTCATTAGAGGTAATCGAAAGCGCTGTCACTTGAAAAGATTAAGCGCTTAAAACGGTTGGTTTATAATTGATTTCACGAAATTAATACTTGAATAACAACTTTCAAGTTGATGTGAATGCATTGCCGTAAATTTATTACGGATTAAATTTAAGGTCTTGCATTAGCATTTTTTTTTTTAAGTATAAAAGCTTTTTTAAAAAACTTTGTGGAATATAAAGTGAGGAATATATATATAGGAATATACTTTAATTCATCACTTTAATGAATATAATAAATAAAAAAAAAACCATTAAAAATTATCTTCGACTTGCCCGAAGTTAAAATACTCAGGTTGAAGCTTATTCGGATTTATTTAAGTTATATTTTTTTCCAATTTTTCATATTTCAAACTCAGAGTACGTTTTATTTATCAAGAAAACAAGACTTATGTATGATCTTTCAATTAAACACATTAATTTTTGTATAAATTATAAAGGTTTTGATATTTTGGTGACGTCACTTTCTATGGAAGTATTCACAAAATTTTGTTGAATTTCAACTGCAGGGTATATGTTTCAAATTAAAGCATTATAGTGGTGCTCCAATTTAGCGAACACCGATTTTACGAACTCCCAATATAAGGAACACTTATTTAATGTTGTTGACTCTATATTCCGAACATTTGAAATTGTAGGTATTCTATTTAACAACATTTGCTTCTCTGAGCTCGCTTCGTTTGTTTTTGAATTTGTAATAACATTAATATGTATTTACTTATCTAATTCTCAAATAGTCCCCTCGGGTTAATATACATATTGTAGGGTTTCCTTTTTAAAAAACATTATAGGAATGTATTGACATAATCTTGGATTTTTCATTTGGAGTGTGAACAGATTTTAACCAGCAGCTTTCGAAACATTTAATAATAATAATTAATTATATCTAAAACAAGTTCAAAAATTCAACTTTATTGGAGTGCATAATTAAAACAAAAAATTTAAGGATATTTGTTTCAAGTTGACAAATTTATTAGCTTTGTTATATGATAAAAAACTCGAAAATAGTATTACCGATTTAATGAACTTTTCGATTTACCGAACGACCTTGGACATTATATCTTTCATTAAACTGGAGCACCACTGTATGACAAATCTCAAATAATGAAATTTATTTCATTATGGACTTTAAAAAGATTTGCAATAAAGACACGGCTGTAATCGTGTGGACAAACTAATGAACAGATAGACAGACGAATATGGCTTAATCGACTCATGGTCGTGAAAAAAATTTCGTGATAAAATTATTGTGCCCGCTACGCTTTGCGGGTGGAGTATAATAAATATTTAATACAAAACTTTGAAAAACGTAGAAGTAGATTATGGTAAACGAGTCGGTACAGCAGATAATCAGATTTTTCTTATTCCTGGTAATGCCAATGAATAAAAAACGATGTTAATACTTAAGTATTAAATAACTAAAATGGAAATATCTTCACTTTATTATAGTTATACTATTTAATATAATTTGCTTCCAAATACAAATAATATGCAAATATTTTAAGTTTTTTTATTATTGCAATTTTTCAAATATACAAAGGTATTATTGATAAAGAGAAAATGTCCGTGGCGAAGCCTTGGACGACTGGTGCCTGCTAGTTATTTATATATACACTTTGCGCATCTGGGCAACATAACCTTTCGAATGATATAAGTTCCATTTATTTTGAGTTATAATTAATACCAAAAAAGCGTACGACAAACTTTAATGTTCACGTATTAATATATTAGATTTCTCAACATTTTACCAACATCATGAAAAAATTTAATCCTTACTATATACTGTGATTTTGACAGCTTTATAAATTTTTTTAATGAATGAACAAATAAACAAGTCGATATTTTTGTTCATGTCATTACATTGTGAAAATGAAACATAAATAATTTTTCCTGCATAAATAAGTTCGAATAAGAATTATAAACAATATTTTGACAATACATACTTTTTTGTTATTATATTTAAAAGCACGTTCCGCTAATTAATTTCAACCAATGAAATGATCGAGTGGTCATAAAATCGATCTTACTCGTATGTATCAAAAGCCACAGGCCGAACCCAAAATTATTGTTTCCTCAAGTTATTGAAATACTGCCATATAGCAGAACAAATTGTCAGTCCAACAGTACAACCCTCTCTCCCCTCTTTCCAAATCGCCTGTTACAAATGCGTTCATTGACTTTTGGTTTTTTTTTTAAAAAAATGCGAGTACAATTTTTTTAATCATTAGTTATTGCATTGTAGCGTTGTAATAACAGCAATAACTACAGTACAGAAAATTGCACTGACAAAAAAATAAAAAAAAAATATTAATAAAACATACGTTCACCCACAGCACGAATTGAAAGAGTTCGGTGAGGAAAAGGGCTCAAAAGTTTTTTCGCACTTTTAACAATATTTTTATTGCAGTTTTTGCGCTGTCGTTGTTTTTGTTCTGTTCACAGTGTTTTTTTTTTGTAATCTGTAGTCCCAATAGTGAAAAGAACTGTAGTAGTTATCAATATGTTTGTACTCGCTGTTGATGTTTTTTTTTCTTTATTGTTTTTGTTGTTGAAAAAGTTTAACAACATCACAAACACCAGCACGAACGTAGCAAAGCTTCCAGGGCAATCGTCCATTTTTTTAACAAATTACTGAATTGCATCGATGGGAACATTTATTTTGCACACTTTATTGCGTTTTGCCCATTTTTTCACAGTCTTTAGGGTTTGCGTTGTTTTTTGGCAAAGTCATGTTGAAATTAATTAACACAAAAAAAAAAAAACAAAAACTTGCTCCATAAAAGCATTAAATTCAATGCAAAAAATATGTTGCTCATTTTTTGCCTGACTTATTTCATAAATTCACATCATATTGCAAATTTAATTTGCCCAAAAATGGCAGCCCTTTTTTCTAATTACAGCTGCAGCTGCAGCTGCAACTGTTATAAATCATTTAAGCTTCAACAAAATAATGCATTTCGCATTTGTTGTTGATGATTTTTCAGTTCATGCAAAAAAGATATCAATATGTTTAATATTTTATAGCTAAGATTATTTAATTGGGTTCAAATTTTGTGTAGGAAAAATTGATTTAGCTTTTAGAAAAATTGAATTTTTAAATTTAAATATATATCCAAAAAAAAAAATTTAAATGTTATAAATATTTGCATATCTGCGAATATTAATAAATATCTGGATTTAATAAAAATTTAAAGGAGATTTTTGAACAAATTGAGTGCTTACCTTATTCGAATGAATACCAAATTCTTAATTTAATAACATAACTTAGGAATAATAGTATACGTAGTTTTAAATTTTTTGATATAACTGACAACAACTGGCCATTGAAAATGTCTAGTGAAAAACCAGAATTCACTTATAGTAAAGATTTGTGAGGTATATTCTAGGGCGCTAGAGTAGACTTTTATTTTTTCTGTTTTGTACCTTAATTCTAGAGAGGTATTGAGATATTTAAGATGGTTGAAATATTCTGTAAAAATTTTCTATAAACCACTTTTATCAAAATTCTTCTTCTTCTTTGGAAATATAAAAAGTTTTTATTTACTTCCGTTAAAAACTTCAGAATTATACGTCCAAAAAATATGCAATGTAGATTACTTCATTTTTTATATTTTGAATCACCCTCATGTGCATCCAGGTATAGGAAAATGTCTCAAAAGGATTTTCATCGAGTTTTCCTCGAACATTAAACTTACACTCGAATACTAAGAGTAACTTATTTTAAGTTTAATTTCAAAATCAAGCTCACAGTTTATTATTTTTTTCTAGTTCCAATCTTAATATTCTTATAAAATTTACTACTGTGTCGAACATTTGAGCTAAGATCTTAGTAGTGAATTTTTTTATAATTATATTTTAAGATAATATTACAGTGTATAAAAAATAAAAAATCTATTCTATCTAATTTATCTGTTTTGTTAGAACATTGTTATTTAAGTTCTTAAGAATATGTATGCAAATTTCAGGAATTAATATTAAATAGAAAAGGTTATAACATCTTAAAAAACATAAAATGCAAGCGTCCTGCTCCGTGCTCTATACCAGGGATGCCCAGCGCCTAACTCTTTCCACTCTTTCCACTCTTTCCACTCTTTACAACAACTTCGATATTTTCATGATTGTTGTAATTCGACAAATTCAGTTTGAAAAAAAATCATTGCTGCTTATTGCTTTGTTATATTTTAAGAGTCATCAAATGACGCTTCTTGCATTTGCATGTTGTTGTTTTTGTGTGTTCAACAATTTAACTTGTACGCTTGGGCACGGTCAGCATTCGTGTTGTTGTTTGTATGTCTTTCTTTTTTTGCTTGGGCGCTGCCAGAATTCGTGTTGTTGTTTTTAACATGCTCCACTCTTTGCACTCTTTACAACAACTTCAATATTGCAATGATTGTTGTAATTCGCCGAATTAAGTTTTCAGCTTCACCCTTATTTCTTATTTCTTTATTGTCGTATTTGCGCTCATTGAAGGATTCGTGTTGTTGTTTTGTGTGTTCAATTTATATTAACTTTTGCGCTGGCGCAGATGTAGGTTTTATGCGTGTTGTTGTTTTATGTGTTTTTGTTGTTAGAAAAATTATTGTGCCACGAATCCAAAGATTTCTTGTTGTTTTTTGGCTTTTTGTTGTAATTGTTGTAGCACTCTTCAAATAATTTTTCTGGGCATCACTGCTCTTTACCGCTCATATTGTTCATAGATGTTATAACTATGCTTTTTAAAAGCTGTTCAGCCTGAACCAGAACCTGTTCTAAAATTATGCATTGAAAATCTTTGTGCTTGAAGACTAGCGTCATTTTCCTCAACTGCTATACAATAAAAATTATATCATGCTATTACAGTGCTTCTAACGACCTATCGAAGAATATAATATAATATATAGACATACGAAGAATATAAAATCTTAGGTTAGCCTGACAGTATGCACATAAAATGTATTTAATAATTTTAAGTAACGACACATTGACGACGACTGTAGCACAACAACATTTGAGATGAATATAAAAATGTTATATCGTTACCTACATTTTGAATGCGATCCGCCGTAGGACGAGCTTCTTTTTATAATATACTAGCGTATGTAACCCGGTTTACTCGGGGCTGTGTCTCCAGCACAGAAAGAGGACAATTTTCAAAACTGCTCTCATTTTAACGTTTTAAAAATTATCAATTCAATTTTAAAATTTTTAAAATTATCGTAAATTTTTAAAAATAGGAGGGGGCAACTCCTTCCGTCGAAAGTGTTTAGTCAAATTTCCCTAAAACTGTACCTGCCAGACATGGTTAAAACAAAAAATGACATCTTCAACGTCTCGATCTGACGTCTGGTTTCTGAGGAAAATGGACATCCACACTAAGAAAAAACACATAACTTCCTCAGGTGAAAAATTTCTCTATTTTTGATAATAGCAATTTTCTCTTTTCAAATAAAATTTTCTTCAAGTAGAATAAATTTTCACATTTTCGAAATATTTCTTCACTTCTAGGATATGGAAATATTTCAATGTCTCTTATAATGACAAATATTTTTCTCGCACAAAAAACTTCTCATTTATACAGAAAAATTTTTTGAAAATGAAAATTTGCTCCCATATTTTGATAAAAAATTCACTATGAGAAGTATTTTCAGTAAAAACAAATTTGTTCTCAAAAATAAGGAGTCTTTTTCATAGAAGGTTTTTATCATTTTTAGAGAATTTTTAAGATCGCATTTAGAGAAAAGCATTCTCTGGAGCAAGGTCAAAACCATTTTTCAGTAAATATGATTACATTTTTATCATATTCTGAGAAACTTTTTTCTGAGTGCAGTTTGAAAAGTCATTTCGAGAAAAATTCGTTTAAAGTTTTTCTTAGCATGCATTTAATATGCAATTTTATCTCAAATAAATTCCAATTTTAAAAAAAAACCTATAAGCATCGATTCGATTTGTGGATTATCTTCGTTCAACTTCGGTTTTGGCCGATACTGTTCGGTTAATTTTCTTTTCATCTTTATATAGTTTCTGCTCGTATTCGTTAAACTTCTCTTTTTTCGTTAGTCTTTGGTTCTTGACTTCGTTTGCCTTCGGTTCATTCCTTGTTTTTTGTCGAAAGAACTTTTAAAAGCATAGGATCTATTTCAGTAACAGATTCAAATGCTTGCCAAGTTTCATCAAACTAGATTCATCCGTTTTGACGTGAATGAGCTGAACATAGTTGATTGAATAAAGCGCCCTCTCACGGAAGTTTTCTGAAACTTAAATAGCCTCAATTCTGTTGCAGAGTCAAAATATTTCATGTACCAATTTAAGTAAAATCGATCAAGTCATTTAGGAGTTATTGAGTCTTAGCAATGTATTACTTAAAGCGCCCTCTTTCGGAAGTCTTTGGAATTTTTTATATTTTATTTTTTATCTTGGGTGCAGTTTAACGTTCATACCAAATTTCATTGAAAATCGGTTCAGGCGTTTAGGAGTTATTGAGTCTTTAAGATGCATTACTTAAAACGCCCCCTTACGGAAGTCTTTGGAATTTTTATAGCCTATATTATCTTGGGCGCAGTCGAACCTTCATTCCAAATTTAATTGAAATCGGTCCAGGTGTTTAAGAGTTATTATAGAGTTATTTTTATAACTCAAAATATAAGTTTTATGTTAGAGCAAAAAAATTGAAACTCAAAAATAAGTGTTATATTTTGAGTTAAAAAATAAAACTTAAAAAAGTGTTATTTTGGGAGTACAAAAATAAAACTCAAAAAATTAATGTTATTTTCAGAGCAAAAAAGTAAATTTTAGTCTATGATTAAAGCAAAAAAACTCAAAAAATACTCTTATTTCAGAGCGAAAAACTAAAACTCAAACATAAGTTTTACTTTCTGAAAAGAAAACTCAAACTCAAAAAAATAAGTTTTATTTCAGGGTAATAAAATTAAACTAAAAAAAGTGTTATTGATTGAGTAAAACAATAGAAATCACAAAATAAGTTTTATTTCAGCACAAAAACATAAAACTCAAAAATAAGTGGCATTTTCTGAGCACAAAATAAAACTCAAAATATAAGTTTTGTATCAGAGTTAAAAAAAATAAAACTCAAAAATAAGTGTTTTTTTTTTTTAATTAAAAAACTTTAACTTAAAAAAAGTGTTATTTTGTGAGTTAACAAAATAAAACTCGTAAAATAACTGTTAAAAACGGATTTTTTTAATAAAATTCACAATAGTTACGGTTCCTGCTTGATACACAATTTCTTTGCCTTCCAAGCTGATTGTACTAAACTTTTTAGAACACTTAAGTACTCTCACGCGTAAGATTTTTCTCAGGTTCAAGTAATAAATATTATTTAAAATTTACTTTTGAATAAAATAGAATATATTTAAATCAAATTATCTCAAATCTAGCTTCGCAACTGAGACTTGACTTTTAAACTTCATCTTTAAAAAATAACTAACTACTAAAAATAATTAAACTGTCGCTCTTATTATCTATATTTTTTGTTCCCAGCGTATCTTACTATTTTGAACATTTTAAAACGAAACTTATAGGACGACTTTTGTAATAATATTAATTCTAGTTAAGAGCCGAGTACGTCATTCAGCTAGCATATAATTAATTCTGTACAGAATAGATGTTGCAAACTTATTCACCTTTCCACCACAGCCGCCATCAAAAGACAACAACTCATACACACACCATACCTCCAACAAACTTTTTCTTGTGCACACAGTGTTAAATATAAGTATGTAAAATATATTTGCTGCATACTTTGCGGCTTGCAACAAAACAAAGGTTTGAGAAAACAAAGAATTTTATATGAATAACTTGCACACGTATCAATTTTATATAACTCATGAAGCGTGGGTGTTAAAACATAAAGGTAGCCCCCCCCTCCGATGTTGGTGGTGGCCAAACTCGGTGTGTTGCATTGGTTTTTGTGGTAAGAGCGTGTTGCGGCGGCGAGTGCTAACAAAGCGTGAGAAAAACGCTAACGAGCTGTAAGTTTTATGAAGTTGTTCGAGCAAAGTTAAATGAAAGTAGAAGGCAGGCAGACAGACGGACAGACAGACACATGTTGCCGCAGCAAAAGAGTTAAGGTGCAAGCAGCAACTCCTCTTTCACCCACAACCCCCACCAGTGGCAAGAATTTTGTGTTGAAATTTATTAAGGTTCGTGTTGAGCTCTACGCGTAGTTGTTATTTTCATGTTGTTATTTCTTTTATTTCGGTAACACGCAGTCATTAGTGCGAAAACTTTTTAACAAAAGCAAATTAAATTGAATGAGTTTTTTTGTTTTTTTTTTTGTAATTTTATTTTATTTTTTGTTGAGGCAACAATGAGGGTTAACATGGCTTAAAGTAAGCCATCTGTTGGCTGTTAAACAAATAAGTTATAATAAATAACTGTTTTTTTGAATGTGATACTTAATATTTACGCGCGTCAAGTTGCACTTAAACGCATTCACACGCACACGGCACGCACAACGAAAGCATTTATTTAAAGTATACCGTTATACATGCACTACTATCATTATTGCCTCTCGTACGTGCCATGCACGCATTATGTTTCATCAATTGATTATTACCGTTAAATCGATGAACTAGCTAAAGTCATTGATTTTTATGCCATGGTGCCGCGCGCTCTCAGTGCTCCATTTCCATGAACATAACCCAATCAGGCTACGAATATGTAGCTGATTATAAAACTTAATGTTAACAAGCTTGTTTAAACTGCGTTACATATGGTAAAAATGGAGTTGTTGTTTTTTTATGGTTTTTAATGCTGTCGGAAGGTATTATAAATAAATTCATTACCTGATTTACATGCTATTATTTAAGGCACATGCTAGGCATAATAATGAGCTCAATGAGCAGTTAGGTCGGAAGAATGTTAAAAAAAAAATTAAGGACTTCAGGCATGTAGCAGCCATTGAAAAGGGTTGTAGAGAGCTAAAAATATTCTAAGGAATCTATTGAGCTAACAGAGAAGGCAGGGTGCGTGCTAATGTTTGAGTAAGGTTGAATGGAGTTTAATATCAAGACTTGCAGAAGGAATGGATCGACGGTCTTTAAGGTGAAAATAAATAGTTACATTTCATATGTTAAGCTAGTTAAAGGTACTAAAAAATAAATTTTCAATAAGTCAGTTCTTTCAATGTAGGTCAAATAACGTAGATTGTGAGATAAGTTAACTATTTGGCAAGAATTTATGGCAAAATTAATATATACTTTTAATGCTTTTATTTTCATCCCTTCCGTTTAAAACGGTAGAGTTAAAAAAAATACATTTAACTTCGCATAAGATTTGCAAAAATTTAAACATGTTGAGTGTTTTTTTTTTAAGTGAAACTTCTTTAGCCGCGTATAGAACATACGGCGAACGAAACGTGTAGTAAAACCGATAAAACAAAAGAAACGGCGGCGAATTAAGGTGAATTTAGGTCAATTTAGGTGAATTGAGTTGAAATAAGGTTTTCGAAACACCTTATAAGTTCGAAACAAAAAAATTATCAAACAATGGTTTTAGTCCGAACTAACAGATGGTAGTTCGGACTCAATTAACAAAGTTTTAGACCGTACTTTTTTAAAGGTGGTATTTTCAACTAGATGCTTCAATTTATGCTTCAATTTCCAACCGTGACACGTTACGCTGAAATTTTCAACCAGTATGATGTAATGGCCAATCGAATGCAATATGAGGTCACAGGCGGGTTGTCATTCACAGGTGGTCATCATTGAAACTTTAATGGATTCCATTTTTAAGTAAATTTTTTTAACAAGACGAACTTAATTAATACATGCATAACAATAGAGTTCAGCTACTACAGCTTTTTCGCACATTCTCAGCATTAATCTATTTATTTGAAGCCACAATCCAGATCTCATTGAAATATTTCAGTGTTATGAATTCCAGTGGCTCCAAACAAATTAACGTGGGAAAAATTTACCCACCACAGAATGGATTGGGCTCAGGGACAACACAGGACATAACAACTAACCATGCATACACAAACACAGATCTAATTACACAATAGCTTTCAATCTACTTTTGAGTTGACCTTTTGACAAACTTACATCAAAAAATGTACAGTTGTTAACAGAGACACTCATGCGGTTCAAGGGAGCAGTAGCCATGTAATTTGTTCTACTAAATGGTAGATAAATTAAGTTGTTAGCATTTCTACTACTTCTACGGTTAGAGTTAAAGTTTAAAAGAGAAAGTAATTCCGGACAATCGAATACACCGGTTATGAGTTGGTGTAAATAGACGATATCCGCAGACTTCCTTCGTTCACTTAAAGATTGCATTTTTAAAAGTTTTAAACGATCCTCGTAAGGAGGAAGGTTCAAAAAATCAATCCCACCTAAGCCCCTAAGAGCAAACCGAACAAAACGTTTTTGGATTCTCTCCATACGTTCAATATGCACACTAAAACTTGGATGATTGATGATGATTAATTGATGATGATGAGAAATGGGTTCATTACGATAACCCTTAGCGCTTAAAACCATACTAGCTGGGCCGCCCGGCCATACGCAAAAATCGACGCCAAAGCCCAATATTCACAGTGACAAGGTCCTGCTCTGAGTTTGGTCTATGTATTTGGTGGGGCCATGGTGTACTATAGGCTGCCGAACTCAATTGATGCGTTTGAACTGAGCATAGAAGCAAAAACGCTCAGAGTGCGATCAAAGGCACAACAAGGTTATTTTGCAACATGGCAACGCTCTATGCCACATGTTACGCAGCCGGTCAAAACATACCTTGAAACGCTAAAATGGGAAGTCTTATCCCTATTTAAGAATAAATTAAAAACTTTCTACTTTTTTGGGTTAATGTTGCACTTATTCCGTGTGTGGCGGCCACACACATATTTATTTATGTCCACGAATTTTTAGCATATTTTTTTTTTTTAAATAACCCAATAAACATTGTAGCCAGGGGTGATTCGTTGACGAATCGCTTGTAAACAGTTTTTTCGTATTATTTTCGAATAGTTTAGTTTTGTCTGCATCAGAGGTTAGCTGGATACTTAAAGAAAGCACGGATTAAAATTACTTTGTTAAGGAGAGACATAACATTCGCGGCAGAGAAAATAGACATTTTTTTTAAATTCATAACTTAGTCAAAAACAAACCTTTTTCCAAAATTTTCTCAAAGAATTGAACAAGTTACAAGAAAAAAAAATTCAAATAAATACATTTTTCACTCCAACATGGTTTTATAGAGTTTTTTTTTTTCTCCAAACTGGCGGCAGAGAAAAAAACGGGGCCTCGTGGTTGCAGCGCTGGAAGTCGCAAAAATTGTCCGATCTGGAAAAAAAATAACTTTTTTAAATCTTAACAAAATTGGTTATCGTATGACAGCAGCTTTTTTTAAAATTTTTTTTCAACTTTTGGTGATGTCCAAATTTGAAAGTGTGTTTTTTCGAAAAAAAATATTGACTTTAAAAATTCATAAAAAATCGAAAAAAAATTTAAAAAAGCTCGTGTCATATGATAGCGAATTAAGTTTAAAAAAATACAAAAAAAAATTCGTCAAAAAATTAACCCGCTAGTGCCGCAACCAGTACGAAAACATGGTTTCGAGATAAACGCGTATTCATAATCGATTTAAAAAACGTCCAATATCATGTCCCCCCGCAGAAATACTTTGTTATAGGTTTAATTTGAGATTAAAAGCGACTTAGTTGAGTAACATTTTCGCAAAATTTCTAAAACTTTGAATATCAAAAACATTTAAAAAAATTTATTTTTGTTTTATTTCAAAAAACATCACGACCTTTCAAAAAATTTCAATAAAATTATGCTGAATGTCGGTTTTCACATTAAAAAACTTTGGTGACTCGTTTAAAAACTTATGAACTTTGGTGATTCGTTTAAGAATTGTTTTTTTTAAAATTGGAAGATTTGTTAACGAATTACCTATTTGAAGTAGGAACATTCGTTAATGAATTAATATTCTAAGATTTAGCGACTCGTTCACGTATTGCATTTATCGGTTTGAACGATTCGTTAACGAAGGAGGAATTTCTCCCGTTCACGATATTATAAATGAATTGTATATGATAATTGCTATTGAATGAAATGAACGAGAAAGCAATTCATAAACGATATCATAAGTGAATCATATTGTTTGTTGGGAAGCTACAAAAGTAAATACAAAAAGCTATTAAGAATGAATAAATAAATTGTTTACGATTAATTTCTTCTTTTATTGCCATAAAACAAAACAAAAAAACTTGCGTTTAGCAACGTACACGTGGTAGAAGTGAAACTTCTTAAACACTAAGAAATAAGAGAGATTTTAGTGTGAAAAAGAGAGAGAGAAAGTATCTGAAAAGAAATTCAATCAATACGAAATGGAATAATAATCTGTTGATTCAATATTTACATCCAGGTACCGTACCGGCTATGGTTTTTATTGATAGCATCACATATTAACTGTTATCTGTTAATTTTTATTTTTTCCGACAGAAATAAAAGTTATTTGTGCTTTTTAGTTTTTTAGGCAAAAATAACAGTTACTTTTGAATTTTATATTAAAAAAAAACAAAAACAAATTGGCCATTTCAGCCCTTGAAAGGACTTTGACCGAGCTTCTAATGATCAATTGTGTTGTGTGTGTTTTTAAATGTTTGTACACAGTTGACCGAGAACTGGACCTACATGTTTTATGCCGACTCCGAACGGCTAAAGTTCATATTCTCAAGAAGCTTTACATGGCATTATTTACTCTCTGAGGTTTGCCATTGTCTGCAGAGAGGTGGTGACCGATCAGAAAAATTTTTTATTGAAAAAAACTTTTTCACCGCGGCTGGGGATCGAACCCGGGCTCCGAGCATGCTAAGCCACACACTTAACCTGCATGCCACGGTCACCACGAGTTTTATATTATTGAATTTTATATTATTGGTCAAAAATAACACTTATTTTCTGCCGTTTATTTTTGCGGTCAAAAATATCAGGTAACTTAAAATTTTTGCAAGTCATTTTACCGACTAAAACACTTTTGATACCATTATTTTCATCTCATCGGTGAGACATTTTACACATGATGTCAACAGTTCAATCTGTCAAGCGGCCTTTAAAAAAAAAACACAAATTGCTTGATATTTTTGACCGAAAAAATAAAAGTCACAAAATAACTGCCGATTATTTTGACCCATAAAATAAAAGTCAAAAGTAATCTTAATTTTTCCTCGAAAAAATACAAGGCAAAAAATAACAGTTAAATTTTAACTATTAAAGAATAAGTCTCAAATTTAAAACGCACTTAATATGAGTGAGGCTGAGGACATTTTTATCATATTTCTTTTTCAAATATACCGAAAAAGGATTTCAACAATTTTTTCATTTGAAAATTGTAAAATAACAGTTATTTTTGGCCCCTGTTTTCATTGCAAATGTCTTCTCAACTTTGTCACTTTTTGAATGCTAGATTGAATTTGCAAAGAACTCGTTGGATTTCCTCCGCCGAAAGCAGAGGAAAATCTTGTTGATTATTGCCTTTTGCTTCCTGATCATAATAGTTACTATGTTGAGTGAGGGCCTCGTAAAACAGCGAACATCGATTGTTGAGTGTTGGTTGGCTATAATATTTTGTTGAGATGATGGCTGAGTTCCAAAATACATTTTTCCACAGCATCAGTGTGTTTTTCTATGGATTGGTTCTTTGCACATTCAACAAAATACACGGATGCTTCGTAAAAATGCATTTTGGAACTCAGCCGATGTTGCAATCATCTGATCTTCATCATTAGTTGCAGACCCAGCTGCGGCTGCATTCTTTAGAGCTCTAATTCGCTGTTTATATTCACGTACGCGTTCTGCTCCTGTTTTAGCTATTTTTCTTAGCTTTGAGACGTTTTTTGGCATGTCAAAAACTATTCTCGGCAGTCTTAAATATTGCACTTTTAACACTTTTTGCTTTTAATATTATTATATTGAATTAAATGTTTTGCATGTTGTCAATCATCTGTCAAGTTTTTGAGAACAACCAATGAACCAAATAAAGCTTTAAGCTCATTATGCAGCAAACAGGCAGTACATTTTTTTCCCGCTTGATGTATCTCTATGCCTTAATATATTCGTTTGAAGCTTAAAGAAATAAATTGTTCGTGCATACTTTTCGGATGAAAAATATTGATACGGACCAAAAAGCGCTCAGCATCATTAACATTTTGTTTGCATGTTTGTCATATGCTTTTTTGGCGTAATAGTAGAGCTTACGATACTTGTGCAATGATCAACATCGATGGTACGGGTTCAATTCTCGCTAGCGGCTATTATTTTTTGTAAATTTTCATATGAATTGAAAACGTTAGCCTAGCGTCACGAATAAGAGGTGCCACTCGCCGCCAAAGAAGTTTCACTTCAAAAATCAAAAATGTATATCTTAGCTAATCGTCGTCTCTCTTGAAATTCTGTTAAATAAACTAAAAAAAAAATAAATAAAAAAATTCTGAATTGCCAATTTGTTTCGATAATGTCGACATTATAACAAAATACCAAAAACTTTAACATTTCATATTAAAGCTTACTCAAAACAATCTAAAATATACAAAGCAATCCAAAGTTCTTAGAATGCAAAGAATAATAGCGAACAATAATTTCATATAATTAAATTTTATAGTTCCGTTTTCTCTGCAAATGCTGCAGCGCACTGCAAACAATCAAACAACAACAACAGCAACAACAACAACACGATTTTACAGTAAATTTAAAATTTTCTTGGCATACAGAAAGCTTTAATTTAAATCTATACTTAAAGAATAGTAGCAGAGCTAGACAGAAGAAAAAATATAATATACTCACATAACAAAAAACACAAACTTAGCCATACATAGAAAAATACACAAACACCAACTCACATACAGACACTAACACAGACAAAGCTATGAAAAATATTCAACAGCAATGTTGAAAGTTTATTAAGAAAATGAACGGAGAGAGAGAGCACAATAAAATCTTTGTTGTTACAGAAACTTTAACTGTTGCAGTTCTTGATTAGCACCCTACAGCAGATATAATAGGTAAGACGGACTTTTTGGTTACTTATTTCACAGAGGAGAGAGTACTTGCTCAGTCACAGCATAATTATGTTTCATTTAAATTTATTACAAAGCAATTTCAATTAAAACGAGCCGAGTTACAGAATGACCATCTCCGATTTGGATCAAATTTTGCATAGAGCATCACTGACAGAAATAAAAAACTTGTTTTGCATAAAAAAAAAATTTGGTATGATTTTAAACGGATTAACGGTGTCTACAAAATCGAAAAATATCGAAAAAATCGCGATAATAGAATTTTTCGCAAATTCATGGCTTAAAAGTTATCAACCGAAATGTAAGTTGGAACTGCCAATAAAAAAGTTACCAAACGGAATTTAACTAAAAAATAAATATGGAAAATTTTGAGCTATGAGTTGTTCCAACCCTTGGAGTAAGGTAAAGATTTCGAATAAGAAGTCCAAAAGATGCCATCTACAACTCCATAATTATTTTATTAATTTTTCTTATAGGTGGTAAAAGTACCTTTTCAACAATACTTTAATTTGCATGAGGACTTAAAGGGTTCATGAGATATAGGATTTCAGATGTCAATACTATTCAGTCAAATCAGCCTTGGTTCAGTAATGGGGAGTTCAGAAAGCAAGTGTAGAATGCTGACGTGTGGTGGAGCGCTATATCAACATCAGAAATTGAATCTGAGGCAAGTGTTATGCCTTTACCTCAGTCAATTCGATTTTCAAGCAATCTTATTCCACAAACATCTCTACCACCAACTACAACTTCCAAAGTCGTATATATTGATGAATTTTTAATTTGAGTTGATTGGAAACGAAGTAAGAATTAAAGAAAGGTAAAGGATAGGACCATGGGTAGACCAGTATTCGAACCCGGAACCTCTGGGTTGGCAGTCAAGCACGCTAACCACTCGACTGCCGAGGCCACATAAATGACATAATTTACTGAAAAAATAATTTTAGCAGCAATAGAGTAAAATTCTCGATCGAGTTCTGATTCTCTTTTTATCAAGCTGAAAACCGAAATGATACATGTATGTTCACTCAGCTAAAATAGATAAATTTCGATTTCTTTTACAGCACTCTAACGACATTAAGACAGATCGATTTGTATTTATAAGAATAAAGTTAACCGGTAACCGAGAAATCCAAATGAAGTGGTTTTGATGCTCTTGAACACTTTTTGCGGCCAAAAACCATATTTTTGTTAACATAAAATAAAATTCAAAGTAAGCAGTAAGATCTTATAATAGTTAAAGCTTAAAAAAAAATTACGAAATTTTTTCAAGCAAGTTTTGTTTGAAACATACTTTTTAGTTTACTAAAAAGGTATTCAGCTGAATATTAAAAGGAAAAAGAGTTCAGAAGAACCAAAGTCTCAACATTGTGATTTCTCAGATCAAAAGCAAAATGGATGTAGACATCATTTTGAAGTAACCCTCCTACTTTTGGGTCGGTTGGCGGAGGAATTTTAATTAAATTAATTTAATTTTTAAAAATTAAGCGCAAGAAAATGGCAGAAATACTTCATTTAAAAATAATATTCATAAAGCTATTATTTTTAAACTCGACTGCAAACTTAAAAGAAACAATCTTAAACTAAAAATAGAATTATTTTTGAAGATTTTGCTGCTCAGAAAAAGCTTAACTGACGAAAAAAATCAATTTTATGTTTTGGATGTGTACACCAGGAAAAGCTATATGTGTATAAATGAATTTCAAATAGATATTTTTGTTTCACTTAAGCTTATGCAAATATGATGTGAGATCCACGAGTTAAAAATTGTCGGCATCCTTTTTTGAGTTTTCTTTTAAGTCTTTTGGGTTTTTTTTAAGCCAGACTTATATTTTTTTAAATTTTGTACTATGGGTATTTCGAATGGAATTCCTCAAAATAAAATATGACTATGAATCACTTCATATATCCATGCAATTTTACTTATTTTATATAATTTAATTTTCATTTTATTTTCGATTCGATTCGAAAGCCTTGGCCGTTAGTACTCTTTCTGTACCTTTAGTGATAATTGAGATTAATGATAATAAAATAAATATGATTGCTTGACACGATACACGTTTATTTTATAAATAGTATTAATGGTAGGGATTCCAGCCCCGGGACTGATTTCAAGTTTCGGGATTTCGGGATTGTTAGTAAGGAATCCCGGGATTAGTCCCGGGATTCTGAAAACAGATAAAGCAACCATTTTTTTTATAAATAAATATGTTTGGTTGGAAAATTTCGATATTATTTTCAAAGAAAAAAAAACGCTTTTGTTCAGAATCTTTCTCAGTGAAATCTGTGAAAATAAAGACCAGGAATAATGAATCATCGTATTGAACAAAATATATTCATAATTACCAGTCATTTTTTAAATACAGCAAACAATCCCTTTTTAACCAGCCAGCAGACACAAACAAACAAACAGTCTTGTAAATAGGTGTTACTCGAATGTCAAACTAAAGGCTCAACCATAATAGACTCGAGCTGGCTGCAGCTAACATCAAAACTTTACGAAAAGCCAACTTAAGATCTGTCAAATCGTTAATTTAACAAAAACGACTTGAGCTAGCACGGGCTTATGTCAATATCATTTCTATCATTTGACAGACCTGCCTCAGTTTTTCTTGATATTTTTTTATAAGAACACAAAATAAACACAATATTTCTAATGTTTTCACAATTTTTTTACGAAGTATTCACAAACAAAGTTCAATTCATTGTAGTTTGAAATAAACTCAAGCAACATGCGCTTTAAATCGCTCTCTTTGCAGCCAGCTCAAGTTGACGAAACTTGACGAAAAAGCTGGCTGAAGCTATTATGGCTGCTTCGTACAATTTCTATGCGTTCGTAGAAAATTTGACATTGGCTGCAGCCAGCTCGAGCCTATTATGGTTGAGCCTGAAGTTTTGTATTTTTCTTTTTAATATTTATAAATACTTTGGATTTTTTGAAATGAACGGTTTTATAACTTCTTTTATTTTATCTGAATTTATGAAAAAGTTCAAAGAAAATCTACCAAATCCAGAAATTTAAAGGCAATTCCAGGATCCCGAAAATCCCAGGATTTCGGGACTAATAATCCCAGGACTTTCGGGACTGAAAAAAGTCCGGGACTGGAATCCCTAATTAATGGTATAGTAAAGGTCCACAATGTTTGTTCTAAATCTGATGATTTGATTTATTTAAAATAACTTTTTTTTATCTTTAAAAATTTTGATTTATTTAAAATAATTTTCTATTTTTTAAAAATTAACTTCACAATTTTGTTCCAGATTGAAGGTTTTTGAAGGTTATTTTTGACCAAGCAGTTAATGAAACAGAATTAGAATTTCAATTATTTGAATTCAATTTTTCATACCTACACAGCCAGGATACAAACCCACGTTCTCCGCATGACTGTCTTCCACTGAAATATTATAACCATGAGATAAATATAATAAAACACATTAAAAAAAATTATCTATTTAAATGCAAACAAATTTAATACACATACATAACTGATTTGAAGTGTGGTGACCGTGGCATGCAGGTTAAGTGTGTGGCTTAGCATGCTCGGAGCCCGGGTTCGATCCCCAGCCGTGGCGCAAAGTTTTTTCAATAAAAAATTTTTCTGATCGGTCACCACCTCTCTGCATACAATGGCAAACCTCAGAGAGTAAATAATGCCATGTAAAGCTTCTTGAGAACATGAGCCGTTCGGAGTCGGCATAAAACATGTAGGTCCAGTTCTCGATCAATTGTGTGCAAAATTTAATAACACACACAACACAATCGATCCTAAGAAGCTCGGTCAAAGTCCTTTCAAGGGCTGAAATGGCCAATTTGTTTTTGTGTTTTTTTTTTTACATAACTGCTTAATAACAAAAACAAAAGAGTATAAGAATAAAAAAAATCCGATGAATAACAACCTTCCTACTTTCAATAATACCGAAATCGGTAGTATAGTATATTTCCCGAATATTTCGCTTTATGTACATATTGTAAAATCATGTTACAAAATTATTGTTACAATATAATGGGCACTTAATTTTTTTTTATTTTATTCGGCAAATAACTGATAAACTGTAGGGTGTCTTAAGGCTGCTCTTGACCGACTGCTAAGTTGATTCTTTGTTTCTCTCTTATCTGACTGCAGCTCTTCTTGTAGCAAAAGCTTATGCAGTTATTGTTGTTGTTGTTGTTATTTGTGTTGTTATTTAAAAACTCCCAATTGCATAAAACAAAACCGGAACTTAAGCTTAAGCAATAAGGGACCGGAAAAGGAAAAACGTACATTTATTGCACCACAGTGCATACATTAAGTTCTGCTATTTCTTGAATGAGCTAGTATACTAACACGAGCCCGAAAGCGTGTTGGTGTACTAGTGTATGTTTGTGGGTAGATAGTGCATATTGTATAGATTGCACCCTTCCAACCAAATGGACTCTCTTTTAAATTTATAAATACTAAATAAAGTATTTAGATAAATACTTAAATGCTTTAAATTTTTTGTTGTTATATCCATCAAATGTTCTAAATAAATATTCTCGTTAACTTTATGTTGAGTATTTATTAATTTTTTTAATTTTTTTATATTAGTTAAAAATTTGTAATTTTGAGTTGTTCCCCTTTTGATACTACGGTGCGATATAAAATATGTTTGTATGTGAACATAGAGTAAAATTTACATTGCTTAATTACATTTTACGTTACAACTTTACGAAAACTACAAAGAACTGGATGAAAAGTAACAATAAAAACAACACCGACACGAACGAACCAGACGAAACAGACAGATAGATAGCGAGATAAAAGGTTGTTTTAACCCTCAAACAGTACAACTCATAAGAGGTTTGCTAAACGACATACTCTTGTGAATTGGGTTTTCCTAATTTTATTTGCATATTTTAGCATGTAAAATTATACAAAAATATTAAAAAAGGAGGAATGTTTGAGTGAAATTTGTAAATAAAATTAAGTTTTTTCGTTATTAAGTTAATAGAAAGTTTTTATAAAAATGTCATATCCTTAAAACTTGAAATTTTTGTCAAAAAATCGCAAATTTGTAGGAACTTAACTTAAAAAAATAGCATAAGAAAAAAGTTTCTCGACATATGATAAAAAATGCATCATATTTAGATAAAAATGGTATAGGTTTTGCTTCCGTGAAAAATAGAAATATTTTTTCACAAACAAAGACATCTTCTCTTTAACAGAAAAATATTTCTTTATAACAAGTTCAACCATTTTCTTTATTGTTTACATTTTTTCCCGAAAACAGAGAAATATTTATTTAATTTTAATAAATATTTTCTTTTAATTACCTTTATTGTTTTTCACAAAACAAAAAATATACTTTTTATAAAAAGATATATTTTTTTACTATTAGTACAACATATATCTTTATTGGGTACATTTTTGTATCTGAAACAGAGAAGATATCTGCAATTACGATTAAAAAGGCAAATTGTTATTGATATTCTACAATGGGACCCTAAAAAGAGCAGTATGAAAATTTTTTCACTATCCCAGCAAAATTTTTCGTAAGACATTGCATTTTACTTAATTCTAAAATGCATAACATAAATGCTAAAGCAAGTATTTTTATTAATTCTATAACAAATTCATGGCAATGTCTTCGTTCTCAACATGAAATTTGATACTCAATTATTATATTCTTGCTTCAGCTATAAACAACCATTAGTAGTGCTTAATCGTTTCAATTTACAGCTTTTCCGATTACCTCCAATGCCTGTATAAAAATAATGTATTGTGTAAGCGAGAGAGGTAATCGATGAATTAAATTTTCAGGATTCATTTTTCGCTTTGATATAAAAGCTGCTTCAGACTATCTGATAAATCGTACAACTTCTTATATGATCTGTCAAACAATGAAGCTCTGATTATTTCTTGTTAAATCTATCTTATTTTCATTAAAGATGTTAAAGTACTCAAGCAACAAAGCAAACGATTTTTTGACATTACAATTGTTTCTATTTTTATCAGAGAAATCAAACAAAAATTGTGTATTTTTTTATTTTGAGCCCTTAAAAATTATGGAAAATAACAAAAAAAAGGTAAGTATCATTCATTTTTTCGAAATTAATTTTTTCTCTTATAGAAAGTCTCTGATAGTGAGAACATTATTATCAGAAAATGTTATGACCTGTCAGATATTTTGAGAACTCTGAGAAAGAAATCATACAAAAAGTTGTTTGATTTATTTTGCTGGAATATTATTTTGTTTTGAAAATTAAAAAATTATTATTATTTACAGTCTCTGATGTTCACTCTTTTTGTGAAACATCCCAACAAAATAAGTCTTTTCAAAAGAAGGTAAAGTGGAAAGAAAAGTATTGAATTCTATCCCTTTTATCTTCATGCCCAGAAGGCATTCTTCTAGCATATGCATGTCATTTGGAGCAGTACTTTCCTTAGTCTTCTCTAGCAGTGCTTCTAGAATTTTTCAATCGAAGATTTCTTAGAGGCCTTCAATGAAAGGATTCTAGAAGGCATATTCCAGGAAAAATTTAAGTAGGCATTCCATGATTTAGAAGACATAAGACAAAATGTTTATAAGAAAATATTTAACCCTTGTCTTGTACAAGCTATGGCATGGAAGCATTCTGGCTTTTCAAATAGCTTTTTAGACGTTTATGAGGATGCCTCTTGAAAGCAACCATTAGATTTTTATAAAGTCCTCTGGAAGCAATATATCTAAGAATGCATGTCAAGTTTGTATCAAAAATTTTGTTGGGATGTGCTTTAACTCAGTTCCAAGCAACTTAAAAGTATAAATATGGTCTTGTAATTTGGTCTTCAAAATATTAGTTAAAAATATGTTAAGAGGTACAGGTAAAATTATTGTACCATTGCTTTTCGGAACCCCTTATAAATATTCCCGAAATTTCTCCTGAAAAACTATTTTATAAGTGCATACAGTACAAACAAAGAACCAGTTTCATAGAAAACGTGGCTTTTTGTAGCTATATTAAATAAAAAAAATGCCTTTTTGTAACAATATCAAATAAAAAACATAACATTTTGTTTCGTACCTAATTCAATATTGGAAAAATATATCATTTTTAGAAAAGAAGCCCTCTTTATTTTAGAGAAAGTTATTGTTTTTATTGAAGAAAATATTTCGCAAAGTAATTTGTTTGTCTACAATAGAGAAAATTTTAAATTTTCTTTAAATTTTTTTCTATAAATGAGAATTTTTAAGGGCGTGACAAATACGTATCGTTATAAGAGATATGAAATATTTTCATTTCCCACAAGTAAAGAAATATTTTTTGGAAAATGTGAAAATATATTCTAATTAAAGGAAATTTTTTGAGATAGAGAAAATTGCTATTATCAAAAACAAGAGTAACATTTTTTACTTTAGATTAATAACTGCTGTTTCTATGTGCAGGTGAAAGCAAATTAAGTTCATATTATTTAAAACGGGCAACTATGAAGAATTGTTTTGTAATTTTTCGCTAGTGCAGTTTGCACTGGTGTACCGTTTGAGGGTTAAATAGTGTAATTTTTACGCATATACAGAGAGAGTTCTTATTATGTGGCCGTAACAAGATAAGAGCATTGCGACTACAGTGTGGCCAGCTTTTATTTTTAATTTGAGTGTAAAATAAGAAAATCAGAAAACAAAAGAGAGCATTCAAGTTACTAATTGTCAGCTTAAATAATTGAGAGCGTTAAGACTTTAATTTAGTACTATAGTTTTATAACTTTTACAACTACTCACAACAGTGGTTATATGACCGACTTTATGCCTTCATAAATGTTTATTCTAATTTGATTGTGTTTGTTTCAATACAAAACAGCATCTGTACAAATAGTCCGCACATAATGTTAATTATTAATTTTGTTAGCGAAAATTTACACGTGAAGTGTCCGTGACGAAACTAATTAATTCCCATTTATGCTGTCTTTACATTAGTATGTTGAAGCACGCATTCGACAAACATAGAACGCATTTATTTGTTGACCAATAATTATAATAGCTTATGACTGGTCGTGCTTTACTCTTGGCATTATTTGTGGTGAGCTGCTGAGTGTGGTAGAATGAGTGGATTCAGCGAACACAAATGTAAGCGTAGTAATAATATAGTTTTAAACGTCATAAACGTAAACGTCAGAAAATAATTAAGTTGATAATGTTTATATTCTGAATGTTAGAATTACTGCAAATTGAGGAGAGTGTGCCGTTGAAAATTTTTCAAAAAACAGAATTTACAATTCTGATTTATTTAATTAAATTTTGTGAATTTAATAAAAAAAATTTCAATATTTGTACAGTTTTTCAAATTTTTAGGGCATATTTTTACTTTTTTATTGAATTTTTGTTTGCTTGAAATTTTTACTTTTTCATTTTTTATTCCATAAAATGCAATCTTCTAACGATGACGTAGTTTTCACGATTCAGTGAACTTGCCAGTGCAGTTGAGGACTTGTGCTTTCATAAAAGCGTGTCGATGTTTAAATAATTAATTTTTTTATTTCATCTTATAATCTTCATTAAATTTTTAGAATAAGTAATTTTTTGCTTATGCCCAGTTTTGCTCTGCCCATTGGAAGAGATTATACCCCATTCATACTCCAAGCGGGAATATATGTTATTGAAGTATGTATAGGGGAATGTGGACTCAGACATTCAAATGGCATTAAAGGCCCTCCAAGCTTACTTTATAACTTTCATGTTTTTAAAGACACTCTGCAGGCAGCTTATTGAACTCAGGCGTTTGGTAATGGGACCAACCCATGGTTCATTCATCGTTGCGAAACTAAGAACACGAAAAAAGTTCGCTCGATAACGCTACAGCAGCTCCAAATCCGGTTTCTTTGAATCATCAACGCGCTGCTCTTCTTAATCGGTGGTTACAAACGCGAAAAAATATTGGGTAAAATGTATCCCGCCTATTTTTTAAGATGTCCACGGCCACAGCTATCTCGTACAATTTCACTTTACGATCATTCGAAATGATTCTATGCACTTGCTTTTCGATTTCCTCATTCGTAACCTGTTTTGGACTTCCAAAGCCAAACACTACAACACTCCAGAGCCAAAGGAATAGTCAAAACCATGAGTTTTGAAGGAAAACGAGTTCCATAAAAGGCGAAGAAGGTGAAATCGACCGACAAGTATATAGCGACAGTCTTTTGAGATGCACGCTGAATTATCAACATCGATTTCTTCCAAACATTTAGAAATGGCTTGGCAGACAACGGCTTACGGCTAACAAGTAGTCTCAATGCCTAAACAAATGTCTGTCTTAAAAGCTTTCGAAATTCTCTTTTTTGGACGGAAAAACGCTCAGAAAGATTATAAAGCTGAAAGCAGCTAAGTTGAAAAATAAAAAATACCACCAAATATTACCCTCGTACCATCCCAACTTTTTATTTGGAATCAAAAATAAATTCGTCATCAGCATAAAATCACTAATAAATAATAATTTTACTCGAAATTAAAAACAATTTTTACTTAACAGAAAAAATTAAAAATTACTCAAATTTTCATCTCCAAGTAGCGAGTTTGGTGTTTAGTAAATTGTGTTACACAGTGTTCTATTTTTGAACTCGATCCATTTTTGGTTCATTTCACAATTAAATCTTTTAGACTGTTGATTATTTTCTTTCATGTGTATATTTCATTCATGTAATCGGCTTTAAAAGTAGAGTTATATGAAAATATTCAATGAATTTTCTGGTGTATTCAGTCTACAATCCAGTACTGGATTCCCAGAATTCGAATTTCAATCTCAATAATGCCTGTGAAAGCCTGGTATTAAGCTCCAAATATTTCTATGGAAAGGACGGGTGGACAAAAAAGTATTTGAATTTAAACTCGGTCTTAAATATTCCTTAGCTTATTTTAGGTCCCTGCACAAAACGATTTCGAAATGTGTTAACCTTAAGGCTGCCTGAAATTTCTTGAAAAAGAGCCTTTTTTGGACAAAAAAGCATTTCTCAAAAAGTTTTGATTTTGATAGTTATTATTTTTGGGCTTTTATTAAACACATGGCTCAGTTAAGGTCTTGATTTATAAACAGTTGGGAACAAGTGCAACAAAATGGTAAAATATTAGCATGACATCAGTTTTATTAAACTAGATATTTAATAAAATTATGCCAAAATTATTAAAGGCTTCGCAAAACCCATGAATTCGTCACCAACTATTATAAGAGGAACCATGAAATAAATATCTAATCTAAAATTTATTTATTATGAGATGATCGCAACAACAATATATGAGTTGAATTTGCTGAATGGACTCAATTTTTTTGTTAATCACTACGACAAAATTGTGTTGAGTGTGCTGAATGCGCTCATTCTTAAAAGTATTTGAATTGCGCTACGGGGTTTTATTTTACAAAATCATATCAAATGTTTATATAGAAGTTATATGAAGAAGAAGAATTAATTTTTTTTTGTTTGTTTTGCTGATTTCAACAGGTGAATTAATTATACTATCACTGATTTTATTCTCAACTCATGCTTGGCATTCAAAACAGACAGAAATACTGATAGTAATTATCTTATTTATGGTAACGCCCCTTGATTTATTGACTACTACGTATGACGAAACAAAAAGTGAAAATGATCATTATCATTATTTTCTAACATTTTGACTGCTCACTTTTGTTTTTTATAGATTTTATGCAAGCTACATAAGCCAGAAGTTAATTGTTTTAAAACATTGCTTTGTTATTTTCGTGATTTTAATTTCCAGTCATAAAGATCGCTTAGTGCGATTGTAAAAAGATGTACTCAAGAGAATAATGATGTTTTTGGAACTATTAAAACGAAACTATGTTTTTGTTTTTTGCTTATTTATTAGTATATTATATAAAATGGCAAAATAATGATAACAAATAATACTATACAAACAACAGTTTTGTATTGTTAAAACATTTCTCCCATTGGTTTGATTATCATCTCATGGATCTGCACGCTGGGTGGGGTTTGTAGACAATAAACGACCGCATCAGCAATATCCTCGGAGCGTAACATGGGAAAATTATCTTTAAAAAACTCTTTAGATTCGAATATGTCAGTATCGACTACACCAGGACTGATACTCTGTAGAAATGAAGAGAAAGTTTTGAAAATGTTAAATTTTATCAAAATCTTAGATTTAGTGAGAAAAAAATTCGCAACAGAAATCTCTAAATAACTGACTACATGTTGTATAACAATTTCTAGACTCATATTGTCGTCTTTTTATACGTATTTTTTTCCTCAGAGTTCATTCCCTTTCGGCAATATTTTAACTTTAAACACCTTTATTCCATATCTTATCCCTTCAACTTACCGTAACCTTAATGCCTGTCTTCTGCAATAGAAACTCTTGTCGCAACACTTCAGTCATTGCCGTGATCGCATGCTTCGAAGGGGCATAAATATTCAGATTTGCACCAGGTACCATGGGAACAGTATGCCCAGCAACACTATTGATTATGACAACATGTCCATCAACACTGCGTTTCTTCATAGATTGAAAGGCTTCACGCGTACAATAGACCACGCCCATAACATTCGTATCTATGATCGCTTTCAAATCCGCAGAATTATTAGGCATCGTCAATCGCATAGATTCTCTTACAATACCGGCATTATTAACCAGTACATCAACACCACCCAACTCGGATTCGATCCAAGCAAATGTTTCCAGAATGTTCGCTTCCTTGCTTACATCGCAACGCTTTGTATGGAAGCGTTTCTGTTGTTCCTCTGGCAATTCGGAACGCATTCCCTCCATACGTTCCTGTCGTCGTGCCAGACCAACGACAATCATGCCATTCTTGAGCAAATACCGAACACAGGCTGCACCAATGCCAGCACTGGCACCGGTCACAACAGCTACTTTATTTTGCCATCTATCCATGTTGAGTATAATTGATTAACTTTTGCCGGATGAAATGTGGTTTGAGCGCCTGTTTCTACGCGTATGAATAGCTCAAAGAACGAATCGCAACTAAAATAGTTGCCAACCAAATAAATTAATTTTAATTATATTATTTTTGAATGGTTTATAGAGCAACGTATATAAAATATGTTCAAGTAATAAACATGATCAAGACTTGAATGTCGATCGCTTACATACATATGTCTAGTTGTTTTTGTATGAGAATATAAGTTTAAAAGATAATATAAATTTAAAGAGGAAAGAGAGAGCAAAAACTAATGTAACGATAACATACTTAATGGGCATGATTACAATCCCACTGGTAAAAGTTTCATCGATATACTGAATAAATTTCATATCTATGCATATAAAAATTAAACTGAGGAATTTGCTTTTTTGTGATTGTAGGTGATAAACTGAAGAACCACTGCAACGATTTAAATGAATTTTTCAATTTTCAAACAAAAGACTATGCAGGACTGCAATAGCGTTAACAGACTCTTTAATTAATTAGAAATTCTTGGCCAATATTCTGTATTTAGTCAAATCTTATGGTTGCTTAACTTTCATATGTTACCAAATACTCACAGATAGTAAAGTACATTTCATAATCATAAGACACATAATTTTTTCAAATATTTTTACTAATAATATTGTCAGCAAAATATTATTTTGAGAGAATAGTCTAAAGAAAAATGGAACCAAATTTCAATAAAATTATTATTGGTTTATTGATTAATACAAAATTTTTTGAACAAAAATATATTTTCAGTAATTTCAAAATGATAAGATACTTTCATTGTTATTTAATTAATTAGGTAAGCAGTAGTCGAATATTTTTTTTTAGTTTTAGTACCTATTAATAACCAATAGATGCACCAAGAGGTTTTTCAATGCAAAATAATCCTTTTTTTATCGGATTCAGATAACTTTTTCAAGTAACAGACATTCAGGTAAGCCCATTCGGTGGCTTGTAGCTCATCTTTATTGTCATATTGGCAATTAAAATTGAAAAAAGTGTTTGCATAACTCCTCCTCACTTAAATGTCCCACACATTTTCTATAGGATTTAGGTCCGGACAGCTGGCCGACCATAGTCCATAGTTTGTACAGAGCAGTCATTAAAAAATCAAAAAAATGGCACCTCCCTATTTGCTGCAATAAATGGAAGGAGACTGTTGTGCAGTACTTTAATTAGTCGCTGCTTTTCATTCGCGACGATGTGAACTGTAATTCAAGTGTGGCTTTTGATGTAAAAGATATCTACACCATTACGGAGCCTCCACTGAAACTGCGTTTAGAAAAATAAAGAGGCTTCTTTCTCAAAATCTCCATAAGAATTGAAAGCCATCAGGCCCATCAATATTCCATTTTTTCTATTCCATATTCGTTCAAAAAAATAACATTTGCAATACATAGACTCAGGCAAAATTCAGTCTATTTATTCTCAGTTTTCTGCCTACTAAACATTATAATTGTTTTGATTTCGTAAATAATTTCTAACGACGCACAGTGATGCGAGCCTATATAACAAGTGGGCAAAATTAGAATAATGGACCGATTTTGATGAAATTTCATATCTTGCTGGATTGTTGTATCATTAACTAAAAAATTAAGTTCATAGTAAAAATTAAATTTTTTGATCGGCTAAAAAAATTAACAGTTTGAAAACTAAATTCTGTAAATTTGTCAGTTTCAGAATGTTATACAATATGAAAAGAAAATTAATTAAGAACAAGTAAACATTTGGTCTGTTCACGTACTTTACTTGTTAACAAGAAAGATAGCGTCAAGACAGCATAAAACAGTTGCACTGATCTGCGCATCTCGTTACGATATACCAAGAGCTGCCCATTTCATATTTGTGTGATTGTGAGAATGAAAATACAGCTGAATTGTACTTTAGATCTTTTGTGACGTAGGCAACTCATGCGCATTTCCCAATCTAGTTATTTATCATTCTTAACTGGTTAAAACTTGCAAGAAGAGAGAAAAAGCAGAATTGAGAACAAATTTAATAAAGAGAAAAATAGAAAAAGTACGCGAACAGAAAACTTGTAGAAATTTGCAACCTGCAGCTGATGGTTTTGTACGCCTTGACAGCTTATTTAAAATCCGAACAAATTTTGTGAATTTTTTGTTTGTTTTTTTGACAAATAGCTTTTTTTCCATAGCTTAAAAATCTTGCAAGAAAAATTTTAACTAGCAGAAACTTGTAGCTACTTTTTCTCTCTCGCTTTTTGCATTCTCTCTTTGTCCTCTCTCGTTGTAAATTTTTCGAGCACATGCACGCTTTTCAAGTTAAAATTTGTAACAATTTTTTGTTAATGAATAAACCTATTATTTATTAGGCAAATATCAACAATAATAAACAATAACAATAAAAAATATGAATCTTAATAAATTAATTTTTCAAGAAATTATTACATTTCTAAATTTTCACACAGAATGTATTTTTGAATATCTTCTAAAGGTAAATTTAATTTATTTTCTGTTAAAATTCTTTTTGATGAAATCAGAGGATCCTAATAAATCAGCATATGATAAAGAATATCCTTGTTGGTGTGAGTTCTGGAGTCTTTTCTTGTACCGCACAATTCTCATATTTTTATAATTTGCTTTCAATGCCTCCTCAGCTAAATTACCTTGGATAAAGAACATTTATATAGCTTTAACATTTATTTATTTCAGGGACCGTACCGGTTATGGTTTTTATCGAAAAAGTCACATATTAACTGTTATTTTGTAACTCTTATTTTTTCCGACAAAAATAAAAGTTATTGTGTGCCTTATATTTTTTCGGGCAATTATAACAGTTACTTTTGACTTTTATTTTATCGGTCAAAAATAACAGTTATTTTCTGCCTTTTATTTTTTCGGTCAAAAATATCAGGCAATTTGTGTTTTTTCAAAGGCTGTTTTACCGACTAAAAAACTATTGATACCATTATTTTCGTCTCGTTGATGCGCACAATTTACATATGGTATCAATAGTTTTTAATTGGTCAAGCGGCCTTTAAAAAACTACAAAGTGCCTGATATTTTTGACCGAAAAAATAAAAGTCACAAAATAACTGTTATGTTTGACCGATAAAATAAAAGTCAAAATATAACCGTTATTTTTTTCCGAAAAAATTAAAGGCAAAAATAACAGTTAATTTTTAACTTTTATACAATCAGTCGAAAATTTAAAAGGCACTTAATATTCGTGAAGCTGAGCCCATTTGTATCATAATGGTATATTTGAAAAAGTCCTTCGACAATATTTTCATTGTGTCTTTTTCATTTAAAAATTGTAAAATAACAGTTATTTTCGGCCCCTGATTTATTTATAAGGAACTTTCCAAAGCTCTTAATAGAACAGGAAGAGGTAAATCAAAAAAATTTTGCCACAGTTTTCTCAGCGGATGCATTACCTTTTAAAAAATTCCAAACAATGGATATTTGCGACATAAAATTTTGGACTTTTGCCTATTGGGCGCATCACTGTACGACGCATCGACTTCTATTTATTTTTTCGATATTTCAGATGTTTTTTTTAGTCCAGACTCGTTGTATGCCAATATTTCACCATTGTCTTCATTCGACAATATTGTACCTCACGGCATTTTGCTTAAAACTGATTTTCATTCAATATCAAAAAAGCACGTGATTACTTCCAGTCTTTAAATAAACTAATTTTCTACATTGTCTTATCGTTATAAAACCGCAAGAAGTGCAGTTGCAGCAAAAAAGCAATCGGTAGCAGAAAGGTCTATGAGCTCTGACTCCAAAACTGGTTTCTCAAGGACAGAGAAATGTAAGAGTTCATATGGTGTACAAAAAGCTAACATAGAACGTTTCCACTGTTATAAATTTGAATTAAAAGTAAATTACTTAAAGTGTCTTCTAATTATGAAATGTACTTTAGATTATAATAAAATTATTGTAAAACTCGTTGTTCAAGCAAAAGTTTAACTTCATTCGCCTGTGCTGCTATAGTGTGTGTTATAACAAGAAGTGCATCCATTTACCACTGGGATCATTGCAATGTTATCTTTCTTACATACGGTGAGAGAGCAACATTTGTGAATATTTTTTATAAAATTTTATCAGTTTTCAAAGTTTCTCATTTGCGAAAAGAATGGATCATTGTTATAGATTCTATAACACATATAGTCTGTCATTTTATCATCTACTATTCAATAATTCCAAAAGAGCTTTATCTCACATGATGAGAACCAAGGTCAAGCAAGCAATTTTCAACACCTGTTAGAAACTGAAACCGCTTCTGCCGTATCATTAAAAGTTTTGAATTAATTTGCATGTGTTATTCATTACAATAGTAGCAGTTATGGGGCTTAGAGTCCAGACCCAGTACCACCTTTTTCAATTTCCACATTGTGACCATAGATTAGAAAGAACTACCCTTTTGAACACTTAAATTTTTGTTTGAATTTAATGTTTTATTATTTTAAATTTTTATAAAATTAAATCATTTCCCCCACTGGTTTAATGATCATTTCATGAATCTGCACACTTGGTGGAGTTTGTAGACAATAAACAACAGCATCAGCAATATCCTCGGATCGTAGCAAGGGGTAATCTATGGGAAGTGCAGAGGATATTATTTCAGTTCTGACACCACCAGGACTTATGCTCTGAAAAAAAAAAACCAAAGTAGAAATGTATAACTAATAATTATTTCATTTTACTCTCACTTACCGTAACCTTAATACCTGTCTTCTGCAACAGAAACTCTTGTCGCAACACTTCAGTCATAGCCGTGATCGCATGTTTTGAGGGGGCATATATGTTCAAATTCATACCTGGTACCATGGGTACCTTATGCCCCGCAACGCTATTGATGATCAGAACATGTCCGTCGACACCGCGTTTTTTCATCGATTGAAAGGCTTCGCGCGTGCAGTAGACCACGCCCATAACATTTGTATCCATAACAGCTTTCAAATCATCTGAATTGTTGGGCGTGATCAACATGGTTTCTCTAACGATGCCCGCATTATTAACTAATGCATCAACACCACCCAACTCGGATTCAATCCAAGCAAATGTTTCCAGAATGTCCGCTTCCTTGCTAATATCACAACGCTTTGCATGGAAGCGCTTCTGTTGTTCCTGCGGCAACTCGGAACGCATGCTGTCCATACGTTCCAGTCGTCGTGCCAGACCTACGACAATCATGCCATTCTTGAGCAGATACTTAACACAGGCTGCACCAATTCCAGCACTGGCACCGGTCACAACAGCTACTTTATTTTGCCATCTGTCCATTTTTTCAATAATCTTATCTCTCGATTAATTTGTGGACAAAGGTTTGAGCGTTATTTAATGTGTATGAATAGCTGAAAGCGCCATTCACAACTGAAATATTGATGGGCACAATAAATACTTTTCGATGACAAAATAATTCTATAGGTTTGTGTAAAAAATTTGTTCAATTAAGCATGATGAGCACAACGCTAATATTGCCTGTGTGTGGGGACAATCACACAGCACAACAGCAAAAAAAATCACAAGTAAGATTTCTAAGACATTTATACATTAAGCGACAATGTTAGAGAAAATGTCGTAGAACTTAGTTTTTTGGTTTCTAGTAGGTAAAAATTGTATGTAAGGCTAGTTTAAGATTTCAAAATTTCTATATGATTAACATTCTATACAGAGCTAGCTAAACTTTACACCATTTTCTATTGAAATTCAGAAAAAATCATTGTGAAGATCAAGCTGTAATTCGGAAATTCCAAATAAATTAACAAAATTAGATATTTGAATTGAAATCCAGTAAAACTCTAATGAAATTAAAAAAATTGATGTATTATCATTTGAATTTCAGATATAATAAAAATACAACATACTTTCCCCATATCATACTATAACCATACCATATCGTAACATCATCATATAATGTTTCATCACCATATCAACACAATACTATTGCCATAGCATCTTTTCAATTGAAAATTCGAAATTTCAATTGATATTTTTTTTGAATTTCAAATGGAATTTCTGAGTTTCAATATAAATTTTCTAAATTTCATTAGATATTTTCTGAAATTCATTTAAAATATCTGATATTTAATGAATTTTTCCTGAATTTAAAATTATCTTTTCTTAATTTTAAATGAAATTTCTGAATTTCAAATGGTACTTCTGTATTTCGATTGATATTTTCTGAATTTTAAGCTAAATTTCTTAACTTGAATTGATCTCTTCTGAATTTCAATTGTTATTTTCCGAATTTGAAATGAAATTTCTGAATTTCAATTGATGTTTACTAAATTTTAATGGATTTTATTTTTAATGCCAAATGGAATTCCTTTATTTCAAAACATATATTGTAAATTTAATTATATTATAATTTTATTTCTGAAATTCAAACGGAATTTCCGAATTTTAATTTATATATTCTGAATTGCACATGGAATTTCTTGATTTCAATTGATTTTTTTGAATTTCAAATGGAATTTCTGAATTTCAATTGATCTTTTCCGAATTTCAATTGATATTTTTCGAATTTCATTTGTAATTTCAGAATTTTAATGGATTTTCTAAATTTGAATTGATCTTTTCTAAATTTCATTTGTTGTTTTCTGAATATCAAATGAAATTACTTTATTTAAATTAATTTTTTTCTGAATTTCAATTGATATGTTCTGAGTTTCAAATGGACTTTCTGAATTTCAGTTGATCTTTTCTGAATTGCTATTGATTTTTTCTGAATATCAAATGGAATTTCTGAATTTCAATTAATTGTTTTTACTTTCATATGGAATTTCTGAATTTCATTTGATAAATTCCGAATTTCAAATTGAATTTCTAACTTTCAATCGAATTTTCGGAATTTGAATTGATTTTTTCTGAATTTCAATAGATATTTTGAAAATTTTATATGCAATTTCTTCATTTCAATTGATGTTTTCTGAATTTTAAACGAAATTTCTGAATTTCAACTGAATTTCTGAATTTCTATTGATGTTTTCTAAATTTCAAATGAAATTTCTTAATTTAAATTTATGTTTTCTGCATTTCATATGGAATTTCTGACTTTGAATTAATTTTTTTCTGAATTTCAATGGATTTCAGAATTTAAACTAATCTTTTCTGAATTTGGTTGATGTTTTCCGATTATCAAAAGGCATTTCTTCATTTCAATCAATGTTTTCTGAATTTCAAATTGAATTTCTGAATTTCAATAAATATTTTCTGAATTTCAAACGGAATTTCTCAATATCAAGTGAGATTTTCTGAATTTCAAATGGAATTCAGAAATTTTATTTGATCTTTTTTAATATAAAATTGAATTTCTTCATTTCAGTTGAAGTTTTCTGAATTTCTAATGTGATTTCTAAATTTCAATTGATATATTCTAAACTCTAAATAAAATTTCTGAATTAAAATTCATCTTTACTGAATTTCAATTGATATATTCTAAATTCTTAATGAAATTTCCAAATTAAAATTCATCTTTTCTGAATTTCAATTGACATTATCCGAATTTCATGTGAAATTTCTGAATTTCAATTGATTTTTTCTGCATATCAAATGATCTTTTCTGAATTTTAATTGATGTTTTTTTAATTTCAATGGATTTTCTGAATTTGAATTGATCTTTTCTGAATTTAGTTTGATGTTTGTTAATATCACATGGAATTTCTTCAATTCAATTGCTGTTTTTTTAATTTTAAATGGAATTTCTTCAATTCAATTTCTGTTTTCTGAATTTCAATTGATATTTTGTAAACTTCAAATGGAATTTCTGAATTAAGATTTATCTTTTTTGAATTTCAATTGATATTTTCTGAATTTCATTAGAATATTATAAATTTTAATTGATGTTTTTTGAATTTCAAATGAAATTTCTGAATTTCAATTCATATTTTCTGAATTTAAATTTATATGTTCTGAATTTCATTTGATCTTTTCTGAATATTAATTGATCTTTTCTACATTTCAATTTATGTTTTCTGAATTTTCATCTTTCTGAAATTCATCTTTTCTAAATTTCATTTGATCTTGTCTAAATTTTTGAATTTAAATTAATGTTTTGGAATTCTAAATGAAAATGAATTCTAAATGAAAACTTTTAATTTGCTGTACTGTGTACTTAACGATAGAGCATATTCATTCTGTTAAAAAATAAAAATACGCCAATTATCATGAATAAAATTGAGAAATGTAGATAAGAGAGCAAAAAATGTTATTTAGAGAATCTGATAAACGCTATAGTAATAATAATAATCAAAATTTTATGAGTTAGCATTTAAAAGTTACTTAGATGACAGAAAATAATTTATGTGATATTGCAAAATATTTTCATGTTTATCTTTATCTTTATCTTCAACTTTAATTATGAAAAAGTTTATTATTTAATGATTATATATAATCTTGTTTCGACAAAGATATGTACAGAATTAGCCCTTGCATGCCCTGAAATATTTAGAAAATAAGAGAAACTGTTTAGTTCCAGAGAGGGGAAAATATAACGAATTGGAAATTAGACCGAGTTTCTTATGAAGAGTTGTTTTGTTAAATATTCTAAGGCGACTTTTATGAACAGCTTGTGTTCTTGTTCTCCAGAAAAATTACAATATGGCATTATTTAACTCTCTAAGGTTTACCATATCTGCAGAGAGGTCACGACCTGAAAAATTTAAAACTCTGTGTAACATATCTGTAACAATGATCAGTTATGGGTTAATTGCAAAATTACAAAATAGACTATCGTGATAAACTATTGGACTCTGTTAGTTACATATTTTTTAAAAATGGTATGTTTAATTGCCGTATACCTCTTGTTTTATACTAGCTGATATACCCGGTTTTACTCGGGATTTTATTTCTTTGAACCTATTGCATATGATTTTGTTTGTTTCTTTCAAAATATAGTAGATTTTTTAGAATGATTGTAGAGAATAGTTAGAAACAAGTGAAATTTATTATTAATGACAAAGTCTGAAGAGCTTTTTTTGAAACAATTCGTCTTTATTGCCAGTTTGTCGAAAACTTTTTTAAGAAAATGCAGTTTTCAGTAGAGACAACTTTTTCCTATCAGAGAGCAGAAGTCCACATATTAAAATTCTCGTCTAAGACATAAAGGACTCAGGTTCGATTCCACTAATTGGTCATAATATTTTATTGATGATTAATAATATAATTTTTTTTAGATCAGAAAACAAATTCAATACAACAGTGGTGCAATATTTAAAACTTTCTATAATTTTTCTCATAAGCCCAATACTTACTACATTCGGTTACTTAAAATTTAATGTCATAGAAAACCAATTCAACTCAGATTATTTTACTACAAATCAACTGGAAGTTAACGTATATTATTTTAGTCTCTTTTTTATAGCAACCATTCAATCAATGCCCTGCTCATTGATGGTGAGCTTTTTCTTGTACCAATCTTTATAATTCGCAGATACTTTCTCAGAAAAATAAAGATATTAAAGCAAAAACCAAATGGAAGTCTACTTATTTGAACATTTCTTTCAACTTTCCTTCATACCTACCTCTCTCTCTCTCTCTCACCCCCAATAAAACTCCTCAGCCCATTTATTATAGAATGTTTTATTGTTACTTATTCCGTTCTCATTAACCAAAATTTTATGCCACTCATTAAAGTTTTGTTAACATTTCTCAGAATTATTTTTGATTTTTTTTTTTTTTGTTTTTGCAGATTTTGCAGCCATTTAGCACCTAACCACAACGCGCATCTTTAGCACAGTCAACGGACACATCATCAGCGTCGTTGTCATCATCACCACAATAATAAAAAAAACAACGATATAAACCATAACCAACACAACAACAACAACAAAAACAGCAGCAGTTGTAACCGCACAACAACAGTAAAATACAACAAAAACTCATTTCAAAATGAATCTCTTAATGGTTTCCGTTCTCTTGTTGGCCATGTTGGCATTCCAACCGACATTGATTTATGGCTCAAAAGGCTTGGCATCCGGTAGTTTCGGTAGCGCTACCGGAAACGGAAAGAAGCACTCAGCACTGTCAGCTGCCAAGTCAAAAGCTTCGCTAGTAATGCAAATGGAATCCGGTGATGTTTACATACGTAAGGCACGCGGTGCGGGTGGCGACTTAGCAGCATCAGCAGGCACGGTAGCATCAACTGGCGGTAGCAATATAGCTGGCAATATCAGCGGCGGCGGTGGTGGCGGTGGCGGAGGCGGCGGTAAACGTGGCAAAAATAATAACAATAAAAAATCAAATAAAAATGCAACACCAGAACAAACGTCTGCACAATCCCAGACAACATCGGGAAGAAAACATTTGGACAAAAAATTCTCAGCTGCATCGGGCAATCATCAGCATCAGCAGCAGCAGCAGCAGCATGGTGGTAATACCAGCAACAACAACAACAAAAACAAACAACGACAATTTCTCAAATCGCAACCACATCAAAATCATAGCAAACGCGGCGGTGCTGGCACCAAATCGGCAATGACAAATGGCGAAAAAGTTGCCAATGGCGATAAATCACGTAAGTTTAAAATAATTTTGATTAAATTGAAACATAAAAAAGAAAAATAAGTTGTGTTATATTATAAAAGTGGTCAGCTGTTTCTAAAAGCGTAACTTTACAGTATCAGTTATCTGTGAAATATCTCTCCTTATAAGGTGTTGTAAAAAGAAAATTCGGATACAACCATATGTACCGGATTTGTACTTAAGAAAGCCCCACTTAAGTACCACATTCTGGGTACTTAAAAAACTCGATAAAGTATGTTCTTAAACGAATACGCTTGACTAACTCGAGGTACTTCACATTCAGTGAATAGCGACGTTTGACTATTAAGTGAGTAGGGGAAACCTATGAGGTTTCGCACGTTCCAACATATTGGACGACATGTTCGATGGAAATATTTGATTAAGCGTTTGAACGATTCAAATTATGAAACAACCTCATTATTTGCAAGCTCTTCTATGCAGTAAAATATATTGTTTTTTTCAGAGTTGCCATAGAACAAAATAAATTTGTTTGAAAGGATGAGGGAAAAATACAAGGTAAGATGATAATTTTAATATAAAGATTTGAGGTACTCAAGCAGGTTGGATAGTTATGCGGGAAGATACTTAACGTGGGAAATGACATTGACCGTTTTTTTAAATCGATTTTTGAATTTTTTTATAATTTTAATTTTGTTTATAAGTAAATATTCTTAAGATTCTAAAAAATTCATGGAAACATTCTTATGGGTTCAAAAGTTACAGCCAGATTAGTGAGAGCGCATTCTTATTTTTCCATGCTGTTTTCTCTGTTCAAAAACTTCGAACGCACTTATCTCGAAACCATGTTTTTCGTACTGGTTGCGGCACTAGTGGGTTCATTTTTATACCCTAAACCTGAAAGGTCAGGGTATATTAACTTTGTGCAAACGTTTGTAACGCATAGAACGAAGCGAGTCCGGTATAGAAAAGTATATATACTCTTGATCAGCGTCACCACGTGAGTCGAGCTATCCATTTCCGTCCGTCCGTCCGTCCGTCCGTCTGTCCGTCCGTCTGTCCGTCTGTGTGTTGTCCGTATACACAGGATAAGAAAAAGGAGTAGAGATAATTAGATTAAACGTGGTACACATGGTCACATGCACCCAAGGATCTGCACTATTGAATATTTTTGAAATCTGCCCACGGACACGCCTATCTCCCATACAACGCAAAAATTTAAAACTGCATAACTCAGCTCATAATTAGCCTATAACAATAAAATTTGGTACGTATGTGTTTTATATCAACAAAAAAATGTCTTAAAAAAATAGACGTCATCCGCTTACGGACACGCCCACCTCCCATACAATCCAAAAATTGAAAACGCAATAAATAAGTCTCTGTTTAACCTACAGAGCTAACGTTTGCCACATATGTTTGGATTGTTTTGAAAAATGAACATCGTCCGCTTACGAACACGCCTACCTCCCATACAACGCGAAAATTGAAAACTGCATAACTCAGCTCATAAATTAGCCTATAACAATAAAATTTGGTACGTATGTGTTTTATATCAACAAAAAAATGTCTTCAAAAAATGGACGTCATCCGCTTTCGGACACGCCCACCTCCCATACAACCCAAAAATTGAAAACGCAATAAATAAGTCTCTGTTTAACCTACAGAGCTAAAATTTAGCACGTATATTATTTATAACAAAACAAAGATGGTTTTGAAAAATTGACATCGTCCGATCACGGACAGGCCCACCTCCCATACAACCCAAAAATTGAAAACGCAATTAATAAGCCTCTGTTTAACCTACAGAGCTAAAATTTGGCACGTATGTTTTTTATGACAAGACAAAGATGGTTTAGGAAAATGGACGTCATCCGCTTACAGACACGCCTACCTCCCATACAACCCAAAAAGTTTAAAACTCAATAAATAAGGTTATGTTTGTCATAGAGAAATGTAATTTGGTATGTATGTATTTTATACCAAAACTAAGGTGTGTTCAAAAATTGGGAGTTATCCGTCCATGAACACGCCCACCTCCCATAGCGAAAGCACAATAAAGGCATTAACTGTGAGCTACAGGAATAAAACTTGGTATGTGTAAATTTTTCATCAACATTTAAATGCATATAAAATATAGGCTTCATCCGCCCATGGATACGCCCATTTACGATAAAATTTTTTTTTGTTTTTGAAAAGTTGGTTTAGGGTATTTCATAGTCGGCCTAGATCGACTTTAGACTTTCTTTACTTGTTTGACGTAATTTCTTTTTTCTTTTTTTTTTTCAACTTGATTCGCTATCGTATGACATGAGCTCTTTTTTAATGTTTTTTCAATTTTTTATGAATTTTTAAAGTCAATATTTTTTTTCCAAAAAACACACTTTCAAGTTTGGAACATCACCAAAAATTGAAAACCAAATTTTTTTAAAAAAAGCTACAGATCGGACAATTTTTGCGATTCCTAGCGCTGCAACTACGAGGCCCCGTTTTTTTCTCTTCCGCCAGTTTGGAGCTCTATAAAACCCTGTTGGAGTGAAAGATATATTTTTTGGAATTTTTTTCTTGTAATTTGTTCATTTCTCTACAATAATAAAAAAAAATTTTGGAAAAGTTTTAGTTTTTGGCTGAGTTATGAATTTTTAAAAAGAGATATGTTTTCTCTGCCGCGTAAGTTATGTTCCTCCTTAAGTGTCAAGACAAAATAAATTCACCTTATATGCGCTTTTTTTTACAAAATTGACATCTGATGATTGCTTAAAACTGAAGTATTTGATGAAATTTTTATTTTTGAGTCAATTTGACCAATTTAAAAGCCAATTTAAAAGCAAAGAGCGTTTTTTTTTTCTCAAAAATTTTATTTCTCTCTTAAAATGTTGGGAGCCCCCTCTATAAGATATATCATTTATATATACATATGTACATTAGACCGTATCGAAAAAATAAATTTCATCGCACACCAGCTAATCTTAAGCGTTATTTAAAGAGAGCCTCGAAAAAATTGGTTGTTTTTTTGACCGAACGTAGAGGTCGCGCATCGACATATTTCTTTATAACTTCGTTATTTACCGTCCTATCTTAAAGAATGATATGTTTTTTTTTCCCCATGAAGACCTATTCCTTTGTTTTTAGAACTCATTGCCCTCAGTTGACCCCTTATAGTACTGATCCACCGAACCTCAAATTCTACCATCTTAACGTACCATTTTGATTTCAGAAATGAAAAAACCGTAAAAAATCATTTAACTTTTACAAAAGAAATAATTCGCTATATTTTCGAATAGAAATAATTAAAAATTTTTTTAAATTTTTTTGCAAATTTTGAAATTTTTTGTCATATCGAATTATTTTTATAAAATATTCACCCTACATTCGGTAAAAAAAAAAATTTTCGAAACCTTCTTTCAATAATGCTGGTGTGCGGCGTCATTTTTTTGTTTGCCTTTGATTTGAAAGATTTCTTCATGTTTTTTGGTCTGGCGAAACTTAATCTGAAATTTTGGAATTCAATTCTATAAATTTAAAAATATGTACATACATAAATAAGGCAAGTTGTGTCTTCCTGTTGAGTCACATATCCTTGAATATCTTATATTTTTAAATTAGCTCTTTGATTTCAAAAATCTTTAATTTTGCAGTCACAACTGGAGTTCAAAATGCATTAAAAAAAAATATACAGTACTTCACATACCAATACATGTCAAAGAATGTCAATGCAGTACATGAACTATTTCACCCTTACAAGCAGAGTATCACAAACGTAGCAAAAAAAAGCACATTTTATTTAAAACATTACTCTAAAAGGATATAACAAAACTACTTTATTTATTTATTCAACAGCACTTAAGCTATACCCACTCACACACACATATGTACATACATTTTAAGTAAAAATAACCGACAAATGTATTTAAATCTTTCTTCTCTTTTTCCTACACATTGGCTGAATATTTAAATAATTTTAACATGACGCTGCTTGTTTGCTGCTGCAGATTGAAAGTGCCTCAAGCATTTGAGCTCTACATAGAATGGTCAAGTAAGTTGTTGCTTATATGAGCAGCTATGTCAGAGTACTGAATTTCATATTAAGAGAAAAAAAAATAAAAAAAAAATAACACAACTTTGAACATGCAAGCAAATGTTTTATTTATGATGGCAAATCTTAAGCTGCACTTATTTGCTGTGGGCGAAACAGAGTGTAAGTGACCTTTTTAGGGTTCAGCATGCATAGGTCAAAAGACACACACGCAAACACACACACATATATACAAGATGAGCTTATAAATTCACCAAAAAAGAAGGGTTTATCGCTCAATTTACACACACACACACACACACACACACACATCCACTCATGCCCATGCAAGAGTATTTTATTTATGACTTCTTGTTAAGAGTCATTTATTTATATATTTGCATCGTTATTTGATACACATTTAATTCATCAATGCTTGCTATAAGTGTGTGTGTGTGTGTGTGTTTGTTAGTGGTAATACGTGTAAAGCACTACCGTTATATGCTTATATATGGCTTCATATCCGCAGGATATTTCAAATTGTTGCTCAATTTAATTTTTTTTTTTTTTTGTTTCTGTTTTGATATATGTTGCATTTTAATATTAAAGCACAGTTAGTAAAATTTTGAATATTCTGCTATTTTATTCCGCCGCCATATCTAATCACTGTTGCTAATCCCTCAAGCTCAAAAATAGAATTAAATATTTTATTCTTGACGTCCTGTCAGTTTTAAGCTGGCGATAAGTTGTGCGGTTTTTATCAAATTCGTTTTTGCACTTTTTATAACTTTTATAGCCCTTCTGGGAGGGTGTATAACGCAGCGGTTTTTTTTTACTTTATTTTTTTTTCAATACAGATTTTATAGCATAAAAAGTTCAACCAATAAAATTATTCCCAAAAGTTTTGCGACGATTGCTTTGCTTTTAACCGTTTTTTTTTTGGTTTGTGGGGAAAGAAAACGGAAATACACAAGTTGACATGCAAACTGTTGATGTTTACTTTAAACTTATTCACTTTTTTCTTGTTGCTGTTTTTGTTTTTGTTTTTCATTAAAAACACATAAGACAAAATTCAGCCATATGCAGGAGGCACATAAATGTTTGTTTTATCGAGTTTTTAAGTCAACTTTTTCAAAGTTACTTCAAGACAGTGACATAAATAAGTTTGACGCTGGTTGTTGAGAGTGAAATAAAAAAGGGTACAATTGGTATTGAAAAGTACAATTCATTTTTGTAAATGTTTTTAATGAAATATACAGTTAAGGTGAGAGCAAAAGATGTTTATTTTTCAGAAAATTTAAACCATGTCTACACAGTAACATTTACATTTATTTAGAAATAAACTCTTGCCTTACGGGTATATTAGTGTGTTCCAAAAAAATACTTTTTTTTGCTCAAGCTTTTTTTTTTTTGAAGATTATAGCCTAGTACTGTGTTCGCTTGCGAGAAATTTCGCTAGCAACCTTTAATATTTTTGTTGCATAGAAATTGAAAATTTTTTCAAAAGCCATGCTTTACTTCTCAAAATAGTGAAAAATAAATATATAAATAAAATAAAAATAAACGACAACTGTCACTTTTCACTTCAAAATAAAAAGGCGGTTAAATTAAATTGTCGTGGAAAGAAATGTTGCGAGTATTTTTCACAGCGTAACATAATACTACTTTGTCGAACATGTTGTGAAAAATTGCACGCATATTTCATAGCAATAGCTTCTTGTGTGTAGATAAGAGTGAAATTTCACATGAAACTAAACAGAGTACTAGAGGGTAGAGTATTTTTGATTTTTTTTTCAAATTTTTTGGAAAAGTTTGAGAGGTCCGCGCTTATCGGATTTTTACTAAAAATCAAGTTTTCGGAGAATTTTCAAACTTAAAACAGAAGTTTGGCAATAACAGACATTTTCTTAGTCTTTCAGTAATTTTTTTCGAAAAACAAATGTCTAGTGTCCGACCGAAGGTGAATTTTTGCCGAAGCCGAAGCCGATTCTTCGGCAAAATTTAAATAATCGGCCGAAGCCGAATAACAAACAAATGTTTTAAAGTCAAAACAATTATAAAAATTTATTCTTTGCTTTTGTTATATATTCATTTACAAGTACAAAAAAACGTAATGAAATCATTAAATTCGAATTAAATGTAAGAGTGTTTCTACAAAATTCGGATGTTTCTGTAATTGATTTATTGACGTCAGGATAACGTAGAAAAAAAATGTTATCAGTTTTTGACCCAGTCGATACTAACTGGTTCATTCCGCCGAGATTGATCACAAAAAAGCAAATTCGGTCGGTCAACCATTTTAAAATTTTTTTGACGTAGAATTACGTCTTACAGCGCGGTTTGTATGGAGTCGTTTTAACAGATTTTTTCAAGGTCATTAGGCAACGTTTTTGGCGAATACTTTAGAGTATACTTACAGCCTTTAATACTCTTCGTTCAAAGATAATATATATACTAAAATATCAGATATATCCTGCGCTGAATGAATATCTAACTTTGGATTTTGTCACTTTTATATTAAAGTCAAAAAATAGTAAAATATAAGAAGAAAAATGCATGTTTTTATATAAGAAAATCAATCATCAGCTGCTTATGTGCCTGCTTCTTTCTTTGTTTTTCTTTCGTTGTTTATGCTTGTGTGCTTTGGTTTTGCACGAACTGATTGGTTCGCTTTGGCAGCATTGTAAGCATTAGTTCGCGTTGGGTTTATGTATGCACTACTGTTCTAGTATACTATTTTGAAATTAGAGGTCATGAACCTCTTTTCAACTCAGTCAATGAACTCAGTCTGTCAAATTTAACGAAATGGGTCTGTGATCCGGTTAGATTTAACTCTTATGAAAAAAACAAGTTGGATCATATTTTTTTTATGCTTTTACCCAGTAGATGGCGTAAAATTTTAATTTTTGTTTTTAATGCATATTAATTTGGATTCCACATCCCACTAGCACTAGCGAGTGTAGTTTGCAAACTATACATCGAACAGAAAGTGTAGCTAGCAAACTAAATATCAGACAGAGACGAGAGGAAAGGATATGTGCTCAGCGTGAAATATAGTAACCATACGATTTTTTAAAAATCAGGGTCTTAATTTTAATTTGAAATTAGTAGTTAAACTGACTAACTGTAGCTCGCAAACTATATATCGGGCAGAGACGAAAGTGGCACCAATGGAAAGTGCATTTGCTTCGCCTTCTTTTCAACCAAGTCAATGAACTCAACCTGTCGAACTTAACAAAATGATAGAACAAATTTGAAATTTTGCTTGTTTCTTTTTGCTTGCTCATTTAATCATACTTACTTTTAAACTTTTTCTTTGTTTTGGCCTTGATAAGTAGTCCATAATTGAGTGTTATTTATTTATTTGTTAATTTTTGAAAGATCAATAAATGAAATACGTGCAAAATGAACCAAACAATCGGACCAAAGAGACAAAGTAGAAGAGGTTACAACTTAAACGGAATTCTACGTCTACACTTACGATACTATCGAAACTGTTTCTTTTTTTTTTACCATTAATTTCGTAATGTTTCGGCACCTTAGAACTGCTTTAAAAAAATTTTTTTGTTGTATTTACAAAATGGCGACCATATTTTTCATGTAACCACGAGCGATTTTCGTATTTATAGAGTTTGCGGTAATGATCATATCTCAGCTCCTATTCAACATACAGTAATAAATGAATAAACATAATATTAATTATACCTTAGGCTATTATCTTGCATATCAGAAAAATTAATTGGGATGTTACTTAATTTAAAAAAAAGTTAAAGTTTCCGAAAATAATCGTAATTTCTGGTAACTTTAAAAAAAATTTTAATATAAATAAGTTAGTGGCAGACCTATTTTTTTTTTTGGTATTAGGTACGTCTAAGTAAGAACTTAAAATATAAATTTTTAAAAGTGACTACATCATTAACTTTTTGGGTTACATCGCTTTGAAAAATAAGAAATCTCAAGTTTGTCCCAACTTTGGGGTCAAATATCTCCAATGGGCACGGGTGAAAAAATTTGAAATTAATGTTAAATAGACTACGTAATAAGAGGATTCTGATGATATAAAAATTAAAGTGATTTTTATGGTTCATTAAAAAGATATAGCATTTTAAAATTCGTTAATTTCATTACCTGAGGTATGAGTATTAAGGTGGGTCACCCCATATGGGAAAAAAGAGTTTGCATTTACCGCCCCTAATATGAAAGCTTATGTTGGGAGGATTTCAGAACAATAAAAATTTTTTTTGTGAACCCGAAATCTGCCCCAAATGGTCTTTTTTGTATAACTTCACCAGTTTTAACACGATCGTGAAAAGAAATATATCTTTGGATAGGTCTCAATTAGTACACAAGCACCCCAAAAACTTAAAATTTTTTTAATATAACAAAATTTCATAAAAAATCATTAAACATTTGTGAAGAAACTATTGAATTTCATTCGTTGGAAAAAAGTTACAGCGAATCAAAATTTTAGTGAAGTTCGCTTTTCGTTATAAAAACTTTCGATAGAGGGTGCTTAAAGTAATAGAATATATATGGCGAATGTAAAGAAATTTGGTATGAAAAACGAACCAATTCATAAGAAATGATTAATCAATTGAATAAAATTTTCAACGAGTGAACACCAACTTATGAAAGAACAGAAAAGGAGAGAAAAACAAAACAAACAATTAAATATGTTCCAAATGTGGAATTAAAAACGGAGTTCACTGAATAATTCAAAAAAATTCGAAAAACTTATAAAAAAAACTGAATACCGACTTATAGAAAAAACCGAATAATCGGTCGGACACTACAAATGTCCAATTTTTGGCACCTTTTTTGGTCATTTGGAAAACATATTTTATCGTGAAGTTTTCATAAACCCTTTAAAAAACGCTGCATAACTTTGAAAAATTCCAATCCATCACTTCTACCCAAAATCTCTTTACTTTAAGTCACACATATGAACCCTACTCGAGTGCCTTTTATAACATCTAGCATGGATCCAAATTTCCAAAACAATAGTACACGTCCATGAGCAAGTAATGAAATAAGACCATAGATGCTGGTGAGGTCGTTAATGAGCCGTCCATGACAATAAATGGCAAAATCACCACAACGAATTACAGAAATTTCTATGGGTTCTATGCCTAAACAAAAAACATCTGAACTAAATTTTTTTAAAATATCTTTTACGTTTTATTTAGAAAAAACCGATTTAACCGCCCCTTAATGGTCATATATCTGGAATATAAATGATCTTTCGGAAATTTTCTGCTTGACCATTATATCGCACACTAAATACAAAACAGTCACAACTCAAAATTTTTTATATCGAATTTTTGTTATAAATCAATTTATAAAACACTTATCTGACTATATTTTTCGTTATTTTTTTCATTAACTGGAAGAATGGAGTTTTTGTGTTAAATGAAAATTGTTTTTCTTCTGCACTTTCAACCAAAGAGTTTTATTTTTCGCTTTTCCTGAAAAGTTATGTTTTTTGAGTTGTGACTGTTTTGTATTTAGTGTGCGATATGTAAATTTATTTAATACAAAAAAAACTTTTCAGTGAAAATTTTTTAAAAATTCTGTTTATGTTTTACCATTTTTTTTTCCAAAATAAATCGGGTTTTGTCCCTTTATAAGCTCTATTAGTCGTATTCTCAAAAACTCTTGTTCCTACGAAAATTTTGCTTATGACATTACTTTTAAAATTTTTAAGTAGATTTGAAGAAAGTTAAAGCTCCAACAAAATGTGTGGAAAATGATCTCTCAGCATTTTTCTGAAGAAGCTTACAAAATGTTCCCAACTTGATTGAAGAAAGTATAACTAAAGACCCTAAAAATTTTCGGGAAAAAATAATTTTGAATAATTTTATTTAAGTTTTTTTTTTTTGTCAACAGTGAGGAGGAGAGGTATAGAGGTTCAATTTTCCAAAGTGTTCCGATTTTGCAATAAACATTTCCGACAGCCATATCGTAGGCGAATCACGCCCATTTTTTTATATATTTCTTTAATTTAATTCAAAATACATATATATTTAATTGTATTTTTTGTAGCTAAAATACTGCTCTCTATATTCTCAATAAGCTATTTAACTAAATAGAATTTAGAAATTTTGGCGTCGAGAAGACATTATGTAAGAAGCGTTAAACAGTTTTGAAACAAATTATTTAAATCGAAGTCTTCTGGTCCAAACCTTATACCAGTAATTTTTCTTGTTCAATTCATTGGTCAATTATTTCTCTGTTGCATATTATTTTTAGGAAGTCCCTACATCTTATATCATTTGATGAGAACGATCATAAGAGGGCAATCGGAAACTGCAGAGGTGGTATCGTCTTATTTTCAACTATTTACCCAAGCTTTTTAAAAAAAAATATTTTGTTCTTATCTCACAAAAATAGGTTATTTAGATAAAAATAAACAAAATCACGGATTCCGTAAAGGACAATAAACCATTACAGGCCTCACAATCGTGGTCTCAGATGTTCTTAATAATATGGAAAAAGAACATCAGATAGTTGCAGTATGTAACGATTTTAGAAAAGCATTTGATCGAGTTGATCACGTGATTTAACTAAAAACGTGAAAAAAAATTTGGTATTTCTTTAGTATGTCTTTGCCAGACAGTCAGGCAATACAAGTTTTGTAGTGAAAGACTAAAATCCAGGGACGTACCGGTTATGGTTTTTATCGAAAAAGTCACATATTAACTGTAATTTTTTAACTTTTATTTTTTCCGACAAAAATAAAAGTGATTTTGTGCCTTATATTTTTTCGGGCAAACATAACAGTTACTTTTGAATTTTATTTTATCGGTCAGAAATAACAGTTATTTTCTGCCTTTTTTTCGGTCAATAATATCAGGCAATTTGTGTTATTTCAAAGGCTGTTTTACCGATTAAAAAACTAATGGTACCATTATTTGGGTCTCATCGGTGTGCACAATTTACATATGGTAGCAATAGTTTTTTAATTGGTCAAGCGACCTTTAAAAAAATACTAAGTGCCTGATATTTTTGACCGAAAAAATAAAAGTCACAAAATAACTGTTATTTTTGACCGATAAAATAAAAGTCAAAAGTAACGGTTATTTTTGTCCGAAACAATAAAAGGCAAAAAATAGCAGTTAATTTTTAACTTTTATAGAATCAGTCAAAAATTTAAAAGGCACTTAATATTCATGAAGCTGAGGCCATTTGTATCATAATGGTATATTTGAAAAAGTCCTGCGACAATTTTTTCATTGTGTCTTTTTCATTTAGAAATTGAAAAATAACAGTTATTTTCGGTCCCTGCTAAAATCCTATTCAAAAACAATTCTTACTTTTCGTCTTAAGCGGCATGTATGACCTTCGGTGTTATAGAAATGTTAGCACCGTGCAAAAGTACACATTAGTTTTGAATTCTTACATGATCTGCATAAATTGCATTCACTAAGTTTGGTCCAGTAACCAATCAGCTGAGTCACATGAACTTTTCATGATATCATGAAATCAATAACAAAATACATAAAAGCAAAAACAAGTGAACATAAATATGTCATAAGCATAGTGCTTAAATTTCATAAAGTGTGTGTACAAGATACAAAAATCAACAAAAAATGTTCATTAATGTCATGAAATACTTAATACAAGGGAAACATGAAAAATGCATAATTTTTGTGAATAAAATATGCATACATACCATAATAAAATAAAATAAAAACAAAAACTGTTCATGAGATAAGTGAAAAAATGCATAAATCTCATGTATACAAGGGAAACGTGAACTTATTTCTGAGTTTAGTTACCGAAATTCATATAATCCATGTAGAAAAAACAAGAGAGCAGCAAGAATTTTTCATAAGATAACTTTAAAAAATCATGGAACTCATGAACTTATACAGTGAAAGCATGAACAACTTAGTGACCAAAATTCATAAATTCTATATGCATAAAAAAAACAGATAATTTTGTTAATTTTGCTTTGCTGTGTGAATTTTGAAAAGCAAAGCAAAAGCAGCAGCATTAAAAAGAATTTATTTTACTGCGCAGTAAAATTTGCTACATAAGCAAAATAAAATATTTTATTGCTTTACTTTTCATTTTACTTTTCTAATTTGTCACAGCACTACGACAGCAGCAGTTATTAAGCAGCTAAGTTTCGCTTTGCTTTCGGATGTTGTGTATTCGTTTGGCTTTCGTGATTTCTTCTTCGTCGTTTCTATGCTGCGTCGTTTCAGAAGCGCCTGTCTATTTGCATGTTTTTTTATATATTACTAGCGGATGTAACCCGGTGGCACTCGGAATTGTGCCTCGAGACATTTTTTAAATTATTAATTTAATTTTAAAATTTTTTAAATTATAGTTTTTTTGGGGTTTTCCCCCCCTCCTTCCGAGGAAAGTGTTTAGTCAAATTTCCGTAAAACTGTACCTGCCAGAGATGATTACAAAAAACATGACATCTTCAATGTCTCCATCTGATGTCTGGTATTTGAGGAAAATGGTCACCCAGTTTGAAAAAAATCATTTCGAGAAAAATGCGTTCAAAATTTTTCTTAGCACGCATTTAATATGCAATTTTATCTCAATAAAATTCAAAATTTAAAAAAAAACCTATAAGCATCGATTCGATTTGTGGATTGTCTTCGTTCAACTTCTGTTTTGGCCGATACTGTTCGGTTAATATTTTTTGAAGTGAAACTTCTTTGGCGGCGAGTGAAATTTCAAGGTCTCTTATTCGTGACGCTAGGCTAACGTTTTCAATTCATATGAAAGTTTTCAAAAAATGATAGCCTCTAGCGAGAATTGAACCCGTACCATCGATGTTGATCTTAGCTCAAGAGCCGGAAGCTCTACAATTACGCCACACAGGCATTTGTTAAATAGACAAACAAAATGTCATTAATATTGAACGCGTAACATTCTGTCCGTAACATTAATTTTCATCCTAAAAGTATGCACGTCAAATTTATTTCTTTAAGCTTCAAACGAAAATATTTAGGCATAGAGATATATCTAGCGGGAACAAATTTACTGCCTGTTCGCTGCATAAGAGCTTAATGCTTAATTTGGATCGTTGGTTGTTATCAAAAACTTGACAGAAGATTGACAACATGAAAAACAGTTAATCCAATATATTATTAAAAGCAAAAAGTGTTAAAAGAGCAATAATTAAGACTGCCGAGAATAGTTTTTGGAATACCAAAAAACGTCTCAAAGCTAAGAAAAATAGCTTTAACAGGAGCAGTATGCGTTCGTGAATATAAACAGCGAATTAGAGCTCTTAAGAATGCAGCCGCAGCTGGGTCTGCAACTTATGATGAAGGTAAGGTGATTGCAACATCGTCTGAGTTCCAAAATGCATTTTTACGAAGCATCAGTGTATTTCTGTGAATCTGCAAAGAACCAATCCCCAGAAAAACAAACTGATGCTTTGTCAAAATGTATTTTGGAACTCAGCCATAATCTCAACAAAATTTTAAAGCCAACCAAGTTGATACACTCAACAATCAACGTTCGCTGCTTTACGAGGCCCTCACTCAATATAGCAATTATTATGATCAGGAAGGAGGAGATAATAATCAACAAGTTTTGCCTCTGCTTTCGGAGGCTCCTTCAACAAGTACTATGCAAATGCAATTTAGCATTCAAAAAGTGACAAAGTTGAGAAGACATTCGAAAGCAACTAAAACACCAACTAAACTAAAACAAGCACCAAAAATAACTGTTATTTTACAATTTTCAAATGGAAAAATTGCTGAAAAACTTGGTATCAAATACATATACCACTATGCTACAAATGTCTTCAGCCTGACGAATATTAAGTGCCTTTTAAATTTTAGACAGATTCTTTAAAAGTTAAAATATAACTGTTATTTTTTGCCTTGCATTTTTTCAGGGAAAAATTAAGGTTACTTTTGTCTTTTATTTTATCGGTCAAAAATAGCAGTTATTTTGTGACTTTAATTTTTTTGTTCAAAAATATCAAGCAATTTGTGTTTTTTTAAAGGCCGCTTGACAGATTGAACTATTGACACCATGTGTTTAATGTCTCACCGATGAGATGAAAATAATGGTATCAAAAGTTTTTTAGTCAGTAAAATGACTTCTGACAATTATCAGGTAATTACCTGATATTTTTGACCGAAAAACTAAACGGCAGAAAATAACTGTTATTTTTGGCCGATAAAATAAAAGTCAAAAGTAACTGTTATTTTTGCCCAAAAAAACTATAAGGCACAAAATAACTTTTATTTTTCTTGGAAAAAATTAATATTAAAAGATAACAGTTTATATGTGACACTTTCGATAAAGACCATAGGTCCCTGGATGTAAATATTGAGTCAACAGATCATTATTCCATTTCGTATTGATTGAATATCTTTTCAGATACTTTCTCTCTCTATTTCACACTAAAATCTCTCTTATTTCTTACTGTTTAAGAAATTTCACTTCTGCCACGTGAACGTTGCTACACGTGAGTTTTTTTCATCTTTATATAGTATTCATCTGCTCGTATTCGTTAAACTTTTTTTTCCGTCTGTCCGTCTGTCCGTCTGTCCGTCTGTCCGTCTGTGTGTTGTCCGTATACACAGGTTAAGAAGCAAGAGTTGAGATAATTAGATGAAACTTGGTACACATGATCACATGGACCCAAGGATTTGCACTATTGAATATTCTTGGAATCCGCCCGCGGACACGCCTACCTCCCGTACAACGCGAAAATTGAAAACTGCATAACTCAGCTCATAATTAACCAACAACAATAAAATTTGGTGTGTATGTGTTTTGTATCCACACAAAGATGTTTTCTAAAAATGGGCGTCATCCGCTCACGGACACGCTCATCTCCCATACAATCCAAAAATTGAAAACGCAATAAATAAGCCTCTGTTTAACCTACAGAGCTTAAATTTGGCACGTATGTTTTTTATGACAAGACAAAGATAGTTTTGAAAATTTTCATTTACAATAAAATTTTTTTTTGTTTTTGAAAAGTGGGTTTAGGGTATTTCAGTTCTTTAGTCTTTCTTTACTTGTTTTAGTTAGTCTTTGGTTCTTGAATTCGTTTGCCTTTGGCTCATTTCTTGATTTTTGCCGAAAGAACTTTTAAAAGCATAGGATCTATTTCAGTAACAGATACAAATGCCTATCAAGTTTCATCAAAATCAGTTTATACGTTTTGACGTGAATGAGCCAAACATAGTTGATTGAATAAAGCGCCCTCGCACGGACGTTTTCTAAAATTTAAATAGCCTCAATTCTGTTGCAAGGTCAAGTTATTTCACGTACCAAATCTTAGTAAAATCGGTCAAGTCATTTAGGAGTTATTGAGTCTAAACAATACACTTCTTTAAGCACCCTCTGGCGGAAGTCTTTGAAATTTTTTAGAGCTTATGTTTTATTTTGAAAGCAGTTGAACCTTCATACCAAATTTCATGGAAATCAATCTAGGCGTTTATAAGTTATTATAGAGTGCCACGCCCACATACTTCTGCCCATTTTTGTAAACCCCCTATGTTCTTTCTCTCTATCAAACGAACTCGGTGTTCAAATTTCGGCTTTAGCTTCAGCAAATTTATACGGAACAAGCAGACAGACAGGCAGGCAGACAGAGAGACACATTTGATTTTATATATTAGAAGATGTACAGTGTACACTTGTGCGCAGTCGTGTATGTATGTTGTTACTTTGAAAAACTGTCGGTAGCACTGCCGCAGCAAAATGTTGCTGTTCTGCTGTTCTTTTGCTGTTTTGCTGAAACTATTTTCATCCCTCAGCAAAACAAAGCAAAGCAAACAAATTGCTGTTTTCGTAGTGCTGCGACAAATAAGAAAATCAAAATGAAAAGCAAAGCAATAAAATAATTTCTTTGGCTTTCGTAGCACTACGCAGTAAAACAAATTATTTTTAATGCTGCTGTTTTTGCTGTTGCTGTTCGATTTTTAATAAGCACAGCAAAGTTAAAACAAAAGCAACTGAAGTTTTTTTAAGTTTTTTAAACGCAGATCTGAAGGACTTATTTTGTCTGTCAGGAGAACTGTCAAGTTAAAACCCTAAATTTTCTCCTTAGTTTGATGCCGAATCTGGGTCGGGGAGAACCCCAAACTTCGTATAAAGTTTTCTATCTCACGCTGACCTACTTTGTAAACGCTCGACTCTTCGATGGTTTGCACAGATTTCAACTTGCCTGTCTGCTTTAACAGTCTATCAACAATGCACAATGCAGTACTGGTTCTATTGATACCTTTACATCATTGACGGGCAGCTTTGCACACCTTTACTTTCTTATCTTGAGTATGTATTAAGGAGCGCTTTAAAGGTTACACTGAAAACAAAACAGTATTAATTTTTTTTTTTAGAAATCGTATCATTTGGTGATTTTTTTTTGTGCTTCGATTTATATTACGAATTTAAATTAACTTGTAATGGACAGACTTTGAAATGCAAACAGACCGACATGTCGCGACAGATGGATAATATGTATTATTAAACACAGAAAGTGAAGTTACACAAATATTTTTAATTTTTATTGTAAATTCGTAAAATTTTTACGACTCTTAATTATTTCTTTTTACCAACCGAAAGTACCAATATCTTTTAATCTGAAACTATAATTGGCATTTTTACTTATATGTTAACATTTAGTAACATTAATATTAAATAAAATTAAAATTAAAACAGCTTTCTGCTAATTAAACTTGTTTGATCACCCAGAGCTCACCGCGAGGAGGTAGCTATTGTTCGAAATCCATTTTTTTGTTTAATTTTTTTTTGCTTTGATTTATTATTATATTTTTTATTTTTTTTTTTTATGAATTTTGAGTATATTTTTATTTTTTAAATGTAATAATTATCTTAAGCTCATTCAGCAAATTTGAGATCAAAAGTGACATACAATGCTCCATGCCAGTGGCGTAGCTAGGGTTGGTCGCACCCGGGGCGGAAACTAAATTGTGCACCCCTTAAGAAGATTTTTTTTTATACAATAAGTCGATGAATCTTACTACATATTTTCGAATCAACCTCTAAAAAAATGACATATTTTAGAAGAGATTAAAAAAAAACAAAACTATGCTATCCATGAATATTTGATAAAAGAAGTAAGAATCTAAAATTTTCAGAAACTTAAAGAATTTTTCTGAATTGTTCCAATATTTTTGTCTCCGGGCTTATAAGTTGTGAGAGACAAATGTACTAAGAGTAAACCACACAATATCAGTTTAAATATAAAAACTCTAGTTAGTTGAATATAGAAAACTTTGAAAAAATTACGAAAAATTTTGCATAATTGAAGAAAAAATAGGACCTGCAAAACGTTAACAAATTTTCCCTAGTGCCCTGAATAACTATTAATATAATTATTTTTTTTTTTCGAAATCAACCCCCATTTTATATATAAAATTTAAATGAAATATTAAAATTCATTTATAAACATTTTTCATAATTTTTATCAATTTCTTTATAGTACACTGAGGAAAAAATGTGTTAAAATTAAATGAAAGTGTGTTCATATCTAACGAATTTGTTTTTGAAATAGAGCTTGAAATAAATTCAAAAAAATTAAACAGAGCTGTTTTTAAAGTTAAATTCAAAACAAAAGTTTTTGTTTTTAAAACAATGTTTTTCTATGAAAGCCAAATTTAAAACAAACATTTTAAAATTAAAAACTCATGTTTTAAAGCATATTTTTTTCGATGCCATTTTATTAACTTTTCCGAGTTTTAGCACCAGATTCACAACCAAATACGCCCGGGACCTTCCGAATACCAAATGTAAACTTAATTCGATGAAGTTTGCATTTGAAATATTTTAATATTTAATTTATTAGTTTTTATTTTATCATATGTTCGATATTTGTCAAACCAATTCAAAAAATTCAAAAATTGTCATTGAATTCAAATGTTTGTTTGTTTTTTCAAAGACATAATAAGAGAAAAATAAAAAAAGAAAGAAGTTTATAGGTAGGTGAAAATAAAACACACTTGTTTTAAAAATTGTTTTGTAGAAAAACAAAGGCGTTAAATTTCTATTTTAATAATTTTTGTTTAATTTTTAAGTATGTTTTTTTTCTCAGTGTATCTATATTAATCTCCGCTTGGACTTTTATAGACAAGATTGAGGTCTGTAACATTTGACTGCTTTATAAATATCACCATAAATACCACCATAAATATCTCAGTATCACAATATTACAGTGATACCAAATTGATATCAGACATTTTTTTTTTCATTCTCATTATCTACATAATTCCCAAAGCAAACTTGCCCAGGTTGAACAAGGTCAAGACTCATGAATGGCTCAAAAAGATCTGACAATTCCAAGAAATCTGGTGTTTCTTCACATTCGTTGATTGAGAACAAAATTTAATTTTAATTATTAGAATAATTTTTAAGGAACTATGCATCATATCTTCTATTAAAAACTGTATTTTTGTTAGTTTTTGTTGGTTGATTTTTGAACAGAACAATAATTATTTTAGCAAAATAATGGAGTCGGAAAATCATCTTAGAGTTTTTAATGGACATCTTTAAAACAAAATAAAACAAAAAAACGTTAGAAGGCCATAAAATTGTCATTAAACGCCATTTATTTAATTTAAATAAAAAACTTAATGAATTTAAATCAATTTAATTTTTTAGAAATTTTTTTAGCAAGTTAAAAGTTTATAAATGATTTTTAAACTAGTAGTTTTATGTAACAGTATACCCAAAACATATTACTATTCAAAATTATGTTCTAGCAGGTTAAAAGCTGTAAGTGAGGTTTGTTTCATGATATATAGTCTCAGAACTTAGTAATCACAAAATCATAAAGTATATTTTTTTTTTTGAAATTTATGACATGAACATGTTTTTCTGAAAAATTCCGGAGAAATGTATTGTTTACAAAACAACTGACGCCTCCATTCATTATACTCTGAAAATCATGCAGGTTTTCGAAACTTAATGGTTTTAGAAATGTCTACTCTGCTAGCAAGAACACTTCTTAACCTGAATATAAGATATAAAAAAGTGCTTTTTTATAAAACTTAATGAAATAAAAAAAAAGGCTTTTTACATTTTGAATTTTGTACTCCATCTTAATATCAAGAAAATTTTAATATAATTTGTTTGGAAATTGCACCCCTAACCAATGAAAAATTACATATGGAATTGACTTGGGTTTTAGTGTGAGCGTTAATATTGAACAAAATTTAATATAAAGTTTAAGTTTGTTTCAATAAAAACGAAGTCGTGGTGATGGTAAAAAATATTTTCATTCACTTTTGCACCCTCTTGATATTCAAATATAAAAACCGAAGTCATTGAGGTGTGTTCTTTTTATTAAAAAAATCAAAAATTATGTGGTAAAAAGTTCTTTTGCCAAATTTTACACCCCATTTTGGCGTGTACCCGGGGCGGACCGCCCCCCCCGCCCCCCCCTTGCTACGCTACTGCTCCATGCCGTTGTTTTCTAAAAATAAAAAATTTTGCTCATACATACTTGCAAACATTAAATTTATTCAGTGTAATATCACGCAATTTTTTTTCATGCATTCAAGGAACACTCAAGCGCAGGTCTTGTCTGCTTGACGTTCGCTTGGATACTGAAGCTTTGATCGTTCTGTACGCAGTGCTGTCACTTTACCACAATTGTGGTAGATCTACCACTTTTTTCGACTTTTTAGACATCTACCACTTTTACCACTCACTATTTTCCTTTTCCCAAAATCTACCACTATTTTAATTCTGTCACAATTTCTATCATCAATCTATTTTTATAGAATTATATCTATTATTTGTTTCTTTAATTTAATTTTTATAATATTTAACCGAGACAGGAAATGGAATTTTTTAAATGTGTGATTTGCAAAAAACAAATAAAAATTTGATTTTCAGTTCTTTTTCAATTATCCCGAAATTTTTTTTTTAAATTTCGCAGGACACGAAAACGTTACCTAAGTTACAACTCTTAAAAAGTTTTCAAATTCAATATAACACCTTATCTAACAATCTTTTGGTGCGCATTAAAACTTTGCTTGAAAGTTGCTTATTTTCTGGTTCGCGAGCAGCTCCCAACTTGGCTCTTGGCTTGCTCGCGGTCCAGTTTGTACTTTCCATCTCATGATAGGCACTGGGAGTGACGGCAATTTAAAAAACGGCTTGGGCCACGAGCGTCTAAAAAGTAGCGAGATCCAATAACGAGATTTTTACGTTAATCAGTCTTTATGATCCGGTATTCACAATTGAAAATTGATGTAATGCTATTTTTGAAAAAAAAAATTGAAAACAATTGTTTATCTTATTTTTTCCAATAAAATTTAATGAATGTTAAAATAAAGCTATACCATAATTTTTATGAGATTACTGCAAGTAAGCCCCATTTTTTGAAGATAGGAAAAAATCTACCACTAATTTTCTTAATCTACCACTCTTTTCAGACACAATCTACCACTATTTATAATTTTCAAGTGACAGCACTGTCTGTACGTGAGATGAATACATACCCAGTTGGAAAAGGAGCCCTGCTGTATGCATGCCGGCAACATGCCTTGTAAGGTGAGCAGACATGCTCGCCTCCATACCTGCTAATATCTTTTTTCTATAGGCATGTCCTAGATATAGCAGTATTCTTTACATGCATCCAACATTGCTGCCACAGAAGTTCATTTCGTAGACATGCCGTCCTATTATATTCCTATAGAAAAAATAAATAAGCGGGAATTGAGACAAGAATGTCCGCTGAGCATCCATGGCATGTTGCCGGCATCATACATAAAGGCTGTTTTTTATAACGGGCTATATAAATATTTGATGTTAGAAATAGTTTATATTTTATAAGTAGAATATGAATTTACATGGCTTTTAAAATAAACATTCCACGTTGAACTTAACTTTCCAAATGGGAACATCGATAGCAAAACTGTACGTGCGCAATTGTAGAAATCAAATTTACAGTTAGGTTTTTTCTTCGACACATGCTACACATGCTCGATTTGAAACGACGCGGCAGTTTAAGTATCGCTACAAACTACACAAATCTGAGTGTCCAGAGCTTTGGTTTTTGGTCGCTTAACTGGAATTTTGAATTCGCAAACATGAAACATACCTCACTAAGGAGTAACGAGGAATTTTGAACATTTCAAAAAGTGGACTTCTAAAATTTACATTGAAATTATAACCTGACACATTCATTATTTCGGCAGGCCTGCCATATTTTTCATCTGGGTATTATCATGCACTTATACAATCACAAGTGTGCAAGATGCCCGTCAATGCTTTACACGAATGTAGAATCGATTTAGTCTTATATGCAGACTTGGAACTGTGATTATTTCATGAATAAATTGGTTCACGAAATGATGACTTGATGATGGTTGTGCTAGAGATGAATAAAATGTTTACATTAATTTTTATAAATTACATATAAATTTATAAATTTTGTTCAGCTATGATCCAATTATTTGCATTGAATTTGTCTGTTGAAAATTAAATTTCTGCATTTTGCGATGTTTTAAAGATTTCATCTCAAAATTTAGCGCAAGTTCTTCAAACATTTGGCGCTCATACATCTTCTGAAAAAGCCTAGAGCATAAATTTTGAACTTCAGCCAGCCGCATCTCATACTAAGCTCTTGCAAGTTAATTAAACAATTTATGCTGTTTTAAAAAAGCATGCCTACTTTTACAGCAAACCAACCACAAACGTTTAATAATTCATATCCTTGCTGTTGTTATTCTGGCGCATAACCTTTATGCGCATATATAAATTATCTTTTAAGTTTGATAGTATATTTTTTTTTTTTTTTTGTTTTGTTGCCACCTTATTTTTTATAATTACAAAGCGGTTTTTTTTTTACTTTTTGTTTATTTTTCATTTTTATCATGATATTTCGGTGTATTACGCACACCCTCGGGTACTGTTGTACGCAAAACAAATGAGAGCTACAAATTTTCACTTGAGTTAATATTTTATATTTTATTTTTTTTTTTCATTTTTTTTTGTTTAAATAATGCTTTTTAGGCTTGAAATGACAATTTAAGTACATATTTGATTTAAATCATGTTTTTTTTTCTCTGTTGTTAAAATTTTTTAGAGTCCACCTGCCGTTATGCCAAAAGCGCCTGGACCGAATGCGATACAAAGACAAATTCAAAATCGCGCACTCTTACATTGAAGAAGGGCGAATCCAACTGTCTGCCCACAAGAACCATACAGAAGAAATGCAAGAAGGGTAAGTTGTTGAAAAAAAAAACTATATAAAACTCAATTTTAAAAATGAGCTTTAAAGTTCTTAAGTTTTGTGAGATCCTTATTTTCCATAAAATTCGAATTTTTTATGTTTTTTTTTATTAAAAGAAGTACTTTCTAAATACAAATATTTTAAATTCCTTCAAATTTTATGCAGAAGAAAAAAAAATCTCATACACTAGCGAAATTTCATAAACTTTAATCTCATTAAGATGGCTTGAACTGTTGAACATCAAAATAAACTTTTCTCTTTTTGTTCATATGTCCGTTCAAGCAAACATGCTTAACTTGCTTTATTAAAATTTTTTTATCAACAAAACAAATATGTTGCAACCTTTTATATATTTTTTTTTTTTTTTTTTTATTTAACATATTCTTTGTGTTGAAAAGCTTAAAAAATCAAAAGCTTGCGATTGGCTTTGTGCCTTTCTTTAAACTTCCTTACAACCTAGCTAAATGAACTTTTCTAATAGCTTCCTTAACTGTTATGGCTAGCATAGTCGAGCCCTTTTCGTTGATGCCCTGTTTTTTTTTTTTTTCTTTTTGGACAACAAACACATCAAAAGCACAAAACAAAAGCACACTTTGTGACCCTTTTCGAACAGGCCATTAGGCTGTTTTAAGTTTTCTTTATTCTACCTTTTTTGCTATTTCTTACTTTATGCTTCTATGCTTTCCAAACTTTCACTCCATCTTTTGCTCAGGTGCAAATGTGCGCTCGTGCATAAATCTTAAATCTTACCTTGAATAAATGCCTAGCTTCTAGTATTTTGCAAGAGAGATTTTTGTTTTTATTCAACATATCGCACACTAAATACAAAACAGTCACAACTCAAAATTTTCCAAAATCGACTTTTTATCATAAATCAATTCATTATACCCATCTCTAACTACTGCAAAAATTTATTTTTCAAAGCTTTATTCTTTAGCTGGAAAAATGCCGTTATGTCTGTTTTAATGATAATTGCATTGCTTTTCCAGCTTCAGCTAAAGAATTTTATTTTTAGTTGTGTCAAGGTGTCTTTGATCGACAGATATGTTGTGTTACACATAAAGAGGTTTATTTTAAGTTGTGACCCTTTTTTTGAAAAAAGTTATAAATTTTATAGTGTATTTTTTTGAGTTGTGATCCTTTAGCTGAAAAAAGTAAGTAAAATCGTCTGTTTTATTTTGATATGTGTCTTTTTTGTTGAAATAATTATGATTTACATTAGTTTTATCAAAAATGTAAATTTTTTAAAGCAAAAAACAAATAAAATTTCAATCTCAGGATATGACATTTCTTCAAGTGATAACTTTTTTGTCTTACATATCATTTTGACCAAATCAAGATTTTAATGAAATCAAAATTGTTCTTGTTATTTAGTTCTCAAGGTAGTTAGTTTATAAACTTCTAATAATAATTCATAGAAATTTATTAATTTATAATTCAAATATTATTATAGCTGCGATTTTTGTTGGGTGCCGCTACTTTTTTTTGGAAAAAGCAAGCGCGCTCACATTTCAAAGTGCTCTCGTTAAAACGAGCGCTTTAACATTTTGAGCGGCTAACTTTTTGGAACGCTAATTTTTGTGCGAAATTAATATTTTCCAGAAACGATCCAGATTCTTAACCCTTTCTCGGGACACTGGGATCATTTTCACCCCGTTATTTTGTCTTATGCTATAAAATATACATTCTAATGATTTTACTATACCCTTTTTAACATAATTAATTAAATTGTAGGTCTATTGAATTTGTATATAAAAATAAACTTTTAAGAAGCTACAAAAAGAAAAAATTAATTGAAATTATTACATTTCTTTTTTATGACGGTTTTATATCTCTAGGGTGCACATGATCCCAGTGTGCCGAGTACTTTATGCCAGAGAAGTGTACCGAATGAGGGTTAAGGTGAATATTGCTTGAACCAAAAACATAAAAGAGAAGGCGAAGGTGATTAGCCAACGAGAAGTGAAACTTTCTTCGTTCCTTAGAACGGAACGAGGAACGAAGCTTGTTTCACTTCTCGCTGGCTCGTCAACTTCTCTCGGTAATTTCTATTAAGTTAATACTTTGAATGTCGTTTTATCAGACATGCACAACGAAATCAACAAAATTTTTTTGTTTCGTTGAGACAGGAAAATAAATAATCAAAATTATTTCGTTTTTTAAATAACGTTTAAAATTAATCAAATGAAATTTCGTTTCGTTGAAAAACGAAAAGTTTTCTATTATTTTCTCCTATGCTTCTCCGTTTTGTCAAGAGTTGCTTTAAAAAAAGTCTTACACACTCTGATATGCTCAGAGTTTATCTCAAAGAAAAATTCATTGTTGTGTTTGCGAAATCCATTTGTGCAGGTGTACCTGTATTTTGGTATAATTAGTCTCATATGGCTACCTATAAATTGCCTTTGGCTTTGCAGATCACTGTAACCCCAAAAGTCATTAAATATTTTAAGGCGCAAATCTCCGGAAATTTTTTCGTTGCATCGTAGCCGACACTTTGCTCCACAAGGTGGCCGCATACATTTGGCATCCATTATGGTTTTTGATTTTGAAAGAGAAGTGTAAGAGAGTCCAGCATTTCTTAAAAATTTCTGTTTCTTTTGTTTTTTATTTTCAGATGAATATTTAGAACAAAGCCTCTTCTTACATACAACCTTTTCTTGAGAAAAATCATCCGTGGTGCTACTCTCAGAAGTTTCTGATACGACATATTCACTACCTGAGAAGCTAAAAGCATGAAAACTATTTTCATCCATGAAACTGGAATTGTTCGAATTAGTTTCTCTATCTGGGCATGTCATTTTCATCAAAGTTCACAGCTAAAAATTAAATTTTAAATAAAACAAATTTAAAATCTAACGACAGGTATTTAAAATAAGTTAACAAATCGTCACGCGAGAACTTTTTCATAAATATGCCACAAACTTGAACTTTGAACTTAAACGTTGATGCCATAATATACTTGTGATTGCTAACAAAAACATACTATAAAACGCAGGCATGCACGTTAACGTTAATTTTAACGATAACCAAAATATTTTTTTTGTTTCGTTGAAACGAAATCAAAAAATAAAGTTAATTCAAAAAACGAAAAATATTTATTTCGTTTCGAAGAAAACGTTATAAAATTTTTCGCTTTTTCCCAATCAACCGTTGCATATAACGTTATTTTCAACAAAAAAATTTATTTTTTTTTTCCGAAGAATTTTTGACAGAGTTGACAGAGTAATACGAACAGTGATTAAGAAAAAGAACGAAGAAGGTTTCGTGGAGTTTGACCTTCGTGGAAAGCATAACAACCATCCTACAGTAAGCACTGAAATCAAACGAAGTATTCGAGAATTTATTCAAAATATTCCCAGAGTCGAGTCGCATTATTTACGTGCCCAAACTTCCCGGGAGTTTATTGAAAATGGCAAAAGTATTGCCGACCTATACCATGATTACAAAGAATTTCGTGAATCAGAAAATTTACAATTCGGGAGTAAAATTATGTTTTACAGAATATTTAGCACAGATTTCAATATTTCCTTTTTTAAACCAAAGAAAGATTAGTGTGATTTGTGCGAGTCTTTCCAGAACGCAGATGAAAATGAAAAAAACAATTTAAGGGAAGATTATACCACACACCAAGAAGAAAAGGAGCTATGTAGAAAAGAAAAAGATATTGACAAAAAATTAAATAATGTATATGTTTATGATTTACAGGCCGTTTTATCTTTGCCAAAAGGCTTTACCTCTTGTTTTTACTAAAAAGTAAAATTAATTGCTACAATTTTACTGTGAGCGACCTCAGCGCCAAAAATGTAGAATGCTTTTTTTGGACGGAAGTAGAAGGAAAACGCGGGGCTAATGAGATAGGAACGTGTGTGCTTTTATACATTAGGAATCTTGTACAAAAGTCAAAAAATCCCCAAGATTTAGATTTAATTTTCTATTCGGATAATTGCTGCGGGCAGCAGAAAAATAAGTACATACTTTCAATGTATGCATACGCTATTCAGAAGTATAATCTCCGTAGTATAACTCATAAATTTCTTATTCACGGTCACTCGCAAAACGAAGGAGACAATGTACATAGTGTAATTGAAAAACAAATAAAAAGACATTTAAGTAGTAATCCCATTTACACTCCAGAGCAATACACTACCCTCATAGCAACTGCTAAAAGGACTGGAGCTCCATATAAAGTTACTGATTTATCACATGGTGATTTTTATGATTTAAAGTCTCTACAAGAAGAGTGGGATCAAAATTTTTCCATAAATGAAGACAATAAGAAAGTTACATGGCATAACATAAAAGTCTTACATCTAAATAAAGAAAGACTCGATTCCTTCTTCTATAAAACTTCGTATAAAGAAGCCAACTTTCAAAGAGTATGTATAAGAAAAAACAACTTGAAACCTTTTAAGCTTTGGAGATGCATCGAGTAAGTAGCTTATATTAAAACTAATTAAAAGTTTATTTTTAAGGTGATATTCAAAATTGTACACCAAAAATGATGCTTATTATTTGTTCATAAATATTACTTTTTACAATTTTAGATTATGCTCGCTATATTCCGAAAGGCTACCGCTTTCAGAAGTAAAGCAAAAAGATATTAAAGACCTGGCTATTAAAAACCACATCCCAAAGAACTGCTATGAATTTTTCTATAAGAACTTGATTAATACTTAAAAATTAAAAACTAAATATTTTAACAAAAATAAATGAAATTTTTTTAAATATTGAGCATATATTTTTTATGTTGAACTGTTAACTGAAGCTGAATAAATATTTCTTTTAAAATAGATTTTAATAAAAAACAAATACCTTAAATTTTTTTGTTAATTTTTTTTTGGTTATTTAGTTAACGAATGAACATTTTTGAAAACTAAGCAATTTCCATCAGTTAAAGAGGAGCAACATGAAATAAAAACGAAAAATTTCAGTTAAAGCGTCATAAGTCAAAATTGTTTTTATTTGCACAACGCAATATATATTACAAAAAAAAAATTATCAAACGCTTCTTCTAATAAGAACAAAACTTCATTTTCAATTAAAACTAACAAAGATTATTGATGTTCTTCTGTAATTTTCATACTTAAATGCTTGTGAATTAAGAGATTTTATAAATTAATACAATTTCCATCAGTTAAACAGGTGCAACTTAAAATTCAAACGAGAAATTTCAGTTAAAGTGTCACAAGTCAAAATTATTTTTATTTCCACAATCGCAATATAATTACACAAAAAATTATCAAACGCTTCTTCTTAAAAGAACGAAATTTCATTTTTAATTAAAACTAATAAAGATTATTGATGTTCTTTTTTAATTTTCATACTAAAATGCTTGTGAATAAACAAATTAAAAAATAATGCGAATTTATCAGTTATAGAGGCACATTTAAAGATAAAATTACTAGTCGTACGAAAAAATTTCAGTAAAAGGGTCATAACTCAAAATGTTCCTATATTTCTATAATTAAAATGTCAAATTTAAGAAACTATAGCAAAACGTAATTTTAAATAGTGTTTCTTCATTGTCGAACCAAATTTGTTAATAATATTGCAATCATTTCAGTTTAAACAGTTTTTTGCTTCTCCTGAAAATTTGTGTTTTTTGAGTTGTGACTGTTTTGTATTTAGTGTGCGATATTATGGTTTGCTTCTTGTTGCTGTATTTGTTGTGCTTTTTTTTATACCCTAAACCTGAAAGGTCAGGGTATATTAACTTTGTGCAAACGTTTGTAACGCATAGAACGAAGCGAGTCCGGTATAGAAAAGTATATATATTCTTGATCAGCGTCACCACGTGAGTCGAGCTATCCATGTCCGTCCGTCCGTCCGTCCGTCCGTCCGTCCGTCCGTCCGTCCGTCTGTCCGTCTGTGTGTTGTCCGTATACACAGGATAAGAAGAAGGAGTCGAGATAATTGGATGAAACTTGGTACACATGGTCACAAGCACCCAAGGATCTGCACTATTGAATATTTTTGGAATCCGCCAACGGACACGCCTACCTCCCATACAACGCGATAATTGAAAACTGCATAACTCAGCTCATAATTAACCTACAACAATAAACTTTAGTATATATGTGTTTTGTATCAACACAAAGATGTCATCGAAAAATGGGTGTCGTTCGCTCAAGGACACGCCCACCTCCCATACAATCCAAAAATTGAAAACGCAATAAATAAGCTTGTGTTTAACCTAAAGAGCTAAAATTTGGCACATATGTTTTTTATGATAAGACAAAGATGATTTTGAAAAATGGACATCATCCGCCCACGGACACGCCTACCTCCCATACAACGCGATAATTGAAAACTGCATAGCTCACCTCATAATGAGCCTACAAAAATAAAATTTGATATGTATGTGTTTCATACCAACACAAATATGTCTTCGGAAAATGGACGTCATCTGATCACGGACACGCCTACCTCCCATACAACCCAAAAATTGAAAACGCAATAAATAAGCCTCTGTTTAACCTACAGAGCTAAAATTTGACACGTATGTTTTTTATAACAAAAAAAAGATGGTTTTGAAAAATGGACATCGTCCGCCCACGGACACGCCTACTTCTCATACAACGCGAAAATTGAAAACTGCATAGCTCACCTCATAATTAGCCTACAACAATAAAATTTGATATGTATGTGTTTCATACCAACACAAATATGTCTTGGGAAAATGGACGTCATCTGATCACGGACACGCCTACCTCCCATACAACCCAAAAATTGAAAACGCAATAAATAAGCATGCGTTTAACCTACAGAGCTAAAATTTGGCACGTATGTCTTTTATGACAAGACAAAGATTGTTTGGAAAAATGGACTTCATCCGCCCACGGACACGCCCATTTACAATTAATTTTTTTTTTTTTTTTTGAAAAGTGGGTTTAGGGTATTTCATAGTCGGCCTAGACCGACTTAAGACTTTCTTTACTTGTTTCAAAATATTTTTTGTTTGCCTTCTTTTGTTGTCGTGTTGTTGTTGTGCCTGCTTGAAGCTTATATGCATATTTAGTGCATGGCCGCCATAGTGATCCTTGCCTGAAGGCATTCAAAACGCACATCCGGATTTTGTCATCCGTCATGAATATTCATAAGCTGTTGCGTTGTCGTTATTTCTAATGTTGTTGTTGTTTTTTGTTTTTCATTTACTGCTTAATTGCAACTCACTTGACTAGGGCCTTGATTTTGCCAGATTTCTTATTATATTTTTTTCTTCTATTCCATTTTACACAGCCCTTGTTGCATTATTTTTTAATTGCATGGAAAGTGTTGGCTTACATATTTTTTTTTTATATATAAAAAGTAGAAAATATTTAGACAAAATAATTTTTTTATTTGTCTGAATTCTTTAAATAAAAATAACAACAAATGGGCATAGAATATTTTAATTTCATTCCGAATTGCAAAAAACGAGCCAAGCAAAAGGTCAGGCTTGACAATATGACACCCTACCACAAGTGCATATAGCACCCCATCTACATAAGGGTGCAAATCGTTGCTTTTTAATTTTAACTTTTGACGTAGAATTACGTCTTACAGCGCGGTTTGTATGGGGTAATTTTAATAGATTTTTTCAAGGCCATGAAACATTTTTGACGAATACTTTAGGGTATACCTACAGCCTTTAATACTCATCGTCCATAAATAATATATATACTAAAATATCAGATATATCCTGCGCTGAATGAATATCTAATTTTGGATTTTGTTACTATTTTATTTAAGTCACAAAATAGTAAAATATAAGTAGAAAAATTCACGTGTTTATATTAGAAAATCAATCAACAGCTGCTTATGCTTTGTCTGCTGCTTTCTTTGTTTTTGTTTCGTTGTTTTTGCTTTTATTGTTTTTGTTTCATGTGAACTGATTCGCAGGCTTCTACATTGGGTTCTTCTTTATTGGGTTCTTGTATGTACTAATTAGAAATGAGTGCTCTTTTTTAACACAAGATGTCATTCACAACTTCTTCAACTCAATCAATGAACTCAAACTGTCAAACTTAACGAAATGGGTCTGTGATCCGGTTAGATTTAACTCATGAAAAAAACGAGTTGGATCATATTTTGTTTTATGCTTTTATCCAATAGATGGCATAAAATTTTCATTTTTGTTTTGAATGCAAATTAATTTGGATTCCACATCCCACTGGCACTGTAGCGAGTGTAACTCTCAAACTATACATCGGACAAAGGCAAAAGTGAAGCTCGTTAACTAAACATCGCACAGAGAGGAAAGTGGCACTAATGAAAATGACATGTGCTCAGCGTGAGATATAGTGACCATAAGATTCGGGATTTTAATTTTCGGATTCGGACTGTAGCTCGCAAACTATATATCGGGCAGAGACTTAAGTGGCACCAATGGAAAGTGCATTTGCTTCGTCTTCTTTTCAACTAAGTCAATAAACTCAACCAGTCAAACATAACGGCATGATCGAAAAATTTTGACATTTTGCTTGTTTCTTTTTGCTTGCTCATACTTACTTTCCTTTGTTTTGGTCTCGATAAGAAGTCCATAAATGAGTTTTATTCATTTATTTGTTAATTTTAGAAAGATCAAATAAAAATACGTGCAAAATGGACAAAACATTCAGACCAAAGAGACAAATTAGAAGAGGTTACAACTTAAACGGAATTCTACGTCTACACTCACAATACAATCGAAACTGTTTCTTTTTTATATAAAGCAATTCCTTATGCACACGTCCATCGCCCCTGTCAACATTTTGATTTAGTTAAACTAGGGCGGACCAGAAAGTTCGTGACTTTGAGTAAAGCGCAGTTACTCGCTTAGTTTTTACTAAACAAAAAATAGTTACTCGGGTCTAAATCCAGAGAATTTCGCCATGGATATTGCACATATCTGCACTTGTGTGTCCCAAACAAAAAACATTTTTATTTCTCAAGCTGTTTTCGAAAGCTTATGGAGTGAAGTATATTTGAGATTTTTTTTTTAAATTTTTAAGAAGGGATTAAGAGGTCGCGCTATTCGGATTTTCCCTTAAAATCAGGTTTTTCGGAGGTTTTTTACATTTTTTTATTTTTATGGAATTTTTTTAAGTTATGAAGCGGTTTCAAAAAGTTTATAGAAATTTCAAGAAAATTTTATAAATATGTTATCTAAATGACCAAAAAAATTGCCAAAACTTCTAACTTATGTACATTAAAGTTATGAAAAAGGTCATTTGTTTTTCGAAAAATGATTGAAATTTGAAAATTTTCCGAAAAATTTGATTTTTATTAAAAACTCGACCAGCGTGACTTATTGGCCTCTTCCTTTGCTTGAAGCTTAGAATTCGATATTCGTTAAAATGGGTATGTTTGGCCTATCTCGCTTTGTATTCGATGAATAAATTTATTACATACACGAACAAAATTTAACTTTTTTTTTAAGAAGAAACATCTAACATCAGATTCGAAATGTCTTCAGTGTTCCATTGCTTATATTTTCTTTAAGTTTCATTAGGCCTTAATTTCTACTGGGTATGTATTATAAAGAAAGAGTTGAGAGAGAAGTTGAGAAAATGTAAGAGAACATGCAAAAACGTGCAGTGTTGCCATATGGTCCGATATATCGTATTTGTTACGATTTTCAGTCTTGAATCCGATGATCCGATATATGGCCATAATTCTCCAAAATGTTACGATTTCAGAAAAAATAGATCCGACGTCCGATTTGGTATATTTTTCTTTAAGTATATGCAATGAAAAAATAAAGATAGCAAGTTAGCAAGATAGCAACTTTAAACTTTGTTTTAAAAATTCTGTGTCAACTCTTTTTAACCAATGACAAAATATTTAATGAAGATTATTTTTTTTTATTTTTACTTCTATTTTGTGTGCTTAAAAGTATTTTTCAATATATTTTATCAGAATATTTTTTATACATAATCATGTTAGAAACATTAGATGAACTGACTTTTGAAGCAAAATTTGATTTATTTAATAATAAATCTTAAAACTTCCACATTGATTTTTATATTTCTTCTTTAATGTTCAATTGCCTTCTCGGAAAATTTCTACGTTGTTGTTCTTTTTTAAAATTTCACGGATCCGACGGGAATCCGACGAACTGAGTCAAAAGTTATGATATGAAAATTTTTTTGGTGGCAACACTGAAAACGTGAGTTACAGGCAGTGTTGCCACATTTTTGAATAGATATCTTGCCCGTTTTGTCATGCATTTCAAGAAGTATTCAGCATTTTTCACTTTGCATTTTTCTGTTCTTTTCCTCTTTTTAATAGTATATTAAAGAAAATAACACTTCATCAACATCAAAAAACATCTACATTTTAATACATTTTAATACAATTTTCTAATTGTATGTTTTCATTTTATTTCATAATAATTTTAACAAACATTGCTATGATAATCAAAAAAATATATATCTCTTTTAATTCTTGTACATCGGAGTTAATCGAAAAAAATTTGAAAAGTGCCCTTTATTTTGAAGATTACTTCAAGGAAGCTTCAAAAACAAAGCAGACTTTTTTACAAACTTAAAAAGGGCCTAAATTTTTCCATTAACTTATGCATTTTAATTATGTCCACCCAATCTTAGGAAATAATGTACCACTAAAAAGAGCTTAACTTTTTGAAATCATATTCGCCTGGTAAGCCCTGTTACCTCTATTAAATATACCTTGAACTCAATTCTCTCCTCATAAAATAAAAGCTCTTAAAAGTTCTTCACTCCTTGGCAAGTTCAAAAGCTTTTAGAGGAGAATGCAGTACTAACTAAACATATTTTAATTATGACATTTGTTAAGATCGGAGATAAAATAAAGTTATACAAAAATACCATTTTGAGCGTTTTTCCGGGGGTCAAAAATAATTCTTTTGGAGTTGTCTCGAAGTCATCTTTAAATTAAGGGGTGCACATATGTATGTACTCTTTCGTATATATTGCTTGAGTACAACTGAAAATATGGAACATGATTAAATTATATTCGGAATCATTAAAACTCTATTTAACTTGTTAATCGTCTAAATTTTTGTCATAAAAAATAAAACGAAGTTCAGACTGCAATCAAAGGTGCATTTAAGCTAAAGTTTGACTATAATTCTTATAAATTCAAGTTAAGTTTCAGACTGATTTAGATAATTCTTAAATGTGTTTTAATATTGGAAAAGAAATATTCATAAAATGTTGGGTTGACTTTTTGAAAATTAACATTTTCCACAATAAAATGCGTCGAAACTTATTTTCCCCATTTTTAAGACTGCTACTCCCAATTTCCCTTTTAGGTCGGAAATTCCCGTAAAACGGGGAAAAAACACTCGTCTGGCAACACTATTATAACCTTAATAGAACAAACTACCAATGTTGCCAGAGAGCCGAACTGAAATTTAAAACTATTTGGGAAAAAAATTACCAAAAAAATGACAAAATTTTAAATGAGTAACAGTCGTTATAACTCACTTCACTACTTCTACAATAAAACATTTTTTTGCTAGCCTTGAACAATTCGCTTCTTCCTATTGCCAACAACTTTTCCAATTCACTATGTGTAAGGGACTTCTTCTATCCACTTTTTCATTAACTTTTTTTGTAGGAACTGGTCACTTTCTATAACCGATATTCTTTTAAGCAATATTCAATGCAATTTCAAAACATTTGATTAATTCTTATGTCTTTGTGTGTTTCAATTTCCTTAGTTTTTAAGTTAAAATTTGCAGCAAATCAAAAATTAAAACAATCCTACATTTGTATTTTTGTGTTACAAAAGGGGACTCCCAATAATAAAGGACTGTTTGTGAGTACGTTCAGAGAGGCAACAAAAGTGCAAAAAAAACTTAAAATATTTGGAAATCTAAAAAATAATTTTATTGCAAAAATTTACCACTTTTAGTCAAAAATTAATTTTTTTACCTCTGCCCAAAAATGAGTCATATATTACCTCATTAAGGGCATTAACTCATTACCTCAATCTGGCAACAGTGCAAACGACTTCAGCTGCGAACGGCGCTCTCTGACGCGGCATTAGCTCAATATAGCATCGCCGTAGCCTCTCGAAGAAATTAATAAAATTATTTGAAATCTTCATTTGAATTGAAATGCGAAAGCCAACAACATCACAAAGATATTTTTTTCTATAAAAACTTTCTTTCCAATATTTCTTTCCTAATTAATTTACCACCAGTTTTTGCGCGCAAAAGAGAGGTAAATGTGAGCGGCACAATAAAAAAATGAATTAGAGTCTATTTCGGTGTCAGGCGGATAGCGACGAGCTATTTCGTTAAAATTTTTGACACCTGTCTAAAGCATTGAGCAAATCATTGGTCATATCTGCCCACAAATGTGTGAAAAAGGTCTGTACAGTTACTGGTTTTAATAAGACGGTGTGCCATACCACACAGCAAATCGAATAGTACTGATACCTACTGAAACCACGGTAGGTTACTGAACCCGAAAAGCCAATAAGTGAGTTTGGAAGAAGCCGAAAAGCCGGAACTTGAGTTTGAATGGAGCCGTTAGTAAGCCAATTACAGTTACAGAAGTTTAGTGGCTTAGTCGCAGATATCTGCAAGCAAATATTTTGTGTGTTGCTTTTAAAACCACCTGAATGTCAACTTATCCACTGAAATGTTAAGCGAACTTATCATAATTTACTTTGTGTTGCCAGTTTGTGCAACACTTATTCATATTTTTGTATGAACAGCATGAGAATCATACAAGCAGCAGCAGTTATCATTTATTTACACTCATCAAAAAAAACGTTACAAAATATCATTCTTTCATTTCTAACCTTCTAAAATGTTCTTTTTTTGGAAAATTTTCAAAAAAATTTTTAATAACAGAAAAATATCTGCAATAAAATCTGAGTATAACAAAAAAAAAAACACTTATATAAATATTTTCCAATGTTTGCCAAAGTTCAATTTATCTGAAGTGTAGTAATTTTATATAATTGTTCTAAGAAAAGTTTAAATATTCCTAAAACCTTGTATTGATTTTTTTTTGGAATTGAAGTTTTTACTTTAAAAAAAAAAAAACAAAAAAAACTTTACCTTACTTTACTTTTTTTTTAGTATTCACTTACAGTTGATATAATAATTATTTTTTTATTTCAAGGAACAATTGTTGTTTTAAGACTCCATTCACTGTGCTCTGTGCCAGTTATATATCCAAACCCTCAAGTGTAGGGTAAAGTTAAAAATAATATGACACTTCATACAAAGTTGCCATATAATCGCAATGTCCTTAGGCAACTTTTTTTTTTTACATTTTCATTTATTTATAATGATTATTTTTTTATATTTGCTTCATACATTTGTTGCTTTTGCTGAATAAAATTTTAGAAAATGTTTGTATAATGCGGCGGCGGAAGTGCACCATTTTGACAGGAAATAAAATGAACAAAAAGTTTGTGGCTTGCATTAATGACAATAATAAGAGAAAGAGTTGAAATGGATGGAAATGCAAAGCGACCGACTAGTTGGATGAGACAAAGCACTGGGACGAGCATAGTTAGTGGGTGGCATAATTATGTTTATATAAGAAAAAATAGAAAAAATAATTATTTACGCTGAGTTTTAACACGCTTGAGGTTTGTATGTGAAAAATTTGGCTGTATGCAGTCTGCAAATTATTACTTGAATACCGTGTAGATTTATTAACAAATTTGAATTCATTAAATGCAAAAAAATTTAATTTAATTCAAGTTATATTCTTGAAAGGTATCTGGTAAAGTTGGAATTTTTAAAGGGTGGGTTACTTCAAATAATATATTAAAAAAATATTTTTTTTATTTCATGTTTTTTAGTTAGTAAAAATTATGAAACCATCTATGATTTATTTTAAAAAATACTGCTTTTAACTGATTTGCTTACCAATTCATTGACAAAAATAATCATCCTCATTCTGACCCCATTAACGTTTCTGCATTAATGCTTCTCTTAACTTTAATGTGTTGGCAGCGGCTGTTTTTAATTGCATTGCCACAACAGCAACAAAAACAACAACAACAACTGCATCAACATAAACACTAACTAAGAAAATGCAAATGAACAGACAACAGAACTAAGATGGAGGGAAACAAATCATAGCTGTGTGAATATGTAAATTTAGGTCAAACGGAAGACTAACCAAATAAGGCTTTCCGGCATATTAATGTGGCATCTCTACACGACCAGCAGAAATGTTTAATTAATTTACTTCTCACATATGTATAATAAAAAAGAAAATCTGCAATTTTTGTTATGTATGCCTAGAAAACTTTCAGTTCAAATTTTAAAAGGCATTCAAAAGCCAAGCAAAAAGAATTGCATAGCACACATACGCCATGGTGCACACAACACTGTCTAACACACAAAATAATAATAGACTTTGATAAATGGTTTCCGGTAGAAGAACTGAAAAAATAAATACATATGTATTGATGTTTTAAGAGTTCAATTCTGAGAAATATTTAATATGAATTTTAAGTTAAGTGTTAACTGAATAGCAAATTAACTGAATTTAACAGTATAATAAAATTAAGTGTAAGAAAACTTCTGTATATAAGCTTTTGGCAGAGCTATTTTGCGCGGAGACCTAAAGTAAAATTCTATGAAGAATATTTTTGTAAAATATTTTAACCCTCTAGAACCCTGTTTTAGGTGTGTTTTCAAACCTTTTTCAAAATAATATTAGAAAAGTAGCCTTAGTAGCAGTCGTAGGGTATTAAAATATGCTATGAAAATATTGCTTGTAAAATTTCACCATAAGTCACTTTGGTAAAGATTTTAATACAACTTACTCTATAGAACAAAATAATGAATTTTTAATTTCTTAATGCAAAAAGTTCTTCATTTAAAGTAAATCAGTTGCTAAAGGTATGCAATAAACTTTTCTTGAGGTAATGAGCTTTTTGCTGTGAATTATAACTATATATTGACTACTTTTATTTTTAATACAACTTACTCTATAGAACAAAATAATAAATTTTTAATTTTTTAATGCAAAAAGTTCTTCATTTAAAGTAAATCAGTTGCTAAAGGTATGCAATAAATTTTTCTTGAGATAATGAGCTTCTTGTAGTGAATTATAACTTTATATTGACTACTATTCTCTAGTTTTTAAAATGCCAATATTTTATTTTTCCCTCTTCTAACAGATCCTTTGAAAAAATTCTGCATTTTCAGCAAAACTTTGAAACTGTCCTACAGTGTACAAATAGCACAAAAGCTTTAAACACACACACACACACAGTAATAAAGCTCATTTTTATTTTTAACGCTTTAATTAAATTTACTTACTGCCTCTACAATTTCTTTAAGCCACATACTAAAAGCGACTATCTCTACTTTCTTTATTTTTATAGCCTGCCGCTATGAGAAGGGTTCCTGGTCGGAATGTGCCGACGGGCAGATGACGCGACAGGATAAACTAAAATCTACGGGCAGTGTTGATTCCTCCAGCTGTGAAGCTTTGCGCAGCATCAATAAAAAATGTAATCCTGGCAATGGCGGCGGTGGCAGTAAAGGCACCAAAACAGCCAATAAGGAGCGCAAAAATAAGGATAAAGGTAATTTGTGACCAGGACTGAGAGAGACTGAAAAGGAAGCAACATATTTGTTAAGAGATTTTATGAAAGCGTGAATTCGCAAGATTATCGTCGAACAGTTAATTAAGTTTGAACTAAGCTTTAATTAGGTGATTTGCTGAGTCATTTTACGGAGAATTAGTTTTAATGAATTTATTTATATTTGGGTTTTGGGTTGTTTTTTTGTTAGTTTTTGTTATGATATCCAGGCATTGAGTAATAAATTCGTATAAAGATTGAAATATGAGCGTCAGAATAAAATAGCTGATGTGTATAAATAAGACTATTTGATAAAATTTCATGCTTCAGTTTTTAAAAATGAGGATGGTATGATTTTTAACTGGTACCATCCAACTTAACTGGTTGGATGGTAGCCAACAAAATAGTTTTCATTTTTCAGCTGAAGAAAAAAGGTGAGGTGAGTCAAATTCAATGTTCGTATGGGTTCGGGAAAGCAAAAATAAGCATGCATTTTTTGGATAACAGCAAAGCACATAATAGCATAGCAAAAAACTTATATGATTTGGGTCTATTAACCCAAACAAATATTTTTTTTTTTTAACTGAAACAAAAGTTGAGCTGCGTCATCCAATGTGATCCAATGCTTGTAAAGGTCAACCAAAAATAAAGAAAAATATATTATATATAATGATAAACCTAAGACAATATTGTTCATTTAAGACTGAAGAAATTTTGAAATGGGTAATTTGCGACCCAATGGTCACATAGGGTTAAGAATAGCAAAAATTAAGAAGAAATTATGATTTTTAACTATGTGTTTATTCAAAAAAATACGTTTCATGTTCATGTGAACAAATTTTGAGGTGGGTCATATGTGGCCCAATGATCGTTATGGGTTAAAGATAGTAAAATTTTAAAAAAATGTTAAAATTTGTATCTATATATTATACAAAAAAAGTGTGTATCTGAGAAAGAAGTGGATTACATCAGGTGGTTGATATGTGACCAACCTTAACCCCTATAATAGCACGATTAAGTATAAATTCGGTAGGCGTCGGAAGTAGAAGGCAAAATTTTGTGGGGCATTTTTATACCCTAAACCTGAAAGGTCAGGGTATATTAACTTTGTGCAAACGTTTGTAACGCATAGAACGAAGCGAGTCCGGTATAGAAAAGTATATATATTCTTGATCAGCGTCACCACGTGAGTCGAGCTATCTATGTCCGTCCGTCCGTCCGTCAGTCCGTCCGTCCGTCCGTCCGTCTGTGTGTTGTCCGTATACACAGGATAAGAAGAAGGAGTTGAGATAATTGGATGAAACTTGGTACACATGAACCCAAGGATCTGCACTATTGAATATTTTTGGAATCCGCCCGCGGACACGCCTACCTCCCATACAACCCAAAAATTGAAAACGCAATAAATAAGCATGTGTTTAACCTACAGAGCTAAAATTTGGCACGTATGTTTTTATGACAAGACAAAGATGGTTTGGAAAAATTGACTTCATCCGCCCACGAACACGCCCATTTACAATTTTTTTTTTTTTTTTTTTTAAAAGTGGGTTTAGGGTATTTCATAGTCGGCCTAGACCGACTTTAGACTTCCTTTACTTGTTTTTAAATAATGTTAAAACCAACGTGTAGACTTACAAACTGCATCTTTAAGGATTAATACCCCGTTGAAATTTTTCAAAAATCTTTAAAAATATAGAAAGTATATAATTTTTTATAAAAAATATAATTTTTTCAAATTTTTTTCGGGAAATTTTGTAAAAATTTCTTACTTATACCTAGAGCAACATAAAGCAATAGACTTGAATTTCATTCCATATAAGTTTGAAACCAATTGAATCTCTCAGGAAGATTCTATGTGGTAAAAAGTTATGGGGTTCAAATTGACCCCCTACTATTATCCAGTTATTCTTAGAGAGTGCTATTAAAGAGGGTTAAGGAGAGAAAAAATAAGGAAACTTATTGCTTGTAACTATTTACTTAACAAAGAAGTCCTTATTTTCAACTGAGACGGAAATTGAGATGGATGATAAGTTCTGAACATGATCGTATAGGGTTAAGGAATGGACAAATAAGAAAAAATAGCTATTCACAGGAAAAGATAAACAAAACACGTTATGATTTGTAACTATTTTTTAAGTAAAATAGCTTTTATTTTCACTTGATTAGGTGTATCAAATATTAAGCAACGATCGTTATGGGTTAAGAAAAGCAAATTAGAAGCACAGGAAAAGTTTAATGGACCCGTAAAAATGGAATTAACGTAGGGTTTGGGTCACACCAAAGCTATAATCACCCAATTAAAATCAAGCCAGACTCGGATATTGGCTAATTATAACTGTGCTGGGACCCAAGCCCTACGCACATTCCATTTTTAAGCTCTAGTAGAGACCCCTCAAGTTTTTAGTCCGGTGTTTGTCAACCAGACTACGTTGAATATCACCGCAAACAAAAACGAACTATGATTTACGGATAACTATGCACTTGGAATGTCTAGGCGCTTTATAGGAAAGGTGCCTCTGTCCAATTGGCGAAAGCCCTCATAAAAATAAAGGCTGACATCACCACCTTCCAGAAGATGCGATGGAAAGGACAGGCGCTGATCTAAGAGAGGAGACTGCGATATTTACTACAGCATCCATGCGGAGAGGCGCGAATTAAGATGCGGATTCGTTTCAATGCAGAACCTACGCCACCTTGTTCCCGGTTTACACCTGTGAACGAAAGGCTAGCCACAACTCGCATCAAGGCGAAATTCTTCCATATAAGCCTAATTTGCGCATTTGCCCCGATAGAGGAGAAGGACGATGCTGCCAAGGACGCATTCTACGCGAACCTACTGGACGTGTTTGATCACTGCCCGGCCCACGTCGTGAAAATAGTCCTCGGCATTTCCAACTGTCAACGCGAAGGTCGGAAAAGAAGCCATCTTTGGCTCCACTGTCGGTTATTTCAGTTCCACCAGACTACTTCGAATAATGATCTAAGACTGATCGACTTCGCTGTGTCGTGAAACATGGTAGTTGGTAGCACCAGATTTAAGCACATCGATATCCACAAGGCCACCTGGCTGTCCCTGGACCAATATACGCCAAACCAAATTGCTCATGATTGAATGAAGGCCCATTGACTCCGACCATTATCTTGTTGCAGCCAAGATCCACATGCGATTGTGCAATGTGAAAAATATACGATCAGGTAATCAAAACGGTCAAACTGCCAAGGCCTACCTCGCTCAACTCTAGGCTAAGCTCAACTAACCTTACTCTTGCCTCAATAATGCTGGCGGACTTTGGGCGCATACATCCTACTCCATGCACAATGCTTCTGAGGAAGTAATTAGTTTCCGAAGCCCGCAACCTCGCAACCAATGGTAGGAACAGAAGTGCCGAGAGGCGACTGCAACAAAATTCGCCGCATATAAAAAGACGCTGCAATCAGCTGCAACGCGAGTCATGCGCGATAACTATGACGAACAGAAAAAGGAAGGGAAACGTTTCGGACACAAAAAAGGGGAGCAGAAGTATTGGAACATTGAGTTATACCAGCGCAAGAACAATGCTCGAAAATTCTACCCACAGGTTAAGCGTCTAAAGCCAAGGTTTCAAGCCCGGAGTATTCGCTTGTAGAGATGAAAAATGTTATCTGTTACAGATAAGCAGTGCAGACTGAGATAATAGAGACAGCATTTTTCCAATCTGCTAGCGGGCGATGATCCCAACAACTCTGTCCTTGGAGAATGAAGTACGACACCACCAATTGACGGTATGGGAGTGGAAAATCCACTGGGCAAAAGAGTTTTCTACCATGAATTACCACTTAATAAAATTTAACATGAATTGATTGTTTTATGTTCACATGACTCGATAAGTAAGCTTCCAGTATTATAATACTACCGGATACTTAGTTAAATTTGTATGACTTTAAAAGACAACTCGGAGTCATATAAGCATTGCAGTATAAAATAATGACGAATATTTATTTGTTTTTCCAAGACTGCACCTACGAATTAGAAAACTTGGATTAGTTAGTTATATACTTACTTACTAACTTACTTATTTGGATGGCGCTTATAACCGTTGGTTGGTTTTGGCCTCGTCTAAGAATTTGCGCCAGCCTCTTTTGTCGTGGCCTTGCTGTCGCCAGTTAAAACTCCAAGCGTCGTCAGGTTATCCAATGCCTGGTCTTTCCAACGAAACATGGTCTTCCTCGTCTGTGTTGACCGCCCCTTGGTACCGAATCAAATAATTTTTTCGCTGGAGCTTCGTCGTTTATTCTCTCCATATGCCACATACAGCTCGTGATTTCATCGTATTCGATACTCGCCATTGACGTAGATTGGACCATAAATCTTACAAAGGATTTTTCTCTCTAACTTTCCCAAAGTCCTTTCATCAGTAATGCGTATTGTAGGACGGACATGATAAATAACTTATAGAGCGTCAGTTTTGTTCGTTCAATCTCAATACTAATATCACTGGAAGAGCTAATGCTGGATACCTGGTAGACGAAGTGCTTCACAATCTCAAAGGAGGTGTTGTGAACAGTGATGTGGTTTCTAAGACACTGGGACTGTTTATTTGTTGGCACAAGATACATTCATTTAATATGCATTCACTACGAGACCCATTCGACTTCGCGCGTATTATGGTCAATGATGTCAGCATCATCATCACACGCCAGCAGCATAACACTCTTATAAAAAACTGTGCCGCTGCGCCTCAGATCAGCAGCTCGAATGATCTCCATAACTATTTTTAATACAAACGCACGATAAAGAATCAAAAAAAAAACAAATTGGCCATTTCAGCCTTGAAAGGACTTTGACCGAGCTTCTTATGATCAATTGTGTTGTGTGTGTTATTAAATGTTTGCACACAATTGACCGAGAACTGGACCTACAGGTTTTATGCCGACTCCGAACGGCTAAAGTTCATGTTCTCAAGAAGCTTTACATGGCATTATTTACTCTCTGAGGTTTGCCATTGTCTGCAGAGAGGTGGTGAGCGATCAGAAAAATTTTTATTGAAAAAAACTTTTGCCGAGACTGCGGTCGAACTCGGGCTCCGAGAATACTAAGCCACACACTTAACCTGCATGCCACGGTCACCACGGTTACACGATAAGGAATCAGCTTGTCTGAAAACTCGCTTGGTATTGAAGGGAGAAAGAGGTCCTTCCCAATTTTCACTGCGCTGCTGATGTTGTTCAGTATCATCCTGCAAAGACGTGTTAGCATCGTAAGAATACCCAATTTAGGCATGGTGGAATAAAGGTGATTCTTTATGGGACTGTCGAAGGCGGCTTTTAAATCGATAAAAAGATGGTGTGTGTCGATTAGTTTTTCGAGAGTCTTTTCCATTTATCGGAGCGTAAAGATCTGGTAGATGGTGGACTTTCGAGGTCTGAAGCCACACTGATACGATAAAATCTGTTGGTTGACGATGGGTTTAAGTCTTTCAAACAATACGCTCAACAGGACCTTATATGCGATATTAATAAGTCTAATCCCACGGTAGTTGGCGCAAATAGTGGGATCGGCTTTCTTGTGGATTTGGGCAGAGCACACTGAGGTTTCAATCATTGACCATATTCTGCATAAGAGCTTGTTAATGCATTTTAACAGAGGTTGTCCTCCGATCTTAAACAGCTCGATAGGCCATGGGCTCCTGTGGCTTTGTTGTTTTTAAGTCAAGCTATAGATGTTAAGACCTCGTTATAGTCGGTCAGCGAAACTTCAACGCTGTCATCCATGATTAGGGTTTCCAAAATATCATCTCTATATGTGGAATTTCTGTCAGCATTGCCATTTAGAAGACTTAAGAAGTGTTCCCTTCATAACATCAGTGTACTCTGGATATTTGTCACTAGATTCCCATTTTCATCCTTGCAGGAAGAGGCTCGGAAGATCTCGGATGATCTCTTCATCTGACGTTATGTCAGACGTACCTCAACATTTTCAATCGTATTCAGGCTAAAATTGCTTGTGTTGCTTGAAAAGCATAGCTTTGCTATTAATTATGCGTTTCTTTACGCCACGCTGTTACGTTTGGGTAATCGAGCCTTAAGGCATTATATAGGCGTCTTCAGTTGATACATCATAATATGATGACCGAATCCTGAGCCTCGTTTTTAATCTGTGCCATCAGAAAAACAATTGTTTAGCTCAAATAAGACATCCAAATAACATAAAAATAACACTAACCTTAACAGTAGGAATGATAAATATTTTGGCATTATTATTTCTGTACCAAAAGTTAAAGCGTCCAATTCTCCAATAAGGCCAATCTTTTGAAGCCTTATTCTCCAACAGCTTCATAATTTTATTTAACATTGTTTATTTAAAATTTTAACGCTTTGCCAATTGAAAATATTAATAATATATTTTTATGTTTCTCTTTACAGCTGCACGTCGCGCCCAACAGCAGGCCTAAAAATATGCACAACAATTTTTGAGCTGCCAGCAAACAAACTTGCGAGAAACAGAAGAACAAATTGAAAATTTTTAAATTCTATACATAAGAACTTTAATGATGTATTAGCATTAAGCAAAAAATAAAAATTGAATTCTTATCATTATAAACTGATGTGAAAGCATACATTTTTTTTTCCTTTAATAAAGCTAGTTCTAAGTTAAAATTTGATTTTGAAATGAAAATAATATAAATTATTTAATTACTTAAATTCTGCTGTAAAGAACAAATGTATAAGTAAGAATTTTTATGACAACGAACAAAATAAATGTGTAGCTTTTCTAATATGTTTGCGCTAATATTTTATATCTAAATTTTGTGCAAAAGCAATTTTGAAAAATAAAAAAAAAATTTATAAAAAACAGGTCGTCTTTTACTGCTTTGTCTTTTACCATAGATTGAAATGATGGTGATACTTAAATGGTTAGAAGCAATAAGTTTTGATTAATAAAAGTCGTTAAAACTTGGCAAAAAAGTCTGATTTTATTTGTGAATGCAAAGAAATGTTTACACTTTATTTTAAAAATTTTAAAACTTTTATAAAAAAAAAAATAAAATAAAAGAAAAATATATACGTTTCATTACATATGATTCAATGTAAAAGTACCTAAATGAGTTTGATAAAATACAAAACATATAAGTTTTGCGTTATTAGAAAATATTTGAATTTCTATTCAAGTTGTATGTGTCCACATTATACTGACAACATTTCTAAGGAATTTCTATTCGTTTAAGTTTTAAAGTAAATTACTACATAAAATGATTATGTAAAAGAATTTTAAAATATTTTCAGTCTCCCGCGAAAATAGGGGATATTAAGTTTAATGTCTCGAACTTAAATAATTGCGATCTCGTGAACCAGAAACGCCACCATTTGAGAATCCACCACTCTGGCCGCCACCGAAGTTATTGCCATAGCTACCACCGCCTCCACTAAACCTTGAACCACCACCATTGAAGCCATTGCCTGCATTACCGTTATAACCGCCGCCGTCACCACCACGTCTGCCGCCGCCACCTCCTCCACCACCAAACCCTCTTGAATTGCCGTTGCTTTGCCTAAAACCACCTCCACCACCACGTCCACCGCCGCTTCGACCACCCCCACCTCCACCGCCACCACCACCGCGCGCTAAATTTTCCAAATCTGGATTCACATTCTGATTGGCCTCGCGTAGTATATCGATTAGAGCTCGCGCACATTTCAAATTCTTGCGTGTAAAGAACGCATATGAAGTGCCTGTGGAATGCTTACGTCCTGTACGTCCAATGCGATGTATGTAATCTTCAGATGATTGCGGAAAATCAAAGTTTATGACATATTTTATGCCGTCCACATCGAGACCACGCGCAGCCACATCTGTAGCAACCAGTATATTCGAACGTCCACTGCGGAATTCATTTAGCACGTAGTCACGATCCTGCTGCGATTTGTCACCATGTATTGAGCCAACGCGGACTCCAAAGCCATTGATAAAGCGTGACAATTCGTCTACCTTTTTTTTGGTGCCCACAAAGATTATAATCTTGCCGGGCGAGTGAGATTGATCATAAATGGTAGAGAGCAGTTCTTTTAGCTTTGAACCTTTTTCCGCTTCGCTGCAGACATCGACATATTGGCGAATATTATGATTAGCGGAGAGTTCCAGAGATCCAATGTTTACCTAGAAATAAGTTAGTAAAATAAATAAAAAATTCAGAATGCTTGTAAAATGACTAACCTGTATATAGCTGCCCAAAAAATCTTCAGCTAACTGACGCACTTCCTTAGGCCACGTAGCGCTCCACATAAGTATTTGCCGATCTGGTCGTATTTGACCTAGAATTTTGCGTATTTGTGGCTCAAAACCCATATCCAACATACGATCGGCTTCATCCAAGACCAGATAGGTACAACGCTTTAAGTTAGTCACACCCGCAGCCAGGAAGTCCAGCAGACGGCCAGGAGTGGCAATAACAATCTCACAACCTCGTTCCAAATCATTGGCCTGTTTTTGTTTGGGTGCACCCCCAAAGACGCAAGTGTTCCGCACATAAGCATCAGAACCAAAGTCAATGGCGACTGTTTGTATTTGTTGCGCTAACTCACGCGTTGGCGCCAAGACTAGGGCAATGGGTCCATCACCGCGTTGCAGTGGCGGCTGATTGTTGATATGCACAATAGCTGGCAGAATAAAGGCGAGTGTCTTGCCGGATCCAGTTTTGGCAATGCCCACCAAATTGCAGCCACTCATAGCAATCGGCCATGATTGTGCCTGTATGGGTGTTGGTTCAACATAGCGCTGTCGCCGAATTTCAGTAGCACAATAGTCCGGAAAGCAGGCCTCGTCGAAGAATTGTATCGGATTAGGTGCCGGTCCACGCACAGTTATTTCGTGGGTGGACCGAAAACGGTCCACTTCATGTTGTGGACGGTTTCGTGTCTTAGGATGTTCTTGGTAAAAGTCTTTTTGAAATGGAGGCAAACGTGCTTCAGTCCAATCAATAGAACGTAGTCCTAAAACAAGAATTTCAATAAAATGACGCTTGAATTATATATTAACTATCGTAACGCGATCCCTGCTCAGTTCAGCAGCTTACCTCCAAAATCATCACCACCAGATCCACGTCCACCGCGTCCTCCACCACCTCCTTGACCACTTCTTCCGCGTCGTTCAACGCGCCCCGATCGTACTCCGCCATCACTACCACGCCCACCGCCCATACCACGTCCACGCCCGTCACCACGGCGGTCTCCTCCTCTACCATCACCACCACGACCCATTCGTTGGCCACCACCGGCACCGTCACCACCACCGCCGCCATGGTTCATACTTCTTCGCGGAGGCATCGAGGATTCTTCTTCTTATTGTTTATCTTCCGAAGAACCTTTGTTTAATATGCACACACACAATTAAAATCTTTAATTTTCGTTGAGAACTTCTAATTACTTCTGCTAAAACTTGTTTTCAATTGGATATATTTTTTGTGTTCAAAGAATTTGCAACGAAAGAAGAAAAAACAAACGATATAAAATTCAAGACTTGGCTTTATTTGGGAAGAGTTCAGAAATGACAATTGTGTATATAGCTAAATAACGAGCATTGCCAGCTCACCATAGATTCTTAATTCTAAATAGAAATCTCTTTATTCCTCGTCAAATTCAAATTCAAATTCAGTTTTCAATTCATTCGTGAGTTTGGAATAATTTTACTTTAGCGACCATGCCCGAATTTTTTTTCTTATTTTTATTAAACGTATATTAACCCCCTAAACCCAATGGTGAAAGAAAAAATTGTCGGTCTCGATTGGTTTAGGAGATAAAATTCGCTTGAAAATTAAAGTATAAAAATAGAATAGAAAATTATAGAATAAAAGTTTGAAAATTGTTTCTGAGTGATTTTCTGTTGTGTGTGATTTTCTGTTCTGTTTGTGTGATTTTGCGTGATTTTTTTTCTATGTGCGTGATTTTTTTGCTGTGAGTGTCACACGAGTGATTTTTACATATATGTTGTGTGATTTAGTGATTTCGGGTGTGAATTTTGGTTGGCATCTATGATGTGATATCCCCTGTCATTTCATGAGATACTAGAGGATTGAAAAAGTTCAACTTCTTGAACTTTTCCTATAAAAGTGTATCACATGCTATAATATTTTAAAATCGTTTTTATAGCTGCATGACATTTTTAATTTTATATGACATTTCTAAAAATTTTAATAGTAAAAATTCGGCAGACAAACAACAACTTCAATTGCAGAAAGTAAGTTTGTAACTTATTCTTTCCACGTCAAAATCTAAACTTTTCCTTTTCCACTAGGTTGCTAGGTCGTCGTCGCTCTGAGGAAAAGCAAGTGTTGGATCTCAAAGCAAAAACAGCGCAAATTGTTGCCGTCATGCCAACTGATTCACTCTGTTTGCCACAATGCAGTTCCACAGGCGCCACCTAAAAGATACACCGCAATGCCTGAGCGTATTAATGTGACTGCTGCAGCAGCCAGTCAACAGAAAATGTGGTTGTTTTTGAGGCACAGCAACATCGGCAACAGCCGGAACAGACACAAAAACAACAGCAGCTTCAACAACAACAGTAGTGAAATTCTGTAACACATTTCGATAGATATTCGGTGTCGCAAAGTTCTGTTTGCGATAATTTTCGGAAAATGGTATTCAGTAAACACCTTTTCCGATTTTGTCGGTGAAAGTATCGAAAAGTTTTTCGGAAACTTGCGACGAATATTTTGTTGACGATAAGTGAACCGAACAAATTTGTAGGCAACCGAATTTCGTCGTAAAGTACAAGTTGGTGAATACCGTTTTCGGTATGACAACCGAGAATAGTCGCGAATTACGATTCCGATCGGAAGTTGAGAACAAGTTACAGAATCCCACTACAGTAATGCGCTGGAGTCGTACCAGTTTCGGTCGCAACATAAGTGCTTGTTTCTTCGAGTTCATCGAACTCTGACTCATCGAGTTAAAATCCCAATTCCAAGCTCTGCACGCCGAAAGGTGACCACGTTGGTCAACCCAAACGTGGCCGGAAAAGCGATGGCAGTCGAAGTGGAGTTCGTTGAAGCTACAGCTGCTGTTACATATGATGGCATAATTGCCACTGAAGCGATAGGGGTTGTTGCTGCTGTTTCTGCCGCTGCTTTTCATTGTTTCATATTTTAAATATTAAAATATTATTAGCTTATGTATGTATTGAATTTTTTTCGCGTAATTTAATTATAAAAAGTCATGTTGAACCTATAAATCCGGCTAGTTATTAATTGAGAACATATTAATATACATATATAACATATTTATATTTCAGAATAAGAACATATTTCAAAGTTTTGAAAATAAATAAATTTATTTTTTGTTTACAAATATGACCAAATGTCAAACGTTTATAGTGAAAATGATCTATATCCATCTGACTCATTATAGCAAATGTTTTTGAAATGGGATATGATAAGATAAGATCACATGGAAACGCGGCTTAAATGCACGGATTCTAGATTCATATGCATTTATTTATTTGCATTGATAAGCAGGCATGCAAAACGGCTTACGGGTTACTTCAATAGTCACACAAACCATGTCATAGTAGTAAGATGACATAAAATATTTTACAGTTATTTTAAAATTACATAAAAATTGGACAGCTTTTGAAATTTTTATACTTTTGTGGTCAACCTTTTGGAGAAAAAAATACGATTTAACTTTTAGAGCACAGAATATTTTGAGAAAAGAAAACAAAAAGTGCAGAATTCTCTAGAATATGAATATGAATATGAATATGAATATGAATATGAATATGAATATGAATATGAATATGAATATGAATATGAATATGAATATGAATATGAATATGAATATGAATATGAATATGAATATGAATATGAATATGAATATGAATATGAATATGAATATGAATATGAATATGAATATGAATATGAATATGAATATGAATATGAATATGAATATGAATATGAATATGAATATGAATATGAATATGAATATGAATATGAATATGAATATGAATATGAATATGAATATGAATATGAATATGAATATGAATATGAATATGAATATGAATATGAATATGAATATGAATATGAATATGAATATGAATATGAATATGAATATGAATATGAATATGAATATGAATATGAATATGAATATGAATATGAATATGAATATGAATATGAATATGAATATGAATATGAATATGAATATGAATATGAATATGAATATGAATATGAATATGAATATGAATATGAATATGAATATGAATATGAATATGAATATGAATATGAATATGAATATGAATATGAATATGAATATGAATATGAATATGAATATGAATATGAATATGAATATGAATATGAATATGAATATGAATATGAATATGAATATGAATATGAATATGAATATGAATATGAATATGAATATGAATATGAATATGAATATGAATATGAATATGAATATGAATATGAATATGAATATGAATATGAATATGAATATGAATATGAATATGAATATGAATATGAATATGAATATGAATATGAATATGAATATGAATATGAATATGAATATGAATATGAATATGAATATGAATATGAATATGAATATGAATATGAATATGAATATGAATATGAATATGAATATGAATATGAATATGAATATGAATATGAATAAGAATATGCAGATCTTCAAATAAATTTTTGTTTCTTGGCATTTAAAGCCAAAATCAAAATTAAACTAATATAATATTTTCTCCATCTTGGTATTAAAAACCTATCTATCTGCCGTCGGTTTCAAAGTGATAAAAACCGCTATTCAAGATGAATTGTGAATTGTTTGTCCCTTTTTCCACATGGCAATTTTTTTGCTGGCAAGTCGAGTTTGTTGAGAAACGTGACGAGAGGGGATGAGTACAGACTTGCTAGTACCAGCAAGTTTTCTTTTGTGCTGCTCTTTCTTTGAAGTTACTTTAAGTTTTATTCAGAATTGTTCAAAAAATCTTGCTGAGTTGAAACGTGGCAAGTTCAAAAGAGAAATGAAAACTTGCCGTGTGGAAAAGGTGACTTATCCGTTTCTGAGTTTCAAAATATTAAGCAATAAAACAACGCTACTACTCTCCAAAATAAATTTTGCCCTCGAAACTAAAAGTACCCTCAACACTCTTTCACCAACCATAACCACAAAAACACATAGACCCCATTTACATTGATCAAGACATGAAAGCAAGTTTTTTTTACGTTTTCTTTTGAACTTGACGAAACCTTTTACATTGTTCAAGACTTGAATTCAAGTTTGTTTCTTCTTTGTTTGCTTTCTATGAAATAAAAAAACCAAATAGAGCGAATAAAAAATTGTTGTGGCTTAAAAACAACAAATAATGAATAGTTAAACATAAAATAATAACAATACAAAAAAAAATGCTCTGCATAAATAAAATATCATAAATTTATAGCTGCAGCTCAACAAACGCACGTTGATATGCGAAAAATAAAATAAAGAGCACAGCCAACACCGCGAAAATAACATAGAGAACACGGAAAAATTGACGGTACAGCTTCAATGTTCTTTTCCCTTCCGTCGCTTCCGATGTGCGGCGAATTACCTACAAGCTCACAGACTTGATTTCAAGTCTTGAACAATGTAAAATGGGTCATAATACACAAACAAAATAGAAGCCACATTAAATAGTACTTCATAATAAAATATTACTAGTCCTATTTCTTTTCACTGCTTTTTTCCATAGGTACAGAATAGAAAACCAGAACTGCCAAATTTCACAGGTCTAAAATTCTGCATTTTTTATATGCATGCACGTTAACGTTAATTTTAACGATAACCAAAATATTTTTTTGTTTCGTTGAAACGAAATCAAAACATAACGTTAATTCAAAAAACGAAAAATATTTATTTTGTTTCAGAGAAAACGTTATAAAATTTTTGAGATTTTGTGACAAATCAACTGTTGAAAATAACGTTATATTCAACAAAAACTTTCGTTTTTTTGTGTCAGAAGAAATTTTTCCAGCATAGGAGAAAATAATAAACAATCTTTCGTTTTTCAATGAAACGAAATTTGATTTGATAAATTTTTAACTTTAATAATTTTTAACTTTTTAATAATTTCTTTCTGTGCCTCAACGAAACAAAAAAATTTTGTTGATTTCGTTGTGCATGTCTGACAAAAAGACACGATTTTTCTGTGGTCAATATTTTTTTTAGAAAATAACAGAAAAAATGCAGAACTCTTGAAAAAGACTGCATTTTTTTTAAGAAAAGTATTCGCTATATCAGGCTGTGGGACGGTGAAAATCAAAAATGTTGCCAACAGCCCATGAACATTTTTCCAAGCCCGCGATCATGCTTCTTAATTAGCGAACTTGTGTGAGAATCGCCGCTATGTGGCACATAAGATCGCATATGTGAATGCTACGTTTATTTCGTACTCTAAAATTAAAAACGTACTCCTAATAATATGAAAGTAGTGCTGCCTCCAGTCTGAATATATGGCAGCACTGAATAAAATGAAAGACGTCAAAACTTTCTTGTGCCGCATTGAATATTTTGTTTGTTGATATTTGCGTAAATTTCCAAAAGTTATCACTGCAAGGTAGATAGAAAATAATTTTAAGTATATTTTACCTGTCCATCGCTGCAGAAGAATCGTAATCAAACGTAGTATCAAGGAAAAGTTTTAACCACCATTGATCGCTTGTTTGCTTTTCATGTAAATAATGTCGGTAGAAGAATTGAATGGCTCGGAGCTCGGCACCAAGGAATACTGGGAAGCCAGCTACGAACGCGAAATTAGCAACTACAAAAATCATGGAGATGTTGGAGAAATTTGGTTCGACGAGGACTCACAGCTGCGTGTTATCAATTGGATCATGAAGCAGGATAACATCGCGGACGATGCCAGATTAATTGACTTGGGTTTGTAGATGTTATGCATTTCTTTTAAATTTTTATAATTCCCAAACATTGCAAATATTTCGAAGGCTGTGGAAATGGCATGCTACTCGTGGAATTGGGACGCGAGGGTTACACCAACTTGCTTGGCGTTGACTACTCAGCGAAAGCTGTAGCGTTGGCCTCAAACATAGCAAAAGATCAAGACTTGGTTATAAGCTACCAGGTAGCAGATTTAATGAATGTTGAAGAGTGTCAGAAGCTGGGTCAATTTGAAGTTGTGCACGACAAAGGCACTTACGATGCCATTAGCCTGTGTCCAGATAACCCAAAAGAAAAACGTGAACTATATTTACAGAGTGTGTATAACATGCTGACGGACCAAGGCAAATTCATCATCACCTCATGCAACTGGACGGAGGAAGAGCTCATCATTAGTTTCGCTGATAAGTTCAAAAAGCAATGCGCTATTCCTACACCTTCGTTTAAGTTTGGTGGAAAGGTGGGCAGTGTAGTTACTTCATTAGTTTTTAGGAAAATAGAAACATAAATTAATAAACCATGAGCAGAAAACAAAAAACTTATTTTCATTGAATAGGAATTGGAAATTAGGTGCATTTGGTGCAAGTTTCAAAGCATTTTTCTACAAATCTATCTTGACTCAAAAGTATGGTTAGGTTTTTACTTTTTTTTTAGTCAAACTTAAATATTCACTAGTTATATCGACTCTTGCGCGACATTATGGTATAGCCATTTTTTTCGAAATTGACTTTTTGATGCAAATTTGTTCTACATCATACAACGCATTACCCTTTAAAATATTCCAGCTGAAATCCCTATTGGTTCTCAAAAAGCACATGCCAAATTTGGTTTTGATATTAGGTTTGTTCAGTAACAACAAATTGTTACCAATTATTGCAAGTTTTTACTAGTAAAGCGTTCACGTACTCGAAAAACTTGCAACGAGAGATAAAAACGAGAGCGTAAAAAAGTGAGAGAGAAAAAAGTAGTTGCAAGTTTCTACTAGTAAAATTTCTACTTGCAAGAACTTGCAACTACTGAAAAAAACTGTTTGTTTTAAATTAAAATGGATGGAAAGAGAAACATTTATAATGCTGAGGGAAATGCGAGTAATAATAATAATGTTCATAGGTCACAAGAAATGATTTCTACTATTTATAACCTCAAGTTACAGTAGCAATTTTTTTCGGTTGAAATAAACTGTCAATTCCTTTGATCAGCTGTTGTTAACTTGCAAGTTTCGACTAGTTTTCTGTTCACGTACTTTTTCTGCTAATTTTCTCTTTGTACATATTTTTTCCTCAATTCTTCTTTTACTCTCTCCCTGCAAGTTTTAACAAGTAAAGTACGTGAACAGACCTATTGCAAGCTAAAACACAGAAAAGTAGAAAAAACGGTCTACTGTAAAATTTGGTTTTTGGCATATACGATAATTTCGCGCAAAGGAGTCGATATGTATTACTGGAATATTTAAGTTCCTCGGTTCGTATTACGTCATACACCTTAAAAAGATTACAAAAGTTTACATCTTTTAATTTAATCCGAATTTTTAAAGCAAATCATACGGCAACACCAATGCTGTTTGTCAAATGAAATAATATCGATTAGTGTTGAATACAAACGATAACGTTATTTTTTCTAGCGACAACAAAAATTTCTTTAACCCTACAGCCGCACGTGATAGTAATATCTTGCCAGTAGAAAATATGTATTAACTTCAAAAATGTTTCGATATAAGCAACAAATTTCGCTGCGGCCACACGTGGTAGTATTAGTCCCGGTTTATACTTATCAAGAGAGTCCGAACCGTTTTACCATTGTCAGAATGTTTGCACGATGCCACAATTCTTGAAGCATTTTTTTCAAACTCTTGGAATATAATTATTAAGCTTACGATTTTTTCGGGAAACTTAAATAGATTGTGACGTTTCTTTTACAATTTTGTTTTTATTTGGCTGCAGTTTGGCTGTTTTTCCGGTGGTCCAAAATAATATATTTTTATTCAGCAACTTGATATTTTATTCAGCTCGATTGTGTATATTTGAGCGTACTGAATAGCATGCACACTAAAAAATTTGTATTGAATTTTTACACCGATCGATGTTTCAGGAAGTCCTACACCGTTCGGTATTAAAAAACATCGTGTCAAAACGCTAAATTTTTATATCTGAAACGGGATATTTTTTCACACCTATCGGTGTAAATAAATAAATATCCGATAGGATGTTTGTGTTCAACTCTGTAAGGTATTTATTAAAAAATACTCAAAATGATGATTTTTAACACCTAACTTTGTTAAACTTTTTTATTATTCGAAAGGATATTTTTACAATTTTTATTTATCCAAAAGAATCAAAAAATTTCGTAACAAATAAAATGGTAGACATCCTTGAAGATCGATTAAGTTAATTTTAAATTTTAATAAAGTCGAATAAACGCTTTAAAGTCCATGACATGATTATTAATTATAGATTTTCGCTTTCAGTCTTGAGAAATTTCAATTTTTTTATTTGTTTGTCAATGCTTATAACCGTGCGTTTAGACCGCCTGAACGAACGAAAGAAATCTCGTTCGTTCGCTCGGTGTAAACACTTAGCCCGAACGAACAGCGTTCGCTATAAATTCATCGCAAACGCTGTTCGCCCGGTGTAAACAGTAAATTAGGGCGAACGAACGAGAATTCTTTCGCTCGGACTGTTCGGCCGTCGCTCGATCTTTTTGGGCGAATCCGGTGTTGCGCTGTTCTTAAAAACAAAAAAGTAGCAAATACTCCTTTTTCAAAGAAAAAATCACGGAAAGTACCAAAATTCATAGTAACTTTAACTTCAAAACAGAGCAAAGCAGTACTGTTCAAGGTTTGTTTATGTTTTTGAACGTGTTCTGCTAATTTTCGCTGGAATTTAATTGTTGTAAATTAAATATTGTAATAATAATAATTATATTGTTCTTTCATACAATAGCTAATACCTTAAAATGTTGTTATGGAAAATAAATAAATATTAAAATAATAATATTAATTTATTTATTATAAATACTAAAAATAAATTAATAAATTGATGTATTAAAATAAAATCGCGATTATGTGGTACTCAATGCTTGCCAGACGAATTTGTTGTTTTACTACTACAAGTTTTACTACTAATATATAAATGCATATATTCATGTTCGCCGAATGCATAATTTTCTGTTTAGACCGCCTGAACATACAAGATGGCGGACAATGTTCGTTCGCGATTGATGTTCGCCCGGTGTAGACGGTACGCCGAATGACGTTTTTATCGCAATAAACTCTTCGCAATTAATTTTTTGGTTCGTTCAGGCGGTCTAAACGCACGGAAAGAGTTCAATGTTGATCTTCTTTGCGTTTCTGATTTCACACCCATCGGATATGTTTGGCATTTCATACCGGGTAAGCGGTGTAAATTAACTGTTCGGTGTTAAAAATGCAAATATCCGCTGACCGGTGTGCATTTATTTTGGAAATTTTTTAGTGTGTGAGTTTAAAAAGTGAATGTACGTTTTTGAATTTTGTGTCTCTGCTTTCTTCCTTTGGTACACAATGGGGCGCAGGAGATTATTTCATTTCATACTCGTCTTTCATTTCACACTAGGTCTGTTCGCGTACTTTTCAAGTAAAAATAATGAAAAACGTCAAAAGAAATTAAATTGAGAGAGAATAAACTCCAACACTAAAAAGTAAACGAACGATTTCTGGCAAAAAACTGAAACATGTCAAATCTGCTCCTCACACCTACCGTTTGACAGTTTTCATCTTTTTACCTCATGAAATTCTACTATAGTAGATTTTGACTTTTAAATTTAGACATTTAATTTTTGACGTTTAAATTTTGACATTTTAACATTCATAAATGACAAGACAACCATAAAAATTTAATTTCGGAAAATATACAATTTTTATTGTTATTTCTAACAAAAAACCAACTGTTATTTCCAATCAAATTGTTATTTCATTGTTACAATTAACAATTTTTTTTTTGAGAGTGTAGTAAAAACTTTAAAAAACTTACACGCAGAGAAAATGGTATTTCCCCTCTTTTACACTCTCAGTAAACCAACGCTTTTCAATCATTTTCAAGTAAAAGTTTTTGAAATATGTCGTTTGCATTCGACTACGCGAACAGACCTACCATCACATTTGACAGCCTATATGATGATTTTGACAGAGATGCTGTTAATTCTTTATTATTATGTTTAAATTTAATTTCAAATTGGACGTCAATAGAAAACTGAAATGTAGAATAATCAGGGTTTAAACTCAATAAGCAACTAAATAAAAAGTTCAATGCTTGAATGAAAAAATATGCACAAAACAAATTTTTTCAAAATAAATATTGTTGAAGAACAAAAAAAGATTTTTGAAGCTGGGTTTAACATCAATTGCGTCAGTTCTTTCTCATTTGCCACTTATTTCGGCGAAATGAGCTAGATATTCACATAGAAATTTATATAGGAAATTAGCTAATTACGCATTTCATTTATAATAGTGGCATTCAATGAACGCCGTATTGGTGATGTAAGCAGCGTATGTTTGGTAAGTTTACGGCAAAGTAATTTGCAATAACAAAATTGTAAGGGATTAAATATAAACAGTTTCCACTACAAAAACGTGACGCAAATAGAACGTATATTTCGTATAATACAACTATAGCATTTGCAGCTTGTTTTTGGCAATTCAAAAGAATATTTTAAACTTTGTGCTAACTAAAATTTTGCTATTTGTGAAATATAAGCGATAGTTTTAATATATTTTGAGATTGAAATTTTGTTAACTACTATTAAATTGGTTTTTAAACTTATAAAACTTATACATCGTTCATTGAATACTATTAATTTTTGACCGAAATTAGCAAATAAGCTTAATGCTATAAAAATTGGTATGGTGAAGAGAGTGCAGGAATTATAGGTCCTGATATTTTCTTTTGTGATAAATTATATTTTCTCCAGCTTTTAAAACTTTATCATGTGCAGAAAATTGCACCCGTTCAAATGAAAATATGTGGATTTCTATATCAAAGTTATGTGGCTTTCACATCTGTAACTCGTGTGGCAAACAATATGGCGGCATGTATATGTTCGAGAAAGCGAGCGTTTAAATTAAGGAATTTGTTTGGCACACGCAGGGTTACATTTGAGAAGAGTAGAAATGTACTCTTAAAAAAGTATTTATTGCTTCGAAATAATATTATTTTTGCGTGCGGAAAATGAAGAAAAAATGCTTCCCAAGTCCTTAACATCAGCATAATTTTCTTGAAATAACTTGTATACTGCATCAAAATAAAGTTATCAAGTATACTATTTGCAATTTACATAGAGTACTACCAAATAGAAAACAAAAAGTACCAAACAGTTCTGATATCATACCTAACACATCGTTTACATTAGACAGTACTGTTAAGACAGTCAGGAATATGTATTAGTTGTCAAAAATTCTTCGAAATTAGGTCTATGACGTAGGCGTCCAGACAATTGGCAAGATAGTAGATAAAAAAGTGAACAACTTTGACATTTATTTATATCAAATATTCAGTGCTCTTAATATTATTGAAATTGTTTCTGCTGGTAATGTTTTTAAAAATACATATTACGTTTTCTCTTTAATTTCCAAAGAATTATTTGACGTTTTCCGTTTCCGTTTTTTTCTATATAGAAAATGCCATTTTACTGTCTAGTCAACTATCTTCAAAAAAGTTCAGACAGTTGACCAGACAGTTGCAAAAGTGAGTGTGTGTTGGTAAAAAATTGTGAATGTGTTGCAACTGTCTTAACACTACTGTCTAATGTAAACCCCAAGTAAATCAATAAAATGTACTCCACATAGTACTACACTTATGTTTCGATACATCCCTGGTTTCGTAATGACTATAGAAATTTCTTTTTTTGCTTTGTTGGACAGAAAAAATCAAAAATTTTTGTCAACTAGCCAACTAGTGTGCCAAACTGGCGAACTAGTTTCTTAACTATCTAACTTGTGTGGAAATGGCCGCCGTGTGGCACACAAAAAACGCAGATTTGAAGGTTGATTTAATAATCGATTATCCATGGACTTCCCAGCTAGACAGCGCTAACAAGTTTACAAACACATCCAAAATAAATTTGCTGGTTACTAACACAGTCTTACACTGTCATTTGATGTTAAACAAGGATAGTTATATTGGAATATGTTTCTGTTTCTTTTTAGGGTAAACATTGACTGAACGAAGAAAAAAAATAAAACATCAAAACAAAGCAAGCTGTGAAACTGAAGGAAGTTTTTGTGAAAATAAAATATAATTAATTTAGATATACCAATAATAATAAAAAGTAGTTAAAAGTGTTATTAATAAAAAATGAGTTATAAAACAATTAATTTAAATTTATTAATAAGTTAATTAATCTTAATTGTGATCCGCATCTATAAATGTATTTTAATTATCGCACTAAAGTGATAAGTGAAAAATTTTAAATTTTCAGTAACGTCAATTTTGTTTTTAAATTTCAATACATTTCAGTACAAAACACTAATTTTAACTTTAGCATTCAGTTGTTTTGCATTTTCAACAAATTAACACAAGTTAGATATTATATTGATGACTTGGAAAATGCAGTAAACATATTTTTGTATTTTTGTCAAAAAGTCACTTAACACTTCAGTGAGTTTAACCATATCTATTCTGATGTTATAAACAAATTAACAAATATTTAATTTATAATTTTATATAAATATAAGGCAGTCATTAAAATTCATTGCTTTATAATAGCTAATTATAATTTTTAAAATTATATTTAAAATGTTTTTTGCGTTAAAGTCAATTGAATTAATTAAGTTCCTTAATTGTGATCTCATATCCATTAATGTTTTATAAAAATTAAGAAATATTTTGATATTGTTTGTTTACTTTAAATCATTGCTTTATTTAAATTACTTCTAATTTTTAAAATGCAAAAAAATGTTCCTAAAAATTGCTTTGTTTGCTTTTGCTATTGTACTTTTAAAAAACTAATTTCTACATATTAAGATATTGCATTTATTTTTCATGTAAATATTGTTTTGCTTTTGTGTGCTGTAATGTTTATTTTTTTACAATTGAAAATTTTTTGTATAAAAAAAATAAAAACGAAAAATATATAATGAAAAAAAAATTTTAATTTTTTTTCTCTGATGCTCATACCCGAGCATCTTTTCATGAAAGGTCCGCGCTCTTACCGCTAGGCTACGGAGCAGAAGCGTCGCGCAGCAGCAAATTGCAAATTTATATAAGCGGTTGAATTTGTTTGCTTTTTTTTATGCAATTTTCTATTGGAGTGCAAAGAGCAGCTAATAGTCTTTTGGTATGAAAAAACGAAGGTATCAGAAAGAGATGCAACATCACACGTATACAAAAAAGCACGTTACCTTTTTCCCGACGCTTGAACAAAGGTAACAACCTTTGTATGAAAAATTTTATATGGGGGTAACGTACTTTTTATTAGCGCTCGTGATAAATAACCAGTTATCTAACAGTTACCGTTCTGCCTGGGTTATCGAACTAGCAGCTCTGTTTAATATTACATATTACATCACTGTTTTTCAACATATTCACCATTGCAGCGTGGCGAAGAACATATCTGGTTTTGTGGCTTTGTTCACAGACTGACAGCAACGAGTATATATATAAAGAGATTCAACGAGTATATATATAAAGAGATTTTATAGGCGAATATCAGAAGCTACTCGTTGGATTTGATGGTGTAGCTAAGAGGTGAGAGGATTTTTTGGTCGACGCTGGCACTTGGCAGAGGCAACCAAAATGAAAACATCAGACTGGCAACATGCACTTTCTGAAGTGGCAACATGCACTTTCTGAAGTGGCAACATGTATCTTGGCATGAGCCTTTAAAACCGGTTTATGCATAAAGCCTAGTACTATGCTCGATTGCGTGAAATTTCACTGGCAACAGCCATATATTTGTTGCGTGAAAATTTTGACATATTTTGTTGCAAACGAACAGCTGATGATCAGCTTACAAATTTCGACAAGAAATAAATAAACAGCCACAATTTATTAGAGGAAAAGCAGAAAACCATTTAAGTTCTTTAATTTTCATATTTGTGATTATATAAATACAAAATAAATATTTATACAAGTATGCATGTCCTTTGTTGTGGAGCAGAACAAGTCATTAGTTTATAGCAGTCTGCAAACTGCGAAGTTTTGCGACCGCCAACACCACGGAAAGGTGCATCCGTATTTACAATTTCCAACAACTGCAAGTAGAAATAGTACAAAAATATAATTTTAATTAGTTACATTGTTTTTTTGCTTGCACTTTTTCTTAAATGAAATGGCAATTGTCACTTTTCACGGCAAAATAAATGGTCGGTTCAATTAAATTGCCGTGAAAACAATGTTGCTAGATGCATGTTGCGGAATATAGTACTAGATTTTCCGCAGCAAAGCATAGTACAGCTTTGACGAAAAAGTTGTGAAATATTCACGGTTGTTTCACAGCTGTAATTTTTTGTATGGAGATTTGAGTGGAATTTCACGTGAAGCCGAACAGAGTACTATGCTTAATAGACAAACAGCATGCCGTTTATGAATGAAAATAAAAAAAGGAACACATTGAAACATTCCTTGCTTACTTACTTACTTAGATGGCTCTTACAACCGTTGGTCGGTTTTGGCCTCGTCTAAGAATTTTCGCCAGCCTCTTTTGTCGTATGCTTGCTGGCGCCAGTTGGAAATTCCAAGCGTTGTCAGGTTATCCAATGCCTGGTCTTTCCAACGGAGATGCGGTCTTCCTCGTATGCGTTGGCCACCGCTGGGTACCGAATCTAATATTTTTTTCGCTGGACCTTCGTCGTTCATGCTCTCGACATGACCTAATCAGCGAAGCCGCTCTATTTTAATACGCTTGACTATATCGATGTCGGCATATAGCTAATACAGCTCGTGGTTCCATCGTATTCGGTACTCGCCATTGACGCAGATTGGACCATAGATCTGGCGAAGGATTTTTCTCTCGAAGTCTCCCAAAGTGCTTTCATCAGAGCTGCTCATCGTCCAGGTTTGTGATGCGTATAGTAGGACGGGCATGATTATTGACTTATAGAGCGTCAGTTTTGTTCGTCGAGAAAGAGCTCTGCTTCTCAAATGCCTACTGAGCCCAAAGTAACACCTGTTGGCAAGAGTTATCCTTCGTTTAATCTCAATACTGATTCATTCCTTGCACAGTTTCTTTTTTCATAGTATTGGTTTCAACTATCAAAAACAAAGATTTTTAGCATTGAAGCGATACAAAATGTATTTCTCAGCAATATTTTATTATTTTGATATTTAAAGTTTGAAAAATGAAACAAAATAATATACCATACAAAAATTAAATTAAATTAAATTATATTATATCAAAGTAAATTTAAATTAAGTTAAATTATATTAAATTAAAGTACATTAAATTAAATTTAATTCAATCACATTAAATTATATTAAATAACATTATAATAAACTAAATTAAATTAAATTACATTAAAATATATTAAATAAAATTAAATTACATTAAATTACATTAAATAATACTAAATTAAATTAAATTAAATTAAATTTAATTATATTACATGAAATAAAATTAAGTTACACTACATTAAATTATATTAAATTCCTTTTTGGTAATTCCTTTTTGGTTTTACGACAGTTGCACTTATTAGCTTCTCAAAGTTAGTGGACTGCATGAACCACAGAGACTACTGATGAGTCGGAGTAGCGTCCGACGAAACCATGGTCTAGTCTGCTCGGTTCTTTTGTAAAGAATTTTTGTTGCTCCAGCAAGCCTGTTACTTCATGAATTATTTGGCATTAAGCTCTTAATATAATTCTTAAAGAATATGTTCTTTAAGAATTACAAACTTAATAATAACAAATCAAAATGCCACAATTTTATAACTCATGTAAACTGGTGCGAGCTAAACCTACGAAAACATGATGAGTAATTATATGTTTGCGCATATAATTAACATCTGCTTTCAAAAAAAAAAAACCTTCTTCACGCCTTCTATGGTTTAATACCAACAAAATGTTGGAACCTAGATGGACACGTGATAAAGAAGTAAACAAAAAGCGCAACAACAAAATCTTTGCAGAAGCAATGCAGTCAATTTTTTGAAATTTTGCGACTAGCAAAAGAGTAGAAAAACACTGCTTTGAGAAAGTGAAAAGTGCTGGTAATTCCTTTTTGGTTTTACGACAGTTGCACTTATTAGCTTCTCAAAGTTAGTGGACTGCATGAACGACAGAGACTACTGATGAGTCGGAGTAGCGTCCGACGAAACCATGGTCTAGTCTGCTCGATTCTTTTGTAAAAAATTTTTGTTGCTGCAGCAAGCCTGTTACTTCATGAATTATTTGGCATTAAGCTCTAAATATAATTTTTAAAGAAAATGTTCTTTAAGAATTACAAACTTAATAATATATTAAATAATGTTACATCAAATTAAATAACATTAAATTATATTAAATTAAATTATGTTACATTAAATTAAATTTAATTATTTTATAATTAAGTTAAATTAAATTAAATTAAAGTACATTAAATTATATATAATTAAATTACATTAAATTATGGACTTATCGAACTAGCAGCTCTGTTTAATATTACATATTACAACACTGTTTTTCAGCATATTCACCATTGCAGCGTGGCGAAGAACATATCTGGTTTTGTTCACAGACTGACAGTTACGCAAATACACAAGCATTTTGTCTCACTCTTTCTTTTGGTAAGGCTGAACTTAGCAGCGCCTTGTTGCTGCTGCGTATTCATTCACACTCGTTGTTAAAACGAAAAAGACAACGTTCAATTTTCCATGTTCAATTTGAAGACAGTGGTGGTTTTTTTGGTGGTTTTGTGTCAAACCGATTGAAAACCTCACGTCGGGCGGTGGTGTGCGTCGCTTATTAACGGAAGCAAGAAAAATTAACATTTTTCTTAAACATTGAGCAAACGTAAATCAACTAAAGATATATTAAATAAATAGATACAAGTGTGCAGCAGCTCACAAGTTATCGAACTAGATTCTCAAAAACCCGCTAAACGTAAAAAAAATCAACGCATTATGAGTGCACCAAATGTGGCAGCTGCTGCTTCAGCACCAAGTCAAGGAGCTACCAACGCGGCACCAGTAGCCATTAAAAAAAAGGCTGTCGGAATCGTCAAGCAGGTGAGTGATGTTGATTTTATTGAAGAAAATTTAATAGAAATTATGATTGGGAAATTTCCAAATTGAGTACTTTGAAGAAAATTCCGACGCACACATTTTCACTTATCATGCCTGCCGTATGCATGATGAAAAAATGGAAAGGGAACTTCAAAGCGGCGCTGCTAAAGTGAGATGCCTTTATGTGATATTGTGTGCGTATGACACGTAAAACATGAACGCCTAAAATGAAAGTTCGACAACGACGACGACGACGACGAAGGTGCCAACTTGGCAGATTTTTGAAGAGATTTCTGGACGTTAACGTCGACGTTGTCGAGTTGTGCTGCCGGTTGGCAGCGACGTCGTTTGATGTTGTCGACTTTGAAAATTGTTGGTTGGACACTATGCTGTTTCTGTCGTCATTGCTCTGCCCATAGTTAGTGGCTGTAGTTGCGATCTCAATTTAACCTCACTTTCATGCGTTCATCATAAATGCAAAAAATGCTTGATTTATGAAAGGTTCGCTGCTTCAATTTTGGCTAAAAACTTTGCAACGTTGTCAATAACAGTAGCAAAATATGTAAAATTATCAGTTGTTTATGTTCTGGATTCATGCAATTTCGATCTTATGTGATAGAAATAGCAGGGTGAAAGAAACATCCATTGATTTGTGTAGTTTGGAAGATCAGAAAAGATATTCATTAAAGCCCTTAAAACAACCCTTAAAGACTAGTATATTAATTAAACTTAATCAAGGACATTAAATTATGCACATAAGTTGTCTCAATGTTGTGAAATAGTTAGTGTAACTGTTAATTAAACGAATGGTTGATCATTTTTTAAAGCATATTTGGTTTAAATAGGTAACTAATATTGCTTTTCTGCTATATATATATTACCAAATGATTTAATGCAGCTATTTCCTTAAATTATAGGTAGTTTATCCTTCATTTTGTTCATAGTTTAATTATAGGATATGGCTTTTATTACTGGACCGACCTAATAACAGGTAGAAAATGTGAAGTCCTTAATAAATATTACATATTTTTGTTTTTCTTATCCTTTCAGTTTTATTTAAAACTAGTTGGTTATTATGAGCTTGACCATAAATCAACGGTTAGCTTGAATGCCTACGAAGCAGTAGCCAATAAAGATGTTACTTCTTCAACCTTACGATATGCAGGTAGAAATCCTTGAAAGTGCAACAAACAATTTGTTGTTATTGTAGGAAAATACAGAAGAAAAAGTAGTGACTAGAAGATGAAAGAAAAGGTAGATTGTCCATCTATTGTCGTTTAAATCATAGATATTCGCTGCAACTTGTCGGTAGCTATGCTTATTTATGTACCAGCTTTAAATCAAGTGGTGAAAAGAAGAATCTCATGTACTTGTCGATATATTTTTAACAAACAAATGTTCAGCAGTTTAAAAACATAAACCATGATTTATATATAACTTTCTAATGCGCGCTGCTGCTTAACTGCAGCCATTCTCCACTTTATAAAAGTACCTTATTTCAGACAGCACATTATTTTTTAGTTTATTTTTCTTTTATGGCAATCGAAGCGGATTATCTTGGTGGTGTGTTCGTCGTCGTTCATTGATAAAAACCTGTTTCGTCAACGAGTCAACGACTCGTATGCAATGCTTGCAGTAGAATTATTTCAAGTAAAATTAAATTATTTGTTCATCTTAGACAAAAAAAAAAATATATATATTTGTTCTGATATTGATATGGTTTTGGACAAATGCTGTCTACTCTGTCTTTCGTGTAAGATTTCCAATACATGTTCCACAATAATATGTACTATTTTATTTGTTTATGTGGCAAACCATGCTTACAATTAACTAATCTTTAACGATGAAGTTTTTCAATACTTGAATTTGCCGACTCGGCAAAGCGATTATTTATTTAAGGTGTTTGCGGTCGAGCAGTTGATTTTGATAAGCTAAGAAAAAACAGGTTGATATCAAAGTTGTATACGTTGGTGTTTAAATTTCAATGTTTACTGAATTGAGTCGAAAATTAAGAAACTAAACTGTTGCCAATTGCAAAAAGGATTTTACAACTTTTAAGCTGCTTGCATAGCGATCATATTTTTCTGGTCTATAAATTTTAAAATTTTGTATTATTAAAAGTTACTTCACTGCTAATAATAATAATCGTTTATATAATAATTAAACTTAACTTAAATTAAACCTCTTAGAAAAATGCAAAATTTATAACATACAATTTATAACCTGTCTGCATTTCGATCTAAAATTTAAGAAAAACTGTTTCTTTTATTTTTTGGAACAAAAATGCTATATTAAAAGAATTTATATGAATATTAATGTGTTTTTCTTAATAAGTATACAAAAACACAATTTCTATTTTACGACAATTTTAAAAAAAATTTAATAAAATGATGCTTTTTTAATTTTTAAATATTCATAATAATTTTTAATTTAAAAATATCCATCTGCTTCATTCGTATACTTCAAGCTATATACTTATAAGTTTTACGCGATTATAACGTAGTTTCAAATCACTAACTTTAGATTTTTGCTGGCATTCGTAAATATTTGTCTTTATTTTAATTAAATGATAACTTATACTTTTCATTCTTATTATTTAATTGTGGAAGAGATCCCGAACAGTAATTTTATATATTTCAAGATCATATATTTGTTTACAAATAATATATTTAAATAATTTAATATAAATTTGCTAAATTTTTGTGAATTTAAGCTCTAAAACGATATTGAATTTAAATTAAAAAAAATTAAAATTTCTTCTTTATTAGTAATTAAAATACATAATATGCATTTCGATCTTAAATTTAAGACAAAAATTATCTTTTATTTTTGTAACAAAAATGCTAAAATAACGATGAATTTCAACGGGGTTTGGCTTTTGAATTAAGCAAAATCTCTTATTTCATCCTATGAACGGTTTACAAAGTACCAAGTTAATTTTTTAAAAATATACCAAACAACCGAACTAAATAACCAGTAGTGAACCAAGGAAAAATCAAGGAGTTTATTTCGAAAAGATCTTTTACATTCTGTTGCCTTTCTTGACACTTACTTTTTGTTTTTTGAAACCAAATACCCTCCGATAAGCTATACTTCAATAAACTGACGCGAACACTATATAGTTCTTTTGGGGGTTTGATACGATTTGATGTCAAATGTTCGATAACGATTTGAGAATGATAGTATTCTCAACAAAAATAAGGCTTTACCCAGCAAAATATTTCGTAAGGCCTTGTTTTTTTATTCGATTCTCAAATGCATTACATAAATGCTAATGCAAGAATTCTAATTTAATCTGTAATAAATTCACGGTTTTGTTTAGTAGATAAGCAATTGCTTAATTATTTATTTATTGGAACATTAAAATATCGAAAAAACGCAGGCTGAAAATATTTCTTAATCCATTTCCGAAAATTCTCCAGGTGAGCACGAAAGTAATATCTCTTGTCACTGTGGCAGTTACGGTAGTTTAGACCTTTGACAACACACAGTATTTTTGGTTCAAGTCGATTCGTCCTTTTACATAGATTTAAAAACCACGGCGCGACACAAATTTTGCGTTTGTTTTTGTTCTTTTTAAATTCTTAAATTTTTAGAAGTGCCGGAAGGCATAAGCGTCTTCACTTTCGAAAATATTCAACAATTCCCTAACTTATGGTGAATTCTTGTCTTACTGGAAATGTCCATTCATTGTCTCTGTTCATAAGTCAGGTTCTAGAATGATGTCACCTATTATCGTCCAATATGCAAAATTTCGATAATTCCTACACTTAGTTAAGCTAGGCTCAGACAAGTATATCTAAAAAGCAATGCTGCGTTAGGTCGGCTGTGCGCTGCCCATACTTTGGTCTCCGTTGTTGAAACTTTACAATACCATCTGTCAAAACGCGACACTTCAAACCTTGCAAATTGTATGAGTCGGTTCACATTGGCCTCACTCAACCGACTCATTTTGACGTCTACTGAAGAGATGAGGAAGTGGGAAGGTGAAAGATACGTGAGGCAAGAGTTTCAAAAATTGTAAAAATTTGGCGACTCACTTCTATTCCTTTGTAGTGACATTCGTCATTGTTTGGTCTATTTGTTGAGTTGCACTATTTTAGCGCAATGTTTATATGTGAAATCAATTAATATAATTAATAAGTATACCTAGTTGGAATAAAACGCAAATTTTATCATAGATATTACGCTGAAAGTAAAGAATTGTTGGTTAGAGTTTATCAGACTCAAAGTGAGGCAAGTTATGTGTGTGAACATTTGAGAGCGGCCTCACATCAAAGTGAGTCGGTTGAGTGAGGCCAATGTGAACCGACTCTATCAAAACATAATGTTGCTTTGACAGATCGTGCATCTGTCATTTCGATGATGCCAATAAAAAAGCTATAAAAAAACCCACAAAACATATCCCTTTTTCCAAATCATACAAATTTTAATGGATTCAAATTTAATGTTATTAAATCAATGAAAAATAAAAAATATATCGTAATTAAATTAGAAAATGACCTGTTTGAATAAGCTAAAATATTTTTGTGCAATAAATTATTTAAAAATATTAAGTCTTTCCAATTTAAGTCAGGAAAATTATCCGAAATATTAAGATTTATCTTTTGATTTTGATATATATATGCGAATTTTTTATTTGAGGAGTGATTGTTAAAAACGGGCTATTAACCGTTTTGGAAATTTTTGGAATAGTATTCTTTTCGTATTCGTAGGGTTTAACTAAGCATAGATGTGTTCAGTTTTTAAAATTTTTAAATTGAGTCTCCAACAAAGAACTAAATATGTCTGAGATCGATCAAAACTGGCTATATACAATAAAAACATTTTTATTTTCATTAAAAACATTAGATATGTTTAGTTTAAACTAGGTAATTTAGTTTAATTACCTAATTTAGTTTAATTACGTAATTAAGTTTAATTTGATACAAAAATGAATGTTCTATCAAAACAGCACATTTACTGAAATTTGTGAAAATAAAACATTTAAAAAACGCAATGTATGCAAATATAAGAAAACGTAATTTCTTATGCTTGGTTTTCACTAGTCATTTTTTGTTTGACATGAAATTTAAAAGTTTAAAAAATCACATAAATAAAATTTATTTGCAATTTTTGCTATAAACATGTGGAGAGATCAGTTTTTCCTATTTTTCGCCATTGTCAAACAGAAAAAAAATGACAACGTTTTGGCATTTTTCATGTGACTGACAACAACTGACCACAACTGACCATTGAAATTGACATAGTGAAAACCAGGCTTTAGTGACGGATGATGGCGATTTCAAAGAATTTTAAAAGTCGATACTTTCATTTTATGGACTAACAGTTGCAAAAAATTCATCTTTTATGCAAACAATTTTAAAAGGATGGATTAAATCTCAAACCCTTGACCATGAAATCATTCTAGATTAAGAAACTTGCATTTGTTTCAAGCAAGACATAGTTACAATAAATGTTTAGATATGCACAAACTTTATATTACAATTCTTTATATATACATATGGGCATCTCCCAGTGGCACGGACGCGACATTCGCACGGTTTTAATTACTCGAAAAACAAGAAAGAAGCAAAATGAGCCGATATATATATAAGTGCTCTAACGCGACGATAGAGTGCTACATTTTATAAAAATATTGGCGAGATTTAGTACAAATTAGTACAAAGTAATAATCAATCATTCAATGAAACGGACGCGACAAAAAACAGAAGTTTTTTTAAGCTCGTATAGAAATACGCAAAATTTAGCAAATTTTGAGAACTTTTTGTTATATATAATATACATGTTAATGGAGGTCAAAGGATAACTATTATTAGTAGACTTATGAAACATAAAAATTATCTCTTATCTTTTTTTAAATAGATATAGCACGAATACGGACGCGACATCATGGACGCGACAAATTTTTCCACAGTAGTAAAATACAGTAAAGATGTTCGTTATAAATTTTAATAAAAATACATCATAATAAGTTGAATTCAAGTTACATAGCAGTCATAAAACAAACAAAAAACAAATTGGCTATTTCAGCCCTTGAAAGGACTTTGACCGAGCTTCTTATGATCAATTGTGTTGTGTGTGTTATTAAATGTTTGCACACAATTGACCGAGAACTGGACCTACATGTTTAATGCCGACTCCGAACGGCTAAAGTTCATGTTCTCAAGGAGCTTTACATGGCATTGTTTACTCTCTGAGGTTTGCCATTGTCTGCAGAGAGGTGGTGACCGATCAGAAAAAATTTTTATTGAAAAAAACTTTTCGCCGCGGCTGGGGATCGAACCCGGGCTCCGAGCATGCCAGGCCACACACTTAACCTGCATGCCACGGTCACCACAGCATAGCAGTCATACTAATCAAAATAAAAAAAAATAAAGTTATAAGCTTTTAGAGTGCTTTATTTTAATGTTTTTCTTCATTTTTGGTGGACCTTTTTTGGGAGATGCCCATATGTAAAAAAGTATTTCGAAAAAACGAAAATTATTTATTTTCATTCCATTTTAACATTCTTACTTTTAGTTTGATTAAAATCTTGGTTAACCATCGGATTACTAAAACACACACATGTTTATGAACCCACATATATGAAGAGATGTTTATCTCTCAACGAAAAATCATCCCTACATATCAGCATGTCCAATCTACCTGCAACCCTGCATGGCCATGAAATGTCAAACGCACGAGCTAGTAGAACATTGTTCTACTCATTGCGTCAGATAGTACTTTACCCCTACTTTGCTTTTTTACGGAATGAGGTCGACGCAACGCATGAGGTCTTATTTTGTGTTGCTTCATAAGAACTCGTTGGATCTAGTCTAGCTATCAACGGACGACCGACATAACGCAGCATTGTATTTTAGCTAGTAAAAGCACCTCAGACAAAAGAGGCGTCTATAAATTGACCAATAAAAATCATTGGAAATGTTGAAGAACTCTTCATCAAGCATGAAACAATCGAAAAGAAGTCGTAAAACACCCATATGTCTTGTAAAGCTAGGTTATTTAGCGTGGGCTAATGAGTTACCCCGTGTGGACGCTATGTGGCCTGGCTGAGGTGTGGCCGCTAATGGTTAAGTACAATTAGAAGAACGTCTTGAAAAACTTCTAACTACTAACAATTTGTATCGCACTTCCATCTCGTTTGCCATTTTTAAAAAAACAAATGCTAATACACATAACCAACATTGCAAAAAATTTTCAAATCATCAACGTAGAGAAGACTTGTAGGATTGAAATATTTGCGGTAATCTTTAATCCTTATACCATGTAACTATTTCTTTTAACTAATTCTGCTCAAAATGCCCACCAAAATCTTATGTATATTTCTCATTAGTTCACACAATTCTTATGTATTATGAATAATTATTAAAACAAAAAAGATTATTGTTGACCGTTTTGTTCGATATCATAAGTTACATTTTTCATTTCTAAACTAACTAAGACTACATTTTTTTAATTATGTATCATGTAAACTTTTAACGTTACTGTTAATTTTCACTTAAACTGAAATGTTCTTAATGAACCTTAATAACTTAAATGCACGCAGCTTGTTTCAATAATTCTAATTTATAGCCATTATTCGTACAGAAAGTTCAGCAATAAAAAATATTTTCACCTTCTTGAATGAATAAGTTTAATTTGACATGCCTTATTAGAACAGTTGGTAAAATCCTCTGGGATTGAGCAACTATTTTGGGTTGAATGTTAAATATTTTGGTTTGTACAGTTTTATTTACACTCGGTTTTTTTTTTTTTTTTTGTCAAAGAAGAAATTATGTACAAGTATGCTTAAAGAAGTATCTATCATACCACCTCCCATACAACTTACAGTAGTTAAAACTGTATAAATAAGAAGTTACATTTATGAAATTTAATTTATGAAATAAGAACATATAACATTTACATATTTAAGTATCAAAGGGTGTTAAAAGTATTCCAAAGTTGGACAGGACGGACTTTAGAGTTTCTTTGTTATAATTTTTTTGCCTTCATCGTTTGACACGTATGGCTCACATCTTTGTTCTTATAAAAATTGACATTTGAGTTGTCATATTAATATGATAGGAAATTTCTTACAACTCACAGGAACGCTCACTTAGCTGTCAAACCATGATAGAATAAACAATGCAGATTTGACAATTGCCCATTTTCACTTACAACGAACATAGCCTGTCAAAACCATTGCTTGTGGCGACAACCTTGTTTTTTCTTTCACGTGTCAAACCATACAAGATCATAAATTCTTTCTCTCATCCATGAGTTTGACATATTTGGCAAAGTGATCACCTTGTTTATTGCACCATGCTCACAACTAATAAATGTTGCCATTTGTTGATAGCGAAGAGTGGCAACCATCAAGTTTTTCACACATTTGTGAACTTCGCCCAACTTCGCTCGAACCGTTTGCACGTGCTATAATTGGCCACCACAGGAAATAGTTAAAATTTTTCTTTTCATTCATAAGTTTCCATGCCATGTGGCTTGTGTTGCGCTCAACGTTTTACTCAAAGCATATCTATAAAACGTAATTTGTTCGTTTTTCTGTTAATACATTTTCTTAAATAATTATGAGATTTTAATCTATAATCAACATTTTTCTTATCGCTTTTCTATTTGCTTGCAGGTTCTCTCCGGCGATACTGTTGTCATCCGCCAAAAAACTGGTTCCCCTCCACCGGAGAAACAAATCACCTTTTCCTATGTGCTCGCACCTAAACTTGCCCGTCGTCCCGTAAGTAACGAGGAGACGAAGGATGAACCCTGGGCATGGGATTCGCGTGAATTCTTACGCAAGAAACTGATTGGCGAAGAGGTTATGTTCACCTATGAGAAGCCAGCAAACTCGAATCGCGAATATGGCATCGTGTGGTTGGGCAAAGATGATACCGGTGAAAATATGGTGGAGACAATGGTGCGCGAAGGTCTTGTAACTGTGCGTCGTGAAGGACGTCAACCAGCTGAGTTGCAAAAGCTCGTTGAATTGGAAGATCAAGCGCGATCGGCAGGACGTGGCAAATGGTCGCATGAGCCTCCATCCGAGAAGGTGCGACAGATCAAGTGGTTCCAAAACAACCCTGCGCATATTGTCGAGATCTATGGTGGCAAACCTGTGAAGGCTATCATTGAACATGTGCGTGATGGCTCAACAGTGCGTGCTTTCTTGCTGCCTGAATTCCACTATATCACCTTAATGATTGCTGGTATTCGTTGTCCTGGCGTCAAGTTGGATGCCGATGGCAAGCCTGATTTAAGCGTGAAGATTCCATACGCTGATGAAGCGCGTTACTTTGTTGAGATGCGTCTGCTGCAACGTGAGGTCGAGATTCGTCTAGAATCTGTGAATAACTCCAACTTTATTGGTACCATTCTGTATCCCAAGGGCAATATTGCTGAATCATTGTTGAGAGAAGGTTTAGCCAAGTGTGTGGACTGGTCCATGGCTGTAATGAAGAGCGGTAAGTTTGAGGAAATGTTTGTTTGTTTGACATCAATATTGTGCACTGTGTACTCGCAATTAGGTAACGTTTTGGGAAACCTATTGTTTTACTTGGTATGCGTCGAATACAGTGCGAAAAAAAATTTAATGACAGACTCCAAAGTTTTACTAGCGTTTCGTATAGCTTTTTAAACTATTTCACCCTGTCAACATCTGCTAAAACTTCATCTTCATGTTTTTATGGTTGCTTTTAAGCTCTTTCTAAATATGTTTATTGTTACTTCTCTTAGGTGCCGATAAGCTGCGTGCCAACGAGCGCATTGCCAAGGAGAATCGCAAGCGTCTTTGGGCGGACTATCAATCTAAGGCTCCTACCTTCAACTCAAAGGAAAAAGACTTTACCGGCAACGTAGTCGAGGTCTTTAACGGCGATGCTATTAGTGTTAAGCTGCCTAATGGTCAACTAAAGAAGGTGTTCTTCTCCTCCATACGTCCACCACGTGATGCACGCGCCGGTGTAGGTGCCGATGGCGAAGAAGTTAAGGCTGCACCACGTCCCAAGAACTATCGTCCTCTCTATGAGACCCCCTTCATGTTTGAGGCCCGCGAATTCTTAAGAAAGAAGCTGATCAACAAGAAGGTTCAATGCAATCTGGACTATATATCGCCGGCTAGAGATAACTTCCCAGAGAAGTACTGCTACACCGTCTTGATTGGCGGTCAAAATGTTGCAGAGGCATTAGTTTCCAAGGGGTTGGCTACTTGCGTGCGTTATCGCCAAGATGATGATCAGCGCTCTGCTACGTACGATCAACTTTTAGCCGCTGAGGGTCAAGCTATTAAGGGTCAAAAGGGTCTGCATGGCAAGAAGGACAATGCGCCGTTGCGTATCAACGATCTTACTTTCGATCATTCCCGCATCAAGGTGCAGTATCTGCCCTCTTGGCAACGTGCTCTGCGTACCGAAGGCATTGTGGAGTTTGTGGCCAGCGGTTCACGTCTGCGTTTGTACATACCTAAAGATAGCTGTCTGGTGACATTCTTACTCGGTGGTATCTCCTGTCCACGCTCGTCCCGTCCTGCTATGAATGGTGTGCCTGCCCAAGAGGGTGAGCCCTACGGCGATGAAGCTTTGACTTTCACCCGCGATCGTGTGCTGCAGCGTGATGTGTCCGTGCATATTGACACCACTGATAAAGCTGGCTCCTCTGTTATTGGTTGGCTTTGGACCGAAAACAATGTGAACCTGTCTGTGGCGCTAGTCGAAGAGGGTCTTGCCGAGGTGCACTTTAGTGCTGAAAAGTCTGAATACTACCGCCAACTCAAGGGCGCCGAAGAACGTGCCAAGGCTGCCAAGAAGAACATTTGGGTGAACTATGTGGAGCAGGTAGTCGAGGAGAAACCTGTGGTTGTTGATGAGGAGAAGGAAGACAAGGTTCCAGTTGAGCGCAAGGTCAACTATGAGAATGTCATTGTCACTGAGATTACGCCCGAGTTGACTTTCTTCGCGCAGAACGCCGATGCTGGTGGCAAGCTTGACGCAATGATGGCCAAATTGCATGCGGATTTCCAGACTAATCCTCCAATTACTGGCACCTATACGCCCAAGCGTGGTGATCTTTGCGCAGCGCAGTTCTCGGCCGATAAGCAGTGGTACCGCGCCAAGGTTGAACGTGTGCAAGGCAACAATGCAACTGTGCTGTACGTCGATTACGGCAACAGGGAGGTGAGTTCAACGAAACAATTTATTTTTTTTGCAACACATCCACGCAAGCTCCTTAGATCCGTTTCCGACTTGAAGTGAAACGCATGAGTCATAAGTTTGCCATAAAAATTGCTGTCGAATTTCTCACAATTATGCCTACGTGGTTGGGCCAACTCTTGTCACGAGAGTAAACCCAAGTATCTATGCTAGTTGCATGTAACGTGCGTGGGGTTCAGTTCTTATGTTTAAGGAAAGCATTGGCACAATATTTTTTTGTGCCGCTGCGCTGGATCTAAACAGCGGATAAGAGCCTCCAGGCGTACGTGCGGCCGATATTTGTGGGGTTCTACTAAACGAAGGCGTTGGACTAATTCGGCACCGACACATGTTCTTTCTATATATATATTGCTTTTGTTTTTTTGTTGTGTGCTTATTTGTCTGCACGAGTGATTCATATTCATCTATGTTTTTTTTTAGACCGTGCCTTTCACCCGCTTGGCCTCACTGCCGCCTGCCTTCAGCAGCGAGAAGCCCTACGCTATCGAATACGCACTCGCGCTCGTGCAACTGCCCTCCGATAATGAAGACAAGGAGGAGGCACTACGTGCTCTTGCCGAAGATGTGCTTAATCGCAAGATTCATCTTAACATTGAGCTGAAACAAGCTACCGGCCCAGCACTCGCTTCGCTGCACGATCCTGCCACCAATAATGACATTGGCAAGCAGCTTGTAGCCGATGGACTCGTACTGGCTGAGAAGCGTCGTGAACGCAAGCTGAAGGAACTCGTCGAGCAATACAAGGCAGCACAACAGGCCGCTCTCGCTGCGCATTTGGCTATATGGAAGTATGGCGACATCACACAGGACGATGCGCCCGAGTTCAGCCGCTAAAACAAGTTCGCCGTACGCAACAGCGAATTGAATGTTTGTCTGCCACATACCCGCCCTTCAAAAAACTAAGAAAAGATGACAAAAGGAACTTTAAAATAATAACGAAAATCTATTAAAACATTTAAGAAGAAACTTTATAGTAACAGTTGAACATTTAAATAATAATAAAATATAACACCAACAATAAGAAAAATACAGTTACACTTATACTTATCACATATGCAAACAAATACACACTCAAAAACACACACACACACAAACACTCGTCGTCGTTGTCTCTCGATGTCTTTGTAAAAGCTTCCATAATCTTAAAAACAAAACAAAAAAAAAAGAAAAGATCAAACACTCAACAGCAACAAAATTCTGGCAACTAACTGCAAAATACTTCTTTTTTCGCAAACAAATTTCAAAACTTTAAAAAGAACAATGAAAATATTTATGGTTTATTATTGTTTATAGTATGATTGTATACTACAAATAATTATGATTCTATATATTTTTCTTTCTTTATTTTTTATTAACTGATACGATTTTTTATGCATTGAATTCATTACGAAATTAACGTATACATTAATGATTATTATTATAAAGATAATAAATTAAAAAAAAATTTAAAACAAATGCAGGGGCTTTTATTTATTAATTGGAGATATTCGTTCGAAGCTAACTTCAAGCAAAATAAATCCTAGAAACAAAATAATGCAGAAAATGGTATATAAATGGTTATAAAAAAATTTTGCTAGGCGATTATCACTTCTCTTTCGATTTGTTTTTGGCCTTCAACAAATCTAATTTCTTAATCAGTTCATCGATATTTAGATCTGCGGGAATCTGCAAATTTGTCTGTAACAAAGTAAAATTTGTTGAATAAAACGTGATTTATCTATTTTATTTCAATGCGCGCACCATCCTTTCCTGTAAACCCTTCATATTCTTCTCCATCATCAATTTGTTACGCACCATTTCAGCTTCGGAAACTATACGTTTATTTATATTAGTAGTAAACCTGCAAACGGAAAATAGATCTTTTAACTCTCAACAATTTAATTAGCCCTACACGCACTTCTCTAACTTAATCTGCTCCTCGGTTTCCTTGTCCAGCATTTCCTGCAGTTGCTTTATTACGGCCCTTAATTTTGCCGTTGTGTGCTTGTTTTCAATTGCTTCCTTTTTTTGCATATAATAGAATTCCTGCAGGTAATTCTCACTTAGATCGTGCAACTTCGTTGTCATCTGCAACTCAATACAATCATCCAGTAGGGCAGACAAATCATCTGGCAGATCAGAGAGTTCTAGGCGAAAAGTCTTTAGTTGATCCTCATATTCCTCGCCTTGGATGAAGTGAAATATAAATTAAACTACTTTGTTGACTAAATTTATGATAGCTTACGGAGATTTTTGAGCGCCACGACTTCGTTGTGCAGTTGGAGGTTATCTTAAAATTATATTTACTCAATAAAAGTTATTAGTTCACCGTATAATTAGCTACAAACCCATATTTTCAGTCTCATAAGATTTTAACAACAATTTCAAAAATGTTTTTAGTGCAAGTTAGCTTCTCTGTTGCATGAAATCGTGCTGGTTGTCAAAAATTAGTACAAATCATAGATGCCAGTTTCGTGTGATAAATCACTTTTCGTGATTTTTTGAGGGCTGTGTGACAATGTGTGGTTTCTGAAATGAAGCGAGTGATTTTTCACTCATGCGTGATTTTTTTAATCACTCACTTTATTGTTGAAGAGTGCGTTCAAGTAAATGCGAAAACACGTATATTAACGAACAAGCCCAACACTGCAAATGAAATTTGCTAGCGCAGGCATAAAGTTTAAACTTTTAAAAAGTTAATGTTAAGTTCATATTACAAATTCAGACAATTTAAATTAGTTCCACTGATATATATTATGTCTAATAACCAAAAATTTTCATATCTTCATAATTTGTATCTAACAAATAATACATTGATAAATTTTTAACAATTACTAATGTTTTTTTAACTTTTACTAATGTAACCAAATAACAGAAAATATCTCATTATTTGTAAAATTGAATGGCATTAAATGCTCTTTTATGCTGTAAAATTTGACTTGCTTCTGAGTGATTTTCTGTTCTGTGTGTGATTTTTGCGTGATTTTCTGTTCTGTTTGTGTGATTTTGCGTGATTTTTTTTCTATGTGCGTGATTTTTTTGCTGTGAGTGTCACACGAGTGATTTTTACATATATGTTGTGTGATTTAGTGATTTCGAGTGTGAATTTTGGTTGGCATCTATGGTACAAATAATAAAGGGCTTGATATTGCCACCTAGTTGAAAAAACTCCTGACATGTGATAATGCTTCTTAACATATACGGTGCTTACATTAGGCCATGACTCAATAATTATAAGGTTATCCCGATATTTGACGTCTTCTCACGAAAATGGAGATAGATACCCTTATTTGAAGAGGAGAGCATTTTGAATGACACAAAAATCTCACAGATGCTTGCATATCATACTATTTTTTAGTACAATATATCTTTAAATTTCTAGTCAATACATTTTCTGCTACTTTTGTATTTTGAAGCATCCATCAGATGATTTTTAAAGGTTCTGCGACTTCACAGAGTCCAAGCTTGAAATATTTTCACGAATTTATTGCCTTAAAAAATTCAATGAAAGCAATGCATACTGATTTTTTTTTTTTATAAGCAGTAAAATATTGAAAAAACATACTTTTTGTATTAAAAAAAAAACACAGCACAACACTGAAACATACATTTTTTTTTTTAAAAGACCATAAAACCCTGTTTGTCATTAATTTTCGAGAGAGAATATTTTTTGTTTACAAAAAATAAGGGTATGTCAAATATCGGGATAACCTTATAAATTATTGAGTCATGCATTAGGCATTTTTATTTTTTATGTCCGAGTTGAGTAACAACTGTCAAAAACAGATCAGCGTTTATTTTTTACCTCTGAAGCAGCTGTGTTCAATATATGTGTTTCTTTTCATAACCTAAAAATGTCTGAGTTTTGGTCAGATGCTGTTGAGAAGCTCAGAAAATTTTTACTGAGCACAAAGCAATTGGCAATCTGATTTTGTCAGTTCAGATTATTAGCTGAATTACAATGCTGCAGTGGCAGCATCAGTGGCAATGGCAGTGATCAGCTGTTATTTTAGGAAGAATGTTGTTCAATGGTGAAACTTACATAGCAGCAGTGGCAGTAAGCAATACTGAGGAGGTTAGCCCTATTTCCAAATTCACTGCCACTGCCACAGTGCTACCAAACAAACAAACGAAAATATTTAGGGAGGCAACATGCAAATAATTAAACTACTAGGAAAATTCCACATTTACTGCTTTTGAATTTGACGCTGCCACTGCTAGATTGTAATTTGCAGGCAGTAAAATACGAAAAAGCTGAGCACTGCCGCTGCCACTGACACTGCTACTGCCACTGCCACTGCTGTATTGTAATTCAGCTATATGGTCGGTTTGCTCAGTATCTGCTCAGATGTGTGGTCAGATCTAATAATGAAAATCGCCCATTCAGGGTTAATTCGGGGCTTACACGTAGTTAACCATGCATCTAACCGAAAGTTGAGCTAAGTTTCGTTAAAGCCAAGAAAACTCCACGAAACTTGTTGGATTTCTCTGAGTTCTGTCTATCAAAATCCATTGTGGTTATGTAATTAAAAAATGGCGGGCGCTAGAATCTTTGGTAGTGCTGACCACACTTTTTTCTTAATAAATGTGAAAACTCGTTGTTTTGCATGTAAACAGCATTGAGTTAGCAGCTGTAGGAGACCTATTCTTTACTTGTGGAAAAAAGCAGTGTACACAACATTTTTAAAAATCATTGAAAATAATGATAAAAATAAATTTAATTGACAAACATTTTCGGTCCAAAACATTCATAAACATCACTATAGAAAATAAATGTTTGTATGAACAAAAATAATTGTTAAATGAATGTTGACAAAATTTCAAAAATAAAATCCCGAAAGTTGCCGAGCATTTCACTACAAAAATAAACAAAAATCACTGAAAAAAGCCTGTGCGGAAAATTTCTTGGTGTTGTTCACTTTTTTAAATAAAATCTCATTTTCAAAGCAACTGAGTCAGAAACTCGCTGTGTACACAAAATATCGTGTACACTGCTTTCTCCACTATTAGAGAATAGGGCCACAGGCCCATAGATGCCAACCAAAATTCACACTCGAAATCACTAAATCACACAACATATATGTAAAAATCACTCGTGTGACACTCACAGCAAAAAAATCACGCACATAGAAAAAAAATCATGCAAAATCACACAAACAGAACAGAAAATCACGCAAAAATCACACACAGAACAGAAAATCACTCAGAAGCAATTCCAATTTTACAGCATAAAAGAGCATTTAATGCCATACAATTTTACAAATAATGAGATATTTTCTGTTATTTGGTAATATTAGCAATAGCTTATTGTTAAAAGTGCATTAATATCTTATTTACTAGATCAAAATTAAGAAGATAAGAAAATTTTTGGTAATTCAATGTATTATATATCAGTGGAAATAATTTAAATTGCCTGAATTTGTTATATAAAATAAATATTAACTTTTTAAAAGTTTAAACTTTATACCTGCGCTAGCAAATTTCAATTGCAGTGTTGGGTTTGTTCGTTAATATACGTGTTTTCGCATTTACTTGCACGCACTCTTCAACAATAAAGTGAGTGATAAAAAAAATCACGCATGAGTGAAAAATCACTCGCTTCATTTCAGAAATCACACATTGTCACACAGCCCTCAAAAAATCACGAAAAGTGATTTATCACACGAAACTGGCATCTATGCACAGGCCGGAGAGCACCAATTCAAAAATTCTCATAGTAAAATTTGACAGTTTGATCTAAATCAGTTGACAACTCATAGAAAATAACAAAGCAATTCAATATCAATATCAGTAAATAGATAGTAATGAAAATATGTAGTTTTTGGATATTTTGAAACTTTTTTAACATCTATAAAAGTGCTACATGCAAAATTTTGCTTTGTCGCCTTGGCTCATCAGCTGAAACAAAAAAATATAGTTAACTGTCTTTGGAAAAATGCTTTTTGTATACTTAATTTTCAGTTAATTATATTCTGTTTATAATTCACTTTAATTTCTTCTTTTTAGCATAATACAAAATTTTCAATACAAATTATTTGTTTGTATCTATTGTTTTTTTGGTAGACAGTTGATTTTGACAGTAATGGCTATGAGAAAGGGAGCACTGTCAGTTTTGGAGCTAACTTCTTATTACACAGATTTACAAATTAAACATAAAAATTCAATTATTTAATTATTCAACAATTCAGTTTATTAACGTACAACGGTTTGATTTGCTGACCATTAAACCAGAGGCAAGAAAATCTATGAGATAAAAATACATTAAGTACTAAAGTATTAGTTTAGTTACCTTTTTCAGGTTTTGCTCATGCTGTTTTCTAAGCAAACTGAAAAAGCTTGCAACGTTGGGTTCCTAAGGACAAGGCTTATAAATGCAAATCAAAGGCAAATTGTGAAATAAAATTTGTGAAATGCATTAAATAAGTACAATAATTATAAATTGTGAAAAAACATTAATAATTTTTCATCCACAAGACAGGATATGTATAAAAAGTATGTTTTTTAAAAGATTTATTCTTGTTGCGCAAACAACAGTTATTGTTAAATCAACAACAATATATAGTCTATTCGTAACAAAAAGTCTCGTCAATAACAGCGCGCCTTCATTATTATTTATAATTATTATTTTACTATTTCATTTATTGTTTTAGTAGGTGCACCTTCATTTTTTATTTTTCATATTTATAGTGAAATCACTTTCGGCCGGTTTGTACACAGAGTTATAAATTTGTTTATAACGCGTTATATCTAAAACTAGCTATAAAATAAAACTTCTTTATAACACGTCATAATTTTTTTCAATTTGTTCGTACAATTTTTTTCTGTCGATTTGTAACGCGTAATAAGCTGGTGAAATGCTTTTATAACGTGGTGAAAAAGTCAAAGCATCAAATATGCATACATTTTGTAGCGCTATAAAACTCGTTACAAATTTAAAACACATTTTGTGGCGTTTTAGCACAGCTGAATTTTTATTTAAAACGAGGTTTAAAGTTCGCTTCAATTTGATATATAACGAGTTCTAGATGGCGAACAAACCGATTTAGTCACAAAAAGAGTTACAGAATAAGTTTTATATTTATAACTCCGCGAACAAACCGGCCGTTTATGCAGGGCTTAAATTGCTTTCAGCAGAATAGCAAAAGCAACGAAATTTTTACTGCAGTAGTGCTACCGACAGTTTTTAAAAAAATTGTTATACTGTTCATTATGCTTTGCTGTGTGAATTTTGAAAAGCAGAGCAAAAGCAGCAGCATTAAAAAGAATTTATTTTACTGCGTAGTGCTACGCAAGCAAAATAAATTATTTTATTGCTTTGCTTTTCATTTTGCTTTTCTAATTTGTCAAAGCACTGCGACAGCAACAGTTATTAAGCAGCTTAGTTTCGCTTTGCTTTCGGATGTTGTGTATTCGTTTGGCTTTCGTGATTTCTTCTTTGTCGTTTCAGAGGCACATGTCTATTTGTATGGTTTTTATATAATATGTAAACTTGTGCGCAGTCGTGTATACATGTTGTTGCTTCGAAAAATTGTCGGTAGCACTACCGCAGCAAAATGTTGCTGTTCTGCTGTTTTGCTGAAACTATTTTTATCTCTCAGCAAAACGAAGCAAAGCAAACGAATTGCTGTTTTCGTAGTGCTGCGACAAATAAGAAAAGCAAAATGAACAGCAAAGCAATAAAATAATTTCTTTTGCTAACGTAGCACAGTAACTACACAGTAAAACAAATTATTTTTAATGCTACTGCTTTTGCTGTTGCTGTTCGATTTTCAATAAGCACAGCAAAGTAAAATCAAAAGCAACTGAAGTTTGCGTTTATGTTCAAAATATTGTAGTAGATTATCAAATCAACTCGACATTGTAGATTGCCAATATTTACATCTTTATATCGACCATCAAGATATCTTGATGGACGTTTATTAAGACCCCTTTTCCACACGGCAATTTTTCTTGCCAGCAAGTTTTCAATTCTCTTTTGAACTTGCCATTTGCGTTTCCACTCAGCAAGTTTTCTTGAGCAATTCTGAATAAAACTAAAGTGAAACTTCAAAGAAAGAGCAGGACAAAAGAAAAATTGCCGGTACGAGCAAGTCTGTACTCATCCCCTTTCGTCACGTCCCGATGCCAACAAACTCGACTTGCCAGCAAGAAAAATATCTTGATGGACGTTTATTAAGACCCCTTTTCCACACGGCAATTTTTCTTGCCAGCAAGTTTTCAATTCTCTTTTGAACTTGCCATTTGCGTTTCCACTCAGCAAGTTTTCTTGAGCAATTCTGAATAAAACTAAAGTGAAACTTCAAAGAAAGAGCAGGACAAAAGAAAAATTGCCGGTACGAGCAAGTCTGTACTCATCCCCTTTCGTCACGTCCCGATGCCAACAAACTCGACTTGCCAGCAAGAAAAATTGCCGATTGGAAAAGGGGTTCAACAAGATTCATGTTCAGCTAAGAACATGTTTTTAAATCTACAAGATTTTTTTTGGGTGTAGAAAGATAAAAAGTTTACAGGTTTTAAATGGACATATACAGGGTTTATGTAAATGGAAATTTTTAAAAAATGTTTAACTTTGAAGGCCAATATTTTCAAAATTATATATGAAAATGGATTCAGTAAACAGAAATTAAAAAGCCTGATATTACTCATTCAATCTCTTCAAAAGAGATTTTAATTGACTGATGGGTTACAAAGATATGGTCCAATGCGAAATAAGCGCGTAAAAATACATAAGAGTACACTTTCGTCTTCTCTAGTCCAAAACCGTGTAAACCTGCGTTTAATTATTGCACGATGAGCGTCATCATGTTTTTAATTCAATGTAAACCTTCACCCCGAGTTGTTTGCTTGTAATAACAGTAATGAATTCTCATAATTTTCAGATTTTATGGCTGCAAGTGAATTTTAGCCGTAGCTATTGAGCAATTTAAGCAAAATTAGCTTGTTTGATTTAGTTATTAAATCAAGTAATTGTCTGGAATGTTACAACTTTTATTTGTTGATTGCAGACGAAATTAAAAAAAAAACACGAATTTAAGTAATTTGGCTCACAAGGAAAGGTTCCCAGGTGCCACTCTCTACTGAGTTCAAGATTAAGGCTTTTAAAATGGCTGTAAATAATTTGCAAAAAATACGTTTTTTTGCAATAAATTTAATATTACGCATTGAAACATACTCAAATTAGGCATTAAAGGAAAGGTATTAAAATTTCACGTAGCTTGGTGTACAAAAAATTTTTGTTGTTTTGTGCTAAAGAATACAAAAATAAAAACCTACACTAAATAGTATGCTAGCACATTTCATGCATCTCTGTCAATCTCTGTGACAGACGATAAAACTTCCACCATATGGCAGCGCTTCATTTTGATACTGTCAGTTCAGGTTTTGTCAAAGTTTGTTATTCCTAATTTTAAAACTTGTGAAATTCCATGTCAATTAAAACTTTATTACCAGTTATATAAAGGGCTGCTTAACCACAATTTTAAACTATAATTCAAAATGCGAAAATCTATTAGAATTTTGACAAACCTACGCACAGTTCCAAACTTATATGAATGCCAAATGATAGCAGATTTGCCTACTAGAAGCAATATTCGTCGACTTGCATCATTGCCGGTTAAGTTGGGATTGCAATGCGACAACCGTTTCCATGGCATGTTAAAACCAATACGGAGTTGCTCAACTGTTCCCGGTATAGTTAAGGCTTGCTGGAAATGTGAACAGGTTTCAGAAATGTGGAATTACATGATTTGCGACGAATGTGGCTGTCTGCAGGATGTGGAAAAAGACGTCGTAAGTGTGCGTATATAATATAAAATTATAAATGAATGAATTTATAACTTTTAGAATTACTTCGATCTACTAAATTGTGAGCGAAAATTCGAGGTAGAGCCAAAGGCGTTATCAAGAAACTTCCGCGAATTACAAACTTACATTCACCCCGATAAATACCTCAGTCGTCCAGTACGCGAACAAGTCAACTCACACGCCTGGAGTGCGCTCTTAAATAAAGCGTACAAAACTTTATCCGTGCCCGTAGACCGAGGTGAATACTTGCTTAATTCCAATGGCTTGCAAATACCACAGGACAATAGTGTCTTGGATAAAGAATTTCTTGCGGAAATGATGGATCGCCATTTTGAAGTGGAGGAAGCCAGAACAAAGAACTCAATGCTTGCTTTACAAAAGAAAATTGGAGTTGATATAAATGATAAGGTAAAGGAATTGAAGAAGTACTTCGATGATAATGATTTGGACACTGCCACAGCTACGCTCGTAAAGTTGAAGTACTTGATAAGCATAGAAAGTAACATAAAAAAGAAAATAGAGCTAACGCTAGGAAGCTAAGATGAAGATGTTGGAAATAAAAATTGTTCCAAAGACGTTAATAATGTGATAGTGTGTATATTTCTTGAAATTTTCGGCAATTAAAAAGCTAAGTATTTGTTCAATTCAATGCTTATTTAGTGTAAATCAATACCAAAAATGTACTTTTCATAGAGTCTGGAAAAGATAAGGCAAATTCTTAATTATTATGCAAATAAAAACCTCATTAGAAAAACGTAAACAGCTGATGATATCAAAAACAAAAGCAACACACATCCAAATCTATTGTATGGAACTGTCAAAAGTTGTTTAGCTCGCTTGTATTAAACAAAAGAATGTTTTATCGCAGAAAGTTCTTTCACCAACTTAGACTGTATTTATAACAAGTTTTTGATTAAATATATTAAATGAAAAGTGAGTTTGCATATTTTGCCATTAAGTTATTGCAAATTTTCAAAAAGCAAAACAATACGTCATAACAAGACCATGAACAAGACAAAGGTCGATTGGCGAACATTAGATAAAAAGAGGTAGGTAAGCATTGGATATAATTTATAAACATGTCGAGTGATAAGAAATTCAAGCCTAACAAAGTAATTTTCATATTAACAGCAATGCGGCTTAATCACCGGGCTAAGGTAACGCCTTTCGAAAATATATACCCTGCATAATAATTTGTTTCTGAATTTTGTTAAGACTTTTTTTTGTTCAACAATGCCTTGGGACAAACCTGGTTCTTGGATTAACCTTTTTATTTACATTTGAGCGACGTTATTTGTGCGAGGGAAGTGTTGCAGGCATGGTTCAATAAGTTCTGATAATGAATATCTGATATGAGTGCCTTAAAGCTTAATAAATGTTGCAGAACCTGCGCTTATTTTGTGTCTTTTTAAATTTCTTCAGTCAAACATTTTTTTTATATCAACACAACTTCATGATTATCTTTCCAATTTAACTCCAGCTGTACGCTGAGTAAATTCTAGTATTTTGTGATTGGACGAGGTTGCCACAGTGTCATAAACAAAGAGCTTTGGGTATTCCAATTTGTACGTACAGCGCCAAAACTATATATATTTCGCCCGCTTTTGCTTGAGTTGGCGTTTTCATATAAAAAAATTATTCGGAAACCCATTAACCTAAGTATATTAAAATATTCATCATCTTAGTCGCTTCAGTAAAATAACCCAAAGTTAATTTAAAATAAACCAACTTAGTCCATATGTAAGTTTTATGAAACCATTTTTAAGTTTCGTTTTGGGTACTTTTAGCTACTTCCGGTTAGGTCCACTTGTCACAAGAACTTTAGAAGTGACCAGATATATTATATATATCTATAATTTTAGCTTTAATTCTTGCTTTCATATTCTTCTTCTCCTAAACGTATTATCGAAAATTTACTACACAAAAACAAACGGTGGGTCCATGTTAGAATGACCAAGGTGATTGCAGAGCTATCACTTTCAGAGTGAGTACAAATCATTTGACATGTTGTTTTGTCTCTATTTCATTCGATGTTTTTTGACAATTTTGACTTTCGGCACTCAGGCCTGCAGCTACATTATTTGTCATTTATTAAACGTTATATTCAATTTTATAGTAATTAATACGTCCAATACTTGTAGATAGTGAGTTCTTTTGAACGAAATAGTGTGACGTCAGAAAAAGACCATTTGTCGCAAGAGTTACAGAAACGAGCTACATATATATTTCTCTATTTATTTTTCTATATATTTCTGGTAAGAGAGCACTTACATTTTCTTGTACAGTTATTAAGTTGATAGTTTAACGCATATTTTTTGTAAACAAATTTTTTTATAGAACACCGAGAAGTAAGTTAAATTAACATTTGTTTGTTGATAACAAATTTATTTGTAAAGTATGCATCAATAAATAAATAAATAAATAAATTTGTTTGTTGTAAAATTAATGATTTATAAACTTAATTTATTTGTTTTATGTGAATTATTTTCTTCATTTCCTCTAATATTTCTTAACATGCAATCAAATTTTCATTAAAATTCAGCAATTATAACAGTTAAAATTGTAGTTTAAAAAAAGGACTCGAAATTTTCAATCGCTTAAAAAAGTTCCAAAATATTAAAATTTTCAAATTTTTTTTTTATTACTTTTAAGCTCAATAGCTACTAAATCCAATAGTCGATTTTTAGTGGTCCGCTTAAGAAATTTTAACTCTTTTTAAAGGTATTATTGGCAAATGCATAGAAAACCGCATATTTTAAGACAAAAAGGTGGGCTTTCTAGTGAAAAATTGGTATTTAATTGATCGCTCTATTTTTTGCCATCTTCATAAGAACGGAAGTGCTGCTCAGCCATGTCATAGATCAGCGATCGAAACAATTAGTCAGGGTCGATCGATGGGGCAATGCCAGGTGAATACGGCAAGTGTGGTAGGACATTCCATTTCAGCGTTTCCAAGCATGTTTTGATTGAGCTTGCAACATGTGGTTAAGCATTGTCATGCTGAAGAATCACTTTGTCATATCTTTGTTGGAATTTCGTTTGGTCTTAAATGAATGGACTTGCAGTTTGTCCTATTCTACCTTTTGAGTGCCACGCCCACTTATAAGTTTCATATTCCAGTTTCTTGCAAATTAATCCGAGACCGTCCACCTTACAGCAAAAAATGCTAGGTCTTTTTCTTCGTTAGGTCTGTTTGGTTAGTTTCGCTAGTTTGGACTTAAACCATTTCACCATGGTTTATGGTGAGTTATTTAATAAGTTCGCTTCGTTTCATTAAAGTGTTACATCGGTTTTACTCCCCTTTAAGTTCGCCGCAGGTTGTAAATGCTGCTAAAGAAGTTTCACTTCAAAAATGTTCGCTTTAAACGAGCTGTGGCTCGTACATTTTTCGTGTTCAAATATTTTCGATATTTTATCAGGTCAGCTAGTTGCTAGTTCCAAAAATTTGACAATTAAAAGTGCCACCAATGCTGCTGTAAGGACGGCGGGTCTTTTAGAAACAAGAATAAATATCAAAGTTTGGACCAGGTTATCGCACAGACAAAAACCAATGAAACAATTTCAAAATTTCTGGAACTAAAAGAAAATTTATTTGAAAAAAAGTTGTAATTTTTTCTATTAAAAAATAAAGTTGGCGCCGAGACAACGTTTTTTGAGTTTGCATGCAGGAATCTCAAAATCTACTCAACCCATCAAAATGAAATATAAACTATATATTTTTAATAATATTTGCAACACTTTCGAGGACAAGGTTTTTTAAAAATAAGCTCTAAATTTTCTTTTTATTCCAAAATAAAAAATTGTTTTTTTTTTCGAATCGAATAAATCTTTAAATATCGCTAAAATAAAAATACTTCCACCATATCCAAGAAAATTATGTACTTCAAAAATAAAAATATTTTCCTGGCAGACGTTACATTGCACGCAGTGACAGAGCTCTTTCGCGGAATTCAAGATTTTTAAAAAAAAAAATTGTATTTTTGAATAAATTTTCTATTAGTTCCAGAAATTTTTAAATTGTTTCATAAATTCTTTTCAATCCGAAAACCTTGTCCAAGCTTTGATATTGTTTCTTGTTTCTAAAGGACCCGCCGGCCTAAAGAACCATTTTTAGATTGTAGATTGGAACTACAAGTAATGTGAATAGTAGAAATATAGGCAAAATGAAATTTTTATGTGAGAACAAATGTCTTTTTCTTTGACATCAACCTGTAAAAACTTGCATCGTTCTATCAATTTAAGAGGATGTTGTTATGTAACCCGTTCTGACCCTTTTTGCAAATTTTGATATCAAAATTATTTATGGCTCATGATTTAAAAGAAAAAAAAAAGGCGTCAGAAGTATTTTTGCGACTTCGAAATTAAAAAATTTCGACACACTTCTTTGCATGTCGGAACTAAAATGAATAAATCAAAAATAAAATCATTAAAATAAATCATTTTTTGTTTTTATGATTTTGAAATATACAAAAAATTTTAAATTTTATTTCACTGTTAAATTTTACTGTTATTAATTTTATAAATTGTATTAATAATTTTTTCTACTGTTATTAAAGTGGCCATTCACGTATCATATAAAGAAAGTTTGTTCTCCAGATCACGTATTCAAAAGTCTTCGTCATAGACTTTAATCATTTTAAGCAATAATGGTATTTTATTCCAATGCCGTTACCGCTTACCCAAGTCAGTGCTTGTTTTATCCCTGTAGGGTGGCAACTAATTGGCTGTCTTAATCAGTGTACTCTACAGCTTGCTGGCAGGGTTTTGCTACTTATAAAGAGAGCTCGCAAAATTTAAGCCATTAATTAATGTTCCTATAGTTGTTTTTTGTTTTTGTTGTTATTGTTGTTGTAATTAACTCTTTTTTTCAATCATTCTAGGTGTTTACATTTATTTATTTTAATTATGGCTCACTCATATTTAATAATTTTGAAATTTCTTTTCTCAGTTTGTTTACTACCGCAGACGGAACTAGACGAACGAGTGACAATAATCACGTTATTATAAACCACGAATACCGTTTCAGCGTGATGTTGTTAATACAAATACTGATAAGCGTGCTCCTTTTGAGTTTTACATTTTTAAGTGTTATCAGTGCGCGCATATATTCCAATGAGGAAGATACAGACAGTGTGAGGCGCTTCGATGTTAAGGAGGTCCCGAAGGTGATTGTCAATGGCGAGTATCCAACACCTATCATTGGTGTGCTCAGTCAAGAGGTATCACGCTTGATTTTACGCAAGTATCCCGGCAGCAATTTTACTAGCTATATAGCTGCGTCATATGTGAAATTCGTTGAGGGCGCTGGTGGGCGTGTCGTTCCTATATGGTAAGTGAGAAGCATGCAATTCCTTAAAATGCAATATCTTGGAAAGGTTATAACTTGTTGGTGCTTTTTATTTAACTATTGTTATTAATATTTCATTCAAATAAACGTGTGTTGCCATTGATAATATGTACAGCTTAGGAAAAATAAATAGCAGCTATTGCATATACATCAATTTTTACCTTAAAATTATTATAAACTTTTGGCCCCATTTGTTTAAAATTAAAAATGTTGAAAAAAATTCGATGCAATCCCTTCTACAATCGTCCTGCTTTTTTTTTTAATATATTTTCTAAACTCGATATATATTCTTTTGCCAAAAGGGAACTTTGTTTCTTGGTACTTCATAGATTTTATTATGAAGAAAAAGTGACATTATAATTACAAGATTTTTTTTTTTTTAATTGAAGATTTATTTTTAAAATATGCCAAATAGTTTAAACTTTAAAAACATTTAAACACTTTTAATACAATATGAACTAGGGCTGACAGATTTTTTTTTAAAACAAGTAAAGAAAGTCTAAAGTCGGTCTAGGCCGACTATGAAATACCCTAAACCCACTTTAAAAAAAAAAAAATTATTGTAAATGGGCGTGTCCGTGGGCGGATGAAGTCAATTTTTCCAAACCATCTTTGTCTTGTCATAAAAAACATACGTGCCAAATTTTAGCTCTGTAGGTTAAACACATGCTTATTTATTGCGTTTTCAATTTTTGGGTTGTATGGGAGGTAGGCGTGTCCGTGATTGGATGACGTCCATTTTCCGAAGACATATTTGTGTTGGTATGAAACACATACATATCAAATTTTATTGTTGTAGGCTAATTATGAGCTGAGCTATGCAGTTTTAAATTTTCGCGTTGTATGGGAAGTAGGCGTGTCCGTGGGCGGACGATGTCCATTTTTCAAAACCATCTTTTTTTTTGTTATAAAAAACATACGTGCCAAATTTTAGCTCTTTAGGTTAAACAGAGGCTTATTTATTGCGTTTTCAATTTTTGGGTTGTATCGGAGGTGGGCGTGTCCGTGAGCGGATGACGTCCATTTTTCAGAGACATCTTTGTGTTGATATAAAACACACACATATCAAATTTTATTGTTGTAGACTTGTTATGAGCTGAGTTATGCAGTTTTAAATTTTTGCGTTGTATGGGAGGTAGGCGTGTCCGTGGGCGGATTCCAAAAATATTCAATAGTGCAGATCCTTGGGTACATGTGACCATGTGCACCAAGTTTCATCCAATTATCTCAACTCCTTCTTCTTATCCTGTGTATACGGACAACACACAGACGGACGGACGGACGGACGGACATAGATAGCTCGGCTCACGTGGTGACGCTGATCAAGAATATATATACTTTTCTATACCGGACTCGCTTCGTTCTATGCGTTACAAACGTTTGCACAAAGTTAATATACCCTGACCTTTCAGGTTTAGGGTATAAAAATCGTGATTTTACAAAAACAAAAATCGGAACATAAGCTAAGAAATCGGATTTTTTTGCATCGGAAGATTTTTGCATATCGCTCGGTTTCATGTTTTCTAGATGTTTGATATTTTAAAGTCAAAACCCAAAAAATGAAAAATATGGGTTGAAAACGTAGAAATACTTTTCACGTTAACGTAGAAATACTTTTCATAGATACATTTTATTTGTGTGAATAATAATATAGCCTGTTTCAAAAGAGAAGAATATTTTCACGCATGTTTGAGAATAAGAAAATAATTTTGAGAGCGTTCTTCATTCTGATTGGTCGACATTAAAAAAAAAATTGAATATTCTCTAAGCAGAAAAATAAATGAAAAAAATTAATATATCGTCGCTGCGCCTAAAAAAAATCAGGTATGTGATTTTTTATGATTTTTTTTTCATTGCATAATTGAATAGCTCTACTCAATTTCCATCTGTGCGCTGAACGGCTTTTCGATATCTCACATTGGAGACATTTTTTTATTGCTCTTGCAATAAATTCCTTGAAGAGTTTTTAAAATTTTTAATTAAAAATTTGAAAAATCAGGTATGTGCTCGAAAAATTTGATGATAGTAAAAACAAAAACGCTCTAAAAAATTTTCTAGCTTTAAAAATAATTTCTCACTGCGCATCGAAAAATGAAACTACAAAAATGCTCTTCTCTTTGGGCTATAATATTGAAATTTCAATATTATAGCCCGTTAGAAGAACTAGGAAAGCAAATTTTCGAACTAGGAAAGCAAATAAAAAAAAAAATAAATAAACACATAAAAAATATTCTTAAAAAGTAATAAAAATAATACCAAAATAAAAAGTATTGTGAAAAATTGGGACAATTGACGTCCCGCGTAAGGTCTTCGCGGGACACACATTGTTGAGCTGAAAATCGGGACAACCCGCGTGGAGTTCGGGACCTGGCAGTCCTATCTGTAACCGATATTTCGCAATCCTTTTACAAAATCATCTACATTTTTCATGAAAATGTATATGAGTACCATAAAAGTGAATTTTCAGAAAAACAATTTCATTAAAAAACCTAAATTCATCAATGGATTTGTTGGAATCAAACCATAAATGGATTTGTGGTGACCGTGGCATGAGTGTTATGTGTGTGGCTTGCATGCCCGGAGCGCGAGATCGGTCACCACCTCTATGCAGACAAAAGAAAGTAAATAATGGCATGTAAAGCTTCTTGAGAACATAAACTTTCGGCATGAGACATGTATGTTCAATTGCCAATCAATTGTGTACAAACATTTTGTAACACACGAAATACAATTGATCATAAGAAGCTCGGGTAAAGTCCTTTCAAGAACTAAAATGGCCAATTCGTTTTGTTTTTTTTCAAGAAAAAAACTTCTCGCTGCTGAATTGACATAAGTGGTTCCATTTTACAAAAATTTTTCTGCAAGAACTACTTAGAAAAAAAATTGATTTAAGGCTATTGCAAATATCATGACTAACTCATAGAAATAAAAACAATTCAAACATTGCAAGATAACGGATCATTACTCAGTTGTGAAGTATTTTGGTTGAAAGAAGCTGTGACATCGTTTTTGGCTCCTTTTTTATATGATTTTTTTTTTATACAAAATATAAAATATATAAAAAAATTTGATAAGTTAAAAAACTAGACTAACTAGACTTTAAATAATTTGTATATTATTCATAATTTATTTGTGATTGTGATTGCTGTGGAAACTTTTTTTTTTAGCTGTGCGGCACTGTATATTTAATAAAAAAAACTTGTTTTTTTAATAAAAAAAACTTGTTTTTTTTCTATTAGCTCATGTCCCTAAATAATGAGAGCATTGAGCAAAATCGTTTGATTTTCATCAGAAACTTAATGATGAACACTCAATTTCCTAACCTTAATACTGTAGGCCGTTTTTGGAATGATATCAAAACATTTTAACTGTCATTAATTTCTAAAGATACTAAAGTTAAATTGTAGAGAAAAAGATTTACTTTTTGTGTTGATCTCTTAAGTTTCTTTAGTTTTTATCTTTATCTCAGTGACTATTTCAATGAAAAATTCTCTGTGAATTGTCATTACGATTATCATAAAATGAGCACAATTACTCTGTATCCCATGAGTGCTGTTTATATTTTCATAACTGTACTTTACAAAAATGTTAAAACAAATAAGAGATAATTTCAAATATTACAAGGGGTCTATTTAGATAGTGAGAGAGGGCTTAATTCGCACTATTTGCGTCACCATTAGATTATTATTAAGAGGAGACAATAAATATTAGCAATTTCATAAATTACTACATTCATGTTATTTATTTTTTACAAAAAAACTATGATATAGAATTTATTCAAGCAATCCAGTGTTAAGATTGCACAAAAAACTTAGTTTGCACTCCATTTTTTAAAGCTTGGTCATATGAAAATAAATTGCGTTAATTAGAAAATGATGAGGCACACATGTGCCATTAATGCATTCGCTTAATTAATTAACACATTTACACCAACAATAACTGATGGGCCTAACAATTTTCATGCACATTCTTTAACATGTTCCATTTGCTATTTTTACACTGTTTATTTATGTTTAATATAATTTGAATATAATTTCAAAAATTTTTAATTTGCATACTAGCTGGGTTATTTTTTTATAGTTAATTTGTAAAATTCAATAATTCCAAAGTTCCCCTGCAGTGCAAGATTTCGTTGACGAAAAAGTGTAGATGATTTCTAAAAGAAACGTGCTGCTTTAGAACAACTGAAAAATACAAATTTAATGCGTTAGGAATTCGGGAATTTTATATAAAACTTTCGTTAACGAAATGTATGGCCGAATCAGCATTTTTCATTACAGAAGAAGAAAATCGTATATGATTAATTTATGAATTCTTTTATCCTTGGACTACTGGATCGTAACACGATTAAAATTCGTGGAATAGCTTTGAAGCCAATTGTTGTACTAATTTTATTTTTATTAGAATTTATACTTTTCAAAATACTAGAAATTTGTATAGTCAAGGCTGTACTTAAATTTAATAAATTGGGAATAAAATTTGCATTTTAGTACCTCAGATTTTAAATTTAATACAAAATAACTAAAAAAACAAAACAAACAAATTGGCCATTTCAGCCCTTGAAAGGACTTTGACCGAGCTTCTTATGATCAATTGTGTTGTGTGTGTTATTAAATGTTTGCACACAATTAACCGAGAACTGGACCTACATGTTTTATGCCGACTCCGAACGGCTCATGTTCTCAAGAAGCTTTACATGGCATTTTTTACTCTCTGAGGTTTGCCATTGTCTGCAGAGAGGTGGTGACCGATCAGAAAAATTTTTTGAAAAAACTTTTTGCCTCGGCTGGGGATCGAACCCGGGCTCCGAGCATACTAAGCCACACACTTAACCTGCATGCCACGGTCACCACAAAATAACTAAACAGTTAAAAAATCTTGGAGTAATTTTTAAACCAATCGTTCTACTAATGCATTTCTTAATCCTTTTTTATTAGAATTGATATTTGAAAAAAAAATTTATTTAGAAAGTAATTTTTTTAGTCAAGGCTGTACTTAAATTTAATATATTGGGAATTTAATTTGATTTTTAGAACCTTAGGCTTAAAATTTAATACAAAATTACTAAAAGGTAATAAAAGCTGTATTTAAATTGAATAAATTGGGTATAAAATTTGCATTTTAGTACCTCAGATTTTAAGTTTAATACAAAATAACTAAACAGTTAAAAAATCTTGGAGTAATTTTTAAACCAATCGTTCTACTAATGCATTTCTTAATCCTTTTTTTATTAGAATTGATATTTGAAAAAAAAATTTTTTTAGAAAGTAATTTTTTTAGTCAAGGCTGTACTTAAATTTAATATATTGGGAATTTAATTTGATTTTTAGAACCTTAGGCTTAAAATTTAATACAAAATTACTAAAAGGTAATAAAAGCTGTATTTAAATTGAATAAATTGGGTATAAAATTTGCATTTTAGTACCTCAGATTTTAAGTTTAATACAAAATAACTAAACAGTTAAAAAATCTTGGAGTAATTTTTAAACCAATCGTTCTACTAATGCATTTCTTAATCCTTTTTTTATTAGAATTGATATTTGAAAAAAAAATTTTTTTAGAAAAGAATTTTTTTAGTCGAGGCTGTTCTTAAATTTAATATATTGGGAATTTAATTTGATTTTTAGAACCTTAGGCTTAAAATTTAATACAAAATTACTAAAAGGTAATAAAAGCTGTATTTTGCTTACATTTTCTTCATGCTCTAGAATAGAAAAGTTTAGCCTAAGGTTAGAACTCTCGATTCTAATGCGATGGTTGCCGCAGTACGCGGTTCAATCCTAGGATGTGGGAAAAATAAAAATGTTTCACGATGCAATTTTTACATTAAATAATTATTAATATACGATTATAAAAAATTAAAAATAAAATTATGATAAAACACGGTCTGACTGGAGGTCAAACCAGGGTCACTCGATTCATCAAATCAAATCGAAAACTGCTTAAACAACTGAGCAGATTTTAAATTTAAACTAAATTTTAAACCCATGCGAGACTTAAACTTAGTTTTAGTATTTGATGTAATTTCAATTTTTAACACATGCGGGATTAAAACTTAATTTGACGTGGTTTAAATTTTAAGCCCATGCGGGATTTAAACTAAGTCTTAGTATTTCACGTGCTTTAAATTTTAATACAATTTCGATGTCGTCATATATACAGTACATTATTGACTAAAGTTTAGTCCAAGATTTTGAACTGTTCAAGATTTTTTTAAAGAACATTTCAAATTTGTCATTTTTATTAAGGTCTGACCCAGAAAAAAGTGCTTTTGTTTTTCCTTTGTAGCACAAATCCCATTAATTTTTTGTAAAATTTGTATTTTTCAAAGAAACTTTGTAAAATATGTCTTCATTTGAGAAGTTTACATTTAAAACCACATAAGTCACACAGATCGAATTGTTGGGAAACCGAAAAAAAAGTCTTAATTTTGACATAAATTTTTTTATAAACAAATCAATTATACAAAACTTTGCTCCACAGAAATAGATATATTATGCGAAAAAAAATTGTCTCATAGTGCGAAAAAAAATGAAATGTGTAACTTGCTTGGACTTATCTGGTTTTGATTGAAAAGTTACAGTGGACATGTCTGCTTTTGATTGAAAAGGAGATTTTTTAATGGATTTTTATCATTTTTATCAAAGAAGATTTTATAGATCGATGTATTTTAGCATTAGCTTTACAATGGCATTTCTAACCAAATATTTTTTTCCTGTGACTTATGAATGCAAACTCCTCATGTAAACTCCACTGAAAAAAGTTTGTTAGCTTTCTGATTTATGTTCTCCATTAGATATTTAACCTTCGTTGACTATAACATTAAACCATTTCGTTGACTGTATCGTATGGCCGATAACATTTCTGTCGAAATATATCAATGCTTGGCGCAGTTTGTTTCGACTTCTAAAGATTTATTTTCATTAAAACGCAATTTCTTTGGATTGGCCAAAGTTCGAGGCAATTTAGAGGATTCGCACTTTTTGGTACCACGGTGACATTTTTGGCTTGATACCAATCCATCGTTCTATGGGCCCAATGAACTGAGAGTTTTTACTAGGTCTGGCCAAAATAGAACTGAACTTTAGTGCTGATGTATAAAAGACAGCAAACACAGCTTCAGATACTTTCTGTTGTAAATGGTGCCAACTGTCACAAATTTCTTACTTCGAAAACCACATTTGCAAATGTCCTAACAAACTATGTTTTTCTTTCAAAATTTGATATGCTTTTGTATTGTAAATTTCAAGGATAGTCCACCCTTTTTAACCGTAGTTCATATAAATGTACAGGTAACTGCTTGAAATCCGCTTTGCAGTACGTTTTGTCGTTCATGATCACGGAGTCCAATTTGGACATGTACTCGCGATACAGTTTTCGGGCCATTTTCTTAGCTTCGTCGTCTATTTCTTCTGGCATGCGAATACTAATTTTTGCACTTTGTTATTCCTTAGACTGCACAATTTTTTAATCCCGAATTCTTCAAAAAAGTCGCTTAACTTTTTAAGCCATCTTTTGTTTCTCTGGATCGCTTTTTCTCCCCGACTTTGTAGACGTCGTTGGTAGTTTCCTAGTGGTAGGTAGTTTCCCACAAATGCTCTATTAGATTAAAATCTAGTGACCGAGCTAGCAATAACTCGTCATGGGTAGTTGGTGGAATTTTCACTCCATCATCGTCGATCCTATTGCATTGTTCAAGATCGGAATTGTTGGGATCGTCATTTGCAAGCAGATTAGGAAAATGCTCCCATTATAATCTCAGTGCGTACTGCGTATCTGTAACCATATCATCATTTTCATCTCTACAAGTAGATGCTCCGGGCTTGAAACCTTGGGTTAATACTACTAGTCGTACCATGGGTTCTGTGATTGCATGCGCCGGAAGCCAATGGCTTTCTCAGTGCACGTGGAGTCACGAATTTGTTGCGACCTGTTATCCATATATTAATGCTTAAATAGTGTTTACGGTATTGTGGGCTGTGTGGGAGGTGGCCGTGTTCGTGGATGGATTACGCTCAATTTTTGTATACATCTTAGTTCTGATATAAAATACATACATACCAAATTTTATCTCTGAGGACAAATAAAAGCTTATTTATGGATTTTTCAATTTTATGGGTTGTATGGGAGGTAGGCGCTTTCGTGGTAAGATGACCTCCATTTTTCAAAAACATGTTTGTTTTATTATAAAATAGATACGTACCAAATTTTGTCTCTCTAAGACAAACACAAGCTTATTTATGCAGTTTTCAATTTTTGAGTTCTATGGGCGGTAGGCGTGTCCGTGAGCGGATGACGTCCTTATTTAAAAAACATCTTCGGATTGTTATAAAAAACATACGTGCCAAATTTTATGTTAAACATAAGCTAATTTATTGTGTTTTAAATTTAAGCGTTTTATTGGAGGTGGGCGTGTCCGTGGGCGGATCACATCCATTTTTCGGAAACATCTTTATTTTGATATGAAACTGCTACGTATCAAATTTTATTGTTGTAAGTGAATTATGAGCTCATTTCTGCAGTTTTAAATTTTTGCGTTGTATGGAATGTTGGCGTGTCCGTGGGCGGATGACGTCCACTTTTAAAAATAGCTTTGTTTTGTTATTAGAAACATACGTACGAAATTGTATCTCTGTAGGATAAACCGAAGCTTATTTATTGAGTTTCAATTTTTGGATTGTATAGGAGGTGGGCGTGTCCGTGAGCGGATGACACCCATTTTTCGAAGACATCTTTGTGTTGATATAAAAAAATATTATTGTTGTTTTGGGGCCTCGGTAGTCGAGTGGTTAGCGTGCTTGATTGCCAACCCAGAGGTTCCGTGTTCGAATACCGGTCTAGCCAATGTCCTACGCTTTTACCTTTCTTAAATTTTTTCCTCATTTCTAATCAATTGAAATCAAAATATCATCAATATATACGACTTTGCAAGTTGTAGTTGGTGGTAGAGATGTTAATGGAATGAGATTGCTTAAAAACTGATCAATAATTTTTTTGGTGCACGCAGCATTAAAACATCCAGTAGGCTAATAATTCATTGTTACTTTCTTTGGCAAATAACCGTCTATCTATATTATCTTCTACCATTTTTTATTTAATTAAATGGATGTATATCACCTCGCAGTAATAAACTATTCTCATAAAGGTACTTTACCATATCTGAACCATAATTTATAAATAAATTAAAATTATTTTAATCATACTTATAAATTATTAATTTCTTATAACAATCAATATTAAACCACAGTATGTGATAGAAAAAAAAAAATTCATGTATTACTTAATGCCTTGCCTTAGCAGAAATTTGCAAATCATACTCAATCACTTTGTTTTTAAAGGTTTTGTCAATTAACTTGTTCTGATCTCTAAAATTTGTATGTTATTATTGGCAAAAAAAAAAAAAAAAAAAAAATACCCTCATAGAAAGAAATCCCCGTTAAGATTTCATCTTAAGCCGATTTATTTCCGACCTATACAGATTTTTAAACACGAGATAAATATACCAAACAAGTTATGAAATGAGAATTCAAGTGACAACAAGATGAGAATCTTGCTTTTACTCGTACTTGTTCTTACTTCGTTTTGCAAATTAAAATGTTGCAAATCAATTGAGCGATAGTCTGGCGTCACTTGGACTATCTTATCATGGAGATGGCCAAGAAGAAAAAAATAAACCTAATGTGGTTATCTATTTTATTGAAACGTGATTAACGTAAAATTTAGTGTATTTTGATTATATATATATATATTAAATTGTTAATATCGATTTAAAGTGAGATAACAGTACTTCATAACACAAGCCTTATTAATTCAGAGCGGAATTCACTTTGACATCTATCGAAATGATTATGTATATTTTTAAAATTTAACGAAGGCTATATTTTATGACTGCATGATTATTCTGCTTTGAAAAAAGCGCATTTTAAATGCGTCAGAGCGCGTTTTTATTTTATTTTAGATTTTATGCTTATTAAATCAATTTCTTTTCTTTTAGGATTGGCAAATCACGTGACTATTATAAGGATATCATGTCCAAAATAAATGGGTAATTATATTATCTATGATCCTTAGGCTAACGCTGTTGTAACAAATTTTGCTTACCTGCTTATCTTATTTCTTCTTCTTCTTATACTGTTCGATTGTTTTAGTGTGCTTTTGCCTGGAGGCGCCACGTTTTTTAATCAATCTGATGGTTATGCCGATGCTGGCAAGCATATTTATGAGATTGCCATAGATATGAATAAACGTGGTATTTACATGCCTGTCTGGGGCACTTGCTTGGGTTTTGAGCTGTTAGTCTATCTAACGGTAAATGGCATGGATCCACGCACCGATTGTGCATCATCGCAACAGGCTTTGCCATTGGAGTTCAAGGCTGGTGAGTGACTGAATGTTCTGTTTGCCTCTTTTCATCAGATATATTTCAATTTTATACTTTTTTTTTTAGATTATAAGCAAAGTCGCCTTTTTCAAAATGCCAGCGATGAGATTATAAATATTTTCAAAAACCAACCGGTGACTGCAAATTTCCATATGTATTGCTTTACGGAAGAGGTAAGTGAATATCATATATGTAGATCTGAAAAAAAAACAAAATTTATGAAAAAGAAGAAGAATAAAAATGAGGAATTAGTGAGAAATTATTTTTGGTTTAGCCGAAGTTAAAATATTTTCACTGTCATGCTTAAATATAATCGAAGTTATGAAGGTTTTACAATTTGATAACGACACTTTGTTTGGGGAATAGTTGTGATTTTTATTCAGTTTTGTTTTTTTTTATAAAAAAATAATATCAATTTAGCAAAGGAACTCGAAAAGGAATAGTAAAAATAAAAAATAATTTTTAAATATGATTTCTACCTTCTGATTTCTAAAATATTATCCAGCCTTTTTAATAAACAACAAAGCTAAAAAGGTTTCAAAATGTGAGTTTAAGCGAAAAATAGAAAATTTTGTGTGAAGAAATATTAAAAAATTTAGCAAAGTTCTGACCGAGTTTTATTACAATCGTTCAATTTTGTGTTGGCTTTCCATATAAAATCAAGGAAATAATTAATGAAGCTCCAAGTAGAAGGTACCCATAGGCCCTTAGCGATTTAAATTACTTTCAATAAACATCTATTACTCTATTTGTGTTGTTTGTGTGAAAAACATGCATGCTCCTCTCATACAAAATCATGTTAAAAATTAACAGATGTCTAAGGGCAGTACCTCCCATGAAAAATCATGTAAAAACTTAATTGATGTCCAAGAGAAGTATTCCTAGGGTATAACCGATTTCGAAAATTTTTAGTACACATGGATTTGTCAAGTTTTCATATCGAGTTTCGTTAAGATCAAATCATCATATCAAAAATTTATAGAGGTATATAAATAAACTCCCAAAATTTAAACGCTATGAAGAGGTTTATATTTTAAAACTTGGTATGTGCGTATCTTATATTAGAATTAAGATGTGTACACAAAATGGTCGTCATCCGCCAGCGAACACAACCAACTCCCATACAACCCACAATATTGAAAATACCATAAAAAGGTTAATATATAACCTGCAGGGATAAAACTTGATATGGGAGAATTTTATGCTCAAAATAAGGTGACCACACAAAATAGGCTACATCCGCCCACGGACACACTCACCTCTCATACAAATATCTCCATTCAAATACCACATAAAAGTTTATATATGACCTACAGAGATTAAACTTGGTATCGAAGGATTTTATATCAAAACTAAGGTGTGCACACAAAATGGGCGTCACCAGCCAATGAACACGCCCAATACCCATAAAACCTACATTAGTTAAACCTGTTAAAAACTGTAAAGGATTTAAAAAAAAAATAAGAAATTATTTATATATGTTTAAGTATATCAATATATATTAAAATATGATTGGAAGTTTAGGGTATTCCATAGTCGGGCTAGATCGAGTTAGAGTTTTCTTACTTGTTTTTGTTCCAATTTTGTATGCACTGTGTGATTGCTTCATCATGAAGACTGTCATCTATAACATGGGTTCATATCCTGACAGAGCAAAACAAATTTTTTTTGAGTTTATTCATCAATTCTATTCTAATGTTGATCAGAAAATTCATCATTTACCATTTTGTTTTGCCAGTAGCAGCACTCATTAATTCCTTGGGCCAGCTGTTGTACTCCAGTCGGATGCTCTAATTTTCCAGTTTTGACAACTTCTAATATTGTATTTAATAATTATTATTACTGTAACATAATTCCATAAAATGTGAGTGCGGAACACTTGATTTTTTTTTTTTAAATTTCATAGCATATTTTTAGGCATTTTTGTTTTGTGATTCATTGAAACTTCAAAGAGGGGATTTATACAATGAAACTAATCGCATGAGACTTTCTGAAGTTCTCTTTAAAAGTTTCATCTTTAAATTACATGAAGAAACTGAGTTGCAGAGTCTTTGCTCTGAAAATTCAGTCGACAACGAAAATATGAAAGAATAGCGTCAGAAAGTTTCATGAAATCACAGCCCGAGAGACTTTTTCATTTCATTTTCGTTTCATACTGCGCACCCTCACTTTTGACAGTCTCATGCGACTAATAATACTGTATAAATCCCCTCAAAAACTTTTTATATATTTTTTTCATTTTTAAATTTTCGGATTTATAAAAATTGTTTAACCCTCATCGGTCCCTCAGACCCATAACCTTAAAAGGTTCTTTATGTATGCGCGCGCATACATACTTTAAACATTAAAAACAAATAAAAACACCACAAATTTTATGAATAAAATTTAAAGATTATTTATTGCTTTTATGAATAAAGTTATGGAAAAAAGCTATTTGCCAAAAACTCATGTCAATTGGTTAAGGTTTAATATCTCTTTTACTAAATTTAATTTTGAATTTGTATGCGCGCGCATACAAAGGACCGATGAGGGTTAAGCTTATTTCGTCGCACCTTCTATGGTTTCCGTTTTAATTTTAAAGTATTTTATAAATATTTAAAACTAAAAATGTGTATTTGAAAAACTTAAAATCTGAATATGCGACCAAAGCTGATTTCTAATTCAGCTTAAGAAAGTCAATATTTCATGTTTTATTCCTTCCGGAAAACCGAGCCCGTCATTTTTGACGGGAAAGAACAAGTATAAATTAATTCTGAAGATAGACTTGAATTCATGGTACAAAACTATTTTCTCATGAGAGCAAACTTGCTGCTGTCAAAAATATGCAATGTGCGTTAACCACATTCAGCTGTGTCACCTTTGTGATAACAATCGGGTAACAATGTTACCGCTACGGAAGTTGTCAAGTTGATGAAATGTAAGCTTTTTATCAAATACCAATGGAAACCTTAGCGACAAATATAAAATTTTATATTTTTAAATGCATTTTTATGTGCATCAAGTTTTGACTTAACAGTTGTCAACTATTAAGTACGCTGAATGTGACCAATGAAAATTAATTATATGCAATGCGAATTGTGAGCGCTCTCTCCTTTGTTACATTTTTTTGACAGAAAGTTGTTTTTTACAGAAACGTCAATTCAATCTTGTCATTATTGTATCATAACTTGAATTATAACAGCTCAGTATAACAGTTTAACAGCTAACAGCGTCTTGAAACCAGTATTTCCAGACAGGGATTTTCCCCGTTTTACGGAAGTTTCCAAACTAAAAGGAAAACAGGAAAAAATGCTTTAAGAACCCTGCAGTTATTTTGGAGACAATTGGAAAAACCAACTAGTTTATTTCTAGTGAAATTGGAGTTAGTTGCGAACTAGTACAAAAGACGCTCAGCATAGAACAGTTTCAATTTATTTTTATATTCTTTGTTTTTCTTGTCAGCAGGCACAAACAAAATAAAAAAACACACACGTTCAAAACGTGTTGTGGCTCGTTTTTTCATTTAGATTCCATACATATTTTAACTTTTGCAAACATTTTCCATGAAAATGTTTAAGTGGTAAATATCAGGTAAAACTACATAAAATAATTTAATAAGTTCTATTGTACGAACCCGTATGTGAAATATGGCTAATAATAGGGCTTACAACTGACCACTCCTGGACTGCATCAAAACAGACCAGTTTAGAACTATCCATTATGGAACTAACACAGATATAGGGAAAAAGGGATGCTTAAGGGGACAATTGTCTTTTCCTATGACATCAACTCGTAAAAAGCGTCAGTTTGTTCAATGTAAAAGGGTATTGAAGTGGGACCAGTACTGGCCCCTTTTGGAACTAGTTTAGAACTATTCTAAATCTGGTCCATTTATCTGCAGGGAACTTAGAAGTTTATATTGGACGCATTTTTATGTGAAAAAGCACTTTTTTATGAATTTTGCTTTTCACAGATTAAAATATTTAAATATTAATTTAATCGTCAAAGGTTAGCTTAACTATATTTTTTATCTGCGCTTTGTTTTTTTGTGGCAAAATATGAAAAATGAATAAGTAAAATAGATTTTCAATGCGACCGAATGTAATTAATTTAAACACCATTTATTACAGAATATGAATTCATGTTTCTCTTCACAATTGCACACTGATTGCCCCTCAGACAGTAATTAAGACCATCCACCTATGTACCAAAAACTGCTCGATGAGGATTTTAATGCTGGATCCGATGAAATTCCTGTCACAGTGCTAACTCAATCCGGTTCCATTTTGTGTAAACCACTTTCTTACCTTTTCAAGAAATCAATCAACGGGAGTAATTTTCCAATATTTTGAAAAAAATCGTTCAGTAGTGCAATTTATAAAAAAAAGTTTGTTAGAATGATGTTTCAACTACAGACAAGTCTCATCGATTCCAATGCTTTTTGAGCATATCATGTAAAATCGGGCAAAAATTCACTGTGGAAAAGACATATCGACATACTCGTCAGCATGATTTCATTAAAGGCAGATCGACTGTGTCTAATCTTCTGGATTTTTTGGCTAATTTTTTTTTTGATATGAAAATATACGTTATTTGTTAAAGGGTCTTTAGAGGAACTGACATTTTAAACATTCCTATAAAAATCGTTTGAAAGTGTTAAAAACAGTCGTTAAGTAGTCGGAGAAAATCTTCAGATTTTCAACTCAGAACCGGTGTAATCGATTCTCTAGAACTCATTTCTCTTATTAATTATAACACTAAACAACTTTAACGCTAACAACTTTATTTACCATTCAGTGGAACCAACTATATGTTAACTGCTCCCTTAAACCGCATGAGTACCTTTGTAATAACTGTAGCGTTTTTGATGTTAACTTGTCAAAAGGTCAACTCAAAAGTAGAATAAAAGTAATTTTGTAATTAGATCGTCGTGTATGCATAGTTAGTAGTTATGGCTTGCGCTGTCCCTGAGCCGAATCCAAAATTAATATATCGCACACTAAATACAAAACAGTCACAACTCAAAATTTTTTCATATCGACTTTTTGTCATAGATCAATTCACAAAACACTTATCTCACTATCTTTTTCATTATTTTATTCATTAAATGGAAGAATGAAGTTTGTGTGTTGAAATGAAAATTGCTTTTATTTTTCAGTTTCAACCAAAGGGTTTTATTTTTCGCTTCTCCTGAAAAGTCATGTTTTTTGAGTTATGACTGTTTTGTATTTAGTGTGCGATATTATTATAATTATGCTATGTTTATAATATTGTATGTTAAATTATGGAAACTAAGATTTCTGAAAATTAATTGGAATTCATGTTATTCATTTAAAAATCTTAAAAAAGCTGTAAGCAAATCCTAAGAAGAAATATATATTATGCCTGAAAATATGCAACAATTTTATAATTTTACTTGAACCTTACTTGCATATGATACCTTGGATAGCGATTTTGCAGACAGCTTTTTTTTTAGAATGTCAAATAAAGCTTTTGTTGGTGCGATATGATATCACAGCATATCAAAGGAAAAGGTAAATCGAAACATAACAGCTCAAATTGATAAATACTTTCATTACCTAAAACCTTGCAATACTTAAAGCTAAATACTTACCTTGCAATACTTAAAGCGGAAATTAAAGCTAAAGATAGTTCCAATCAAGAGCGTTCCAAATATGTTGTACAATAGTAGCATAAGACAAATTTCAAGGTCAATATCTTAGATGCCTTTATAAACCTAGTTACACCCACTATTCACATCACATTATTTGATAAATTATATGAATCCTCTATTTTTTTAAGGTTATCTTAACAACTGTAAACATCAATCAATAAACAACGAAAATTCTTGTAACTTATAAATATATTTTCTTTAATCTTTCTATTTTATTTCTGCGGAAATGGTCACATAAATCACACACACACACACACGCAAACATGTTCCACAGACTTTTGCCAACATGAAATTGAATGAAACATGGAGGGTGATGAGTTTGAATCACGATTGGAATGGTCAGGAGTTCATTTCAACAGCTGAACACAAGCAGTGAGTTAAAAAAAAACATGAATAATAAAACATAAAAAGAAAATGTTTTTGCTACTGCATGTCCACCTTATTAAATATTAAAATTTAATATATTTCTTAGCCATCCTTCTTTAATTCCCAAACGTTGTCTTTTATGGATTTTCATGTAATAATCTTGTGTCTTTTTTTGCTCTGTCGTTGTTTTAAGGTTTCCCTTTTATGGCGTTCAATTTCATCCGGAGAAGAACCTTTACGAGTTTATTCCCAATCGTAACATAACGCATACCTCGCAGGCAGTTCGCACTTCGCAGTATTTTGCTGACTTCTTTATTGGTGAGTCGCGCCGGAATTACAATCGTTTTACCAACCGAACTGAAGAAATAAAAACGCTCATCTACAACTACAAGCCCGAATATACGGGTGCTGTTGGCTCAGCGTTTGTGCAGCAGTATCTGTTCGAAAATGAAAATTGCAGTGCGATGCGAGCTGGGAATGAATTGCTTTTGGGCTTAATTTGTCTGAGTGCTTTGGCAGTGAGCGGTGGTAGCAGCAGTTGGTGGTAGCCATGGGCGTTTGTAGTTTATTTTAAACTGAGAGTATTTTATTGCATTTATAATTAAAAGTAAAAGTAATTATGAAGATTTATAAAGAGTTCCTATATAGACGAAGATTTATTATTAAAAAGTACGAAATTGTTTTTAATAAACATGGATTAAAGATTTAAAGCAGCTGACGGTATTGCTTGTTTTTTAATTTTTAAATGTTGTTTTTTTTTTGTTTGAGCTGAAGGTCATTATATAAATTTAAATTGCATAATTATTTTAATTTCGAAATTATGTTTGTGAAGGGAAGGAAGGTAAAAATTTCTACGGGTTTTTGTGAGAAAAAATATTTTAAAAATTGTATGCGAACCAACGAATCAAACCTCACCTCGGGCAAAAGTTTTTTTCAGTAAAAATAAATTTGTCTGCTTGGCCGTCACCTCTCTTCAGACAAGGGCAAACCTCATAGAGCAAATAATGTCATTGAAAGCTTCTTAAGAATGTGAACTTTAGCCGTTCGGAGTCGGCTTTTATTTTTTTATATGGATGGATTCTATGGTTGTGTTAGTCTCTGTACAAAATACGCCATTATTGAAGGCCAATTGCTGATAACATCGGGTGCACGGCGAGAAATTTGAGCTCAAAGTAATCCCAAATCAATTTATTTTGAGACTGATTCTGAGCTAAGTCATAATGTTCTTGATATCAAGCCCCAATGTGATTGTTTACCAAAAAAATTAACACGCTCATTTGTGCATAATGTATGTGGTTTTTGCATTGTTCGTCAAAAAATTGATCTGCTTACTTGTGCCCAATTTTTGACATTTTGGTATTGATTATGAAAAAATATGCTCATTTGTGTCCAATGCATGTCATTTATGGATTGTTAATTAAACAATCGAACATGCTCTCATATGTTTAAACTAAGATGTGACATATGTTTAAACTATTTTGGGATGTGACATGTTATGAATTTTAATAATAAAAGGAAAAAGATGAAAAAATGTTAGGGACTCAAGCATCAAAGGAACCGCACAAAAAAAAAAAAAACGATGACCAGACGCAAATTCAAAATTTTATTTTCATTGTCTTAATTAGATATTTGATCCGATTCGGACAGAAAAATAGAATTTTTTTAATTTGTTTCCAACACTTTTATGCTAACAGCAACAAAAACCAACTGAGAATTATGTCGTTCGGTTGCTCATTTTTTTGATGTTCAAAAACAACACCAAGAAAAATTAATTTTTATGATCAAGCCCAAAATGACGCGTATTAAGCACAAATTTACGTGTTTATCAAAAAATGTTCAAGCTGCGTACGTGAATAGCATATTTTGAGATGGTTTTAAGCTCTATTGAGCTCATTCATTTGCGAACACTTAGAGTTTGATTTTAGCCAATTATTTTCACTCCGTGATAATTGTACTCTTAAGGCGAGGATCACTGACCCACTTAAAAACTTCAGACAAAGGACTAATCCGTTGAGGGCCTGCTGGCAACAGTAGTACAAGTTATTTTTCGCGCAAATTTGTTAAGTATCAGAACACAGAGATGAAATTGATATTTCATTTCAATTTAAAAAAAAAAAAAATCGATCAAGTAAACATTTTTGAATTGTCATGCTGGTATGATTATTGACTTTTCTGTTCCTCAATTGAACAACCATGATGTGCAGGAGCTGTGAATTCAACAAGACGGCGCAACATATCATACAGCTCGTGATACAATTGATTTACGCAAGGAAATGTTTGGTAACCGCATAATTTCACGTTTCGGAACCGTTAATTGGCCTCTAAGATCGTGCAATTTAACTCCGCTAGACTATTTTCTTTGGGGATATGTGAAGTTGCTAGTCTACGCCGATAAACGATTGACCACTTGGAGGACAACATTCGCCGCGTTATTGACGATATATGACCACAAATGATTGAAAAGTGATGAAGTGCAAATTGGACCTCCAGATAAGATTACGTCCGAGCCAGCCGTGGCGCTCATATGCCACAAACCATATTAAAATTTTCAAAAAAGATAATCTTTTGAATAAAGTCAATTTCATGACAATTTTAAAAATTCATCTTTGTTTTATTCCATTTCAAAGTTCTATGCCTCTAAAAAAAAAGTTTTTCGCTACTCTTTAGTAGAGAAGGTATAGCGGAAAAAGTAAAAAGGAATAGTTGTTTTATTTTGTTAGTTTTGTTTGCTGGAAAAAGTTCACCTAATTGTTTTGGCAAAGACATTTCCAAATAAACCCTGCAAACATTTTTTGATGCTCTCCAAAGAATTACTCTAAAGAGAGTGTTTTTTATGCATGTTTTATGATGACTCATTAAAAGGACTCATGAAAGAGTCTTTAATATGACTGTTAAATGATTGTTCAAAAATAAGACTCAAAAAAGAGTCATTATTGTATCTGCTTTATGAGTACTCATAAAATAAACTTATTAAAGAGTCCTAAATGTGACGGTAATATGATTGATTGTGCATGAAAAAGACTCATAAAAAGATATATTGATCATATATTGATTTATATAGGCGTAATCATAAAAAAGAGTGTTCACAAATAAACGAGTGTTTTATGAGAGAATAGAATCGGATCAATGCAAAAGCCCCATATCTTATAAATAAATAAGAACTTAAGCGAGCGTATTTTTTTATTTGTAAAAAACTTTGTAACTGTCCGTAATGGACACATGCCATCCGGGCGTCGGAGAATTGTTTGTTTTTGGCGAAATATATGCATCAGAATTTAACTAAAACAAATGTTCGTTGCAAAAGTCTTCTTATATGAGTACTAAATATAAGTCTTGAAAGTGTACTAAATATGAGTCTTAAAAGAGTACTTTATATGAATCTTAAAAGAGTATTTAAAATGAATCTTAAGACCGCCATTACAATGAGTCCAAAAAGACTTATAAAACAGTCATTATTATGAATCTATTTTTCGGGCCCACAACATACATACGAAAATGTACTCATAAAAGAGTCTTTATACTCATAAGAGCGCATCATGGTGATAAAACCTCATTTATATGAGTCATGAAAGAGTCTTTTAAGAGTCATAATGTTTGTTGAGAAATTTTGACTGATTTTTCAAAATTAACTTGCATTTTCCTTTTGGAAAGAATGACCATTTCCATTTATCACGACGAAAAAATTTTATTCTTGACTAAGAAAATTTTTTTTTTTCAATCCGGTAAATAACCTTAGGATCAAATGTTACAATTCCAAAACTGTGTTCCTGACAACAAAGAACAATATTAAAACAAATTTTTATTTCAAAAACCGTCATGAAATTCATGTCAGATACTTAGATAAATAAGACTCAGCAAATTCAAATCAGTTACCTCATTTGACAACGATGTATAAAATGTATTTTTATAAGTGTATTTATTTATTACACATTTAAATATTTTGCGCTGTTAAGCATAACAATATTCTGTGAATTCCCTAAATTTGTACAAGTTAAACTATGAGTCAAAAAATGTGGGAGCAAAGTTGTTTTTGAAGAGAGCTCAGCTGCTCGTTTAAGAACATTTTTGAAAAGTTTAAAAGTTTCTCGCGTCCGCTACTGAATCTTTAACACTGAGAGCTTTTTATTTATTTTTGTTATTGCTGGTATCTAGTTTATTTTTGCGATGCATTTCTTAAGAGTTTAACTTTCAGCATCGAAAGAAAACTAAAAAAAAGCACGCAATTTATTTAGTGTTATTGCAGCTCTTCTCACGAACAGCAAAAAAAATATGCAATCGATTTGGTGTTGCTTTGTGTCAGTTATTTTCAAATAGTATTAACTCTTATGTGATAAACGGTTATAAAATGGCTGCTAATAACCAAGTGCCGGAAACGCTGTGTCCAATAATTGGTGTGCTCTGCATTGATGTATCGCAAAAATTAAATGAAATCTATGGGCCACAAATAACTAGCTACATAGCCGCATCGTATGTGAAGTGGTTGGAAGGCGCTGGCGGTCGAGTGGTGCCAATATGGTAAGCAATAATGAAATAACTGAAATTTTAAATAATTTAAGCAATAGTATAAATTAAATATTTTGTTAAAAAATCATTCCAACAGGCAAGAGCATTTCGGCGTCGGCAAGAAATAATAGCTAAAGTATTTTTTCAGGTTTTAGGTTAAACGATTAAAATAACCTGATTTTAGTTACCTAAAATCGGGGTACCATGACTTTTGCTGTTTAGATTTGATGACCTCAAACACCTAATTTTCAAAAAAAATACACTAGTACAAAATTGCGTACTAGTGTATTTTGTTGCGAGGAGTGCAATGAAAGTAATAACCAGGGCAACCAAAAGTATGCAAATGCATGTTTTTTGTGTTACATAATATGGTGAAATAGGTTGAATAAAAATGCGATTTACACAAAAACAAAGAGTTTAAGCTACATTTGTTAGCGCATATTTTTGCATATTTTGAAATAAATGCATATTTTGCATATTTTGCAATAAATGCATATTTTCGCATATTTCGTGATATAGCATGTTTTTAAATCTATATTACTTTTTGTCTAATTTTTAATTTAAAGTGAAATTAAATTAAAAAATTTTGCGCTTCCCTTTAATTTGGCACCGCTGTATAAAAATTTCGAGAAAAAATCGACGTTTGACTAAAATCGACTTTGTTTTACACATCCCCAACTGCCACTTGTCAAGAATACCTGCACATTTGTTTGATTAACTTCGTGTTTGCAAATTTAAAGCTAAAAGTAAGAAATATTTATTTATTAAAACATTTATTTATTTTCATAAGAACTTATTTTTCTTAAGATATCCAGTTCTTAGAAGTGATGGAAGCATATTGTATTGCAAGCTTTTTAGCAAAACAGTGAATGTAGACCGCAAGTCCTGTGTGGTGCAGCATGTGGAACGCGCTGGCACAAAGAAAAATCCAGCCATCTTTCAAGCTTACCAACTCAATCACAACAATTTCTAACAGAATGTACATGGAGAAGTACAGAATTTAATAAAGATTTGTGTAAAGCTTTCGTTTCGTCCGATATTCCTTTGTACAAAGTAAGAAATGAACACCTCAAATCGTTTTTTAAGAAATATATTGATATAGACTTGCCATCAGAAACCACTTTGAGATCAACAGTCTGCAGTTTATATACGCTTTCAATGAATAATATAAAAAGAGCTATAAAAAACCAATACCTGGCGGATTCAGTTGATATTTTGGGGCAGAATTCAACAAATTACTCATGTGACATGTTTGGCACATGCATTGTATAAGGTATGTAAGGAAATTCGCAGTTGTTTCCCAAATGTTGACCGAGTCGTAGCAAGCAGCAAAAATTCTTTTTTGAAAGCACCCTCACGGTTTGCAATTTTTAGAGAAATAGAACCAGAATTTTCTTTGCCGCCAAAACCAGTCATTACGCGATGGGGAATTTGGCTACACGCTGAAGAATATTATGCAGAAAACTATGAAAAAAAAGAACCAGTTTTGATAGTATCGTAAGTGTAGACGTAGAATTCCGTTTAAGTTGTAACCTCTTCTACTTTGTCTCTTTGGTCCGATTAATTGTTCATTTTGCACGTATTTTTATTGATCTTCCAAAAATTAACAAATAAATGAATAACAATCAATTATGGGCTACTTATCGAGGCCAAAACAAAGAAAAAGTAAAGAAGTAAGTATGATTAAATGAGCAAGCAAAAAGAAACAAATTAAAATTTTACGCCATCTATTGGGTAAAAGCATAAAACGAAACATGATCCAACTCGTTTTTTTTTCATAAGAATTAAATCTTACCGGATCACAGACCCATTTCGTTAAATTTAACAGTTTGAGTTCATTGACTGAGTTGAACAGAGGTTCATGACCTCTGGTTTCAAAATAAAGCACTTAGTAAATTAGAACAGTAGTGCATACATAAACCCAATGCAAATCAATGCTTACAATGCTACCAATACGAACTAGAACTTCCAGTTTCACGTAAGCACGTGTTACACGTGTTCACGTGTTTTTAAAAAAATTAAGTGAAAACACGAACCTCAACTACACGTGTATTTTATTCACGAACTACACGTGAAGTTCATATTCACGTGAAAGTGCCAATGACCCACTTGTGACCTCAGATAATCCCACTGCATCCGATTGGTCATAGAATCATCCATTTTAGTCCAAATGTTCCATGGAACCCATAAAAGTGCCAATGACCCACCTGTGACCTCAAATAATACCACTGCATCCGATTGGCCATAGAATCATCCATTTTGGTCCAAATGTTCCATGGAACCCATAAAAGTGCCAATGACCCACCTATATTCTCAGATAATCCCACTGCATCCGATTTGCCATAGAATCATCCATTTTGGTCCAAATGTTCCATGGAACCCATAAATGTGCCAATGACCCACCTGTGACCTCAGATAATCCCACTGCATCCGATTGGCCATAGAATCATTCTGAAGCTGAAGCTCTAATACGAACCAATCAGTTTGTGCAAAATAAAAACAATACAACCATAAACAACGAAACAAAAACGAAGAAAGTAGCAGAACATGCATTTTTCTTCTTATATTTTACTATTTTCTGACTTTCATATAAAAGTGACAAAATCCAAAACTAGATATTCATTCAGCGCAGGATATATCTGATATTTAAGTATATATATTATCTTTGAACGATAAGTATAAAAGGCTGTAGGTATACCCTAAAGTATTAGCCAAAAACGTTGCATGACCTTCAAAAAATCTGTTAAAACGACCCCATACAAACCGCGCTGTAAGACGTAATTCTACGTCAAAAAAACATATTATTAATATGTTGAATGCAGAAGATTCACAGTCTGTGAGAGTCATGCAAGAATTATTCCAAGTACAAAATTTGCGTTTCCAACTTATTTATATAAAAGCGAACTTTTGTAGCTTAACTGAGGCCATCAAGTGACTTCAGACATGTAGTTTAAGCATGGCTGAACAAATAAAAATAGTTTAAAAAGCAAAAAAATCTATTGATGAGTGTGACTGTGTTTCTATAAAAGAAAAGCTTGACAATATTTAAAAAAAAAATCAAGGTTTTAATATTTTACAAAAAATTGGTAGTCAAATTTCTGACCAAAATCCAAAAGAAACTGAACATATTGAAAAGTACTCAATTTCAGAAATTGTTGCTTTTAACTATGCACCAATAACTTCAGTTGAGGTAAAGAGAAGTTTTTCAATGTACAATGCTGCTTATCGTGCAAATAGGCGCAGTTTTTTATTTAAAAACTTAGCACAAATGTTTATTGTTTATTGTAACAGCAATATTAGTAAATAAGTTGGTGCTTTAAGCTGTTAATTTTTAAAACTGAATTGTTTTCGTTTCTATTGTTTTTATTTATTTTTACTGTTTAATGTTTTTTTTTTTTTGCCGTGATGTATGAATAATAAAAGCTTCTTTAAGAGAATATTTTGAAGCGCATATTTTAAATGCATTTTTTGCTTTTTTTAAGGATTATTTTAAGCGCATAAAACACAATTTTTAGCGCATATTTTTGGTTGCCCTGGTAATAACCTTACTTTCTCCTAACTCGACTTAAGCGCCTTTTCTTTGTCGACACAGATTAAATAAGAACCAACAAACTTTAAACATTGATTTAAAAGAAGTTTATTTCATTAAGTTTTAAAATTTTCTCCTAAAAAAAATAAATTTCTCACCAAATTACCGCATTAAGAGCAAATTACATCTCCATAGTTAAAAGTTTTAATATGGCTTTAATAGTTTGAGTAAAAACTATTTTATATATATTATTTTAAGGCAACTTTTAAACTTAATTTATGTCAAGTCCGCCCGTTATACTATAATGAAAGCATGAATTTCTGTCAAAAGCTCTACAGAAGAGTGTGCGCATTTGACACAAATAAGCATTTTTACGTCCAACAGTGCCAAAAGCTCTATTGCTTGTTTACATTAGCAGAAATAAAAGTAAAAGCTACAGCATGCTGCGGATTTGTTTTGTTGATAGTGCGTAAAGTAGAAAAAAACCTGACCAGTGTTAATCTAGCACTTCTTAACCTAGCGCTGTTTATACCCTAAATCTGTAATCTGCATATTAACTTTGTGCAAACGTATGTAACATCTGAAAAATAAGTGATGAGCGGGTATGAAAAGATTTATATATTCCTGATCTGCGTCACCTCGGTAATGGATTTAGCCTTGTTTGTCCATTTGTCCGCCTGTGTGTTGTCCGTAAACACAGCATAAGAAGAAGGAGTTGTATAAAACTAAGTACAAATGTTCACATGGACCCTAGGTGACCCTAGGTAACTGCACCATTGAATATTTTTGGAATCCGCCCACGGACACTCCTAGCTCCCATACAACCACAAAATTGAAATCACTATATAAATAATTAGATTTAAGCTACAGCAATAAAATTCTATATGTATGTATTTTATATCAAAACTAAGACGTACACAACATATGGACATGATACCTCTAGAAACACGCCCAACTCCCATACAACCCACAAAATTAAAAACACTATAGAAAGGTTTATATTTGGCGGACAGAGATAAATCTTTGTACGAGAGCATTTTATATCAAAACTAAGTTGTGCACAAGAAATGGTCGGCATCCCTCTACGAATACGATCATCTCCCATACAACCCACAAAGGTAAAAACTATAAAGAGGTTTATATATGAGCTGCAAAGATAAAACTTCGTATGTCCATACATCAAAACCAATTTGTATACAAAACATACCTATCATCCAACCACGAACACGTCCACCTCCCATACAACCCACCTACATAATTCTATAAAGAATTACGTACACTTAGAAAAAAGTTTCTAGGAATATGATAAAAAAGGCATCATATTAGAAAAAAATGATAAAAACTTTGCTCTAGAGAATGCTTTTCTTTAAATGTTATCCCAAAAATTAAAAAATTAAAAACTTCCATAAAAAGAGAAATATTTTCTCATCAATAAAGACCCGTCCTCTTTAACAGAAAAATATTTCCTTATAACAACCGTTTTCTTCATTGTATCAATTTTTCCTAAAAACAGAGAAATATTTATTTAATTTTAATAACACGGAGAGAATAAAAGGGGCTAAAATCAAGCTCAAAACGTTCATAACTGAAATCAGCTCAAAAGAGCTCAAAATATGTCATTCATATTCGCAGTTTATACCAGAAATTGGGCTTGCATTTTTTTTTTTAAACCCGCCAATTCATGCTTAATAAGTGTGTGTAATCTTGGGCTTTTTTGTAAAAAATTAATTTTGTTGTTGTTGTTTTTGCACATCAAAAAAATGAGTAACCGAACGACGTAATTCTCATTTGGTTGTTGTTCCTGTTACTATAAAAGTGTAAAAGTTCAGAAAAAAAATTATATTTTTATGCCCAAATTGGATAACATATGGGCATCTCCCAGTGGCACGGACGCGACATTCGCACGGTTTTAATTACTCGAAAAACAAGAAAAAACAAAAAGAGCCGATATGTATTTTAATTGTTCTAACGCGATGAAAGAGTACTATATTTTATAAAAATATTGGCAAGATTTAGTACAAATTAGTACAAAGTAATAAGCAATCATACAATGAAACGGACGCGACGAAAAACAGAAGTGTTTTTAAGCTGGTATAGAAATATGCAAAATTTAGCTAATTTTGAGAATTTTTTTTTATATATAATATACATGTTAATGGAGGTCAAAGGATAACTTTTCTTCGTAGACTTTTGAAATATTAGAATTATCTCTTCCCTTTTTTTAAATAGATATAGCACGAATACGGACGCGACATCTCGGACGCGACAAATTTTTCCACCATAGTAAAATACAGTAAAGATGTTCATTATAAATTTTAATAAAAATACATCATAATAAGTTAAATTCAAGTTACATAGCAGTAATACTAATCAAAATAAAAAAAAATTAATTTAAAAGCTGTTAGAGTACTTTATTTAAATGTTTTTCTTCACTTTTGGTGGACCTTTTTTCGGAGATGCCCATATGTATATTTGGATAATGAAAATTTATTTTTGGTTTGATTCTTATCATTATTTTTGTTTTTTTTTTGTTCTTTGTTGCTTGATTGAGCGTATTCATATGACCCCTTTTCCACACGGCAATTTTTCTTGCTGGCAAGTCGAGTTTGTAGGCATCGGAACGTGACGAGAGGGGACGAGTACAGACTTGCTCGTACCGGCAATTTTTCTTCTGTCTTGCTCTTTCTTTGAAGTTTCACTTTAGTTTTATTCAGAATTGCTCAAGAAAACTTGCTGAGTGGAAACGCAAATGGCAAGTTCAAAAGAGAATTGAAAACTTGCTGGCAACATGGTGAAATGAATATAAGGTGTTCTCATCCCCAATATGACCCCTTTTCCACACGGCAATTTTTCTTGCCAGCAAGTTCTCAATTCTCTTTTGAACTTGCCATTTGCGTTTCCACTCAGCAAGTTTTCTTGAGCAATTCTGAATAAGACTAAAGTGAAACTTCAAAGAAAGAGCAGGAAAAAAGAAAAATTGCCGGTACGAGCAAGTCTGTACTCATCCCCTTTCGTCACGTCCCGATGCCAACAAACTCGACTTGCCAGCAAGAAAAATTGCCGAGTGGAAAAGGGGTCTATCAGAAAAAATAGGCTGCCTTATTTTGACAATTTCTTTTGAAATCGGAGTAGGGTTGCATATTTTTGTACTTTTCTGATACTAGTACTTTTTTGTGATGCTACTTGAATATGATACTATTATATATGTAACAATGAGATTTAAGATACTTATTTTTGAAATAAGTAAATTTTAGCTTTTATATACTATCAACTTTTAGATATTTTCTAGAAGTTTCATCTTTTTTATGAAGATTGCATTTGGTTTTAGAAGAGAACCGCTTGACACTTGACAACATAAGCCCACAAATCAGAGCTTTCTTGACAATCTTCTAAATTGAGATTACTTATTACATAACATGCAAGTACTCTAGAGCATCTTCTTGTAAAACTCAAAATTAATTGTCTAATCTTTATATAAATAGGCGTGGGTAAAACAGTTAAGAACCATTTTCTCCTGTGTTTCTCAACTGATTTTGATTATTGTTTTTTTTCCGAGCGCGGAGAAGGAGAGCACCGACTATTTTTAATAATTAAAATGGTATAATAATTTTCAAGGTAGTATTGACGTTTCAGTAGGAAACAATCATGATTCAATAAATTAAAAGGTTATCCCAATATTTGACGTCTTCTCAAGAAGTTGCGCATAAAAATAAATTTAAAATAGACAATTTTTTATTTGTCGGTAAGTTTCCATTTTCGGTAAAGTTTCCACTTGACAACTTTTCTGACACTTCCGTAGCGATAGCTTCGCTTCCCGATGTGTCGCTATCACAACAGTTGACACAGCCGAATGTGGCCAACGCATATAACAACGAACAGCTGTTTTTGAAAAGAACTCAATTACTTGTAGATGAGAAAATCAACACTTGTCTATGCTACCTTGTAAATTATTATACCATGGACCCAGGCGATACTAGTATACATGAATATTCATTATATATGTAGTCAAATGCAATTATAATCTAATATAATCAGCCCAATCATGAAACATTTTCTCGCGGGAGTTGTAAATGGGAGTTCCCGTTTTAAAGATAAAGTTAAAATACTTTTCGGAAATTTTTAATGCAATTTTGTTCATCAACCGCCTATATTCATGAGTGTAAAATAAAAAATGAGATATGTTTATCTGTTATCTTAAAACAGGATACTCCCATTTACAACTCCCGGGAGAAAATGTTTCACGATTAGACAGAATAATAATAATCTAAAATAATAATCCAAGTCATAATCATGTTTCGAGAAATCTTGCTAAAAGTTTTCATATTTATAAAAATTCTATGTTAGGTTACTGTTTCTTTGTGATAACTTTTGCTAGAATCAAGTTTTTTTATATAAAAACACGACTTGTGTGTTTTACTTACCAAAAATAAAAAAAGTACTTTTTTTGAGTACTTAACGGACTCAAAACAACACCCTTAAAAAACATGTTTCTGAATCCCTTATAATTGTCAAAATAAGGCAGCATGTCAAAAAAAATATTGAAAAATGTCATGGAATGAGAACACCTTTCAATTATTTCACCATGGCTGGCAATAAAACTTGCCGTGTGGAAAAGGGGACTATGTTTTGTATCTAATTTTTTATTTATTTTAAAATATTGGTTACATTTTTATTTGATCAACAATACCAAAATTCCAATCTTAGGAATATTCATATTAATTTTTTTTTACTATCAAACCATAATTGGCATGCATTGGACACAAGTGAGCATATTCCTTTTTTTGATAAATGATCCAAAAATTGCATACAAAATGCACGAATGGGCGTGTTATTTTCTTGATAAGCAATCACATTAGGGCTTGATATCAAGAACATTATGGCTTAGCTCAGAATCACTCCAAAAATTAATTGGTTTGGAATTGTTTTCAGGTCAAATTTATCTCCGTGAAATTTTTACTTTAGCGGTTTTAGCTGGGCTTGCTACTGTTTGCTTCAGACACACAACTTCCTAGGTTCAAACCCCGACGAGAACAGAAAATGTTTTTTTTTATTTTTAAATAATTATTTCTTATTTTTTAATAAAATAAAATATTTTGCAGGTGTTTTCTGTCCAATCTGCCAATGAATTATAGAACTGAAATCGGAATAATAATAATAATAATTAAATTAAAACATTATACTTACACAGTCGAGGTTTCGAACCTACATCTTCCGCATGCCAGTCAATCACACTTCCACTGAGATGTTGGTAGCGATAAGTTAACTGTAGCAAAACATATTCAAATAGTGCTACTAACATTAACATCGTGTAAAAAATTTTAACAAGAAAAATATTTTGGTTTTATGCGGGCTCGAACCAGCGTAAAATGTTTTCAAAATTCAACACCCAACACGTTCAACCTTCAAGACAATGAACTTCAATTCTTTTATTTCAATATAGAATCATATAAAAATATGACGTAGCTAAATCAATATAAGAAACATATATTGTTTTCAGAGAAAAACACGTTTTATTTTTGAGTAAGCATTTCGTTTCATTGAAGAAAATATTTCGCATAGTGAATTTTTTATCTAGAGCCTAGTACTCTGTGTTCGTTTGCGTGAAATTTCGCTGACGACATTTTTTTGTTGCGTGAAAATTCTGATACATATTTTTTTGAGTACACTCAGAAAATAGCACATATCTTTCTCAGGTGAAAAATTTCTCTATTTTCGATAATAGCAATTTTCTCTTTTTCACATATTTTTTCTGACACATATTTTTTTTGAGTACACTCAGAAAACAACACACATCTTTCTCCGGTGAAAAATTTCTCTATTTTCGATAATAGCAATTTTCTCTTTTTCAAATTAAATTTTCTTCAATTAGAATAAATTTTCACATTTTCGAAGAAATATTTGTTCACTTCTAGGAAATGGAAATATTTCAATATCTCTAATAATGATAAATATTTAAAAAAAATAATATATCATAATATTACGTACAAAAAAATTCTCGTAAATTTAAAAATTATGTTTTAATAAATTAAATTTTTCAAAAAAACCACTTGACCAAAAAAAACCTAAAGATATATCAACAAAATAATTTTTATTTATTGAGAAAAATTTATTGAAAATTTAAAATTTTTCCAATATTTTTATAAAAAATTCACTTGAGAAGTATTTTCTTCAATAAAAACAAATGTTCTCTCAAAAATAAAAAGTATTTTTCTCTTAAAACGATATATTTTTATATAAGTATTTCTCATTTTCATAGAAGCTTTTTATCATTTTTAGAGAATTTTTAAGATGGGATTTAGAGAAAGGCATTCTCTGGAGCAAAGTCTATACTATTTTTCTCTAAATATGATGCCCTTTTTTATCTTATTCAGAGAAACTTTTTTTTTTGAGTGAAGAAATTGTAAAATTTGAGAAAGTCATGTTTTATTTTTAAAAAATACAGAAAAATAAATGCAGAATAACAAAAATTTGATGAGAACTGTCACTTTTCACTTCAAATAAATAGGCAGTTCAATTAAATTTTCATGAAAAAATGTTGCAAGAGAAGTGTTGCGGGTATATTTCTACTTTGATGAATATATTGTGAAAAATTTCATGCATATTTCACAGCTATAGTTTTTTTGGTATTGAGATTGAAATTCACATTAAACTAAACTCAATAAAGAGAAAATTTTTCATTTTCTATAAATTTTTCTGTGTAAATGAGAATTTTTTAGTGGGAGATAACTACATATCAATATTAGAGACTAATTGAAGTAAATTTTATTTAAAATAGAGAACATTGCTATTATCGAAAATAGTTTTTTTTCGAGTGTAGATTTTGAGCAAAAATATGAAGTTACATATTTCTATTTGTTTTAGTATTTAAATATTTCAATATAAATTAAAATATTATAGGAGGCTTAGGGCATTCCATAGTCGGGCTAGACCGACTTAAGAGTTTCCTTACTTGTTTTTCTTGTACATTCTCCATTTGTTTCTTTGCAGGATTGGCAGAGCACAAAACTACTATGCGGACATAATGGCCAAAATAAATGGGTTTGTTTACGTCATTATTTCTTATAAAAAAATGTTTGGCATATTTTTTATGGAATATAAAATATTTGGAATATAAAAATTTGGAACGAAAAATTTCCGAATATAAATTTAGATACGATTTTAATCTATGAATTTAAAAGAAGAGTCAAAATACAAAACAATTTTCAAAATGTCAAAAGTTCATTCTTAATTCTTTATTTTTATTCGAAAAATTCGCTCGAATCGAAATTTTGGTTTAAAAATGCTTGCTCTCTTAATTTTTTATTAAAAAAATGTCACAATCAAATAGGTCTGTTCCCGTACTTTTTGGACCAGAAATGGTAAAACTGTCAAAAATCTGAGAGCAAGAAAAAATCTCTAGAAAATAGAGAAAATCACATAAAAGTACGGTTACGCTTCTGGGACTAAAAATGTAAAAACTGTCAAATATGATTGTTTGTCCAGCGTAGGCTTGATGTGGAGCATCGGTATTGTGAGCTTGATCGTTGGCTTGATGTGGAGCATCGGCGAAATGCCTAAGATTTTCAATAATATTGAAATTAATTCTCAAGTTAAGCATTTATATCAATTTTTACATATTTTCCCATATTTTTGGTTTCCATTTTAATAGTTTCAGAGAAGTTTTTATGTATCGTTATTTCTTTGCTAACTAATAAACAGTTGATTTTAAGCTGTTTGACACTTTTACCATTTTTACCCGAAGAACTTCCAACTTTTGACAAGAAGGGGAAATTTATTACTCTCTCGATTGCACTGTCTTTTACCATTTTTTCGAATGCGGGAACGCTTTTCGGGCTAAAACCCGTAAAACTGGTAAATTGGACCAAAACTTTAGAGTACGGGAACAGGCCTTATATCTTTTGTATCTCTCTTTGTAAAATATAAAACTAAGCGTTCCAAATTTTGGAATTTTATCCTTTTTGATTAGAAATATTTTCTGTTACAAATATTAACCGATCATTATTTTTATTTGCAATTTTTACAAACGAAATTTTGCAATTCGCTCTTTTTAGCGGGAACAGTTTTTATAAAATTTTTCAAATTTCAGCATTCTCATACCTGGTGGTGCAGTCTTTTTTAGCTCCAAATATATAACGTCTCCGGAATTGCGAAACGATTGTGTACAAAGTTCAAAATTTATTTATGAAATAGCTGTACAGCGAAATGCCATGGGCGAGTATTTTCCCATATGGGGCACTTGTCTGGGCATGGAATTGTTGCTGCTACATTCGGCTAAGGGTGTGGATCCACGACAAGATTGCACACATATGAGTTGTGCATTGCCAGTGGTTTTCACCAAAGGTAAGCATTAGAGTTAAAATTCTATCTATGGTTTCATGATTTCACCCATGAACTGAATGGTGAGGGTTAAAAATCAAAGATTAATGGGGATAAGGTGGATGAAGACACAAATTGTTTTCAGATTAAAACAACTCTAATCCTTGTTTCAAAAATAGGATGACAGATTAGTGGAAAGTTAAGGGATTCTAGCTTATAATGTGCAAGCGTCCCTTGTGCAGTTTTCTTTTATTTTTCAATGCTTTTCACCTATCATATTTCTAATCTAAAAGTTAAATAAACATGTTCTTATAAATTTCTAGATTTTCGAGAGTCAAAACTTTTTAATTTATTAAGCGCTGAGCTCGAGAACATCATGCAGTCGGAACCATTTGCTTATCACTTTCACCGTTATTGCATCACAGAAGATGTAAGTCACAGCTGACTAAAGTTTTAAAGCATGCATAAAGTTTTCGAGAAAATTGTGGATCGATTTTTAAAAAACTAATTTTTTCTCTACAGGACTTGTTGCAATTCAAGATAAACAATGACTGGCATGTGTTGGCCACAAATAAGGATGACAACGGCTTGGAATTTATATCGATTATGGAGCATCAGCGGTAAGAGTCAAATAAAAGGTTAAAAAGGAGTATACTTTTTATGCCAGCTATTTTTGCAGTTATCCTTTTTATGGTGTACAGTTTCATCCGGAAAAGGTGCGCTACGAGCAACATGACGCTTCAGAGAAATGTTGTCATAGCCCGGCTGCTATACGAGCTGCACAATTTTTAGTTGATTTTTTCGTGCATGAATGTCGCAAATCCAGCAATCGTTTTACGAACTACGATGAGGAATTGACACATTTCATATGGAACTTTGAGGTCACTTACACAGGACGTCATCTGAGTCACTGGATGCAATGTTATATGTTTGGCAAAGAAACCGATTATTTGAACTGAGTATATTTAAGTTTAGTATTAAGAAGTTGAACTGAATAATGGGAAAAAAGAATGTGATATATATGTATGTATATAGTATGTATTGATGCACTGCGAACATATGTCGTTGAATTAAAGTTTCGTTAAAAACTTTCGTTAAAAGTTAACAGGTGAACTAAAGCATTACTTCAAGTTAGAAAAGCTGTCAAATATAAACCTAAGCAACACATCAACCTGTTTCGGAATTCCCAAAAAGTTAACGACAGTAATCGTTGTCGATATCGGTTATTGTGCGTGTCACTTTAATAGAAAATGACAGTTATTGAAGGCTAACGACATCGAAAATCGTTGTTAAGCCGTTGGGGACTTCCACTACTGAAAGAATTGATGTTCTCACACCTAAAACTATAAAACTTATATTTTTCTCAAAGTATTACGTATATCTAATAATAAGTTGATTACTATGAGAATCAACCAGCCCAACTGTCAGTAGAACACATAGCAGATTTTTTTGCTAAAATATTCACAATTTGTGTCTTCATATTAGAATATTAAGTCAGTCACAACATAAACAAAACAAAAACATCACAGATACTTTATATGGTAATTCCAAATTAAAAGAAAATTCATAAAGGAAAATTTCCGTTGAAAGACTGGAGACATCATAGCAGATTTTATGACAGTGCCATGCCAGACAGCATTGAGGCAGAATTTCTATGAGAGGAAAAACACATGAATGCACGAGGGCCATTTGATAAGTAGAAAGAAAGTTCTTTGTGGGTATCCTCTTAAGGGGTCCTTTTTTATCTTTTTCTGAGAATTTATTGAACAGCCCTCGTACTTCAGCAACAAATGGCAAATAAATAAAAGGCAGACAAAACGTTAGATAGACAAACGGCTGGTTTAACCGAAAGGAAAGACCAAACAAATTGGATGTTTTGAAATGTAAATGCAAGTAATGATTATGTTTTGTTGTTGTTTTTATGATGATTTCTTGTTGTTGACGTTCCTAATGATATCTTATTGTAATTATGGCATTAACTGGAGGTTATAATATCAGCTTGACCCAGCAGGTAAAATTAAGAGTTTGCTTTACAAATAAATTTTCTGAAACTGAGTATTGTTGCCAACTATTAAGTCAGTGATGTTCTCTTTGAATGTAATAAAATGGTTCGCAATCAAAATCAACTTAAACGATAAAAAAAATTATATCTAAGGATTTGTAATATCCTTTCAAGAGTGCTAAAAGTCCTGAAGCTTTAAAGTAAACTGTGGAACGGAATGTTTGATTTTTTTTATAAGAGGCGGTACCATATTTTAGAGATTCAACATTCGTTAATATTTTTAAAGTGAAAACTTCTTCAGGAATTCAGAAATCTTATACTGAGAAAGAAAACATACTTTAAAATTAAACAAAAAATTTTTAAAATAGAAATTTAACGCATTTGCGTTTCTACAAAACAAAATTTAAAACAAACGTGCTTAAATTTCAACTATAAACTCCTGCCTTTTTTCTATATTTTTCTATTATCGCTAAATCCACAAAAAGTAAACCTAAACCTTGAAAATAAAAATCCTTTAAGATCAATAAAAATACATGGAACGTTAAGAATATTGCTTGTGTTTTCCTACGATAAAAGCATTAAAAAAAACATATTGTGTTCTTAAATTTGAAATGATTTTATTATATGTATTTTCAATCTGTACCAAGTTAAACAAATTTTAGGGTTTTTATTTTTTGTAATTTGGTATTTCGCGTTTTAAATATCAAAGCACAGTTATATAATATCCATAATTGAAATGTTTTTTATTCAAAAAAAGCATATTACAATTTTTTTAAAATATTATCTATCGACAAATATAATTTAAAAAAGTGATTCAAGAGTGTAACGTGAGTGTCAATTTTTATTGATAAGTTGGATTATCTTGGAAAATAATTAGCTGGCACATTTTATGTCGCGGATGTGTTTCTATAAAAGATAAGTGAATTTTTTTTTTTTTAATCAAGCAGACGCAATTATTTTTCATTAAAAGACATTTGAAGGAGTGAGTGACATTTAATTTTTATTTGTTTTTTTTTTTTATTAGAAATGAAAGAAGATAACGAAATCATCAAGAAAAAGTGAAAGCTGACCCTAAAAGAACTAATGAAAAAATATAAAGACAAATTTTAGTTAAATCCGGATTCAAATATTTAAAGACTGTCCCAGAAATAACTGTCCTTTTGTTTTTAGGTTATTTATAAAAATGTGTTACCTCTAGAGCAACATATTTGATACCTATATAAAGTTTAAAAATTGCAGATTAAAAAAAAATACTCATTAGTTAAATAAAAGAGCTACTGAAAAGATGTCGTCTCAACAAGAAGAAAAGCGGAAAGCAATTATTTGCAAATACCTGGAAAATCCAAACACCACGTACAAAAAGATCGCTAATGAAGTTGGCGTGTGCATAAAAACTGTCGGAAGGACCATAAAACAGCTTAACCCTTTATCAAAAACGCCAGGCTCAGAGAGAAAAAGTCATCCAGCGGACCAAGCGATGGCCCAGAACTTTAAGCGGCTGTTTACTCAGAATCCAGGCACTTCGGTTCGTGATATGGCAGCAGAAGCGGGAACATCGAAGTCATGTTTTCAACGAAATAAAAAATTTTACAACCTAAGGAGCTATAAAGTACAAAAAGTAACTGATAGGTCAGAAGAAAAGGACGCCGAAGCCAAGAGTAGGGCTCGAAAACTGTATCGCAATTATCTGCCCAAATTTGATTGCGTAATCATGTACGATGAAACGTACTGCAAAGTGGATTTCAAGCAGTTATCTGGACACGGATATTATACAGCGGTTAGAAAGGGTAGAGCATTTTCTAAATTTACCACCGAAAAACATACAAAATTTCCAAAGAAATACATGGTGTGGCAAGCCATTTGCAAATGTGGCCTTCGAAGTACGGAATTTCTGACAGATCGCACAATCAACACCGAAATTTACAGCAGAGAGTGTCTGGAGCGGCGTTTACTGCCTTTTATGCGTCAGCACCAACGTTCAGTACTATTTTGGCCTGACCTAGCAACATGTCACTACGCCGAGAGAACGATGGATTGGTACCAAGCCAATAATGTCACTGTGTTACCATGAGAAGCCAATCCTACGAATTGCCCCGAATTTCGTACAATCGATGAAAGGAAATCTTAAGAAGACCAAACAAACTGCGAAAAACATCGAAATATTTCGACGTAAATGGCGTCGGGCATACACTAAAGTCAACGAAAGGTCGGTATAAAACCTAATGGAGGACCTTAATCAAAAAGTGCATAATTTTTTTAAGTGTATTTTTTTTAGTGTAAATAAAATTTTTATTTATTTTGTAATGTTCACTTAATAATAAACTGAAAGAATTTTTAAAAAAACATCATTTGTTTTTTTACAATAAAAAAAACACAAAAGGACAGTTATTTCTGGGACAGTCTTTAATAGGCCAAACATATAGTCGTTTTTTGCACGGGTTTTTTATTTTTAATGACCTTAAAGATCAACGAATTAGGCATTCGTTGTGATTTATATGTATATAAAATCGGATGCAGAACCGGAATAAATTTTGTTAAAATGTTATAGTTCTGAAATAGTTTTTGTGTTGTTTTTATATTATGAATTATTTTGTTACTTTTTTATGCTTTATATAATCCTCTTTCAATAAAATTTTTTTTTTTATATAAAAATATCCCTAATAAAGCTTACTAGATTCACCAGGATGCAAACAAAAAACCATTAAAATTTTGAGTGACAATTGAAACGTGAGTGACAAAATCAGTATATGAAAAAATCTTAAAATTCTGAGAAAAATCTAAATTTTTTTCTGCAGTTAAAATTTCTACTCAATTTCGTTACGGAAAATTATTTTATTCTTTATATTAACTCAAACAATTCGCAGATTTAAATGAATTTGCAAGAAGAAGACGAAAAATGCAAATCATCCGGTAACGTGAGTGACACACCATTTAAGGATGGTTTTTTCCTAAGACTTATTATACCCATATAATTGTGTGTTAAAAGCCTTTATGTTAAATGGAGAAAAATGCATGTTTACTGCTATGACTGAAACGTGAGTGACACTGGATTTGCCGTTATGTCTTTGAAATAACAAAAAAAAAAAAAAAATAAATAACTATCTGAGATATATGTATGTCAATTTTTGAATATTTTGAATTTGTTTTACAAAAATCGAACATGAGATAAAAAAATCGCTAATTTATTATTTCAATGTTTAAAATTCAAATTTCATCGATTGAAGTTAAAATTTAGAGTTAACTAAAAGAAAACTAAGAAAAACTGAAAACCCGTCTTAAATTTTAAAATTTTTGTTTTAAATTTGCTTTTATATTTAAAAACAATGTTTTAAAACAAAAACTTTTGTTTTAAATGTTAGGGGAGAGTGGGGTGTTGTGAGACAGGTTTAGTTTTTGGACGATAACTTCTTTAAAAGTTAATATTTTTTTTTCTGGGAACATTTTTTGGATAGCTTATTCAATTACCTAACAACCTCCGATGACATTTTTTTGAAATTTAAAACATTTAAGAATTTTCTTGAAGCCTGAAAAAAAGATTGGAATTTTTGATTTTAAAAAATTATGGGGTGTTGTGGGACACTACTATAAATATAACAAAATGGAATTTTTTGCCTAAAGTCCTTATTGAAATAGGACAAAATTTAAGGAAAAAATTAAAATACAGATAAGAGAAATTGTTCGCGTTAATCTGATTCGGCTAACAGTTAAAATATCCGGTTTTCATTTTGGCACACTGCAGATGAACAGTTCGATCACATTTATTGCAACTAATAAAATTGTTTTCGTCCGGACTGATTTTAGAATGTAAGTCGTGCATGCGTATAGTACGGGCTATACGTATTCATGAGATTTCACACTCCCTTGGCGAATCCAAAAAAAAAAAAAGACTCTTTGGCACGTTTACCCTACAAAAGATGCAAAAGTATAAATCTTCATCATCTTATGAGAAAACTCTTTCCGGTACGTATTTTGTATGATGACTACGCTTTGCTGGATCCTTCAGCGATTTTTTTGTTTTAGTTGTTTTTTCAGTCTTTTGGTCGGATTTTTTCCTCAATAATGCCACATTCTTGAAAGTTGTAAATACGGTTGCAAAAATAGCCTTCTGGCCGCGTTTTGATTTTTGGAATAGGGGATCAAACTTCAGAGGACTAACCTTCTCTAGTGCACTGCTCAGCTCAGACGCCTTGAAAAACCAATTTAATTTGTAAAATATTAGAAAAACTGGTTTCCTGCCAGTTTTGACACTTTGATATGCAACAAAATCGACTAATTTATCATTTGAAGCCGATGCGGAAAAAATTGTGTCTTCAACTTTTCCATATAACGGGTTCTATACATTCTAGATTTATCAAAATTATATGATTTGCAGACAACTCGAATACAATTATTTTTTATGGCAATTTCTTTGATGGCTGCCACTAGTGGATGGATGCAACAATTCCTTTTGGATTTGGCGATACTTTATATGCATTTAGTGGCATGATGGCTATAAAAATAATGAAATAAAAACAAAAATGACTGTCTCACAACACCCCATATTTACTGTCTCACGACACCCCATATTCGACATTTTCAAATGGCCACTGCGTCATCATCACCCGCAATTTTTTTTGCAAAATCACTTTGGTGGGCTTGAAGGCAATGGAAAAGATATCATTTTAATAAATATTTACCTTCACGTTTAATTGGCAATGTTTCTGGAAATTCCACAAGGCAAACTGTAAAAAAAACTTTTAAGAGCGCAATCAAAACTCATAATTGTTACAGACACTAGGAACACGTGTCAATGCGATGAGTGCATATAATAAGTGAGATCCCATTGAGAAAATATCTTACAGTTGTTGTGAGCATTCATAACATTACCACTATGTCAGATATTGACGTGTCTCACAACACCCCATGTCTTACAACACCCCACTCTCCCCTACTTTAAAAACATTTGTGTTTAACTTAAATGAAATTGTAGCTATTTTCAAAAACAAATTTGTTTGATATCAATACAATTTCATTTAATTTTATCACATATTTCTTCCCTCAGAGTAGAGAGAAATCATATGATTTTGTATCATCGTTAAGCACGTAGTTTAGTAGGTAATGAGTACTTGGTATGTCGTCGGAAAAATAACGGTTATTAGCGATTTGAGGAGATTGATCAAAACAACATCTATGGCCCTTATTTGTTTTTACACGTTTGTATGAAAAAGGTCGCTAGAACATTTCAAAAGATGCATTTTAGTATGAACAGCATACATATCCTAAACAATGTTTTTCGCCTCTGGAACATAAGATAATTTGTCGATTTACATCTATATAGAATCAGGCCGACGATATCCAAAAGATATGACTATTTCGCTGCTTAAAGTTTTACCCTTAAGCTCTTCTCTTTAAGTCAAGACACAAAATTAACGCTATGTGTAAAGTCAAGAAACGAACCATTTGCTTCGTTTTTAATTTAATTTGTTGGCACCATAAAAAAAACTTTAACCCCCGTTACTCTTGTTAAAGCTAGACATACACTAGACCGGATTGAAATAAAAACTTCACATGCCGGTATTTGAAATTAGAGTTTGGGTGGAGAAAATACAAATTTTTTTTTTTACAGTGTACTCGGCGTTAGCAAGTATCTTTCCAAGCCCTGATCGAAAAAATTTAATGGGGACCCCACCAAAATGTACATAGCTGAAAGATCTTATTTTTAGAATTTTTTTTTAACAGGGTGACCCGAATTAAATTAAAAAAAATGGTTTTTCAAAATAAAATAATATTGAAATTTATTAAAAAATATTAAAGAACATTTAAATTTATGTAGTTGTGACAAGTATGGGCTCTTCAGATATCAGTATATTGTGTGTAGAATATGAAAAATTTTAAAACATCATAACTTTCTTAGTAAAAATTACATGAAATTTGATATTCAAACATCATTAACATCCTATTATATAAAAGACAAGCGTCCTGCTCCGTGCTCTATATCGCTCAAACTGTTCATGGTTGTTGTTTTTGCTATGCTTCTTACTACATGTTCAGCCTGAAAGAGAACCTGTTTCGCTCATACAACCAAATATCGCTTTAACTGTGAACTGTCAGCCTAAAAGTATGCACACAAAATTTATTTGATATTTATCGCTAAAGGCACATTAACGACGACAGGAACAAAACAGCATTTGAGGTGAATAAAAAATGTCATATCGTCCGCAATTAATTATTTTGAATACGACCCGTTGTATGACGGGCTTCTATACTAGTACCTAAATATTTTTATATATGGACATTTCCGCAGAAAAGTCTACCGTGACCAAAAAATGAAAAGTTAACCAACATTTCTTTTTTACTTGTATTATTAAAGAGAAATATTCAAAATTAGTTTAATTAAAGAGTTCAAATTTTTCCCATGTTGTGTTGGCAAGATATCGGGCTACCAAGTTAGAGTTAAAGTTTTGGTCAATTTTGTTTATTTTTATGAGCATTTTCTCTTTACAATTTTAATTTCTAAGAGTAATTGTTCAATTTTGCTCTTATGCAAAAATTTTGCTACAATAACAACTAACCGCAAAATAAATGCAAAAGAGCAAACAAATATCAATTAACGGTAAAATTTTGATTTGCTTTTTATGATATTCTGAGGTAACGTCACGCCAGACAAAAATCCATTTATTGCTATTTTTTCTACGATGACGTTCAAAAGTGCGTGAACGTTTCAACTTCTCATGGTCAATGGGGTAGGAGTAAAAAAAAATGTAATATATAATAGGTGTTTTATTTACGTTAAATATTTTTTTTAAAAAAATTTTAACTGAAAATGTTCCGATGGAAATTGAAGTAACGCAACGCCAGTAACGTCACGCCAGTTGACTTAGCCTAACAAAAAAAAAAACCGAGAAACGATTTTTTAATTTGATAACTAGCAAAATAAGCTTATATTATTTTAAATTCTACCAAAAAAAGTTTTGTATAAAAAGTCTTGCCCAATTCGCAGAGTTTTGCAAATTTTCTAATCTAAGTCGAAAACCACTTCGGTTTTTTGTAACGTGACGCAAGTGCATATTTTTGCTTATATCTTTTAATTCTTAGAGAATATTATTTTAATTTTTTTACGTAGTATAGTACTATTTAATTACTACGCAAATATAAAAAAAATATTTTGAAACTTAGACATCTTCGTTATTTTTTTTTAATTTTTTCGTACAAAACGTACATAACGCCAGTTTGGAAATGCCCATATAAAAAAAATTCTTTAACAAAATTAATGTGCGTCACCTTTTCCTTTTTCCCACAGCAATTAAAAATTACCACAAAAGAGATTTTTCCCAAAAGTTGGCAGCTATGTTTCTGTGTACTTTTATGCGTTTGACGATTTGCCGAAAAAGCTGATGTAAAATTGTTTGACCACGTGCTATGTTTAGCATTCAACGTCGTTTGAACGTTTCTTCAACGTTTTGTTTTCAATGTTGAAATTGGCTCAGTGTATGCACATCGTTACATTAAGATACGAAGCATGATATCGTTGTGTGCGTTTGGCAATCACTGCTTTAAAATAATAAAGTCTTGTAAAATTATAAAAAATTCTTTAAAAAAAAAATTAATTTGGAATACCCTTTAAGGGAAAAAATTGCCTTAAAATTATAAAATCTTGTCCCACCGTTGCATTTGCATAATTTTTTTTTTAGGTCCCGATGAAATTTTTGCGACGCGGTCTTAAAACATTCTTGCTAACGGAAAGTACACTGTAAAAATATTATTTTATTACCAATGGTCAATATTTTAAATATTTTATAACTCATATGACAAAAAACAAAAAAAAAAACAAATTCAAAATAATTGGGATATTTCGTGCGTGTTCTTACATTTTTTTTAAAGAATACACTCGAGCCATGTATTATTACTTAGATCTTACGTACGAGTATACATGATCTGTAAATGCTAAATTCCAATTTTTAGTTCTTTATTTTTAATAACAAAACAACACTAAACATTTGCTTATAGTTTTGCTTATTTATTTAAATTATATTTGTTTTAGTAGAAATAAATAACCCGATTAGATAATGTAATTTGCTTCTCATATCAGAGTTCTTTTCAAAGCATTATGCTTTAAATGGCACTTAAAGTCAAACTGTTTCGGTGCTTTGTTTTAATTAATGCAAATTCAGAAAATGTTATTTCTGCTGTGCAATGGAGCGATGAGGCAGTAACAATAAATTAAAATAACAAAATCAGTTTAGTTTTTGAAACCGTTTCTCCAAGGCCACTCTCGATATGCCATAAATCAGTTATAACCATTTCAATTTAAACTTCTATATTTTTTATTCCATTAAACGAGCAATATTTATATATATAATATATTCAAACCGCGTTCTCGAAAACAGCTCTAACAATTTCGATAAAATTTGCAATATAGATGTCTTATCCAGCTATGTCTCATCTCTGGGAAATCATCTCGGTTTACGAGTTTTCACGCATTTAATAAATACTTTTATTTTCCTGCCGAATATGTTAAGTCAATTTTCCCATAACATTCATGGTGTTGCGAGCGCAGTGGGTAGAGCCTCCTACTATCATTCATAAATCAAATTTTTGGTTTTTATTTTTGATCTTCACCAAAAAAAAAGTTAAGCTGCTGCTTATTCGAAACAGCTGAAATAGCCAAAAAGCAGCAACAAAACCGCACTCTGCTCTTTAGTTTTTAGATTCTGTCTTATCGCTGAACACTACCTGTTTGATATATTTCACATTTAGTTTGTGTAATAAAAACTATATAGCCTAGATGCTTAGCCGCAATGATGCCATATGTTGTCTTGAAAATCGTGTCATTTAAAAAAAAGCCTGTATTTTAAGAGAAAATACCGCTCTTATGAAAGCACTTAAAACATGCATTTTCAAAATTTTTGTATTATAACATTTTTAATATTTGATTTAAATTATATTATAATTTTACAAAAAGTACACATTCGAAATAGTTATATATTAGAATTAATAAAAATTAATGAAATAATTAGTTTTTAAAGCAATTCATTTGCAATGTTGTGATAATTTAAAATATATAGTTAAATTTTAATTTTCATAAGCATTTTCATATTTTAATTTCCAATCATCATTATCATATCTTCTGATGATGTTTCAAAATTCATATAATTCTTATAATTTTTTCTCAAAAACTTTTTTGTATGAAATTCACACAAGGTGGGAATTTCTTATTTGTTTCAATTTTTTTGTTTTGCTTATATTTATTTGAAAAAAATCTCAGAAATTGCCCAAATCCTGGAAGGAATAGGAATCCTGTCTACCTGCTTAAAATACTGCCCAAAACAGGATTAACTGCTCATATGGCAATACTAAACGGAAGAATTAAACGGAATCTTTTCCGCATTGCACTCGCATTCTATGTACTGAATTTGGCCATCTCAGCCAGCGATCGTGGTGGCGTGGGTTCGAGTCCCACGACCGACAATTATTTGTTTTAGCATTTTTTTATTATTTTTATGTTTTTGAATAATTGCATATATTTTTCAATATATTTTGTTATTTTTAATGAATAAAAAGCTTTATTGAACCAACAGAAAATATTATATTATTTATTTTTAAAATATTTTAATACTTTTGTTATATTTTAAAGAAGATACAACTTTTTTAGGTTTTGGTTGATCCAATGAAGAATATTATAATTTCAAAAATATCAACAATGATATAACCTGATAAAAAAAAAAAAAAAAAAACAAATTGGCCATTTCAGCCCTTGAAAGGACTTTGACCGAGCTTCTTAGGATCGATTGTGTTGTGTGTGTTATTAAATTTTTGCACACAATTGACCGAGAACTGGACCTACATGTTTTATGCCGACTCCGAACGGCTCATGTTCTCAAGAAGCTTTACATGGCATTATTTACTCTCTGAGGTTTGCCATTGTCTGCAGAGAGGTGGTAACCGATCAGAAAAATTTTTTATTGAAAAAACTTTTCGCCACGGCTGGGGATCGAACCCGGGCTCCGAGCATGCAAAGCCACACACTTAACCTGCATGCCACGGTCACCACATAACCTGATAAAAACAATAAAAAATTGCTAGAAAAAAGTGTCAACCGTAGGATTCGAACCCAGTCCGTCACTATCTTTGCTGGGAAAATTTGTTCATTTGCAAAAAAATTCATTTTTGCTGAATAAGTAGAAAAAACTAATAGAAAATTTTAAAAATATAAACAATAATTAAAATTAATAAAAAATCATACAAAATAATATAAAATTGATGCAAAATTTAGTGTCGGTCGTGGGATTCGAACCCACGCCGCCATGATCGCTAAATGCGAAATTCGTTCACAAAAAAAAACATAACCATGCATGGAGAGCATATGATTGTGTTTATACTATGCATCCGTTCTGCAATACATGGATGCATGCCGGCCTTGAAGACATTTCAACAACATTTCATGCAAGACAAAGTGGAATTTTGTTTGAAAATGTCTTCGAAGACACCCATGGAAATGGATCGATCCATCTTGCAAAAAACTGACATGTCTCGAAGACGTGTTCCAAGACGGATCGACCTATTTCCTGCTGGGTATGAACAGAAAATTTATTTCTTTAAGCTTCGCACGAAAATATTTAGGCATATTATTCTACACCCAAAAACAAAAGTTTGTACATTTAAAAAAAAATGTTTTAGCTAAACAAGAATCTTCGTCGATGCCATCAAGCACAACAGAAGAAGTATCTCAAGAAGCAATATACGTAGAAACGTCAACAATCTGAAGTGTGGTATATACTGTAGTATATATTGACAACTGTGTGATTAATCGATAAATATCTCTCCGTAGGTCCACTCATCAAGATTTTGTATTGTACTTCTTTTCAGATACTTTCTCTCTGTGTTTAACACTAAAATCTATTTTATTCTTTACTTTTTAAGAAGTTTCACTTCTGTCACGTGTACATTGCAACACGTGAGTTTTTTTTTTTTTTCTATATATATTCTATTATATATTCTAAACTGTAATTTCTTAGGTATAGAAAAGTATACAGCTTAAAACAAGTAAAGAAAGTCTAAAGTCGGTCTAGGCCGACTATGAAATACACTAAACCCACTTTTCAAAAATAAAAAGAATTTTTATTGTAAATGGGCGTTTCCGTGGGCGGATGAAGCCTATATTTTAATTGCATTTAAATGGTGATGAAAAATTTACACATACCAAGTTTTATTCCTGTAGCTCACAGTTAATGCCTTTATTGTGCTTTCGCTATGGGAGGTGGGCGTGTTCATGGACGGATAACTCCCAATTTTTGAACACACCTTAGTTTTGGTATAAAATACATACATACCAAATTTAATTTCTCTATGACAAACATAACCTTATTTATTTTTAACCTTAGAGTTTTAAACTTTTTGGGTTGTATGGGAGGTAGCCGTGTCCGTATGCGGATGACGTCCATTTTTCAAAACCATTGTCTTGTCATAAAAAACATTCGTGCCAAATTTTAGCTCTGTAGGTTAAACAGAGGCTTATTTATTGCGTTTTCAATTTTTGGGTTGTATGGGAGGTGGGCGTGTCCGTGAGTGGATGACACCCATTTTTCAAAAACATCTTTGTGTTGATACAAAACACATACATACCAAATTTTATTGTTGTAGGTTAAGTATGAGCTGAGTTATGCAGTTTTAAATTTTTGCGTTGTATGGGAGGTAGGCGTTTCCGTGGGCGGATTCCAAAAATATTCAATAGTGCAGATCCTTGGGTCCATGTGACGATGTGTACCAAGTTTCATTCAATTATCTCAACTCCTTCTTCTTATCCTGTGTATACGGACAACACACAGACGGACAGACGGACGGGCGGACGGACGGACATGGATAGCTCGACTCACGTGGTGACGCTGATCAAGAATATATATACTTTTCTATACCGGACTTGCTTCGTTCTATGCGTTACAAACGTTTAGACAAAGTTAATATACCCTGACCTTTCAGGTTTAGGGTATAAAAATAATGAAACTATAAAGTTTTTTTTTGACTAATCTTTAATTTTTTACAAAAGTTTTAAAAATACTTAAGCCACTATTAATTAATACACTAGAAGATCTGTTCATTTCATTTTCAGCTTCGTTTTCTTTAAGCTATGTCTACATTGACACAACAACTGGAATCCAAAAATAGCTACCATTACAATAACCATTAATATCATCAAAATCAGCGCCAACACATCTAAACTGTAATACTGAAAAATATTCAATTCCACGCCAACACAACGTAAGTGATGTGCTCCACGATGTCGCAAAACATATTCTACCCAGTAAATGGCTGTTTCCAAGGCACTTTGAGGCTTGTCATGAAAGCGTTGCGATAAAGTTTTTGCCATTTGCGCATAACTTGAATTGGACAGGAGCTCTTGTATAGCATGCAAAAATGTTGTTTCACTGAAATCATTTATATCGAGGCTCAAGGCATAACCCAACCTTTTTGCGCGCTTCATATTCATGAACTGATCGGCAAAGATTGGTATGCCTAGCATTGGCATGCCATGAACTATTGACTCCGTGGTGCTCAACAGACCACCGTGTGTGATAAACAGCTTAATGTTAGGATGTGCCAGCACATCATTCTGAAAAAACCATGGGCTTACGAAAACATTATCCGGCATATTGATCATAGTGGAGTTGTCAAGTTTCCAGAGTATTCGCTGTGGCAGCGCACGAAAAGTGTTGACTATGGCATTCAGCCTCTCTGGCGACAACTCTGAGCTTTTCAGATTCGTGCCAAGGGAGAAGTAGATGGCACCTTCGGTGGCATTATCCAAAAATTGCTGCACATTGCTAGCTAATGGGTATACTTGGACATTCATGCCGCCAACCTCAATCATATTCGGCAGATTAGGTCGAGAAACACCCAACGAGGAATGTTGATTTAATAGCACTAAAGAAAAATTGCGTCTTACATCTGCTAAGGTGTGGCCAGTGTATCCAAAATACTGCTCGAAGAGTTTTTCATATTTTGGCAAATGTATGAAGCGCATGAAAACGTATTCAAGGACGTAGGCGTAGACGTTATGCAGCCGTTCATAGAAAGTCATCGACTCATCATGGCCAAGAAAGGGAAACGGTATGAAAGCTGGTAGCGTAGGTGCACCAATGAGATCAGTATTCCAAGTATGAGCACCAAAGGGTGCCACGCCAACAAGGGGTGCACCAAAATGCGAAGCAAAACCAAACAAGACATCGATGAAGCACACCTGCATGATCACTAGATCAAATTTTTCTCGCGGATCTCTTAGGAATTGCTGGATTTGCTGCTCTTTCATAACAGATTTAACCTTCTGGATACTATAATGGTGGTGTTTTGAGAAAAACTGCCACAACGATATGTTGTGCATGTCATGATTACTCGTAGCTATATTATGATGAAAACAAATATATTTCTTTTGTCATTTAAAATTGAAAGCCAAAAACATGCATTACTACCTGTAAAATTTGTGTCCAGCAATACAATTTCACGCAAGTTCTTGTGTTGCATGCTTTGTTTATACGGTGAAATAGATGTCACTTCGTGTCCTCTTTCAGCTAGTTGCTGGAGCATCGGTGTGACAAAAATATAGTGCGAATAACTATGCAGGGGAAACACGGACAATATTTTGTAGCCATCTACTTGTGTTGTGAGCAGATACAACAGCAGAATAGCGCTTATTTTCGTAAACATTTTATTCCGTGTATCTATATGGTGAACGCACTACTAAATTCAGATATTGCCTATTTCAACTTAAATACTCAAGAACTCTGAATGATGTTGTCTTGGCTTGTCTTACTCGTATTAACTGGTTTCCAAGATGCTGTTGTTACGCAAGCAATTACAAATAAGGTAGAATACATAATTCTCTCAAGCTAAGCTTAGACTAACAAGATTGACTATCAGCATCTTAACGCTAAAAATGGTTTTATTCTTGCTGTCCGTATTCTGTGCTCAGGTTTTAATAAAACCTTTCAATAAAGCAGTAATATTTTATACCTTTACGTATTGTGCCATAGAGATGGCGATACTCATGTAACTGTATGGTAGAGAAGACACGCAATATAATGGAGCGTAAGTTTTGCATTTATGAATACTGAACAACCTCTTGAACCGTTTATATTCAAAATAGCACTCCCCATTATGTCTAAGAGTATAGTTCATGTACATTAGAACAGATGGAAAAAAATTTCATGTGCCATTGTCAGCAATAATATATCGATATTATCGATGTATTAATACATCGAATACTAGTACATCAAGTTATATCGATGTTTTTGTTTCGGATAGATACCCAGTCAGCAATGGCAGCACTTCGAAGCGCTACAAGCAGGCCTTCATATGGATTTCGAAGTGCTTCCACACTCATATCCAAGTATACTTTCTTTTTTATATGAAATGGGAAAATTTCGCAGGCCTTCCGCTCCGATAGCGCAAAAGAGGCCTGATAGAAGCAGAAGGGGTTAACAGAAAGTAGTCAAAAAAATATTTTTTTCTTTTAAACCTTTATTTTTTTTTTATAAATTCTATGATTTTATCTTCTCTCCTATGTTTTTTTATGTCAGATTAATTTTAATCTATAAACTTTGATACAACAGTAAGAAGGGCCATTTTTGTCATATTTTTGAATTGATATATTTTTGAACAGATATATATTTTGACTTGATATATATTTTGAAGCGAAAAAGTTGCCCTGAAGTATATGAAAAGATAGTCTTTGAAGAGAAAATTTTGTTGTGCTGCCTTTTGTGCAGAAAAAGAAGGCTTTCAAGAAGGGATCATAAGAGCAGCGAGGAAAGGATGTGTTTGGTCTTCAAAAGTAGCAGTCAATGCATGCCTTCGTTTGAAAAGCGCTGGCTTAATTGACTATTGGGTACATTTTTGCTCAAATAAAGTGCTTATGTGTTAGTTCTCTAAGAATAATCGAAATACTTTCTATGAAAAAGAGGAATGATTTTAAACGAGCTTTAATTTTCTGCCATTAGAGTGGTAAAAATGTTAAGAACTGATATTTGGTGGGTCAATACTATAACGGAATACTTCAGGTTAGTATTTTTTGAAACAATTATAGCTTGAACACATTGGACACGACGAGCGATGAACGCCAAATGTCACTTTAAATTTACATGTATTTCTTATAGCTTGAACACATTGCACACGATGAGCAACGAGCGTCAAACGTCACTTAAAATTTACATGTTTTTCTTATAAGACGACATTTTGGAGACTTTGTGACGACATTGTTGCGCGATATAAAATAGCGTTGTCGTCGGCTTCAATTTAATTCTACTTTGATATGCGACAAAAGGAAATTTCTTCCATTGTTTACATTTGCTATTGTTTTTTGTGTCTTGCTGGCTATTCCAGTGGTTGTTTATGTGTTCGTTTTTTTATTTCAAACTAGCGGATGTAACCCGGTGTTACTCGGGGTTGTGCCTCGAGCACAGAAAGAGGACGATTTTCAAAACTGCTCTCATTTTTACGTTTTTAAAATTATCAATTCAACTTTAAAATTTTTTAAATTATCGTTTTTTTGGGGTTTTGCCCCTTCTTCCGTCAAAAGTGTTTAGTCAAATTTCCGTAAAACTGTACCTGCCAGACATGATTGAAACAAAAAATGACATCTTCAACGTCTCGATGTGACGTCTGGTTTCTGAGGAAAATGGACACCCACACTCAGAAAAAAACACATATCTCCCTCCGGTGAAAAATTTCTCTATTTTTGATAATAGCAATTTTCTCTTTTCAAATAAAATTTTCTTCAAGTAGAATAAATTTTCACATTTTCGAAATATTTCTTCACTTCTAGGAAATGGAAATATTTCAATGTCTCTTATAATGACAAATATTTTTCTCGCACAAAAAAATTCTCATTTATACAGAAAAATTTTTTGAAAAGGAATATTTTTCCTATATTTTGATAAAAATTTCACTATGAGAAGTATTTTCTTCAATAAAAACAAATGTTTTATCAAAAATAAAGAGTCTTTTTCTCTAAAATCGATTTCTTTTTATATATTTCTCTTTTTCATAGAAGGTTTTAATCATTTTTAGAGAATTTTTAGGATAGCATTTAGAGAAAAGCATTCTCTGGAGCAAGGTCAATACCATTTTTCTCTTAATATGATGCCTTTTTTATCATATTCCGAGAAACTTTTTTCTGAGTGCAGTTTGAAAAGTCATTTCGAGAAAAATGCGTTTAAAGTTTTTCGTAGCATACATTTAATATGGCAATTTTATCTCAAATAAATTCCAATTTTAAAAAATTCTATAAGCATCGACTCGATTTTTGTATTGTCTTCGTTAAACTTCGGTTTTGGTCGATAGTCTTCGGTTAATTTTTTTTCATCTTGACTTCGTTTGCCTTTGGCTCATTCCTTGATTTTTGTCGAAAGAACTTTTAAAAGCATAGGATCTATTTCAGTAACAGATACAAATGCTTGCAAAGTTTCATCAAAATCGGTTCATCCGTTTTGACGTGAATGAGCAGAACATAGTTGATTGAATAAAGCGCACTCTCACGGAAGTTTCCTGAAATTTAAATAGCCTCATTCAGATGCAGAGTCCAGTTATTTCACGTACCAAATTTTAGTAAAATCGATCAAGTCATTTAAGAGTTATTGAGTCTTAACAATGCACTACTTAAAGCGCCCTCTTCGGAAGTCTTTGGAATTTTTTATATTTTATGTTTTATCTTGGGTGCAGTAAGGCGTTTAGGAGTTATTGAGTCTTTAAAACGCACTACTTAAAGCGCCCCCTTACGTAAGTCTTTGGAATTTTTTATTGCCTGTGTTTTATTTTGGGAGCAGTTGAACCTTCATACCAAATTTCATGGAAATCGGTTCAGGCGTTTAGAAGTTATTATAGAGTGCCACGCCCACACACTTCCGCCCACTTTTTTACCTATGCTTTATATTGGTTGCAGTTGAACCTTCATACCAAATTTCATTGAAATAGGTCCAGGCGTTTAGGAGTTATTGAGTCTTAAAAATGCACTACTTAAAGCGCCCTCTTGCGTAAGTCTTTGGAATTTTTTATAGCTTATGTTTTATTTTGGGAGCAGTCGAACCTTTATACCAAATTTCATTGAAATCGGTCCAGGTGTTTAGAAGTTATTATAGAGTGCCACGCCCACAGTCTTCCGCCCACTTTTTTACACCACCTATGTTCTTTCTCACTATGAAAGGTACTTGGTGTCCAAATTTCAGCTCAATCGGATAAACGGTGCGCGAGCCTATACGGAACAGACAGACAGACAGACAGACAGACAGGCATACAGACAGACAGACAGACAGACAGACAGACAGACAGACAGACAGACATACAGACAGACAAACATTTGATTTTATATATTAAAATTTATTTACAACCTCAAGAAATACATTTTATCAATTAATTGTTATAAAAGTGCAAAAACACTTGCTGTTGTCGTGTTTGTTATAATCAAGTCGCTTAGCATTTCTCTACAGCGATAGTGTGGAGACATGTCGTTCGTCGCTTGTTGTGTGCAACGTGTTCAAGCTATTAATTGGTCTTTTTGAAATGAAACATCGGTATACCATACTTAACGATCGGAATGTAAATAATTAGACAGTAAAATCCGAAGATATGATGAAAAATTTCAAAGGGGGAGAATTTCACCCTATGTTATGTGAAAAGGTACTTTTAAGGGTAATGCATTATTTTGAAGAAGATAGTGTCCTTTATGTTAAGTAAATTGAGGAGTGCGAAATAAGGGTGCGTTCTTCTTGACATGATTCCAACCAGTCTGGTGGTCTGAAAAAGAAAAGAAGAAAGATTTTTAATAATTAAGAATGTCGCTATGGTCTGAACTACGGAAATTAAAAACAAATATTTGTATACAAAATGGCTGCTGTTTAAAAACAAAATTGATGTTTTGAACTTTTTTTTTTTAATTTTGGAACAAAGTTTTGAATTTTTTAAAAAAAGTAAAAAACAAAATATATAGGTACATTATTATAGTTCCATAGAAATCACGTATAAGGAAAAGTAGTTTCGAAAAAAACGCATTTAAAGATTTAAATTTTAAAATTTGTTTTAAAATTTGTTGTTAAAGTATCAATAAAAATGTTATAAAAAATGATTGGCAAAAATATTCTCGTTTTTTTTTATAGAATCTTGAAAAACCAAAAACAATTTGTGCCCCTAGACCGCTATTTTTCTTAATTTCTATGCGCTCGGTTATGAACATTTTCGATATCGGCAAAAAATTATGCATACTTCGAACATGTTCGATTTTCGATTTTTGAAAGCGTTACAGAAAAAGAACCTTTTCCCTTTTCATGTATGAGCATTAACATTAATCGGTTTAACGGCCTCGGGCAGGAGTCAGCAAGAAACTGAAATTCTTAATAAAAGTTATCGAATTCAAAACGAAATTATTTTATTTGCGGCTCAAAAGTGAATGAAAAAAAAATAATGCAAAATGAGTGAAAAGAAGACTGTAAATTTATTATTCATCGCTAATATAGAGGTCAGAGTTTCGACAGATGTAGTAGCCACAATTGCCCATGTCGACGCATTTCAATTGATATGGCCGTTAGCGTTTATTGCAATGAATTTAATTGTTCGAATACAATTTTTTCGACATAAATTTCGAACACAACAAGCAGTTTTCTTTTTTCGGTAGAGGTTCCCTGAAGATGACGCACAAAAAATATGCAAATTATTAATTCACAATATTTAAGGAATACGTTAACATCATTATAAATACCACTAAAATTTAGACGACATGGTTAAAAGCAAACGTGTTGTGCTACTTCGAGTTAGTCTTTCGCATCGAATATGCTTAATACAGGACACTGAGGATAAAAACTATGAATAGCGGCAAGATATTGTTAGTTAGTTTTTAGACCATGGTTTCGTCGGAATCTACTCTGACTCATCTATTTGGAACTACTTCGACACGTGATAAAGAAGTTAACAAAAAGCGCAACAACGAAATCTTTGCAGAAGCAATGCACTCAACTTTTTGAAATTTTGCGACTAGCAAAAGAGTAGAAAAACACTGCTTTGATGAAGTGAAAAGTGTTTCGGTAATTCCGTTTTGGTTTTACAGCAGTTGCACTTATTAGCTTTTCAAAGTTAGTGGACTGCATAAACCACAGAGAATACTCATGAGTCGGAGTAGTCTGCTCGGTTCTTCTGAGAAGAATTTTTTTGTTGTAGCAACCTGTTACTTCATGAATTATTTGACATAAAGCTCAAAATATAATTCTGAAAAAAAGAAATTTTGTAAGAATTATAAAATAAAATTAACAAATTAAAATGTCACAATATATTTTATGTGGTAAATAAATAAAATAATGAGTTTATTCAACAAACAATAACTTGTCTTCATTTTTTAAGAAATAATATTTTAATGATTTTTCATTTCTGGTTTTTTCAGCAAGCCGATTTCGGGTTTTAGTAACAAAGTTGTCAGCAACAGAAAAAAACTCTTATACATAAGTTGGTTTGTGTCTGTTTTGATTATAAAATTTAAATATTTACACTGGTTTTTGACCAGTGTTTTTTTTTTGCAATTTTTATGTAAAACAAAAATTTAATATTGTCCCGATATTTTCTCAGTGTTTTGACGACATTTCTAGGGAATCTTAAATTTAATTTATGTTGAATCACATTTAAAAAAACATTAACTTAGTTCTGAAAAAACTATTTCGCTTTGAATGGTAGTTGGTTTAAGACCACTACCATTTTACCTTTGAAATAATTTTTTTCGAAATTTTTATTTTTATAAACTTAAATAAACTAACAAAGTGTTGGGAACACGTTGTGATAATTTCAAGCAATTATAAGAAGTAGGTTTTTTTGGCGAGTTTTCTGTGTAAAAATTGATGAAAAAAATAAAAAATTGCAAAAAAAAAGTATCGACCGTGGGTTTCAAACCCACTATCTTTGCTGGGAAAATTTGTTGATTGGCAAAAAATGAAATTTTTACCGAAATAAAGAAAAATCATTGCACGGTGACCATTTTCCCTAATGTTTCTAAGATAAAGTTTGGATTTTCGATACTTTATAAAAAGTGAAACATTTAAATATGCGATGAGATTCTGAGCGGAGATCGGTCGCCCAGATACTAAAAATTAATATGATGCTAAGTCAAGAAAAGCCTTTTCTTTCTTGATTGTAAGATACCAAAACCTTATAAATATAAACATTTTAAGTTAAATATTTAAAAATAAAAAATGTTTAACTTAAAAAATGTACTTTCTTATAATTTTGAAAAAAGAGATTTCTAGAGATTGGAAAAGAACGTGCCATTTGAACATCGTAATTCTTTGTTAGTCATAAGTTTATTTTGTTTTTAAAATACCAAAAACAAAACAAAAACTAAAAAAAAAATACAAAAATTCACTTTTTGAGATATGGACAAATTAAAGTTTTTTCAACAAGTGGCAACTCTAGCATAAAAATACCAAAAATATTATATTTTTTTCAAAATCGCTTTTCAATAGACTTCTAATGATACTTTATTTACAAATATAGGGTAACAGATGCCGGAGATATGATTTATTTTAAATGACTTCATTTCTTAAATTGTTACTTTTATGAACAATATTTAAGAATATTCTTATAAGTAGAAAAGTCTATAGAAAATGAAAAAGAAACTATAGAATAGAAAAGGAAACTATAGACAAAATTGCAAGTAAATCTAAGAGCATTAGGCTTGGAATGGCCGCATACTTTTTTGCTGCAATGAATTTGATTATTTAAAATAAAAAAAAAAATGATTATAAAAACACTAATATTTAAAAATTTCCTAATTTCACGTTTTCACACAAGTAGACTAACACTACTATAATTTTTTTAACTAAATCTAAAAAATAGTCCTTTAATATATTTTTTTTTTTTTACCGCTCAAAGATGTTATTTAAGTATATTAAGTGAACACTCAAATCCAAAGATGTTGTTTAAAAAACACTAAAAGGCAATAAAAATCCAATTGTATTAGTTTGCTTTTTTCACACAGTAAAAAAAAAACAACGAACGTTCGTTTGTAAGCTGTTATTCGAAATGAGCGTTTGAATTAAAAATTCAGGAGCTTTGTTAACGACCGACACTTAAGGAGACGTGATACCTTCAAAAATTTTTTTAGTTTATTGTTTCAATATGCGTATAAGTTGAATAAAAAATTAGATATCATTTTGAAAAATTATTTTAATCACATATATTGCTGCTGGAAGTTTTTTAAAAAATCACTTAAAAAAATCATGGTGGGCGTGATAAAACAAAAACTACTCGACCGATCGTACAAGACCTGTAGGAAAAAAGCATAATAAAAACAGTGAAATACAGTGGCGGAAATCGTATGATTAAGGGCTGTGTGGCGGTGTCTGGAGCTGGAAATCTCATTTTTATTGATGAGAAATGGATAAACACGTTTGCTTAAATATTTCAATGAGCGTTTTTCACCCAGTGTTAAAAAATATGGGGCTACTGGGATACAATATTAATTTCAACAAGATAACGACCCGAAAAAATTGGTCTTATCTTTTGCTGGAATGGTTTATTAAGCTCTGAAATCAGCTAAAAACACGTTTGCAATTATCCGATATGAACACCATTCAGCATTTTTGGTATTAACTAGAAAAAAAAAATTAACGAAATCTCATATAACATAATTTTAAAAATACACTAGGAGGCCATACGCACCGAATGGTCAATAATATCACCAGAGATGACATAAAATTCTGTAAGAATGCGAAGACGTTAAGAGGCGATAATTTAGGCCAAAGGAGTTCTAGCCAAATATTCGAAAACTTGAAATTTACTCACTCTGATGAAAACATAATCATTTGTGCCTAAACTTTTTTGATGTCAAAATCATGTTTTGACGTAGAATTACGTCTTACAGCGCTGTTTGTATGGGGTCGTTCTAACAGATTTTTTCAAGGTCATTAGGCAACGTTTTTGGTGAATACTTTAGGGAATACCTACAGCCTTTAATACTCTTCGTTCAAAGATAATATATATACTAAAATATCAGATATATCCTGCGCTGAATGAATATCTAACTTTGGATTTTGTCACTATTATATTAAAGTCACAAAAAAATAAAATGTAAGAAGAAAAATACATGTTTTTATATAAGAAAATCAATCATCAGCTGCTTATGTGCCTGCTGCTTTCTTTGTTTTTCTTTCGTTGTTTATGCTTGTATGCTTTGGTTTTGCACGAATTGATTGGTTCGCTTTGGCAGCATTGTAAGCATTAGTTCGCATTAGGTTTATGTATGCACTACTGTTCTAGTATTATATTTTGAAACCAGAGTTCATGAACCTCTTTTCAACTCAGTCAATTAACTCAATCTGTCAAATTTAACGAAATGGGTCTGTGATCCGGTTAGATTTAACTCTTATGAAAAAAACAAGTTGGATCATAAAATTTTAATTTTTGTTTTTAATGCAAATTAATTCGGATTCCACATCTCACTAGCACTAGCGAGTGTAGTTTGCAAACTATACATCGAACAGAGACGATAGTGCAGCTAGCAAACTAAATATCAGACAGAGACGAGAGGAAAGGACATGTGCTCAGCGTGAAATATAGTAACCATACGATTTTTCGGACCAAAGAGACAAAGTAGAAGAGGTTACAACTTAAACGGAGTTCTACGTCTACATTTACGATACCATCGAAACTGTGTCTTTTTTTTAGTTTTTTAACATTTAATATGAATTAAAATTGAAATTGAATTTTTATTAATACAAAATATGAATACAAAATAAAATGTTTATTTTTTAAATGCTTGTACTTTTTTTTCTGCAAGTGTACTGGAAAAAGTTACACTAACAAATTTAAAATATACAACTAGCAAATATAAATTTAAATAAATTTGAAAAATTTAACTTTGGGAATCAGACATTTTTACTTGGAATTTCATGTTTTTTTTTGTGATTTTGATGGGGTATTCAACTTTCGAACCAAAAAAGTTTTTTTCCCAATTTCAGGCTTTCTAAAAGAATGGTCATAATTCAGATTCTTCAGCAAAGTTGTAGTTAATGACATGTTCTTTCATTAACATTCAGCTAGAGGTTTTCAACTTACGTACCTCTTCCCTTAGTGATTTCAATTTTATAGTTGTATGAGACTATTATTATTGCACTTTTCTATACCAGATTCTCTTATTTCTAGGTATTACAAACGTTTCTACAAAATCAATTTAAACTGATGTTACAGGTTTAGAACATAAAAATGTATATATTTTAGTTTATTTTACAATAAAAATTGATTTAAGAAAACAATTGATTATAAGAAGTTCGATAAAACACCTCTCAAGAGCTGAAATGACCAATTTGTTTTATTGCTTATATAAAATATATTTACACTACCCGGCATACCCCTTAAATACCTGAAAAAAAATGGTTATTTTTGGCATATAACGCTTCGTTCTTGAGATATTCCGTTTTTTAAATTCCTTAAATTTTTGTTAAGGTTATATTTTTAAATATTTCGTTATCATGTTTCGGTTTCGTTTTAAAAATTTTAAGTTTATATGGAGCAACCCAATTAACACCTAACAGTGCGATTCGATATTTGCCTGCCTTTTTGATGCCCGTAAAAATTAATATTTTTGTTCAACTCATTTTTGACACTGATGAATTTATAGAATTTAGTTACTGAAGGGAATATTAATTTCTGAGAAAAATTAAAATTTAATCAGCTCAAGAGCACTTTTTAAAACAAATTTTAAGTATATCGAACAAAGCGCGCTTTTTTATCTAAAATATAATACTATTTTCAAAGGTTGGGAGCCACCCTTCTTCAAAAACATAATTATACCCTAAACCTGAAAGGTCAGGGTATATTAACTTTGTGCAAACGTTTGTAACGCATAGAACGAAGCGAGTCCGGTATAGAAAAGTATATATATTCTTGATCAGCGTCACCACGTGAGTCGAGCTATCCATGTCCGTCCGTCCGTCCGTCCGTCTGTCCGTCTGTGTGTTGTCCGTATACACAGGATAAGAAGAAGGAGTTGAGATAATTGGATGAAACTTGGTACACATGGTCACATGCACCCAAGAATCTGCACTATTGAATATTTTTTGAATCCGCCCACGGACACGCCTACCTCCCATACAACGCAAAAATGTAAAACTGCATAACTCAGCTCATAATAAGCCTACAACAATAAAATTTGGTATGTATGTGTTTCGTATCAACACAAAAATGTTTTTGAAAAATGGACATCATCCGATTACGGACACGCCCACCTCCCATACAAGCCAAAAATTGAAAAGGCAATAAGCAAGCCTCTGTTTAACTTACAGAGCTAAAATTTGGCACATATGTTTTTTGTAACAAAACAAAGATGGTTTTGAAAAGTGGACATCATCCGCCCACGGACACGCCTACCTACCATACAACGCGAAAATTGAAAACTGCATAACTCAGCTCATAATTAACCTACAGCAATAAAATTTGATATGTATGTGTTTTATACAAACACAAAGATGTCTTCGAAAAATAAACGTCATCCGCTCACGGAAACGCCCACCTCCCATACAACCCAAAAATTGAAAACGCAATAAATAAGCCTCTGTTTAACCTACAGAGCTAAAATTTGGCACGTATGTTTTTTATGACAAGACAAAGATGGTTTTGAAAAATGGACGTCATCCGCCTACGGACACGCCTTTTTCCCATACAACCCAAAAAGTTTTAAACTCAATAAATAAGGTTATGTTTGTCATAGAGAAATTAAATTTGGTATGTATGTATTTTATACCAAAACTAAGGTGTGTTTAAAAATTGGGAGTTATCTGTCCATGAACTCGCCCACCTCCCATAGCTAAAGCTCAATAAAGGCATTAACTGTGAGCTACAGGAATATAACTTGGTATGTGTAAATTTTTCATCAACATTTAAATGCATATAAAATATAGACTTCATCCGCCCACGGACACGCCCATTTACAATAAAAATTTTTTGTTTTTGAAAAGTGGGCTTAGGGTATTTCATAGTCGGCCTAGACCGACTTTAGACTTTCTTTACTTGTTTTTAAGACTAATTTTGTTATGGCTAATCAACACCTTAAACCTGATTTAATGACATCTTGATCGTCAAAATCGTTTCATTCATTAAGAAGGAGTTGATATTAAAAAAAAAAAAAGATAGCCTATTAAAAATATTCATATGCAAAGAACTAAGAATAGAATAGATATAAGAAATATAAATAGCATGGAGAGCAATACAGAGCATAAAAAAGTAACACCGATCTGCGCATCTGGTTACGAAATACCAACAGCTGCGAATTTCATAGTTATGTGATTGGTTTGTTTGTTTGATTTTGATAAAAGTCGAGAGCGAGAATAGAAATCTATATAATTAACATTCTTGGAACAGATAATCTTTGTATAAACAACATTAATTTTTGAAAAACTCTAAAAAGTTGAACTCTCATCAAAATATATTATTTTAGTGTTGAGTACCAGTTTGAACGAAATTATTGCTCTAGAAACTAGATTCTAGATAGTTGAATGTCTATTTAGCAGTTCAAAGACACTCGTATTGTTCATATGATGATTACAATATTAAGAAGCTTAACATAAATTATAAAAATTAATGCATACATTTTTAATTATTTCACATTAAATATCGTATTATTCACTTTTCTCTTCTTTAATTATCTTCTCTAAAATTATGTAAAATTTTTATTTTTTTATCTTTTCTGTTCGGACTCTTGATAATAAACATCGCTGTAAAGTTTTAGTTATATTTATAAGACTGTAATAAACATTTACATTTATAAAACTGTAATTTTTAAGAACTTTGCGCCAAATAACATGCAAAGCACATTAAATTCTCATTACGAATTAGTTTTTAAAAAAAAACATACTCAACCCACTGAGACACAAGCGGAGGTTTAGCAAAAAGTTAGAGTTTTGCGAAGGTTTCTGAGTGCATATTATTTATATCATGAATTGGTGTTTTCGACTTGATTGCTTTTTTGACAATTTTGTGTACAAAATACATATAAAATTACAAAAAAAAAAAAATTAAATATGTTTATAATGAATAAAAATAGTAAAGTTCGCCTAGTACTCTGTTTGCTTGCGTAAAATTTTGCTCGCAAAATTAATGTGTTTGTTGCGTGATAATTCCGACAAATGAAATATTTTGTTGCAAAAAATTAAAAAACTTGAGAAAGTCATGCTTTACTTCTCAAAATAGAGAAATATAAATATATTAACACAAAAAATTAACGACAACTGTCACTTTTCACTTAAAAATAAATAGTTCAATTAAATTTTCGTTGTAAAAAAATGCAGCAAGAGAAATGTTGCAAATATTTTTCACAGCGGAACAGAGTACTACTTTGACGAACATGTTGTGAAAAATTTCAGACATATTTCAGGGTCATAGATTATTGATAGACATAAATAGCATGGAGAGCAATACAGAGAAATGATACGATTTTGTTCAAAAATCTATTTGAAAATCCGTTATTCGAAATTTTTTGAGCAAACAGCTTTAGGAACATATCTGTCTGAGTTTTGTTGAGATATTTTCATTAAAACTTTGCCTAAAATTATTATAATAATTATACAGTATTAACTTTTTATTTTTCCCAAATTATAAAATATTTGTTAACTCATTTCGATATTCTAACTCGAATTAACTATTATTTGAACTGTTCCATTATTTGATCAATAATCCGTTTTCAGTTATTGTTATTTTACCTGAAATATTGAAACATAAAATGGCTTATTTCAATTTCACATTTTTCTAACGTTTATGTACGTTTGTGATTTAACTCAGTTATGTCGTTTTTGGTATTTTGAATAAACAACAATAGGAATATGTAAAATTCGGTTTAAGCAAAACGATTTATTTCTAAAATATTGTAAAAATTGGAATTGATCTTTTATCTTTTTGTTGATTTTGAATGAATTTAAAAAAAATGTGCGAGTTTCAATTATAGTGTTTTGAATTTCAAATGGAATTTCCGAATCACAATTGATCTTTTCTGAATTTTGTATGGAATTCTGAATTTCACTTGAGCTTTTCTAATTTCAATTGATGTTTTTTGTACATGAATTGATATTTTCACAATTCCAATTGATATTTTTTTAGAATTTCCTTGATCTATTCTGACTTTTAAATAAATTTTCTGAATTTCAACTGATCTATTGTGAATTTCAATTGGTTTTATCTGAAATACAAATAAAAATGGTGTAGTGGTGCTGTTTTTTTTTTTTTTTAAATGAAATATTTTGCAACATCAAAAACCAGTTAATCAATACCTGTTTAATCTTAAGTACCTGGGCGACTGAGCTACGCTCAGAATTCTAGCGCATATTTAAATGTTCCACGGTTTATAACGTATCAAAATGCCAACTTTATAAAAGAAACAACATAGGTATAAAATAATATTTTTCAACTTAACGAAATTGATTTTGGTATTTTATCCCTATACAAATACCAAATAATTTCGATAATTTTCTTACCATGCTACACGAAACTAAAAAAATGTTTGTGGATTTCAGACTCAAGCTTATTTATAGTGCATTGATATAGTGACAAAAATGGTATTTTTAGCGAAAAATTGCAACCGTTCAATTATTTTTCTTTATTTCGGCAAGAAATAAATTTTTTGCCAATGAACAAATTTCACCTTCAGCAACCGTAGCGGCGTGGGTTCGAATTCCACGACCGACGCATATTTTTGCAGCAATGTTTTATTATTTTGTATGATTTTTTATAAATTTTAATTATAGTTTAACACTTTTTTTTAGCAATTTTTTATAACTTTTATCTATTTTTATACTTGGTAATATTTTCAAATTATTTTCTTAATGGTTTTCGTTTATTGTTAGGAATTAAGAGCTACCTTTGATCAACCAAAACCTTTAAAAAGTTATAAATCTTTTTCAAAATATAACAAAAGTATTGAAACATTTTAAAAATAAAATATTTTTTCTGTTGAGTCAATGAAGTTTTTAAGCTTTTTAATAAACATAAAAAAATAGAAAATATATTGAAAAATATTATAAAATAATGATTCAAATTGATAAAAATAATAAACAATTGCTAAAACAAATAATTGTCGGTTATGGGATTCGAACCCACGCCACCACAATCGCTGGTCGATCTGGCCACATTTAATGCACTAAATTCGAGTTGCATTGTAAATTTACCGCATCATAGCCCATCCACAATGACGACAACAGGTCTTCACTCTGTCGTTGTAGAGAAATGTCGGGCGACTTGATTTTTTTAAACGACAGCAACAAGCTTCGGTAAAAAGTGCTTTTGACATATACAAGCAATTATTTTAATTGAAGTTGTGTTTTCTTTGATAAAATTTGATATTATCTTTTATACTTCTCGAAATTAAGTACAAACTATACAAAATACAAAAAACAAGAAGCATTTATTCAATACGAAATAAAAATTAAAATTCAAGAAATTATTTTTCAATAATTGGCAAGATTTTTAATCAGCAATATTGTTTCAGGTTATTGAACTGAATTTAAATGAAATTGTATTATTATTAAACTAACATCAAAGTTTGCAATTAAATATATAAATTGAACATAAAAACGAGCACTTGTCGACACTAAAAAAATATACATGTAAAATAAAAGTGATGCTTGATGCTCGTCGCCCGTTGTCGTCATTGTGGATGGGCTCTTACACTTGCGCAGTGCTAAGCATCTAGGCTATAAAGTTAAAATTACAAAAATTAAATGAGAAATATATCAAACCGGTATTGTTCAGCGATAAGAAAGAATCTAAAAACTACATTGATAAAGAACAGAGTTGCTGTTGTTGTTAAAATAAAATAAAAATAAAATATGAATATGAATATGAATATGAATATGAATATGAATATGAATATGAATATGAATATGAATATGAATATGAATATGAATATGAATATGAATATGAATATGAATATGAATATGAATATGAATATGAATATGAATATGAATATGAATATGAATATGAATATGAATATGAATATGAATATGAATATGAATATGAATATGAATATGAATATGAATATGAATATGAATATGAATATGAATATGAATATGAATATGAATATGAATATGAATATGAATATGAATATGAATATGAATATGAATATGAATATGAATATGAATATGAATATGAATATGAATATGAATATGAATATGAATATGAATATGAATATGAATATGAATATGAATATGAATATGAATATGAATATGAATATGAATATGCATATGAATATGAATATGAATATGAATATGAATATGAATATGAATATGAATATGAATATGAATATGAATATGAATATGAATATGAATATGAATATGAATATGAATATGAATATGAATATGAATATGAATATGAATATGAATATGAATATGAATATGAATATGAATATGAATATGAATATGAATATGAATATGAATATGAATATGAATATGAATATGAATATGAATATGAATATGAATATGAATATGAATATGAATATGAATATGAATATGAATATGAATATGAATATGAATATGAATATGAATATGAATATGAATATGAATATGAATATGAATATGAATATGAATATGAATATGTATATGAATATGAATATGAATATGAATATGAATATGAATATGAATATGAATATGAATATGAATATGAATATGAATATGAATATGAATATGAATATGAATATGAATATGAATATGAATATGAATATGAATATGAATATGAATATGAATATGAATATGAATATGAATATGAATATGAATATGAATATGAATATGAATATGAATATGAATATGAATATGAATATGAATATGAATATGAATATGAATATGAATATGAATATGAATATGAATATGAATATGAATATGAATATGAATATGAATATGAATATGAATATGAATATGAATATGAATATGAATATGAATATGAATATGAATATGAATATGAATATGAATATGAATATGAATATGAATATGAATATGAATATGAATATGAATATGAATATGAATATGAATATGAATATGAATATGAATATGAATATGTATGAATATGAATATGAATATGAATATGAATATGAATATGAATATGAATATGAATATGAATATGAATATGAATATGAATATGAATATGAATATGAATATGAATATGAATATGAATATGAATATGAATATGAATATGAATATGAATATGAATATGAATATGAATATGAATATGAATATGAATATGAATATGAATATGAATATGAATATGAATATGAATATGAATATGAATATGAATATGAATATGAATATGAATATGAATATGAATATGAATATGAATATGAATATGAATATGAATATGAATATGAATATGAATATGAATATGAATATGAATATGAATATGAATATGAATATGAATATGAATATGAATATGAATATGAATATGAATATGAATATGAATATGAATATGAATATGAATATGAATATGAATATGAATATGAATATGAATATGAATATGAATATGAATATGAATATGAATATGAATATGAATATGAATATGAATATGAATATGAATATGAATATGAATATGAATATGAATATGAATATGAATATGAATATGAATATGAATATGAATATGAATATGAATATGAATATGAATATGAATATGAATATGAATATGAATATGAATATGAATATGAATATGAATATGAATATGAATATGAATATGAATATGAATATGAATATGAATATGAATATGAATATGAATATGAATATGAATATGAATATGAATATGAATATGAATATGAATATGAATATGAATATGAATATGAATATGAATATGAATATGAATATGAATATGAATATGAATATGAATATGAATATGAATATGAATATGAATATGAATATGAATATGAATATGAATATGAATATGAATATGAATATGAATATGAATATGAATATGAATATGAATATGAATATGAATATGAATATGAATATGAATATGAATATGAATATGAATATGAATATGAATATGAATATGAATATGAATATGAATATGAATATGAATATGAATATGAATATGAATATGAATATGAATATGAATATGAATATGAATATGAATATGAATATGAATATGAATATGAATATGAATATGAATATGAATATGAATATGAATATGAATATGAATATGAATATGAATATGAATATGAATATGAATATGAATATGAATATGAATATGAATATGAATATGAATATGAATATGAATATGAATATGAATATGAATATGAATATGAATATGAATATGAATATGAATATGAATATGAATATGAATATGAATATGAATATGAATATGAATATGAATATGAATATGAATATGAATATGAATATGAATATGAATATGAATATGAATATGAATATGAATATGAATATGAATATGAATATGAATATGAATATGAATATGAATATGTATATGTATATGAATATGAATATGAATATGTATATGAATATGAATATGAATATGAATATGAATATGAATATGAATATGAATATGAATATGAATATGAATATGAATATGAATATGAATATGAATATGAATATGAATATGAATATGAATATGAATATGAATATGAATATGAATATGAATATGAATATGAATATGAATATGAATATGAATATGAATATGAATATGAATATGAATATGAATATGAATATGAATATGAATATGAATATGAATATGAATATGAATATGAATATGAATATGAATATGAATATGAATATGAATATGAATATGAATATGAATATGAATATGAATATGAATATGAATATGAATATGAATATGAATATGAATATGAATATGAATATGAATATGAATATGAATATGAATATGAATATGAATATGAATATGAATATGAATATGAATATGAATATGAATATGAATATGAATATGAATATGAATATGAATATGAATATGAATATGAATATGAATATGAATATGAATATGAATATGAATATGAATATGAATATGAATATGAATATGAATATGAATATGAATATGAATATGAATATGAATATGAATATGAATATGAATATGAATATGAATATGAATATGAATATGAATATGAATATGAATATGAATATGAATATGAATATGAATATGAATATGAATATGAATATGAATATGAATATGAATATGAATATGAATATGAATATGAATATGAATATGAATATGAATATGAATATGAATATGAATATGAATATGAATATGAATATGAATATGAATATGAATATGAATATGGATATAGATGTGGTTATGGATATTATCTTTGATTTGGTCGAAATTAAGATTTATTTTAAACGTCAATATTTTAAACTCAGTGAATGTTTTGAAATCATAAGCTTCTGTGTGAAATATCAGTTCAATATATTAATTTTTGTGGAATTTATGAAAGTTGTAATATTGTGATGGCATCAGTTTATATAGTAGGTAGGTGTTGGTTTTTGTTAGATATCAAATTTATGTACAACATTTCAAGGCATTTGAGTGATTTTTATGGAATTGTAAGAAATTTTACCTTTTTAATAAAGTCATTTCGTATGGGAGGTAGGCGTTGTTTTTTCGTACTGAATCTTTGTTTTTTAGACAGAAACTTAAATATCGAATTTCAATGCTATAGCTCAATATACATATGCGACACAAGAGGTTCTTCAGAATTCTCTAACTTCAGCACTTACGCAACATTATATTGCATTTGAATGTTACCATCCAGTAACATTAGTATCGCCATCTTTATGAGACAATACGTAAAAATTGTGAAATTTTTCATTATTAAAAAGTTCTGGAAACTGACAGCAAGAATAAAACCATTTTTAATGTTTATATTCTTTTTGTTTATTTCTTATAACAAGATTTGTTAGTCTCAGCTCAGCTTGAGATAAATTAATATTCTATCTTATTTGCTAGTGGTTCAATCTAAACTAAAAACGAGTTAGAGCTTGCGTTAATCCGTGCGAGATATGTAAATACAAAATCTTACAGAATTTCTGAAGATGTTAAGTGTCTGAATTTAGTAGTGCGTTCACCTCATTGATACACGTAATAAAATGTTAACGAAAATAAGCGCTATTCTGCTATTGTATCTGCTCAAAACACAAGTAGATGGATACAAAATATTGTCTGTGTTTCCTGTACAAAGTTATTCGCATTATATATTCGTCACACCGCTGCTCCAGCAACTAGCTGAAAGAGGGCACCAAGTCACATCGATTTCACCATATCAACAGGTCAAGCCACTCAAGAATTTCCGTGATATTGTCTTGATGGATCAATACAAAGATTTTCCAGGTAAGAATTTTCTAGGTATTGGCAAAAGGATAGCATTGTTTTGTATATTTGTTTTCATCTGAATGTAGTTCGCGATAATCAAGACTTGCACAATATTTCATTGTGGCAACTTTATACAGTAATGCACACTCTAAGTCTTCACCAGATCAAATCTGTTTTGGGAGAGCAGCAAATCCAGCACCGATGTGTGCTTCGTTGATGTTTTTTTTGGTTTTGCTGCGCATTTTGGTGCACCTCTTGTTGGAGTGGCCACCTTTGGAGCTCATACTTGGAATACTGCTCTCACTGGTGCACCTACGCTACCAGTTTTCATGCCGTTTCCCTTTCTTGGCCATGGTGAGTCGATGACTTTCTACGAACGACTGCATAACTTCTGTGCCTACATCTTTGAATACATTTTCGTACATTTCAAACATTTGCCAAAACATGCAAAATTATTCGAGCAGTATTTTGGACACACTGGCTACACCTTGGCAGATGTAAGACGCAATTTGTCCTTAATTTTATTAAATCAACATTCCTCGTTGGGTGTTTCCCGACCTTTACTGCCAAATATGATTGAAGTTGGCGGTATGCATGTCAGCTCATATATACACCCATTGCCTAGCAATGTGCAGCAATTTTTGGACAATGCCACCGAAGGTGCCATTTACTTCTCTCTTGGCACTAATCTGAAAAGCTCAGAGCTGTCGCCGGTGATGCTGAATGCCATAATCAACCCTTTTCGTGCGCTGCCACAGCGAATACTCTGGTAGCATGACAACTCCAATATGATCAATATACCGGATAATGTTTTCGTAAGCCCATGGTTTTTTCAAAATGATGTGCTGGCACATCCTTACATTAAGCTATTTATCACACACGGTGGTTTGTTGAGTGTCACAGAGTCAATAGTTCATGGCATACCATTGCTAGGCATACCATTCTTTTCCGATCAATTTATGAATACGGAGCGTGCAAAAAGGTTGGGTTACGCCTTGGATCTCGATATAAATAATTTCAGTGAAACAAAATTTTTTCATGCCATACAAGAGCTACTGTCTAACTCAAGCTATGCGCAAATGGCAAAAAATTTATCGCAACGCTATCATGACAAGCCTCAAAGTGCCTTAGAAACAGCCATTTACTGGGTAGAATATGTTTTGCGACATCGTGGAGCACATCACTTGCGCTGTGTTGGCAAGGATTTGAATATTTTTCAGTATTACAGTTTAGATGTCTTGGCGCTAATTTTGATGATATTAATGGTTATTGTAATGGTAGCTATTTTTGTATTCCAGTTGTTGTGTCAATGTAGGCATAGCTTAAAGAAAACGAAGCTGAAAATAAAATGAGCACATCTTTTGGTATATTAGTTTAAGTGATTTAAGTATTTTAAGAAATTTTATAAATAAAAAATTAAAAGTTAATTAATAAAAAAAAAACTGTATGCATTCATTTAAGAAAATTATGAGTATTGAATAAAGTATTTATGATTTCAAACAAGGAGAACATTAATGTTGATATAGTTACCAGAATTATTTGATGAATTAGCATTTGAGGTCTATGCAAATTTTTCAATTTGAAATTAATTGTGGCACATAATTTAATTGTTATGTGTGTTTAATAAGGATTTTGTGAGCTTAAAATATAGAGGATTGTTTAAGGGTGACGTTGTTTTAATTGATTCTTGAAAACAAAATGAATAGTTTGGTGCCTGACATTCAAGGATATGTTGTTGTTTTTTTCTTCTATTCTCTTTTAGTATCAATTATATTTTTTAAAAAAGCAAAACAATCGGTAGACCCCATCTTGATAGGTCTGTAACAGAGCAATATTATGAAAACAATGGGAAAGAAGAGCGGAGAGGAACATTGACGTCTAAGAAATTACAATAATCTACTTGAAGCGATAGAGTATTAAAAACTCTTAATTTCTCAACATAAATATTATATCAAGTAAATTTTTAATTTAAACATTTACAACATGTTTTTTTTACATCCAAATTTGTCAATTTCTGAAGTTTTTCGTTAAAGGTGGAACATAACAATCGCGGCAGAGAAAACAGACCTTTTTTTAAAAATTCATAGCTCAGTCAGAAGCAATCATTTTTTTCCAATTATTATTGTAGAGAATTGAACAAATTACAAGAAAAAAAAAGAGTGGTTTTAAAGAGCTCCAAACTGGTGGCAGAGAAAAAAACGGGGCCTCGTGGTTGCAACGCAAAAATTGTCCGATCTGGAAAAAAATTTTTTCTTTAAATCTTAACAAAATTGGTTATCGTATGCCACTAGCGTTTTTTAAAATTTTTTTTTTCAATTTTTGGTGATGTTCCAAATTTGAAAATGTGTTTTTTGAAAAAAAATATTGACTTTAAAAATTATAAAAAATCGAAAAAAAAATTTAAAAAAAGCTCGTGTCATACGATAGCGAATCAAGTTTAAAAAATACAAAAAAAAAAAATTTTGTCAAAAAATGAACCGGCTAGTGCCGCAACGAGTACGAAAACCTGATTTCGAGATGAACGCGTTCAAAGTTTTTGAACAAAGAAAAAAAAGGTGAAAATTAAAAATGCGCTCTCACTAAACCGGCTGTAAGTTTTGAACCCGTAGGAATTTTTCCATGAAATTTTTGAAATTTTTTTCTTAGAATTTTCATGAAATCTTTTTCTTAAACCTAGTTAAGAAAAATTGCAAAAACGGTTGAAATCGGTCAGTTCCTAGGGGTACTTTCTAAACTCAGAAAAAACACTTATCTTTCTGCGATAAAAAATTATTCTATTCTTTCGATAATAGCAATTTTCTCTTTTTCAAATAAAATGTTCTTCAATAAAAATATATTTGCACATTTTCGAAGAAATATTTCTTCCATTGTGGGACTTTATCGAAAATGAAAAATCTTTCCTATATTTTGATAAAAAATTCACTATGAGAAGTTATTTTCTTCAACAAAAAGCAATGCTTTTCTCATAGTACAATAATCATCCATTCTCTCTCTCAGAGTCAAAATTGTCAAAATCAATACAATTATTTGATGTCTCCTTTTGTCGCTATATTTCTTTCAATATTTTTTTGACAATTCTAACTTTCTACTCTCAGCCCTGCAGCATCCTTATGTGTTGTAATACGACTTTTCTCAAAAACAAAAAAGTTTTCTTCTCTAAAAACTATATATTTTTATATTTTATAGCAAAGTCTATATAATTTTTTATCATATTTCAAGATATTTTTTTCTGATTGTAGGACCAATTAATTTTTTTTTTGCATGGGAGATGCCTACAAAAGTTGAGCGACCTCAACAAAATTTGGTCAGTAGGCTAAACAATAAGAACAAATGATGTGCACTGAAAATGGTAAAAATTGATAAGATTTCAGAGGTACCTCCCTTGGACCTTTATTATTTTTTTATATGATTTTTTATGGCAGGTACATACAAAAGTAGGTTTCGAACTACGAGAACTGGATAGGCCAAAAATAAATAAAATGTACGAACAAAATCAGAAAAAATGGGATACTTTGAAAACGGAGCGAGATAGGCCAAAAATAACAACTTTTTACTTGTTTCTAAGGAGGATGGTAATATCGAGAGGGGTCGCACTATATCAAAATATTGCAACAAAATTATTTAAAAAAACAGAAAAAGTGGGATATCTCGAAAACGTAGCGAGATAGGCCAAAAGTAACCACTTTTTGCGTGTTTCTAAGGGGGATGGTAATATCTAGACGCGTAGATAGAGGGCGTCACATTATATCAAAATATTGCTCCAAAAATATTTAAAAAAAAAAATTTAGAAAAACGGCATAGGCCAAAAATAACCACTTTTTACCTAGAGTTCAAGAAACTATGAAAAAAAACTCGAGCTTCAAGCGAATCATTCGAGTGTCAGCATTTCCTGGATGCTGTCTTTGTATCGATTCACAGTTGCCACACACTGCGCTAAGCAGCAATCGTTGTTTACGAACTCGAGTGGTATGCATGAATTTTTTGGAAGTGAAACATCTTTAGCCGCGTATACAACATATGGCGAACAAAACGGGTTGTAAAACCGATGAAACGAATGAAACTGCGGCGAATTAAGGTGAATTTAGGTGAATGTAATTCAAATTAAGTGTTCGTAACACGCTATAAATTTGACGGAAAAAATTTATCAAATAATGGTTTGAGTCCAAACTAACAGACGAATTAATCATTAAAATTTTAGACCGTAGTTTTTGAAGATGACATTTTCTACTAAATACGTTATGCTTCAATTTGTAACCGTAACAAGTTGCGCTGGAATTTTTAGCCTGTTGATTCAATGGCCAATCGGATGCAATAAGATTATCTGAGGTCACAGACGGGTCATTGGCAATATCATGGATTCCATTAATTATTTGGACAAAAATGGATGAATCTATGGCCAATTGGATGCAAAAGGATTGTCAGAGGTCACAGGCGGGTCATTTGTACTTTTATGAACTCAATGGAGCTCAATGGAGCATTTGGATAAATATGGATGATTCTATCTTCCTTAGTTTGAAGATGTTGTTATAGAAAGCTGAAAAATATTCAAAAAGTTGTTTTTTAAACCTTTTAAATATTTTAACCATTTTTTTAAGGGTTTTAAGTTTACAAAAAATTATTTTTTTATGCTGGAAAATCTGTGGAATTTTAGAAAATTTTGACAGCCATGAAAATGTAGCCATTTCAGAAATTTTGTAGCTTTTCATTTTAAATGTAGCAAATTGGCAACAATTGTAGCCACACGGCAACGTTGGTGTCGGCGTCGCGCAAGCAGCATTTTGCTTCCAATCCCATGAGATAGGAAATTTAATTTGTGCCCTTCTCTGCTCTAGAAACTAGATTCCAGAATGTCGATTGTCTCTTTGGCGGTTCCGAGACACTTTTATTGTGCGTATGATAATTCAAATATTTAATAGCTTTGAATAAATTATTCAATTAATCAATTATTTTTTTACTAAAGTCACATTAAAGTTTGAAATGAGATTATTATTTTATTGCTTTATATTTTCTGTGCAAATTTTAGTTCTATAGTTATAATAATAACTACATAACGGTAAATCTGAGAACAATAAAAAGATTATAATGCTTAGCACATTGAATTCTCAAATAAATTTTTTGAAAATAAATATATATGCAACCCACTAAGCCGCAAAAATGAGAGATTCGCAAATGCTTTCGAGTTCATATTATTTATTTAATAAATTTTTATTTTCAAACTAGTGTGATTTTTTTCTATCGTTGTGTTAGAAAGATAATGTAACAAAACAAAAACAAAAAAAAAAACAGGAAATATGAATGCAGAAGACTGTTAATAAATGGATTGCTTATATCCACAATTTTACTTCATTTCTTCTTCGCTTTTTTTCTAGGAAATAGGTATTCGGTACAATCTATTATGAAAAAAAATTCTGTTATGATTTTATGATTTCTATTAAGAATCATAGCAGATTTTTCGAACTATCAAAAATTCTTTTACAGAAACTTATATTGGTATTCGGCATAACAAACTCTGCTAAGAATAACAACAGAATAACAGATACATGTTTCTGTGTTTTATCGTAAAAAATTTGTAAAAAATGAAAATTTCGTCTGAAAAATTATGTTTATTTAAGGCGGCATTCTTAGTTTAGTGGTAAAAATTTGGGTATTTCTAAAATTCTAAAAATCTAAATTCGATAAAAGACAAACCAAGAATATTTTTACCAACCTTTTTTTTTACAAAAAATTTATTGATATTAATTGATATAAATATAAAAAAAAAAAATTTAAAAAAAATGTTTTGTTTTGTTGTTAAAAAAAAAACGGTTTGAAAAATAAGGTAACGTTCTTTTCCATATGATTTCGACCCTTCTGTTGTTCTGAAAAAAAAGAAAGAAAATTCTTAATTAGTAGAATGCCACTATGGTCTAAACTACAAATATTAAAAAAAAAAAAATTTTTACAAAATGGCGGCTTTTTGAAAAAAGTGATTTTTCGCCCTCCTTTTTTTCAGTTTTGAATTTTTTTAAAATAGAAAAAAAAAAAAATGTTAACATAATTATAGTTCAAACCATAGAAGGTTTTGTAAAGAAGGTGCACACCAAATTTCAAGTAAATCGGTTTATTATATCTTGAGAAATTACGTCAGACGAATAAGAAAAAAGAAGTTTCGGGAAAAACTCGTTTAAAGATTTGAATTTAAAATTTGTTAAAATTTCTTTTTTTGTATATTTGTAATATCTATATAATTAATAGGCTAAGGTTTTTTTTGTGACTTCAACTCCTCCCACACCAATGGACCGATTCTATCGATTTAGATGTCATTAAATCAGGTTTAAGCTGTAGATGTGCAAACCACTTTTAAAAATTGTGATTTCACTTCAGGGGGTTCCCAACCTTTTAAAACAGAAATAAAATTTTTGTACAAAAATCCGTTATTTTATCGATTTGAAATTTAGTTTGAGAAGAGCTTATGAATTGATCGAATTTGAGTTTTTTTTTAAACTACAAATTTTTAACCATAATTATCTTTTATGCATTCCTCAAATGTCAATTGCCCGAAAAATGCAGTTCCAAAATCAAAAATTACACTTTCCGAGCAAACGACTCAGTCAAATTTTAACGGTTTTCAAAATTTTTTTGTTTTTCTAAATTTTCGTTCAATTTTCTTTGAAATGTGTTGACAATTACAGTTATTATCTTACCAAATGTATTTTTAATGAATTTTCTTAATATTTTCTTTAGTTGTTTAACGTGTATTTTTATCAAACGCCAAGACAGAGAAAAAAACTCTCTGAAATTTAAAGTTCTGTATTTGGAAGCGAATATCTCTGCCACTTTTTAAAAAATTTCATTTATTTCTTTTTTGTATTTAATTGCAACTAATTGACTTTAAAATAATGACAAAGTTTTTACCGTTACTTTATTATTTATATTTTAATCATTGCCTTTAAAAAGAGTCCAATAAAATTAATGTTTCCTCAAAAAATGTATTAAAAATTGTTTTTGTTGTAAAAATAAAAAAATTTCAAATTTGCATTTTTGATTTTCTTTCATTGTATATAGTCGATTTAAGACGAATTTTTTTTTGTTTGACAGAAAAATTAATAAATACTATGTGTCATCGAAAAAACAAGGCTACCCCCTATGGTTTTTTGCTCGAAATTTTTTTTTTTTAAAATGTTGTTCTTATAATTTTTAAATCTTCAATAAGCTTCAAAAACAATATATTTGAAAAAAATTTCATTATAGCTACAACCAATTAAAAGTTATTGCCACGAATCTGTTTTAATCATCCTGCTTATCTATATAATTAATAGGCTAAGGTTTTTTTTGTGACTTCAACTCCTCCCACACCAATGGACCGATTCTATCGATTTAGATGTCATTAAATCAGGTTTAAGCTGTAGATGTGCAAACCACTTTTAAAAATTGTGATTTCACTTCAGGGGGTTCCCAACCTTTTAAAACAGAAATAAAATTTTTGTACAAAGATCCGTTATTTTATCGATTTGAAATTTAGTTTGAGAAGAGCTTATGAATTGATCGAATTTGAGTTTTTTTTTAAACTACAAATTTTTAACCATAATTATCTTTTATGCATTCCTCAAATGTCAATTGCCCGAAAAATGCAGTTCCAAAATCAAAAATTACACTTTCCGAGCAAACGACTCAGTCAAATTTTAACGGTTTTCAAAAAAAAATTTTTTTTTGGGTTTTTTGGTGTTTTTTCATCTAAATGTGTCATAAATCGATGTTGTAGGTGTTCTGTAAGTACCTTTTATTAATTTCTGAAATATATCTTACTATTATTTATTAAATCAATTTTTTAATGCGTTTTTTTTAACATTAGTTATTTTTTATAGCTGGAAGAGTTAAGCTGCGATGTTTTCGAATAGTTATTATGTTTTTCTCAGTTGTTATATTAGTGTTAGTCCGTCTTCGTATTTTGACAGCTACATTAAAAAATTTTGTGTCAGATCAAACGTTTAAAGTCAAACCATTCAGATAATGATCTTTTATATCATTATTGAGACTCAATATATCGTTTCTAACAATTAATTTTTATTGAATTGCTCGAATTCGGGCAACAGGTTTACTAGTATTTATTAATATCTTATACACTCAGGGATAAAAATGCTGTTTAATTAAATAAATCTTGGGTTGAAATAACATATTTCACTGTTAAATACTCTAACAAATGAAACTTTCAAATAAGCAGTCGGTTGACTGTTGGTCTATAGAAGACGAAACCCGTATTAAAACGAAGTTATTAAAATTTTATCACTATTTTGGAAGTTCATGTTTAGCCGAGTGTGCGTCTAGTACTTGACTATCCTAGGTTCAAATTTCAGCAAGACGAACAAACATTTTTCTTTTGTTTAAAATGTTTTTTTTTTTTTTTAAATCAAAAATGAAATGTACAATTTTCTTACATTTACATTTGGAGTAACCTTATTTTGAAAGTTATTTTCGATATTAAAATTTTTCAAACTTACACTGCTGGGGTACGAACTCACGTTCTCCGCATGACAGTCTAGCACACTTCCACTGAGTATTGATGACGGTAAGATAACTCTATCAAAACACATTTAAAAACTATTACTTAGAGAAGACAGACATTTCAACAAAAACACAAAAACATTTCAACAGATAATTTTACTCATCTCAAAAGTTTAATTTACTTAACGTCAGATTTCGTAACCAGAGTTAAAATTTTAAACAAACTTAAAATTATTTTTGTAACTGATCTCAGTTTTGTCGGTAGCATTTGAACGGCACTGTAGTAAAATTTTTAAAATTTTGACGTATTCTTTCAGTTTCATTGAAATAATATTTCAAAACTTGAAAAAAATCAAAAATGACATGTCAAACATATTTACAACAAAAAACTTGATTCCAAGTTTATGATTCAAAATCAAGTCCGGAAAATCCGGACTATATCCTGACGTATGGCAAGCCTAGGTTTGTTAAAAAAAACTGTTTGGAAATTCGAGATATCCTGTTATATGCCATCGTTATCGGCCAAACGTTTTTGAGCACATATTCAACAAATGGGCATTTCCAAACTGGTCTTATGTACGTTTTGTACGAAAAAATTAAAAAAAGAATGAAGAAGTCTAAGTTTTAAAAACTTTTTTCTATATTAACTTAGTAATTAAGTAATTAAGTAAAAAAAATTATAACAATCGACTCAAAGAATTAAAAGATATAAGCAAAAATATGCACTGTCGTGACGTTACAAAAAACAGAAGTGGTTTCCGACTTAGATAAGAAAATTTGCAAAACTCTGCGAATTGGTTAAGACTTTTTATACAAAACTTTATTTAAAAGAATTTAAAATAATATAAGTTTATTTTGCTGGTCATTAAATTAAAAAATGTTTTCTCGTTTTTTTTTATTATTAGGCTTAATAAAATCTGGCGTGACGTTACTGGCGTTACGTTACTTAAATTTCCAACGGAATATTTTAAGTTAAAATCTGTTTGAAAAGTTTTTGACGTAAATAAAACATAAAGTTTAGCTATAATATATTATTTTTATACCCCCACGCGTACTGCGTAAGGGGTATATTAATTTTGTCACGACGTGTGTAACACCCAAAAGGAGGCGTGGTAGGTATGGAAAAGTATATATATTCTTGATCAGCATCACCACCTGAGTTGATTTAGCCATGTCCGTCTGTCCGTCTGTCTGTCGACACGATTACAGCCGTAATTTTGAAGATATCGTAATGAAATTCGATATTTAAGCTTTTTTTTAAAAAACTAAGGTCAAGTTCGAGAATGGGCTAAATCGGATGAAAACCACGCCTACCTCCCATACAACCCCAAAATTGAAAACTCTGCAAAGAAGCTAATATTTAAGCTACAATACTGAAATTTGGTATATGTGTATTCTATATCAAAACTAAGATGTCATAGAAAAATGGGTGTTATCCACCCACTAACACGCCCACCTCCCATACAACCCCAAAATTGAACAATCTATAAAGAGGCTAATATTAAAGTTACAAGACGGAAACTCGGTATTTGTGTTTTCAATGTCAAAAATGAGGTGTGTTAGAAAAATGGGCGTCATCCACCCACTAACACGCCCACCTCCCATACAACCCCAAAATTGAACAATCTATAAAGAGGCTAATATTAAAGTTACAAGATGGAAACTCGGTATTTGTGTATTTAATGTCAAAACTGAGGTGTGTTATAAAAATGGGTGTCATCCACCAATTAACACGCCCACCTCCCATACAACCCCAAAATTGAAAAATCTATAAATCTATAATTCTATGTCGAAACTGAGGTATGCTAGAAAAATGGGCGTCATACACAATATAACACGCCCACCTCCTATACAACCCCAAAATTTAAAACTTTATAAAAAGGCCAAAAAGCTCTCCAATTTAAGATCCTTCCAACCTTAAGAATCGGCCGTGGGGGTATTTTTACTTCGGCCAAGTCGAAGATATAGCTTACTAGTTTATTTTAACTCTTACCCCATCTATCATGAGAAGTTGGAAAAGAATTCCATTCAAATGCCTGCAACCAAATTCCGTAACGAAATCAGGCAAACTTCGAGCAATGTGGCGTGACGTTACTCACTTTTCAAATTTAATATAAAATTAACGGTTTTTCTTCTTAACGATTTTTTTTATGAAATTTACGTAACTTTATTAAAATTTATTAAAATGAAAAATTACACGACTTTTGAACGTTAGCGTAAAAAAAATAGCACTAAATGCTTTTTTGTCTGGCGTGACGTTACCTCAGAATATCAATAAAAGAAACTCAAAATTTTACCGTTAATTGATATTTTTTTGCTCTTTTGCATTTATTTTGCGGTTAGTTGTTGCTGTAACAAAAGTTTAGTGATTTAATTCGAAAAACTATACTTTTGGTTCACTGGGAATCATCACAGTCTCATCTTTTATTTATAATATTTAAATATATTTGCTAATATATTCACATAAAACTAAATTGATAACTTTAAAGACATGATCACATATATTTGCATCGCTGATACGTTTGATAATTCCCTATAAAAGGTTGATGTATACATTTTTTAGAATAACTTCAGACTAATTCTTTAACATGAAGCTACAAATTATAATAATTCTTAGTTGTACGTTCAGATGAAGAGTTTTGTTTAAAAGCTTGAAATATTTTTGACACAGTTTTTTATTTCAGGTTACCTATGGACAGCATTTGCTGATATAAACGATCAAGGCAAGAAACATGAACGTTTGATGTGTACGCGAATGGACGTTTCACCAGCTGGTCCTTTCGGATGTTTACCAGGATCCAAAGAAACAGTACTCAAAGAAGGAGCGATGAGAAAAGCTAAACAGGATGTTTATGTCGTCACATATGATCAAAACGAACCTCAATATGATGGCTATCAAGAATATAATCACAATCATCCATCACATCATCATCACGAATACGAACACTATTTCCCACCACCAAAACCATTTGTGTTGCGGGGTCCTCAAGGCTTGACGGGTCCACCGGGTCCTCCTGGTGTTGCGGTTCCAGGACCACCCGGTCCCTCAGGTCCCCCAGGCCCCGCAGGTCCTACAGGACCAACAGGTCCTATGGGTCCACCAGGTGGATTGTAAGGGAGATGCAATGTATTCTAACAGTTACAATTAGGAATACTTTAACAATTAAAATAACTTACTTGCACTTATTTTTATTATGTTTTTGTTTTTGAGTAAAAGAAAATCAATCTATAACATATAGTTATTTATTTACAGTAAAATATATTATAGATTCAATAAAAACCCCTTTTTTTAAGAAAAGAACTACTTACAAAAACATACTATTAAAAAAAAAATTTTATATGGTATAAAGAAACATGCTAGTATAAATTTCAATAGTGAAATTATAAGAATTATCATATTAATGATTATATAATTAAGAGCAGAATAAAGACTTGAAACGAATTCATAGCTCCAAGTATTAATGTTTAATTTTAAGAGGATAAGGCATAGTGCGTTGATCCCATACTCAGGCGGGAAACAAATAGAATTAATTTCACACATACATGTAAATTATGCATTTAACTATTGAAAACAGGTTTCATAGATTTGAATATTTAATGAATTGTTTTTTGAAGTAGAATTCCGGGTCGTTTTCACAGATTTTTTCAAGGCCATGAAACTTTTTTGACGAATACTTTAGGGTATACCTACAACCTTTAATACTCATCATTCAAAGATAATATATATACTTAAATATCAGATGTATCCTGCGCTGAATGAATATTTAATTTTTAATTTTGTCACTATTATATTAAAGTCACAAAATAGTAAAATATAAGAAGAAAAATATATGTGTTTATATAAGAAAATCAATCATCAGCTGCTTATGCTGTGCCTGCGGTTTTCTTTTGTTTTTTGTTTCGTTCTTTTTCTTTGTATTGTTTTTGTTTTATACGAACTGATTCGCAGGCTTCTTCATTGGGTTCTTGTTTGTACTACTTCTTTATTAGGTTCTTGTATGTACTACTTAAATATGATTGCTTTATTTAAACACAAGATGTCAATCACAACCTCTTTTGAACTCAGGCAATGAACTCAAACTGTCAAACTTAACGAAATGTCTCAGTGATGCAGTTAGATTTAACTCTTATGATAAAAACGAGTTGAATCATATTTCGTTTTATGCTTTTACCCAATAGATGGCGTAAATTTTAATTTTTTCTTTTTCAATGCAAATTAATTTGGATCCCACATCTCATTAGCACTAGCGAGTGTAGCAAATTATTTACGAATTAGTTATTGCCATATTAAAAATTGTAAATCTTTTCTAAAGTTTCTGCTTAACCTGTAAAGATTTTATTAATTTTGAGGTTTATTTTTGTATGCTGGCAATGCTAATGCTCGCTTTGCTTATATTATCATGACAACTGTTTTTTGTGTTGTTACTTTAGCTTTGTGTTGTGCTTTTGTGAACAATAATTGTTTTTATTAATACTGAAGTAAAAAGTGTGCATGATAAATATAATTTATCTATAAAATTTATGAACAATATAAATTGATTAAAATCTGTCAATTGTGAATATGTATGCAGCAATTGTATTGTTTGATTTCGAAGGATTCTGTCACTTTCATACACTGGCGCGCCTTTTGCTAATTCTGGCTAATTATCCTCCACTTCAAACTGAGTCCTTGTTGGTTTTTTTAAATCTGTAAACTTATAAAATTATACAAATTTATATATGTATATTAAAAATTTCACAATAAATATATCTTTTTTGGTTGAAATATTCATTTTTCACTCAACTTCACACAACGAGCACAACAAAACGATAACACAAAAGTTGTCGTTTGATTTTGACGTTTTACTTCGTGTTAACATTGATCGTTTGAAATACAGACCAGTAATGGCATTCGCTCTTTTGGATTTCGTAACGAATCAAGTTGAAAATAGTACTAAGTACTAATAGTAATAGTACTAAGTCAATCGTATCGAAAATTTTAAAATTTGCATTCGTCCCATTTTTTATATAATTTTAAATTTATTTGAAGTACACATTTATATTCTTACGAGTATATCATATTGTTACAAATAAAATTTAATCCTGATTTTTTTAAAAAATTTTCTTACACAGCTTTACAATCTTCGTTGTCTATCTTCGTGTCTATTATAAATATATTTTTTTTATATTTTTTCCGATAGTTGTTAGTTGAGTGTTATAACAAGAATTATTATTGAATTTTATAGTAAAAAGGTCTCTTGTTTGAAATCAAGTTGAAATAGTTTTTTATTTATATGTTTTCTCAATTTTGATTTAACCAAATTTTAGATTGGAAAAAAAAATATATTTATCAGTTTCCTTAAAAATACTTCCAACAAGGGCTTATCAAATAAATTTTAAGCATACGAAACTTTTCTAAAACACTTATTTTTAAACATTTGTAAACGCATTTGGGTAAAGATCGGCATATCTGATTTAGTTTTTCTTAATATTTGGCTTATTTTGGATAGAATTTGTTTGAGTTTTGAATCAGGGATTTTATTTGTCACACCTATTCAGTTAAGTCTGCCTTGGTTCCTTTCCACATATTATCCATATTAAAGAAGTTTGAATATGAATTGAAAGTTTGAATATCAGTGGATTTGAAATAATTAAAGAATTGAAGAAAATTTAAAGCATTATAAAAATTAAAAGACTATAGTCAGGCCTATATCCGAACCCAGGACCTTTAAAAGGGCAGTCAAGAATGCTTACCACTCGACTAAGGAGTTCGCTTTTATACTTTGTAATATACTGTTCGGTTCTACAGAATTTTCAAAAATTTAAAATGTCTTCTTTCCGGAGATATTTGACACTATTGCTAAAGTAATGATTTATAGAATTTATAGATTTCAGTTGGGTTTGATTTTGACGCAGCCAACGCATTTAAATAAGGAACACGATAAACACCTTAAACACACGAAACAATATTTCCTAAAATATAACTTTGGACAGCAATAGTCCAAATGTGCTATAATCTTAACTTTCTATGTATTCCTGCCAGTGGCGTAACTAGATGATTAAGGGCCCGTGTGCAAAATTGAAAAAGGTCCCCTACCAGAGAAATTGAAAAAAGAACATCTTCAAAACAAAAGAATTACAGAAACATTATTGTTTTTATTTTTAGTTTGTTCACTTACAAAAAATTGTTACAAATTGTTACAAATTTTTACTTGAAAAGCGTTCACAAACTCAAAAAACTTGCAACAAGAGAGGACGAAGAGGGAAAAAAAAGTGAGAGAGTAACAAAAATTGTGTGTCAAAAAATCAGGCATGCGTGTTAACATTAATTTTGTTTCGTTGAAGCGAATTAAAAAAATAAATAAAAATAATGTAAATTCAAAAAGCCAAAAAGATTTATTTCGTTTCGGAGAAAATGATATACAGGTTTTTAACTTCAAATTCAATCTTTTCCATTACATATTAAACTTTTTTCAAATCAAATTAAAGTTTTCCATTTCAAAAAAAAACTTTTTCCATTTCAAATAAACCTTTTTTCATTTCAAATTAAGCTTTTTCCATTTCAAAAAAAACTTTTTCCATATCAAATTAAACTTTTTCCATTTCAAATTAAGCCTCAGCCAAGAAAAAGATTAATTTTAGATTTTTATTGAATTATTAATATGTAATCGAAAAGTATTACATATTTCTTGTGTAAATAGCTGTTTGAATAAAATATATTAAAACTAATAACACTAGTTTGATCTAGATGAATCCCGTCGAAGAAGTTTATTCAAAAGCCAAGTTAATTGAGAGAAATATGATAGCTGATACTGATGCACTCGCTGATTTAAGAAACATTATCAAGGAATCTATAACGACTGTTACCTCCACAGATAGTTATATACCTTCAGCTGCTGCAGTGGTACCCTTGTAAAAATTTACTTTAATAATTTATATATTTACTTAAAATTTTGTACATATCTTTAATATTGTTTTGTGTTGATATTTCTTGTAAAAATTAAAACAAAACATTAAAAAAAACTCATCTTAAAATTTCATTTATTATTGTATCATTTCTTTGGAGATTTTATGAAAACCATGTAAGTATTGAAGATATGTGTGGTGAAGTGAATGGAAAAGTTCTAAAAAGTTTAAGTGCAAGTGATGAACGTCGGTTGGATTTTGGATTACAGTGTTTTTTAGTTTTTAACAAATGTAATTTTGGTTTTTTATTGAAAATGTGATGTAACCTAGTGATATTAGTTTTAATATATTTTATTCAAACAGCGATTTACACAAGAAATTTGTAATACTTTTCGATTACATGTTAATAATTCAATAAAAATCAAAACTAAATCTTTTTCTTGGCTGAGGTTTAATTTGAAATGGAAAAAGTTTAATTTGAAATCGAAAAAGTTTTTTTTTTAAATGAAAAATATTTAATATGAAATGGAAAAAGTTTTATTAGAAATGGAAAAAGTTTTTTTTGAAATGGAAAAGTTTAATTTGATTTGGAATTTGAAGTTTAAGTTTTATTTGAAATGGATAAGGTTGAATTTGAAATTAAAAACCTGTCAAATTTTTTTTCGTTTTTGTTCCCAATCAACCGTTGAAAATAACGTTAATTTCAACAAAAAAATTTCCATTATTTTGTATCAGAAAAAATTTCTTGAAGTGAAACTTCTTTGGCGGCGAATGAAATTTCAAGATCTCTTGTTCGTGACGCTAGGCTAACGTTTTCCATTCATATGAACATTTTAAAAAAAAGATAGCCACTAGCAAGAATTGAACCCTGACCATCGATGTTGGTAATTGCTCATGAGTTCGCAGCTTTACAGTTACGCCACATCTTAATATATAAAAGGCAAGCGTCCTGCTCCGTGCTCTATATCGTAAAACATGTTCAGCCTGGACCATGACCAGTTATAAATAATTCATTTGAAATGTTTGTACTTACTAAACCTTTTGCTCTATATCGTAAAACCTGTTCAGCCTGGACCAGAACCTATTGTAAAATTATCTATTTGAAATCTTTGTACGTACAGTACTTTATAAAACCTGTTCATCCTAGACCAGAACCTCTTCTAAATTATCCATTTGAAATCTTTGTACGTACTGTACTTTTTAAAACCTGTTCATCCTGGACCAGAACCTGTTGAAAAATTATCTATTTGAAATCTTTGTACGTACTGTACCTTTTAAAACCTGTTCGACCTGGACCAGAACCTGTTGTAAAATTATCTATTTGAAATCTTTGTACGTACTATACTTTTTAGAACCTGTTCAGTCTGGACCAGCAACTATTCTTAAATTATGTATTGGAAATCTTTGTACTTGAAGACTATCGTCATTTTCCTCAACTACTATATATCAAACATCATGTCTTGCTATTACAGTACTTCTTAATTCAAAATCACAATGTTCGGTCTTCTGATCCAAGTTTTAGCGATTGGCTACTCAAGTTAGGAAATGGAGATGAAGATATCATAGAAATTCCAGATTATTTTGTTTGTAAAGGTATCACAAAGGCGATACTTTGAGTCCGTATAACATCAACCGTTATTCCAAAATTGCTATCCTGTGCACAAAAAATTCCGATGTGAACGAAGTCAACGAGCAAGTTCTAAATATTTTAGTTGGTAACACAGTGAGAGATCTGAGCACGGATTAAATTGAAGACAGTGATGATAACGATAAACAAAATTACCCTGCCGAGTTTTTGAATTAATTTTATCCTTCAGGAATGCCACTGCATAAGTTAAACCTCAAAATTGGAAGTATTATAATAAAAAAAACAAAACAAATTGGCCATTTCAGCCCTTGAAAGGACTTTGACCGAGCTTCTTATGATCAATTGTGTTGTGTGTGTTATTAAATGTTTGCACACAATTGACCGAGAACTGGACCTACATGTTTTATGCCGACTCCGAACGGCTCATGTTCTCAAGAAGCTTTACATGGCATTATTAACTCTCTGAGATTTGCCATTGTCTGCAGAGAGGTGGTGACCGATCAGAAAAATTTTTATTGAAAAAACTTTTCGCCGCGGCTGGGGATCGAACCCGGGCTCCGAGCATGCTAAGCCACACACTTAACCTGCATGCCACGGTCACCACAAGTATTATAATACTTCTTCGAAATTTCAATACCAAAAGAGATATCTGTAATGGAAGGTGGTTAGTTTTGAAAAACCTAAGAACTTAATTAATCATCGCAGAGGTATTGACAGGCGCACTGGCGAACATGAAATAGTTTTCATACCTACAATTGATTTGGCCCCGACAAACACAGATTTGCCTTTCACTCTCCGGAGGCGACAATTTCCAATTAAACTGACATTTTCAATGACCATAAATAAATTTCAAGGTTAAATATTGCAAAAAGTAGGAGCTTTTCTATAAGAACTGGTATGTAGTCATGCGCAGTTTTAGCGGGCTGATGATGTAAAACTGAGCATTATAGATGACAAGGGCAAGGTTAAAAATTCTAAGAATTTTTTACTAGAAATGTTGTACATATATAAAGAAGTTTTATCAAAATAATTTAATAAATATGTTTTCAAATAAAAACATTTGTATATAAATCCAATAAATTTTTTGTCGCATTTTGTACTCTAAATGGTTCCTTCCCGTCGAAGGACGGGCTTTTACACTAGTCTTTATATATAAAAGACAAGCGTCTTGCTCCGTGCTCTATATCGTAAAATCTGTTCAGGCTGGACCAGAATCTGTTGTAAAATTATCCATTTGAAATTTTTTTGTACTTACTAAACGTTTTGCTCTATATCGTAAAACCTGTTCAGCCTGGACCAGAATCTGTTGTAAAATTATCTATTTGAAATCTTAGTACGTACTATACTTTTTAAAACCTGTTCAGCCTGGACCAGAACCTGTTCTTAAATTATGTATTGGAAATCTTTGTACTTGAAGACTATGGTCATTTCCTCAACTACTATACATCAACCATCATGTCTTGCTAATACAGTGCTTCTTAATTAACAGAACCAGAACCTATTCGGTCTAGCGATTGGCGAAGTTTTAGCGATTGGCTGCTCAAGTTAGGAAATGGAGATGAAAATATCATAGAAATTCCCGATCATTTTGATTGTAAAGGTTCGCTTATTAACCCTTTCAATGGCTTGCCTAGAATAATCTTGGACAATTTTTTTGAGCTTATATTCCCATCATTTAAGCAATAAAAAGATTAAAAAACATCCCTCTGATTTTTACATGAGCTGCTTTGCTTTTAGCAGGCTGTCTAATATAATGGACAAAACCACGATAACGTTGTATTATAATATTTTAGTTCAACTAAAACAACCGGAGACAAATGCTAATGCGTTATTTATGCAAATGTTATTAAAAAAAAAAAAATTACACTTTGCACACCAATCACAATAATCACTACTTTTTTGCAAAATTTATTAACACGCGATATAAAAAATTTAAGGCTTCTGTTGGACATAAGATCGAAAATCTAACTAACCTCTTCATTTTGTATCACGATTAAGCACACCAACGATCAGCAAGGCATGAGAAGCACGACTTTATTCCATACAATAATCTACTGCTTATCGTGTCTTGCTGATCGTTAGTGTGCTTTTTCGTGATACAAAATGAAGGGGTAAGTTAAACGTAATATATCTCCCTAAAATTATTTGTCATGTTGGCACAACTTCATTTCATAGTACTAACCTATTTGATTTTAGAAAAGACGTTGGAAAATAAAATTTTTTTTTTTTCCGAAGTGTCCAATATAATGGACAAATCCATTGAAAGGGTTAAATAGATTTTTGGCGATATTTTGAGTCCAAATAACATCAACCGTTATTCCAAAATTGCTATCCTGTGCCCAATAAATTCCGATGTGAACGAAGTCAACGAGCAAGTTGTAAATATTTTAGTTGGTGACACAGTGAGAGATCTCAGCACGGATTAAATTGAAGACAGTGATGATAACGATGAACAAAATTACCCTGCCGAGTTTTTGAATGAATTTTATTATTCAGGAATGCCACTGCATAAGTTAAACCTCGAAATTGGAAGTATTATAATACTTCTTCGAAATATCTTCGAGATATCTGTAATGGAAGGTGGTTAGTTTTGAAAAACCTAATAACTTCATTAATCATCGCACAGGTATTGACAGGCGCACTGGCGAACATGAAATAGTTTTCATACCTACAATTGATTTGGCCCCGACAAACACAGATTTGCCTTTCACTCTCCGGAGGCGACAATATCCAGTTAAACTGACATTTTCAATGACCATTAATAAATTGCAAGGTTAAATATTGCAAAATGTAGGAGTTTTTCTAAAAGAACTGGTATTTAGTAATGGGCAGTTTCAGCGGGCTTATAATGTAAAACTAAGCATTATAGATGGCAAGGGACAAGGTTAATTGGTTAAAATTCTAAGAATTTTTTTACTAGAAATGTTGTATATAAGGAAGTTTTATAAAAATAATTTAATGAACATGTTTTCAAATAAAAAATTTTGTATATAAATCCAATAAATTTTTTGTCGCATTTTGTACTCTAAATGGTTTCTTCCCGTCGTAGGACGGGCTTTTATACTAGTTATTTTATAACTTATTGCAAGTACTTATATAAGTATATATTTTTGAAAAATCTCAGAATTTCAGAAAAATCTCTGCTACGGCCGTGAATCAAGCCAATATTTTCTGTGATTTCAAAATTAATATTACTTTTAAAAACTATTGAAATCATGAAAGAACATGCTTGGTATTAATATCGATTTCTTATCCATATCGCCAGTGGCGTAGATAGCTTTCGGTTCTGGGAGAGGTCCAAAAAAAATAATGACCTGTAATACGCTTAAGTTAAGAACGCTAACATACCTGTAAGAGTACCCATGAATTGTATGGATATTCCAAAAGTGACCATGTTTTTTGCGAGATTGGTTGCTAAAAATAAGGTCTGCAAAAATAAACTTGCTCTGGTCACTTTTGAGTTTTATCCTTAAAATTACTCAACACACACATGAAACGACCACACAAGTTTTCATTTAAAATTTATCGGTAAAGATTTTTTGGTTCTCACTTTTGCTCTTTATCATGTCGGTTATGGTTTGTTAAAAGGTCAAACTAAAGTTTTTTAAAAATTTAAGTCAATTTGAGGGAGGAAAAAACACATTTTAAAATTTAAAAAAAATTTTTAAATACAAATTTAACGTGTTTTTTTGCGTTTCTTTGAAATTAAATTTTAATCAAGCGTGTTTAATTTTCAACTATAAACTTTTTTGTAATTTTCTTGCATTAAATTTCTATTTTAAAATTTCGGTTTAATTTTAAAAGAATTTTTTTCTTCTCAGGGTTCTTTTATTTTCATTTCATCTCAGTTTATGAAAACCATTTGTATGTGAAATGTTGTCACGTACACTTAGGAAAAAACACATAATTTGTTCCGGTAAAAAAATTTTCTCTATATTCGATAATAGTTATTTTCTCTTTTTCAAATTAAAATTTTCTTCAATTAGAATAAATTTTCGAAGAAATATTTTTTTTTTTTCTTCTAGGAAATGGCAATATTTCAATGTCTCTAATAATGATAAGTATATTTCTGGCACAGACAAATTTTTCATTTATAGAGAAAAATTTATTGAAAATTAAAAATTTTTCTTATATTTTGATAAAAAATTCGCTATGAGAAGTATTTTCTTCAATAAAAACAAATCTTTTCTCAAAAATCAAAAGTATTTTTCTCTAAAAACGATATATATTTTATATTTTTCTTTTTTCATGGAAGCTTTTTATCATTTTTAGAGAATTTTCAGTAACGCAATTAGAGAATAGCATTTTTTGAAATTTATCATATTCCGAGAAACTTTTTTCTGAGTGTATATTTAAATTTTAAATCACTGGTTTTTCTGTTCAGTTTCACCAAAAACTATAAAGATAAATTTTAAGATACAAATAAGAAAACTCATATTTGTTTCGATGATTCCTTAAAACAATTTTATACAAAAACCTTTAATTTTTTTGTTGACAAAGTTATCATAAATATTTTCTAATCATAAAATTCTTTCGATTATTGCAAAACAACTTTTAACTTAATAGAATCAATTAGCAGCAACTTTTCTGTTTGGCTCATGGCTGTAGTAGGTACCTACGTCACTGTATATCGCTGATTTCATATTGAAGTGTAATAAAAGTTGCACTTGCCATCTCCGCTTTGGCTCAAATTATTTTCTTGGATTGGTTTATTATTTAAAAAACCAAATACGGATTTTTTTTACTTATATTTGATTACCAAATACTTTTAATGCTCAAGAGACAGCTCACATCCTATTTTCGTTTTGAAATTTTGTTGAGGATATATTTTCATGTAGTGTGGCTTGGCTTCTCTACTAGTACAAACCGATTTGTTAAGGTTAGCTTATCATATAGTATGATACCCTATCTGTGCGTACCAATTTTTCATTCACCCCCCTCCTTTTATACCCAGAAAAATAATTATTTTTTACCTATCCCACTTCGTTCTCAAGGTATCTCGTTTTTTAAATATTTTAAAATTATATTTTCATTTAGTGCGACCTCTTTATTGTTCAAAGATCTTAAATAATATTAATATAATTAAAGAACTGTTCATTTTATTTTCAGCTTCGTTTTCTTCAATCCATGTCTACTACATTGACACAACAAACGGAATGCAAAAATAGATAGTATTACGAGAACCATCAATATCACCAAAATCAGCGCCACGACATCTAAACTGTAATACTGAAAAATATTCAAATCCTTGCCAACACAGCGTAAGTGATGTGCTCCACGATGTCGCAAAACATATTCTACCCAGTAAATGGCTGTTTCTAAGGCACTTTGTGGCTTGTCATGATATCGTTGTGATAAAGTTTTTGCCATTTTTGTATAACTTGAGTTAGACAGTAGCTCTTGTATGGCATGCAAAAATTTTGTTTCACTGAAATCATTTAAACTGAGGCCCAAAGCAAAACCCAACCTTTTTGCACGCTCCATATTCATAAATTGATCGCCAAAGAATGGTATGCCTAGCAATGGTTTGCCGTGAGCTATTGCCTCCGTGACGCCTAACAGACCACCGTGTGAGATAAACAGCTTGATGTTAGGATGTGCCAGCACATCATTCTGAAAAAACCAGGATCTTACGAAAACATTATCCGGCAGATTGGTCACATTGGAGTCTTCAAGCTTCCAGATTATTTGCTGTGGCAGCGCACGAAAAGTGTTGATTATGGCATTCAGCCTCTCCGGCGATAATTCTGAACTCTGCAGATTTGTGCCAAGGGAAAAGAAGATGGCACCTTCGGTGGCATTGTCCAGAATTTGCTGTAAATTGCTATCCAATGGGTGTATATATGAGTTGATATGCATGCCGGCAACCTCAATCATATTTGGCACTAAAGGTCGGGAAATGCCCAACGAGGAATGTTGATTTAATAGCACTAAAGACAAATTGCGCCTTACATCTGCCAAGGTGTGGCCAGTGTGTCCAAAATACTGCTCGAACAATTTCGCATGTGTTGGCCAATGTATGAAGCGCATGAAAACATATTCAAGGATGTAGCCGTAGACGTTATGCAGCCGTTTGTAGAAAGTCATCGTCTCATCATGGGCAAAATAGGTAAACGGCATGAAAGCTGGCAACGTAGGTGCACCAGTGAGAGCGGCATTCAAGGTACGAGCTCCAGAGGGGGCCACTCCAACAATGGGTGCTCCAAAATGCGCAGCAAAACCAAATAATACATCGATGTAGCACACTTCGGTCAAGACTAGATCAAATTTTTCTCGCGGATCTTTTAGGAGTTGCTGGATTTGTTGCTCTCCCATAACAGATTTGATCTGGTGAACACTTAGATTGTGAATAATTGTGTAAAGCTCCCACAATGAAATGTGGTGCATGTCATGATTATGACGCCCCACTAAGATGAAATATAAAAAAAAAATCAACGCTTTTTATTTGAAAGCAAAAAAACACGCACTACTTACGTGAAAAATTCTTGTATTGATCCATCAAGACAATATCACGGAAATTCTTGAGTGGCTGGTTCTGTCGATACGGTGAAATCGATGTGACTTGGTGTCCTCTTTCAGCTAGTTGATGGAGTAGCGGTGTGACGAATATATAGTGCGAATAACTTTGTATAGGAAATACGGCCAATATTTTGTAAGCATTTATTTGTGTTATGAGCTGACAAAACAGCAGAATAGTGCTTATTTTTGTAAACATTTTGTCCCGTTTACCTATGAGGTGAACACTCTACTAAATTCAGATATTGCTTATATGAACTTAAATGCTCAAGAACTCTGAAAGATGTTGTTGACGAGATGGCTTGTGTCGCTCGTATTAACTGGTTTCCAAGATGCTGTTGTTACGCAAGCGATTGAACCAACTAACAGATGAGGTAGAATGCTTAAAATGTAAATGTTTTGAAAAATTTTTAAAAATTTCAAGTTTTATTCCTGTTGTTATTGAGAGGAGGAGGTTGTTATGGGAGGAGGGCGTGTTCGTGGACAGATTACGCCAAATCTTTAATGTATCTTAGTTCTGGTATAAAATACATACATACCAAATTGTATCTCTATAAAGCAAACGTAAGCAAATTTATAGAGTTTTCCATTTTGGGGTTGTATGGGAGGTGGGCGTGTCCGTGGTCGGATGACGTCCAATTTTTTGAAATCAGCTTTGGTTTGTTATAAAAAACATGCCTACCAAATTTTATCTCTGTAGATTAAACATAAGCTTATTTATTGAGTTTTAAATTTTTGGGTTGTATGGGAGGTGGGCGTGGCCGTAAGCGGATAACATCCATTTTATGAGAACATCTTTGTTTTTATATAAAATACATTTGTTTCAAAATTTTATCTCTGTAGGTTAGACATCTGCTTATTTATTGAAATTTAAATTTTTGGGTTGTATGGGAGGTAGGCGCGGCCGTAAGCGGATGACATCCATTTTTCGAAAACGTCTTTGTTTTGTTATAAAAGAAATACGTACCAAATTTTATCTATTTACGTTAAAAATTAGCTTATTTATTGAGTTTTTAATTTTTGGCTGTATTGAAGGTGGGCGTGTCCGTGGACGGATGACACCCATTTTTCGAAGACAGTTTTGTTTTGGAATAAAAAACATACACACCTAGTTTTATTGGTGTAGGCTCATTTATGCAGTTTTAAAGTTTTGCGTTGTATGAGAGGAAGGCGTGTCCGTGGGTGGATTCCAAAAATATTCAATACTGCATGTCCTTGCGTCCATATAACCATGTGTACAGAGTTTCATTCAATTATCTCAACTCTTTTCGTTCTATGCGTTACAAACATTTGCACAAAGTTAATATACCCTGACTTTTCAGGTTCAGGGTGTAATAAAACTTGTTAAAGAACCGTAACAAGTTAGTATAACATCATTATTGGTGCATTGTTCTCAATAATTATGGTTTCATAATTGAAGGCCTTTTTTATGTCACCACGCGTATTGCGTTTAGGAATAATTTTAGCAAAGACGATAAAAAAGAATAACTTAAAATTTAATGTGAATTTTTTAAAAATTAATTTATTTAAAGCTTTTGAATATTAAAATCATCATTTGAATAATAAAAGTGTCTTTGAACCGTCGTAAAACAGTCCCATTTGACTCGGTATGCGAACAAATCTAAGTTTGCTGATAAAAGTCAATATTCTTCTAATATATAAATCAAATGTTTGTCCTTCTGTCTGTCTGTCTGTCTGTCTCTAGCCGATTGAGCTGAAATTTGGACACCGAGTACGTTTCATAGAGAGAAAGATCATAGGGGGATCATCCATAAAATTTGTAATGAAGGATCAACTGCGCTTAAAATAAAATATAGGCTATAAAAAATTCCAAAGATTTCCGTAAGAGGGCGCTTTTAGTATAGCGTTTTAAAGACTCAATAACTCCTAAATGACTTGACCGATTTTACTAAAGTTTGGTACGTGAAATTACCTGACCCTGCAACAGAATTAGGCTATTTAAATTTCAGAAATTTTCCGTGAGAGGGTCATTTATTCAATCAACTATCTCTGGCTCATTCACGTCAAACGGATGAACCGATTTTGATGAAACTTGATAAGCATTTGTATCTGTTACTGAAATAGATCCTATGCTTTTAAAAATTCTTTCGACAAAAATCAAGGCATGGCTTCTAAAAAAAAAAATGTTAAACGAATACGAACAGAAGCTTTTGAAAAATGAACAAAAATCAACCGAACAGTATCGACAAAAACCAAAGTTGAACGAAGAAAATCCAAAAATCGAATCGATGCCAAAAGGATTTTTTTTTAATTGTATTTTGTTTTCAGATAAAAATGCATATTAAATGCAAGCTAAGAAATTAAGCCAATTTAAAATGCATTTTTTTCGAGATTTCTTCTTTCAAACTGGGTGAACATTTTCCTCAGAAACCAGACGTCAGATCGAGACGTTGAAGATGTAATTTTTTTGTAATCATGTCCGGCAGGCACAGTTTTACGGAAATTTGACTAAACACTTTCGACGGAGGGAGGGGACAAAACCCCAAAAAACGATAATTTAAAAAATTTAAAAATTTAATTGATAATTTAAAAATTGTTAAAATGAGAGCAGTTTTAAAAATCGTTCTTTTTCTGTATTCGAGGCACAACCCCGAGCAACACCGGGTTACATCCGCTAGTTATATATAAAAAAATTATAATTTTTTACCACTTTTGTGAACACATTTAAAAATAAATAGTTAGTTAGTCTTGTGTTTGAGAGACATTTAGTATGATGATTAATAAAAATCGAATTTAAGAAAAGTTTCGTGAATTAATTTAAACATATATTCTTTTAGTTCATTAGGAATCATCATAGTCAGATATCATAGTGCCTTCTTAAATATGCTAATATAATCACGTAAATAAACCAACTTGATACATTTTTTTTTATTTCTGGTTTCCTCTGGGCACATTTGCTGATATAAACGATCAAGGCAAGAAGTATGAACGTTTGACATGAACGCGAATGAACGCTTCCCCAGCTGATTCTTTCGCATGTTTGCCAAGATCCAAAGAATCAGACATCAAAAAGTGAGTGATGAGAAAACCTAAATAGAATATTTTGTTAATCACATAAGATTCAAAAGAACTCGAGTACGATGACTATAACGATTCTAATCACGAATTTCGGGGTTATCAAGGTTTTAAGGATGCTACTTAAGGGTCCTCCTGATGCTTTGGTTCCACCGGGTGCTACAGGTTCTACGGGCGCTATGGGTCTTATGTGTTGGGCATATAGGGTGATATAGGCGCTCTAGGCAACGAATATAAGCCACATTTTTCAATAGAAATTAATTTTTCTGTTCGGCCGTCACCTCTCTGCAGATAATGGCAAAACTCAGAGAGTAAACAATGCCATATAAAACTTCTTGAGAACATTAGCCATTCAGAATCAGCATAAAACATGAAGGTCCTACGTACAAGCATTGATCAGATTGAATAAGAAACACCGAAAATATAATTAAACAAGTAAAAAAGTCTAAAGTCAGTCTAACCCGACTATGAAATACCCTAAACTTACTTTTTCCAAATTCAATAATATTATTGAAAATGGGCGTGTCCGTGAGCGGATGAAGCCCATTTTTTATATGCATTTCAATTTTGATGGAAAATTTACAAAAATTTATAAAATTTTCAAGTTTTATTCCTGTGCTCACATGTTAATGCCTTTATAGTATTTTCGCTATTGTGGATTGTATGGGAGGTTGGCGTGTTTGTGGTTGTTACAGTTTTGTAGCTCAAATATTAGACTCTTCATAAAGTTTTCACTATTATGACTTCAATGGGAGGTGGGCGTCTTAGTGGATTGATGTTGCTCATTTTTTCTGCAAACATCAGTTTAAATATAAAATATACAAATACTGAATTTCAGTTTTGTAGCTTAAATATTAGCCTTTTTAAGGCTAATCTCTTTTTTAAACCCACTTTTCACTATAGTGGGTTCTATGGGAAGTGGGTGTGTCCGTAGTCAGATGACGCCCACTTTTTTTTCCACTATTTAGTTTTGATATAAAATACAAACGTATCCAATTTTTGCCTGTAGCTTAAAGTGAAGCCTATTTATATAGTTTTAAATTTTGGGGTTGTATGGGAGGTGGGCGTGTTCGTGAATGAATGAAGGCAATTTTTCAAACACACTTTACTTTTGACATAAAATGAATAAATATCTAATTTTTCTTTTGTAGCTTTGATTGAAGCCTATTTATATAGTTTTCAATTTTGGGGCTAAATGGGAGGTGAGCGTGTTAATGGGTAGATGACGCCCATTTTTCTTACACACTTCAGTTTTGACATAGAATACTCAAATACCAAAATTCAGTACTGTAGCTTAAATATTAGCTCTTTTATAGAGTTTTCATTATTGAGGTTGTATGGGAGGTGGGCGTGGTTTTCATCCGATCTAGCCCATTCTCGAACTAGATCTTTGCTTTTAAAAAAAAAACTTAAATATGAAGTTTCATTAAGATAGCTTGAAAATTACGGCTGTAATCGTGTCGACAGACAGACAGACGGACAGATGAACAGACGGACAGACAGACGAACATGGCTAAATCAACTCAGGTGGTGATGCTGATTAATAATAAATATACTTTTCTATACCTATCACGCCTCCTTGTGGGCGTTACACACGTCGTGACAAAATTAATATACCCCTTACGCAGTACGCGTGGGGGTATAAAAATCAAGACTTAATATCGGAGATAATTAAAAAAAATTTTTTCAAAAATGTCTTTCAAATGTCTAATGGCGGTCAAATAAAGTTTACATTATTCCAAACAAGGTGATACGGTCTATTGTCCATGAAATGCCTGCGTTAATTGTACAATCTGATTAATATTTGTTTAGGCGGAATAAATTGTGTTATGATTTTAAAGGATAGAGGATGAACACTGTACTCCAAGTCCATTTGTTTTTCCTGGGGAGCTAACATACTTCAAGCTAGTTTCAAATTTTTTCTTTCATTTCAGAGTCATTAGTTACAATTAAAACCCTTCGTATTTGGTAAAGAATACATTTAAAAAATGTTCCTCTCGAAAAAATCATTTTTGGGTAACTTTGACCCGTCACAACTATGTCTGGAGTAGGCTAAATAACGAAAAAACAAATTTTTTAAGCCCATGAACATTTGTTAAAACATCTTTATTTATAAAATATATCAAAATTCTATTTTGACTTTTTTTCCGGCTAAATTGATCATTCACTGCACTGTGCGCTCTATGCTTTCTTTGAAAGAAAACCGGTTATGTTTCGTGTTTTTCGCTTTGTTTTTTTTAACTGATGCTTGCAATATTCGTGTTCGGCTTGCTTGTACTTTGCTTGCATTTTGTTCGTTCGCATGCCAACAGACTAATGGCATGAAGTAAGAGCGTTCGACTTCCTGTGGTGGTCCATGGTTCAAATCACGGCGTTGGCCGATTTATACATTTTTTCAGTATGCAAGTTTTCCTTAAATTATTAGTTTACAGAAATTAAAATAACCACTAATAAAAATAGAGCACGCTCTGGCTGAGCATTGAACCTAGGTTACTCAAATCATAACAACAAGCGCTTAACGAACAGTACTAAAATTGCTCGCGCTCTAATGCTTTATTTGAATGTTGAACTAATTAGATAACTGTCATAAACATACTAGTTGTAAATTAGTTTCAAACTGTTACATTTAGAACAATTGATATTTCCTATGACATCGCTATATAAAAAATACCAGTTTGGTATGATATGATATATAAAAAGCAGATATCTCTAGCGGTCGGCTTTGAACTAATAAAAACCTGCTGCAGGGTATAAACTGCGACCCTGACTCTTCAACTCCAGTAAAAAAACTTGTTCAAAGAACAAAAAGCTTAATGTTTTAAACCAATTATCAAAAAGTTGCAATTACTTCTTATGGGCACTGTCGTGTAATAGAATAATACACAAACCCACACATGCACAGACACACTCTCACAACATTCTATTAGAAATATTCCATGCAACATGCTAAGATAGCATCATGGAAAATTCCTCTCATATAAAATTCTTAGAAAATGAGCCAAGTACTTTTGTTGAGTAAATAATTTTTACGCTAAGGCCGCGTTCATAGTGGAAGCTGAAGCTGGTTAAGCTTTTTCAAGCGATATCATGACGCTTTTTCTTGCTGTTGCTGTTCATAGTGCGCGCTTTTTTTCGCGCTTTTAGATACTTTTTCTTGCTGTTGCTGTTCATAGTGCGAGCTTTTTTTCGCGCTTTTAGATACTTTTTCTTGCTGTTGCTGTTCATAGTGCGCGCTTTTTGCATGCGCTTGGTTTATGTTTTGTTTTAATTATTTGTTGTAGTTTGGAAAGTTAATGCATATTTTGAAGTTCTTCACAAAAATATTCAAAGAATAGATAAATAACAACGAAGATAACGGCGAAATAGCTCAAAAGCAACAAGTGTAGAAAAAAGTTGGAAACCTATCCTCCACAAAGCAACAAATAAAATATTTTGTCTATATTCTACGCACAAAATAAAGATAAATAACATAAGATCATAACAACAAAAAATGCATTCAAAGGAAATTGAATACGTGCAACTCACACACACACCAAGAAATGGAACAAGAATGAAGTAACCCAGTAGACAATGACATCGCTGCTAGCAGGCCTTCTTCTGGATTTTGTAGTACTGCCGCACTCATATACAATTACACTTTCTTTTTTATATGAAGTGGGAAAATTTCGCAGGCCTTCCGCTCCGATAGCTCAAAAGAGGCCTGATAGAAGCACTCCTTTAGAATGGCTAAAAGTAGGGGTAAACAAAAAGTGTTGAAAAAATTTGTTTTTCTCTTACACCTTTTTTTTCTATTTATTTGTATATTCTATGATTTTATCTTCTCTCCTATGTTTTTTAAGTTAGATTAATTTCAATCTATAATCTTTGATATAGCAGTAAGAAGGGCTATTATTGCGTCATATTTTTAAACTGATATATATTCTAACTTTTAACGAAAAAGTTGCCCTGAAGTATATGAAAAGTCAGTCTTTGTAGGGAAAACAAATTTGTTGTGCTGCCTTTTGTGCAGAAAAGGCAGGCCTTCAAGAAGTGCTCATAAGAGCAGCGAGGAACGGATGTGTTTAGTCTTCAAAAGTAGCAGTCAATGCATGCCTTCGTATGAAGAGCGCTGGTTTAATTGCCTATTGGGAAGCATCTGAAGAAGAAAAAGCGTCGAAAATTAGCGATGCCCACAAAAAATTACCAACAACAAAACGAATCTAAACAACAACACGCATTGAATGCTGAATAACTAACAACAAAAGAACATACAAACAACGACATGCATTGCTGGCAGCGCCTGCGATCATGTTGACATTGTTAAATATACAAAAACAACAACACGTATCAACCGATAATGCGAAAATAAAATAACAAAAAAAAACTAAAGCGCTGAGCATTGCTGCCGAAAAGTACAAAAACAAAATCAGTGCGGCAAAACATAAACAAGAAATAAAAAAACAGCCAAGAAAAGCGTTAAAAAGTATGAAAATAACCTACATCACAAAGCGTACGTACGAAATGAAACAAAAAATCAAAACTGTGTACACAAACGAGATGGAAGAAAAAGTGCCAAAAAGTATGTTAAAATAAGCTGAAACCCAAAGCATAAGTACGACATGAAACAAAATATCAACACCGTGTGCCCAAGTGAGATAGAAGAAAAAAGTATCAAAAAGCCTCAAAAGTGGCGTAACCTTGAATTTAAGCTTGCACTATGAACGCTTTGCGCTTTTTCCATATGATTGTACACAAAGCGTTTTCAGCAGCTGTAAAAAGTTTCAGCTTCAGCTTCCACTATGAACGCGGCCTAAGAAAAGGATAATGCCAGGGTGCCGTTATGAGTTCTTGCTGTTGGCTTTATTTATGCACAACCATGCTGAATACATACATAAGTATGTCTTTTTAGTAAATATTACACAGGTTTTTGTGGCGCCCAAGAGGCTGTGTTTAGCTTAGTAGTGATGAGAAAATGATATTTTTTGTTCATGATTGTTATCTACGAAAATACTTGTACATGTAATTTGTTTTTTGTTTTTTTATATGTATAATAAGCAAGAAACAGCATAATTTATATGGAATTGATAGTCAAATTGAACTGTTTAAATATTAATGTATATGTAGAATTAATTTATCGACTGAAATTTGGCAAAAATTTCTCCGAAGTGTGACTTAAAATAAAAATCGAATCATGAATTCAATAACATGCAAATAATACGACTTCTAGAACAAAAATCAGTTAAAAACAGTCAGTCAAGAAAGCAAAATTAGTTGTAAACTTCTTTGAAAACCATTTCGACAATGTTTAAAGAAACATTTGACAGTCAAATTTCTTAAAAATATTTTATTTTTTAAATTTTACATAACATTTTTTTTGATATTTAGACGTTACGCAATCAAAGAGCATTTCTGGAATTTGTAGTAATTATTAATGTTACAAAATGTGTTAAAGAATGAAATAAAGAAGCAGAAGGACCTAATCTTCTTCTTATGATTGATAAAAAATAAATTTATGAGTAAATTTGATTGAAGTTTTATAGACTTAAGACAAAATTTTATGATAACAAGACTTGTAAGAGATGTAAGCACTGGTACTGGTACTGGTATTGGTACTGGTACTGGTACTGGTACTGGTACTGGTACTGGTACTGGTACTGGTACTGGTACTGGTACTGGTACTGGTACTGGTACTGGTACTGGTACTGGTACTGGTACTGGTACTGGTACTGGTACTGGTACTGGTAGTGGTACTGGTACTGGTACTGGTACTGGTACTGGTACTGGTACTGGTACTGGTACTGGTACTGGTACTGGTACTGGTACTGGTACTGGTACTGGTACTGGTACTGGTACTGGTACTGGTACTGGTACTGGTACTGGTATTGGTACTGGTACTGGTACTGGTACTGGTACTGGTACTGGTACTGGTACTGGTACTGGTACTGGTACTGGTACTGGTACTGGTACTGGTACTGGTACTGGTACTGGTACTGGTACTGGTACTGGTACTGGTACTTGTACTGGTACTGGTACTGGTACTGGTACTGGTACTGGTACTGGTACTGGTACTGGTACTGGTACTGGTACTGGTACTGGTACTGGTACTGGTACTGGTACTGGTACTGGTACTGGTACTGGTACTGGTACTGGTACTGGTACTGGTACTGGTACTGGTACTGGTACTGGTACTGGTACTGGTACTGGTACTGGTACTGGTACTGGTACTGGTACTGGTACTGGTACTGGTACTGGTACTGGTACTGGTACTGGTACTGGTACTGGTACTGGTACTGGTACTGGTACTGGTACTGGTACTGGTACTGGTACTGGTACTGGTACTGGTACTGGTACTGGTACTGGTACTGGTACTGGTACTGGTACTGGTACTGGTACTGGTACTGGTACTGGTACTGGTACTGGTACTGGTACTGGTACTGGTACTGGTACTGGTACTGGTACTGGTACTGGTACTGGTACTGGTACTGGTACTGGTACTGGTACTGGTACTGGTACTGGTACTGGTACTGGTACTGGTACTGGTACTGGTACTGGTACTGGTACTGGTACTGGTACTGGTACTGGTACTGGTACTGGTACTGGTACTGGTACTGGTACTGGTACTGGTACTGGTACTGGTACTGGTACTGGTACTGGTACTGGTACTGGTACTGGTACTGGTACTGGTACTGGTACTGGTACTGGTACTGGTACTGGTACTGGTACTGGTCCCAGTTACTTACAATGAAAAAAAGAAAAAAATAACTCATCAATAACACTATTTCTAATAGCTTTTGAAGATTTAAACAAAATATTGTTTTACATTATTATGTAACAAAAAAGATAAAAATGAATTACTTTCAACGTTTACCGACATATTAAATTTAATAAACACTTGGTCTTTAACTTCTGGTGCAAAAATATGACTCAATAAATGTAAACATATTCACATATGTCGAAAATTAAAATGTAGCGCAATAAATATTACATTCAATAATCAGAATATTGAAAATGTAAAAAACTTAAAAATTCTAGGTTTAATTTTTGATAATAAAAATAGTTTTAAGGACCATTATAACTATATAAGAAAAGATCTAGCTGCCAGAGTAAATATAATTAAATATCTTGCTTCAAAAAAATTAATGTCCACACCAATAAACTTCTTAATGTATCTAAGTTAATGATCGTATCAAAAATTGACTATGGTTTGCAAATTTACGGCAAATGTGCACAGTCCTCGCTAGATAGAATTAAAGGTTACTATCACACATCCGTCCGAATCAGTCTTAGAGCGTTCAAATCTACACCAATAAAGAACCTACTAGCTGAAGGAGGTTTCTTCTTCATAGAAGAAAGAACAAAATATCTCAGATCCCGTCTAATACACATCTTAGCTTGTGACTCATCATCCATTCTACATAAGGAGGTACAACTGTACTCTGCAAGAAAAACGCCGTTGTCAATGAAATCTGGGCTCACAGAAATGTTTGATTTAAAAAAGAAAATAGATCTAACAAACTTCACAACAAAGCCGAGTTTACGGACTTGGCAGCTAAGTCGGCTGCTGAGTCCCCACTACTTGCATATATGCCGTATACTAAAAAATGTCTTATCAACATTGCCACAAACTTCATCCTTAAAGAAATAAGCAGCGACTGGGACAACTATAACCACATTTACAAATCTGTAAACCTAAAAAGAACTTCTCCAATTCTGCCAGCTAGTACCACCAATGCTATGAACAAGTGCTACACGAGACTGCGTTTAACACACACTTACATAACTCACGTCCACCTTATGAAGCGCGAACAACAACCAATATGTCATTTTTGCAATTCCCACCCACTTACTATAAGCCACATTCTCCAAAGTTGCCCACGTCTCATGCCACTTTATACTTCCATTTTCCAATCTCAAGATCCTTTTAACCTTCTTTCAACTCCTAACAAAAAAAATTTACAAACCATGTACGAATTCTTAAAAAAGATAAATTTACATAATTTTATATAAATAAATAAATATTTGTATATTTGTATATTTGACTATATTTGACAATATTAAGCCGATAGCCCTGGCAGCTAGTGCTAATGTTACTTATAATTTTAATTATAAATAATAAAAATTAATAATAATAATAATAATAATAACTCATCAATAAAAACACCTTGTCTTTAACAGAGAAATATTACCTTATAACAGATTCAAGCGTTATCTTTATTGCATCACTTTTCCTGAGTGCGAATTTTGCTGGGCTTGCTAGTATTCGCTTAAGACACTCAACTGCCTAGGCTCCAACCCCGACGAGGACAGCAATTTTTTTAATATTTTTAAATATTTATTATTTTTTTTTAATGAAATATAATATTATTTATAACTAGTTAGCTATATCTTCGACTTGGCCGAAGTAAAAATACCCCCACGGCCGATTCTTAAGGTTGGAAGAATCTTAAATTGGAGAGCTTTTTGGCCTTTTTATAAAGTTTTAAATTTTGGGGTTGTAAGGGAGGTGGGCGTGTTAGATTGTGTATGACGCCCATTTTTCTAGCATACCTCAGTTTCGACATAGAATTATAGATTTATAGATTTTTCAATTTTGGGGTTGTATTGGAGGTGGGCGTGTTAATTGGTGGATGACTCCCATTTTTATAACACACCTCAGTTTTGACATTAAATACACAAATACCGAGTTTCCATCTTGTAACTTTAATATTAGCCTCTTTATAGATTGTTCAATTTTGGGGTTGTATGGGAGGTGGGCGTGTTAGTGGGTGGATGACGCCCATTTTTCTAACACACCTCATTTTTGACATTGAAAACACAAATACCGAGTTTCCGTCTTGTAACTTTAATATTAGCCTCTTTATAGATATTTCAATTTTGGGGTTGTATGGGAGGCGGGCGTGTTAGTGGGTGGATAACGCCCATTTTTCTATGACATGTTAGTTTTGACATAGAATATACATATACCAAATTTCAGTATTGTAGCTTTAATATTAGCTTCTTTGCAGAGTTTTCAATTTTGGGGTTGTATGGGAGGTAGGCGTGGTTTTCATCTGATTTAGCCCATTCTTGAACTTGACCTTAGTTTTTTAAAAAAAAGCTTAAATATCGAATTTCATTACGATATCTTCAAAATTACGGCTGTAATCGTGTCGACAGACAGACGGACATGGCTAAATCAACTCAGGTGATATACTTTTCCATACCTACCACGCCTCCTTTTGGGTGTTACACACGTCGTGACAAAATTAATATACCCCTTACGCAGTACGCGTGGGGGTATAAAAATATTATTTAGGGGCCTCGGTAGTCCAGTGGTTAGCGTGCTTGACTGCCAACCCAGAGGTAGTCCAGTGGTTACGTCTAGCCATAGTCCTACGCATTTATCTTTCTTTAAGTCTTTCCTCATTTCAAATCAACTTAAATTTATAATTCATCAATATATGCAACTTTGGAAGTTACAGTTGGTGGTAGAGATGTTTGTGGAATGAGATTGCTTAATAACACGAATTAACTGAGGTAAAGGCATAACACTTGCCTCAGATTCGAATTCGAATGTTGATATAGCACTCCGCCACACATACAACATTCTAAACTTGTTTCTCTTTATTTCCTTTTCTCTCCTACTTATCTATCTCCACATTTCCGAACCAAGGCAGACTTGACTGAATAGGTTTGGTACATGAAATCCTTGCTTCAATGCTAAAAAAAAATTTTTTTGAGATGCAAGTGCAATCTTATTTTGGAGCTTGTTACTATCCAAGCAGCCAATGAATCATAAAATTAGAATCGGAATAAAAAGAAATGAAAAAGTTTCAGTATCGTTAGTGTAGAATTCCGTTTAATATGTAACCTCTTTTTGTCCTTGGTCCGATTGGTTTGTCCATTTTGCACGTAGTTTTTATAGATCTTCCGAAAATTAACAAATAAATTAATAACATTCAATTATGGACTTCTTATCGAGACCGAAACAAAGAAAATATTAAAAGTAAGCATAATAAAATGAGAAAAGAAGAATAAAGAAGAAACATGCAAACTGTAAAATTTTTTCGATCATTTCGTTAAGTTTGATAGGTTGAGTTTATTGACTTAGTTGATAAAGAGGCGAAGCAAATGCACTTTCCATTGGTGCCACTTTCTTCTCTGCCCGATATATATTCTGCGGGCTATAGTCAGTTTAACTACTAATTTCAAAATAAAATAAAGACTATAGACTATATCTCACGCTGAGCACATGTCCTTTCCATTAGTGCCACTTTCGTCTCTGTCCGATGTATAGTTTGCGAGCTACATTCGCTAGTGCTAGTATCCAAAAATAATTTGCATTAAAACAAAAATTAAAATTTGACGTCTTCTATTGGGTAAAAGCATAAAACGAAATATGAACAAATCGTTTTTTTCATAAGAGTTAACTCTAATCGGATCACATACTGAGTTTCCATGGCGAGTTAACTCTGGGTTTGGGTTTTCGTTGCGTTGACAAAATGACTTTGCTGACTCGATAGTGTTTCCACGCACAACACCGAGTCGAGTTGAACTTGTCAATTCTTTTTTGTAATTTTTGTTATTTTTTGACTAGTTTCTGCGGCACTCCAAAAAACTCTTGCATTCGACATTTTAATATTTTTGTTAAAATAAAAATTTTCATTGTTTTTTCAATATTAATGACAGCAATCACTTTGACAGATATAACCTAGTTAAATCTTACAAGTTTCGTGGAGTTTCGTAGATTTAACGAAACTCAACTCAACTCGCGTTTCCATAGCGAGTTAACCTCGAGTAAACACCGAGTTAACTCGCCATGGAAACTCAGTAACAGACACATTTCGTTAAGTTTGACAGTTCGAGTTCATTGAGAGAGTTGAAAAGATTTTGTGATTGACATCTGGTGTTAAAATAGAGCACTCATTTCTAAGTAGTACATGCAAAAACCCAATAAAGAAGTAATACATACAAGAACCCAATGAAGAAGCCTGCGAATCAGTTCGTATAAAACAAAAACAATACAAGCACAAAGAACAAAACAAAAACAAAGAAAACAGCAGGCACAGCATAAGCAGCTGATAATTGATTTTCTTGTATAAACACATGCATTGTTCTTCTTATATTTTACTATTTTATGACTTTAATACAAAAGTGACAAAATCCAAAATTAGATATTTATCAGCGCAGAGTATATCTGATATTTTAGTATATATATTATCTTTGAACGATGAGTATTAAAAGCTTTAGGTATACCCTAAAGTATTCGTCAAAAAAGTTTCATGGCCTTGAAAAAATCTGTTAAAACGACTCCATACAAACCGCGCTGTAAGACGTAATTCTACGTCAAAAAAATAATTAAATTAAAACTTTATACTTACACAGCCGGGGTATGAATCAAAGAACAACATGAGACCATTCGCCATTTTTTGCCACTCGAATAAAAATCGTCGTGAGCCACAATCGTACAAACAAAAAAAATGCATGCATACCACTCGAGTTCGTAAACAACGATTGCTGCTTAGCACAGTGTGTGACGACTGCGAATCGATACTAAGGCAGCATCCAGACAATGCTGACATTCGAATGATTCGCTGGAAGCTCGAGTGTTTACTGCTGGACTCGTGCTCGAGTGGAATTTTTTTTTTCCTGGCGTTTTGTTGTGCGCAGTATTTTTTATGCTTTCAACAACAATTACAACTTTTTTCCTGTCATAGCAATGTGATTGCCATTTCAAAGAAACATTTATTATATAAGTTATAGAAGGAAATGACTTCATCATAAGGTTCTGGACAGGATTAGGATCGATAGTGGCCAAACCTTCGATGGTGCGTCAAATTACCGCAATAATATTTGTAAAAAGATGGAACACACTGACTTTACTGACAGTATGCCAAACAAATTCTATGATTTTTCTCGATTTGTTGGTATATGTGCTCCTACTAGAATATATTTTGCACGGAAGCTATGAACGAAACACTTTTTTTGGCCATTTTTACCTAATGATGAAGCCATTTCTTTTTATAACTTCTATGCTAAATATTTCCCAGAAGTGAAAGTCACAGCGTTATGACGGGAAAATAATTTGTAAAAGGATGGCATGCTTCAATTTGACGCACCATCGAAGGTTTGGCCACTATCGGTCCTAATCCTGTCCAGAACCTAATGCTGAATTTAATATTTTGACTGGAACTTCTATACCAAATGTTTCCCAGAAGTGACAGTCGCAACGTTATGACGGGAAAATATTTTGTAAAAGGATGCCATACTCTGACTTGACGCATTATCGAAGGTTTGGCCACTATCGATCCTAATCATGTCCAAAACCTAATGATGAAGTCATTTCCATCTATAATTTCTATTTTAAATATTTCTTTGAAATGGCAATCACATTGCTGACAGGAAAAATTTTCTTAAGAATATGGTTTACTCTTGGTTTACGCACCATCGAAGGTTTGGCCACTATAGACTCTTATCCTCTCCACTACGTACTAGTGAAGCCATAATCCTTTCTTTAATGTACTCTCAAGAAAGTTTCCACAAGAGATAGTCATAGAAAAATATCACAGAAATTATTTATTTTGAAATGGCTTACTTAGACTTTGGAATTTATTCACAGTTTGGGCAATAAAAGATTAAATCTGTTCCAAATCCTCTACTAAAGATCATAATTAGCGTTAATGAATCGTTTTTAATACATCATTTCAGCCTCTGAATTTCCCCTCCATTCGTTGCTAAAATTTTTGACAGCTCCAGCAACGTTGCTATTTTAGCGCTGGTCAACGAAGCAAGAAGTGAAATCGAAAAGAACTAATAACAAATTAAACATTGTGCTCTAATCAACAGATTGTGATTTAATAAGTTGAATTGTGAATTTTTATAAATAAATAAACATGTCATATCGGAATGAAACAAAGTATTGTGTTATTTCATTACTGTCCGCCATGATTTGCACAATTTTCATTCGTTTATTCATTCTCTCTCTTCGTTGCAAAAATTGATCAGCTGTTTTTGACAGATGCCCATCGCTGAAGGCAGCGAAAAGAACTGTCACGGCTACCTCCTTTCCTTATATCATGGTACCAACAACAAAAAATATACAACAACCACACAATGCCAGCAACTGCAAAAGCTAAAATCATGTGTTTGTATTGTAACAATAAAAACGACAGAAACAACAACACGCATGTTGGCTCGACAAGTTTAAATTATTGAACACACAAAAATAAAAACAACAAGCATTGGTCGACAGTGCGCAATTACAACAATAAAACAATACGGAGTAAGGTTGCGGTTATAATGAGCGCTGAGTCAGACAGGCAGGCAGGCTGGCAATGTGAACAAGCGAGAAAGATAGCTTTCTGAATCTCGTTTTTTCACACAGATTTCAGCCTGCCTGCCTGCCTGTCTGAATCGCGTTCACTATAATCGCAGCCTAAGAGTGAAGCTGAACACTGAATTCGGCGAAATACAACAATCATGAAAATATCGAAGTTGTTGTACAAGAGTAGAAAGAGTAAGGCGCTGGCACGCTGCTGCAGACTGCAGTTAACATTTTTTTTCCTTGCTGCGAATAAACATAAAAGCATGAATATTCGTTGCTTTTGGCGAATGTCTGGCTTTGTCGGGCATTCATGTTTCGCAGACATTCGTATTTGTCATCGCTCGTACTCTACGGCATTCGTACCACAGCGATTGGTACATGTCTTTGCGCATTCATTTTAATGCTGAAGTTTTATTCATTTAAAATGAATTACTTTTACATGTATACATGATTTCGTAAAAATAAATGAAAAATTTGATAGAAAATAATCATTCATGCTAGATTGATTCTTGCGGTCGTTGACTGATTTTTGTTCTGCTTGATCGCGGAGGTTTATAACACTAGAATACTTGAAAAATTTGTGGAATTATTTGCCTCTGCCCATTCTATTGCGGTGTAGAAAATTTGGATGGCCTCAGCTGCTGTTATGGGCTTTTTATATGAAGCAACTTGCTAATCGTCATCATTATCAGACATGATAATCTCTTCACAGCCGTAACAGAAATAGGCAATATTTCTTCAATTGTATTCCAGTTTTCAATATCAGCTTCAGCATATGGAACCTTTAAAAAAGAAGATTCAATAATAAATTTTCGCACATATTGGCTATTTTCTTAGACAATTACGTCTGGTATAACGATTAACAGTAAACTCTGTATGTCATAAATTTCTGCTGATTTTTGTTGCATTACTTGCTGTCTGAGTATACTTAAAGGAATGAGATCTGCTTCATTATCATTACCATCGCCTTCCTTTTGTAAAATAGATCGCCAACATTTTTCAAAAACCTCAGGCTTTAGTTGATTCCAAGCTAATGCGAATAAGAAAATTGTGTCTTTTTAATGATAACGTTTTTAGAAACTGAGAGACAGAGATGTCTTCTTTTCATACAGCTACTCTTGAAAGGTTTTTTTAATTGAGCTTAGTAATACGGATGGTATTCTGATCCATGGCGTAACGTTCGGTGACATGTACATGAGAGTGATTAGAGGTCTGCCTCCATACAAAGAAAAAGTTTGAAAAACTACCCTCTTTTTAAAAGATAACCTCGAGAGGATTCCGAAAACAAAAAAAATTTTTTGACCACCGGGAAAACAGTCAAAATGGTATTTTTTTGCATAACTTAAGGATTGCAGGTCATATCTTAAAGATATGTCGTTGAAAAGGGCTTAACGAGCAATACCTTTTCTTTTTAGAACATTTTGACTTTTGAGATCATATTCAACTAGTAAGCCCCGTTAACCCGATTTACCCCCCCTTAAGCTATTTTTGTTTCTCAAAAGATTCAACTCCTTCAACTTTGATTAATTTATGTTCAAAAAATTATTTATTAAGTTTAAAATCAAAGAAGTTATAATGGTTCAAATATTTGATATAATCCTTTTCTTTTATAAAAAATTAACTTTTATTATATTCAAGGAACAATTATATAATAAGAACAAAATTGCTAAAGAAACATCACAATATATTCAAGTTTCCCCCAAAAAAAAAAAAACCAAATAATTGTATAACAAGAGTTTGAAAAAATTCTTCAATAACTGTGGAGATGTAAAAGTAAAGACTGCCCCAGAAATAACTGTCTTTTTGTTTTTAGGATGCTGCTCTAGAGCAACATATTTGATACCAGTGTTGCCGTTTGGATCCAAATGGATCCATTTGGATACTTTTTTGCTTCAAAAATTGATGGATACTTTTTTTTTAGCCTTAGTGTGAATTTGGATACTTTTTTAAAAAATCTGTTTTAACATTGAAATATGCGGATGTTTACCTTGTCTTCTTTTCCATTATTGTTTTTTTTTAATTTGGTAGCACTGCGTGTTATTGAACTGCCACTTTTTGTTCATACCAAAGCCAAAAAGCTTCTCACACAAAATGGACAAGCAAGTATATTAATTAATATTAAGAATACTAAACTTTTAACTAAATATCCCAAGATATCTAAGGCGGCGTTTATAGTGAACGCCGATTCAGACAGGCAGGCAGACAGGCAATGTGAACAAGTGAGATAGATAGCTATCTGCATCTCGTTTTTTCACACAGATTTCAGCCTGCCTGTCTGCCTGCCTGTCTGAATCGCGTTCACTATAAACGCGACCTAATTCGAGGAAAACGACTGCTGCTGAACGTGTTTTTTTTTCTGACTTAAAACTAACTAAAAACTATAAGACTAATAGATATTCCTTGGAAATAGAAGAAAACATATTGTTTTCCAAAATTCTTAAAAACAAATATAAGTATTTAAAGTTATAGAAATTTTATGAATTGGGAACACCATCTCTTATTTATATAAAATATTAAGTGCCTAAATTTGTGTTCCTTTTAAATATTATTATTTATTATTTTATAAATGTATATGTTTTTTATTAAAGTTCTGAAATTGATGTTCCTATTTAAAATTATTATTTATTGTTTTATATGCATGTTTTGTATAAAAGTGCTAAAGCATAAGTTTCTTTTTAATATTTTTATTTAATGGACATGTTTATTGTATTAACCTTAAAATGGAATAAATTAAATTGTTATTAAAACTAACCAAAATTGGTTGACTTTTTTAAAAATGTTAAACTACTTGTTTGTTTTTAAAAAATGACTGAATAAACTATCGTTATTCGCAATTTGATACCTATATACTTTTTTTTTTAAGTGGATACATTTGGATACTTTTCTGACTTTATTATGGATACTTTTTTCAAAACCGTCGTGGCAACACTGTTTGGCAACACTAAATAAAGCATAAATATTGCAGATTAAAAAAAATACTTACTAGTGAAATAAAAGAGCTACTGAAAAGATGTCGTCTCAACAAGAAGAAAAGCGGAAAGCAATTATTTGCAAATACCTGGAAAATCCAAACACCACGTACAAAAAGATCGCTAACGAAGTTGGCGTGTGCATAAAACCTGTCATAAGGACCATAAAACAGCTTACCCCTTTATAAAAAACGCCAGGCTCAGAGAGAAAAAGTGGTCCAGCGAACCAAGCGGTAGCCCAGAACGTTAAGCGGCTTTTTACTCAGAATCTAGGCACTTTGGTTTGTGATACGGCAGCAAAAGCGGGAACAACGAAGTCAAGTGTTCAACGAATTAAAAAATTGTACAACCTAAGGAGCTATAAGGTACAAAAAGTACGTGATAGGCCAGAAGAAAAGGACGCCAAAGCCAAGAGGAAGGCTCGCGATTACCTGCCCAAATTTGATTGCGTGATCATGGACGATGAAACGTACTGCAAAGCGGATTTCAAGCAGTTACCTGCACACGGAAATTATATTGCGGTTAGAAGGGGTGGAGCATTCTCTAAATTTACCACCGAAAAACATACCAAATTTCTATAGAAATACAAGGTGTGGCAAGCCATTTGCAAATGTGGCCTTCAAAGTAAGGAATTTGTGACATATCGCACAATCAACACAGAAATTAACATCAGAGAGTGTCTGGAGCGGCATTTGCTGCTTTTTATACGTCAGCACCAAGGTTCAGTACTATTTTGGCCTGACCTAGCAACATATCACTACACCCAGAGAACGATGGATTGGTACCAAGCAAATAATGTCACTGTGGTACCAAGAGAAGCCAAGCCCCGAACTACGTCCAATCGAAAGATATTTGGCTTTAATGAAAATAAATCTTAAGAAGACCAAACAAACTGCGAAAAACATCGAAATATTTCGACGTTAAGGGCGTCGGGCATACACTAAGGTCAACGAAAGGTCGGTAAAAAACCTAATAGAGGACCTTAATCAAAAAGTGCATAGTTTGTTTCAAGTGTATTATTTTCAGTGTAAATAAAATTTTCATTTATTTTGTAATGTTCACTTAATAATAAATTGAAAGAATTAAAAAAAACATCATTGGTTTTTACATTAAAAACAAAAACAAAAGGACAGTTATTTCTGGGACAGTCTTTAGTTAAAAGGGTTTTTACCGTTAGTTTGTTATTTCTCTTTCATTTTCGTTTTCGTTTTCTTTTGTTTGATATTTATATTAATGGTATTCCCTTAACGCCTCGGAAACAGCTTAAACCTCGTAAACTGCTTAATTTTAAGCAAATGGGGAATGATGGAAATATTTTGTATGGCGATTTTTTTACGATGTTTAAGCTATAATTTCAGTGCTTAAACAATGTAAACAAGTTTGGTTAAACTTTGAGCTGTCAAACTGTCAAAACGTGTGTGGTGGTTTTTTATTTCTTTTGGCGCTAATTTGATCCTAATTGGCAAGCATGGAAGTGGGTGGCAGTGCTTCAAAAAGGAAGAGAAACACTTCGACACATCGTTGGGTGCTCTGTCAGACAGTAGAACTGCTGCAATTGGTATTGGATGAGGTTAAAGGTTGCCCCGAAAAGTGCACTACTGACCATAAAGCACTTAAGCTTGGCAGCTAACTCAATTATTACCATTTCAGAAATCTACATCAAACAAATTCTACGAAAAAAAATTTCCGGTCGATTGTTTCGGCATAATAAAGATAAAAATTTTTTTCTTTTTTTTTTATTGATTTTTTTTTATTGAGCTGTTATGGACATATGCATGACATATTTATCAGAAGTCTAAAGGTGCGTTCCTTTAACAGAGGCTCGGAATTTTACGAGTTTACGAAATGGGAAATTTTAATCGATAAGGGAATACCATTATTGAAATTTCCTCTTAGAACTCTGTTCACGTTACACAGGTTTGCAGTGTTCATGCTATAGAGTACTCAATACAAAAAAATTTGACGTTCACCCTAGCGAGTTATTCACGGCACCAGGGGTTCACCCTACCCAGACTGCACTGTATGTATATATCTTTGTAGACATTAAAGATATGTACAAACATCTTCAAATACTTCACTTGATAAAGTGAACATACCTCTTTATTACATACCTCTCTTTGCCACTTATCTATCACCTCATTCTGAGCCAAGGCAGACTTGACTGTATAGTTAAAACAACGGAAATACTTGGTTCAAAGCTAAACAAATTTAATCGAAATATATTGCAAAGTTCAGTTCAGTCTGTTAAAAAAAGTTAAAAATTTAGAAGTGTTGGGTTTGAATAATTAAATCACCGAGTGCTATTTTTTGTAAATTTTTGTAACATATTTTTTAGATTCTAGTGTCACCTTTGTACTGTCATAGACGGTTTCAAGATTCATAAATCAGAGAAAAAAATGCTCTTTAAAGTGTAAGTTTTAACAATTAAACAAAGGTTTGTCAAATTTCAATTTATATGCAGTAAGCATTGGCTCGAAATAATAGTCATTCATGTAAGTCAATAATTTCAACACATGAAAATCAAACCAGACGATGAAAACACCAGCACACACACACACACACACACACTACACAATAGTGCTAAAAATGTTCACAAAATAAATTTGGAATCCTTAATATAATAGGAAATTTTAAAAATACTGTTACTTATACGCACAAAACATGACATTATATGCAGTCAGGTGGCAAAGGTGCTTGACTTCAGGTTAAACCGATAAACTGCAGTTGTTGTTACTAAGCAGGATCAAAGTTTTCCGTTTGTTTTTATAACAATTGCAAAACATGTGGCCAGCAACAAGAATAAAATGACTAAAAATAGCAAACAATATATGGATGTATATGTATATATATAAAAAAATCTATTAGCTACGCATCTTAATAAGGTGGCAACAGCAGTAGCAGCAGCAGTCGCAATAGTAACAACAACAATAACAATAAACAAAAGAAATCACAATAGAACGAACAATGAGATTGCAAAGAAGTCTTAGAAATGGTCTATTAAGAAATTCTTACCATAACAATAGTAAGAAAAAGACAGAAAGTGTTAAGCGTGCAACAGTTACCACAGGTGTCAAAAGTGCTGGAAACACCACAATTGTCAAGCACGAGCTCAGTTAAGCACGAGCAAAGTCAAACTGATTTTACTGTTAAATAGCTGTATAAAGAGCAAATTTTATTAAAGCCCTTTTTGTTTCGTCTTAAACATGCTTTCATATTACCATTAAATGGCTATCCATGCTTAGCTCATGCTTAATTACGAATATTTCTTACTGACATCCTTTAAGGCATTAATAAAAAATCAATAACATATAATCACGGTAGCCTACTACCACTTCCTGTATTCGACTAACTTGCCCCTGAAGTGCTTCCAAAAATTGGTGATAATTCTTTAGGCATGACTGCGACTTTATTTTGTACATTCTGCTTAAGCTGCTTGTATTCTTTTACGCAATATTCATAATCAATGCCTTTTGGGAATTTTTTTAACGTTTACTACGTTGTTGTTAAAATTCATGATGAAAATATCTACAGTTTTATGCTTAAAATATGCTAAAGCTTAAAGCCGAAAGAAGCACAATTATGCTTTATAATATTCGAAGTTACGTACCTTTATGTAGATGTTAACAATGGCGCACAGTGGACAACCCAGCTTAGATATATAAGAGATAGTGACATGCATAAAATACTTTTTAGAAAAATGGCCTTGAATACAACTTTTGATTGCATATAATGTATCTATATAATTAATAGGCTAAGGTTTTTTTTGTGACTTCAACTCCTTTCAGACCAATGGACTGATTTTATCAATTCAGATGTCATTAAATCAGGTTTAGGCTGTAGATGTGCAAACCACTTTTAAAAATTGTGATTTCACTTCAGGGGGTTCCCAACCTTTTAAAACAGAAATAAAATTTTTGTACAAAAATCCGCTATTTAATCAATTTGAAATTTAGTTTAAGAAAAGCTTATGAATTGGTCGAATTTGAATTTTTTTCAAAACTAAAAATTTTTAACCAAAATTATCTGTTATGCATTCCTCAAATGTCAATTGTCCGAAAAATTCAGTTCCAAAATCAAAAATTCCACTTTCCGATCAAACAACTTTGTAAAATTTCAACGGTTTTCAAATTTTTTTTTGTTTCCCAAATTCGTTTTGTTCAATTTTCTTTGAAATGTGTTGAAAATTACAGTAATTTTTTTACCAAATGTATTTTTAATGAATTTTCTTAATATTGCCTGTAGTTGTTTAACGTGCATTTTTACCAAACGTCAATTCAGAGAAAAAAACTCTCTGAAATTTAACGTTCTATATTTGGAAGCGAATATCTCTGTCAGTTTATAAAAAATTTAATTTATTTCTTTTTTGTATTTAAATGCAATTAATTGACTTAAACAATTTTTAACATTTTTACCGTTACTTTATCTATATCTATATCTATATCTATATCTATATCTATATCTATATCTATATCTATACTATTATATAAAAGGCTTCTCACGTATCTACGTTGTAGTGTAACTCAAGAACTACTCAACCGATTTTTGTAATTCTTTCACTAACATAAAGCAACATGTTTAACTAAGTCCTTTGCATACTTATTTTCTTCAAAACTGCTCTAAAAAGTTATTGAAATTTGAGTTTAAAAAGTAGCCAAAAAAATCAAATCCAAAAAACATTGCTGCATTGAATCGTTTGATACACAACCAGCGCGCTTCAGCGTAAAGCTTTCTTGCTCTTTTCCTCTCCGATTGTGTTTGTTGTTATTGTTTCTTTTACTTAAAGTGCTTTAAATAAGTGATGTTTTACGTACAAGAGCAGACGCAGGAAGTTGTTTCATTCAGTTGGCGCTGAGACTTCAAGTCAGTGTGGCCACGACCAGAAAATAAAAGAAGCTAAATTGGCCAAAAAAAGAAGTCAAAAAAAGGCTAAAAATTTTGAAAAAAGAAGCTAAAAAAAATCCAGATTTTTCATACAACTTCAAGTTTTATTTTCGTTTTAACATAACATTCATTTTTAATATAGGTACATCAGTATCATAGGTACAAATTTGTAAAAAGCAAAAAATCATATGGTATATATTTATAAAGCAAAATAATACCAGCCTTTTTAATTCAGAATGACTTACTTTTCATTAAATAAACTAACTTTTCATTGCATTACCTTTCATTTCATCATTTAATTATTGATGAAAATAATATGTATATTGAATTGATGTATATTGATGTATATGTACATTAAGTCCTATTAGGAATAATTTGCTCATGAGAATTGTAAAAGGGAGTTCTCAATTTTAAGACAGCAGGATACAGACATCACACTTTATGTTATAAGTTTTAACTTAAAAGACTCATGAATATTCGCGGTTGATTAACAAATTTGTTTAAAATTTTCCAAAAGTTCCTGAGCCTTAAAAATGGGAATCTCCTTTTTCCAATTCTCGGGAGAAATTTCAAATGAAATTGAAGGTTTGGAAATTTTATCACTGTCGTGCTAGGAACTTATATTATTTCAACATAGTTTATATCTCAGATATATTATTCCCTCTTCATCAGATCAATCGGAGGAACTGCAGCTTGCATAAGCACTACGTGAATCTAACAGACGTATGAGATCATCAGTTACCTCAAAGTCATGACAACATTTTTGTAATATTTTCAGTGAACATCGAATATTATGCAACGAGTTAGGCATTTTAATTTAAAATCTATTTCTTTGCTTAGTTTTTGCAATTTTCATTGCACTAAAAAGCGTTACTAAGTGATAAAACTAAGAAACTGAAAACCAAATTGACGAGCTCAGAAAAGGATTTTCAGGCAGCGAGTTTTAAAAGTGCTTTACTTCTACCCAAAACTCAATTGAAGAGGACACGCTTGACCATTTACGTGTCAATAGTTTTCGCCATTGAAGCTCAATCGAGGTAACTTCGTCTGCGGAACATTTGCAAAATGAGAAAATATATTTAGCTTAACAACGTTATGAGAATTTTCAATAGAAAAAAATCGATCTAACATTCATTTACATGTGAAACGAGAGAGCTCTTAAGGGTCCTGCGTTGCTGCCAGATGCAAATTTTTATGACTACACACTAAAAAATTTGTATAGAATTTTTACACCGATCGGTGTTCCAGAGAGTCCTACACCGTTCGGTGTTAAAAAAACACCGTGTCAAAATGCTAGAATTTTATATCCGAAAGGGGACATTTTTCACACCAATCGGTGTTAATAACTAAATATCCGAAGGATGTTTGTGTCAAACCCTGTCAGGTGTTTATTTAGAACACGCAAAATTATGATTTTTTTTTAACACCGAAAGGTGTAATTTTTTACTATTCGGAAATATGTGTTTTTAGAATTTTAATTTTTTCATTCAAAATGCTAAAAATAATGTTAAACCAAATATAATGGCATTCATGTTCAAAATTTGGATTGGATTTAATTCTATTTAAACCGTTTTTTTTATTTTATTACTTTGATGTCAATTTGGCCAGAACTGTTTTCACGAACATGACTTATAATTCTGGACTTTTATTTTCAGTCTTGGGAAATTTCAATTTTCAATTTGTTTGTCAATGCTAACGTGATTTCCATGTTGCTTTTCTTCTATGCCTTTCTTATTTTACACCGATCGGATAAGTTTGTCATATCACACCGGGTAAGTGATGTAAATAAACACCGTTCGGTTTTTTAATTGTTAATTAATCTAAAAAAAGCTGTTTTCAAAGTAAAAAAAGGCTAAAAAAACACGAAGCTAAATCGTAAATTTCGAGGCTAAACCGCAAATAAAAAGGCTAAATCTAGCCTCGAAAAGGCTAAAATGGCCACACTGCTTCAAGTGGTTAAGTCTTTGTTGCTTAATTTTTAGGTATGATATGTTTATGCTTCGTAAATGTTTATTTTTGCTGAGACAAAGAGCGCTACAAGCTTAAGTATAAAATCGTGTTATAAATGAATAACAGTGCGGAAGTAATTGAACATTGTACTGCTTTTAAAATTTTTGGTCATTAATACTTAAAAAGGTCGATCCAAAATGTGAATCAAAAATTTATAAACCAGTAAAATGTCCTATTTTAGTACCTTCATTCATATGCGTTTCCTGACGTTATTTTTGATTATAGCCTTGATTATAAAAATTGGATAAGTAGAATACAAGATAGACTTGAAAAAAGCGAGAAAAAAATTTAAAAATATTGGGGCATAGTGTAATCAATGTGTGAAATGGGGTGTGTTCGCATTAGTTAACAGGTGTAAGTGTATTGATACGATACTGAAAGGTGTGGTAAAATTTATTTTCAAAATCCTTAAATTAAGTTGAATGGAACAATTTTCATCAAGATGCTGCTTCCTTTAAAACAAGATGTTAAAAGTTACAGATCTTCATATAGTTTTAGTTCGTGTTAAAGAATTAAAATGTCGTTTTTGGAAAACGAAAATAGATTTCTGAGCTAAAAAAAGGTTAAAAACCATTTATTTAGACTTTTCAAGCAATTATATACAATTCATACATAATGAAAATATATAAGAATCGCGACATTGGTCAATCAGTTTTATTGGATCAAATCAAAAAATTTTAAATTGAGTGTACATGAGACCGAACCCTAATTTTAAGACCATTTAATTTTTCCTCAAACAACGAAATTAGCTTCAGTTACACCTAAGAACATTTCGAACAAAATTTGGTCCTTATTGGATCACGGTCAGTAGACACGGCGTCTCCTTGGATTCTAAGGGACTGTGTATGCAAATGAACTGTTTATTAAAAAAATATTTTTAAAAAAGTAAAAAAAAAATTTAAATACTCGAAACCATTTTATTGAAAATTAAAAATTATACGCTCTTAGGCCTTACCGAATATTATTTCGTTTTTGGAGCGAAAATTTATTGTACTTCAAAACCAAAGGAAAACATAGAAATCTGCAGAAGTCAACCAATTTTTAATTTAAAAGTTTAATGCCATGCAGCATCAGACGCTATAATTTTAATTTTTATAATTTTCACGTTCTAGATGGATTTAGAAGATTGAAAACCGTGAAATATTAATGAACTTTCAATAAAAATTCAACTAGCTGTCATTTCATTTCTTACATTAAATTTTCATAAAATATTTTTTCTCATTTGTTTTTGTATTAAAAATTTGTTGAATTTGTATTGAAAATTCATTAACACTTCCTGTTGTATCGCTTAAACTTCGGAACTCTTTAAGAGTACACCTTAATTTTATATCGCTAGAAAGGTAATGAAACCTTAAAACAGCTTATATTATGAAGGTTAAAAAAATTATAGCGTCTGGTGATGGCATTATACTTTGAAATTAAAAATGGGTTGACTTACTGCAATATTTCCAAAAGTTTTATATTTTTCCTTTAAAGTAGACAAAAACTTTTCCAATGATACCCTATTTACGAAAATCGTATTTTAATTGACTGAGCTACGTTCTCTCAAAGTAGACCCTATTTTGGCCGCGAAAAATGATTGCAAAAATGTATAACTTCGGATTTGGTTTCTAATCATTAAACCAATTCAAGAAAAAAATTTGAGCCAATTCGGAGATGGTAAGTGCAACTAATAAAACACTTCAATAAAAAATGGTCAGTATATTTTCTATCAACAAAAAAAAAACTCCCGATTTAACCTGAAAAGGTTAAATGAAATTGATGTCATCAGATTTTCTGCATTGTTCTGGCAAAATTATCAGTTACCATATCATAAATATGGACAAAGGATTAAAAATGTTAGAATTCTAAAAATATGATCCGCAAGCAATGCGTCTAGCTAGATTTGTTTAACATTTCGAAACGTTGCTGAAAATTGTGGTGACGTTAAAAGTAATACCAGTTTGTCCATTCCAATGCATTGGAAACTTATTCATTGGAAACAATAATGAATAAAAAATGAATAATGAATAAAGAATGAATAATGAATAAAAAATGAATAATGATTAAAAAATGAATAATGAATAAAAAATGAATAATGAATAAAAAATGAATAATGAATAAAAAATGAATAATGAATAAAAAATGAATAATGAATAAAAAATGAATAATGAATAAAAAATGAATGCATGAATGCAAAATGAATAACGATTCTTTGTGAATTGCATTCTTTATGAATAGCATTCATTTGAATAAAAAAATGAATGCATTATTCTGAATAAAGAAAAATGAATAATCGAAATGAATAATAAATCAATTTTCTGAAATTGAATGTGAATTGAAAATTTTATTCATGAATCAATTTTGTTTTCAGTGAATAGCATTCTTTTGTCCTTATTCACTTGTACTTAGAATTCTGAATATGAATGCAAATTTTACAGCTCTGATATTTATACAGTTTTAAATTTTTTGGTTTGTATGGGAGGTAGGCGAGTCCGTGGGCGGATGACGTCCATTTTTCAAAAACATCTTTGGTTTGTTAAACAAAACATACGTACCAAATTTTATATCTGTAGGTTGAACAGAATCTTACATATTGAGTTTTCAATTTTTTGGTTGAATGGGAGATGGGCGTGTTTTGATATAAAGTGAGTTTTCAATTTTTTGGTTGAATGGGAGGTATTCAGGTTTAGGGTATAACAAACTTGCAAACAGGTAAAAAAAACAGGTAAAAATCAAGTGTTGTATTCGCTTTTAAACCTAAATCACCCCAATTGGCTATGGGTGCTTTTTTTGGTATTTTAAGTGCTTTTATTTAAGTGTAATATGTGGATTTTTTTTATTTAATGATGTCTTGATGTGAAAAAATCATATGTTTAGTCTGTAAATATCAAAGAATTCACTCTTACAAGGTAAGCAAATATGTAAAAAAAGTGTTGTAGAACAGGGTGCGGAGAACTCTATTTGCAAACGATTACAGTATGCGTCACTGTTTTTGTACATGGCATCCCACTATATATCCCTTATAAATTTGGGCTCTCTTAACACGAAAATAGCAAACATTTTTTTTTATGGATACGTTTTTTGAAAAATTGTTGTTACTTTATTTTATCGACCTTTGACTTTGTGTGTGGTTTTTTTTGACCTAAAGCCTGAACAACGTTTTAAAAAATTTAAGTTTTTTGTGTTGCTTTTTTTAAAATTTTGCTGTATAAAACCTCGGTATATGTGGTACTCCGAGGCCTTAAAATATATTTTTTAACGATATTTTCCAGTTTGATCCTCTTACAACCTCACCCACTGCATCTGTTGCGCAGTGTACCTTTTTATATAACTATATTTTAATATAATAAAAATTAAAAATCTTTTTTAGCTTAATGAGGAAATTCTTTTTAACTTTCCTTTTTTAATTTAAATCGGGGCTTTTTATTGTTAGTTATTCATTGCTCAGATACGATACGTTCACCAATGCGAAAGTGCTCTTTCAACCATCAAGACTGTATCCATTTCAACATCATATAACATTTTAACATTTCTTAAATTTATCAAAATTTACAAAATTATGAACGTTTGGTTTCTTTGCAGTTACACAAAGTTTCATCGGACAGACATAAAACACGAATTCTACACAGAGAAAATTTTGTTCCTCTAACATTTATTTTCATTTACAAAACGGACATTTTAAAATGAGCGAATGAATATTAAACGTTCGTTAAATATTTTAAAATGAAAATTTCAGAATTGAAGAATAATTAGAAGCTATTTTTTAAATTTGTATTTTAAACTATCAACCGATTGTTTTAAAATCATACGTACGTTTTAGAAGCTAATTTAAAAATGTCCGTTTTTAGAATGAAAATAAACTTTATAAACTTGCTCCTCTACAAAACTATTAATGCTATAATGACACTAATGATGTTATAAGACACTATTTGTAAATAAAAAACCAGTAAATAAACTCTAAAGATGGTCTAGCCCGACTATGGACTACCCGAAAACCACCTACTCCGAAAACAAACACAATGATATATACATATTGAAGTTTGGACAGGACAACGTCTGTCGGGTCAGCTAGTTATATATAATAAAAAATTTATTTTTATAATAAAAAAATCGACATCAAATAGTTAGTAACTTGCCAGAAGCCATGCTCATCTTAAAATATTTTTTTTAGAAAACGTTGTTATTCATATATTTTATGGGCGCCGTTCAACTTACTTCTTCATATTTTTATATTATTTGTCTTAATTGGTAAACGATTTTAAAGGGTTTGTTCGACTATTGCCACACATGCCCTACTGTGCAACATGACGATATTATTGGTTTTAGTACTTCGTAAATGTTATTATTTTAATGTTCTTTTGGGCTGTTCTCTTAAAAATTATATTCCAATATATATGACTGCAAAAAGCTAAGATTTATTAATGATGGAGTTTGTCTCAGTTTACAGTCGCAAAAATAAGTATACAACAAAGACAGAAATTGTTGATAAGAGATATTTTTTTGGGGTTTTTGAAATTATATAAAATTGTCTGAAGTAATATGTGTGAATTATGCTTAGAGTTCAATTTCCCAAAACCAGGAACCAGCCGCTGAAAGCTTATCAAAAGCCAAAACACCATAAGTTTAATTTTTAAAAATTTGAGAAAGCTCTTTGCTTTCAAGGAATTATTTAAATTTTTAAAGTAATTTTAAAAATAACAAAGCTAATAACGAATCTAAATAACAATTAATTATTCATAAAAATTCTTCTTATTTTCGTTAACAAAGTTAAAAATAAGGAGATTACGGAAAAATGCCGCCGTAATCTATTTTTTTTTTGGTGTAGTTTTTTTTTTTTTTTAAATTACCAAAAAAAAAAACAAAAACAATTAAGATGAAAAGTACGTTTTTCAGATACAAACAAATTCAATTTTTTTCAAAAAGTTGGCAACTCTTGCATAAAAATATCAAAAATTTTTTATTTTTCTTAAAAAATCGCTTTTCGACATTTTTCTAGCGATGCTTCATTTACGAAAATAGGGTAACAGATGACGGAGATATGATTTAGTGGAAATGACACCGTTTTCACGATTTTTACTAAGTATTGACTCCACACTAATGAGTAGACCTCGGATTTTGCATATTTGCATATTTTGAAGGTTTAAGATATGTAAATTCTGATGAGGCCAAAATTCGTTTCATTGAAAAAAATATGCAACATATGCAAAATATGCAAAAACTTCTTATGTTAAACAAATCAAAAAATAGTATAAAATCGATTCAGAAGGTAGTATACATATTAAAATTTTATTACTTATTGTCACATATAAAAGTAGAGCAAATGATATTTAATATATACGATATTTTATAGGTTTGAAATTTATTAAAGATAATTGGTATTTCAATATGCAACCATAAATTTCTCTTAATTACACAGTGCAACACCAAAAAAAATAACCATATACGGACACCACTACGTGATAAAAGACTAAAAAAAAAGACTCGTGTCTCCCAATTTTCCCCAAAGTCATGCACTTTTTGTTTTATGGGCCCCCAAAGATTTGGGGCCTCGGTATCATTTTCGTAAAATGTGATCATTTTCTCAGGCTCATATCTTGTAAACCGTTCAGAATTTCGATTTACTCTCAGAGGCAAAGTTGTAGCTCTTGTCATAAGGAACAAAAATTGCCAACATATAAAATCCAAAAAACTTCACCTTCCAGGTCAAAATCGCAAAAAACTTAAAAAATTTCGATTGTTTTTTACCTTTTTTCCCGTGTTCAGGTCCATAGGTAGCAAACCGTTCAAAATTCAAGGAAACAATCAAATACAAAAATGTACCTAAGATCTCAATAAACAAATTTCTAAAACATATAAACTTCCTAGAGATGATTCTTAACACCGTTTTTTAATTTCATTTGTTTTTTATTTACTCCAACATTGAGTTACTATGCTATCTATTACAAAAATATTAAAAAACTAGTAAGGTATATCTTCGACTTGGCCGAAGTTAAAATACCCCCACGACTGATTCTTAAGGGTTAAATAATCTTAAATTAGAGAGCTTTTTGTATGAGATTTTAGAAAATTTTGTTAGTTTTATGTGTCTAAAATACAAACATATCAAATTGTTTTTCTGAAGCATAAATATAAGCCTTTTTATAAAATATTAAATTTTGGGGTTGTATAGGAGGTGGGCGTGTTAGTGGGTGGATGACGCCCATTTTTCTAACACACCATGAAACTGCTACTACGGGGGTATTGATCCCTTTTTCACTTCCTTGTGGCAATTAGAAAATAAAGGAGAGATTCATATGTATTATTTGTTGTTGCAGAAAAAAAATTTTAAAAATAAAAAAAAGCGTTTGATCTTCAACAATACAAAACAACAATGACAAAAAATATTTGGTAGTTTCTATTTAAAAAAAATTTAAATTTTTTCCAAGCACTTGCGATTGATTTTTGTTTTTAACATGTAAAAAAACACAGCTGAATGCTACGAAGTGTGTATTAATCTCTTTAACGCTTCTTCGAGTAGGGAAAAAACGATTAGTCCCATTATATCCCTTATTTTTTGTTTTCTTCAAATCGCTTTTCAGCTTCTTATACATCAACAAAGGTATGAGTGCCTTTTTTCATTCATAAGGCAGTAGGAAAGGATTAATCATTTAGAAGATGTGTTCGCCTATTTTCCGACTGGGAGGTGTTACTTTGGGCTCAGTAGGCAATTGAGAAGCAGAGCTCTCTCTCGATGAACGAAACCGACGCTCTATAAGTCAATAATCATGCCCGTCCTACTAAACGCATCACAAACCTGGACGTTGAGCAGCTCTGATGAAAGGACTTTGGGAGCGTTCAAGAGAAAAATCCATCGCAAGTTGTATGGTCCAATCTGCGTCAATGGCAAGTACCAAAAACGATGGAACCACGAGCTGTATGAGCTATATGCCAACATCGATATAGTCAAGGGTATTAAAATAGAGCGGCTTCGCTGATCAGGTCATGTTTAAAGAATGAACGAAGAATTTCCAGCAAAAAAAATATTGGATTCGGTACCCAGAGGTGGGCAACGCAGATGAGGAAGACCGCATCTCCATTGGAAAGACAAGGCATTGGATAACCTGACAACGCTTGGAGTTTCCAACTGGCGCCAGCAATTGCACGATAAAAGAGGCTGACGCCATAGCCGTTGGTCGGTTAAGTAAGTAGTAATTAAGTTAGTAGTAAGCAAAATTGTTTTAAAGGTTATTTTTAACCAACAGTCAATGAAACAGATTTAGAATTTCAATTATTAAATTAAAATGTTTGATACTTACACAGCTAGGATACAAACCTACGTCCTCCACATGACAGTCTAACACACTTCTACTGAGATATTATTTATAACGAATGCTTAGAGAAGACAGAAAAACAGAAAGCACAGAAATACTTTGAAACGTTCATTCAATAAAGAAATCTGTTAACTTAAACGTAAATCAATCAACCTAACAGTCTTTTGAAATTACAGTGGCCGACTGTTAGTATTACAGTTGATATGTTTCAAGAGTGTATTATTTAAATGTTTTTTTTTTTATTATTATTTAGATTTACTAAGCGTGCCATAGATTCCAATTCCCAAGCAAGTATACCGTGAAGTTACACTGTAAATCTGACGGTCATCCGTTCTTGTTTAAATTTTATTTCTATCCAATCAAAAAGTGAAATCAATAGGGGTGTTCACATTGCCTTGGGTAGTTGGGTAGATCGACAAATGCCATACATTTTGTTTTTGTAAAAGTGCCATTCTATCCCAAGTACCCATCTACCACTCGACTTTAGCTGACCCCCTGACTTGTTTGGGTAGATTGATTGAGTAATTTTTTCATGGGTTATAACCTTTTCCAAAAGTAGGCAATAATTGAATTGACAAAAAACTAAAAGAAAGTAAACAAATTACAAGTGAATAAAATAGACAAATGTGTTGAAACGAATTATTTTAAAATTTTTGAGATAAAAATTATTAAATGCCATCAAGTTCACGTTAAAAATTACTCCTATATAAAATTACTTTTTACGCCCGTACAATGTCCTAAATTTAGCGCTCATAAAATTACATGAATAATATGGTAGCAACTCTTTTCTAGCTGTCACTCATCTCTCATCAGCTGTTATGCTACAAAGTAGGTACTCAATTGCAGTTAAAGGTGCTCACAGTAGTCAAAAGTACTCAATTTACCCGTACCCAAGTCAGTCTGAATACCCCTAATAGCCAGTGAATACCCCTAGTAGCTTAACTCTTCCAGCTATAAAACATAACTAATGTAAAAAAAAACGCAGTAAAAAATAGGTTAAAGAAATAATACTAAGATATATTTCAGAAATTAATAAAAGGTACTTACAGAACACCTACAACATCGATTTATAACACATTTAGATGAAAAAACGCCAAAAAACCAAAAATAAAACAGGTTTTGAAAACCGATGAAATTTGACTGAGTTGTTTGCTCGGAAAGTGGAATTTTTGATTTTGGAACTGCATTTTTCGGACAATTGACATTTGACGAATGCATAACAGATAATTTTGGTTAAAAATTTTTAGTTTTGAAAAAACTCAAATTCGATCAATTCATAAGTTTTTTTCAAACTTAATTTCAAATCGATAAAATAACCCATTTTTGAACAAAAATTTTATTTCTGTTTTAAAAGGTTTGGAACCCCCTGAAGCGAAATTATAATTTTTAAAAGTGGTTTGTACATCTACAGCCTAAACCTGATTTAATGACATCTGAATCGATAAAATCGGTCCATTGGTCTGGAAGGAGTTGAAGTCATAAAAAAACCTTAGCCTATTAATTATATAGAATAGATAGATCCCGTACGTGCTTTTTGTGCCAAAAGCTGAATCTACTTATGTGGTGGTAAACATGCGAGTGCAACTGTTGTGTGGCTTACTCCAAAGCGACACGTGTGTTTATATTTTAGACATTAAATGTTGTTGCAATATTAAAGGATGGCTAAACATATTTTGGAAATTATTGCTTGCTGTCAAAAAAGGTTTTTACTTCATACCACAGAATAAATTCATAAAGAAAAAAAAAAAAAACAAATAAATATACCGAAGAATGTCAGCTTTGTGTCAAATATATGGATGAAGAAGTAAGAAACGGCAGCAGATGGTGATTAAAAATTAACACGTTAAGTGCCATAAAGGGCAACGGTGAACGTAACCTTTACTGCTATACTGTATTTAGGTGCCGCGGTAATAACCGTCGACCACAAGCCAGAACAGTTATGGCCAAATGCCATAGTTTTTATAGATAATGTTATAAGATTTCGGTCCATAGTTTTTATATATTTTAAGAAAATTCATTTAACGTGTTAATGTTTCTTTCTTTAATGTGTGAATTTACACGCCACAGCTCAAAGGAATACAAATTTCATGAAAAAAGCTTTTATATGCAGACAAATTAAAAAAAAATTAAGTAAACGTGTAGCGTAGCTCAAGTGGCAGAGGTTTTAAATATTAACTCATGATTGCATTTTAACTGTGCATGTTTTCCACGTGTTTGGCATTAATTGAAACAAAGTTGTAATTCTGCTACCTAGTAGACAGTGACATCGCTGCTAGCAGGCCTTCCTGTGGATTTTGTAGTACTGCCGCACTCATATACAATTACACTTTCTTTTTTTTTATATGAAGTGGGAAAATTTCGCAAGCCTTCCGCTCCGATAGCTCAAAAGAGGCCGTATAGAAACACTTCTTCAGAATGACTAAAAGAAGGGGTCAACAAAAAGTATTGAAAAAAATATTTTTTTCTTTTAAACCTTTTTCTTTTTTTATAAATTCTATTATTTTATCTTCTCTCCTATGTTTTTTTATGTCAGATTCATTTCAATCTTTGATACAGCAGTAAGAAGGGCCATTATTATGTCATATTTTAAAACTGATATATATATATTTATACTTTAAGCGAAAAAGTTGCCCTGAAGTATATGAAAAGTTTGTCTTTGAAGGGAAAAAAGTTTGTTGTGCTGCCTTTTTTTTGCAGAAAAAGAAGGCCTTCAAGAAGGGCTCATAAGAGCAGCGAGGAAAGGATGTGTTTGATCTTCAAAAGTAGCAGTCAATGCAGTCCTTCGTTTCAAGAGCGCTGGCTTAATTGCCTATTGGGTATTTTCACACACACATACAAACACATGTATGCATACTTCAAATTTATCATTTATTTTTTTACTCATGCCTAAATGTTTGCTCAGTAAAATTGTTAATTTACAAAGAATTTCTTTTGTACTGTGTGCAGCTTGTTATCCTTCATTTGTTTTATTTTTTGTTCTTATAATCCTTATAAATAAATTTGTTTTTTTAGAAATTAATAAACATTAATTCTTTGTATTTTGTCTCCAAAAATAAGAAACTTTTCTAAAAATTTTCTAAAAAAAAAATTTTAACAACTGAAGCAGAAAAAGGACGAAATTAAAAGCTGCACTATGAAAATTGGCGTAGCACATAAGACAAAACGTTAATATTGCCTCAAGCACACACACACACAATCCAGCTAAATTATCTACTCATTTGAAAACAGTTTCAAACAAGCCTTAAAGTAGAAAGAACCCAATCAGCCAAACAAGCTTGGAATAAGCTTTAAACAAGCTTACAAACGTAAGCCTCAAGCTTGGATAACGCTTTCATTTACTATTGTAGAACGCTTACATGTAATTGTAGGATAAACGAAAGTGAACCCTTGGAATAATATTCCTTACTTCAAGCTTAATCCAAGTGTTGTTTTTACAATTGGATTTAAGTGTTTTAATAAGCTTTTTCCAAGTGTGCTACATTCAACAAACCAATTAGCACTCGCGAAAAATTTTTATTCCGTGGCTCAGTTGGTAAGCCACTTGTTTATTTGAATTGTTGTGATTTGGACATCCAAGGTTCAATTCCCAACCGGAACATTTTTATTTTTATTTTTTTTTTATTTTTGTTTGTTAAAATTGAAGCATATATTTATATGAAAAATTGCATGCCTTCAAAATTTTTGTGTTTGCTACACCAGGGATCGAACGCGCGACCCACCACATATGAGTTGGACACTCTAACAGCTTGCCGTAAGCTTTATGGCTGCTGAGCGAACAAAATGAAAATAAAATACATTTATGTATGTATACATGAGAGCATCACAACTTTGATCAGTTGTACAACTATTACTGTTGTCAGCGTTTTCTAAGTATGATTGCAAAACACTTACTTAATGCAAGCCTTTCCAAGTATTATTGTGCATCACTTACTTTTTGTGTTTTACACAATAGTTATACAAAGGAACTTGCAAATTTATTACCTGGGCAAGTGTTTTTCAAGCGTGTTCTGGATAAGGCTTGCTTTTTGTATTGCATGTAAGCTTTATCCAAGCACTATTTCTAAATGGCTGATTGGGAAATAACTGGAAATAAACACTGAATAAAGACTGAAAGAGAAAAAGCGTTAAATAGCAAGATACAAAAAAAAAAAATACAAGCATTACACATACAAATGCGATGTCAAATAAGTAGCTAGTAAAAATCATGTCCTTGCTCCGGTTTTTTTTTTGTTTTTCTATTGTTTTTTATTTTATCTCTGCTGCTTATACCAACATAAATTTTGACACTTGCAATGACGTCATTGCAAGTGCAGACATGTTGATAGTGTACTGTGCATGTGGCGCTTTATAGTATAAGATCCGAAGGAAATCTATTTTTAACCCAGTTTTAGTGTAATGAACTTTTTTGAGCAATGCATACAAACTTACGTACTAACATACTTAAAAGCAGAATATAGCTGAAAACTATTTGCAAAATGGCGGTGAGGTGACTTGTGTGTGTGTGTGTGTGTGTGTAAAATTTCTGCATAGCCTGTAATATTGCAGCAAACAGCATAACACTGCATCAGCCGTAGCAGCAGTAATTTCGTCATCGTTATCCTTGGTCGTCTGTGAGAAGCTGCAAACAGGACGTTGAACTTAAGTGCACAGATACACAAAACACAGCAGCGAGGACAATTGCAGTTAATTCAATGCATTTGGGTGTGTGTGTGACGATATGGTTTGATGTAATTCCCTACGGAAAATTGCACAAAGGCAGTGCACCTTTTTTTTTACAGCATATTGTGCCGGTTGTAGTTTGAAGTAATTAAATAACATATATATATAAGAGAAATGCGGTATTAAAGATGTACAGTGTTTTAGAACATTCTTTTTATGCCTATCTTTAGCTTTAAATACTTACAGTGATATGCGATGAAATAAAGCCAGTGCTATAAAAATTATTTAAATAAAAAAATCTTAGGAAACTTTTAATTTTTATTTTTACAAGGTTAAAAAGAATAATTTATTAATTAACTTAAGTGTGAAACATAAACGGCAAAATATCGGCTGTTTATCTTCGGCTGTTATTTAAAAATCTTAGCCATGATCTTTGATTTGAAAATTTAAAATTTCATGTTATAATTTATTGAAATAATTGAAATATAATTATTTATACCTCAATATGTGATGGAGTATCCATTATTTCTGATAACTACTGACAACGCCTAGGCATCGAAGTCACTACTTTTTAGCAAATGCAATTTTCTCCCATGCTTCCTTGATTAACCTCCAAAGATCACTTTTGTTGGTTGGATGTTTGTTTCAAAGAGCTACTTTAAGCTCTCACCATAAATATTCGTTAGAACTAAGGTCTCGAATGTGGCGCAGGGATGATATTTGTAGTGGGTATCTACTTTTTTAACTCCTTTCGCTTTTCTAAAGTTCCCAACTCCTTTAAGTCCAAAAAAGTACTTTCGGAAACACTAACCATAAAAAAAAGTAAGCGTCAGGCATGATTAAGCTTTTGTTCTCAATATTGAAACCGAAAAATTGTACTCTTAAATTACTTTCACAAAGAGAAGTTTAACAGTATTTATTTAAGTTATCCGATCAATAAAATTTTAAGATGGATTTTCAAATGAACGAATAGTCTGACGATGAACAGAATGAGATGATGAGAGAAGTTGTAGAGTCAGATAATGTCGTTGATGTCATCAAAGAAGACGAGGAAGATGATAGCGAGGATATCCACAGCAACGGAAAACAAGTACTTGCTTGTTCAGAAAATATTGTTGGCTTAAAAGTGGTGTAAAAAAGATTCAACTGACATCGGAGAAAGTGAATCAGTCATAAAAAAAAAGATTTAAGCCATTACGTCATTCATGAGACAGCAAAATTTTTCGCAAACTTCGGATTTTCTACTGATTTGATTGCTATCGATGCAGAAACCTGGACTGAAAGCGAAGATTACCAACAAGCGCAGGAAGTATTGCATAAACTACACGTTGTCAACGACGCCACCAAAAGAGGTTTAATTTTAGGAAAGAAAATTTTTGCTTCAAGTCGTTGCCGCAAATCGATGGAAAGAAATATCCATCCCATGACAAAATTAAATGAATTTAATTCAAATTTTCTAATTAATTAATCTATTAAATAATAAAATAATTAAACATATAATCTAAATAATTAGAAAATTTCTTATTTCTTATATACGTCAGGTATGCTCGACACAAATTTGGAGAAGAAAAGTTAATGTGGGTCGAACTCTCATTTCAGCCTTTTGGAAGGCACCCTGGGAGCGATGGAAGTCGATTTTAGAAAAAATTTAAATATCTTCGACTTAGCCGAAGTTTAAATTCCCCCACGGCCGATTCGTAATGGTACAAAATCTTAAATTGTATTTAATCTAATCTTATTTTGATGACGTCATATCAAATTGTTTTCCAGTAATGTAAAGACAAGCCTGTTTATAAAATTTTCAATTTGGAGTTGTATGGGAGGTGGGCGTTTTCTTGAGTGGTTGTTGCCAATTCTAGCACGCCTCAGTTTTGATATAATATACACAAATACCCAATTAAAGGTCTGTAGCTTAAATATTATTGTACACTCAGGGAAAAAAAATGCTGTTTTATCAAACAAATCATGGGTTGAAATAAAAAATTTCACTGTTAAATACCATCCAACAAATGAAACTTTCAAATCAACAGTCGGTTGACTGTTGGTCTATGGAACACGAAACCCGTATAAAAACTTATTTATTGAAATTTTATCACAAGTTTGAAAGTTCATGTATGGCCGAGTGTGCTAACGTGTGCGTCTAGTACTGGCCAACAAACATTTTTTTTTTATTTAAAATATTTTTTTTTAAATAAAAAATGAAATTTGCAATTTTTGTTTTTTTTTTGCAAGATTGTAAGCATTTGATTTTGAAGGTTATTTTTGACTAAACAATTAATGAAACAGAATTATGATTATTTCAATTTTTAAATTACAATTTTTGATATTTACACAACTACGGTTCGAACCCACGTCCCCCGCATGACAGTCTAGTGCACTTCCACTGAGCTATTGGCAACGATAATATAAATATAGCAAAACACTTCTAAAAACTATTGTTTAGGAAACATAGACTATTCAACAAAAACACAAAAATATTTCAACAGATGATTTTAACAGCACAAAAATACTTTGAAACGTTCATTCAACAAAGAAAATTGTTTACTTAAACGCAAATCATTTAATCGAACAGTGTTTTGAAATAACAGTGGCTGACTGTTAAAATTACAGTTGATATTTTTCTGAGTGTACAGTTTTCAACTTTGGGGTTGTATGGGAGATGGGCGTTTTCGTTGGTGGAAGACGCCCATTTTTTGAACATGCCTTAGTTTTGATATAAAATAAATAAATACCTAATTTTATTTATGTAGCTTCGACACACGCCCCTTAACATAGTTTTCAATTTTGGGGTTGTATGGGAGGTGGTCGTGTTAGTAAGGGGATGACGCCCGTTTTTCTAACACACCTCAGTTTTCATATAGGTTATACAAATACCGAATATAATTTTTGTAGCTTAAATATTTGCTTCTTTAAAGTGTTTTCACCATTATGGGTTGTATGGGAGATGGATGTGTTCGTAAGCGGATGACGCCCACTTTTCTTCCATACCTTAGTTTTGATATAAAATACAAATGCGTGAAATTTTTTTGATTTAGCTTAACTATTAGCCTGTTTATATAGTTTTTAATTTTGGGGTTGTATGGGAGGTGAGCGTGTTCGTTAGTGGATGACGTCTGTTTTTCGACCACGTCTTAGTTTTGATATAAAATGAATAAATATCAAATTGCATTTATGTAGCTTCGACACACGCTTCTTTATATAGTTTTCAATTTTGGAGTTGTATGGGAGGTGGGCGTGTAAGTCGGTGGATTGCGCCCATTCTTCTAACACTCTTCATTTTCGACGTAAATTACATAATTACCGAATTAAGGTTTTGTAGCTTAAATATTTGCTATTTTATGGAGTATTCATTATTGGGGTTGTATGGGAGGTAGGCGTGGTTTTCATCCGATTTTGCCCATTCTCGAACTTGATCTTAGTATTTTAGAAAAAAGCTTTAATATCGAATTTTAGTACGATAGCTTCAAAATTACGGCTCAAATCGTGTCCACAGACGGACAGACGGACAGACAGACGGACATGGCTAAATCAACTCAGGTGGTGATGCTGAGCAAGAATATATATACTTTTCTATACCTACCACGCCTCCTTATGGGCGTTACACACGTCGTGACAAAATTAATATACCCCTTACGCAGTACGCGTGGGGGTATAAATATGTATAGGAGCCCTTACCTTTAAGGGTTGGAAATAGAGGGTAGGTATGTTGCGATAAAATGTTGTAAAGAAAAAATCAATGGCAGCCAGGCACACATTTTTACCTACTAGGCGCACCCCGAAAGTGGTGGGGTCAAATTTCCTAAAAATATAAATTTTATATTTTAGGGGGGTTCCCCTTATTGGGTGGAGATTGGGGCAGTTATATTCTTGAAAATTTTCGAGGAAAAACCTTAATGGGAGTCGGGCGAACATTTCATCTCTCTAGGGGCAAAACTTGGATAGTTATTTTTCCATTTTCCACTAACCTTTAACACCGATGCGGCATCATTTAACCCCACGCCACCCGGAATTTTTTTTTTTTTTCAAAAGCAATTTTTTATCGAACCTCACAAAATTAGGGTTCCTGGATATCAAAATCCCAGTATCTCCACATATCCCTGTCCCATCCCTAGTGCCTCAGCAACAAAACAAAAGCTTATTTAATCATACTATTTAGTATCACCTGGGGTCGAAATTCGAACAATTTTTGTTTGCCTTTTTATAATTATAGAAACAAAATATTTGGTGCTCTTCTTCGTTGCACTATAGTTCATTTAAAAAAAAAAAAACAATTATAAAAATCTGTGAAAAACATGGGAGAAAATTGTTCTTAACTGTTTTCCCTATGTCTATTTATATATAGATTAACAAAAAGTACTCCCACGTCCGAAAAAGTACTTTCAGAAGAGTAAAAAAGTCCCCTTCAAATTTATCAAATTTATTCACTGATGTGGCGACCAGCTTAAATGTTCGATGTTTTTCTGTCGCAACCATTATTTTCGGGTCGTTATCCTGCTGAAGTACTTATCGAAGCGGCATATTAAACACTGCGTACGGCAACATGGTTTCACTAAAAATCCTGGTGTATTGTAAAGCATCCATTTTTCTCAAATCGTTATACATCCACCGCCATGTTTAACCGTTTTTATAGTGTGTTGAAAGCAGAATTCGGTATTGGGTGGTCCTCTCACAGTAAGGTTGCCTCGGTCTGAGTTGAAAAAATTAACATTGGTTTCATCTGGTCAAAGAATGTTTCGCCATTTGCTCGTTCGCCAATCAGCATGATCCTTTGCGAATTGTTATCGCTTGCAGATATTATCTTTGGTCAGGAATGGTACCTTCCAAGAAGCTTTAGCCTTCAGTCCGTTTTGAATTAAAAGTTTTCGAATATCGTTGAAGTGTCCACAACCAAGGAATACTGCTTTTTGAGAGCATAAGAGATTAAAAACCCATCTTTTTTTACGTGAATTAGTCTTAGCAAGCTGGTACTTATGTCTGAAGGATTCTAGTTACAGTTTTTGTCTAAACTTTAATGCATTTGCAACTATTTTCTTTGCGCAGCCAATTATACTGCCTATTACCCTTTGGCTTTTACCTTGATTACGCAAATTTTTAATACGTTTTCAGTTTTATGGACTGCATAGATTGGTTCTTCCCATTTTTAGATCAAATAACTTGAAACACTCAAATTTATTTTAAATTCATAAAACTGGGAAGTCTTACTCACGTTATGTTGTAAAATTTTATTAAAAAAATTCTTTTTCAGTTGAAACATTTTGAATTTTATTGGTTAGCTGTATTTTAAGAATTTTAACTAAATCATATTTTCACAGATTTGCGAAAAATAAACGCACAATTGTACTCAAAAACAACGCTACCTACAATATGAATGGAAGAAGTGGTTTTTAAACTAAAGTTGGTTTACAGCATGTTTAGTTGTTACAATTTTGAAAAATGGATGTCATCCGCACACGGGCACGCCCACCTCCCATACAACCAAACATTTAAAACTCAATAAATAAGCCTTTGTTTAATCTATGGCGGACAAAATTTGGTACGCATGTTTTTTATAACAAACCGAAGATGATTTTGAAAAATTAACGTCATTTGCCCACGGACATGCCCATTTCCCATGCAACCCAAAAATTGAAAACGCAATTTATAAGATTATGTTTTAACGTACAGAGATAAAATTCGGTACGTTTGTATTTTAGAACAAAACGAAGATGGTTTTGACAAATGAATGTCATCCAACCACGGACACGCCCATCTCCCATACAACCCAAAAATTGAAAACTCAATAAATAAGCTTATGTTTAATGTTGTTTTATGTTCAGTGTACATACATACTACAGAGATAAAATTTGGTATGTATGTACACTGAGAAAAAAACACATACCTTGCTCCGGTAAAAAATTTCTCTATTTTTGATAATAGCAATTTTCTCTTTTTCAAATAAAATTTTCTTCAATTAGAATAAATTTTCACATATTCGTAGAAATATTTCTTTATTTCTAGGAAATGGAAACATTTCAATGTCTCTAATAATGATAAGTATTTTTCTCGCACAAAAAATTTCTCATTTATAGAGAAATTTTATTGAAAATGAACAACTTTTCTTATATTTTGATAAAAAATTCACCATGAGAAGTATTTTCTTCAATAAAAACAAATATTTTCTCAAAAAAAAAGTAGTTTTCTCTAAAACCGATATATTTTTCTATTTCATGGTAGCTTATTATAATTTTTAGAGAATTTTTAGTATCGCAATTAGAGAATAGCATTCTCTGGAGCAAAGTCTATACCAGTTTTCTCTAAATATGATGCATTTTTTATCATATTCCGAGACACTTTTTCTGAGTGCATGTATGTATTTTATAGCAAAGCTAAGATGCATTCAAAACTTGGACCTAATCCGTCCACGAACACGCCCACCTCCCATAAAGCCCACAATAGCGAAAATACTATAAAGGCATTAACATGTGAGCTATAGGAAAATTAATAATTTGAAATTTTTAAAAATTTTTGTAAATTTTTCATCAAAATTGAATTGCATATTAAATATGGGCTTCTTACACTCACGGACACGCCCTTTTTCAATACTATTATTGTATTTTGAAAAGGTAGGTTTAGGGTATTTCATAGTCGGGCTTGACCGACTTTAGACTTTCTTAACTTGTTAATTTTGTTATTATTTTGTAAGCCTTTTATTATCTACCATTAAATTAAGCGTAGCACTTCTAGATACCGACAAAAAATTACATGCAACGCCGTTGAAATTTTGTTGCACATTGAACAGCTGTTCATCGCTCAAAGGTATTATGTCATCTGTTTTTTTTTTCCATGAGGCCAGAAACCTTTTCTGTCAACCCAAAAAAAAAACCCGATAGTATCTATGAAAAGCGACTAATTATTTCATGCAACGATATTTAATTTTTGTTGCTCAAGCCACTGATAAAAAAATAACTTATTTTTTATTTATGTCGCGAGGCCATAGTAACAATTCAATGCAAATAGCTCTCTCCGCGGCCTCATGACGGAAGAAAACTGGCAATAGTATGTGAGTAATAAATTGATGCAACAATTTTGGTGTTTCGTTGCATATGTGACTATCTCCGACGCGATGTGATGAAGACATTAATATTCTTTTAATTTTTTGAGACAATTGCTGCCGGAATACTATCACCATATCGCATATGCTAAGCAAATTAGAATTTCATGCAACGCTGTGGCATTTAATTTAAAATACCTAGCAACACTTTTAAAAATTGAAAGAAAGTAAGAAAGTATATAACGTTGTCACATAAAAATATGTATATTTTTATAACTAACTCCTTTCATATTTATCAACTATCTAGACTAGAAGAATGCATTTAGCTTCAATATAGCAATCATAAAGACAAGCAAGCTGCTTACACAAATTGAAGAAAGAGCGGTAAAAAAAAATTAAAAATATATCCTTGTGCTAATTATTCATGCCGCTGCACTTGGATGAGCACGCTAGCGCATACGTATGTAAACAATACAAGCACACTTAAAAATTTAATTATAGCTCAAGCATAAAGCATAGTTTAAGCTAATCTTAGCTACATAATACGATACGACAAGACAATAGCAAGGCTTTTGCAATATTTAGGCCAAGTTAAGATTTACGACCGGTTAAGATGTGGCGAAGGATAAGAGTTTGATTTTTGAGCACTGGCACTTCAAGTGTAACTTGTAGTGTTACTGTCACTCAATAGCAGTGACAAAAGAAAATGATTTTTTGCTGTTGTAATAGTTGTTGCATATTAAAGGATATACAGCTAACACAAAGAGTGAAGGAGAAAAAAAAAAAATTGGTTGAATGAATGAATATAAATGCAATGAAAGGCACTTGCTTTGCTCGCAGATTAAGGCTTGACCCCATATTTTAGACAAAACAAAATATTTATAAAAACGAAAATAATGCAAGGCTTGCAAGGTTAATGAAAGTAACCAAAAATGTATATATATAAGGATGCGCTCAAAAGCACTGCAGTGCATTTGTTTTATTACATTTTATAGCTACTTCAGAAATGTTTGTAAGAGATACGTGATAAACTGATGTTTGTTTATTTTTTGTGTTGGCCTCAAAATGTACTCAACCTCAACCTCAATTCTTAACAACCTCGCGTATTTAATTTCATTCACATAAAATTTTAGTAAGAGTGTAAAAAGCTAAAACAATGCTAAGGATAACACTGCAAATACATTATGTCGCAGCTAACTGTAATCATAACAAAGATGTGACATCTCTCTAAATGCTCTTCTGTCAAATAAAGCGGGTCTTCTTTTCACCGCATATGTAAAAAAGCAGCCACAAGCTCTTGTCTATAAAGTGATTTAAAATTAGATTCAGGATAAAGCTTCTGCATTGAAAAATCTACTTTTAATACCTTGTGTAGCCAAACTCTGCACATGAAATAAAAGAAAAAAAAAAACCAAAATCTATATGACGCACATCGTTAAAGATAACAAAAAAAAAAAAAAAAAAATGCCATCACCGTTGTCAAGTGAATGTTGAGAGCTATACTGCACAGTGGCTTATTTCCAATTTTCAGCTGGCAAAAACACACACTTTCATAAGAATCAACAGATAAATTTCCATGTTAACTAAAATATGCACTCAAATAAATAGCTAAGAAACGTTGCTTATTTTTAATTACAAACATTTTTGTGTTCCAAGTAGGGCTGCCAAATTTTTTTATATAAAAATCGGGATTTTGCAAAAAAAAAAAAGTTAAAAAATCGGAACAAAGATGTATGCGTAACGCTCGGTTTCTTGTTTTCTAAATAGATGTATGGATATCTTTGGTACTTTTCGCGGCAGAAGCAAATGTGTAACTCAATCGTTAGCTGAGAATAAAATTTAAGCTTCAAATACGATTACTGAAAATCGATTTTTTTCGGTTGACTTTCTTGAAGAATATGAGCGATATGAAGCTTTAAAATTAATGTATTTTATACCAAATTCAATGAACAGAGAACGCAAATTAATTGAAACGAGAACAAAAGAAACTTTTTAATAACTTTTAAATATATTAATATTTAAGAATTTACAATTCGTATATTACTTTTGATTTAGCGGATTTAAGTAATTTTTTGTTTTTTAAAACATACACAGGAAAAAAAACCATACAAAACAATTTTAAATAGAAATTTTACTTCTTTGCGTTTCTCTCAAACAAAATTTTAAACAAGTGTGTTTAATCAAGTGTGAATTCAACTATAAAAAAAAATATTTCAACTACAATGAGGGAAATATGTGTTAAAATTAAATGAAATTGTGTTAATATCAAACGAATTTGTGTTTGAAATAGAGCTTGAAACAATTTCATTAAAGTTAAATACAAATGTTTTTAATGTTTAATTTTAAGCAAAAATTTTTGTTTTTAAAACAATGTTTTTAAATATAAAAACAAAAATTTTAATATTTAAAACAAATGTTTTTAAGCATGATTTTTTCGATGCCATTTTTTCAGTTTTTCTGCGTTATCGACATCAGATTCGAAATCAGCGACCCCTGGGACCCTCCGAATACCAAATTTCAACTCCACTTGATGAAGTTAGACTTTTAAATATTGAAATAATTAATAAGTCATTATTTTATCTAATGTTTGTTATTTGCAAAATCAACCAAAAATTCAAAAACTGTCATATTTTTCAGATAGTTATTTTGTTTATTTCTAAGACATAAGAAAAATTATAAAAAAAGGATGGAGTTGATAGTTGAAATTCAGTATGTTTTAAATGTTGTTTTGTAGAAACGCAAATGCGTTAATTTATATTTTAAAATTTTTGGTTTAATTTTAAAGTATGTTTTTTTAATTTAATATTTCGTCGACCTCTTTTAATGTGTTGATTTGTTATTTGTTTGGGCTTAAGGTCCGGTCACTATTTTATATTAAAACAAACTAATTTGTTTATAATAAAATTTTGTATTATTTTGTCCAATATTTCGAACTCCGCCGAAGTTCATCATCAGGGACACTGTTCTGTTTTTACAAAGAATTTACAATTACAAATTTTTACAACAATATAGAAAACACGAATATTTTAACTTATATATTAAAACATCAAACATAAAGTTTAACAATAAAAATATAAAGCTGGTAGACATCACAGGAACATAAATGAACAGGTATAGCCTTAAAAACTTTTCTCAGTGTATCAACTCCCTTTTTTTAATTTTCTGTTATTATTTCTTTGATATAACAAACAAAAAAACTATTTGAATACAATGCCAATTTTTGAATTGTTTACTGACATATATCGATCATAAGATAAAATAAAAACTTATTATTTCAATATGTAAGATGCAAACCTCATCGAAAAGTTTTAGCATTTGTTATTCGGAGGGTCCCGAGGGTAGCTGGTGTTAAATCTGATGCCAAAAACTCGGAAAAACTTTAAAAATAGCATCGAAAAAATTATTCTTTAAAACATTTCTTTAAAATTGTAAAATTTTTGTTTCAAACTTGCTTTTATATTTAAGAACATTGTTTTAAAAACAAAAACGCTTGTTTTAAATTTAAATATTTAATAAATGTTATAAGTAAATAAATAAAAAATAAATATATATAAATAATTTTGTTTCAAGCTCTATTTCAAAAACGATTTCGTTTAATATGAACACAATTGAATTTTAAAACATATTTCCCTCAGTGTATATATTTCTGTTGGTCAAACAGTAAGACCATTTGTTATATGACGAACTGACGAACTTCCTTAAAATTAATAAGTAACGTACATGACTGTAAGTTCAAATGAATATCTGTACTGATTTTAGGATGTAAAAATAAAAACATAGCGACTATTTTCAAGAAGTAATAAAAAATAATACCAAAATAAAATTTTTTTGAAAAATCGGGACAATTGGCATCTCGCTTAAGGTCTTCGCGTGACGCACATTTTTAAGATGATGAAAATCGGGACAAACCGCGTGGAGATCGGGATCTGGCAGCCCTATTTCCAAGACATAATTCCAAAATTTTAATTTTCTTTAATTTCCCAGAAAAAAAAAGTGCTGGGAAAAAGATAAAAAGAATAAAAATAGGAAAAGACAGTCGTGGATTCCATCCTGTCTATTTTCATACCCAGAAAGCAATTTTTTAACAAAAACATGTCATTGGGAGGAATGCTCTCCTCAGATTTATCTAGAATTGCTTCTAGAACTTTTCAATGGAATATTTCTTTGAGGCCTTCTATGAAAGAACTTTCAGAAACAAAAACTTTTTAAAGAAAAATATTAAGAACGCATTCCATGATTCAGAAGACAAAGGAAAAAATGCTTCTATTCCATGCCATGGAAGCACTCTTGGAAGCTATTCAAATAGCATTTTAGAAGTTTATGCGAATCTACTGAAAGCACTTTTCGATAAGGCTGAAGAGAAGCACAATTAGATGTTTTGAATGTCTTCTAGAAGCAGTGTCTATAAGAAAGCATGTCAAGCTTGTATCAAAAATTTTGCTGGGATATTTAGCAAAATTAAACCACTGTGCAACATCTACTCCAGAACGCATTCTTTCTATTCTCAATTTAATCTCTTTCAGTTGACAACATATGTGTATTTAAAATAAAAATTCCGTTGTTGCTATCCTGAAGTTTAGATGGCAACTCAAATTTTTCTTAAAATAACAAGAACACACGGAGTACTTTTGTTGTTAAGCTTAAATTTATAATTAAAAGCTTAGTTTCTTGAGTTCTGTTTAATTTTGTTAAGTAAATTTCCAGAATTTTTGCAGGCAGGATAAATTCTTTCTTACATGCTCTCTAACTGATGCATTTAATAAATATGAAATTTTAACAGCTTCGGTTGCTTTATTCCATCTGAATGTGAGAAATGGTTCATAATTTTAATATTCTTGTTATGATGCGAATTTAATAAATGAGCGTATTATTTACATCATGCTGTTAAAAAGTTTTTACTTGTCTTATAAGTACTTTATGGCAGTGAGCGGAAATTAAAGGAAGTTAATGATAATCATTCATTGCGAATGATTTCTTATAGCTATTTTGATTGCAAAGGCTTTTTTAATACTTTCTTTGAATGGAAAAATATCATATCTCAATGAAAAGTTGACAAAATTTTATTAATGGTAAGTCTCTAAAAATAATGAAAGGAAAGTTTTTCAGATCCTTCATGAAAATAAAAAAGTACTGGGCTCACATCATTAGACATTTTCTAATATAAATTTTAAAAGGCATTTTAGATATGTTCTATAGAGAAGAGCATGCAGTTGGATGTCATATAAAAAAATTAGTATTTTAAAATTGAAGTAAATTTAAATATTTTTAAAATTATACCACACTGAAAATGTGCATTTTAAATAGATTTGAATAAATAATTGTTATTTTAGAATTGCATCAAGAATTTAAGATTATCCATCGCTTAGTCGATATTGGTTCGAAAAGTCAGTGGAACATGGGTTTAAAATTTTGAAACAGACATTTTTCGTTTAATTATGTAACATATAACACATTACATATAAGATATTACATATTACATATTACATATTACATATTACATATTACATATTACATATTACATATTACATATTACATATTACATATTACATATTACATATTACATATTACATATACATTTTTAGTTACATTTACATTTACATTTACATTTACATTTACATTTACATTTACATTTACATTTACACTTACATTTACATTTACACTTACATTTACATTTACATTTACATTTACATTTACATTTACATTTACATTTACATTTACATTTACATTTACATTTACATTTACATTTACATTTACATTTACATTTACATTTACATTTACATTTACATTTACATTTACATTTACATTTACATTTACATTTACATTTACATTTACATTTACATTTACATTTACATTTACATTTACATTTACATTTACATTTACATTTACATTTACATTTACATTTACATTTACATTTACATTTACATTTACATTTACATTTACATTTACATTTACATTTACATTTACATTTACATTTACATTTAAATTTACATTTACATTTACATTTACATTTACATTTACATTTACATTTACATTTACATTTACATTTACATTTACATTTACATTTACATGTACATTTATATTTACATTTACATTTACATTTACATTTACATTTACATTTACATTTACATTTACATTTACATTTACATTTACATTTACATTTACATTTACATTTACATTTACATTTACATTTACATTTACATTTACATTTACATTTACATTTACATTTACATTTACATTTACATTTACATTTACATTTACATTTAAATTTACATTTACATTTACATTTACATTTACATTTACATTTACATTTACATTTACATTTACATTTACATTTACATTTACATTTACATTTACATTTACATTTACATTTACATTTACATTTACATTTACATTTACATTTACATTTACATTTACATTTACATTTACATTTACATTTACATTTACATTTACATTTACATTTACATTTACATTTACATTTACATTTACATTTACATTTACATTTACATTTACATTTACATTTACATTTACATTTACATTTACATTTACATTTACATTTACATTTACATTTACATTTACATTTACATTTACATTTACATTTACATTTACATTTACATTTACATTTACATTTACATTTACATTTACATTTACATTTACATTTACATTTACATTTACATTTACATTTACATTTACATTTACATTAAAATTTAAATTTAAATTTAAATTTACATTTACATTTATATTTGTTTTAGTTTTGCTCTAACTAAGTTCTGTTCTTGCATGGTTTTCAGTAGAATTTCAGTTTTCTAGTTTTAATAAGTTTTCTTAAAATAGTCTTGTTATACAACTCCAAACAGTTTGAAACATGACTTCGTCGCTATGACAAAAGTTGAAGGATTTAATCTTTTAAGCTCTTATATTTTGATATCCTCTTGCAGCATGCAGCTGGCATAAGTCAAAAATTGACATTTCAATAACAGTTTCATGAAATTACACAAAAATAGAACAACAACAAGGACACTACGCTGTAAATAACTCCTCGAATTCAAAAATTTCTTCTACATAACAACAACTACTGACAGCAGATATTTCATTGAAAACTTTGAATATCTTGTGCAACGTCATTGCATGACGTCATAACGTTGTTGTGGCCCAGTGACACTATGACACGAGTACGAACACTAAACGAGTACTTTAGAGTAGTTTTTGCAGTCATTCGTTTTTCAGCTATGAGCGTTATGTGGGTCAGGGACCATACGGTAACCTTTAAGCTGCACTTAAATAAACGTGAATTGTGCGTTGCGCTGTTATCCTTAGCAGCTTAGCTTCTTACTTATATGTATGTTGGGACGAACACTTACTAACGGAAGCTCTTTTGCCGCATTTTTGAACTGGAAGACATCGTTTAGCACTTTTTCTGCGGTAGCCGGTTACACTCGAAAAGCTTTCATTATAATTGGTTGTTGCTTTGTTACTGGTGCTGCTGCTGCTATTTTTGGTATACAACCGGTCTAAGGAAGAATCAATGGCAAAGCGAGCGCCCAGCAGCAGATTATGCGTTGATGAGTGCTACAGAGTTGTCTGTACGACCCTGAATAATTTTAACACCATATTTTTTTATTAATTTTCAAATGCGTCAGTTGGTATAGTTTTTATTGTGTCGAAGACTATTTTTAGTCTGCTTCATTAAAATGTTAACCTTCAAGTCAAGGATGTATGCTACTGTCGCCAGATGATAATGACTGCATTGGGTAATAACGTTTAATATACGCAAAGGTTAACCGAACTAAAATGACCAAATTTCAAACATCCACTGTTAGTTAATAATAGATAATAGACAGCATTTTAAGTTTTTAAACGTGGAAATACTTATGAGAAAACTCAGAGAAACTATGTCAAAATTCGGGTACTTAAGTTTTATACGTATTTTTTTCTTATACGTATACAAGAATGAATAAATTATTTTTATGAGTTCTATAAAACGTCTGCTAAAGAATTTGAAATAAAATTTAAAAGTGAAAAACGTTTCATTTAATTAAATGTCATTTAATTAAAAATGTATTTATTTTCTCTTTTCACTGACCGTTTTACGTTTATTTTTTCTTTTAACACAGTACGTGTTTCTGATTTCATAAATTTTCTTGCCGTTTCGTCTAAACTGCAAACAAAGGGCAACAATTTTCCCAATTATTATATTTCCGGAAGCATTCTAGCGTAAAATCATTGAACTCTTATACTGTTCAAGGTTACGAGGCTAAAATTTACGCTTTATGCACTCATGTTTAAATTAAAAACCTAATTATTACATGTTTTATTCATAAGGAATCCTTACAGGTTACGCAAATTTGGAGCGGCAGAGTAACGTCAACTAAGTACTTTGTTGCGTGTGCATTTTAGGAAGTGTCCTTTGTGTGAAATATTGCTATATAGTTATGGCTTCTAACAACAATTATTTTCCAAAATATTAATGCATATTTGATTAAGCATTATGTATTGTTCTTTTTCTGGCAATTTTACTTCCGACTTACTTTACTATTGTACTATAAATATAAAAAACATAGCACTTTAAAGTATCGCTTATTTTGTACTCGAACTAAAAATATATATTTTCTAGAAAGCGCCACACTAAAATTCAAGGAAAAATGGAATTGTCTATAGCTTAAAAAAAAACAATTCATTTGGTTTTGAACCAAATATTTCACCAATCAAGTTAAAACTGTCCTGGTTCGAAAATCTGGTATTAAAGAAGTAGAGAGGAAGGATATTCATTAAAAGTCATGTGAATCTAAAAGCGAGGTAAAGCTGACCCAAACAAATTTCGCTCGAATACTGCATAGGCTTAGCTTAATTGCAACAAGGACAAATGCACAACCTAAATTTTTAAATTTAATTAATTTTTATTTAATTTGCGTATTAATATGGCAGATAAAAATTTGCCTTCTTTTGAATTAATGACTACTTAAATGGAATGTCTGAATAATGCAAACATTTTGCAACAAATGCATGCTTGCATTGCAGTGTCGATGGAGGCCAAAGACAACGTCATAAGCACATATACTAGTACTATATTGCGACAGTGTATGAGCAAAAAGGAATCAAGTTCTACGAACGACCGTGACTATCCGTTGTATACTTTCAATATGTTTGCTCATTTTAACACCCTTCAACACTCACTCGATATGTAACTCGAATTATGCAGTATTGCAGACAAGCCAACCCAACGACCGAGTAACTGACTGACACAATTTCTTCGTCTGCAATCGACTGCATTCGTGCTTTGCGTTACATTTTGTTGTAACACATGGTGAGTACTTTGTCTAGGGTTCGTATTTGAAAATCTGCCTGTGGGTTGGAATTAACAGCAATAAAATCAAATAAAAAGTCCAACGAACGTTCGAGAGCTAAGATTGTGAATTACTGCGAGGGTCAGTAGTTTTTGTTGTTATTGCTTTATTGTAATTTTGATGGCAGAATATTAAGTAGGAATTCATGGCATGTGTATGAGAATAAACTAGGTTCGATATTTGAGTACTAAGAAATTTCAACAAGAACTGTTCAATATTTGCGCTGTCCTCATATGTGACTAAGCACGAATAACTTCTTGAAAATATTCTCAAGTAGTACATGTGACAGCCATATGAGAATTAAAAGTTCCTTCAAACGAAGCAGCTTAAAAAAATTGCTGGGCTGTTCAAAGTGTAGAAGGTTTTTTGATATTTTTTTTTAAAAAAACAAATCAACAAATATAAAGTCGGTAAAAGTGGGAAGGATACCAACAACTTAATTTTAGGCACACTACACTACACTAAAAAAAACATTATGCTGTGTAACTCCCATATCGGCCACATGACGTCAGAACGTCTAGTCTGTGTGTGTGTGTGTATGTGTTACATAGGCTTAATCGAAATCGAGCCATGTAGCAATGAAATTCACAGAACTTCATATTGTTTTAAAGAAAATTTGTCAATTTAAGTAGACTTAGCAATTGATTGTTACTCTAAATAGTTAAATATACTTGGAAAAATTAAAAAAAAATAAATTAAAAATAGAAACAAAGAATAGTTAAATATACTCGGAACAAAAGCTTATATTTTTATTTATATTGGCTTAAAAGTGATATTTACAAATAAAAACAAAAAAGTTGACATTTTTTTGAGTGTCATGTCAGACCTTAGGTGTGAGGTTAACACATGTAACTCAATTTTAAGTGGTATTTTTGTTTCTACTACATTTTGTTTTGGAATGGCATTCAGACTGTGATGACTGTACACTCTAAGAAAAAATGGCGAGATTTCACTACAATTATTGCTGGCAACACTTTAACAGCAATTATTGTAGTTAATTCCCACAACACGAAATTTCAAATATTTCACGCTATAAATGCGTGAATGCTCTCTTCTCCAATAATGGCTCTCTGATAAAATAATGTCTCTCGCGCTCTGTTTAACATGTAAAAAACGCTAGAAATGCGTTTTATCGCTCTCGCTCACTTTATCGGTTGTCTCTCTTTTGCTCTTTTTGATGGTATATGCAGCTTAACAGCGCTTTCTTTCGCTTTTTATGCGAGAATTGTTGATAGTCATTGTAGAAAAATATGAAGAAAAGGTGAGTTATATCGCTGATTTTAGCGTGATATTTCATGATTATTAGAATGAATCCAAATAAAAAGTTGTTATTTAACACGGTTTTCAGCGAAAAACTAATCATTAAAGCAGCAATAGAATCAAATATTTGAAAACCGTACATTTTTAAAAGATGAAAACACATTACAATTGAAAGTAAATGTAATAACAATTTTATTTTTATAAATAAACAAATATTAGTTTTTTTAATAAAAGAATTGAATATAAATGATGTACAAAAAGTAACACAAAATAATAGAAAACCTTAAATAATCTCAATCTTATTTTTTTTTAATTTAAAAATTGCTGCTTATTGGGTACAAAACAGCTTTACTGTGGCACTCCAACGGAACCGAGTTCAATCCTTACATCAATGGCAAACTTCAATTCGTAAAATCTGCAATGTGCAGCTTCTTGAGATCATGAACATTAGTCTAAGTTGGCATTAAACATGCTGGTTCAGTTTTCGATCAATTGTGTACAAATATTTAATACCACGGTCAACACAATTGATCAAAAGAAGCTCAGGCAAAGCCCTCTCACGGGTTTAAATGGTCACATAATTTTAATATTTTTCCAACTTAACTAACGCACTTATTTTTAACTGTTAAACTTTTTAAAAAATTCTTAGTTTAAGTTTTAAATTTAAAATCCTATTTTCTACACTGTTAGTAAGTAATTTGAAGTATATTTATTATTCACTATTTTAGATTTTAAACTATAAATTTATGAAATACACTTGTATATTTTAATTGATTATAAGCTTTTTTTAAATGTTGTCGCTTGTGGTGCTCACAACAAACTAAAGAAAGGTATGCATCTGTTAAAAAATTGCTCATTTATCTTGAAAAACCCGCTGTAATAGCGAAAAACATCGCTTCAGAAGCGTTCAACAAATTAATGAGCGGAAAAACGCTGAAGTAGCGTGAAAAAGAGAGAAAATATAGACTTTTTGGGAAAACACGCTTCAGTTTTGGTTGAATTGAAAGATCCCACTGCGATGCGTGTTATTTTTTAAAAATCGCAAATATAGGCGTGAAATTTCACAGTATTTATTGTAGTGATATAACGATCAGTTTTTAGAGTGTAGTTAATGGCAGGGAATGAAAATAAATATTAACTAACGGTTTGTTTTTGATCTATACGCTTTTCTTTTAAAGAGCACTTAATTTTTCCCGTTTCAATTGCATTTCGCTCTTTGATTCAATCCTTAACATTATCCCTAACTCGCAAAAGAAAGCGCGGAATAAAGAAAAGTTATTAACTTTTTTGTGGTTTTTGATCACAATCGTAAAATAAAACCAGAACAGTACCAACTATGTGCTCTTTTCTAAAAAAATACAAAAAAATTCTTAAAATAAGCAGGGGAATAAAGGGGGACGAAATTGTCTGCACGCATATTAGAGGTTCCTCCATATGAAAACATAACCTTCAAAAATTAAAAAATTATAAAAAACGAGAATTCTCGACAACGAAGTGAGATGAATAAAAAAAAACCTCTTTTTACTGTTTCATAATGCAAATTTATGAACGCACCTTAAAACATTAAAAAAATTATTGAACGTAATATCTCGAAAAATGAAGCGAAATAGATCAAAAATACAACGTTTCATGGATATGTAACCCTTTATAGCATGGTTTTTTTTTTTAAGATGAAGTTGCCATATGCAAAAAATCATGACACAAATTGGGTTTGTGTATATTTTTCTCTTTGATGGTTTGATGGAAATTTCCATCACAATGCAATGAAGCCTTAACCCTTCATATAGAAATATGAATGGTATAGAAATTTGGGGACACAGATGGAAGAGTTACTAGACCGGATCGGAATAAAAAAAGTTGATGTGCTGTTACCTGAAAAAAGAGTTTAGGTCAATGAAATAAAAAAAAAAAATAATTTTTGATTTTTTTACAGTGTACTCCTGTTAGTAAAAAAGTGTGTAAGCCCTGGTCGAGAAAAATTTACTGAGAGCCCCCATTTATTGGGAAGTATGCATTTGTGAGAATTGTAACAAGGTCCTAATTTTTTATAATGTTTTTAGACAATAGGGTGTCCCAAAATTTAAAACTACAATTTATTAGTGCCATCTTAATGTATACTTAATTTATGCCCATTAATAAGAAAGTCATGCATTTTTTTTAATTTTTCTACGAATTCTACATACAATGAACTGATATATGAAACACTCTGTCATTTTAAGAAGAAAACTTTAAACAGACTGACAGACAGTCGGAAAAATAAAAGTTCTTGTATCGGTGTGCAAGATAACAGTTTAAGTCCAAAAAGAAAACAAAAATATTTTTTACAGTGCACTTTAATCTTTTTTCTTTTAAGACCTGTTCGAATCAATTTAATGAGTACCGCCAAGTATGCAGTTGTAACAAAATGTTAATTTTTTATTATTTATTGTAACACACAGAGTGTTTCAAATTATTTTTGTGCACAGTTTTTTATATAAATAAAAAAAACACAAAGATTATTAACACTATATGAAAAAATATTAAAATTAAAGTATTTTTGACCTTTCAATAATTGCAATAGTTATAAATATCTAAAAAAAAACCTATACAAAAATTAAGATCCTGTTACAATCCTCACAATTTCATACTTTTTATGGGGGATTCCCATTAAATGTTTTCCGACCAAGGCTGAAAAACATTCATGCTAACGGGAAGTACACTGTTAAAAAAACAAAAATTTTGTTTTGTTTTATCGATCTAAACTCTCATTTCAGACACCAGTACGTCAACTTTATTTCGATACGGTCTAGAGGTTACTCCGTATAAAAATATGACCTTCAAAAATTGATGCAATGGGAAACCCAAAAACAAAATTTGTTCTAAGGGGGACTGTAATTTCGGGATGATTATGAAAATATTACCTTAAAAAATAAAACAATTATTAAAAGCGGAATATTTCGCAAACGAGCCGATATAGACCAACAATAACAAGTTTTTATGAGTTCCAAAGTGGGAATTATAAACCGTAAAAAATTAAAAAATGGGAACAACCGGGAACAAATGGGCTGCATAACTCAAAAAAGCAGGGAGAAAGACCATAATAAAATTTTGTACGGTTTCTGTCCCTGAAATAACTTTGACCGATCTTCTTATGATCAATTGTGTTTTGTGTGTTATTAAATATTTGTACATAAATTACCAAGTACTGGTACTACACGTTTAATGCCAACTTCGAATGTCTAAAATTCATGTCCTTAAGAAACTTTATATGGCAGATTTTACTTTCTGAAGTTTGCCAATGTCTGCAGAGTGGTGATGAGTGATCAGAAAATACATTTTCGATATGATGTAATAATAAAAAAAAAAAAAGAAAAATGTAAAAAAAAAATTAAGCATAAGCATATGATTTTCCACTCTCTTGTTAATATGTTTGAGTATTATTTTAACTATTTAGTTTTTGAAGCAAAAACATCTTCAGGAGCGTTGAGCTATTTTTGGCATAGGAATATCTCATAACTTCGTGACATCATTTAGCGACTAGCTTTTTTCGTGAGTAACGAGTACTTTGCACACAAAATCCAAACAAAGCGTAAAGTCAAGGCACAAACCATTTGTTTTATGATTTATTTAATTTACTGGTTAAAAAACTATACCTTCATTTGACAGTCCCTCCACTGAATCCCTTTAAAAAAAAATCTGGGTATTAGAGTGTTAAGATAAGTTATCCCTTAAGTTGGCGGAGGGACTGCCAGACTAAATAACTGAACTTCTTACAAGGAAATCGTAATACCCACAAGAAAGGGATTCAAGACTCGAAAAAGTGCTAGCCTTAAAAAGGAATTCACGAAGTAGAATCCTGTCCAAGTCATACCGCAGCCATTCTTTTTTAAAAAAGAAGTCGCATCATATTGACACAAACTTTCCCGGCTGAAAAGAAAGCTGTAATGACTCCTCATTAGACATGGGTAACGCAGTAAAAATTTCAGCGCTGATACACTTACTCAAGCGCAGTTTACTGTATCAGCGAAATGCGTTAACGCAATTGCGTCAGACGCGGTTTGAAATGTTAAGGTTTCTGTATCAACAAGACAAGTATAAGCACAGAAATTCTTACGGTATAACATTGAACTGTGCGTTGAGTCATGTGCGAAAAATCTCATACATAGAAAGTCTCAAAGTCAATATCCTTTCACAATGTTTAATTTTATTGTTTTATTCATTAACAAGAATATAATAAATATAAAATCATTTAACTGAATAAAGTACAGATTTCATCATCCATCAAAAATTAAAAAACCAAACTTCAAGCAAGCAAGCCGATGTCTGTGTTTTTTTTTTCAATATTTAATCAAGCTCTGAAACAGATACATACACATTTCTCGATAGCAAAACAAGTTTGAAGTTGGATTTAAGTTTGCTTACAGTTTTCAAATCAAACATGTTCAATTTTGAAATAAACTCACAAATGTGTGGCAAAGCATCATCAATCAGACATGCTCCAAGAATGCATGCTTAACAGCATCTTCCCCGCAACCTCGTTTCCTATTTAATACAAGCATATTTCCGCCCCGGGCGGCATTATTATAGGGGCGGCACTCAAGCTAAATTAAGCATTTTACAAAATAGATATGTCTAAAATAACATTTTTAATAGCAAAGCTAGAAGAAATTAAAATTATTGAAGGTTCTTTATTGAAATACCTCAATCGAGAACGTAGTTCAAAAAGTGTTTCTGCAGAAGTTTCCCTAACATACCACTGTTCAGATGAGATGAATCCTCAGCCAGCGATGAAGAGTGTGAAGAACAAGATGGTGCAAAATTAATCATCCAATTTTGTTTTTGAATATCTGTTCTAGTAAATAAACAAAATTATATTGAGTGAAGAAAGTCTTTATTTGAACCATTACAATATTTTGTGTTATGTGAAAAAGGGGATATTCTTCAAGGGACTGTTGCAAGTGTGGATACACATTTGTGCCCGTTTTGTCGATTTTCAATGACTTTCCGAAAGATTTCCGGTGATAACTGTTCGCATTCCTGTCGAATATTCTCCTTAAGGTTTTCGATAGTCTGAGGCTTGTTGGCCTCATCCCGTGACTTCAAGTAGCCTCAAAAAAAGAAGTCTGGGATGATTAAATTGGTTGATCTTTCTGACGATGCCAAATCACCAAAGCGCGAGATTACACACTCAGAAAAATATCAACTGTAATATTAACAGTCGACCACTGTTATTTTAAAACACTGTTCGATTAAGTGATTTGCGTTTAAGTAAACAATTTTCTTTGTTGAATGAACGTTTCAAAGTATTTTTGTGCTGTTAAAATCATCTGTTGAAATATTTTAGTGTTTTTGTTGAATTGCTTTTTTTTTCCTAAGCAATAGTTTTTTGATGTGTTTTGCTATATTTATATTATCGTTGCCAGTAGCTCAGTGGACTAGACTGTCATGCGGGAGACGTGGGTTCGAACCCTAGCTGTGTAAGTATCAAAAATTGTAACTTAATAATTTAAATAATAATAATTCTGTTTCCTTAATAGTTTGGTCAAAAATAACCTTCAAAATAAAATACTTACAATCTTGCAAAAAAAAAAAAACCGTGGACACTCGAGTACTAGACGCACACGTTAGCACACTCGGCCATACATGAACTTTCAAACCAGTGATCAAATTTCAATAAATAAGTTTTTATACGGGTTTCGTTCCATAGACCAACAGTTAACCGACTGTTGATTTGAAAGTTTCATTTGTTGGATGGTATTTAACAGTGAAATCTGTTATTTCAACCCATGATTTGTTTGATAAAACAGCATTATTTCCCTGAGTGCACGACCAGGAAACGCTTCCTTCACAATATGCAATGTGGCTCTTGCTGTGTGTGCGGTGGATGTAATGAAAATTGTCATAAAGTGGCTTTGAGTGGATGTAACGGAAATTGTCTCTACAATAACTCTTACCAGCAACGTAAAAAAAATTTTTTCAAAATAAAAGTTATGAGCAACTTACAAAATTTTTTCTCGCCTATAACTGTTATGAGGCAACGTAAGAAATATAAATTGAAAATAACTGTTATGAAGCAACGTATAAAATATTTTTCAAAATTTCGAGAACTTTTTCGACCTAAAAAAAATAAATAACTGTTATTTTGGATCTCTGATTCTCCTTCAAAAAAGCTCTTTACTACTTTTGATTATTTGAAGAAACAGTTCAGTCGAGTCTTGAAACAGGATTCAATAAGCGGTGGAAGAATTAGTTTTCTTCGCCTCTTGAGGAGTAGATAATTTTGACTTACGTAGTATTAGAATTAGGTTGATAATATGTATACTAGAATTTTTTTATAAAGGTACTTGACAACAATAAAAGATTATTTTCTATAGATTTTCGATAAAACTTCTATGTGTACTAAAGTGTATCGAAAATCTGACCCCCAATTCCTTGTATGGGTAAAATTTTTCCCATACAAGCCGATACACTCTAATATGTATACTAGAGTGTATCGAAAATCTGACCCCCAATTCCGGTACCAAAATTAAATAGTACATGAAAAATCCTGTCGAGTGGTATACTTTGTTTTTATTTGAGCTTATTTTGGCGTCCCCCGAAATGCATTTTTGTGCATTTTTTATCAACTTTTGTACTGGAGACCCATTAATGGTTGATTTAAAAAGAAAATCAAGCTTATCAATTAATTCCTTTCATATAAAAACACAGAACTGAAAATTTTCATCCCTGTTGACAAATGCTCCGACGAGATAGAAGAGTTTTTTTCAACGTGAATCTACTTGTTATTTAATATTTGATATGTTTTTATTTTTTGTATGAAAGTATTTTTTTTAACTTTTAGCAAGTTATAGCATATTAAGCTCGTCACAGAGACGTCAGTGGCTGCTGCTTCTGCAGAACGAAGTAAAGGAATATTGTTTTCTATGTTGGAGGATTTAAACAATGGGATTTACAGGATTAAAAACAATGTTTGTTATTATTTGGTTAACTGTAATAGTTTAAAAAAAACGTTACTTTTGCATTAAGCAATCAAAAAAAAAAAAGGTTTAAAAATACTTTCATACAATCAATAAAAACATATCAAATATTAAATAACAAGTAGATTCACTTTGAAAAGAACTGTTATATCTCATCAGCGCATTTGTCAACAGGGATGAAAATTTGCAGTTCTGTGTTTTTATATGAAAGGAATTAATTGATAAACTTGATTTTCTTTTTAAATCAACCATTAATGGGTCTCCAGTACAAAAGTTGATAAAAAATGCACAAAAATGCATTTCGGGGGACGCCAAAATTAATTCAAATAAAAACAAAGCATATCAATCGACAGGATTTTTCATGTACTATTTAATTTTGGTACCGGAATTGGGGGTAAGATTTTTCCCATACAAGTCGATACACTCTAATGTACACACAGAAAAATCGCTAATAATGAAGAACAAAGTTAAACAGATTTCACTATGGTTTTTACCCAAGAAGATGTTCTTAAAGTTATTGGCTATGTCTTCTTAAATTAATTAATTTAAGAAGAAATCTCATACAGCTACTAGGTTTTCTTCTTGATTTTTTTCGGAAGGAATGTAACGAAGCTACAAAGTGTTCTAAATGATACGTTTTTCTTCTCAATATTGAATAAATTAATAAGAAATTACGAATAAACGAAACACGAAGTCTAGGACATGAAAAAAGTCTTGAAAATATGAATTTTAAAGGAAATCAATAAATAAGAAATAAATAAATTTAAGAAGATTTATGCTGAAAAACAAGAAGATTTCTTCTTAAAAAATACCTCTTCTCTTTCGTCTCTCATGCCCCTTGTTTTTCAAATGTCTTGAAAATATGAATTTTAGATGAAGATAAGAAGATATTTTAAGGTTTCTTCTTAAAAAATACCTCTTCTCTTACGTCTTTAATGCCTCTTGTTCTAAATACGTTTTAAGCAGAAATATTTTAGATTTTATGTGGCACTATTTTTCTCTGTGTATGTTTGAAAACAATGCCTACAAAACCCTATATTAATATTAAAGATATTTTTGTATATTGTATATGAGAGGGGCTGTCAATTGGGAACCCGCCCCGGGCGGCTTAACCTTTCGGTACGCCACTGCCAACATCTCAGTGGAAGTGTGAATGACTGGCATGTGGAGGACGTGGGTTCGTACGCCGACTGTATAAGTATCAACAATTTTTATTTAATTATTTTTAGAATTACAATTCCAATTCTATGTCTCATTAGCTGCTTAGACAGAAAACAACCACCAAAATATTCACTTGCAATAATTCACTTACATCACAAAAACTGTAAAATTATATAATATTTTATTTTATTAAAAAAAATAATTATTTGAAATACTAATAAAAAAATATTAAGATACCCTCGTCGGGGTTTGAACCTACATTCAGAAAAAAGTTATTGGCATCAAAGACACACATTTTCGTTTTGAGAAAATTTTGTCTTTTTACAAATAGACAAATTGTACTTTTTTGAATTGAAATTATTGAATTGTTTAAGAAGCATTTTTCCCAGACACATACATGCACATTTCCGTATATATTTATTTCTCCCTTTTTCTAGAATAATTTTTTAACGAAAAGTAAATAAAACTCTAAAATTTCTCAAATTTTTCACATTTATTCCAACATAAAAAAAATGGCATAATTATATTTTCAAGTATGTGCAATGAAAAAACGTAGTTCTTTTCAATAAAAAATAATTAAAGGAATTTGAAACTTATTGTTCTGACGCAACGACTATGATATGGTACACTTTAAAAAATAAATGAACAATACAAAATTAATTCTGATTACAATGCGCGACGGACGTTCTGGTGCCGGAGATTTTTCAGCTGATTATATACAAATTGGGTTTCCTGATTTCGAATATTAACTCCGCTTTTCTCCATCAGCTCGAGTTTTTGAGCTATAGGCAAAAACATGAAAATCAGTTCTTTTTCTGATAATTTCGCTAAATCTATTATATTGATCTTACGATTTGTATTACTATGACTGATTTCAACGAAGACATAGTAGACCTTTCAATTTTTGCACATTTAATAACAATATCTTTGTCAGATTCGAAGATATCGACGTTTAAAGTCAAAAAAATTTCACAATATTACGTAGGCTTTTATTAATATTACGTATCTTTTTTTTGAAACCCTTGTATCTTTGATATTTTTTATAGAATTTACAAAAACTTTTTTTTACTTGGTAGAAAATCTTTGGAATTTTAATAAACATTTTGGTTTTTTTATTATCTTGCATATTTTCAAAGAAATTGGAAAAACAAACAGTTTTGTACGTTCAATTTTTTTAAAATGCTCACATCTTTTATATAAAACTGTTTTCTACTTACGTACTTTTTGAAGTGAATTTTAATAAAATGGAATGTAAAAATCAGTCAAAGTAATACAAATTGGTAGATCAATATAATAGATATAAGAATAATGAAAAAGAACTGATTTTTATGTTTTTGCCTATAAATCAACAGCTAAAATTCATTCGGAATTGTTTATCGAGATCTCTGCACCTTTTTTAAAGCTTTATTTTGTTACTCTGTGATTAGATAGAGAAAAATTATAATACAAAATCATCAATAACTTCGTAAATATTTATTTAATATCTCTAAGTATTTTTTTTTTTTTTTTTTTTTTTAAGTATATGCAATAATGCGAGTCCATTCAATCGTTCTTATTGCATAGTTGAACGTAACCATGTCTTTAATCGTCGCAGTGTAGAAAAACTTCGCTCAGCTGTTGCTACACTGATAGGAAGCGTGGCAAAGATAGCAAACGTTTTAGAAATTAGTGGAAAAATCAGAGTCATAACTGTTATAAGAAATATCTTTAAAAATTGGACCATAACAGTTATATTGTAAGAAAAAAAAACATTTATCAATAATAACTATTATTTAAAAAAAAAATAATTTTTCTCTGAAATAAGAGTTATGAATGAAGAAAATATTTTTTCGTTGCTGATAACGTTTATTTTCAATTTTTATATTTTAACGTTGCCTCATAACTGTTATAGACGAGAAGAAAATTTTTACGTTGCTCATAATTTGTATGAAATAAAAAATCTTTGTTATTTTTTTACGGCAATATGTGTAAGATTATCAATTGTAATTTTATTTTCTTGCTCTCAGTAAGAGAATAAGGAGTTTTCACAAAATTAGGCATTCATAAAAAATGCAGTTGTGAATGCAACCTAAGAGTATTCTTAAATCGCATTTTAGGGCAACAGCAGTACAAATGATTTTTCGGAAAAAAATTAGTTTCATAAGTATGAGAACGCAAAGAAGAAATTGATATTTAATTCAAAAAATCATTCATTTCAGTAATTTCACATGTCATTTCACCGATTAACCGCGGATTTCACAATTTTGTATAAACGTATTTAAATTATTTGTTAGAGAAAGAGAGGTACAATTGCACTTGGACTAGACTCCTGAATAGCATAAACTTTTTGTTTAGGCGAACAGTAGTACAATTGCAGTTGCTGTACTTCTTTTTCTGATTTTCTTAACCATAGAAGTAAAAAATTGAAATTTTGTATAAAACTTAATGACACGAAGAACCAACTACTCATTTTAAGAAAAAACAAAAATACAGTTAAAAACAAGCAACTAAAAACGATGCAAATGGAAGATTTTTATTGGATAGTGACAATAAGGGTGGTGCCATGCCATGTCCCCTTTCCAAAGATTGCTCAAATTTATTAGTCGAAGGGCACGACTCAATAGTTAGTTCTAGGTCCAAACTTGTGTTTCAAACCGAAAATTTGTGTTCTTAAAAAATGCAACGCCACTAGCGGGTAGGAAGGTGAAAACAAACTTTACGACCTATTCTCATACCTACCAAATATATAAAAAAATTTCGACTACAAACACCGTGACGCGAAATTTTTATATATTAGAAATAACGTAAAAATTTATTTCACTACAATAACTCTTACCAGGCAACGTAAAAAAAAAATTTTTGAGAATAAAAGTTATGAGCAACGTAAAAAATTTTTTCTCGTTTATAACTGTTATGAGGCAACATAAAAAATATAAATTGAAAATAACTGTTATGAAGCAACGTATAAAATATTTTTCAAAATATCGACAACTTTTTCGACCTAAAAAAAATAAATAACTGTTATTTTGGGTCTCCGGGAAAAATGTCATGATTACAAAGAGTAAAAACGGCGTCGATATCATTAACCTAAGTTTCGCTTGCCTATTAACACTGCCAAATATGAAGTTCATGAAATAGTTGAATTTGAATTAGTTCCATACCAAATTGTGGACTAAAAGTGGCAGTTTTATTTCATGAAAGTCGGTTGTGGTAATTTTGTTGGTTTGTTGCAATTATAATGACTTGTACCGCCTGGGGTCGAAAATCGACCAATTTTTTTTTGCTTATTTATAGTTGTATAAAAAAGTCGGTGCACTCCTTCTCCGCACTCTAATTAATATAAAAAAACATTATCCAAATCGGTTGAAAAACATGGGAGAAAATAGTTCTTAACTGTTTTCCATACGCCTATTTATATAAAGATGAAGTTAAGGTAGGCTTGAAAAATTTCAGAACTCCAAACAATTTAGAATTAACTTAAACAAAAATAATTGTATACAACAAAGTATTTGCGCAGTTGATACAATTTTAGCAACTTTAACCTAACATTAATTCACTTTAAAACAACCCTGTTATGTATCATATCCCAGCAAACATTATGACTCTTAAAAGACTCTTTCAAGACTCATATAAATGAGGGTTTATCATCATAATGCGCGCAAAAAAGACTCATTTATGAGTACATTTTCGTATGTTGTGGGCCCCAAAATATGATTCATAAAAATGATTGTTTTATGAGTCTTTTTGGACTCATAATAATGACTGTTATAAGACTCATATTTCATACTCTTTTAAGACTCATATTTCGTACTCTTTTAAGACACATATTTAGTACTCTTTTAAGACTCATATTTAATACTCTTTGAAGACTCATATAAGAAGTCTTTTGCAACATTCGTTGTAGTTAAATTTTAATGCATGTATATCGCCACAAACAAAGAATTCTCCGAATAGTGCAGCCAGGATATATCCATAACGGACAGTGACAAAGTTTAATAAAATTTTTTAAAAATATATTGATTAAGTTCTTATGGTGCTTTTGCAATAATCTGATTCTATTCTCCAATGAAACACTCATATATAAGACTCTTTTATGAGTCTTTTTTATGATTACGCATATATCAATCAATATATGTTTTTTTTATGAGTCTTTTTTATGAACAATCATGTTACCGTCATATTTAGGACTCTTTAATGAGTGTCTTTTATGAGTACTCATAAAGCAGATACAATAATGACTCTTTTATGAGTCTTATTTTTGAACAATCATTTAACAGTCATATTAAAGACTCTTTCATGAGTCCTTTTAATGAGTCATCATAAAACATGCATAAAAAACACTCTTTTTAGAGTCATTTTTTGGAGAGCCTCAGAAAATGTTTGCAGGGATATGACAAAAGTATTACAGATGTATATAATATTTTCTAGTGTCCGACCGAACGTGAATTTTTGCCGAAGCCGAAGCCGAAGCCGATTATTCGGCAAAAAGGAAATAATCGGCCGAAGGCCGAAGCCGAAGCCGAATAAGAAACAAATGTTTTCAAGTAAAAAAAATTATAAAATTTATTCTTTGCATTTGTTAAGGGCCGATGTTGAATGTGAACCACACCTTAACGTCAAAATTTTTCTGCATTTCATTTGGCATTTCTCAATTTCAAACAAATTCAATTTGAACCATGGAAAAATACATAATCGAGCCACGCGTTAAAGTTATTCAAGAAATGGGAACAGTGGATGATCAATTTTCGAAGAAAATCATCTTCAGTGATGAGGCACTTTTTCACCTCAGAGGATTCGTCAATAAGCAGAATTGCTGCATTTGGGCGAATGATAATCCAAGAGTGACTGTCGAAAAATCAATGCACCCACAAAGAGCGACTGTTTGGTGCGGTTTATGGGCTGGCGGCATCATCGGGCCGTATTTATTCTAAAATGAGGCCGGTCAGGCAGTTACTGTGAATGGTGTTCGCTATCGTGAGATGGCCTGAATTGGTAGATATGGATGTGGACAATATGTGGTTTCAACAGCACGGTTCCAGCTAACGAAACAATGACTCTTTTGCGCGACAAATTCAATGGCCATGTTATCTCACGTGGTGGCGATGTCAATTGACCGCCGAGATCATGTGATTTGACCCCGTTGGACTTGTCTCTTTGGGGTAATTTGAAAAAAAAGGTGTACGTCAATAAGCCCTCAACAATTCAAGAGCTAAAGGATGAGATAATTCGGCACATCAACGGCATAGAACCTCAATTATGCCTCAACGTCATCGAAAATTTGAACCATCGGATGGAGGTGTGCCACCGAGGTCGCGGAGGCCATTTGGACGATATTTTGTTTCATACATAATTGAACTATATCAATATTATTATAATAAAAAGATATGACAGTAATTTTCTGAATAATTTGTATTTTATTTAAAATCAACATCGGCCCTTAAAATTTAACCACCACGCAAGAGTTTTTCTGCAAAATTCGGATTTTTCTGTATTCGAATTATTGACGTCAGGATAAAGTAGAAAAAAATTGAATATATTTTCTATCCAGTCGAGAAAAGCTACATAAATGTAATAATAACTAAAATTTGGCAGAAAATTGCTAGCGTTAACTCGACTTTTATATTTCAGTCCATAACAAAAGCAAAAGAGTAACAGTCGGACTCGCTGCATTTATCATTTGAATCAAATTTTCAAAGACCAACTCATGAAAGAACAGAAAAGGAGAAAAACACAGAACGAACAATGAAAATGTTTCAAATGTATACTGAATAATTCAAAAAAATTAAAAAAACTAATTGCTTAGCAAAAACATTCGGCAAAAATAATCGGCTATTTTGGCCGAAGCAGAGGCCGAAGCCGAAGATCAAAATATCGGCCGATTATGCCGATTACCGAAGCCGAAGCCGAATAATCGGTCGGACACTAATATTTTCATAAGGACTATAGCTGAAATATTTCTAAAAAATAATTTAACTGATGATGAAATAATTGAAGTAAAAACAAACTATTGGATTTTACATTGTTTGAACTTTTTGTTTTGAAATTTTATAAAATGAAAACTGAAAGTAACAATGCACGTATTTTTTTGCTTATGCTAAAATTTGTTGGCACATAGGTTGCAAAAAAGTTTGTCAGGTTTTCAATAAAAATTAAGAAGAATAAAATATTTGAAGTGGCAACTCTTGTCTGCATTGCCAAAATCTTAATTGCGCTCATAACAAATCAAAATCAATGTTACTTGCTCAATGATTTCATATAAAGCGCATTTTTAAACTAATCGTTAATATATTGCAAAAATATATTTATTATAAAGCAAACACTTACGCTGACTTCAAGTTTTTTTTTTTTAATTTTTATTTGTAAGAAAATAACGCGTCTTTAAAGTTGATTGTTTAGTTGAGAATGGCTGTAAATTTGAGTACATAACGTGCTGTAACTTTATTTTCAGGCTCATTTTAAAAATAAAGATGAAGTTACTACCTTGACGTAAGTGTTTGCTTTAATTATAATTATATTTTTTTTTTGCAGATGCCTACAGATTTTGTTATTCTAAAGGGTGTTTTCTTAAGAGCTTGCTGATTTGAAATTTAAATAAAACACATGCCAAATTTTGAAATGGCCAAAAAAAATTCTTTATTTGGTAGATAATTTCTTGGCATTTTACATTTAAATATAATTTTGGGCATACGGTCACCACGACTATTTTGCACAAAGGTCATTCTGGAGGTCTAATTTTCGACCACCTTTTCAAGCATTTGAGGGCGTATTTCAGCAATGACACGTTGAATATTGGTTTCCAAAGCGTCAATCGTTGCTGGTTTATCTACATAAACTAATGATTTCACGTATCCCCACAAAAAATAATCAAGTGGCGTCAAATCACACGAACGCGGAGGCCAATTCACCGGTCCATTTCTCGAAATAATGTTGTCGTTGAAATGTTTTTTCAATAAGTCGATTGACAAGAGTATGACAAGTGGCACCATCCTGTTGAAACCACTATTCGTCCACATCCATATCTTGAAGATTTGGCAACAAAAATTTCTTTGATCATGGTTCTGTATCGATTTCCATTCACGTTAACACGTCGTCCTTTCTCATAAGATATTTAAAGAAATACGGACCGATGATTCCACCAGCACATAAACCGCACCAAACAGTACATTAATCGGGATGCATTGGTAATTCTTGAACGACGTGTGGATTATCTTTGAAATTTAGACCGAAATTTGGTAATTACGTTCTTTATGGTGGTCTCAGACGGACGATTATGTGCACCATAAAATTCACGAAGTGCTCTATAAACATTTTTAGTTGAACACTGTTTTTGAAAATAAATTTTGACGATTTGGAAGCGTTGTTCTGGAGTTAACCTATTCGTGATGATTTGCCAAACAATACTGAGTAGAGACGCCACTTTAAACTGTCAAAACAATTGTCAGACAATAGAGTAATCCATATTTAAAAAAAAACCTCATAACCTCATAAGCCAAGGTCCTACTCTTCTCGCATCGCTTCATAAAAACGGCACCTACACGCAAATGACGTCACAAAACAAAAAAAAAAATAAAATTTTTTTTATATAATTTAATTATTGTTGAAATCAATAAAAAAACTAGAGTTTAACAATGTCTCTGACCTTTTTTTGTAGTATTTGTTCAAAAAAGTCTTCAGCATGGCTTATATATACATAAAAGTACCCTTAAGCTGTGGGCACAATTATTTTCTTCAAATAAAGTCTTAAAAAGTAAAGTATTTAAAAGTTCTTGGGGGGTAATTACGCCCTTTACCCCCCCTTGTATCTGCGCCTGTCATAGAATCATGGCTAATTTTTGCACGAATTGTGTGCTAAATGCTTTATTTCTGTGATCAAGTCTCTCCGTGTATAAGAAAAATTTTGTAAACTGCGCTATGAGGCTCTTAAGCTACATTATTATAAAGGAAAAGATCTTGTGGGCTATAGATACCTTCTCACCTTATATATCTCCAGGCCCTTATACTACTGGTAATGCTTTAAAAATGGAAATAACTGGTTATATTCTTGGTCTTGAAAATATTTACAGATTTATACGCCTTAATTACACTCCAAAAAGTTTAAGAAGAGTCAAAGCTATCTTAATTCCGTAGGTTAGAATCTGTTAAGGATTTCAGACCTATTATCATCATCATTCGTCCATTTTTAGTTGTATTGAAAACAAGTATTCACGAAATTTCTCCAAAAGAAATTCAATATTTATAAGGTTGTTGCTACCATTAAGAGATCTTTACATTCCAAACAATGAAGTCTCGTTGACTCTCTTGATATTGAAGGAGCATTCATACACATTCATAAAGGAGTCATTAATGACTCTATCAACAAAATGGAGGCGGAACCACCTCAGAGAAACTGGATTGTCTTTATCCTAATAACAAGAATTATTCAGGTTGGTCTCGGTATAGCCAGATTACTAGATTCGTAAAGGAACTCCCCAAAGTGGGGGTATATCTCCACTTTTTTGGTTTATAGCAAACAGCAAATAGCTGTAGTCATAACAGTTATTATTTCTGCATTTTTAAGATATTTTTCGTTTTGATAAATTCTCTTTGTATGAGATTAAGGCGTCTCTTCAATTTTTCTTCAATTTTTCTAAATTTTGTAAAAAATATATGTGAACAATTTTAAGTATAAAATTAATTTTTTTGTAATTTAAACAGATTTTGCCGTTTTGAGAAAGGATCTTTGTATGGGTGGTAGTCATAGATTTCATTCGAATTTTCGAATTGGCTAGTTTCTTAGATTTCATACAAAATTTTCTAAATAAGCTGATTTAGCCAAAACTATTTATGTTTTTCGTTCTGCATTTCGTATTATTTTAACAATAAATGACAAGAAAACATAACGGCAAAATATAAGTGCATTGTATTATTCTTTATATCATGTTTGCCTCAGGTACAGTCAGCCTTTTTTAAATAGCTACTTTATATTAATAGCCTTTAAATCAGACTTACAAGTTCATATATAACTGCCTAAAATAGCTGAGTTATATTTTTAGTGTATTGATTGACGTATACGTTATGTTCTAAACTCGTTTTTAATAAATAACCATTTATTTTTTGACAAAGGATTGACCTTTTCGATAATGAAAAAACAACTTTGCAGCTCACTTGAGTCCAATAAAGGTTGGTTTGAACAATGTAGTAGTAATAAAAAAGTATTCAATGGTGAGCTTGTTCTCAAAAATATTCATGAAATATTTTTGACACCTGCATAACATATTTATGAGTGGTTGAGTGAATAGCTAAGTTCTGCATGTTAGCATGTGAACAAAAATAGCCATGAACAGTGTGGGGAAAAAAAGGAATAAAGAGGAAAATATGAAAAAAACGTTGAATGTCGAGTGAAAAAGCAGTTATATTAAAAATAAATTACAAAGGAAGCTAGAATGAGATGCCTATGTTAGGTCAATATATTTTTAACATTATTAACAAAATATAGATGGAGAGGACAGAAGAAAGATATGATAAGATAGACATAAAACAAGAGAGATGTCGAGGCTCAAAGTCACCGTCAATGGTTGCTGAAGTTTTCAACAAAATTAAAGCAGACAACAGGATTTTTATTGCTTTTAAATGACACGTGTTGGAGAATGAGTAACAATTTGACCTCGTATCAAAATGCTAAAAATAGCATTAATTGTGCATTAGTAACAATCAGAAAAATGGAGAATGGATATTGTAACAAAAACAACAAAAAACAAATTTTAACGGTTTGCCTTAACTCTGCATCATTTGTTGCTACATAGAAACTTAAAAAATTCTGCAGATGATTATTTCGCATTGATGAATTTGAAAAATCTTAAAAAAAATCCCGGCCTTTAACTAAGAGTTTCTCACTGTTACCAAGGCCTAAATTACACCATTAAGCAAGGCCATGGAAAATTTGCTCAATTATTCATGCTTATCTGCGCCCAATCAGGTACAAATTCGAACAAAGACATCATTTTGATTGTTATGGATTTTTACTAAATTTGAATTCCAATGAAAATGCGGGCAAGCTTTGTTGTTTTTGTTGTTTGGTTATTGAGAAGCCAAAAGCATTGTTTATTTTTTTTTTAAATTAATTTTTGCTTTTATGCCCTTGCTAAGGTTTCTTATGTGCGTCAGCAGTGTCAGATGAAGCTTTGTCATGTGTACATTCCCTAAAAATATAAGATAATCACTAGGTAATCAAGTAAATTTGTGTCAACTTATTTTGGCAAAATTATATACATAAATAAAAAGAAAGTCAAATAAATGAAGGCAGGAATTTTTGGGTAATTTTTTTATTGACAAAATATGTCAAATATGGATCATTCTGAAAAAATGCCTTACCAATTATTTGTTGTACTGTTTTTTTTTATTTATTTTTATAGTTGTTGCTCAAACAACTCGTGCAGCAGCACTTTTTCCTAACCTCAAACAATTCAAGCTCAAAAATTGCAGCAATCGAACCACGTGTCACTCAACAATAAGAGTCACCACAAATGCAACCACCTTAGCAGCAACACGAGCTTAAACGAGCAACAGCACTACTTTAGCATGAACATGTATTCTAAAAGTAGCAGCAAGGATACCAAATTAGTCAATACTGCCATACAGTACTTGTGTGAGAGTGTGTTTTCTTAATTTTGTATGAATTTGCTGTGAAGTGAGCTCAGAGAATTTGTTTGCTCAAGTGCGTTGAAATGCGCTAAAGGCAGCATTTATTTATATCGAACGCTATTTTGATTGAAAAACCAAGCTAGATTAGTAACATGTTTTTGCACTCTAACTGCTGTCTATCAAACCGTTGGCAAATATTAGAAAATTGTTAGAATGCATCATCGAAGAAAACTTAGATCACCATGGCGTATGAGTGACGTCAAATGCAAATTCGGTCTTTTTATTGCCTTGGTTTTGAAGCTTATATTTTAAATAACTGGTACCCGCAGAAAAAAAATTGTTTAAGATTGTTTAAAATTTTAATGAGTTATAATTTTTAATAAGGAATGTTAGAAAAAAATTGTAGTTATTTTTGTAGATTTCAACGGTATTGAATGTTATAAAGGAGACATAATAAAATATTCATATATTATACATTCAAAACTTGTTTCAGGCCATTACCTTCAGACAGACTCCTTGTCCAATGCCTGTTCTAGTTTTTCAATAGAAGGCCATCCAATATTCTGACCATTATACATAAACAAAGCTATAAAATATAAAATTTAAAAAATTTTATTTTATGGGCGGAGCCACACACCTTGTTTAATACCCCTCTAGTCTTCGAGCATGTCCGATTGGTAGCATATAACCAAATAGTTACTCAAGACCGAGTGTTTCTATTCTGTGAATATTATTTCCAAAGCGTTTAAATTTAAACAAGTAAAGAAAGTCTAAAGTCGGTCTAGGGCGACTTTGATATACCCTTAACCTACTTTTCAAACAAAAAAAATAATATAATTAAAAATGGACGTGTCTGTGGGTGGATGAAGCATATATTTTATATGTATTTAAATGTTGATGAAATGGACGTGTCTGTGGGTGGATGAAGCATATATTTTATATGTATTTAAATGTTGATGAAAAATTTACACATACCAAGTTTTATTCCTGTAGCTCACACTCAATGCCTTTATTGTGCATTCGCTATGCGATGTGGGCGTGTTCATGATCGGATTACTCGCAATTACACACCTATACACACCTTAGTTTTGGTTTAGAATACATACATACCAAATTTAATCTCTCTATAACAAACATAATCTTATTTACTGAGTTTTAAACTTTTTGAGTTGTATGGGAGGTAGACATGTGCGTGGGCGGATGATGTCCATTTTTCCAAACAATCTTCGGTTTGTCATAAAAAACATATGGGTCATATTTTATCTCCGTAGGTTAAACAGGGGCTTATTTATTGCTTTTTCATTTTTTGAAATGTATGGGAGGTGGCCGTGTTCGTGAGCGGATGACACCCATTTTTAAAACACATATTTGTATTGATATAAAACACATACACAGCAAATTTTAATGTTGTAGGTTAATTATGAGCTTATTTATCTAGTTTTCAATTTTTGCATTGTATGGGATGTAGGCGTGTCCGTGGGCGGATGATGTCCATTTTTCAAAACCATCTTTGTTTTGTTATAAAAAACATATGTGTCATATTTTATCTCTGTAAGTTAAACAGAGGCTTATTTATTGTGTTTTCAATTTTTGGGTTGTTTGGGAGGTGGGCGTGTCCGTCAGCGGATGACGTCTTTTTTCCTAAGACATCTTTGTGTTGATATAAAACATATACACACCAAATTTAATTGCTGTAGGCTTATTATGATCTGAGTTATGCAGTTTTAAATTTTTGCGTTGTATGGGAGGTAGGCGTGTCCGTTGGCGGATTCCAAAAATATTCAACAGTGCAGATCCTTGGGCCCATGTGACTGTATATACCGAGTTTCATCAAATTAACTCAACTCCTTCTTCTTATCCTGTGTTTACGAACAACACACAGACGGCCGGACGGACGGACGGCCATGAAAAGCTTGACTCACGAGGTGACCCTGATCAAGAATATATATACTTTTCTATAACGAGCTCGCTTCGTTCTATGCGTTTCAAACGTTTGTACAAAGTTAATATACCCTGACCTTTCAGGTTTAGGGTATAAAAATGTGTCTTATATGGGTAGAGCCCATATTGTACAATAACCGTTTTAGTTTTTCATTAGCAGGATGCCCCCAAATATTAATTCCATTCTGAGTTAGAAAGTTCTGTGACTTTACTTCCATTTTACTCATGGGTGGAACCACTCTCCGTTTTCAATGCCCGGGGATCAACAAATTGAATTTAATTGGCGATGCCACGCCCCCTTTGAAAAGATTGCTCAAATTTTCCAATCGAAGGGAATAACTATATAGTAAGTTCGTACCGAGTTCCATTGATGTGCGACTTATAGGTCGGAAGTTAAACCGAAAACATGTGTTCTTGAAAAAGTACCACGCCCCTCGCGGTTAAAACAAACAAACAAACAAAAAAATTGACCATTTCAGCCCTTGAAAGGACTTTGGCCGAGCTACTAATGATCAATTATGTTGTGTGTGTTATTAAATGTTTGCACACAATTAACCGAGAACTGGACCTACATGTTTTATGCCGACTCCGATCGGCTAAAGTTCATGTTCTCAAGTAGCTTTACATGGCATTATTTACTCTCTGAGGCTTGCCATTGTCTGCAAAAAGGTAGTGAAAGTGGCATGCAGGTTAAGTGTGTGGCTTAGCATGCACGGAGTCCGAGTTCGATCCACAGTCGCGTCGAAAAGTTTTTCCAATAAAAATTTTTTTCTGATCGGTCACATTTTCATATGAAATTTTTTCCAACAGGGTAAAAACAAGCCCTTTTATAAAGTTCTCAAGTTTTGGTGTTGTATGGGAGGTGGGCTTGTTCTTGGGTTTTCTAACACGCCTCATTTTAATACCCCCACGCGTACTGCGTAAGGGTTATATTAATTTTGTCACGACATGTGTAACGCCCATTAGAAGGCGTGGTAGGTATAGAAAAGTATATATATTATTGCTCTGCATCACCACTTGAGTTGATGAAGCCATGTCCGGCTGTCTGTCCGTCTGTCTTTCCGTCTGTGGACGCGATTACAGCCGTAATTTTGAAGCTATCTTGCTGAAATTCGATATTTTAACTTTTTTCTATAAAACTAAGATCAAGTTCGAGAATGGGCTAAATCGGATGAAAGCCAGGCTTACCTCCCATACAACCCAAATAATGAAAACTCCATAAATAAGCAAATATTTAAGCTACAAAACGGTTTTTAAATTCGGTATTTGTGTAGTCTAGGACAAAACTAAGGTTTGTTAGAAAAATGGACGTCATCCACCCACTAACACGCCCACCTCCCATTTATTATTTTTATATAAAAATAAAGATGTTTTAGAAAAATGGGCGGCATCCACCGACGAACACGCCCACCTCCCATACAACCCATAATATTGATAACATTATAAATAGGCTAATATTTAAGCTACAGATCTGAAATTGGATATTTGTGTATATTACATCAAAATTGAGGCGTGTTAGAAAAATTGGCACCACTCAAGAACACGCCCACCTCCCATACAACCCTAATTGAAAACTTTATAAAAAGGCTTGTGTTTACTTTGCAGGAAAACAATTTGATGTGAATGTATTTTAGACGTCATCAAAATAGTAGAATTTTCCATCATATGTAACACTTTTTATAGCCTTGAATCATTATATGGGAGGTGGCACATCTTTTTGGTGCACATCTAATTTTTGATGGTATAGATGATGTTATATATAGATATACACATACGAAATTGTATCCATGTACCTCAAAAATATGCCTTTTTATAGAGTTTTACTTATGTGGGTTGTATGGAAGTTGGGCGAAGAGCGAGGCCGATCTTAATAAAATTTTGTGTGCTGTCTTATACTTATGAAGTAACTAGCGGATGTTACCCGGTGTTACTCGGGGTTGTGCCTACATAGGACGATTTTTACAATGCTCTCATATTAAAATTTTTTAAATTATCGTTTTTTTAAATTTTGGCCACACCCTCCGTCATAAAACAGTACCTGCCGGTCATATTTAAAAAAAAAAACCATCTTCAACGTCTAGATCTGACGTCTGGTTTCTGAGGACTGGTCACCCAATTTGAAAAAAAGTAATTTCCAGAAAAATGCGTTTAAAGTTTTTCTTAGCATGTATTTGATATGCATTTTTATCTCAAAAAAAATTCCATTTTTAAAAAATCCTTTGGGGATCGATTCGATTTTCGGATTGTCTTCATTCAACTTCGATTTTTTCGATACTGTTCAGTTGATTTCTGTTCATCTCTACATAGCTTCTGCTCGTATTCGTTAAACTTTTTTTTTTCGTTAGTCTTTGGTTCTTAACTTCGCTTGCCTTCGGCTCATTCTTTGATTTTTGTCGAAAGAACTTTTAGAATCATAGGATCTGTTTCAGTAACAGATACGAATGCTAAGCAAGTTTCATTGAAATTCGTTTATTCGTTTTGACGTGAATGAGCCAGACATAGTTGATTGCTTAAACCGCCCTATTATGGAAGTTTTTCTGTTGCAGGGTCAGGTTATTTCAGATTCCAAATTTTAGCAAAATCGGTCAAATCGTTTAGGAAATATTGAGTCTTAAAAATGCACTACTTAAAGCGCCCTCTTGAGGAAGTCTTTGGAACTTTTTATATAAAATGTTTTATTTTGGGAGTAGTTGAACGTTCATACCAAATTTCATTGAAATCGGTCCAGGCGCTTAGGAATTATTGAGTCTTAAAAATGCACTATTTAAAGCGCCCTCTTTCGGAAATTTTTGGAATTTTTTAGAGCCAAGGTTTTATTTTGGGAGCAGTTGAACCTTCATACCAAATTTCATTGAAATCGGTCCAGGCGTTTAGAAGTTATTATGGAGTACCACGCCCATATACTTCCACCCACTTTTTTACCTATGCTTTATCATGGGTGCAGTTGAACCTTCATTTCAAATTTAATTGAAATCGGTACAGGTGTGTAGGAGCTTTTTATGTCTTTAAAAAGCACTACTTAAAGCGCTCTCTTGCGGAAGTTTTTGGAATTTTTATAGCCTATGTTTTATTTTGGCACTTGAGCACTTGAATTTTCATACCAAATTTAATTGAAATCGCTTCAGACGTTTAGAAGTTATTGTAGAGTGCAGCGCCCACATACTTCCGCCCACTTTTTTACAGTTCTTTTTCCCCTATGTTCTTTTTCTCTATGAAGCGTACTCAGTGTCCAAATTTCAGCTCAATCGGATAAACGGTGCGCGAGCCTATACGTAACAGACATACAGACAAACATTTGATTTTATATATCAAGAAGAATAAGATGATTAATGCCAAATTTCATGTTCCTACGACAACTCCTTTTATTTTTGTCCCTCATCCCATAGACATTCCCATAGATTGTGAGCTTTTTAAGCTAATATAATTTACGAACGCTTTGAGCTTAATTTTATCTCATTTTTTCTCTCCGTGTATGCTTCGAGGTCACGTAGTTCCCATTTATCTCAAACATGTCAACTGGGCACGTCAATGAATTAAGCTCTTGGCACCGATTGTCCTCTGAAAACGCCAAAGGGGAAGAAAAAGACACTTTGGTAGAACACTTAACAACAAGAGCTTCGAAATAAGAGTGGAAAACTCTTCAATAAAGCAAAAGCATATTTTTATACCCCCACGCGTACTGCGTAAGGGGTATATTAATTTTGTCACGACGTGTGTAACACCCAAAAGGAGGCGTGGTAAGTATGGAAAAGTATATATATTCTAGCTCAGCATCACCACCCGAGTTGATTTAGCCATGTCCGTCTGTCTGTACGTCTGTCCGTCTGTCGACACGATTACAGCCGTAATTTTTAAGCTATCGTAATGAAATTCGATATTTAAGCTTTTTTTAAAAAAACTAAGGTCAAGTTCGAGAATGGGCTAAATCGGATGAAAACCACGCCTACCTCCCATACAACCCCAAAATTCAAAACTCTACAAAGAAGCTAATATTAAAGCTACAATACTGAAATTTGGTATATGTGTATTTTATGTTAAAACTGAGATGTTTTAGAAAAATGGGCATCATCCACCCACTAACACGCCCACCTCCCATACAACCCCAAAATTGAAAAATCTATAAAGAGGCTAATATTAAAGTTACAAGACAGAAACTCGGTATTTGTGTATTCTATGTCGAAACTGAGGTATGTTAGAAAAATGGGCGTCATACACAATCTAACACGCCAACCTCCCATACAACCCCAAAATTTAAAACTTTATAAAAAGGCTTATATTTAAGCTGCAGGAAAACAATTTGATATGTATGTATTTTAGACACATAAAAATAATAAAATCTCTCAAAATCTCATACAAAAAGCTCTCCAATTTAAGATTCTTCCACCCTTAAGAATCGGCCGTGGGGGTATTTTAACTTCGGCCAAGTCGAAGATATACCTTACTAGTTTCTATAAAAAAATATCACAAACCTTTCAGGCATCATCCTAACTCGAGCTTAATGAAAAAAACTACGGAGGAATCTCTTTATATCTTGGTAGAAACTCAGTTTCCGGGCTGTTTATAGATAGGAAATAATCTAACCAGGGTCCGAAAATAACTGTTATTTTTGCAATTCTTAAATGAAAAAGACACTATGAAAAAATTGTTGAAGGACTTTTTCAAATATACCATTATGTTACAAATGGCCTCAGCTTCACGAATATTAAGTGTCTTTTAAATTTTCGACTGATTCTATAAAATTTACAAATTAACTGTTATTTTTTGCTTTTTATTTTTTCGGACAAAAATAACGGTTACTTTTGACTTTTATTTTATTGGTCAAAAATAACAGTTATTTTGTGGTCAAAAATATTTGTATTTTTGTATTTTTTAAAGGCCGCTTGACCAATTATAAAACTATTGATACCATATGTAAATTGTGCGCACCGACTAGACGAAAATAATGGTATCAAGAGTTCTGTAGTTGGTAAAACAGCCTTTAACAAAACACAAATTGCCTGATATTTTTGACCGAAAAAATAAAAGGCAGAAAATAACTGTTATTTTTGACCGATAAAATAAAAGTCAAAAGTAACTGTTATAATTGCCCGAAAAAATATAAGGCACACAATAACTTTTATTTGTGTCGGAAAAAAGAAAAGATAAAAAAATAACAGTTAATATGTGACTTTTTCGATAAAAACCATAACCGGTACGATCCCTGGTTCTAACACAAGTGTAACGTGTTAACTAATAATTTCGCACGCAAACTAAAAACAATACCAAACATTTTTTTAACGGGGTTTTGGTATTTTTTTTTGTGAAACTAACTAACGGCACAATGATTGAAAATTCTTTGATCAGATCAGCTGTACTCAGTTGAGTACAAAGACTTCTTATGAGTGAATTAGCTGTGTCTCCTATTCATTTATATAAAATTTAAAATGAAAATATTTTTCTTTTATATTTTTCTCAGGCGTCTTTCAAAAATTTGACATCACATCACAATGTTGACCAAGGCCGACTCTTCAAAGTCCTAGTCATCTGCAAAAATTAATAAAACTTGTTTGAAGAGTTTGTCTGATGGAACATCTAAAAATGTGTGCTAGATTTGTTGGCAAAGATGCTATATTTAGAAATATTTGTCAAACACCACATCCTTGAAAATAAAAATAAAAAAAAAAAAAATTAACTTCTATCAAAACTAACAATAAAGTCTATAAATAATGTGCTTCTTTATAGTTTTGGGGTCAACACAAAAAAAAACCTCAACATGTCATTTTTTTATTATACTAATCTGATTTCATGAGCGTCATAAAACAAACAACAAACATCAAAAAACAAAAATAACAAAAAACACTGACCTCTCTCATTGTTGATCCTTAAGTCTTTTGTGTTTATGTAAAATGCCGGCTAACCGACACGTTTGGTGCGTGTACGTGCGTATATTTTTTATGTATGTGTCTGTCTAAATAAGCTGCGTAAGTTTATTTTTATGTATGCAACATACGCAAAAAAACTAGGTCAGATCTTTTGACAGTGACGCAGTTATTTTTGCTTTTATCCTTATGCTTCCGCTATCACTTGATATATCCTGTATTTAGGATAAACGGCATCTAATTTAGCATTAAGAAAATCCAGCTAAATGCTGCTTCTGAATAAGAAGGTATGAGTTTGCCAAAAAATGCGCTAAGATTTCAAGGATATACCTAAAATGAGTGGTTAGCATTACATTGATATATGTTCGTCTTGCATTTTATCTTTAAAACACCGACATAGTCGTTATTATTCATGAGACCAACAAAGTATTCACCTTTAGGAAGCACTGCTTAGAAAAAAACCTATGAAGAAGCAGCACAACTACAAATACTCCCAAATATATATTACCTTTTAACTCGTCCTTTAACTGAAAATGGTATGTTTAACCCTTGCTCAACATATGATAATCACCCGCAGCGGGTGCCAAAGTGAACAAATGACCCATTATTACATTTTATATGCGTACATTTTTTATTCTGACTTGCATGACCGCATTTTATTTAGGAAGTGTTTAAATTTTTACTCTCTCCCACACACACACTCTGTTACTGATTAATTGACTTATGTCAAATACTCAACAAACACTCATGTCTAATACTGGTTAACCCTGAAATGTAATCGATGCGTTACAAGTTGACCTCAATTTGGGCGCATAGAATATAAAAAAATATCCTCTATGAATGCCTGGTTACTGTGTTGTTGTTCGGAGTTATTGATTGCGAAACTGCGCCACAATTTGTCTTATCCACTATTAGCATTGCATGGTAAAATTATAAACATATGCAAGTCAGCAGTTTATAAGGCAATAAAATAGTCAACTGCAAAATTGGGAGGTGGTTTTCATCCAATTTTGCCCATTCTTGAACTTGATCTTAGGTTTTTTGAAAAAAGCTTAAATATCGAATTTCAGCACGATAGCTTCAAAGTAACGGCTTTAATCGTGTCCACTAACGGACAGACAGACAGATTTAGATGGCTAAATCAACTCAGTTGGTGAATCCATGAGCAAGAAAATATATACTTTTCTATACCTACCACACCTTATTATGGGGGTTACACACGTTATGACAACATTAATATACCCCTTACGCAGTACCCGTGGAGGCATAAAAATGGACAAAAGAAGTAAGCAGAACTAATTTTATTACACTAGTATGCCATATAATGTGAAAGACTTGACTAACAAATATTTTTTTCAAGATTTTTTGGCCGATTTTGGCCAAAAAAATTGACAATTTTTGAAAAAACGCCGCCAATTTTTTTATTCTTCAAACAAAAATGTTTCTTCTAGTTCATTCCATGGCGGTTTCAATGTTGATATGAACCCAGCTTTTTGTTTTTTTTTTCCGATGTGCCAGTGAGTCGTAATCACGCCCGCCATGATTTTTTGATGTTTTTTTTTTTAAATAATTAAAGTAGCTGTATATAAATTTTTCAAAATGATATCTTATTTTTTAATTCAACTTTAGGCATTTTAAAACATTAAAAGAAACTTTTTTTGAAGGTGTCACGTCCCCTTAATATTGAACGGTTTGTGGTCCATATCTAGTATATCACGGACACGTGCAATGGTTTTGATATCTAGTATATCACAGACACAAGATATGTCTTTTAATTTTCATCCAAAAAGTATGCACGGAAAATTTATTTCTTTAAGCTTCGAACGAAAATATTTAGGCATACAACTCTACACTTTTTGTGTGGAGATTCAAATAGCGTAAAAAAAATCTACTGCTTATTCGATGCATACTGAGCTTAAAGGTTAACTTGAAAGAGCATATCATTACGTTGGTTGTTATCAAAAACTTGAGAGATGTTTGAAATATGCAAAACAGTTACTTTAATATAAAATTTAAAACAAAAAGTTTTAAAAGTATAATAATTAAGACTGCCGAATAGTTTTTGCCATGTCAAAAAACGTCCCGAATCTAAGAAAAGTAGCTAAAACAAGAGCAGAGCGCGTTCTTGAACAGAAACAGCGAATTAGAGCTCTTAAGAATGCAGATCGCAGCTGGTTCTGCAACTAATGATGAAAGTACGGTGATTGCAACATCGGCTGAGTTCCAAAATGCATTTTTACGATGCAACGGTGTGTTTTTCATTGGATTGGTGCATAAAAGATTCACTAAAAGTGAGGAACTGAAGTGAGCCTGCTTAAAATAGTAATCCAGTTGCGCAGTTTAAGTGAATCAGCAAAGAACCAATCCCTAGAAAAACACACTGATGCGTTGTAAAAATGCATTTTAGAACTCAGTCATCATCTCAACAAAATTTTAAAGCCAACAAAGTTGATATACACAACAACCAATGTTAGCTGCTTTACGAGGCCCTCACTCGACATGATCAACTTACAACTATTATGATCAGGAAGCAAAAGGCAATAATCAACAAGATTTTCCAATGCTTTCGGAGGCTCCATCAACGAGTACTATGCAAATGCAGTCTAGCATTCAAAAAGTGACAAAGTTGAGAAGATATTCGAAAGCAACTTAAAAACCAACTGAACGCGATGTAAACAGGGATCGAAAATAACTGTTATTTTACAATTTTCAATTGAAAAAGACATAAAGAAAAAATTTTTGAAGGACTTTTTCAAATATACCATGTTAAAAATGTCCTCAGCCTCACGAATATTAAGTGCCATCTTAATTTTCGACTGATTCTTTAAAAGTTAAAAGTTAACTGTTATTTTTTGTCTTGTATTTTTTCGAGGAAAAATAAAGATTGCTTAATTGTATCGATCAAAACAGTTATTTTGTGACTTTAAGTTTTTCGGTCAAAAATATCAGGCAATTTGTGTTTTTTTGTGTGACAGATTGAACCTTTGATAAAATATAAATTGCCTGATATTTTTAACCTAAAATATTAACGGCAGCAAATAACTGTTATTTTTTCCCAAAAAAAATATAAGGCAATAAGAACCATAACCGGAACGTTCCCTGAATGTTAATATTGAATCCTCAGATTATTATTCCATTTCGTATGAATTGAATTTATTTTCAGATACTTTCTCCCTCTATTTCACGCTAAAATCTCTCTTATTTCTTACTGTTTAAATAGTTTCACTTCTGCCATGTGTACGTTGCTATACGCGAGTTTTTTTGGTTTTCCAAAAAAATAGAGAAGGTTCTACATATTAAAAGGTACATTTACTTTTAATGGCATTCAAGGAATATGTAAAAAAAAAAAAACATTGAATAGTGCACTCCTTACTTTAAAGATGACCTAGAGACAGCTAAAAAAAAATTAATTTGGACCTCTGGAAAACCCGAAAAATGTTTTTTTCCATAACTTGCATTTTATGTCAGATCTTAGATGGTATAAAGTTGAAGTGTTAAAAAATTAACTTCCATAGACTTGCAGAAGTTTTTCGAAGCATAATTGTATCAGCAAAGAGTGGTTCAAGAGGGGTCAAATCGAGCACGAATATGACTTCGGAAGTTCAAAAGCCCCAAGAGAAAATATGGTTCTAGTAAAGACATTTTTAACGGTACATCATTTCCTAAGATCGGACATAAAATGCATAACTAGAAATTAAAAAGGATCATTTTGTCGGTCCAAAGAAATGTTTTTGTTTTTGAGATGGCTCGAGGTTAATTTTAAATTAAAGCGTAAGCTTTTCCAAATTTTTTGAGTGCATATTTTTAATTAAATATTAGACATATATAAATAAAATATAAAATTGAATTTTGAATTTATTTTTTATATATGTACTATTTAAAAAAGGGAAAAAGCAGGAAAAAAATAGGTATTAAACACTTGATACGTATGGACAAAACAGGAATAATCTCTACTGAAATCTGTCAACACTGATTCGGTATGAGCATCAATCGGCCGAAGCCGACGTTGAAGTCCGACAAACTACCATAAACTATGTACACGCAGAGAAATTTGAGCTGAAATCAATCCCAAAATAATTAATTTTGGTAGCGATTCTGAGCTAAGCCATAATATTCTTGATATTAAGACCTAATGTGACTATTAAGAAAAAAATTAATACGCCCATTCGTGCATAATATATGTGATTTTTCATTTATCGAAAAATAAATATGCTCACTAGCGTCCAATTTATAACATTTTGGTATTGAATATTTTGGTATTGAAAATAATGAATATGTTCTCATATAAAAAAACAAATTGACTATTTCAGCCCTTGAAAGGGCTTTGACCGAGCTTCTTATGATCAATTGTGTTGTATGTGTTATTAAATGTTTGCAAACGATTAACCGAGAACTGGACCTACATGTTTTATGCCGACAGGATTATACTTATTTAACACAAATTGACTTGTTTAAAAGAAAATTTTTGCCCAATTTCTGGCATAAACTGCGAACGTGTTTTGAACTCTATTGAGCTGATTTCGGTTAAGAACGCTTTGAGCTTGATTTGAGACCATTTTTTTCTCTCCGTGTAAGAACTACAGAATTTAAACACGATGTATTGAAACCGGTAGTTGCCTCTCGGTAGTGTGCTTTCAACAATTGCTTACTTGTTGCCAAGTAAGAGATGGACAAGACTATACGTTTGCGAACCGTGCCAAACTGAATCGTCTAAAGCATTCTTTTACATAAACCTGTTGTGAATTTCAAAGCGCTGTGATGCAGGAACAACAATTTGTGGCTGTTGCTAGTGTAGGTTGGTTTTTGCTATGCATTGGCCGACTAGCCTTGCGCTATTTGGTATATTTGTAATTAAAAAAAAACTTTCGGTGTAAGATGGTGATTCGAGCATGCACGGCAAAGGCCGCCACTGAGTGCTTTAAAGGTAGGGGAAATGTTCCTCGCAGTAGCTTCTTAAAAGTTTAATAGTGAATTCGGACTTTCATTCAATTGACAACAATTTATTTATTTTCAATACTTTTCTACAAGCAACTTAGCATCTCTGATTATGTCTTTGTTGATATAAAATTATTCAATTTTACTACTACAACTACTAACGGATGTTACTAGTCGAGTAACAAAAATTGTTAAAAACATCAGTAGATAGCTTGATTTTATCTAAACTGTTATAATAAAACCAAAAAAAGACCTCGAGATGCATAAAAATACAAGAAAATTGTCTTAAAAATAAATTTTTAAAACTAAGCCCCTCCCATAATTATGAAAAAATTGGATTCTTAGGCCCTTTTCGGTCTAAAATGTTGCAATTTTTTTTTAATTTTTAACAGCTTTGTTCTTTAGTGCCGATTAATAGTTAAAATTTTGACTTGTTTTTAGAGGAAAACATGTGGCCACATTCACTTTTCATGCAAACAACATAAGAAGACTTATCTAAGAAATTGCCTTGCATGCATTCTATTGAAATATTTCTTAAATTACCATTTATTATAAATTTTCTAATTAATTTATTATTATTTTTAATTTATTCCAATTAATAATAAATTTTCAAAAAACTGATAAAATTACAACATTAAAAAAGAAATGAATAACTTCCATTTCGAAATCACTCTGCGACATCCAATAGGTTTCCAGATACAATTATTTTCACTTTGACACAAATTGCTATGTAAGTAATCGAAAAAATACAATTAGTTAATTAACAGCAAATTACTTTTATATTCTAATAAATTAAAAATAATGGCCCATTAATTTTATATTTTTTATTTTTATCTAAGCTAAAATTACCCTGTAATAGTTGAGACTAAAAAGAATTTTGTCGAGAGTGTAATTTTAGTACATTGAACTTGTTGAAGTGGATTAAGACAGGAATTTTGCCGGCGAGGTCAACAACCTCTAACGTTGACATAGAGTAACGATACAAATTAAGTGTATTACTTTGTTATCATATGGCAACACTGCCTGTCGCCGGCATATGTAAGAAGCATGAATAAGTAAGTGCACGCAGATCATCAATAACATTCAAAATGTATTTATTTTCAATTTAAGATTAAGATTTTGCCCGTATTTGTGGCAAGGACAAACATGTGGAAAGCATATAAAAAGGTAAGCGAAGCATAAGCATGCTACAACTGAGTATAAAATAACAAAAGAAACAAAGAAAAAGAAATAAAAAACACTTACCACAAATGCCGGAAGCTGAAGTCAATGCTAGGCAAGCACAAGGATATCGTTATGCTCTATTTCTCTGCTAGCCGATGTCCGTATAATTATTTGTGACTACAATGAAATTGATTTATTTTCATGTGCTTAATTTAAGTCGAAGGACTTAGTGACAAAAAAAAAAATACTTCTCACAGCTGCAGCCAGCTCTGCTGAGTCACGTAACGCGTCAGAGTAACATATTAAGGTTTACTAAGAGCTTTTTTTGTCACATTTTTGTGTGAAGTAAAGTGACGAGATTTTATATTAATTTTTTTTTTTTTTTTTTAAGATCTTTGTTTATTTAGTATTGTGATATATATGTTCTTTATCCAGCCTAGAAGCGTGCAATGAAAAGCCGATGCGTAAATCTGTTATTTGTTGTTTCGTTATTGTTTTGCAATTTTTCGTTTTTGTCCTTTTTTTTTTTTTTTTTTTTTGGTTTGTGTGGGTTTAGCTTGTACTTATCTGATATTTAGGTCAAAGTATAAATTAGTATTCTAAACGTAGCAAAAATGTTGGCTGCACATTTTCTTGTCTGAACAGCGTCATCGCTATGATTTGCTGAACGTTGGTTTAGTTGAGTGTGTATGAGTGTTTGATAAATGTGTGGTACAACAACACGTAAACAAGTTCCTGCTTTAACATATCGATGGTTATACTAATAGATCTAGTTAAGCACCTACAAATAACAGCTGTATTAATACAAAATATACAAAAATATTAAGCCAATCTGTCCTTAAAACATACTTTTTATAATCATCATAACTTGAAATTTTTTATATGGAATATTAATATATTCTTGAATTTTTTTCTAATTTTTATTTCAAAATAATTTTAAAAAATATCATGGAGTTCACATGTGAGCATTGCTTTGATTTCTTTTTCGAGATAAAGTTCATTAAGTCAGTGACTAGTTTAATGTTTTGACAGCCATAACTTGGTCCATAAGTATATATGTCTATATTGAGTCAAAGTATTCATAAGTACTGCACAATACTTGAATATGAAGGCAAATATGGGATTTAAGCAACAAATATTAGATTTTGAAAATGTTTATGGACAGCTTTTTTGAAACAAAAAAAAAGCAAATAGAAAAATATCGAAAAAACTACGCGAACCCAAAATTTGCAAAAACTTGCAAGCCACAATGACAGTTGATTAACGTCTTACTTTCATTTCAAGTGGAATGGAAAGCGAACGGAAATTGAACGTGAAGTGTTCTCCGGGAACATTTTGCAGGGTTGAAAGCGGTAAGATTTAACAAGTGTTCCATATAATCATGGTGAATTTTACTAAATTTACAAAATTTTTACTAAATTTGTTTACTTGTTAAAAAGTTCAAATTGCAACTGTCTTAAATCAACTGTTTTCTAGCTTGCATATTCTCGACAGTAAAAATTTATCCAGCAGGAATTTGCAACTTCTCCTCCAAGTCAACTGTCACCTTGCGCACTCAATTTCTCTTATTTGGCAAGTTTTTTTGCTTACGCGAACGCCAAAAGCTGATAATTTGTGATAATTTTCACAAATTATCAGTAATCGAACAGACCAATATTTAGTTGAAAAGAAGGTAAAGCAGATGCACTTTCCATTGGTGCCACTATCGTCTCTGTCCGATATATAGTTTGCGAATTACAGTCAGCTTAACTACTAATTTCAAAATAATATTAAGACCCCGATTTTTTAAAAAATAGTTTTGTGATTATATCTCACTCTGAGCACATGTCCTTTCCATTAGTGCCACTTTCGTCTCAGTTCAATGCTTAGTTTGCGAGCTACACTTTCGTCTCTGCTCGATGTACAGCTTGCGAGCTACACTCGCTAGTGCTAGTGGGATGTGGGATCTAAATAAGTTTGCATTAAAAACAAAAATTAAAATTTTACGGCATCTATTGGGCAAAAGCATATAACGAAACGTGATCCAACTCATTTTTTTTCATAACAGTTAAATCTTACCGGATCACAGACCCATTTCGTTAAGTTTGACAGTTTGAATTCATTGGCTGAGTTGAAAAGAGGTTCAGTGACCTCTCGTGTCAAAAAAGAGCACTTAGCAAACTAGAATAGTAGTGCATACATAAGCCCAATGCGCCAAAAGCGCATTCTCAACGTTGAGAAGCGAACCAATGCTTACAATGCTACCAATGCAAACCTATCAGCTCGTGCAAAACAAAAACAACACAAGCAAAAACAACAAAACAAAAACAAAGAAAGCAGCAAGCCCAGCATAAGCAGCTGATGATTGATTTTCTTATTCAAACACATGCATTTTTCTTCTTATATTTTACTATTATGTGACTTTCATATAATAGTGAGAAAATCCAAAATAAGATATTCATTCAGCGCAGGATATATTTGACATTTTAGTTAATATATTATCTTTGAACGATGAGTATTAAAGGCTGTAGGCTAAAGAAAACCCTAAAGTATTCGCCAAAAAATTTCATGGCCTTGAAAAAAATCTTTTAAAACGACCCCATACGAACCGCGCTGTAAGACGTAATTCTGCGTCAAAAATATGTTAAAACGACTCCATACAGACCACGCGCTGTAAGACGTAATTCTATGTCAAAAGCAATAAGGTATGTAATGCATTAGGACCATCTAAAGCCGGAAGCTTGATCACTAAAAGTTAATGTCCAAATGTTTGACTTTGATTCCAAAACCGTAACCCAAAAGCCCTATAGAACCATTTTTGACCAAGAAGCTCAACATCAATGAGTAGATCTACACTTTTACGCAACACTCATCTTAATATATAAAAGACAAGCGTTCTGCTCCGTGCTCTATATCGTAAAACATGTTCAGCCTGGAACAGAACCTGTTTAAAATTATCCATTTGAAATTTGTGAACTTACTAAACCTTTTGCTCTATATCGTAAAACATGTTCAGTCTGGACCAGAACCTGTTGTAAAATTATCCATTTGAAATGATTGTACGCACTATACATTTTAAAACCTGTTCAGCCTGGACCCGAACCTGTTATTAAATTATGTATTGGAAATCTTTGTACTTGAAGACTTTTATCATTTTCCTCAACTACTATACATCAAACATCATGTCTTGCTATTACAGTGCTTCTTAATTAACAGAACCAGAACCTATTCGGTCTGCATAAACTGAACAGCAATTATTGCATTCAGTGACGTTGGTGTCAATTGGAATTGCTAGAATTAAATCACAATGTTCGGTCTTCTGATCCAAGTTTTAGCGATTGGCCACTGAAGTTAGGAAATGGAGATGAAGATATCATAGAAATTCCCGATCATTTTGTTTGTAAAGATTCGTTTATTTACCCTTTCAATGGCTTGCCTAGAATAATAGTGGACAATTTTTTTGAGCTTATATTCCCATCATTTAAGCAATAAAAAGATTAAAAAACATCCCTCTGATTTTTACATGAACTGCTTTGCTTTTAGCAGGCTGTCTAATATAATGGACAAAACCATGATAACGTTGGATTATAATATTTTAGTTCAACTAAAACAACCGGAGACAAATGCTAATGCGTTATTTATGCAAATGTTATTATAAAAAAAAAAATTACACTTTACATACCAATCACAATAATCACTTCTTTTTTGCAAAATTTATTAACACGCGATATAAAAAAAGTGACGGCTTCTGTTGGGCATAAAATTGAAATTATTTTTGTCATGTTGGCACAACTTTATTTCATACTACCAACCTATTTGATTTTAGAAAAGACGTTGGAAATAAAAAAAATTTTTTTTCCGAAGTGTCCAATATAATGGACAAATCCATTGAAAGGGTTAAATAGATTTTTGGCGATTCTTTGAGTCCGAATAACATCAACCGTTATTCCAAAAATTGCTATCCTGTGCCCAAAAAATTCTAATGTGAACGAAGTCAACGAGCAAGTTCTAAATATTTTAGTTGGTGACACAGTGAGAGATTTGAGCACGGATTAAATTGAAGACAGTGATGATAACGATAAACAAAATTACCCTGCCGAGTTTTTGAATGAATTTTATCCTTCAGGAATGCCACTGCATAAGTTAAACCTCAAAATTGGAAGTATTATAATACTTCTTCGAAATTTCAGTACCAAAAGAGATATCTGTAATGGGAAGGTGGTTAGTTTTGAGAAACCTAAAAACTTAATTAATCATCGCACAGGTATTGACAGGCGCACTGGTGAACATGAAATAGTTTTCATACCTACTATTGATTTGGCCCCGACAAACAGAGATTTGCCTTTCACTCTCCAGATAGAGGCGACAATTTCCAGTTAAACTGACATTTTCAATGACCATTAATAAATTGCAAGGATAAATATTGCAAAAAGTAGGAGTTTTTCTAAAAGAACTATTATTTAGTCATGGGCACTTTAAGCGGGCTGATGATGTAAAAGGTTAATTTGTTAAAATTCTAAGAATTTTTTTACTAGAAATGTTGTATATAAGGATGTTTTATAAAAATAATTTAATAAACATGTTTTCAAATAAAAAACTTAGTATTTAAATCCAATAAACTTTTTGTCGCATTTTGTACTCTAAATGGTTCCTTCCCATCGTAGGACGGGCTTTTACACTAGTGATAGAATAATAAGATAGGCGCATATTGGAGAGGAAATAAGTCAGATGTCAAAATCAGCTGTTTGAATTTGAGTTGCTCTAATTGTTGCTGTTGCCTTTGCGTTTGACGTTTATTGCACTAACAGCATTGTTTGTGTAAAACTAGACATTTGAGCAGCCATTTTTATATGAGCCTACCTTATCATTCTATCATGAACTACACCGATTTCTAATATAACAATTGCACGAGTATTGAAGCTAACATATGACAGAATTAAAATTTCTAATCAAAAGCAGTTTTCTTCAAAATTGTTTTTTAAAGACCTCTTCAAGCATAAATTAGGTCAAACCACATGTTTTATATATAAAACTATCAAAATTCAGGTCTGTATGTATGAGGAAAAATTCCTCACTGTGTGCCAACAGATCTGCACAATGAAGTCAAATTAGGTCAACCATTAAGTAGAGCAGCTTAAGAACAGTTGAACATTTTGACTGCTTTGAACATAAGACACAAACACAGAGTCTTAAGTGACCCATAATCTAATTCAATATAATAAATGCTTTTGTTTGGTAGCAATTCATTTGAATGATAAAAAATGTCCAAAATAATAATCATTATTTTAAGCTCTAGGCAATTTCATTCGGAAAAAAAACCGCTAAACATGTCTGTTTTTAACGTGTTTAACAAAATTAGGCCAGCTACGACAAGAAGGAAAACCATGAAAAATATCACATCATTATTTATGTGTTGTTCTATCAGTCAAAATCAATAAGAATGCCGCAAATGTTCTGGAATGTATCTAGCTTGATGGCAACAATATAAACAATATCCGGTTTCGGTTTGGTTTTCAAAATGTAGAACAAAACTGAATGACAAATTGACGTAAAATGACTTGGCAGTTGCAGGCAAAACCTTGATTAGTTAAACAAAAGAATCATTACTACGACGAAATAACTGAGTGTCTGTGTGAAAAATCTAACAATATAACAAAATTGTTTGACCCAATTTTGCTTGTCAGCTTGAACGCACGCATGCACACACACTCACGCCTACATGATCAATCTACAAGCCGTTAACAAAATAAAATAAGACAAATCCTGTGACCACTTCCAGCGCTGTGGCTGTGAGAATTCTAACGAATTTCATATGAAAAAAATTCACACCAACACGACAAGCAACAAAAAAACTAAAACAAGCAAATATGTTATCTAAACAGAAATCCTTTATTTAGAAATATGTAACATGCAGCAAATCACGTAGGCGAGCTTATCTTACGATTTAGGTTGCGCCTAATTTTATGCTCACATTCTACTCGTAGGTTGTAAGTTATTTTTGTATCATTTATTATGTCCATCAAGTTGTGCTTGAATCAAGTTGTGAAACGGTATAACGGTATAACCATCATAGTGACGGTATTGCTCTCTACTGATGCTTAAACTATCCTCAAAAAAAAATTTGTTGTATTAACCCTGAAACTAAACTGTAATTTTTTGCTGTTGTTAATTTTATGCTAATTTTGACCTGCTTTATATCATGAATAGACAGTGTAAAACGTAAAAATATAAACTTTATTTTATTTTTAAAACTTTGGCCAAATAAATTTTAAAGCTCTACCACTCTGCACCATCATCATTTTTGTTTTTACAGATTAGCGCTTTGTGTTTTTCTATTTTTTTGCTACCTACTATTTTTAGCTGCATTATTTAGTGATTTAATTTTCATTGCCTTTTGTTCAAATTTTCCTCTTTGTTAACAATTTTTATCTAGCTATACAGTTTTATAGACTCAGCGTAGGGTAAATCAAGCAGTTTGTTGGCAACGCTATCTGGCATTTCTGCCGGCAGCATTTTATGTGTGTTTGAGAGAGTGTTTGTGTGGTTTGAGCGGAAGCGGAAATTAATTTAAGCCATTAGAATGCAATTTAATAAAGTGGTTGGCAGTGGTATTTGTGGTTGCGGTTATTGTTGTTATTGCTGTTGTTGTTGTTATATGATGTCCTTTTCTTTAGTACTTTCATCCATAACCAGCATGACAGTTTTTTCAATTTGCTGATTTAATCGAAAATGAAGCAAGCAATAAAACAAAATATAAAAAAATAAACATTTAAGTTACTAGAGTGCATAGCAATAAGCAAAAAAACGAGCAAAATAAGTTATATTAAAAAAAAAAATCATAATATCTCAATAAAATCATTTGAAAAATTCAAAAACTATTCTCTAAGTTTTCAAAATAACAGTCTTAGGCTGTGTGCGAATTGATATAAATTTAGTGTCTTAAAAAAATTATTGGAAGTTTGTTTGAAACGGTATTGCAGTGCTGAATTGTTATACGCTGGACTAAGTCAATGTCGTCGTAGAGCTCGTACAGTTCGTGGTTCATTCGAATGCGATAGTCGTCGCCAACTCGAACAGGACCAAAGATTTTGCGAAGAACTTTCCTCTCGAACACCCTAAGAGCGGCTGCATATGTTTGCGATATCACCCATGCCTCAGCGCCATAGAGAAGCACAGGTATGATGAGCGTCTTGTAGAGTGTTAGTTTTGTCGATCGAGAGAGGGCTCTGGAACCTAATTGCTTACTTATCCCGTAGTAGCACCTATAGCAATTGTTGTTCTTCGCTTTATCTCCAGGCTGACATTTTTGTTGCTGTTTACGGCGGTGCCAAGGTATGTAAACTCCTTGACAACTTCAAAGTTATATTTACCTGCTGTAACATGGGAGCCTATACGCCACAATTCCCTATTTGCAGATGACATATACTTTGTTTTGCTCTCGTTCACCGTCAAACCCACTTTGGCTGATTCCTTTTCGATAGCGGCGAAAGCAGCGGTTACATCTCTCTTGGTTCTGCCGATAATATCGATATCATCAGCATACGCAAGGAGCTGGACACCTTTGTAGAAAATGATACCATTTTGATGTACACCTGCCTTTCGTAGGATGCCCTCCATGATGAAATTGAAGAGATCGCATGATAGCGGGTCGCCTTGTCTGAAACCTCATGCGGTATTAAAGGTTTCGGAGAGGTAATTTCCTACCTTGACGGAGCTGCATGTATTGCTCCACGTAATCTTGCAGAGCCTTATCAACTTTGCAGATATACGGAACTCAGACATTGTTGCGTACAGGCAATCCCGAATCGGGCTATCGAACGCAGCTTTGTTATCAACAAAGAGATGATGGTTGTCAATTTGGTTTGCGTGGGTTTTCTCCAGGATTTGGCGTAGTGTGGTCTATGGTGAACTTGCCAGGACAACAGTCACACTGATAAGGTCCAATCAGTGTTTTGGTATGCGGCTTCAATCTTTCACAAAATACGCTCGAAAGAACCTTGTATGCGATAGAATTAAGACTGATACTTCGGTAGTTGTCGCAGATTGTCGGGTCTCCTTTTTTAAGTATAGGATAAAGCACATTGAGATTCCAATCGTCGGGCATGCTTTCCGCTAGCCATATTTTGCTGATGAGTTGATGCATGCACCTTATCAATTCACCACCGGCGATTTTAAACAATTCAGCAGCCATGCCGTCAGCTCCTGCGGCTTTGCTGTTTTTGAGTCGCTGGATAGCAAATTTAACCTCGTCATGGCTAGGTTGTGAAATTTCTACTCCATCATCGTCGATTGGTGGTGTGAGACTGCATTCTCCAAGGGCGGTATTGTTGGTATCGTCGCCTGCAAGCAGATTGGAAAAATGCTGTCTCCATAATTTCAATGCGCACTGCGTATCTGTAACCAGATCACCATTCTCATCTCTACAAGTGGATGCTCCGGGCTTAAAACCTTGGGTATGATGCTTAACCTGCTGGTAGAATTTTCGGACATCCTTCTTGCCCTGGTACACCTAAATTTTTTCTCGCTCACGCTTTTCTTGCTCTCTTTTTTTCGTCTGAAAAGGCATCTCACTTCCTTCCTCGCGTTGCAACAGACTGCAGCGTCTTTTTATATGCGGCGTATTTTGCTGATGTCGCGTCGTGACACTCTGGGTCATACCATTGGTTGCAAGGTTGCGGGCGCCGAAAACACCACCTCTGTCCCAGCGACAAAAATTATCAAAAAAAAAAAAGTGTATATACCATTTGAAAGGGCTCAATTAGAGCCCAAATATATACCTTTCGAATATAAGCATTTTAGAATTTGCACCCTCGTACTTTTTGCAAAAAAAAAATGTCAAAGTTTGCAATATTCAAATGCTCATATTTCGGTAATTAAATGATATTTCGATGTGCATCTTGCGAAAATAATTTGCAACTTTACTCCTTTAATTTGCACCATTGAGAAAAGTGCGAAAAATGCATCGAGTTTTTCTGAAAATGCAAAAAAAAAAATGTTTTTATTCGATTGCTCGCATTCCACTAGGGACTTTGTTGTGATGGGGTCACAATGAAGTGCGCCTGGCGCCATTCGTTGAAATTAATTGGCAAATAAAAATTAAAACAATACACCCCCTGACGATGGTGGACATCCATGCGGAACGAGGTAGGTCAGGGTCAGGACTCAGGGTGTATATAGGTATACTCTCATCTCTGGTACGGGAAGTTGAAGCGCTGTTGCAAACTTTGACATTTTTTTTGAAAGGTATATAATTGGACTCTAATTGAGCCCTTTCGAATAGTATATATACTTTTTTTTTTTGGATCATTTTCATTGTCGAGCATATTCGTCGCTTTCTCAACAGGTAATGTTTCTGCAAACTAATATATAGGTTATGTAGAGGTACACAAAATAAAATAGCTGGTCTGGACAAAAAAGTGTCTGTTGTTCGGAAACATCTAGCTCTTTTACGACAAATTTATGAAGAAGAATTTCAATTCAATAGTGCCTGGCTAAGAACTGCATCATGGAATGGATCCGATAAGTCAAGTCATTGAAAATAGGTAAACAGATTGTTTTATAATAAATTCAATATCATTATTAAAAATAAAGTTTCCAGATTAGGTGGTGTTAGTGGTGTCGTTGTTAAAGGACCAGAACATAACATCAATTTCCGAATGGATGATAAAGACCAAATAATATCTATAAAGATATTCCTCCAGACATGAGTATCCTTGCTATTCAAAGGACATTTACATCTGAGGAGTTTATAAGCAATTGTTTTGGAAGTTGCAATTTTTTTTTGAGAATGTTTAGATCAAGTCTCAAATTCTTTCTTTTTAAAGATTTAGCAGAATATGACAGCACAAATGTGATAGAAGAGAGTGCTCTTTCCCATGACTCTAAATTCGATGATGCTCTGGGAGTGCCAGACCCTTTGAGCATCACTAAAAGTGAAAATAGCATGCCAATTAGCATAGAAGAAGTTAATAAAGATCAATGTTATGCAGGTAAAACTTTTATAACTATCGAATTATAAGTCATACATTTTTTATCAAATTGAATTCTTATGCAAAATTAATCCAAGTTTTCCAGCTCAATATATTTATTTGATTACTCCTTTATCCAGTCACGCACTCTCTCTCTCTCTCAAATGTTTATTTTTATCTCATTATCTAAAATCTAGATCAGCCAGACATTGCCACAAAAAAGTCCCTAGCACGCACCGTGCACGAGAGTCGTATAACTATATGTTTTCTGGACAGCGCATGCGCAGTATTGATGTACGTATTTTTACATTATTTACGAATAACCGATTGATTTTCTACTATTTTAACGAAGGTGCAAATTTGAAATATGCATTTTTAAGCGAGATATGACAGTTTAGAAATTGCATCATATATAATTGCATCATATTTTTTTTTCGTTAATTTTTGGGGCTGGGACAGAGGTGGTGCCGAAAACCACGAACTCTTGTCAAAAACAGCTGTTCGTTGTTATATGCGTTGGCCACATTCAGCTGTGTCAACTGTTGTGACAGTTACACATCGGGGAGCGCTGTTATCGGTATTGAACTTTCAGAAAAGTTGTCAAGTTTATGAAATATCAAGTTTTGTATCAAATACCAACGAAAATTTAACCGACAAATAAAAAATTTTCTATTTTTAAATGCAATTTAATGCGCAACTTCATATTTATGTGCATAAGTTTTAACTTAACAGTTGCCAACTGTAGAGTACGCTGAATGTGACCAGTGAAAATTAATTGTTTGCAATGACGGATTGTGAGCGCTCTCTTCTTTGTTATATTTTTTGACAGAAGTTCGTTTCCAACAGAAACGTTGACACTACCTTGTAGTTATTTTGTCAAGATTCTACACCATACAAAAATAAATAATGGGTGTTATAATAATGGAACATTTTGAAACTGATGTTAGAATTTTAAAATTCAGGACGGCAGATAGGGTTGGCACGTGACATTTTGCAACGAACATTGGATGAAAATGGTTTGCAGAATCTGAATCTGCTGTTAGAATTTCAATATTATGTCAATTTTTTTCCATAGTAGTTATAGTGCTGCGTTATCAAAGGGAGACGCAAAGATATAGGCCTTGCGCTATGTGAAAATGTAACTTAAGACAATTTCAAAATATTAGAAAAAGACAAAATCAACAACAATTTTATATGAGTTTCAAGGGGAAATAATAATATTTTATTAAATTTTTTAATAAAAAACAAAATTTTTTTTTGGAAAATTAATGCAAATTACGCTCATGTACAAAAACAAAGTTACGTCATCATCTCTAAATAACTTCGAATACACTTCAATACGACTGTGTCGGTTTTTTGAAGTGTGGAAAAATTTTCTTTAAATTAAGTCAATGAGAATTTGTTGGTAGTTTAATCAAAGAAACTCAAAACTATGCAGTTTTTTAATATTACAAAATAGTGATCTCAACCGGGTTTTCTAAGGAATTTTAATTTCTGTAAACTTTGAAAAATACATAAATCCGCCCTCTTTAGGTTTAATCCATTTTTAGGGGCTACCAGTTGAGCTAGGAAGTAAAATAAATGACTCAAATGACATAAAATGTTTTTTTAAATGGCAAATTTGTTACTTTTTTGTGATTGCAAAAAAAATTATTTTCGAAAAATATTATTTTTTAATTTTTTTATTAGAACTTTATTTAAAGCTTCAATAAAATTTGCAAGATTTCGGATTTTCAAGATTGAAAACAAACATCAAAATCATAATTATGAACAAATTTAAAAAATAGTTTAATAAGATACTGACATTGGCTTCAGAATGAATGTTTGGTTGATTTTAAGCTTTTCTGTCAGATAAGTTACAGATGTCAAATGGTGAGTTATAGCATTGACGCAACATTCGCCAAAAATGGGTTAAATATCCCACGAAAAAAGCCAAATACCGCCAAATTATACAACTGATCCTTGTACAGATACTTCACGGCATTCTTTACATATAATTATGTTCATACAATAATCATAGCATATGAAAGTATGCTATGGCGCAATTTGCTGATAAAGTAAAAATCTAGATTTTTTTTGGAGTGACCGTGCAAGTTGTATAACCCATGTCTTCGTCAAATCCGATGGTTCTCATGTTTTGAGTTAAATTCGTTTTAATAAAAAAGCTATAAATTTAAAATGTTTTAAAAATAACTTCCATCATTTTATAACAATTGAAACACTTTTATTAAAAAATGATTTTATTTTTTTGTGAAAACGACCGATATGTTAACTACCCTTACGACTTTCTTCGAACACATGAGCTCTTTCTATAACATTTAATTTTTGTTTTGAAACCTTTGAAGTCTTTAAAAGATTCTCATTTAATGAATTTTTAATTGAAGCACTCTTCACTCATGAACTGTAACATTAATAATGCTTTCAAAAATTTTACTTCATTAAATAATGTTGTTCTTTTCTTATTTGATTCCATTTAAATTGTAAGTGCTCGAATTGCATTATTTCAAAATCCATTTGTTGTTCTATTTCTGAAGTTAAATTTAAAAATACATGCTTGCTGAATGATTTCCTTCCAAGAAGATATCAAATGATTTCTTCATGACATAATTCTACAAATCAACAGAGTATAATGAAATCAGTGTAGGATAAAAGATACCTGATAATGGGCCATGTAACAGCCAACATAGCATGGGCGAACAAGGGCGAAACAACTCATGTCATAACTAACGATTACCTAAATATTATGAAGATGATTTCACAAAATCTAATTGAATTTTGCTTTCGGCTTGGATTTGAAGCAGCGGTCATTATTAATAATTATGAAGGTAGGGACAGCAAACATGCTTTGTTCGGTGACTCTGAGCAGTTTTTTTTTGTTTTGAATGGTATTTTGTTATAATATGAATTAAATTGAATTTGCAACCCACGATCTGTTGTGTAGCTATTTATAAAAATGTTTGTCATTCTGAAAATGAAAACACTAAAAATTAAGAATTTTGTTGCGTTCAAAGAATTTTCTGCTTCATTCGATTTCAAATAGTAATTAAGGCTTGAGGACATAATCTGAAAATAAAGGCAGACAGTTATAGTACTTGAGACTACTTAGACAGAATAATATGTAGAAGAACACTTGTATAGAGTGTCATAAGTTGTGGCAAGGCAGGCAAATAGATGTGTTCACACATGCATAGGGCCGATAATTCTTATATCCTTGATTGTTTGTAAAAGCATAGAAATGTTTGGACAGTAGCGTAGTTTAAGAAAATGGTTAGGAAAAATTAATAAGAACAAAAGAGTAACCAAAGAGATGTTTTCTAATAGCAAGCGTTGGAGGCAAAAGCTGGCTAACCGCTAACATACTATAGTATACTTACTACGCCATTGGTTTGGTATGTGTTGACTTTTTGCTGCTGTTGTTTAATAATGTTTTCCTTTTGATCAATATTAATTACACTTAATTTATTGTCAGTTGAGTTGTTTATGTCTGCTTTTGCCTTTAACTACAACCACCGTTGCTAGTTGCGCTATTTTCTGCTTCGTAGTAAAATCATCTTAAAGTAACAACATAATTAAGTTGACTTAAAAGGAGAACTTAGGAAGAAAGGAAGAAAAGAAGGTGTTGATGTTAGTGACAGACGTAAATATTCAAAAGTCTTAAGTTTCTTCTTAATAATTTAGTTATTTTGGGAAATATCAAAATAGCGAAGATTATTTTAAGCAATAACCAACGATAGTTAAAATATTCAAAAATAAGCTGGAATTAATTATTAAGAATGGCTTAATTTCTCAAGTTATTTCTGCAGTCATTAGCAAATAAGAGCAACTTTATTTCTTTGAATTGTTAAAAATAATGGTCATTGGGTTTTGGTTAAATGAGTTAAAATAAGAGTTATTGCTTATTTTGGTTCTTAGCATTACTTAATCACTAACAAATTAAGGCCAAAAGCAACATTAGCAATTTTTCGTTATTTTTTTATTGGGAATGTTTTGCTTGATTTTGTTGCATACGCGTGGAATGATTATGGTGAAAATAGTCTGGCAGATGCTAATGAACAGTAAGTTCACATTAAGTTCATTTAAAAGAATTAAATATGTAGTTCAAATAGGCATCTAAATCTAACAAACGATTTTTGCTAAGCCGTGGAATACAAACCTAAAGAAGTACACATTAACTATACAATTTTACATGTTCAGCATGAATCGCACTCGTGTATTTTGGTTTAAAACCGATTATATGAGCCATATGTACTATTTATAATATTAATGTACAAAATGCACCTGCAAAGAAATACGAAAAAATGAATATTACATAAGCCTAGTGTTCAAAGTTCATAAATTGTGTGTACCAAAAACATGAACTAAGAAAAACTTTCGTACATTTCATGAACACATACAAGGGGAACATGAACTATTCATAACTTTTGTGAATGATATACATAAAATGCATGTACAAATACAAGGACGACAAGAATAATTCATAACGCAACGTAAAAAATTCATACAACTCAACTTATGTAGAATAACAAGGGTAATGTGAACTACTTCATGAACTTTATGAACAAAATTCATAAAATCCATGCACAAATACGAGTGGAATAAGAAAATTTCATATTATGAGTGCAACAACACATGAATATCATGTTAAAACACAAATGCAACATTAATTTTTTTTTTTTTTGATATTACAGATCAAAATTCAGATATTTTGATGGTAATTTTTTAAAAAATATCTTATATGAGTCATATTTGACTACTTTTGATGACCAAAAAAATGATTATAAAGAAGGTCCGGATTTTGTTGACTCTGCTTTTTTTTTTGTTTGGCGTTATAATAATTCGGTGACAAGATGACAAGAGAATCACACGTTTTGAGTGTTTCTGATTCCAAATACAAAATTTTGTTCTGCCTTATTTACAAAGTTTTGCTTTTTGTAGCACTTTTCGAATTTTGTCAATAATTCATTAAAATTTTTTTAAGGAATTCGTTACTCTGTGTTATTTTTTTTTTTTTTTTTGAGGAAAAATTTCGACAAATATTTGAAAAGTCTGTTTTTCATGTCGTTGTTAAAAAAATGTCCTTTTCGTTTTTCGTAACAAAATGCATACAATTTTAAATTGCAAAAAAAATCATTTTATAAAATTGAAAAACCAGGTGATTTTTACACCATAAACTTATCCTTTAAAAATAGCTAACCTATTCTTGTTTTTTCTACGTTGTAGGAAGACCCATTTTTTCATAAATCTTAAATGATCTAAAAAATTAAAAAATGATTTTCTGGAATTCATTGCCTTAAATTTAAGCTTTTCTGCAAATGTCAAAAGAACGTTGATGTGGCGTTTCAATAATTAAGGTACTCGGGAGACATATTTAATATAATTTTATTTTCGGTTAACACTTAATGGACTCGACTTTTTGATGTATTAAGATCATGATGAACTTTGATCTCCATGCAACATGTTTTTTTGGACTGCTAATCAGCGATTTTCGCGCTTGAGTTCATCTTTTACTTGCTGGTCTGCTACAACGCTTCATCTCACCATATATATCAGGGTTTTGAGAAAATTTTAAATCGAATTTCTATGTCGATTTACTCCGGTAGCGATATCGGCAATTCGGTGATATTGGTACCAGTTTCATATAAGCTTATTGATAAAGGGCGCTTTTCCGCGCTCTTCCTCTGACAAATGCTTTGCACGTGGCATTTTTATACAAAACCACATGAGTTTCATGCATTTTTTTAATCGTATTTGTAGAACTATTCTTGCTGCTCTTGTATTTGTACATGGATTATATGAATTTCGGTCACTGAACACATATTAGGCCACCCCAAACGATACTACATGTCGGATGGACCTGTCATGTCGACGCACATGTAGTATAGTTCATGTGCTGAAAATGAAGTTGGATGGACATTTCCGATGAAAGACAAACATTTTTGACTTTTTGCTCGGTCCATGCGACATGTAGTATCCTTTGTGTACTTGTCCATCCAAATTAGTGCATTCTGTCATTCGATACAAATTTTTGAGAGAATTACATCTCGTACATAATATGACGAACATAATAAATGTTGAATTTTCAAATGAATTTGTTGATATATAAGAAAGTCTTACGGAGTATAAAAGTATGAAACTATGAAATACCCTAAGCCCACTTTTCAAAAACAAAAAAAAAATTTTATTGTAAATAGGCGTGTCCGTGCGCGCATGAAGCCTATATTTTATGTGCATTTAAATGTTGATAAAAAATTTACACATACCAAGTTTTATTCCTGTAGCTCACAGTTAATGCCTTTATTGTGCTTTCGCTATGGGAGGTGGGCGTGTTAATGGACGGATAACTCCCAATTTTTGAACACACCTTATTTTTGGTATAAAATACATACATACCAAATTTAATTTCTCTATGACAAACATAACCTTATTTATTAAGTTTTAAACTTTTTGGGTTGTATGGAAGGTAGGCGTATCAGTAGGCAGATGACGTCCATTTTTCAAAACCATCTTTATCTTGTTATAAAAAACATATGTGCAAAATTTAAGCTCTTTAGGTTAAACACAGGCTTATTTATTGCGTTTTCAATTTTTGGGTTGTATGGGAGGTGGGCGTGTCCGTAGGCGGATGACGTCCATTTTTCAAAAACCATCTTTGTTTTGTCATAAAAAACATATTTGCCAAATTTAAGCTCTTTATGTTATACACAGGCTTATTTATTGCGTTTTCAATTTTTGAGTTGTATGGGAGGTGGGCGTGTCCGTGAACGGATGACGTCCATTTTTCAAAAACATCTTTGTGTTGATATAAAATACATACACACCAAATTTTATTGTTGTAGGTTAATTATGAGCTGAGTTATGCAGTTTTCAATTTTTGCGTTGTATGGGAGGTAGGCGTGTCCGTGGGCGGACTCCAAAAATATTCAATACTGCAGATCCTTGATTGCAGGTGACCATGTGTACTAAGTTTCATCAAATTATTTTAACTCCTTCTTCTTATCCTGTGTATACGGACAACACACAGACGGACAGACGGACGGACATGAATAGCTCGACTTACGAAGTGACGCTGATCAAGAATATACATACTTTTCTATACCGGACTCGCTTCGTTCTATGCGTTACAAACGTTTGCACAAAGTTAATATACCCTGACCTTTCAGGTTTAGGGTATAACTATTTCCATGAGCGGTTGAACAAAAAAATTTTTTGTATTTAACGTTGTTTTCTTTAGAATGATACAGTACAAAAATATTGGTTAGAAAATTTTGAAATTTACAAACTTAAATTTTTTCTTTACAAACTTTTTTTGAGACCCCAAAAAAAAAAATCAATATATCGTCATATTCAATACGACGTTTTTTTAAACATCTATAAAATATGTATTTTTCTTTTGAGACCAAAAAAAAAAACCAAATTTTGTCTTCTTCGAAAATGTATTTTTGTAAAAGCCTATAAAATAAATATTTTTCATGGTATTCACCTGCCTTTTAACTTATTGGAAAAGTATTGAATATTTAAAAAAATATATTTTAAAAAATCATGAATATTGTGCTGGAGGGCCTTCTGGCGTACACATCACCTAAACACGGTTGCCAAAATTCGATTTTAGGTACCTAAAAACTAATATTTACCAAGATTTGTCAAAATCGAACAGTATTTATGGGATAACTCGTATGTTTTATAGGCTTCTGCGAAAAACTGGATTTTTTTGCCAGAAACGCTCAAAAACAGTCCATAGAGATTTCTCCGATTAAAACAAAAGCAAGTAAAGAATTTCTGAAGTCGGTCTAGCTCGACTATAGAATACCCTAAACCTCCTTTAATTTTTAAAAATATATAAAAATACCAAAACAAAAACAGATGACTTCCTATCAAATCCATGTATTCTTAATACCTACAGAAATATACAGGTTTAACTAATGTGGTTTGTATGGTTGGTGGGCGTGTGATGCCCATTTTTTCTTGCGCACCTCAGTATTGATATAAAATGATCCCATTCAAAGTTTCAACTCTCTAGGTCAAATATGAACCTTTTAATAGTGTTTTTAATATTGTAGGTTGTATGGGTGGTGGGCGTGTGCATGAGCGGACATACCAAGTTTTAACTTTGTAACTGATATATAAAAGTCTTTATAGAGTTTTTATCATAGTTTGGTGGGCGTGTTAGTGGGCAGATGATGCCCATTTTTCTACACACCTAATTTTTAATATAAAATACATAAGTGTAAAATTTTATTCCTGTAGCTTAAATAAAAGCCTCTTTATTGAGTTTTAAATTTTAACGTTGCATGGGAGTTGGGCGTGTTAATAAGCGGATCACGCCCATTTCTTGTGAACATCTGAACTTTGATATATTATATATACATATAAAAGTTTATTTCTATAGCTTAAATACAGATCTCTATATAGTAATTTCAATTTTGTGGTCGTATGGGAGGTAGGCGTGTTCGTGAGCGGATTCCAAAAATATTCATTCGTTAATATTCTAATATTCTTAATATTCGTTCTAGGTGTTACAAACGTTTGCACAATGTAAATATACACTTACCTTTCAGGTCTAGGGTATAAAAATAATGCAGAAATAGTTTTTAAGCGTCCTTTTCACTTTTAAGTCAATGTTCGGCAAAATCTACATTTCGATACGGCTTATAGACACATATAGTACACATACTTTATGAACGTTAAACACTTACCTTATGAAAAACTCAAATTCATGAATGTGAGCCATGAGATCATGTAAAAAGTCATAATTATTATGCACGTGTTTGGATCTCAGAGCTTTTCTTCTTTTTTCAATCAATAAAATTATCATCAAAAAAATCATTACTTTTCGTTTCATACGACTAAGCGTCATATAGAAATCATTAATTCTTTGCAAGGTTTTATGGGGAAAAACTTTAAAGTTTTTTGATTCATACAATTTTTCAATTCGATTTTTCAAAGCAGAAGTTGAGATACTTGCCTGAATTCGTACACATGTTGAAATGAACTCAGCATCTGCATTGCTGCAAATTTTTGGAATCTCTTCACAAACGCGGTATTTGTGTTTTTTACATGGAAACTAAGATGTGTTCAAATAAAAATGTCATACGCCAACGGATTCGTCCACCTCACATTCAACCCGAAGGGTTGAAAACTCTATAAAGAGACTTAAAAAGAAGTCGTATATTCTAAAATCGCCATTTGTAACGAAGTTATTAAGCAGGGGTATATCTCGCCGGATATAGGTGGTGACCGTGGCATACAGGTTAAGTGTGTGGCTTAGCATGCTCGGAGCCCGGATTCGATCCCCAGCCGCGGCGAAAAGTTTTTCAATAAAAATTTTCCTATGAACAATCCTATTTCCTATGAAATTTTCCTATGACTTGATTCCTATGAACAATAAAAATGAAAAATAAAACATTATAGTACAATAACCCAATTTATTTATATGACAATAAAATTTGTAAAAAAAACATAACTTGGTTGCTTTCGTGCCATTGAACACAACTTTTTCATTTCTCAATAGATTTTCTTCAACAATAGCTTATTTTTTTTTGGAAAAATAAAGGCTTTTAGTAAAAAATATCAAAAGTAACAAAATATTTTGATTTCTTAACGAAATTTGCAACTATTTTGTCTTTTTTTGGAAATTTTTCTGAAAAATAAAAAAATCCCCGAAATTTGAATTTATTCCGACAAAACTAACAGCTCGACCAAAAAATGATGTTTACATTGTTTGTAAGAAATTTTAGCTTTTATTTGATATATCATTTGTTTGATTACTGTTGTTGGTTCTGGAGATATATGCAATTACGTGGAACCAACTTTTTTTTTCATAGAAAACCCTACAGTGGGCAATATCTCGAAAACGGAGTGACAGAAAAAAAAAATTTTTTTTTCGGAACTAGCGACCGATTTTACATGAGAAAAGGATAGTGGCATTCAAAGTACAAACAACTTTTCGTTATTTGTAAACCAGTGTTATTGTTCGACTATTATTACTATACTTCCGGTTGTTCTGCAATGACCTGAGGTGTCCTGCGTTTCTTCAGTCCATCGGTGTTTTCCGCTCCGTTTGCTGACTCCTAAAAGTGGGTGTTTTAGGAATTTAGGTGGGATTTTGAGATTCCAGGATGTACCTGGTGCTACTAGGGTAACCGTTTACAAAAGCTCGAAACCCGAAACATAAAGTTTTCTCTAGTTCCACTAACTTCAACTATTCCATTAGCTTACTCGTTCTCGTTTTTTAATGTAGAAATTTTCACTTGTTTCAGAATATTAAGTAATTTTTCTGAGCTATGTATTTGAAATTCTAAGGATTTTTGAACAAGAGATTTCAAAAAATATATTCCGCTCAATAATTTGTTATTGTAACTGTTTGGATATTCATGTACTGCGATGTAAGGCTATAGGCGGAGCTTATCTCGTTTTCAAGATGTGTCATTAGAATTCTTTGACCAAGTGTAAGCACGCCGATTATATCACGTTTTAAGTGGTTCAGGAGTCAAAAATGGATCGCTTCAACTCCTCCCATACCAGTAAACCGATTTTAACGGTTCGGATGTTATTAAATCGGGTTCAGGCTGTAAGTGTGCAAACCACTTGTAAAAATTGTATTTTCGCTTCAGAGAATTTCCCAACCTTCTAAAACAGAAATAAAATTTTTGTACAAAAATCCGCAATTTTTTTTTTTTTTCAAAACGAAAAATTATTACCCAAAATTAACTTTAATGCATTCCTCAAAAGTCAATTGTGTGAAAAATTCAGTTCCAAATTCTAAAAATTTTTCTTTCCGAGCAAACAAAAAAAAAAAACAAAAACAAATTGGCCATTTCAGCCCTTGAAAGGACTTTGACCGAGCTTCTTATGATCAATTGTGTTGTGTGTGTTATTAAATGTTTGCACACAATTGACCGAGAACTGGACCTAAATGTTTTATGCCGACTCCGAACGGCTAAAGTTCATGTCTTCAAGAAGCTTTACATGGCATTATTTACTCTCTGAGGTTTGCCATTGTCTGCAGAGGGGTGGTGACTAGGGATGTCGATCCCGGACCCTTTTTTTAATCCCGGGATTTCGGGATTTTAATATTTGAATCCCGGGATCCCGGGATTAGTCCCGGGATTCAAGAAATAAACAGTTCATATAAAATTAAAGGTTTTTTTAAATAATTAATATAACAACAGTTCATATATTTTAGTAATATTATTATAATAGCAAAAACCTTTGGCATCCACAAACTTGCTCATATTTCTTTATTGTTATATGTTAACTAAGAAGCGACGTCCACCATGCAGCAAAAACTTTAAATTATGACAATAAAAGCTTTTGACAACTTTGATGCACGGTTGCAGTTTTTTTTTTAGATTTCAGTGCTTTTCATGTAAAAGTACTTTTTGAAAAAGTATGCACATGAGCACTGAATTATATTGTTACACAGTTCTTTTTTTTAATCCCGAAATATTTAACGGTGATCCCGGGATCACTTTTCGGGACTAAATTAGGCCTTAATCCCGGGATCCCGGAATCACCATCCCTAGTGGTGACCGATCAGAAAAATTTTTAATTGAAAAAAACTTTTCGGCGCTGCTGGGGAGCAAACAACTCGGTCGAATTTTAACGGTTTTCAAAATTTTTTTGTTTTTCTTAATTTTTGTTTAATTTTCTTTGAAATATTTCACCAGATGTATTTTTAATGAATTTTCTTAATATTGGCTGTAATTGTTTAACGTGTATTTTTGCCAAACGCCAAAACAGAGAAAAAAAACTCTCTGAAGTTTAAAGTTATACATTTGGAAGCGAATATCTCTGACACTTTTTTAAAAATTTCATTTATTTATTTTTTGTATTTAATTGCAATTAATTGACTTAAAAATAATTATTAGTTTCTTACCGTTACTTCATTATTTATATATTAATCATTGCCTGTAAAAAGAGTCCACTAAATTGAATGTTTTTTTTAAAATATGGAATAAAAATTATTTTTGTTGTAAAAATAAAATAAATTCAAATTTTCATTATTGATTTTTTTTTATCGTATATAGTTTTTTTTAAGGTAGGTATAATAAATATTAGTCTCCATGAGTTTTCTCTTCAGTTTGTTATATTAATTTAAACGATTTAATATTTTAACCGACATTTCAACTTTGCTTATAATTCATGTATCGTCATCGAAGTATGTATTTGTCAAATGCAGACATTCTGAAAATATTCCATTACACTTGCATAAATGCAAAATATTTAATTTTTGCTTGTACAAAACATATGCAACATATGAGCATACAGCGTTTGTAGGTTTTGCGCTATGCAATAAATCAGTAACTTCTTAACAGTCTTATTTTTTTATTGTCGATTTTATTGTTAATGTTTTGACTTTTTTTTAAATAATTTACATAAAATTTCATGAAAAGAAATTAAATTGCTACACTAAAAATATTCATGCAAAGAATATTGTCGTGACTTCCATGCCTGCCACCAATCTTGTTATAAGGTACAAATTCGTTTGTGAACTGACCTGGTTTCTATCTGCTTCTCAGTAAATGAATTTTGATTTTATTTTTCTCTGAATTTTTGTTCTCATACGTGCGAGTTTCTTCGTTATCTTTGAAATCATTAACAATTCAATCGAACTCATGACATGATAGGTTTGTCAGTTTTATTAACTCTGTCATGGAATTTTGGCTTTGCTTTAAATATATAATCATATTTCTTTTTGAAGCTGCTGGGAAAAAAAATCTTATTACTATTGCTCTACTTTTATTCATTAGAGTAACTTTTATGTCTTCCTTTTACTTCCTTGGGTTGGCTTCTAACTCACTCTATGAAATGGTTTTAAAATATTTGTGTCGATAAGCAGTATGAGTCTGATTTTGATGTTTAAGAAATTTTGTTTTTAAATTGTCAAATAAGTTACTTGATACATTATGAAGTTTTTGGTTAAGTCTTAATTTTGGCTAGTGTTATATTAAAAACTTTATATTATTTATAGAGATTAACTCATAGTAGTGCACAGCTACATCAATAATTCAGTTCTGAGTAAGGATGAATTAAGCGGTTACTGCACCTTGCCATATATATGTTAAATGCAATAAACTTTGAACATTACTTATTGCTCAATATTTTATTGTCCTTGATTTGTTTATTTAATAACCTCATTTTGATTTTAAAAAGATTTTTGATTTTCGGAAGTCTATTCATCTGGAACTGGGTCAAATTTTCTCAGATTAATGTTTTTATATGTTTGTTGTTGGGCTCCAAGCCATGCAAACACAATTAATTTTCTTTATTTATGTATTATTTTTCTAAAGCAAAAAAAAATAAGCGAATATTTTTTTCAAAAGGTAGCTGCCAAATGATGAATCGTGTTTGAATATGATGACCTTGAAATATGCTTATTATTTCATAAACTGCTGTTGAAAAACTAAGGAATTCGGAAAAAATAATTTATGTTTCTGTTATTAAACATTTTCTCTTCATATGAATTGTTCTTTTGGATGGTCGGTTCCAAAGTAAGTTTTTGCGCAAAATCCGAATGTTCAGAATTTTATCATAACTCAGGATTTTGAGATATTTGAAAGAAAACAGTTATTTTATAGGTCTGTGCGATATGCTTTGAGTTGGAGTCGAGTCGAGAAGTGCAATTCTACTCGATTTCGATTCGAGTGATTTGGTTTTTCTTTAAAGCTTGATCTTAATGACTCAGTAAAGTTATCTTAATTTTCTTAATGATTAAATCTTATTTATTTCAAATAATATTTCGGACTAGTTTTTATCTATTTTATATATGCGGCAAGTAAACGATTTAATTCTTGAATGTTAACAATATTTTTCAAATAAATAAATACAAAAATTTAAGTAACTCCAGTTTTGTTCTTTAAAGTTTTAGTGGTTTGGCAATAGTTGTCTGTAACCAATATATTCTACTAAGTCGGTCTTAAAACCACCAGAAAATTTACTCACAATTATAATTCAACATAACCTGCCACTTCCTTGCTTATGTCAAGCGAACTCAACATATCTAAGCTGACACTTTGCGCAATACTTATTCATTATTCAGTATCAACTACATGCGAATCATATCCACCAGCAAGTTATCCAATGTAAATAGCCATTTTGTTAACATTTCTGCTAAATGACTTTTGTGTGTACATGTTTTGCTGTACTGTGATAATTCAATTAAGCAGCTTTCGCTGATAATATTACTTAGATAGAGGACCGCATTGGATAGAGCACTTCTCATTTTTTTTTACACTATATGAAAATATAACCTTAAAAAATTAAACAAAATGGGATATCTCGAAGATTGTTAGTCCAAAAATATAAATTTTTACGAGTTTAAAAGTTTTAAAGTTTTAACCCTAAAAAATTAAAAATATTTGAAAAAACGGGATGTTTCGAAAACGTAGGAATTGCAAAAACGGGATTCACATAATGAGAGGGGTCAGATTTTATGAAAATATTTAGGTTTATTATTCTTTAATAACAACTTTTGCAGTTTAAAGGACGAAGTCGTTGTGGATTTGAAAACACAGAAAGAAGGGGTGGCATTTAACAAAAATAAAGCTTTACAAAAATAATAACAAACGGAATATGAAAATCAGTGGAGATAGTATAGTGGTCCGAATTTCCAAGAGATGCAGTGACACTCATATCAAATTTTTCATGGTGTAAAGTCAGAAAAAGTGTTAAGATTTTGTAGCTCTACAGGCCAAGTCGTCGAATGTAAGTTAGTACAGTTCCTTCATAAATTTAATCAATTGGCTTGATTCAGCAAAAACCTCAGCATATTATTTTTCAATTGAAAATTGCCACATAAAAATTATTGCCGCAAGCGGGAATCGAACCCCAGACTGTCGCAACTGAGCATTGAACTAGAGTCGGAAGCGCTACCATTATGCCACGTGGCCACATGATAAACAGGCAAACAAAGTGTAATTAATATTGAACGAGTTTTGCTTCTTATGTAGTATATCACAAACACAAACCATATCTTTGAAGAATTTAATTTTCTTCTTAAAAGTGTGCAAAGGAAATTTATTTCTTTAAGCTTGGAACGAAAATATTTCGGCATATAATTTTACACCGGAAATTTTTGTGTGAAGAAAAAGCAACAGGGTGGCAGAGACATACTTTCATTGCTGAAATATAACAACTGTAATAAATGCTTTAATAACTAGTGAGAGCATTAATTAGTGAAAGTGCGTTTTTATTTTTCCTTGCATTTTTCTTTGTTCACAAACTTTGAACTCGTTTATCTCGAAACCATGTTTTTCCCTACTGGTTGCGGCACTAGCGGGTCCATTTTTTGACGAAATTTTTTTTTGTTGGTATTTTTTAAACTTGATTCGCTTTCGTATGACACTAGCTTTTTTAAAATTTTTTTTCGATTTTTTATGAATTTTTAAAGTCAATATTTTTTTCGAAAAACACACTTTCATATTTGAAACATCACCAAAAATTAAAAAAAAATTTTGAAAAAAAGCTCCTGTCATACGATAACCAATTTTGTTAAAATTTAAAAAAGTAATTTTTTTCCAGATCGGACAATTTTTGCTACTACCAGCGCAAATTTTTTTTTTAAATTAATGTTTTTAAGTAAAACTTAGTTTGACGGTTATTTTTGGCGAAGTAATTAATGAAACAGAATAAGAATTTCATTAAAATTTTTGATACTTACATAGCCAGGATTCGAACCCACGTTTTCCTCATGACAGTCTAGCATGCTTCCATTGAGCTTTCGTGTGATATTGTATAGAATGAATTTTTGTAGATTATTAATTTATGTGTCATAAGAAATGGATCCCTTTTTCTAAAAATGAAGTTTTCAGTTGAAGAAAACAAATTTTTCCGTTGCCGCAATTTAAGAACGACTTACGTTAATGGCAATCGACATTAATTTCTTGTAACTAAATGACGAGTTTCCTGCAACTCACTTTTATAATGACAATTGATCAAAAGTTTCCAAGAAATAACTTAAGCACGACAAACGAAGTTCGTTTGCAGCAAACTGGCGATAAACGTTTTTTTTCTTTGCGTGTATTTTTGACCAAACAGTTAATGAAGCATAAATTAAAATTAAAATTATTAAATAAAAAATTTTTTATGTTTACACATTCTCGAAATATGATAAAAAATGCATAATTTTTAGAGAAAAATTGTACAGACTTTGCTCTAGAAAATGCCTTTCTCTAAATGCGATCCTAAAAATTCTCTAAAAATGACAAAAAGCTTCTATGAAAAAGAGAAATATATAAAAATATATCGTTTTTAGAGAAAAAGACTTTTTATTGTTGAGAAAACATTTGTTTTTATTGAAGAAAATACTTCTCAAGTGAATTTTTTATAAAAATATAGGAAAAAATTTTCATTTTCAATAAATTTTTCTCTATAAATAAGAATTTTTTTGTGCGAGAAAAATATTTATCATAATAGGAGACATTGAAATATTTCCATTTCCTAGAAGTGAAGAAATATCCCAGCAGTTATTTTGGAGACAATTCGAAAAACTAACTAGTTTATTTCTAGTGAAATGGGAGTTAGTTGCGAACTAGTACAAAAGACGCCCAGCATAGAACAGTTTGAATTTATTTTTATATTCTTAGTTTTTCTTGTCAGCAGACACACAAGAAATCAGAAAACAGATACGCTCAAAACGTGTTGTGGCTCGTTTTTTTTTCATTTAGATTCGGAACTTCTTTACAATTTCGCAAATAATTTCGATGAAAATGCTGAAGTGGTAAATGGTAAATATACAGGTAAGGCAATATACAAGAATTTAATTAGTTATAATGTACGTACCCATGTTCCCAATAAGGCGAATAATAGGGCTAACAACTGACCACTTTTGGACTGTACCAAAATAGACCAGTTTAGAACTAGTCATAATGGAACTAGTTCAGATATAGGGAAAAACAAATGTTTATGGGGACAATTGTCTTTTCCTATGACATCAACCCGTAAAAAGCGTCAGTTCGTTCAATGCAAAAGGGTATTGTAGTGGGACCAGTATTAGCCCTTTTTGGAACTAATACAGAACTATTCTAAATCCAGTCCATTTTTCTGCAGGGATATCTTCGAAAATGTGAAAATTTATTCTTATTGAAGAAAATTTTATTTGAGAAAGAGAAAATTGCTATTCTTGAAAATAGAGAAATTTTTTACGGAGAAAGATTGTATGTGTTTTTTCTGAGTGTGATTAACCAATTTCCGCAGAAACCAGACGTCAGACCGAGACGTTGAAGATATCATTTTTTTTTTGTCATATCTGGCAGGTACAGTTTTACATAAATTTGACTAAACACTTTCGACGGAAGGAAGGGGCAAAACCCCAAAAAACGATAATTTAAAAAATTTAATTGATAATTTAAAAAATGCTAAAATGAGAGCAGTTTTTAAAATCGTAACACCGGGTTACATCCGCTAGTTATTAAATACAAAATTTGTTATGTTTACATAGCTAAGATATGAACCCATGTCCTCCGTATGACAGTCTAGCACTGATATATTGATAACGATAAGATAAATATAGCAAAACACATATAAAAACTATTGCTAAGAGAAAACAGACATTTCAATAAAAACACAAAAATATATAAACAGATGATTTTAACAGCACACAAATACTTTGAAGAGTCAATTCAACAAAGAAAACTGTTTACTTAAAAGCAAATCAATCTAACAGTGTTTTGAAATTACAGTGGCCGAATGTTAATATTATAGTAGATATTTTTCCGAATCTGAGAAAGGTACAACCGAGTGGGCAGCTTCGGCTTAACATATAAATAAAATATTTTTTTTAACCGTTTTTAATTCTAATACCCGCTTACTTACCTTGTTTTAATTTGACTTGACCAGATATTTAGTTAACAAAATAAAAAGACTTGGTATGTATTGTTTTTTTCAATTCTTCGCATATTTATTTCGGTTCTATATGAAATTGTTCGAGTATCTAGTATTTGTAAATGCTTTTATGTATAGGTATATTTATTTATAAATTTGATAATTTACATACGAGTAAGTATGTATGTATGTGTTTTTATATTAATTATTGCTGTTATTAAATTTAATACAAGTATCAATACTTCGCTTGTAAAATTAATTATTTACAGTCTGTGTTAAGGATTTTTTTTTTTTTTTTTAAATTTTGCGTGGCTTTTAAAGCTTTGGCTTTTATAATATTATTATATATCTTAAGTTTTTTGGAATAATAATAGTTAAGTATGATTGATAATTCGAGCTAATTATAAAAGTGCGTTTATAAGTTTAATTATTTTATAGAAAATATAAATAAAATATAATATTATTATTATTAATTGATACAAGTTGTTAGAAAATTTCGAATATTATGATTGAGTTAAATTATTTGTGATATGATGATTTTAACTTTATGAGTTATGAAGATTAAGTTAGCTATCAAACAACTAAAGATTGATAAGAAAATGAAGAGAAACTTGATATTTAATATAAGTTTTAAGATATTTAATATAAGTAGTTGAAATAAATAATTTTTAATGTAACTTGTTAAAATAACTATAATGGCTTGTTTTCGCTTTAGCCAAGATTTGGGCATCCGGTGAAAGCTTTTAAAGCACGCCTCTACAGAGTTGAATTCAATTAAATTTAAACTTTATGCGGTGCACTTAAAAAAAATGTCATGTGCTTCGGCTCTATTCTTTCTTTATGAAAACCAGTGAAGTGTTATAATTTAAGCAAAAAAAAAAAAATTAGGCATAAAATAGAGTACATTTTTGAATTAAAACATTTTAAATCTTATCATAATTAGAAGAAAGGCACAATTAATAAGTGTTTTAATTTTTTTTTTATAATAAGGTTTATGATTTATTTTTTTTTTTAATTTTTGCTTTGAGCAGTTTTAGTTTTTTTGAAAAAAATACGCTTTTTAATTCAATTAATTTTTGAATCTGACAAAAAGTAGCAAATTTTAATTTTTAATTTTATTTCAACCAGTCTCAAAATTATTAACTTTTAAGACATTTTTCTTGGATCTCATAAATTTTTTGCATTTAATTTGTAACTACTTTTTTTCTTATCTATGATTAATAAATCGTTTTATCTATAAGAGATAATAAATTTCATTCGTTTGCTTGTGGCAAATGTAGCTAAGTATATTTTAACGCTTTGGTATAAATTTAAAAATGCTGACTAAAAAAGTTTTTGAAATCAATTGTTATTGTAATTTTTATTTTATTTGAATTTTTAAAAGTTTACTTCTTTTTTATATTGTAGCATATCAAGATTTGGTGTTGTTGTTATACTGCTGAGTTATGTTTACTTTCACTACTGAACTGTTATTTGATGTATGTATGTATATTGTTTGTTGTTGCTGCAAGTGGGCGTGGTGCTCGTCTATACACTATTTTTTGCTAGTTCTATACGCTTGCTCGATATTAAATTCAAAAACCGTTTTTTAACTATGTCCTAAGGCCTAAAATAATGCTTTCAACTTGCTAGCATTGCATACTTTCAGGCGCTGCTCTGCTTATCGTCTTGCATAAGCACAGTAGACCGAATTACGTGGCACACGCTGCGTCGGCAAACCGGACATGCCCTTCAGATATGTATATGACACGGGCTGCCGCAGTATGCGTTGCGGCGGCAGTGATGCCTTCGACTTGACGCTCGGCGCTGTTGTTGAAGCATTTGAACGCTTACGCAGTTCTAATGCTGAAGCTGTTTTAAGCGCTGACTTTGCTGGTGAACCGCTGCAGCTGCTACCGCTGCCACTTTCCTTAGCTAGCTGTTGTTGCGGCGGTGTGCCGCCGCTGCATGACAGCGAACGAGCGGATGATATTGAAATGCCTTCTAAAGCTCTGCGTATGGAAGAAGTTGAACGACGATGTAGTCGTGAGAAACTGGAGCGTGTTGAAGATGTTTTCGAGGCTGTTGACAGCTTGCGCTCGGCAGCATTGGCGGCAGTGTTGGAGTTGTTGTTGTGTACGTGCAGCATCTGTAGCTCGTCATGTATATCAACGGTGCTGCTGGTGTCGCTGGAAGCGCATGACAGATGCTCCAAACTGGAGCCTTGATGTAGTAACAGCCCATCCCTGGCTATGCCGGAATGTGTTGTGGATGACGATGAAGTCGTTGAAGCGGTCAGGGACGTTTGCATCGGTGGCAGCGTGCCTGTTGTTGACGAGCACGAATCGGTCGATGAACTGTGCGAATCTTCTTCGCCTGCAGCATAAACTAGGTCATCGCTGGAGGATTTCAGCCCAAAGCGTCGACTGAGCTGGCGAAAGAAGCCCATGTTGCGTTCGTAGCGCGGTGAGCTATGAGCTGAAGACATGGGCGATAGGTTGCGCTCTTTATGATCGCTGCAGTTTCTGTTGCAGTGTAGACGCTGACGTTGCTGACTCTCCTGTGGTATGTCTATGAAGCACACATGGGCGGCCATTTGTGAAAATTTTTATGAAAATTTTTAATTTATTTTTCTTCACAGCAATTGCTGCATTTAAACAAATTGCAACACAAACAGACAATTTTGTTTTAATATAAAAATTTTAATATTAATTGTTTTGTTTTTTTTTTTTTTTAATTCCAAAATTCTAGCGGTTGTTTCCTTTTTTTTCAAAAATATATCTTGCTTTCACTGTCTACTTCCGTTTTGACTTTATGTTGTTATGATTTTCATTTAAGCTTTTATTTTACTCTTGCACTCTCTCTCCCTCTTCCCTCTCTATCTCTTTTTTGGCTTTTAATGTTTTGTTTTAAATTTTGCCACAATTTATCTTAATTTTGCACTTTAAACCAAAACCTTGTAACAACCACGTCGCTCTTTTGCGAATGGAAACTTCTGCTTGTTGCGGCTTCTTTTTATAGACTTGGCACAACCAGCGCTGCACGCTGCAAAGCGACTGCGCGCTTGTAATATTAATTTCTCGTCCTCATATTTTGCTCTACAACTATTGTCTGGCTTGCTTGTTGCTTTGGTGCAATCGTGCGTTTCCGTACTCGATTCCGTCTATAGGATATGCGGCGCATTTCAGGTCAATGTCCTTTAGGTATGGCTGCATTTATTTAGTGTCGCTATCTCACAAACTGCACGCTGCAAACGAAGAACGCTGTTGCAAGGAAACGAGTGTGTGTATGCGAGAAAGCTGCCTGAAGGATTGTTTTGGTAATTTTAAGCCTAAACTTCTTGAAAGTTCTTGATTTATTTGATTATTTTTTGATTTTAAAAACGAAAACAAACTTGTAAGCAGCTTAAATAAAGCACTTAAATATTCGCTTGTGCATCAAAATGAAAAAATGGCAGATAATACTTCTTAAATTAAAAGTTCCATGAGAAAATTATTATTTTTCGTCAATGTTGTTTCCTTTCGAATGTGCAAAAATTATTAAAGTTTTGAATAAATGAGAGAAAAAAACACAAACCTGCTGGCTTATTCAGCTTTGTATAGGATCAAAACTTTAATGTTATAAATTTGTATTGCTTTGAGATGTATGTAAAGAGAGTTAATTATTTATTGACTGTTTGTTTATAAAACAAAAGTAACCTAAGCTAAAAAACCCAAGTTTTTTGTGAAAATTAAAAAAAAAAAGAAAAGAATCTCCGCTATTGAATACCCTTCACTGAGAAAAAAACCTAACAAATTCAAGCTTCAATTAACACTCGATGAAAACTCAAGTTCGATGCTTGAAATAAAAAAACAAGAAATGATTATTTAAAATTTTTTTTGGTTCGTTACAGCTTTTCCTTGCTTAGCACAAAATTATTTCGGAGGTTGTTTTTGTTTAAATAGCTAATTAATCATAGACTGGAATTGAAATTCCAATTATAATAATTTAATTAAAAATTGTATACTTACACAGGCGGGATACGAACCTACGTCTTCCGGATGCTAGTCATTCAATTTTCCACTGAGCTGTTGGTAACGATAAGTTAATTGTAGCAAAACATATTTAAATACGGCTCATCTCAAAAGCTGTCGGAAAATTTGAAAAAAATATAAAGGGTTTTGTATACGTTACTTAATTCTGAAGCCCATTCATGAACCCAGAAATTATTTTTTCCTCTGTTGCTTAAAAAAAATTTCTTTATTTCTATTTCAATATAAAAAAATAAAGATTCGAACAATTCATTGTTTGAAATAAGAATGGGTTAGTTTTAAAAAGCTTGTTACATTTCCCTCTGTGTAAACCTTTTATAATTTATGTGTAAATTATAACTATAAATAATTATAAATATATATTAAAATTATAAATTAAAAAGAAGAAACTTCCTATATTTGTTTATATAATCTTATATATTAATACGTGAACATTAAAGTTTGTCGTACGCTTTTTTTGTATTAATTAAAACTCAAAATAAATGGAACTTATATCATTCGAAAGATTATGTTGTCCAGATGTGCAGAATGTTTATAAAAATGATATATCTGATAGAGGTGGTTCCCAACCTTCTAAGAAAGAAATTAAATTTTTGAGAAAAAATCTGCTCTTTGATTAATATGAAATTTGGTTGGGGGAGAGTTCTTGAGTTGGTCGAATTTATTTTTTAAAGAAAAAATTTCTTAAAAAAATGTAGTTTTATCCATTCGTTAATTATAAAATTTGTAAAAAAATGTGTTTTGAATTAGAAAATTTGACTTTCTATGTGAATATCTTGGTCGGATTTTAACGGTTTTTCAATTTTTCTAATTTTTTCTAAAAGCTTGTTAAATTTTCTTTCAAATGTGATAAAAATGACAGCAAAGTTTTTACCAAAAGTATTTGTAAAGAATTTTCTTAATATTGTCGTTAGTTATTTAACGTGTGTTTCAACCAAAGCCAAGAGAGAGAAAACAACTGTCTCAAATTGAATATTCTAAATTTGGAAGCCAATATCTCCGCCATCTGTGAATAGATTTTATTTATTTATATTTTGTACTTAAGTCTTATCAGTTAACTTAAAAAACTTTTGAAAATAATACCGTTTTTTTTTGTTTATATTTAATTAATACTTTTAAAAAAAAGACCACAAAATTTGATTTATTCTTAAAATATGGGGTAAAAATGATTTTTGTTGTAAAAAAACAAAAACTCAAAATTGCATTTTTGATTTTCTTACAAAGTTCACACCGGATTTTAGGTGAATTTATTTTGTCTTGACACTAAATTAATAAAGTGTTTGTGCTATTAACAAAGCAAGGCTAACCCTTATGATTTCTTTGACATAATTAAGTTTTTGTAAAATGTTGTTTTTCTGTTTTTGAAAAAAAATAATAAAATAAAAAAATAATGTTTTTGAAGAAAATAGCTTTATATCTCCACTCAATTAAAAGTTATAGCCTCGAACTTATTTGAACCATCTCACATATAATTATAAACAGGCAATCAATAAATTGGTCGAATTTCGACCCAGGCGATACTAGTTAACATAACATAGTCGGCAGTAAAATATATATTTATATGAAAACAAAGAAAAACTACTTTTCCCAGAATTTTTTTAAATTTCATCAAACTCGTTACAGCCGTTTTTGAAAACTCATTTAAATACACAAATAAAAACATAAATATTGCTCTTATAATAGAATAAATTAATATAAAATAAATAAATTTTCTGTTAAATCAGTTTTTCGATTTCGTGTTCAATAAAAAAAAAACATAGTTTGCCCTACTTGATTTCAGAAAAAGAGGTCTGGTATGCTCTCTGAAACCTTTAGTGGTTTCAATAGGATCAACCACCATTTTTTTAAGTTGTGTAGAAATAGCTATTGATTTGGGAGTAGGAGTTGCGTTCGAATATAATTGATATACTGAGTTTTTTATGTCTATATCTCTCTTCATAAAACAAGATATTGAAATATATCATTTCATAAGTCTACGCCAAACAGAAGTAGCTCTTCTGACAAAAGTGACATCTGTTCTCAATTTCAAAAGTCGACACGGTTAAAAATCTTGAATCCAGTGTTAGTCAAGCCTTTACTGTATATATGACGACACCGAAATTGTATTAAAATTTTCCGCATGGGTTTAAAATTTAAACCATGTCAAATACTAAAACTAAGTTTAAGTCTCGCTTGGGTTTAAAATTTAAACCACGTCAAATACTAAAACTAAGTTTAAGTCTCGCTTGGGTTTAAAATTTAAGCCACGCCAAATACTAAAACTTAGTTTTAGTCTCGTATTGGCTAAACTTTAAATTTTAAACTAATCCCTATTGGTTTAGTTTTTATATCCTAAACCTGTAAGGTCAGGGTATATTAACTTTGTAACACCTAGAAATAAACGAGTCCGGTATAGAAAAGTATATATATTCTTGATCAGCGTCACCTCGTGAGTCAATTTAGCTTTGTCCGTCTGTCCGTCCATCCGTCCATCTGCCCGTCCGTGTGTCCGTCCGTCAGTTAGTCCGCCCGTCCAACCGTCCATCTGTGTATTGTCCGTAAGCACAGGATGAGAAGAAGGAGTTGAGATAATTGCATGAAACTTGGTACACATATTCACATGAACCCAAAAATCTGCACTATTGAATATTTTTTGAATCCCCCACGTACACGTCTATCTCCCATAAAACAAAACAATTTTAATCCCTGTACAGAGGGTTTTATTTCAGTTAAAGAAATTACATTTCATTTGTATGTACACTCAGAAAAATATAAACTGTAATATAAACAGTCGGCCGCTGTTATTTCAAAACACTGTTCGATTGAATGATTTGCGTTTAAGTTAGCAATTTTCTTTGTTGAATGAACGTTTCAAAGTATTTTTGTGCTGTTAAAAGCATCTGTTGAAATATTTTTGTGCTTAGCTATATTGAACTGTCAATTTTTTCTAAGCAATAGTTTTTATATGTGGTTTGCTATATTTATATTATCGTTGCCAGTAGCTCAGTGGATGTGCACTAGACTGTCATGCGGGAGACGTGGGTTCGAACCCTAGCTGTGTAAGTATCTAAAATTGTAATTTAATAATTGAAATAATAATAATTCTGTTTCATAAATTCCTTGGTAAAAATAACCTTCATAATAAAATGCTTACAATCTTTCAAAAAAAAAATTGCAAATTTCATTTTTTATTTAAAAAAAAATATTTTAAATAAAAAAAAAAATTTTTATTGGCCTTGTCGGATTTGAACCGTGGACACTCGAGTACTTGACGCACACGTTAGCACACTCGGCCGTACATGAACTTTCAAACCGATGATCAAATTTCAATAAATAAGTTTTTATACGGATTTTGTGTTCCATAGACCAACAGTCAACCGACTGTTGATTTGAAAGTTTCATTTGTTGGATGGTATTTAACAGTAAAATCTATTATTTCAACCCATGATTTGTTTGATAAAACAGCATTTTTTCTCTGAGTGTATGTGCACCAAAATAAGACATAGAGGAGGGTAGTTTAAGAGGCTTTTATTTAAGCTAATGGAATAAAATTCAGCAGATATGTATTTTATATAAAAACCAAGATGTATTAAAAAATGGACGTTGTCTACCTACCTCCCATAATACCTCCCATAAAACTCACAATAGTCATAACTCTATGAAGGATTTATATATTAGCTACAAAGAAAAAATTTTATATGTGAGTATTTTATATTAGAGTTAAGATGTCCACACAAACCGGTTGTCATCCTCCCATGAACAAAGGATAAAAATACCTTCATATTTTCTAGATGAAAATGAGAAATCACCTTTTCAAGTTGCATATAACATGCATATTATTTGCATATTACTTGCATATAACTTGCATATAAATTGCATTTTGAAAGAATCTGTAGGATACTCTATATAATATAGAAATATAACGGTAAGACCCGTTGAAACATTTATATTGAGAAAACAATTTATCTGCATAAAAATCCGCAGTCTAGTTATAAATTATGAAAAATTGAAATTAACATCAAAGAAGTTTTCACTAATAAAATAGTGTACTCCATTGAAATGCTATATTTTTTAGTAGAAATAAAACAAAAAATACTAATGTTCTTTCGTGTGTTTAAAATAATATAGATGTAACCAATGGAATGTATGTAGAAAATCAGTTCTATAAAACAAAATACGGTTTTGCTGTTAATGATTGTTATACACATTTTATAGTTATATTCGAGCAAAAACGTAGTTTGCTGATATAGTTTGACTGCAATTAAAGCTTTACATCGAAATTTATGATAACAAATTTGGAGTTTTTTCAAAAGAGACGGCTAACATTCCCATTCATATATTGGTTTATTGCTGTAATATGATTCAACATGCAATTCTTGCAATAGGTTTGAATAATTTAAACATATTTCTATTCGAAAAAAAAAAAAAATATTTCTATTCACAAGAAATTATTTAGATAAACATTAACTATGAAGTTTTGTTATATACTTAATTAACTAATTCACAAAGTACACTAAGGCGTATGAGTGACATTAATTTATTTATTTATTATGAAAATTGTAATATCTTAATATATAAAAGACAAGCGTCCTGCTCCGTGCTCTATATCGTAAAACATGTTCAGCCTGGACCAGAACCTGTTTTAATATTATCCATTTGAAATTTTTGTACTTACTAAACCTCTTGCTCTATATCGTAAAACATGTTCAGCCTGGACCAGAACCTGTTGTAATATTATCCATTTGAAATTTTTGTACGCACTATACTTTTTAAAACTTGTTCAGCCTGGACCCGAACCTGTTCTTAAATTATGTATTGGAAATCTTTGTACTTGAAGACTATCGTCATTTTCCTCAACTACTATACATCAAACATCATGTCTTGCTATTACAGTGCTTCTTAATTAACAGAACCAGAACCTATTCGGTCTGCATAAACTGAACAGCAATTATTGCATTCAGTGACGTTGGTGTCAATTGGAATTGCTAGAAGTAAATCACAATGTTCGGTCTTCTGATCCCAGTTTTAGCGATTGGCTACTAAAGTTAGGAAATGGAGATGAAGATATCATAGCAATTCCCGATCATTTTGATTGTAAAGGTTCGCTTATGAACCCTTTCAATGGCTTGCCTTGAATAACCGTGGACAATTTTTTTGAGCTTATATTCCCATAATTTAAGCCATAAAAAGATTAAAAAACATCCCTCTGATTTTTACATAAGCTGCTTTGCTTTTTACATGATTTTTACATGAGCAGGCTGTCTAATATAATGGACAAAACCATGATAACGTTGGATTATAATATTTCAGTTCAACTAAAACAACCGGAGACAAATGCTAATGCGTTATTTATGCAAATATTATTATAAAAAAAAATTACACTTTGCACACCAATCACAATAATCACTTTTTTTTTGCAAAATTTATTAATACGCGATATAAAAAAATTTAAGTCTTCTGTTGGGCATAAAATCGAAAATCTATCTTCCTTAAAATTATTTTTGTCATGTTGGCACAACTTCATTTCATAGTACCAACCTATTTGATTTTAGAAAAGACGTTGGAAAAGAAAAAAAAAATTTTTTCCGAAGTGTCCAATATAATGGACAAATCCATTGAAAGGGTTAAATAGATTTTTGGCGATACTTTGAGTCCGAATAACATCAACCGTTATTCCAAAATTGCTATCCTGTGCCCAATAAATTCCGATGTGAACGAAGTCAACGAGCAAGTTCTAAATATTTTAGTTGGTGACACAGTGAGAGATCTGAGCACGGATTAAATTGAAGAGTTTTTGAATGAATTTTATTCTTCAGGAATGCCACTGCATAAGTTAAACCTCGAAATTGGAAGTATTATAATACTTCTTCGAAATTTCAATACCAAAAGAGATATCTGTAATGGAAGGTGGTTGGTTTTGAAAAACCTAAAAACTTAATTAATCATCGTAAAGGTATTGAGAGGCGCACTGGCGAACATGAAATAGTTTTCATATCTACTATTGATTTGGCCCCGACAAACACAGATTTGCCTTTCACTCTCTGGAGGCGACAATTTCCAGTTAAACTGACATCTTCAGTGACCATTAATAAATTGCAAGGTTAAATATTGCAAAAGTAGGAGTTTTTCTAGAAGAACTGGTATTAAGTCATGGGCAGTTTTAGCGGGCTGATGATGTAAAAGGTTAATTGGTTAAAACTCTAAGAATTTTTTACTAGAAATGTTGTATATAAGGAAGTTTTATAAAAATAATTTAATAAACATGTTTTCAAATAAAAAACTTTGTATATAAATCCAATAAATTTTTTGTCGCATTTTGTACTCTAAATGGTTCCTTCCCGTCGTAGAATGGGCTTTTACACTAGTATAAGAATAATAGATAACTATGTGTAGAAATATTATTTAAAAAAGCATATTAATGAATCGAGCGAGCAGAATAAATCGGACGGCTTACATCATAGACATATTTCATAGATCATTTCGGATGCAGTCATAATTTTATTCGATCATCCAATAAATAAAAAGACATGAACAATAAATAACCACATTTATTGAGCTGAATTTAAGGAAATACTAAATCTAATATATAAAAATCTCGTGTCACGGTGTAAGTGTAGAAACTCCTCCGAAACGGCTAGACCGATTTAAATGAAATTTTGTTTGTATAGTTAGTAGGTATGAGAATAGATAGTAAAGTATTTTTCACCCTCCTAACTGAGAGGGGCGTGGCACTGTTTTAAAAACACAAATTTTCTGTTTTAATTTCGTCTATAAATCGCACATTAATGAAACTCGGTACGAATTTACTATTGAGTCTTGGTCTTCGACTGTCAAATTTGAGCGATCTTTGGAATAGATGGCATGGTACCGCCCATAAAGTTCAATTTTTGATATCGCATAGATTTGGAACTAAATTTCGTATAACAATAAAACTTAGTATGAAGTATGAAGCAATGCAAACAAGGGCATTGAAAAACGGGGCGTGGCTCCACCCATACAATTAAAATTTTCGATACAGATAGCTTTAGAAGTAAAAGTCACAGAAAGTTTTAACTCAAATTGGAGTTACTATTTTGTGGTGTTCTGCTACTGGAACTGGTATCGTATAATGTATGGATCCGGCCATATAAGACACATTTTTTTTTTACATTGAATAGCTTTGGAAGTAATGGTCACATATCAAAGAAACTCGGTTGGAGTAATTTTTTGGTGACATCCTACTACTCGCAAACTAAAACGGGTTCTGAACAAGGGGTGTAGCTCCGCCCATAAAAGACAATTTTTTATAAAGGGTGATTTTTTAAGAGCTTGATAACTTTTTTTTTAAAAAAAACGCATAAAATTTGCAAAATCTCATCGGTTCTTTATTTGAAACGTTAGATTGGTCCATGACATTCGGAAAATCCAATTTTGGGCAACTTTTTCGAGCATTTCGGCCGGAATAGCCCGAATTTCTTCGGAAATGTTGTCTTCCAAAGCTGGAATAGTTGCTGGCTTATTTCTGTAGACTTTAGACTTGACGTAGCCCCACAAAAAATAGTCTAAAGGCGTCAAATCGCATGATCTTGGTGGCCAACTTACCGGTCCATTTCTTGAGATTAATTGTTCTCCGAAGTTTTCCCTCAAAATGGCCATAGAATCGCGAGCTGTGTGGCATGTAGCGCCATCTTGTTGAAACTACATGTCAACCAAGTTCAGTTCTTCCATTTTTGGCAACAAAAAGTTTGTTAGCATCGAACGATAGCGATCGGCATTCACCGTAACGTTGCGTCCAACAGCATCTTTGAAAAAATACGGTCCAATGATTCCACCAGCGTACAAACCACACCAAACAGTGCATTTTTCGGGATGCATGGCCAGTTCTTGAACGGCTTCTGGTTGCTCTTCACTCCAAATGCGGCAATTTTGCTTATTTACGTAGCCATTCAACCAGAAATGAGCCTCATCGATGAACAAAATTTGTCGATAAAAAAGCGGATTTTCTGCCAACTTTTCTAGGGCCCATTCACTGAAAATTCGACGTTGTGGCAGATCGTTCGGCTTCAGTTCTTGCACGAGCTGTATTTTATACGGTTTTACACCAAGATCTTTGCGTAAAACCTTCCATGTGGTCGAATAACACAAACCCAATTGCTGCGAACGGCGACGAATCGACATTTCACGGTCTTCAGCAACACTCTCAGAAACAGACGCAATATTCTCTTCTGTACGCACTGTACGCATTCGTGTGGTTGGTTTAATGTCCAATAAAGTAAACTGAGTGCGAAACTTGGTCACAATCGCATTAATTGTTTGCTCACTTGGTCGATTATGTAGACCATAAATCGGACGTAAAGCGCGAAACACATTTCGAACCGAACACTGATTTTGGTAATAAAATTCAATGATTTGCAAGCGTTGCTCGTTAGTAAGTCTATTCATGATGAAATTTCAAAGCATACTGAGCATCTTTCTCTTTGACACCATGTCTGAAATCCCACGTGATCTGTCAAACACTAATGCATGAAAATCATAACCTCAAAAAAATCACCCTTTATTTAATAGCTTTGGAAATAATGGTCACAGAATATTCACAGAGAGTACGATTTCACCCTATTTCACGTATGGAGAATCGAAATGCATCAATCCATTTTTCTGCACATCGATATAAAAAATTTTTGTTGAAAATTTTGTCTCCAAGCTTAGAGTTTTTAGGTTGATTCGCTATTTTGTGGCTTACAACTTGTTTATTGTTGGTTTTTTTTCAGCAAGATTTCTTTGGAAAATTTGTTCAGAATGTAAAGTTCGTTAACATACCAAAAACAAAAAATAGGTCTAGACCACTTTTAGACCAAAATTCCAAAATATCCAAATACCGAAAAATTTTCAATTGTCTGCGTTTTTTCATAGCCTTCTGAAGAATTGCTATATCATTAAAAATTGGAAAAAAATATCATTTTGACTGTTTGGTCAGGATGGTAAAAAAATAACTTGTTTTGTTTTTGGAATCCTCTCAGGGCCAGCTGTGAAATAAAAGCCGGTTATTTCAATCCTTTTTTGGTATGGAAGCTGACCCATTTTAATATCCATCCAGAACTATGAAAATGCATGTTTATGATATTTTCACCGAATCAGTTTTTTTTTTTTTAAAAAAAAAGTGAATTAATAGTTTTTGAAGTCTAGCTGTGAATGAGATATCCAATTCGTGCTTCCATCCGGTTCATTTTCATTTTTATAGGTGATGAGCATTGTTCAAATTATTCTTCTTCTAAGACGTCAATTACCACAAGTGTTCAAATATTGCGTATTATTAATGAAGGAATACAAAATGTCATCTACTCTCTTATCCACATATGAATTAAGAATTGTAAATCAATTAACAATTAAGTGGATTTTTAAGATGAACTTTTAACTTTTTCGAAAAACGTTTAACTTCTTCCATTCTGCTTTCGTTGTTTTGCTTAACTTCAAAAAAATCAATTGATTTAAAAAAGAAACAAAATTTACCAGCAATTTACAAAAGGGTTCAATGCATTTTATTTTAATACGTTCTTAGTGCGGTGGCAGTTTTAAAACTCAATTAATCTTTATCAAACAAGCGTCATCACAACAACAAAATCACTGCAGCTTTGCAAGTAAACACCACAACAACAAAGTTAATGTTGCAACTGTACAAAACAACGCATTGACAATGTCATCAGATCAACCCGTTAACAACATGGTTCAATGGAAGGGTAAAGTTCATTGAAATCTTTAAGGAATCCATCACACTGAGTTGTAATGTTGTTTTTGCTGTTTCCGCTGCTTCCAATTGTTTGTTTTGAAAAGTGCTTTTCTTTCAGGAGGGCAAAATAATTTAAATTTATCTATTCTTTTTTCTACTGCTTTTTATGTTTGTGAATTCTATTAACGCAAATCGAATATAAGAGGGTATGTGTGAGTATATGTAGCTTAGAGTGGCTGAATAATATTGACAACTTTTCATGCTGCTTCTTTTAGATGTAAAACAAAAAAAAAAAAATTGTTTCCTGCAGCTGTGCAAGGAAGACATGAACTTTGTTTGTGGTTTTGTACGGTCTGCAGTCAGCAATCTTTGAAGATGTTATAAAAACAATATAAAATGATTCCGTGTTTACTTTTAGTCTCATATTAATATTGTTCAAAAAAGAAATAAACGAAGGAATGCTGGAGAAAATTTTTAAGTTATCGATTTTTTTTTGGTATTTTAGCTGCTACTTAACTAAAATAAATCTTAAACGTTAATTTTTTTTCAACTTTCTGAACTTTCTGGTTTTTTCCACCTCAACACTTAAAGTTCACAAATAAAAAAATAGCACTTTTATGACAAAAGAATACTATGCGGCCACCACCACTAATGACGCACACTCTTCACACATTATTCGTCACTTTTAGCGTCTCTTTTGTTGGTACAGCTTTTAATTGTTGTGGATTTTATTCACTTAATATAACAGCACAGACTCTAAGGTATGACGATATTGTTATCTTTCACGATAAGAAAAAAAAAAAAATTCAATATCAATAGCTGGCTGGAACAGTTGCTTGTATGCGTAGGTACAATTCCATGATGCTTGGCCATAAAGCAAAGTCACTGACGGGTTCATTGACAGTCTTGTATGAGACTTGCGATTTGGCAGGCAGTCGACAACCAGGGGCTTCGATCATTGAAATCTGGTTGTGAACTCCTGATGGAATTTTAATATCACGTGATAATTTGGTCATGCTGCTTGGGTGCTTTAAATACCGGCTTGAATTAAGAAAATTTTTAAGAAATACTTGAACTACCACATAAAATTAGTTTATTCTAGTTTATTTGGGAGTTCCTTGAATATTGCACTTCCTTTAACCCTTATTCGGCACACTAGGATCATTTAAACAGGAGCCACACCCTTCAAATAATGCTCGTTCTAGTTTTGACCTGAAAAACGACCTGACCAATCAGTCATTTCATACTGACTTTCATTATTATATGGCATTAAGTTCCAAATCTATTCGATATCAAAAAGTTTAAATGTGTCGGCAGTGCCATGGCCTCCTTTTCAAGATCGCTGACAGTCGAAATTTGAACTCTCAATAGAAAGTTTGTACTGAGTTTTATTGTGCGATTTATAGACGAAAGAAAAACCAAACAAGTAAAGGAAGTGTAAAGTCGGTCTAGCCCGACTAAGAAATATCCTAAATCTACATTTTCAAAATACAATAATAGTATTGAATAATAGTATAGCGTTTCCGTGAGCGGATGAAGACCATATTTTATATGCATTTCAATTTTGATGAAAAATTTACAAAAAATTTCAAGGTTTCTACGTATCTAATTTTATTGTTGTTAGTTAATTATGAGCTTAGTTATGCAGTTTTCAATTTTTGCGTTATATGAGAGGTAGGCGTGTTCGTGGGCGGATTCCAAAAATATTCAATAATGCAGATCCTTGGGTTCATGTGACCATGTGTACCGAGTTTCATTGAATTATCCAACTCCTTCTTCTTATCCTGTGTATACGGACAACACACAGACTGACAGACAGCGGACGGTCATGAATAGCTTTACTCACGAGGTGACCCTGATCAAGAATATATCTACTTTTCTATACCGGACTCGCTTCGTTCTATGCGTTACAAACGTTTTCACAAAGTTAATATACCCTGACCTTTCAGGTTTAGGGTACACAAATTGTGTTCTTGAAAAGTGCCACTCCCCTTTCGGGTAGGAACATGAAAAATACTTTACGACCTTTTATCGTACCTGCTAAATATACAAAAAAAAAATTTCATATGAAATTTATATAAGATTTTCATATGACAATTAACTTCGATAATGCAGGAAAAACCTATTCTATCCAAAAAATTTTTGCCTGATGCTAGAATCGAACTCGACATACCGCAATCTGACGGTTCACATGCCACACACTTAGCACTTTGTATTTGTCATCATCAGGAATTCTGCATTAAAGAGATGCAGAATACTCGCGGCATGGACTGCCATTTGTATGGTGTATTTTTTCATGAAATAATTATTGATCATCCGGTTCAAGTGGGTTGTAGGTATGTATCAAAGACTCTACTGGCGAGCAGGTTGCTGCAAAACTGATAGTGCTCTCTTTCGCATATTCGAAAGTGTCAAAATCAATTGGCTGCCGAAAGAAACAACAGCAACAACAACAGCTGAAACAGTTCGCTTAGACATTTTCGGCAGTCGTGCGCTCCGTCTTGCGGCTATCTTATTCTGTGTACCCTGATCAGAGCGGCCAAAGATAGTGATTTGTCTCAGCATACAAAAAAATACAGAGAGAGCTGAGAGATTACAAGAAGTTCTAAATCCGAATAAAAGAACATAAATAGAGTGATTTTATCCAGTGGAATAGAGTAGATCATGGTGCATGGCATACAAAATATAATGTGGCCAGGTTCGATTTACGGACTATAGTGGTATCAGCCATGGTGGTACTGTTTCAACAGAATAACGAGGTTGTTTTCATGCTCTTTTGACTTAATTTGTTTCGAAGATGGATGGTGAGTAATTTTCTCTTTTTAGGGAGTGGTTGATTTTCCGACTTCGTTGCTGGGTGAGATAAAGAATGGCATGATGCAACTCAGGAGCAGAAATCTCCGGGTATTGATAGTATACTAGAGGGTTGTGAAAATGTATCTGGAAGATGATTGCTAACTATTTGGAAGCCTTGTATGGTAAGTGCTTGAGTGAAGACATCTTCTCTGACGAATGGAAATGGGCGAATCGTTATCGTGACGTCAACCGATAGAATAGGAGGATATAATTTGAGGACATAATAAACACGGGGCATAATTTTTCTTCCGGTGCTTAAAAAGTTGATAAAAAATGCACAAAAATGCAATTCGGGGGACGCCAAAATTTGTTGAAATAAAAAAAAAAAGTACACTTATGGAAAGGATTTTTCGAGTACTATTAAATTTTGGTACCGGAATTGGGGGTCAAATTTTCGATACACTCTAATATTCAGTCCATACTAGAGATGGTCGTGTGGGTAGTTTTTACTCACGATCATGCACGCTCACGATGTGATTTTTTCTAATCACTCACGCTCACGATCAAAAATAATTTTTGATAACGAAGTGATTTCTTATAATCACGCACGCTCCCGCTTAAAAATAAGTTTTTTGATCACGAACACGCACGATTACGATGACATATTTTACTTACTAGTTCTCACGAAAACGTTTTATAGGAAAAAGAATACATAAATAATCTTCGTGATTTTTTTATTGGTTCGCTCACAATCACGACGTGATTAGACGTGACACGCGCCCATCTCTAGTCCATCCATACATCCGGAACCTCTTAATGGATCCTCTTTTGCAACGAGCTTGAACATCTGTGTGAGTACTGTGCGTATGCTTATGACCTACTTTTCATTGTGGAAGGTAGTTCTGGTGCTTGAAACGAAGGCAAGTGAGGTTATAGCTGCTGTAAGTGCAAAAAGTGCACAGGAAGGTGTTTGTGTCACAAGGGTTAAGACAGCGATAATGTTGCTCAAGTCCAAATTTTCACATGATTGACCTCTTAAGTCAGCTTGGAGGTTGCAAGCCTTAAATGTGTGACTAAAAATAACTGGGGCTTTCCATTAAGGAGAGACTTAACTTCTTGGAGCACCTAGATAAGTTAAGAGAGTGTCTGTTGACAGTGACTACAACTAGTGCGTAGGATACTAAGGAGTGACTGAGGGATGAATAGGTGAGCTATGTATTTTTTTTTTTGTTATCGCGAAGGGGTATTTTTGTTTGTAATCACCGTAAGGCATTACTTCGAGGGATGAGGGAACAGCACTAAACTTAAAACAAAAGGACTAATTTTGTCTGTTGGGGGACTGTCAAGTTAAGAGCCTTAATTGTTCTCTCCAACTTGATGACGACTCTGTATTGGGGAAAACCCTTTACTTCGTATATAGTTTCTTATCTCACGTTGACCCATTTCGCAACCACTTGACTCTTCAAAGTTCGACGATAATGCGTTTGAATAAAGAGCTTACCGCTGACCAGTTGTATCGCTTCTCAATATGAGGTTCACCAAGTTTTGGGGTGAACATCAGTTCTCGCAATAGGAGTGTCCGTACTATGTATGTTGTGCTGTTTGTTGTCTGTGCAAGTTATGGCTCTTCTATGTGTTGGAGACATAGTCATTTTTGCTGTTGACTACCGGTAGGTAATCTCTTGTCAAACAGTTACCTTGATTATATGTTTTGCTGGTGTGCCATATGATCTCTACGGATGACATTCAGGTTCTAATGGTGGTGCTTCCTTTGGATTTGGTGGTAATAAAACCAGCATTGCATGTCGAGTTCGGAAAGGGTTGCCCTTGTTAGTGCTCCGCACGTGCTAGATAAATATATAAACTCGGTACGTCTAGATGGACTCAGACTCAGAATGGTATAGTTACCTACCAGTAAATACGGTACGAAACATTTGCTTAAGATAGTCCAGATTTTGGTCACCAGTCCGGAGCTGTGATGAGCTCAACTGGTAGTAGCTTGTTACGAAGTTCGACAAAAAATTTGAAAACTAGTTCCTAGAGAAGTCAGCAGCCCCTGACTAAGACCAGACTAATTTGTTGGGCTGGCCGTTTTGAGAGTTTCATGGTGGCTGTGTTTTTTACTTAATTAACAGGTAGTGTTTTTGCTCGAAAATGAAGTTTCAATTCCCAACTGGGTGTCGTACCTCTTAGTACGGGAGAGATGTTAGATAGGCCTCCACTCCCATTTAAGTTGCGAATATCATTACAACATTAGCTAATTTGGTACCTTTGAACTATCAATGGTGCTCACACCGACGCACAGTGTGAAATTTTCGCATTCTAGTGGAACTTAATTCCAAATCTTACTGATCTGCACCCACTGTTACGTAATTTGACAGGAAATATAATTTTTTTGTTATAGCAATGCAAATTTTCAGTTTTTTATTTCCTTATAAAATGATGATATAAGAGAATAAAGAATATACCAAAAATTTCCTTTCTTCCCAAAAATTTTAGCGTTTTAAATATTTTTTAATGATTTAAGTATTCTTTGCTTACAGCACACATTGTATTTTTCATGTTTCTTACTTGCATTGTTTAATATTAAAATTATTAATGTATATTAAATAAACTCTAATCGTTATCTGATAAGATTTTTCTCAAATACAGAAATTAAAAAAAATATATCCGGAGGGGCAAAAAGAAGCACGAGATTACCTTTGGTTCTGGTTTTAAAATACTCAAAAAAACAGGAAATGAAAAAAAGAGCTTGTCTACACGTGTCTACAATTTTGAAATTCTGTCCAAAGTGCAAACATGCTTATATTTTTTTTTTTTTTTAACCTGAGAAGGAAACAAGCGAAAAAGTATAAAAAAATGAAAAAAAATATAATCTACTTATTAACGCGTAAAATGTAAATATTTTAGATTCTAAATACTTATAACCTTTTTTCACAATTGCAATGGATTAGAAACAAGATTATTCCATAATTGTTACAAGAAATAAAAAAAAATCCGTATCTGATTTTTTTTATAGTAAACCTTGACTTTGATCACTTGTGGCAAAATATATATTGCAAATATATAGCAATATTATGCAAAAACAAACGGTTTGGATTATTAAGAGCTGAAAAAAACAATTTTTTCCAGGGAAGACCAACATAATTTTTATAATTAAGTTCCGCTAGAATCCGTATATTTCACACTGTGCGACGTCGGAATTAAGCCTTCAAAGGTGATGTTTACGTCAAATGCATTTGGATTTCCTGCCGCATTAAAATCAAACTTAGTATGGAGTTTCTAATTGGCTAGAGTCTTCCTATTGAAAAACTGGCATGACCATTGGAAAACGGGTCTTGGCAAGCCTCTGGTACATTTTCGGTATAGAATACAAAAATGACAGTGAAAGTCGTAGAATATTGAAACTCAAAATGGAGTTACCACTTGGTGAAAACTACACTTTTACTGGGACGATCATTGCAAAAGGGCCTTTGCTCATACAAGTCAAATTTTTGGAAGTCAAATCGAAAAGCTTTGGAAGTAAAAATCATAGAACTTCAAAGTGGGGCATGAGATATCACTCAATGTTCTTTTGCTGCATTTTGTTTTAATGAAAAACTTTGGATCTCTTTGTGAAATTTGTTTATTTAATCCATTGAAATTTATTTCATCATCAATTTATTGAGAAAATTATATTTTCTGGCGGCCAAGTGGCTGCAGCCAGACTTGAGGACCATAAGGGCTCCTTTTACGGCATTTTCCATTACTCTTGCCAGAGGTTCGGGCGATAGGTTATCGTATTCTTGGCGAATATGCTCCATAAGGGCTTGAAGTGTCTGATGCCTGTTGACTTACATCTGCAACTTAAAAAAACCCATTAAAAAGAAGTCTGCAGTGGTTAAACCGGGTGATCTGGCCGGCCAGTGCAAGTCGCCAAAACGAGAGATTAAGCGACCCGGAAATACTTCCTTCAAAATATCGGTTGTAGCTTAAGCAGTGGGCGCCCATTGCACCGTCCTATTGGAACCACATGTTCTCCAATACAAATTCCTCCATTTGAGGTAGAAAAGAAAAATATGCAATCATAGCTTTGTCGTTTGGTCCACGGCCTTCTAAAAAGAGGCCCGATGATTTCTCCAGCGTAAGCAGCACACCACGCAGTAACTTTGAGCAGGTGTCATGGTTCTTCGTGGGTGATACATGAATTTTCGGTGCCCCAGAAACGTTTTTTTTCTTTATTCACGTAACAGCAAAGATGGAAATGAGCCTCATCGCTCATGATAATTTTCGATAAGAAATTATATATTATTAAGTCTAGACTATTAAGACCGCTTTGGAAAAAGTCTAGTTATGGATTATAAATTGTATTAGGATTACAAGTTAACTATTATTCAAGAGAAAAGTACAGTGAACTTGACCATCTGCCTCAAAAAGACAATAGAACCATGCTTGAACAGGCTTGAACAGGCTTGAACTTTGAAAGTCTCGGTAAGCCCTGTAAGTTAAAATTGTTAACGAAAACATTTACAACAGTAGTTCTGGATATTTTATTCAAGAAAGAAACTGTTAAATCTAATGTAATAAAGCTCTAGGATAGTTTGAGGACAGCATTATATAACTTACTCCCCAGAGGTTCTAAAGAAGTGCATTGCTTCAATGCCGGGAAAAGATGAACCGGAAAAAGAAGCTGCAATTGCAGTTTCTACAAATACACTTTTTCTACTAAGTTTGCTTTCTAAGAACACGTGCTTTTTCTCCCTCCATTAACTTCTGCGCATGTCACGGAAATATGTAAACAAATTTAAATGCTTAGCAGTTATGCACTAGTGCAAAAGCAGGAAAATGGTTTAAGGCTGCAGAGAGCAATGCTCACTGCAAAAAACTAAAGAGGTAGAGAGAGAGAGAGAGAGTCTCTCACTAGTTATTTGCGATATAGTCGCAATTTCTTCTGTACGATTTCTTCGAGGTTGTTCAAAAATTGGGATGAAAAGTTATTTTATTCGCAAAAGTGTTGCTGCGCTGCATGGATTTCGAACCTAAAATTGCTTGTCGATTGAATAAGTAAAAAAGTTCAGTGTTTAATTTTTTAATTTTAAAATTTTATTTTCAACTTCTCATTTTCTTTCTTATCACATACAGCTTAAATAATTGCTACAATTGAGTTATTTAAAAATATTTATGTACATTCGAGTTATGCACTCCGACTAGTTTAAAATGATATATTTTTAAATTTAAAAATAATTTTGGAAATTATTAAATTTATTGAAAAATATAATTTAAATTTATGATAAACTTTGTTTTAATTTGAAAAGCTAGTTGTCACAATTTTAGTATAAGTTATAATTTTTATAATTATAATTATAAATATTTTTTTTTTAAAAACTTAGAATTTGATGATTAAAAATTTGTTTAATAATATTTAGACTGGTACAAAAATTTTAATCAGAAATTAATTTTATATTTTATAAAAGTAGTTAAAGATCTGGTGTTTTTTCCATTTAATTTAAGGAAATTTTTTTTTTTAACTTGTACAATTTTAATACTTTTGTTTTAAATAATTAAGTCTGTATATAAATTTTGAGAATTTAAAAATTTTACTAACAGCTTAACTAACTAACGAATTTAATTTAACTAAATTCGTTTATTTTCTTATGGCTTTATTTTTACATAAATTTTCTTGTCTTCTCAAGTTGTGCAAATTTATAATTTTGTTGGTGTACTCTTAGTTTATTCCATAAATCATATCTTAAAAATTATATATAGAGAAATTTTTACAATTTAATGGAAGCTTTAGTGATTATTTTTGTCAATAACTTTAAATGTTTTTGTTGCAAGAGAATTTTTTTTAAGAAGGTGTATGTTTTAATAAATTAAATAAAAATAAAATAATATTTTTTTGTAGTTTTTTTTTAATTTTAAAACATTTTAAATTTCTAAAACAAATCTTAAAAGTCAGAGTTTGCATAAAATTAGCTTAGAATAATTTTTACAAAGATTTTTGTGAAATTCTTATTAAAAATAGAGTTTTGAGAAAAAAATTAGAGATAGAGAGTTTTTTTAAAAAATTAAAAAATATGATAAACGCATTTTTAAAAAAAAAAAAACACATTGAATTGTTTTTGGAACATACTCTTTTCTAATATAAAAAGTATTTATAAAGAATTCTTGTCATTAAAAAAAGGTTTTTAGAAAATTAATAGATATGCCAAAAAAAAATTTCCTGCTTGATTTTAAATCTTATGGAAGACATCATCGTTTTAAAAGCGTTTCCATTCTTATATATTTGATTTTGAAGTAGTTTTAATTTTTTTTTTTTTTTTTGGGAAAATTTGATAATTTGAATATTAAGTTTTCAATTTAAAATTTGAATATTTTTTTTTAACTATTTTAATTGAACACTACTTTTCTTCTCACAATTTGTTAAATTCTACTTTCTTCTGTAACACTCCTTTTAAGTCTTTCATATTTCAAACTAATTGTATCCTGTTTCATTAACTTAAGCAATAAATTTCAAATGTCTGAGACAATATATAGTAGTAGGTACTTTTTACACAATTTTGGTACTTTTTAGGCACTGCAACACTTAAACAATCTAACATTTTTACACATAGTTTTAATTACAGTCTTTGTTTCCACAACCTCATCGGCTACGCTTTTGGCCTTAAGCTGCTTATCTGCAGGCATAGCTGCAGCACAGTGAGGAACGTGGCACACGTCTTGTTGGCAAGCCGGACATGCCTTTCAGGTACACATAGTTAATGGGCTGTCGCAGTATACGTTGCTGTTGTGGTTGCGGTTTGGCTGCAGCCTTCTTTGATTCTGTCTTGTTGCTGGTGACTGCTTTTTTATTTTTCTGCTGCTCGTTCTTGCTGCTTTTGAGTGGCGTACTGTTGCAACTCAACGAACGTATCGATGTTGAGGACGACGATGAAGATGAAATATTTTGTAGCACGCGACTTACTGAAGACATGCTTATGCGATTCAAATGAAGTCCTTTGAGAGGCGAGCGTGCAGAAAACTTGTAGCTGCTGTTGTTTTTTGCTTCAGCTGCAACATTTGCGCTCGGATTATTGTCATCTTCCTCAATGTTATCATTATCACTGTCGCTCATCTCACTAACCGAACGATAGCACGAGTGCGAGTAGCTGTGTCTATGTTCACGTTCCGGTCGAAAGTTGGAACGACCATTTAGGTCGTTGTCATCGTTGCCGCTGCTGGACATACGTGAGTTGCCAGAGCTGCTTGAAGCGCTAGACAAATGTCCATCACTAGATAGATCTGTGCTGCAGCTGCGATCGTGTTTCTCAGAGCTAGCACCGCAATCGAGACTCAAGGAAAACGAGTCGGTCGAAGAGCTGGGCAGATCATCTTGGCTGTTGTAGCAGACCTGCTCGTGTTGCACACGACGTCTAAGACGCTTGCTTATGCAGTATAGCAAGCTCATGGAACGCTGGCGATGTGGTGTAGTAAGCTTGGCCTGCTGCTGCGGCGAGCTGGAGCTGGACTTGAGCTCCTCCGCGTAGAGAAAGTTTTCGTTGCTGCAATGATTGTTGTTGCTTGAGTTATCCATATTTGTTGTTAGTTTTTTTTAAATATTTAATTTAGTTTTTAACTTTTGAATTTTTGTTTGTTATTTTTTTTTAAATTATTTGTATGCAACAGTCTTTATTCTTAAAAAGTTGTTAGTATTTTAAAAATTCTTTGATTTTTTTAAACACTTAAATTTTTAAATTTTTTTCACATAGAATTTTTCTTATATCAATTTTTGCACTTTAAAGCACTAATTAAGATTATTATCCTTTTTGAAATCGTTTATCAATTACTAGCCAAGAGTACTACTTGCGAACTCTTGTAATTCACGTTAATGTCTGTTGCCACAGCTGTAGCATGCTGGCGCTTTTATAGGCTACGTCTTCTTGGCTGGCTCTCGCTGGTTAACCTTCTCAAGCTCCTTTACTGTGGTGCTGTTCCACATAGCCTTCGCTTTCGTACGTACAACGATGAGAAAACCTCGTCCAAGCTATTCGTAGCGCCTGCGCTCTGTGCCAGTTCACTCAGTTTGTCGTGCAGCAGGCACGTTGTTGATGTACGTCGTTTGTCGTTTGTTTTGCATGTCCTTAAAGGCTTCAATGTTTTATGCGGCACTAGACGCGGTACTTTTGACACTTCCGAGAACAACAGCAATCACCACTCACAACAGCTTCTTGGTACCAATTTACAAAATTCTCATGCTCCCTTTGCTCTTCGACTAATTGCTGCTTTAGCATAGATACGTCGTATGCTATTGTTGAATGCGTACAATTTTAATTGCTTAATTATTTGGCGTGATTTTTACAACTTGAATAAAGGTGCTTTCTCTGAGCTATCACCTGATCACCTGTAGCTTTTGTCCTGCGGCGCTTCATCGTATTCATGACCTGTTCGAGCACGTTGTAGGAAATGTTTTGCATTCAATTTGAACGTAGTGTAGAAATTTTTTATTTTTTACAAACGTGATGCTTTTAGCCTGATCCGCTGATGGCTACGTATTCACGCGTTTTTCTTTTGGAAAACTTTTCTTTGATTGCTGGTGTTGCTGCTGTTGTTGATGAACGTGATTTTCATGCGTCATTTGCGAATTCGAAAACTGTGACAAGTGTAAGACGCTATGCAGACAATAGAATAAAGTTTTTGAATAAAGGATATACGATTGCGAGTTAAGCATCATTCTTTTTCAGCTCACTGTTGCATATCTATTGATTTAGTGTATAAATTATTGTAACCACAGGTACTGTGTTGTACAGATCAGTTCGGTACTTTAAGTATTTTGTAAGGTTTTATTTTATTATGAACATTTTAATTCTTAAACATTTTTTTAAATGCTTTTCATTAAAAGAAAAACTATTTTTAAGAATTATATTTCAAGCTTAACAACTTCAAGCTTAAGCTTCAAGCTACAACAATTCAGTTACTTACAGAACAAAGAATTATAAAACTAAGAGATGGTTAACATAAGTTAAATGTTATAACTTTTAATTAATTGGAGATATAAGACTATTTTCTTCAAAGAAATTATTTTTGAATTTTATTTTTTTGTTTTTTTTTTTTGAAAAATTGAAAAACAACATTTAAAAATACAACATTTTTACCACATATTTTAAGAAAAGATCAAATGTTTTGCTCTCTTTTAAAAAGGCATTATTTAAATATAAACAAAAATATAACAGTTCAATTTTTTTTTAATTCTTTTAGTTAACTGATAACACGTAAATTAAAAAATAACAAATAAAATCTATTGAGAGCTGGCAGAATATTGGTTTCCCAATTCAGAACATTCAATTTTAGACAGTTTTTTCTCTCTCTTGGCGTTTGGTTGAAATAAACGCTAATTCAAATAAAATAAAACTAACTAATTTATTAAAAATAATTTTTGTTAGAGAATCACATTGATTGTTATCACATTTGAAAGAAAATTTAATAACTTTTAGAAGTAAGTAGAAAAATTGGAAAAACGTTAAAATGCGACCAAGATATTAACATGGAAAATCGAACTTTTGACTTCAAAACATCTGTCTTTATAAATTTCACATTTTATGAATGCATTAAACTAAATTTTTTGAAGAACTTTTTTATATTCGAGATGAACTCAAATTTGAACTGAAGTTGGGAACCGCCTCCAGCAAATATATCATTTATACAGTGGTTCAAACGACTAACCGGACACCGCAGCGATCTGCTTTAAAAGACATTTTTTTAGAAAAAAAAACGTTAATGTAATACAAAAATTTCTACAGAATGTTTTATAGTTGTTTTAACTATTGTTTGGTTCAAAGAATTTGCCAAAAATATGCTCCAATTACATTCAGTTAGCAATAATATAAAAAAATTATCTTTTTAAAGGTTCAAACGTCTAACCGGACACAAAGAAATTGTTGTTAAATTTATTATTTCAATACTTTGTTGAGAAACCTTTTGCAGCAATTATGGCTTACAAGCGATTTTTCAAGTGAAACTTCTTTGGCGGCTAGTGAAACTTCAAGGTCTCTTATTCGCGACGCTAGGCTAACGTTTTCAATTCATATGAAAATTTGCAAAAAATTATAGCCCCTGGCGAGAATGGAACCCGGACCATCGATGTTGATCATTCCTCAAGAGTCGCAAGCTATACAATTACGCCACACAGGCACATGACAAACAGGCAAAGAAAATGTAATTAATATTGAACGCGTAACATGGTCCGTAACATTAATTTTCATCTTAAAAGTATGCACGAAAAATTTATTTCTTTAAGCTACAAACGAAAATATTTAGGCATAGCGGGGAAAAATGTACTGCCTGTTTGCTGCATAATGAGCTTAAAGCTTAATTTGGTTCATTGGTTGTTCTTAAAAACTTGACAGATGATTGACAACATGCAAAACAGTTAATTCAATAATATTATATTAAATATAATCTTATTCTATTAAACGAGCAATATTTGTATATATATTTGCAATTGCGTTCTCGAAAACGGCACTAACGATTTCGATGAAATTTACAATATAGATGAAGAGGGGGCTGAAAAATCGATCCAGCTAGGTCTCATCTCTGGGAAAAGCTGTTTTTCCGAGTTTTCACGCATTTAATAAATACATTAATTTTCCTGCCGAATATGATATGTTAAGTTTGCTAAAATTCATATAGAAGTAATAGCTCAGAGAATAGAGCTTCTGGCCCATGATATCGAGGTTGTGAGTTCGAATCCCACAGTGCACATTCATTTTTTTGTTTTTATTTTTATGCTTCACCAAACAGTGCTTTAGTGAATTTCTTATATTTTTCATTTATTTTTTTATAGAAACGTTTTTAGTACAGTTTTGATGCACCAATTTTTGATATAAAAAGAAATCTTACAAATAGAGTAATTTACACCAAATCTTAAACAAATTTTAAAAAGGAAAATATTTTTGTAAGAGTTTCCTATGCTAGAGTTTCCTACGTTTTGAAAAAAAACAAGTAAAGAAAGTCTAAAGTCGGTCTAGGCCGACTATGAAATACCCTAAACCCACTTTTCAAAAACAAAAAATTTTTATTGTAAATGGGCGTCTCCAAGGGCGGATGAAGCCTATATTTTATATGCATTTAAATGTTGATGAAAAATTTACACATACCAAGTTTTATTCCTGTAGCTCACAGTTCACGCCTTTATTGTGCTTTCGCTATGGGAGTTGGGCGTGTTCATGGATGGATTACTTCCAATTTTTGAACACACTTTAGTTTTGGTATAAAATACATGCATACCAAATTTAATTTCTCTATGACAAACATAACCTTATTTATTGAGTTTAAAACTTTTTGGGTTGTATGGGAAAAAGGCGTGTCCGTAGGCGGATGACGTCCATTTTTCAAAACCATCTTTGTCTTGTCATAAAAAACATACGTGCCAAATTTTAGCTTTGTAGGTTAAACAGAGGCTTATTGATTGCGTTTTCAATTTTTGGGTTGTATGGGAGGTGGGCGTGTCCGTGAGCGGATGACGTCCATTTTTCGAAGACATCTTTGTGTGTGCATAAAACACATACAAATCAAATTTTATTGTTGTAGGCTTATTATGAGCTGAGTTATGCAGTTTTCAATTTTCGCGTTATATGGGAGGTAGGCGTGTCCGTGGGCGGATGATGTCCACTTTTCAAAACCATCTTTGTTTTGTTACAAAAAATATATGTGCCAAATTTTAGCTCTGTAGGTTAAACAGAGGCTTATTTATTGCGTTTTAAATTTTTGGGTTGTATGGGAGGTGGGCGTGTCCGTAAGCGGATAACGTCCATTTTTCAAAGACATTTTTGTGTTGATATAAAACACATACATACCAAATTTTATTGTTGTAGGCTTATTATGGGCTGAGTTATGCAGTTTTAAATTTTTGCGTTGTATGGGAGGAAGGCGTGTCCGTGGGCGGATTCCAAAAATATTCAATAGTGCAGATCCTTGGGTTCATGTGACCATGTGTACCAAGTTTCATCCAATTATCTCAACTCCTTCTTCTTATCCTGTGTATACGGACAACACACAGACGGACAGACAGACGGACGGACGGACGGACGGACGGACATGGATAGCTCGACTCACGTGGTGACGCTGATCAAGAATATATATACTTTTCTATACCGGACTCGCTTCGTTCTATGCGTTACAAACGTTTGCACAAAGTTAATATACCCTGACCTTTCAGGTTTAGGGTATAAAAATCTAATTTGCTCACATCTCAAAAAGTGCACCTTTTTTTGTAATTTTAGGAAACAAATTAAGTTTCCACCAAAATAAACTATAATGGCCAAATGTTATGCTTTTTGTAATTTCAATTTTTTCTGATATATATTTCACTTAATCGTTCATAACTTCTATACCGTTTGAGATATTGTTATAAAATCTGGAGCAAAAATGTTTTTCTTATTAGGTCAAATAATTATTTTGTATATAATAAAAGAATCTTGGACCATAAAACTGTAAAAAGCTTGAAAAAAATTTTTAGTTCCTTCGTTTTTATTTGCAGTAAGTTTACAAAATTTTAAATGCCTTATAAAAATTCGAAATAAATTAGGATCAAATTTACTCTAATGCTTGGTCTTCACTTCGTAATTTTTTGTTTGACATAAAATTTAAGAAATCACATAAATAACATTTTTTTTGCAATTTTTGCTATAAACGTGTGAAGAGATCAGTTTTTCATATTTTTCGCCATTGTCAAACAGCAAAAAAATTACAACGTGTTGACTGACAACAACTGACCATTGAAATTGACATAGTGGAAACCAGGCTTAAGAATTTTTTAATCGGTCTTAATACAAAACAAAAAGGTTTAACATTTTTCAATCGGCCGTCTGGGGAGGATGAAGTGACAAATTCACATTTTGTAAATATCTTAAGGTGTGAACAGACCACATAATACAACAACTTTACGGTTAAAAATCTTAGAGTAATTTTTAAACAATACATGGAACTAATACATATGTTAATCCTTTTTTTAGAATTGATACGATTAAAAATACTAGACATATTTTTAGTCAAAGCTGTACGTAAATTTAATTAATTGGGAATACAATTTGAATTATGGTAACTTATGTTAAAAATTGAATACAAAATAACTAAAAGAATAATAAAAGCTGTATTTTGTTTACATTTTGTTCATGCTATCGCAAGCAACAGGATGTGACAAAAAATAAAAATATTGCTCTATGCAATTGTTACATTAAATAATTAATAAAATAAAATTATAATAATGAAAAATTAAAAAAAAAATATTCTTAACAACCAGGCTGTGTATCGAACCTAGCCACTTTGATTCTTTACGTTGTCACGACAACAACTTATCCGACTGAGCCATGTCTATGTTGATATCAATCCAACTCAATAACAAGCGGTTGGTGTTTTAGATGCAAAGATCATATTAAGTGAATAGAAAACGACATCTATTGGGTAGTAGCATACAACGAAAAATAATGCCAATAGTTTTTTTCATAAGTGTTAAATCTCATCGGAACACCCTCTTAACTTAGAACACCCTCTTAACGTGGAGCAGAGCACCAATGCTGCGAATCAGTTCGTTCAAAACAAAACCAACACAAGCAAAAACAAAAACAAAGAAAGCAGCAGACACAACATGCAAGCAGCTAATGATTGATTTTCTTATATAAAAATCTAGATTATTCTTCTAAGCTTTTGCTATTTTGTGACTTTAATATAAAAGTAACAAAATCCAAAATTAGATATTCGTTTAGCGCAGGAATATTATAGGCTGTAGGTATGACCTTAAAAAAATTTGTTAAAACGACTGCATACAAACCGCGCTGCAAGACGTAATTCTACGTAAAAAAAAACGAGAATGCATTTTTTGAGATATGAACAGTTTACTTTTTTTTGAAAAAGTAGGCAAGTCTAGCAAAAAAATTCCAAAAGTATTTTATTTTTTATTAATAATCGCTTTTCAATTGCTTTCTAGCGATACTTCATTTACAAAAATAGGAAGTACATTAACATTTACAAATGACAGAGGTATGATTTATTGAAAATGACTCCATTTTCAAGATTTTTACTTTGATCAAAAATTGTAAGTGGATTCATGCTCCTATTCTTGTAAGTGGAAAAGGAGCATGAGGTTAATTTTGGGAAAAAACAAATTTACTTAGGCTTGGAATGGCCGGCATAAGTTCAGCATAAATAAATTATCAAAATAATTAAACCAAATATAAAAAAAATATAAAACCAAAACAAATTTCGTTTAATTGAAAAACGAAGTTATCATTAAATAAAAATGTATTGAAAGTTAATTTAAAAATATGATCTTATATGTTGTTTCTAAGATAAAGTTGGCATTTCCGATACATTAAAAACCGTAAAACATTTGAATATACGGCAGGAATCTGAGCGGAGCTCGGTCGCCCAGGTACTATTAATTGCAAAAAGTGTTAAAAGTGCAATATTTAAGACTGCCGAGAATAGTTTTTGTCAGCCAAAAAACGTCTTAAAGCTAAGAAAAATAGCTATAACAGGAGCAGAAGGCTTTCGTGAATATAAACAGCAAATTAGAGCTCTTAAGAATGCAGCCGCAGCTGCAACTAATGATGAAGTTAAGGCGATTGCAACATCGACTAAGTTCCAAAATGCATTTTTACGAAGCATCAGTGTATTTTGGTAAATCTGTAAAGAACCAATCCCAGAAAAACACACTGATGCTTAGTAAAAATGTATTTTGGAACTCAGCCATCATCTCAACAAAATTTTCTAGCTAACCAAGTTGATACACTCAACAATTAACGTTCGCTGCTTAACGAGGCCCTCAGTCAACATAGCAATTATTATGATCAGGAAGCAAGAGGTAATAATCAACAAGATTTGCCTCTGCTTTCGGAAACTCCTTCAACGAGTACTATGCAAATGCAATCTAGCATTCAAAAAGTGACAAAGTTGAGTAGACATTCGAAAGCAACTTAACACCAACTGAACGCGATGTAAACACAGACCGAAAATAACTGTTATTTTACAATTTTCAATTAAAAAAGACAATGAAAAAATTATCGAAGGTTTTTTTCAAAAAAAACCATGTTACAAATGTCCTCAGCCTAACGAATATTAAATGCCTTTTAAATTTTCGACTGATTCTTTAAAAGTTTTAAATTTAACTGTTATATTTTGCCCTGTATTCTTTCGAGGAAAAATAAAGGTTACTTTTAACTTTTATTTTATCCGTCAAAAATAGCAGTTATTTTGCGACTTTAATTTTTTCGGTTAAAAATATCAAGCAATTTGTGTTTTTTTAAAGGCTGGCTTGACAGATTGAACTGTCGACACCATGTGTAAAATGCCTCACCGATGCCTCAGATGAAAATAATGGTATCAAAAGTTTTTTAGTCGGTAAAATGACTTTTGAAATAGTATAAATTACCTGATATTTTTGACCAAAAAAATAAACGGCAGAAAATAACTATTATTTTTGCCCAAAACACTATAAGGCACAAAATAACTTTTATTTTTGTCGGAAAAAACAACAATTTAAAGATAACAGTTAATATGTGACAATTTCGATAAAAACCATAGCCTGCACGGTCCCCAGATGTAAATATTGAATCAACAGATAATTATTCCATTTCGTATTTTTTCAGATACTTTTTCTCTCTATTTCACACTAAAATTTCTGTTATTTCTTACTGTTTAAGAAGTTTCACTTCTGCCACGTGTACGTTGCCGCACGCGAGTTTTTTTTTTATGGAGGGTAACAAGTTTCTGCAAACATGAGGTTGAATGCTGTTACATTCCTTGATAAATTCCTGCTTGAACTGAGCTATGTTTCGAATGCTTGTGTTGTAGAGCCTTTTACCCCTTTCATTCCATAAATTTGCAATGACGTTGATGACAGGCGATGGGGGACGGGTATGCAATAATTTGGGGCAGTTATGTACCATAGCCATACTTTTGCGACAGCATTTTGGGTCATTCTCATGATAAAAATCAAAGGTCTGTAATTTACAAAGCTTTTCGGCACTCTGCTTAACATTTGCCTTAATATGTTAAGGTAGTAGTATATATCCGTTTTACCATCGATAAACACTAGATTCCAGACACTTGCAATAGATATACAGGCCCAAACCACCATCTCCATGTTTCACTATAGTACAAGTATTTTTGCTTTAAAACTCGGTGTTTGGTTGTCGGCATACTTAAGCCCTACAGCTAAACCGTGCAAGTTGAATTTGCGTTGGTCAGTATATAGTACTTTAAATAAGACATACCACTTGCATTTCACCTAATTTTTTACATATTACCTTACTTACCGTATCTCAAAGAGCATAATTTTTAAGCAAGTATTATTTAGCAAACTGAAGTCATAGACTTTTGTTTTTTGGGCTAATGGACGACTTCTTACGCACAATTCTTCTATGCAAATCATTCTTATGTGGTGTGTTACGAATAGATTCCACACATCCTTTCCATACGTCCTTTCCTTAAATTTTTTTGCATAATTTTTCTGCTCGTTTGCAGATTGGAATGAATTGTTTTTTATTTGTAGGATAGTTTGGCGCTCATCACGGTCACCTAGTGTTTTGCCTTGACCCTCCCGACTTTCATTGAGGATTCGGAAGTCGTCACGATACTTCTTTTTATAATATCGTGTGCAGTAGAATGGTTTCGACCAACGATATCACCGATTTAGCGAATAGTTTTACCTTCACAGCAGGGACCTGTGAATTATGAGCAATATCGAAAAAAATAAGAAATAATGATTATTTATGATTTTTATTTTTTTGCTCAGATATAAAAATCGTTTTCTGATTTTTATTTTTTAAATCAAAAATAAAAATTATTTTTAAGCTTTATTTTTATACTCAAGTATAAAAATCATTTTTGATTTTTATTAGTTTTACTCAAACAAAAAAAAACAATTTTGATTTTTATTTTTTTTACTCAAACAAAAAAATCATTTTTGATTTTTATTTTTTTTACTCAAACAAAAAAATCATTTTTGATTTTTATTTTTTTTACTCAAACAAAAAAAATCATTTTTGATTTTTATTTTTTTTTACTCAAACAAAGAAATCATTTTTGATTTTTATTTTTTTTCCTCAAACAAAAAAATCATTTTTAATTTTTATTTTGGTACTCAAACAAAAAAAAATCATTTTTAATTTTTATTTTTGAGACAAAAAATAAAAATCGAAAAATGATTTGTTTGGGTTTTTTTGATTTTTTTTTTTGTCAGAAATAGAAAGAATTTTTTTGATTTTTATTATTTCGCTAAATAATTAAAATTAGTTTTTCGTTTTTATTTTTTTGTTCAGACATTTAAATCGCTTAAGGATTTTTGTTATTTTGCTCCTAATTTAACAATCGATTTCAAGAGCTTTCTTCTTGTTAGACATTCTTAATAGTTATGTTTTTATCGCTTCAAAATTTGAAAAGAAACTAAGATGATATTAAATTTGATATTAATTTTATTGAGAATTTTTAAAATGACAGGCATTCATTTTTAAGAACAAAATTTTGTCCAAATTTTGAAACAACAAATTCTGTTCACACTAAATAGCGGAATAGCGAAGCTTTCAATATCTACATCGCCAAGGCTAGCTTGCGCTTCAGTTTAAAACAAACATAATTTGTTAAGCAATGGTTGTAGAACATGTAAAAAAAGTAAAGAAAGTTTAAAGTCGGTCTAGTTTGACTCTGACATACCCTTGACCTACTTTTTCATAAAAAATAATAGCATTGGAAAAGGAATTGTCCGTGCGCGGATAAGCCCATATTTTGTATTGATTTAAATTTTTATGAAAAATTTACACATGCCCAAGTTTTATTACTTTAAAATAATCAGTTTTAATTTTGAGCTAAAAACTAAAAATCAACAAATAATTTTTTTTTTGAACAAAATAAATAAAAATCAAAAATAATTTTTATTTTTGAACAAATTAAATAAAAATAAAAAAAAAATTTTTATTTCTGAGCCAAAAAATAAAAATCAAAAATAATTTTTATTTCAGAGCAAAATAAATAAAAATTACAAATAATTTTTATTTCTGAGCAAAAAAAATTTAATTCAAAAATAATTTTTATATCTGAGCAAAAAAAAATAAAATTCAAAAATAATTTTTATTTCTGAGCAAAATAAATAAAAATCAAAAATAATTTTTATTTCTGAGCAAAAACAATAAAAATCAAAAATAATTTTTATTCCTGAGCAAAAAAATTAAAATCATTTTATAATTATTATTTTTAATTTTTAAGATTAACGTTTACAAAATAAAAATCATTATTTATTCTAAGAGTCAACACAAATTCCAGCATTTCGGTATACTCAAAAGTTTTTTCAGCACTTGGAACAAACTGATTTTTTTCATTAAAATTTGAAAAATAATCATTATTTTCGGTCCCTGTTTCACAGTATTGCCGTATAATTAGCGGCCGAATTTCGAATGCTGCGTGCGTGCGTTTTTGCACCATAGTAGAATTTTTTGTAGTAGCGATTACCGAAGACAAAACATAATGAGCGGAATCTGTTTTAATTCTGTTTTAAAGAAAACAACATGCCTGATTTTAAATGTCCCTTTTAGACGTTTGACCCTTAAGAAGGAGATTTTTTTATATTTTTGCAAAATGAATGGAATTGGAGTTTTTTTTAAATTCTTTGTATCAAACAAAAGTTAAAACAATAATAAAAAATTCAGTAGAACTTTCTGTGTTTTAAATTACGTGTTTTGGCAAAAAAAAGGCCTTTAAAGTCGCTTGCTGCGTTGTCCGGTTAGTCATTTGAACCACTGTACATACATTACAAACATCTGTTTTCATGTTCACGTATCAATATAAGAAGATGCCAAGAAAAATACAAAAATGACAAGTAACACGGATACAACAGGAGAATCGAACATCTTGTGAATACAAACTAATGAACTGTATGCAGTGTGATAAGAAAGTACATTGCGGAGTACTACATTTTTCGAAAAGTGATGGAGGAAGCTTAGGAAATTACACCACGGTTGAAACGTCTTGAAAAAAATGTCTCTAAGTGATGGCTTTCTTAAAACCGGTAGCATAAATAAAACATTAAATTTGCAAACTGAAATAAAAATTAGTCACTGAACAATCACGGTGTGCATGAACAAGTTTTTATTTTACAAAGGTCAGACCACCTCCCAATAAGCAATATCCAATGGAAGTCAAACAAATCTCCAGCATGTTGCTAAAATCTACAGCGTATGTATCCATTTGATCTCAGTCTGAGAAACAAGGCACCTCCAATGGATGTCACCCTTTTTTCCTCCATTTTAGTACATTAGTTATCTAATATTTTCTCAGTGAGACTTTCATTTATTCTCAAGGTTGATATCGTTTTGAATTCAAACTTAATTCTCCATTTTTGAACATTGGTTTTCCAAAATTTTCACAGTTTTTCTACACTTTTTCTCAACTTATGTTTGGGATTCACTTAGAAAATTATTACAACGGTCAGCTATAATTTTTTTTTTTTTCTATTTATTTTTTATTTTTGTTAATATTTTGCACATAAAGCATATAAAATAAAATAATGAATAATAATGAAATAATAATAAAAATAACAATAATAATAATAATAAAACTAGTAAGCAATAATAATAATATAAAAATAATAGTCTCCTTCATTGCCTCCTTTGATGCCTTCTTGCCTGACTTACGTTTTAATCTCTTTTTTTTTGTGCATTTTCACAAAATTAACTATAAAACAACTTATTCACCTTTAATATTAAATTTTATTTATATATATTTGTTTTTCAATACTTAAATTTCACGATTTATTTTTTTATAATTTGTTTTCAATTTTTCTTTGCATGTCTTTCATAACAAACTATGTCTCAAAAGTACTTAAATTACGGCGTTGACAAAAAAAATTTGTTGCTGAAGTAAACTTAAAAAAAAAAAATATTAAATATCAGACCGAAAACTATGATTTTTTCCAGCATTGGAAAACTAAAGTACTAAAAATACTGGTTTTCAATTAAATTATTGCTTGAATAAGCTTGCAGAAAAAGATTGTATATCAGATAGAAAACTAATATATTAAGAACTAAAAGATTTGGCATCAAGCTCTAAAAATAATTCTTAAAAAATATGTTTTTTAAGAATTATAAAATAATATAAAATATTCTAAAACTAAGGAAAAAAGCGGGTCAATGGATATCTCACTGAGAAACATCGATTTTTTAACTAACATTGGAGAAAATTAGTTTTTGGGCTTGAAACATTTTGTAATAAATATTAATTATTTTTAAAGTCTTCTATTGGGCCGTTTTTGAAAAAATTATTTTTACACAAGTTACACTGGTACAACATTTAACTGCATCATTACATTTGTTAATTTTGATGGAATTTTAAAAAACTTATGAAGTGTTTTGTAAAAAATTTATGAAAATTTCTCGAAAAAGTTTAATGTATGTCACCCAAATGACCAAAATAATTGCCAAAACTTCTGATTTATGTACATAAATGTCGTTTTCAGATATTTCGCCAAATGTGTTGAAAAATAAATTGTATGGGATCTACCACGAACCCTTTTCCAAAATCCTTAAAATCATTTTTTTAGACTTTGCTATTGCTAAAACACCATAAATGACCATCTTATTTGTAGTAATCTCCCATCTTCCCTCTTATTTGTAGTAATCGTTCAATAGTGCATCGTTCCATAGTGAAATGCTCAGGGGATGCCCCCTACAAATGTGAAAGCATTGTGTTAATTTCTGAAGACGGGAGAAAGTTTAGTTTGAGGCCGAAAAACTTAAGTAGTGACGGTGAACATTTGTTTTAAATTTAAACAGATTAAAACTGCTGGGGTATAAGTTCGCCGTGAAATTATTTAATAATTTAATTGTGCGACCGAAGAACGAATTCTCTCTGTAATTCGATATTCTATTGAGCATCAAGGCAATATTATAGGAATGGGCCTGGTAAGCCGCCCGAGTTGACCTGGGAAATACTCAAGGCAGTTGAGTCAGATCATGTATCTCCAGTGAACACTTCCCATTTTAGTACCTGTATAAAAGGCTTAAGCTTGCAACATTGCGTCGATACGCAAGAGAATAAAACGAGGATGAAACATGTGCATCCCCTATAAGATATATCGCACGACGTTGCATTCAGTCAGAAGGTCTAAAAAATATCTTGAAGCCCCTGCCCAAATAAGCCAATTGTACTCGATTTTCGGCCTAATATATGAGTTATAGATAGTGCGAGGATCAGCTTAAGTCAAATATTTTTTGCACCGTTATGTAATTACTAACGAACAATATCTCTTCGTTTCAAATTTTTTAAAATCCCGAAAACTAGATATTTTTTTTTATAAGTTAAATCAAGGATTTCAGTTGTCAAACTTATTCAGTCAAGTCTGTGTTGGTTCGAAAATGGTAAGATAGATAAGTAGGAGAGAAAAAGAAAGAAAGCGAAGCAAGTGTAGAATTTTGTATGCGTGGCGAAGCATTCTATCAACCAGCGAATTGGAATCTGAGTTAAGTGTTATGCATTTAACTCAGTCAATGTGAGTTATGAGGCAATTCCACAAACATCTCTGCTATCAACTAGAACTTCCAGAATCGTGTAAATTGATGAAGTTTTTATTTCAGTTGACTGCAAATGAGGAAAGAATTAAAGAAATGTAAAAAGTAGGATCATGGCTTGGCTGGGTTCTGAAGACGGAACCTCTGGGTTGACAGTTAAGTACGCTTACCACTCGACTATCAATGCCGACTAACTTGAAAAATAATGGTTCTATCTGAATTTTATGTGTGACATTTTTATGTGAAATTATCTAGTAATCAAAAGCTTTTTAACGATATTTTTGAAAAATTTGATTTATGAGATATTACGAGAAACATGATTTGTTATTTGTTCTGAAAAACTAATGATTCTCTGTTTAAAATTAATTGTATATCACGCCATTCACATGATGTGACTTCAAAATTAAAATGAAACTGAAATCGGAAAAGGCAAACATAAGCAACACCAAATATTATTATGGAAGAATTTCAATTCAAAAATTCAACTGAATGTGAAATGCAGAGCTAACCTCTTAAACGAACTCTTCATCAAAATTGGCAACGTATTTATATTGCGCGAAATACATATGAACTGTTTTTATTTCTTCTAATTTTTCCGAAACTTATCCAACTAGAATATTCAACTCATTGACTAGAAGAAGGCTTAATGTAAAAAAAAATACAAATAATCTATCCTAGCTGAAAGTCAGTCATGAAACAAGTTTTTATATCCTTCTTGTCTATGTTTTTATTGAAAATCATCTGTAAAACACAATTGAAGACAACATTTTTTTGTTTTTGTTTGTTTTGTTATAAAAAACTCTTCTACCTACTTATCATGAGTATGATTTTTCCTGGTTGTTGTGTTGTATTGCGAATTTGTATTCTTAAATTCTATTTTAACTAGAACTTGTATGTCATGCACTGAAAAAGGCACGTTTATGAGCCACATCCCAGTTGTTTCGTAATGCATAAAAGACGTATGTATTTCTGCTATTACGTATTGCAGTATCCAACATCGCGACTTTTTAGAATTCACGTCAAAAAAAAAAAAAAACAAAAAAAATCTATAAATATAAAAATTAATATGATTGCGTGGTCAGGAATGAGTATTTATGTACATACATCAAGGTGAGTAATTTGTGTACACTTATAGAAAGCAAGGATTTTAGTAATAATATTTGATGTGTTTTTAAGTATTTCAATCAAGTTTTGATGTTGAATCGCTTCTCAGAAGCTGTGGGGGTGGTAAAGCACAGCATAATTTAATAAAATAAAATATATGTGGTGCAAAACAAATAAATGCGATTGTTTTCTTGAATGTTTTAAATTCTGAGAGATTTATAGATTGTCACAAGGAATATTATAAAAAAAAGTTAAAGATAATTTGAAAAATGTTGCAATTTATTATTAATAAAACATAAATTTATGTACTATATCATATTCAATAAATATCGGGTCAACAAAAATGTTAAAAAAAGAAAAAAAAATATAAGTATTGAAACTATGGTATTACTTAGATCTATAAGAAGAACTAGACTATCTTAGTTCTATAAAAATTTAAAGAGTAGTTTGTTTAATTTACAAAAAGTTGGGCCTAAAAAAAATAAAATTTGAACGAACAAAAAATGCCGTTTGAATAAATTTTGGCAGTGTTGCTATTCGAGTGGAAAGCATGCTTGACTGCCAACCCAGAGGTCCCGAGTTCGAAACCAGATCAAGCCATGGTTCTACGTTTTAACCTTTATTCAACTGTTTTCTCATTTCTAATGAAATTAAATTTAAAATTCATATATTGACCACTAAAATAGTTATAGTTAATGATAGAGAAGTTTATGGATGAGATTGCTTTATAATTTGAATTGATTGAGGTAAATAAATACTCTTGACTCAGATTTTAATTCGAAAGTTGATATAGCCTTCCACCATACAAAGAACCATACTCTCTACACTTGTTTTACTTGATTTACTTTCATTCCTGCTTTTCATACTGAATACGTTTGACACATGAAATCCTTGGTTTGAAGTTGAAAAAAATATTACTCTTCGAGGCTTACTATTTGAAACGAGGTAAAAAAAAATCCACACATGTTTAGTGAGAGGAAATTTTTTATTTTTTTAAATCAATGTTTGAAACTTTAGCAGTTGGTAAGTTTTAAGAGAGTAACTTCTTGCAATTAGCTGGGGCAACACTGAAATGAACTCTCTTAGAAAATCTGTTCGTAAAAGAAAGCTTCATGAAGCTTATAAATGAAAGCACTTGTAAGGTTATAGTCAACTTTTATATTTTTTGTCGCGTTCAAAAAGCTTTTAATATATAAATATATCTGGCTTATGCCTTGAATAATTTATTTTCTGCGAAAACCATTTCAAGCTTTAAAAAAAGTTGATACAAATTCATTTTTGAGATTTTTTAATTTATCCTTTGACAAATCCACTTACTATATTTAAGCTTTCTGACTGTTTAAATAATTTTTTTTCTTTGCAGTTCCTTGCTGAAAATTTTATAACTTTTGGTGTTGCTAGCTTCTGTTATTCATTTTTGTCGCTGCTTGTGAATCTTTACCCTTAACTGGTTCACCTCAAAAAAAAAAAAAAAAAAACAATAACAGTACACGTGGTCTAAGGGACCACGCCAATTTAAATTGAAAAAAAAAACATAAATTTAGTTATAAATGTATGTTTTGTTTTTAAGAACACCATAAATCAAGTATTTTTTCGTATTTGAAAAATTAATGGCGTTTTCGTTTCTACCAAAAAATGTTGCCTTTTCATTGCCCTTGCCTTTTTTCGTGTTCGATTCTAAAATAAGTGCAAACGGGTGAGTAAATTCTGTGTTCGTTTCTTAAAATGTCACACTCACAGAGGGCAAAAAATGCGCATTTTCTGCCTTGCAAACTTTCTCAGGGTAGATGATTGCCCTGCATATCAGCTGTTTTTAAAACGATAATATTATGACATGCGTGCGTTAGACAAGGATGGTTATATTCGTTTATTTAAGTTGACATTTTTCGAGTCGGCAAAAACATGCACTTTTACAGGGTTGCGGGCAACATTGAAAACATTTTGCACTGCGCCAGGGCAACATTTTTTGGTAGAAACGAAAACGCCATAAATAATGAGAGAAACCAGTTAAGGTACCAGAAAGTAAGTGTACTATCAAATGGTTAAAAAACGCATTTTTTAAGAATTATACTTAAGAGCTTTATGCGAAAAAATTCATGAAGCAACAACGAAGTTCTCTACAGAACACACCGCCCAGACTCATCATTGTCTCATTGTCTCTAGTTTATTATTATTTGTTAAAATCTATTACAACTAGTAAGGAACCCAGTAGACAATGACAGCGCTGCTAGCAGGTCTTCCTGTGGATTTTGTAGTACTGCCGCACTCATATACAATTACAATTTCTTTTTTATATGAAGTAGGAAAATTTCGCAGGCCTTCCGCTCCGATAGCTCAAAAGAGGTCGTATAGAAACACTTCTTAAGAATGGCTAAAAGTAGGGGGTCAACAAAACGTATTGGAAAAAATATTTTTTTTCTTTTAAACTCTTTTCTTTTCTTTATAAATTCTATAACTTTATCTTCTCTCCTATGTTTTTTTATGTCAGATTAATTTCAATCTATAAACTTTGATACAGCAGTAAGAAGGGCCATTATTATGTCAAATTTTTAAACTGATATATATTTTGACTTTAAACGAAAAAGTTGCCCTGAAGTATATGAAAAGTTAGTCTTTGAAGGGAAAACAGTTTGTTGTGCTGCCTTTTGTGCAGAAAAAGAAGGCCTTGAAGAAGGGCTCATAAGAGCAGCGAGGAAAGGATGTGTTTGATTTTCAAAAGTAGCAGTCAATGCAGGCCTTCGTTTGAAGAGCGCTGGCTTAATTGTCTATTGAGAATTATCTTCGACATGGCCGAAATTAACATACCCCTACATCCGTGTTGAAGTATTTACGAAGTAATTTAGGTTTTATTATTTTTATGACGTCACTTTGTAGAAGGGATAAGCGTAGTTTTTGTCCAATTTTTCCAAATGTCTTATTTGGAGTACGTTTTGAATATCAAAGTTAATGTGTGAAATATCTAGTCAATTTATAAGTCAATTTATTACACTTTACAAGTGTAATTTATTTATGTTTTTATGGAGTCACTTTGTATGACAGGTTGGGGTGGGTTTCATACGATTTCCAAACTCAATGTGTCTTTTTGAGATCACAGCTTATGTGCAAAATTGTGCAAAAGACATTAAAATAATTTTTGTGGAATTTGAAGCAGTCATTCACAACGATTCTAGCCTAGACACATTGACTGCGGCTGCAGCATTGCGTTAAACGTCAAATTTTTTTACATGCTTTTCTTATGGAGGTGAATGTGGTGAAAATGTTGCAACGACAATGCGTCATTGCAGCAATGTTGCTGTCGTCGATTTATAACTTTTTCTATTTTGACGTGCGACAAGAGTAAGAACATCGGCATTTGTTAATGTTTTCGTTTAATTTCGTGCTTCTTTTGTGTATTTTATTGTTCATCTTCATTGTGTTTGTGTTAAATGTTTGTTTTTAAATGATAATTCGATGTTTAATAATAAAAAAAGGAAATAACGCTTGTTGCGCTGCATCCAAATTTATCAAGTCGTAGACAACATGCCAACATTTTCGTTTTCACCTCGTGTTGTTGTGTTGCAGCCGCAGTCAATGTGTCTAGGCTAGAAATAAACAACATTTTTTTGTTTCGTTGAGGCATAAAAATAAATTATCAAAATTATTTGGGTTTTTAAATAACGTTAAAAATGTACATTAAATCAAATTTCGTTTCGTTGAAAAGCGAAATTATCACAAAATAAAAATTTCGTTCAATGAATAATTAATCAATTTTTTTAAATTGAATGTGAATTGAAAGTTTTATTCATGGATCAATTTTGTTTTCATTGGAAAGCATTCTTTGTCCTTATTCACTTGAACTTAGAATTCTTTATTAGCATTAATTAGCATTTTTTATGAATAGCATTCATTTGAATAATATTTAATGCATTTAAAATGAATGCATTATTCAGAATAACGACAAATGAATAATAAAAATGAATAATTAATCAATTTTTAGATTAAAATTATCAATGTTAAGGAATTTTGGTGTGCCAATTTTCCTCAAAATATAGCTCCATACACAGAAGTCGAGACCATTAAGATCTGAACATTCTTGGGTTGATATAAAATGGGGCAAAGTTTGCTGACACCAGTCGCGAGTGCGTGTTTAATGGTGTGTTATGGCAGAATTTTGTTAGAACTTAAAAATTTTCAAATAAGTTCTGGACATGAGGTAATAGATGACCTTCCAAAACGTTTGTATCAATTATAACTCCTCGATTTATGAAAAGTAGCGCTAGCCTGACTTGTGGTCAATTGTTCTTCAGACCAGCACTTATGAAACATTCTGGTAGGACTTCATGGCCAAAATATCTCTGGGAGCATCTCCGAAACTCATAGCATATACGTGATTGTTTTGTTAATTGTGGCTATCTTGATTTTTTCATCAGAAAATAAAATTTATTGGTGAAACTAATTGGTTTGAATCATCAGAAATGCCAAAGAAACTATTTAAAATTTTATTTTTTATTATTTTTCCATAAGTGTTATTTTTTATTATTAAGGTGCTTCATGTCACTTCGTATGTGCTTCGTTAGCTCGTATATCGTAAGAATTTACGAAACGTCATAAAAAGTTCATATGAATATTGAGATACGAATATTTTTCAACTTTACGAATCAAATTTGATGTTCATGTCGTAGATAAGCAATCGTAAACTTGTGTTGTTTGTCAAAATAAAAAATTTCAAATAAAAATATTTTTATAAATTTGAAAACTTGATAACAAGCGAAAAATCTATGAAAAATTTCTGCTGCTGGAGAATGAGGGAAATTATTAAATGATCGCCTCCATCATGCTTTGTTTCGTCGCACTGCCATTCAACGTGATTCAGGCAAGGATGTAGTTTATTCTATGCAGCTGATACCAACAATTGGCAACGTCGGCTTTCAAATTTGCATGGATGTGTCTTAGTTCAAGCCGAATGAATTAACTGCCAAGACTTAAGAAAAACAATTGTGGTTGAGGGTTAGCATGAGGAACGTAGAGACAACAGTGGTTTGATTCAGTGTCGCTTTGCACGAAAGTTGGAAGTAGGATGAAACCCAAGGACTATGGATTTCAAAATGTTGTCTCAACAATTTCGGTCGCGCCATCACAAGGCGCCATCACAATCAAATCACGCACTCAAATAAAATAAGCGCATCGTTTAGATTCAACAGACTGGACCAGCGATAAAGCAATCAAACAGTCACAATGTTTGGATGACGGTAAATTTGTCAACCAGTGAATGGTGAAAGAAATCACAATAAGATGAACGATTTCTTGAAATTTTTAATAATAAAAGTTTTGTTCATTAATTGAAAATGTCTTTTAATCAGTTGTGACAAGTCTTTTTCAAAAATAACGTCTTCAGGATAGAGACCATCTTTAGGAGCAAATAACTTTTCTCCTCCTTTTCCTTTTGCTTTCTTCGTATGGTTTATGACATGCCCATGCTTTGAAGCGCTAAATCGTGGTCGCTATAGTTTAAAAGCAACGAGGCCCCGGAATTTGTGTATGTTTTTCCGCGAAGTAGCTGTTGACTCACCATCCACGGAAAGGTCATCATCTAAAACTTCGGAACCCCCGTAATGGAGATCATGGGAAAACTGAAAATATAAATATTTGAAAAGAAGTTGAAGTTTGGTCTTCGCGCTGCCTCACTACCTGAGTGCTGAACCATAGAAAAAGCATCGAATTTAAGTTTACAAAAAAGTACGTAAGTTCTTTAAAGTTCGTTCATGTCAATTTCATATACAAAGAATACGATTCACGAGACACGAAGCCTTACAAAATGACGAATCACTTTGTTTTGAATTATTATATTTTATAATTCGTATTTGAAACATTAACTTTTGAATTTTGGTGTAAAAAACAGATATTTAGACTGGTTTCTGTATTGGAAAAATTGAAACAGCACAAAAGTTGCTATAAGCGAAATATACGTATATTTTTCGAAAATAAAATATTGGTTAGAGATTTCCGTTCACAGTATTTCACAAGCTCTATGAATTATAGGATAGCAGAATGGCATGGAATAGAATAGCATTATGGATTATGGTTACGGTTGACAAAATATTTTCGCAATATCATGCAGTCTCCAAAATTAAACTTGCAAGCATAATTTCAATTGTCGTTTTAGTTTCTACACAAACCTTCGTTATGGCATCTAGTTCGAATGAAAAAGCTTCCGTTAAAAGCTTAAATTTTTTGCAGCAAAACTGCAATATTACTGCTTGAAAATATGTATGACTGTGTAGCGGCTAGAAATTGCTATAAAATAAAATAAGCGCCTTCCACAATTCACTTTCTTTGTTCACTGTAAAATTTCTCCTCTTGAGAGTTTTTTTAAAATCTTTTAAACAGACAAATAAATGCCTGTTAGTATAGCTCATCAATTTTAAAATACAGAAAAAATTGACTTGTTGCGATTTATGTATCGCTTCGAATGAAAAAGGAGATTAATATTATTGTACACTCAAGCAAAAAAGTAAGTATCTAACAAATTACGATATTTTTACCGTATATATATATAAATTTTAAATATTTTGACTTATATGAAATTTTTAAGGCCTGAACCAAGATGACAAAATTTTTGCGTAAAATATGAGAGGTTCCATTGTTATGAATGTTGATATATTTTTAAAAACTAGTATCGCCTGGGGTCGAAATTCGACCAATTTATTGATGGCCTATTTATAATTATATGCGAGATGGTTCAAATAAGTTCGAGGCTATAACTCTTAATTGATTGGAGATATAAAGCTATTTTCTTGAAAAATTTTAGTTTTTTATTTAATAATTTTTTTTCAAAAACAGAAAAACAACATTTTAATTCATTTTGTCAAAGAAATCATAAGGGCAAGAAAAAATAAATTCACCTAAAATCCGGTATAGACTTTGAAAGAAAATAAAAAAATCAATTTTGAGTTTTTTTGTTTTTTTTACAACAAAAATAATTTTGACCACATATTTTAAGAAAAAATCAAATTTTGTGGTCTTTTTTTAAAGGAATAATTTAAATATAAACAAAAAAACAACGGTATTATTTTCAATAGTTTTTTAAGTAAACTATTAAGACTTAAATACAAAAAAGAAATATATGAAATCTTTTCACAGATGGCGGAGATATTGGCTTTCCAATTTAGAAAATTCAATTTGAGAGAGTTTTTTTCTCTCTCTTGGCTTTTGGTTGAAACACACACTAAATAACTAACGACAATATTAAGAAAATTCATTAAAAATACTTTTGGTTAGAATTTGCTGTAATTTTTATCACATTTGAAAGAAAATTTGACAAACTATCAGAAAAAATTAGAAAAATTGAAAAACCACTAAAATTCGATTAAGATATTGACAGAAAGTCAAAATTTTAAATTCAAAACACATTTTTGTACAAATTTTACAATTGACGAATGCATAAAACTAAATTTTTTTAAGAAATTGTTAGTTTAAAAAAAAAATCAAATTCGACCAACTCAAGAACTCTCCTCCAACCAAATTTCAGATTAATCAAAGAGCAGATTTTTTCTCAAAAATTTAATTTCTCTCTTAGAAGGTTGGGAACTCTCTCTATCAGATATATCATTTATATATACATTCTGCACATCTGGGCAACATAAGCTTTCGAATGATATAAATTTCATTGATTTCGAGTTTTAATAAATACCACAAAAACGTACGACAACCGCTTATATAAAGGCCTGAAATTGAATTCGAAACAAAAAATAAGAAAAAAACTAACTTTTAAAAATCAAAACGGACCTTAAAGCTTTGAAAATAATTTATATGAATAGAGTTGTTTTTAAAACTTGCTCTTCGAGTTTTAAATCGAGTTCAAAATTTGAAATAAAAATTGCAGGTCTTGGATATTTTTATGAAATTGAATTAGAATTTAACTATCCATATATTCTTATAAACTCTACGGATTCTTTTTAAACGCTCGCTTTTAATGTATTAAAACCCTTTATCGTCGGCCTAATTCTAACACAATGTATATCAAAATAACGGTTGTAAACGATTTTGTTAGTTTGAGAAAAAATTAAATACACTCAAAATCAAATTAACTCTGATATTGACAAAAATCTTTTGTTGATCTTTAACAAAGCAATTTTTGTTAAATTAATAAAATCTATTGATAATACAGAAATTTTTATCAATTTCACTCAAAATATATCAATATGAGAAAATGTTTTGTTAAGATAAAGTTTGTTAATTTGAAAAAATATTTTGTTAATATGATACAGCATTTTTCAATTTATTCAGGATATTGACAAAAATTGATATATTTAACAAAAATTTTTATTAAATTTGATATAAGCTACGGTTGATTTTTTTTTTTTTCAATATAATGATAATTTTATCAAACGATTTTTTTTTTGAGTGTAGGTGTACTCTTTCTTGTTTTTAATGTTTATAGAAAAAAATGGGTGTTGGAACGTTTCATTCAATACACCGAGTATAAATTTGATACATATCTTACAGAGTTTTCTTCACCTCCTACGATAATTTTTGCTAGCAACTTATGAATTATGCTGACGATATGAAGATCTAAGAACATCAGCAACTTCAGATCTAGAAAGAAGTCTGTTCGTGACTTTCAGACTTGTGATTTTCAGGTTTTTGATTTTAAATTCATAAAAAAAACCATTAAGAAATTGAAGATAACTGACTTTCCATTTCCAGATCTGATATTGAAGATTAATAAACCAATGTGTGGGCGTGAGTTAAAAAGCTTAAATAGGTTAATTTATTATCGTCTCAAATTCCAATAATATATAAGAAAAGTTCATTGCAATTGCAAATAAAATATCTTTAATTTTATATTTGTTCTAAAATTTATATAAATATTTAGTAGATATAAAAATTGTATAACATTCGTCATAAAAATAATCACCAGAAAAAGATATTTTGATACCTTTTCATGCACCATATCAACCTTAGAAAGAGGAATAATTCATATATTGTCAAACCTAGTTGGTTTATTAGTTACGCGATGCACAATGATTTCAAAAAAAAAAAATAAAAAAATATTGATAGTATTGAAAAGCATGTTGAACTATTAAATGTTTTATGACAAATACTAAAAAAATCAATATAAAAATATTCAGAAAAAAAATCAAACAAAAATTGACATGAATACCCAATATGTTGTATTAAATTAATTTGCAATCAGCAAGAGCAAAACTAAGCATAAAAACAGTTTTGTGCTTTCAACAAATATTAATTTAAATAATTGTTTTCAAATTATGTTAAGATTTTTTCTCTTGTTGTTTTTGTTATTTGTGTTCAATTGTGTCTGACATAAATTCATTCATTTGTAGTCGGTTGAAAACATGATCATTTTCATAATAGAAACATGACCACCAGCAGAAGCTCAATTAAGCATAACTTTTTCAATATACCGCTAATTATGCCTCACAAATAAATAAACATGTACAAAAACGGTTAGAAGTATATGTATTTTTTTTTTTGTTTAACGGGGGTCAGAGGTTTGGGCCAACTTAAATGACTAACTAATTGATATCAAATGAACGCTAATGCCAACAACAATGCTAGCAGCAACAAAAACAACAACAGCAACTACAACACCAACACTAAAAACAAACAAATTACATCAACACCAGCGAAGCGCCAACAAACACTACGAAACACTCTGGGCAGTACAGGTTCAGGATGTGTCAGTGGGTGGCGGCGGCTAAACCGAGTAGTTGCTGGCAGCAATGAAATCATCTAAATTACAATTCGATCGACAAATACTCATGATTATACACACACCCACATATATACTCACACATGCACTTACGCAGTAACTAATACACGGTCAATGCTTAAAATGTTACTTAATGTGCGTGCAGCAGCAGCAGCAAGCAAGTTTTACGCACACAACAGCCAATATTTTGAACTTTGTGGATAAACATGGACGTTATCAGCTCCCCGGGGTATTTATGTATGCACTCAAAATACGATTTCATTTATTCAATTTAATTGTAATTGCATTAATTAAATTGCAATGTTGTAATTAAATTGTTAATTTAAGTCAAACTCACGCCCGTGATGCAATGCAAGAGGGGAGGAAGTGTTGGCGATGAATGGAATTGCATGTGCAATTAAATATAACACTGATACTCTGTCCTGACCATACATATGCAATTGTATGTAAGACAAGAAACGTGGTTGTGTGTCTATGTGAGGATTCGCACTTTGGTCGAACTGAAATAAGTGCGGAAGGTCTTGCCTGTACCAACCGGAGCGTCAAACATACGAACAAAGGACATGGCTCTTTTCACTCAGGGAATGATCTTGATCAAGTATATATTTACCTAAAACTATCGCTTAAGTGATTTTTTTAAGGCAATGTGATTCAAATATCATATTAAAAAAGAACTGAATAAAATTTATAAAAAAAAACAGCGGAGATATTTGCAAACTTTTAGAAATTTAGGTTCGAAGATAGAATTTTTCTATAAAACAGTATAAATTGCGACCACGCCCACTTTTAGAATAGTTGCAGTGGGTAAGCATCCAAAATAAATAAGGCACAAGATGTCTGAGATACAGCATTTATTTCTTTTGAGTGATATAAGGGGGTGTAGTCAGTGGCGTAGCTAGGGTTGGTGGCACCCGGGGCGGAAACTAAATTGTGCACCCCTTAAGAATGTTATAGTAAACCTCAAAAGAGTAATGTTTAAAAAATACCACGAAATTAATATAATTTTTTTAAATAATAGTTTACAGTTTTGATTAGTTTGTTAAAGTGAAAATAAATTTATAAATATTTTAATTATTTATATAGTTTTTAAAAGTCGGTTACATTAGACAAAATTTAAAAATAATCTCTTCGATATTAATATATTTGATCATTTGAAAGATATGTAATTGGGTAAGTAACAGGGATGATATTTTGAGTGAAATAGTACTTTTTTGAGTACTATTGACTCTACAAAAGTACTCGAGTACCTTCTTGCCTAAAAAAGTACTCTGGTATATTAAAGAATTTTACTTGAAATTTTGGCAAGAGTGAAAAAAAATCATTTTTGAAAATTAAGTCAAGAACTTCTTGCCAAAATTCTCACCCAGTCACGTATTATTTGCCGTTGATTTTAGAAATGTTCCTAGAACAAGAACTTTTTTTAAAAAAAAGTTGAACATTTTCATTAAAATTCCCAATATCTTTGGTCAGGCGGCAAAGATTTGAAATTTTTTCGATTAGATAGTAAGATCTTCTTCAGTACTACTATTTCCAACCGGCTAATTTTTTTACGAAAAACATGGTTTTTGGATGTTTTTCAAAATGGTTAAGCTCACTGGCGGCTATCGTTACAGCAAAAAAAAAAAATGTTGTGCATTCGTCTTAGAATCGATCAAGGTTTATTTTAAGTTAGTGGCAATGACATTTTTTTTTTTCCCCATAGAAGTTCAGGCACCCTAACATATTTAACGGGTTCTGAAAGTAAGCCTGATTACTTATTATTCTTTTAGGTGATAAATATAATAAAATTTAAAAAGTAGTATTTATTTATTCACATATCATTGCTTAATACCCTAATACCCTAAACATTAAAAAAAAAAAAAAAAAAAAAAAAAAATAACACAAAACTTAAAAAACTTCATTTAATTTCAAATATGAAGTATATCTTAATTTTTTCAAAGCAGGATTTTCCGCAATCAAAGAATTTTTGAAAAATATTTTGTTTACGCAAAATTTTGATTTGCAAAAGTGAGTAAAATTTTTCACTATTTTCATTTTAATTTTACAATAATTGTCGACGAATCCGACTACATATTTTTGAATCAACCTCTACAAAAATTACATATTTTAGAAAAGATTTGGAAAAAAGCTTATAAGGGCTTATAAGTTATGCGAGGACAATTTACTGTCAGTAAACCACACAATATCAGTTTTAAATAATTGGAGAACTGTGTGAAGTTTTAAAAAATTGGACTTAATGAAGTTATAAAAACTTAAGCTAGTTTTTTATAGAAAATTGTGAAAATTTTACGAAAAACTGTGCATAATTGAAGAAAAAACAGGACCTAGAAGCAAACCGTTGGCAAATTTTCCCTCATTAACCCTGAATAACTATAAAGTTGAATATTTTTTCGAAATCAATCCATGTCTTCTATATAAAACTTAAGTGAAAATTAAAATAAAGCATTAAAATTCATTTATAATCTTTTTTCCTAAATTTTATCAACTTCTTTATAGTATTCTATATTCATCTCAGACTCTCGACTCGACTCGACTTTGATAGACAAAACTGAGGTCTGCAAGATTTGACTGCCCTATACTTGACTATTAATATCACAGTATCTCTACATTACAGTGATACGATACCAAATTATTATCAGAAATTTGTTTCATACTCATTGTGTACATAATTCCCAAAGCAAACTGACAATTACAAGAAATCTGTCGATGTTTCACATTCGGGGACTGAGAACAAAATTTAATTTAAATAATTAGAATAATTTTCAAGGAACTGTGCATCTTCTGTTAAAAACTGTATTTTTTACAGTTTTTGTTGGTTGATTTAATCATAATAATGATTACTTTAGTAAAGTTAAAGAGTCAGAAAACCATCTTAGAGCTTTTAATAGACATCTTCTACATAAAATAAAAAAAAACGTCAGAAGGCCGTAAAATTGTTATAAAACGCCATGTATTTAATTTAAAAAAAAATTGAATGCATTTAAATCATAATTTAATTTTTTTGGAAATTTTTTAAGCATGTAATTAGTTGAGTATTGATTTTAAATTGTTTCATGTAACAGGATACCCAAAAACATATTACTATTAAAAATAATATTCTAGCAGATTAAGAGCTGCAAATAAGGTTTGTTTTATGATGTATTATCTCAGAACTTAGCAATCACAAAATCATAAAGCATATTTTTATTCTTGACATTTATGTCATGGGCACGTTTTTCTGAAAAGTTCTGGAGAAATGTATTGCTTACAAAATAACTGACGCCTCCATTCATCTGAAAATCGTGCAGATTTGCGTAAAATATTGGTAATAGAAATGTATACTATACGAGTAAGCCTGAAGAAGCAAAAAAAAACGACTTTTTAAAAAATTTTATGGAATATAAAAAGAATGTAACATTATAATATAACATTTTTCTTTGTGTACTCTATCTTATGCCATGTTCACACAGAGAGTTTAGTTTGCGTTTCCAGTACAAAGTTGCGTTTTGCCCTTAAACTCAATTTAAACGCTGGCGTTTCCAGTACAATTTTGCAGGAGAAAACGGAACTAAACACAACTTGTTTTCTACGTTTACCAAAACTCAATTCGACACATGCCTACAAGTATGCTAGTGTTTTGATAAAAACATTCGTTCAGTTAGATTTTAGCTGTGTTCGATTCGATTAAACGATAAAAAATGCCAACAACAGCTGATTCTCAATTGTGCAAGATGCAGGTTTTTCATCAGTCAGTCAGTATGGGCCGAAAAAAGCTGAGTTTTGAGCGAAATTCCAAAAATTGACGATCATTTCAATCCACCGTAAACTCAATTCTGCCGACGCATCTCTGTGTGAACAGCTGCATTTAAACTCAAACGAAACGCAAACTAAACTCTCTGTGTGAACATGGCATTACTGTCATTAAAATTTTAATTGAATTTGTTTGGCAATTGCACCCCTAACCAATGACAAATAAAATTCCGAATTGACTTAGGTTTTAGTATGAGCGTTTGTTTATATTGAAACAAATTTCTTATTAAGCTGAAGTTTTAATCAAAAGGAAGAAAAAAAAAATGTTTGCATTTACTTTTGCACCCTCTTTATATTCAAAACATAAAACCGCAGTCATTAAAGTATTCTTTTTATTAAAAAAAATCAAAAATTGTGTGGTGAAAAGTTCTTTTATCAAATTTTGCACCCCATTTTAGCGTGTACCCGGGGCGGACCGGGTACAAGCTTTCAGGTCCCGAAAACACGTGATTATTCTTTTAAAAATATAAAGATCGGACAAGTGACCGAGATAAGAAGCAACATACATGGTTTATGTCTACTCCGAACCTCAAAAATCCATGCTCTTAAGAGGTTTTACATGACCTAAGTAGTTTACTCTGTAAGGTTTGCCATTGTCTGTAAAATGGTGACGGCCGATCAGAAAAATGTTTCTATGGAAAATAAAAAACTAAATTCGGTCTGATATGAAGATTGAACTCAGGCTATCGCAGTTTGTTGGCTCAATGGGAGATACTTCTATTTCTCTATGTTTACAGCATTTGTTTACTTCTTCAGATCGGTTAACCACCCGTACAAAATTATGTATGAAAATAGTATAGATCCAAAGAAGGTACCCCTAGGGTCTAACCAATTGTGGATATTTTTTTGTAAATATCTATAACTTCACCCATTTTATATTGAAGTGTAATAAAAATTTGATTTGATTGAAATTTTTTTCTTGGATTGGTTTAATGATTAGAAAATCAAATTCGAAGTTATAAATTTTCGCAATCATTTTTCGGGACCAGAAAAGGGTCCATTTTGAGACAATATAGCTGTGTCAATTTAAACCTGATTTTTGTACAAAGAGTATCATTGGAAAGGTTATATAATCTTTTTTAAGCGAAAACTAGAGAAAAATTTCAAATTTGGCAGCAACAGACGCTTCTAGTTGTGTTCGTTTTCATAATTTTTGTATTTTTACGTTTTATTATCTTTTTAACGATAAAAAAGTGTGTTCTTAAAGAATTCAGGAAACATGTTCATTTTTTACTGTTGGAAAGATAATAGAACGTAAAAACATAAATATTATAAAAATAAAAAACTTATAGCATCTGTTGCTGGCATCGCATTAAAAATTAAAACTGAAAATGGGTTGCCTTATTGCAGTTTTTTAATAGTTTAATATTTTTCTCCTAAAGTAGACAAACTATTATTTCCAATGATAATATATTTAAGAAAATTGGATTTAAAGTGACTATGTTGTTGTTATGTTAAAAGCTATGTTGTCTCAAAATATACCCTATTTTGGTATATGTTTGGCTGTGGGTCCGCGAAAAAATTTCTTAAAATCTCAAACTATGGATTTGGTTTTTTAAATAAGAAATCAATTAAAAAAAAAAATTTGAGCCCAATCGAAGATGGTATGTGCAACTTTTATTACACTTCAATATGAAATGGGCGACCTAATTTGTTACCCAATCAGAAAGAGTTTCGTTAAGATCGACTTAACTTTTGAAGTTTCTCCCATTCAAAATCGTATATAAAATTAATATACTCTGACCTTACAGGTTAAGGGTTTAAAAATTAAGAAAAATTTGGTCTAGCCCGACTATGGAATACCCTTAACCTCTTTCCATATTATAACTAATACTAAATACTGAATCAAATAGAAATAACTTTTTAGTTTTGTTCAAAATCCATGGGTTTATTTGAGCTGAAAACAATCCGAAACCAATTAATTTTGGGAGTGATTCTAAGCTAAGCCATAATGTTCTTTTTATCAAACCCTAATGATCAACAAATAAACACGCCCATTTGTGCAAAATATACATGATGTTTGGATCATTTATCAAAATATTAATATATTCACTTCTGCCCAATTTCAGTCATTTTGGTATTGTTTTTAAAAACAAAAAATATGCTCATTTGTGTCCAATGCATGCCAGTTATGTATTGATAGTAAAAAAAATTAAATATGCCCAATCTAAGGAATTTTGGAATTATTACTCAAAATATGTCAAATGTGAACAATATTTTAAACTAAATAAAAAACAAAATACAAAAATATTAAAACGCTGAATTATGTCTTTCTAAAAAAGGAAAAAAATAAAAATGACATTCAAAATAAAAATTATATTTTCATTGTTCAAATTAAATATGTATATTTCATCCAATTTGGACAGAAAAATATAATTTATTATTTTATTCTCTGCACTTTTATACCAGCAGAAACAACAACCAATTGAGAATTACATCGTTCGGTTACGCATACAAAATTAATTTTTTACAAACAAGCCAAAGATTACTCGTATTAAGCACAAATTGACGTTTTTACAAACAAAAATTTCAACCCTTATTTCTGGCATAAACTGCGAACGTGAATTGCATGTTTTTAGATGGTTTTGAGCCCTTTTGAGCTGATTTCAGTTACGAACGCTCATAGCTTAATTTTAGTCATTTTTTTTTCTCCGTGTATTTTTGTTAACAGGTTTACCTACTGGTTTTATGGGATATGGGCGTATTCGTGGGTGGATGACACGCGTTATGTGTATACAAATTTGTTTTGATGTAAGATGCAAACATACTATATTTGTATCCCTGGAGCTCAAATATCAGTCTTTGAATAAATTGAATTTGAATAAATAGCACTATGCGCCAAAATTAGAACAACATTTCTGAACACAGCATCCCATTATATTTTTAACAAATTTTTACATTGGCATCACACAAATACAACCTACAATATGGGGTAACCTACTGTATTATTCTATAAAAAAGTACGTGGGTTTTGAAGAATAATAAGAAATTTAGCATTTTTGTCTTAGAATTAATAAAAAAAAAAAACCAAAACAAATTGGCCATTTTGACTTTGACCGAGCTTTTAACGATCAAATGTGTTGTATGTCAATGGCAAACCTCAGAGAGTAAATAATGCCATGTAAAGCTTCTTGAGAACATGGACTTTAGCCGTTCGGAGTCGCCAAAAAATATGTTAGTCCAGTTCTCGGTTAATCGTTTGCAAACATTTAATAACACACACAACACAATTGATCATAAGAAGCTCGGTCAAAGTTCTTTCAAGGGCTGAAATGGACAATTTGTTTTTTTTTGAAAACTTGAACTAAATTTTGGTCTAAAATACTTTATTTTTATACTTAATATTATATACGTAATTTTTTATTATATTAAAATATAAACCACGTCAAATACTAAAACTAAGTTTTAGTCTCGAATGGGTTCAAAATATGAACTACGCTAAGTACTAAAACTAAGATATAGTCCGGCATGAGTTTGAAATTTAAACTTTAAACTCCTGTCAGTTTAGTTCTTAAATTTCGTAAATACTAAAGGACACAATTAGCGCGCGTAATAAATGTTATTCTATGGCTCAGTTGGTAAAGCGGTTGTCAATTTGTTGTGATGAATCCACGCGTACTGCGTAAGGGGTATATTAATTTTGTCACTATGTATATATATTCTTGTGAAAGTATATATATTCTTGCTCAACATCACCACCTAAGTTGATTTAGCCATGTCCGTCTGTCTGTCTGTCCGTCTGTCTGTGGACACGATAACAGCCGTAATTTTGAATAATATTGTGCTGAAATTCAATATTTTAAGTTTGAGAATAAGCTAAATCGGATGAAAACCACGACTACCTCCCATACGACCCCAATGATGAAAACTCCATAAAGAATCGAATATTTACGCTACAAAACTTAAATTCGGTATTTGGTTAGTATTTAAGAAAACTCAGGTGTTTTCGAAAAATGGGCGTCATCCACCCACTAACACGCCCACCTCCCATACAACCCCATTATTGAAACCTATATATAGAGGCTTGTGTCGAAGCTATAAAAATAAAATTAAATATTTATTATTTTAATATAAAAATTAAGACGTGAGAGAAAAATGGGCGTAATACACCCACGCCCACTTCTTATACAACCCAAAATTTAAAACTATATAAATAGGCTTCTGTCGAAGCTACAAAAGTAAAATTAGATATTTATTATTTTTATAAAAAAATGAAGATGCGTTAGAAAAATGGGCATCATCCATTGATGAACACGCCCATCTTCCATACAACCCATAATATTGAAAACTCTATAAAAAGGCTAATATTTAAGTAACAGACCTGAAATTGGGTACTTGTGTATATTATATCAAAATTGAGGCGTGTTAGAAAAATTGGCATCAACCACTCAAGAACACGCCCACCTTCCATACAGCCCCTAATTAAAAACTTTATAAAAAGGCTTGTCTTTACTTTGCAGGAAAACAATTTGGTATGAATTAGACTTAGCTTAGATTTAGATGAATTAGACGTCATAAAAATAGTAACATTTTTTAAATTTCGTATGAAAAGAGCTGCAATTTAATATTTTGTACCATTGCGAAACGCCCGTGGGGGTATTTTAACTTCGGCTTAGTCGAAAGTATACCTTACTAGTTTTTATTTCATATAATCCAGTGGTGAGGAATCTTGGGCATGGCAAAATCAATTTTTTCGAGGCACTAGAGAAGAACTGCAATAAATCCGTTATTATTTCATTTTTTCTGTACCAACATTTTTTTAAATATTTTTTAAATGTTGTTTTGTAATGATTTTATTTTAAATTAAATCTTTATTAATAATATGTTTTAAAAAATTCTTAAAAGTAGGCCTTTTTTTGATCGAACTAACTTTACCCCGTTCTTAAAATAAGTTTTAAGGACGTGGTAAATAATTAAAATTAGATTTGAAGTTTTCTCTACACTGAGAAAAAAAAACATACTTTTAAATTAAACTTAAAATTTTAAAAAAGAAATTTAACGCATTTTCGTTTCTACAAATCGAAATTTAAAACAAAAGTGTTTACTTTCCTTTTGTTTTTCTATCATTATTTCTTTAAAACTCTCTTTGACACTTTTTGAATATTTCGAATTGGTTTGAACAATATCGAACATAAGATAGTAAAAGAAAGTAATTCATTTTTCAATATTGAAAATATTTAAAATGCAAACTTTATCGAATCGAGTTAAGATTTGGTATTCGAGTCAAGGGTCGCTGATGACGAATCTGTCAGCAAAAACATTTGTATTTAACTTAAATGAAATTGTTTCTAGGTCTATTTCAAAAATAATTTCGTTTGATTAGAACATAATTTCATTTAATTTTAACACATATTTCTCTCAGTGTAGTCCATTTTTAAGTTTTTCAAAAATTGTATTTAATATCTCGTACTTGAGTTTTCATACTTGTGGCTTATTTTCTTATAGTTGGGTTCAAATCGCTCATACTTTATTGAAAGTTAAGATTCATCGAATTCTTTCTGTTTTTTATAGCTTTCTAGCGCAGATCCTCTGTCTTATTCAAGCTCAAGCAAAACCAAACTTCATCTTCTATAAGTGATTTTCCTCTACAAGCGGTTTTTATTTAAACTTTTCGAAAACATGCCAGAGTTGCATTTTATATCAATTGCAACTTTTCACAACAACAGCTGAGCTGCATTGCGTTGGAGTTCTTTTTTTTTCTTTTCTCTGCATCATAATCAATTAATGAAAGACACACACACATAGCAGCACATAAACACCCACACACACACACACACATATAGTTGTGCCTTTCATTGCTATGAAAAAGTCCTGCTGCAGCATATTCTGGTCACTCTAGGGTATACAAGCTAAAACTTGCAATGTTTAAAAGTTTCTCTAGTGCTTCTTTTTTTATTCTTCAAGTACTTCTTCGCTTGCCTCTCTGCTCGTTTAGATGCTCATCTTAAACTTAACAACGCAGTTAACACTGTTTTAAAATGCATTTCAAGCAAATTTCTACAATTTTCAAGTTTTATGTTTTTAACATTTTTATTTTTTTCATTCTTTCCATTTCATTCCGAACATTTTTCTCATGCACCTCAGCTGCTTCCTTACCGCATAGTTTTAGCTTTTTGCGCCAATTTTAGCGACTCATCTTCTAGAGTGCAAAGCTTCCGCGTTGCTAAAGCTGAAGAAAGCGGAAATATTTTCCTTGTCCATTTGCTTGTCGTCACTAAGTCTCAGGACTTTAGTGCTTGCTAAAGGATGCACAAAATATAAGAAAAAAAAAAAAAAATATAAAACAAGCATTAAGAAATGCAGAAAACAGAAAAGATTTCATTTTCACATAAAAACTTGTCGCCCGCAACAAGATGAGACAAAGTATTAAACAGAAAGAGCTGGCAATAGTTATAGAAGAAGAAGAAGAAGAAGTAAAAGGCGAAATAAAGAAGAAAAAGCAATGTCTTGAGAGCGTTCGTACAATGATTTTCTTAAATCACAATTTCGTGATGATAATGCAGACGCGCTGTGCTTGCTGTTGGCAGGACTTTAGTCAGGACTTTATGCAGTGACAAAAAAAGAGAATAAAAATAAAGCTATAATAACAACAACAACAACAACAACAGGCAGAAAAAGTCATGTTGAAATGTAGCAAAATCGCAGCTGTGGTCGGAGGTAATTCGGGCGATTTGGTTGTTTTTTTTTTTTATCGCAAATTGAATTGCCGCCATGAAAGTGCGAGTTGGATATAGAATTGAGCACAATATAAATGCTTTGAATACTAAGGCAGAGCTTTAAAAGCTTACCTTAATTGTGCCAAGTAGGTTAAGATTCACTTGCTTTTGGCGCACAATTGTTTTATTTCTTATGAAACTGACAGAAAAACAATTACTTCATCATTGTTATCAACCAATATGAGATATTTCTGCATTAATGTTATATGTGCTTGTTGAAATTTTGTAAAAAAAATATAAATTTTATGAATTTTATGCACACATATTATGTATGATTCATATGCCACTTGTATTTTTTCATGGCTTTCACGAAATTTTATATTTTTTCATATATCTGGTACATTATGAAATATTCATGTACTCGAGTGTTTTTTTGAGTATTTTGTATATAATAGTTCCTGTGACTCATGTAATTGTTTACTGGATCAGAATTTATGAATGCAATTCCTGTAGATCATGTAAAAATTCATAACAATTGTCTACGTTTGTTATTCTGTGTTGCATAAATTTAAAAAATCGGCACCTCAACATAGGCATAGTAAACGGCGACTCAGACAGGCAGGTAGATAGAGTATATGAGATACAAATAGCGTGATAGATAGCTATTTGTATCTCGTTTGTTCACATAGATTTAAGCCTGCCTGTCTGTTACTGTCTTTATTTTGAAAAAGTACAGTTTTCACTACCTTTTTTTATATATTTTTAATAAAATATTAAATTTCATTAGACAGTAAAGGTTTTAAAGCCATCTAGTGCACGGCCCACACTTAATTTATATCTGAGTTATTTATTTATAGCCAATTTTGAGGCAAGTGTTTGTATATTTTTAGCCGTTATTTTCTTCGCATCAATTTTTTAATAAAAATTCCCAGTAAAATAAATATGTAATGCCTTTAAAAATAAATAAAATATATATATAAAAAACTTGACTTCAATTATTTTGACGTCATTCCCTTTGGTGGCTTCTCTTTTTTCATATTCCTTAAAGTACTTAAATGTGGAAACAAAGCGTAAACGAACAAGCTATCTACCTCTATACCAGAAGTTCCTGTTTATGAGTTTTATAATATTAAATAATTTCCCTTTTGTACTTTTCATATTGCTGTCAACAATGTCTTACTTAAGTTGAGTAGAAAAAAAAAATAAAAAAATTTATACGCTTCCGCTGTTATGTAATGTTCTTTTGGCTGTTTTTTTTTTTTAGCTGAACCATTTGCCGAGGCATCTTGGCAGCCAGCTTGCAATGGCGTTCATGCGTACCATTTCCGGCAGCTTAGTCAGCAGGCGCCAATTTAAAAGTATGTAAAAAATAAAAATAAAAACCTTAAAAATATATATATTTGATAATCATACTTCATAACTTCTTCTTCGATGCTGGGTACGGACTAAGTTTGAAGTCATTTTTTGATGATCTCCCATGATAATGCAAATAAAGTGCTTCAATGATGACACCAAAAATATATAACAAATGCTACTACTTTTTGTGTCAGTTATGGAAAAGTTTGTCATCTGAAGACGACATGCAAATGAGCCGTCAGTGTTGTTCTCGCCTGTAACATTAAAAGTGTTGTCAAATAGAAAACTTGAAATTGCAATAAAGAATCTAGATAATTTTTATGATGTTTGTTGTTTTTTCTTTCTTATGCCTTAAGTTGTTTTAAAAATTTTTGGCTTCAGATTTTTTTTTTGGGTTTTTTAATAATAATCTTAAATTACTTTTGAATTGTTCATTAAAGTCCATAACAACTTGTGCATTTGTTGGTTCATTTGGCCAGAAATAATTTGTGACCATTTGTGACATTTTAATTTTTATACCCTAAACATGAGCTGGTCAGGGTATATTAACTTTGTGCAAATGTTTGTAAAACTTAGAAATAAGCTTGTGCGGTAAGAAGAAGTGTGTGTCTCCTTGTCCTGACAACTCCTGGGGAGTAAAGATAATTGCATGAAACTAGGTACACATGCACCCACAAAGACCCATTAATATGCACTATTGTATATTTTTGAAATCCACCCATGCATACCTTTCTACCTTCCATACGACTACAAAATTGATAACTTTATAGAGGCTTATAAAGGGTGGTTTAATTTAATTTTAAGGGCCGATGTTGATTTTGAATAAAATACAAATTATTTAGGAAATTATTGTCATTTTTTTTATTATGCTAATATTGATATGGTTGAATTATGTATGGAACAAAATATTGGCCAAATGGCCAATGCGACCTCGACGGAGCACCTCCATCCGATGGTCCAAATTTTCGATGACGCTGAGGCATAATTTAGGTTCTATGCCGTTAATGTGACGAATTACATCATCCTTTGGCTCTTGAATTGTTGCTGGCTTATCGACGTACACCTATTCTTTCAAATAACCCCAAAGAAACAAGTCCAACGGTGTCAAATCACATGATCTTGGTGGTCAATTGACATCGCCACCACATGAATTTGTCGAGCAAAAGAGCCATTGCTTCGTTAGCTGTGTGGCAAGTGGCACCGTCCTGTTGAAATCACATATTGTCCACATTAGACATTGGTAACGAAGCGTTGCGTTGCGTTATTGAGTTGAAGCATTTAAATGCGTTACTGCTTTGATACACGTCTTTTAAAAAAAGTAACGCAATAGCGCATTAATACAAGTGCAAACACCAAGAAAAACATTCAAACAAGTTGTACGGTTCATCGAGAAAGTTGGAAAAGACAGAAAGTTGAATCAAACAAAATAAAATATGCTTGTATTATATAGAAAAGAGGTTGCGGGGAAGATACTGTTAAGCATGAATTCTTGGAGCATGTCTGATTGAATGATGCTTCAGCACACATGTGTGAGTTTATTTCAAATTGAACAAGTTCGATTTAAAAAGTATAAGCAAACATAAATCCAACTTCAAACTTGTTTTGCCCACCAGAAATGTGTGTGTATCTGTTGGAAAGCTCGATTTAATGATAATAAAACACAATCATCTGCTTACTTGCTTGAATTTTGGTTTTTTAATTTTTGGTGGATGCTGAAATCTGCTCTTTATTTAGTTAAATTTTATACAAGCTTTCTATGTATGAGCTCTTTACCACATGACTCAACGCACTATGCAGTGCTTCACTGTGAGACTTTCTGTGCTGATACGCGTCTTGATCAGGGAAGATAATTCAAATTTTCTGTTTGGTACTTTTCGGATTTCAAAAAGTACTAAAAGTACTGAATTAAGAATTCAAATCTAAATTTACAGTTTTATATGTATTAATTAGTCTTACATAAAAAAGGTAAAAAAACCAGAACAAAGCTTTAAGTGACTGAATTAAAATATATATAGAAAATATATATATATATATATAGAATAAATGTTAATATAGATTAATTCACTTTTTAACTATAAATATATTGCATTTCGTGGAAGGATCTTTGAATTGTTAACATAATTGGTTGATAAAAAAAAAATTAATTAGAAAAGTAATAAATAAAATTATAGTAAAAATAGTAAAAAAAAAGTAAAAGTAAAAAGTAAAAATCTTGGAAGGGTGCGTGCCTGAAGCCCATTTCGACATTTTGTTTTGATTAAATTTTGAAAAGAAAAAATACGTTCAACATTAGCCGACGAATGATGTGCGGAAAGTACCTCATAATTCGATAATTTTAAAACATTCACCGACATAAGTTTATTATTTTCATTTTTCTTCAACCAATTTTAGTCTAAGACTCTGCCATTTTAAAATTATTAAAAATTTTTAATGTTCAAAATTATCAACTGCTCTAAATTCCATGTCTTCCGAATGCTAGTCCAGCTCACTTCCACTGAGATGTTGGTAATGATTATTTGATTGTAGAAAAACATATATCTGTTTTTATATATTTTATTTATTGAAAAACATCAGCAAGAGAGTTGAGTTGTTAAATTTATTTTTTGAGTTGTTAATTTTAAATTTATTTGAGGTGTTAAAATGTTAATTTTCATTTTTTATAAAAAAAAATTAGAAAAAAATGTTGTTTCATCAAGTTTCGAACCCGCGTGAATTCTTACAAAAACTCAACGTTCAACACGCTCGACCAACAAGCCAATGGATTTGTATGGTTCTTTTTCAATATAGAATTATAAACAAAATATTTGTAAGAATTTGAAACATGAGTCATGCAATAGTTCCTCAGGAAATGTGAACTTATTCCCAAAAAATATGTCTTACGAAATAGTTCTCAAAATTCAAGAGCAAGAAGACTTAACATGTGAATTTTTACATACAGTACAGTATCCATGTGGCATGCATAATATATGTGCCAGGCTATTCACTAATGGTTCATAAGAATGCCATCATACTCGAATTAAAGCCAGAATTTAAGTATTTCCTCGTATTAATTGAAAAACAGGAGTTCCATCTATATGTATGAGTCGTGAAGTGAAAATTTTTTTTTAAGTTAATTTTTGAGTTAATTTCTTTTTTGAAGTTACTTTTTGAAGTTAAAAAGTACTGAAACTATCGCGGGGGTACTGCGGTACTTTTGGAAAGTGAAAAGTACTGAATTCAGTACTTTAGTACTGAATTTATCATCCCTGGTCTTGATTATACAGATACCATAACATTTTGAACAGCGGCATGACGCAATTGCGTTAACGCATGTCGCTGATACAGTTAACTGCGCTTGAGTTAGTGTGTCAGCGCTGCAATTTTTACTGCGTTACCCATGTCTAGTCCACATCCATATCTACCAATTCGGGCCATAAAAAGTTCGTTATCATTTCACGATAGCGAACACCATTCACAGTAACTGCCTGACCGGCCTCATTTTGGAAAAAATACGGCCCGATGATGCCGTCAGCCCAAAAACAGCACCAAACAGTCACTCTTTGTGGGTGCATTGGTTCTTTGACAATCACTCTTGGATTATCGATGCACGATATGCAGTTTGATTGGAACGCCCATTTTCAAAATGAGCCTGAATAACTAGGGTTAAAACTAAATTTAGTCCTAATTTAATTTAACTAAATTTAACCTAAGCTTGACTGAATAGGTTAAACACCTGAAATCCTAGGTTGAAAGCCAAACAAAAAAAAAAAAACAGTTTCGATAGTATCGCAAGTATAGACGTAGAATTCCGTATAAGTTGTAACCTCTTCTACTTTGTCTCTTTGGTCCGATTGTTTTGTCCATTTTGCACGTATTTTTTATTGATCTTCCGAAAACTAACAAATAAATTAGTAACATTCAATTATTTTTTTTTTTTTTTTTTTTTTTTTTTATATTAATTAATATTGTACAATAAGACTTAGTCTTTAATAGTACATCAATAGAAGAAATCACATTTATAAACTTATAAATTAACATTTGTCTTATAACTACGTGAAGTTAAATATATTAATGAGTTAAGATTATACATATAGATTGAAATAAATTAATATGATGTTCAATTAATATTAATATTTTAAAAGATTAAGATTAAAGAATAAGAAAACTTAATGACTGCTTGATTGAAGAAAAATTTTGAAGAAAGTTTTATATTAAGAGAAGTTAAGAAGAAATGTAAATAAAGGAAATAGCGAAAGATAAATTTAGAAATTAAGTTACGAATTTATAGAAGTAAAGTAGTTAAAAGTTGCATGTTTAAAGCTGCTTCTATGATTTAATTGTTTTAAATAGTTGGGTAATGAATTCCAGAGTCTAATGGTGCTTATGAAGAAAAATCTACTGCTGTTGAGGTAGTTGTGCCTGGGAACAATAAAGTTTGTAGACCGAACCGATTGAAAAAACTGTAATTTTTCATAAAGATACCCTGGGCACTGTGTATTAATAAGTCTGTGTAAAAAGATGATGTTACGCATATTCAAGTATTGTACCAAACCACAACCAAGAAGTTCTCTACTTCTCAACGAAATATGGTCAAAACGTTGAATTTTAAAAACATACCTAGCAGCATTGTTAAACGCCACAAGGAGTTTATGCTGCGATTGGGAATCCAGCTGACTATAAACAACATCTGAAAAAGTTATATGTGGCATTATTAATTGTATTACAAGCCTACGACGAGTTTCAAGAGGGATAAAGTCTGAAGAAACGCGTAAATAACGCAAGGTGCCGTAGATTTTACTTATAATGTAATTAATATGATCAGTGCAAGTAAGGCTAGAGTTTATTATGAAACCAAGGTTTTTCACTTTATTCACAACTTCCAATTTATCAGTACCTATAAACAAGGGTGGAATATCCACAAAGCATGAGTCATTCCTTGCAATTTGCAGCACTTTAGATTTTATGGGATTAATAAAAAGAAAGTTGGTGACTGCCCACTTGTTAAGCAATGCCAGATCATAGTTTAATCTATAAGCTAAGTCTTCTAAAAGACCAGTGGGTCGAGAGAGGTAGAGCTGAATGTCATCAGCATACGCATGAACGGTTGCATATTTACAAACAGAGAAGACGTCATTTAAAAAAATAGAGAAAAGTAAGGGACCCAAAATAGACCCTTGGGGAACACCAGCAGAAATAGTGCAAAGGGACGAACAATTATTACCAACTTTGACCCGTTGCATTCTATTATCTAGGTAATTGGATAGAAGTTTGACTGCACTGTCACTAAAATAAAAAATATGTTTAAGTTTATAACAAAGCAGATTATGGTTAACAGAGTCAAAAGCTTTGGAAAAATCAATGAGACAAAGAAGAGTTATAAGATTGTTATCATATGATATTCTTATGTCATCTATAATTTTCATTACTAATGTCGAGCAACTGTGACCCAAGCGAAAGCCAGACTGCAAAGGAGATAAAAGATTGTTGATACTTAAGTAATTAGAAATTTGATCGGACATAATTCGTTCAAAAACCTTACTAAGAGCCGGGAGTATACTTATAGGTCTGAAATCTTTGGGATCAGAAGTAGAAGTAGATTTAGCCACAGGCATGACCGTGGCAATTTTCCATAAGTCTGGGAAACGGGAGCAAGTAATGCAATGATTGATGATATGAGTGAGGGGCGCTAAGATAAAGTGAATAACTAATTTTATAAATCTAATGGGCATTTCATCAATTCCTACTGCATTGGAGTTAATTTTCATTATGCATTTGGCCACATAATCTTCAGTGACGGATGAGAATTCAAAAGAGGGCAAGGGAAAATCAGTTGTATGTGCAGTCAACACGCCATTGATGTCATTAAATGTCCTGTTTGAAGAAATGTCCCGAGAATAACTTTGGCACCCATTAGCCAAAAAGAAACTATTAAGCAAGTCTGGATCCAAATTACAGACACTAGGCTCCTTGCTGAACACTCTATATTTTTTTATATTTTGCCATAATTGTTTTGAGTTTAAGCCTGAATTGAATTTAGAACTGAAGAAATTTGCCTTTTCTTGTCTAACCATGAGTGAAGCTGAATTTCGAGCTCTCCTGTAGTTGTCCCAATTTTCGTTTGTTCGATTATGCTTCCATTTAGAGTGGAGTTTATTTCTAGTTTTAATAGCAATCAATACACAATTTGTTAACCAAGGACATGAGTTATTAGAAATTTGAATTGATCGTAAGGGTACATGACGGCCGAACAGGGCATTTAATTGATTCATGAGGACTCTAAGCTTATCATCCACCGAGTTATAAAACCAGCAGTCCGTCCAACTCATACCCAATAATTCATGACTTAAAGCAGAGAAATCTATTGATTTGTAGTCACGATATGAGAAACAAGCCTGTGGATTTTTATTAAGATTTAAATTAAGACAACAAAAAAGTAAGTCATGATCAGACAAAAAACTCATTTGATCAAATTTAAGAACATAAGAAACATCAGAGACCAAACAAACATCAAGCAGACTAGGCTCACAATCTTGCATATAACGAGTGGGAATATCACAATTCACAACTTTAAAGCCACTCAACGACGACAGGTAATAAAAGTTTTTTGTAGCAGAGTCATTTCGTAACAAATTAATATTAAAGTCACCACAAACAAAAAAGAAATCATAGTCAATGATTTTTGTAGAAAGATCAGAAAAAAAATTTTCAGGACTAATGCATCTATTAGGGTTGTATACACAAGAGACTAAGATTTTTTTATGATTATCAAAAATTTCAACATTAATAAATTCACAAACATCACTACATTTATTCACAAACTTAACATTTAAACTAGACTTACAATAAACAGCAACACCACCTCCCCTTCTTTCACTTCTGTCATTTCGGAAAAGTCTAAATCCATTTAAATTATAAAAAGAATCAGGAATATCCCTCTTGAACCAGGTTTCAGTAACACACACAATATCAACTGGCGAATTTTCTAAAATATATCTAGCCTGATCAAGTTTAGCTCCGTTTAAGCTACGTGCATTAAAATGTATCACATTTAAACCACTACACTGATTACATAAAACATTAATTAAGGCTTTATAATTGTCATTAGCACCAATAGACAATCCATCAGAATGTGTCAGGATTTGTCAAGAATAGAAGAAGCTTTAAACAAATTGAAGATACAAACCAACGAATAAAATAGATTTAGAAAGAGACAATTAATGAAAAGGAGTGAGAAATAAGAAAAAAAGATTGCTAAAGATAGTGAGAAAGATGAAATTAGAACTAAAGTGAATGATAAACAGATGCTTATATATAAGCAGATTAACATTTTATAAATACTTTTAACAAATAAAAACAATAAAATAACCAGCTTTATGCTCCAGCAATGCAATCAACGTGCTCTTTGTTATGGACCAGTTTATTATTCCAAAACAAAGAAAAAGTTAAAAGTAAGCATAACAAAATAAGTAAAGAAAGTCTAAAGTCAGTCTAGGCCGACTATGAAATACCCTAAGCCTACTTTTCAAAAACAAAAAAATTTTTATTGTAAATGGGCGTCTCCGTGGGCGGATGAAGCCTTTATTTTATATGCATTTAAATGTTGATGAAAAATTTACAAATACCAAGTTTTATTCCTGTAGCTTACAGTTAAAGCCTTTATTGTGCTTTCGCTATGGGAGGTGGGCGTGTTCATGGACGGATTACTCCCAATTTTTTAAACATACCTTAGTTTTGGTATAAAATACATACATACCAAATTTAATTTCTCTATGACAAATATAACCTTATTTATTGAGTTTTAAAATGATAGGCGTATGACGTCTTTTTTTTCAAAACCATTTTTGTCTTGTCATAAAAAACATACGTGCCAAATTTTAGCTCTTTAGGTTAAACAGAGGCTTATTTATTGCGTTTTCAATTTTTGGGTTGTATGGGAGGTGGGCGTGTCCGAAAAAGTTCGAAGACATCTTTGTGTTTGTATAAAACACATACATATCAAATTTTATTGTTGTAGGCTAATTAAGAGCTTAGTTATGCATTTTTCAATTTTTGCGTTGTATGGGAGGTAGGCGTGTCCGTTAGCGGATGATGTCCATTTTTCAAAACCATCTTTGTCTTGTCATAAAAACCAAATTTTTTCTCTGTAGGTTAAACACAGGCTTATTTATTGCGTTTTCAATTTTTGGGTTGTATGGGAGGTGGGTGTGTCCGTGAGCAAATTACGTCCATTTTTCAAAGACATCTTTGTGTTTGTATAAAACACATACACATCAAATTTTATTGTTGTAGGCTAATTAGGAGCTGAGTTATGCAGTTTTAAGTTTTTGCGTTGTATGGGAGGTAGGCGTGTCCGTCAGCGGATTCCAAAAATATTCAATGGTGCAGATCCTTTGATGCATGTGACCATGTGTACCAAGTTTCATCCAATTATCTCTACTCCTTCTTCTTATCCTGTGTTTACACGCAACACACAGAAGGCCGAACGGACATAAATAGCTCGACTCACGAGGTGACGCTGATCAAGAATATATATACTTTTCTATACCGCACTCGCTGCGTTCTATGCGTTACAAACGTTTGCACAAAGTTAATATACCCTCACCTTTCAGGTTTAGGGTATAACTAGAAAAACCCTAGTAAAAAAATAAAACTAGATATGTGAGCATTTTATATCAAAACTAAACTGTGTTCATTAAATGGGTGTCATCTGCTCACGAACACGCCCACCTCTCATAAAACCCACAAGAGTTTAACTTGAATAAGCCTATAAAGAAATAAATGTATTTTAGACAAAAATTATAGCTTATATTTATATATTGTAGGAGCCATCAAAGCCATCCAGCAGTTGTTTCCAACGCTGTCTGCTTAAGAGCGATACTGATTCCCAATTTCAATTCTCTTGCATGAAGAACATCTGGTCTTGGAAACCATCAGTCAGACGTTATCTCTTTTCGAAAATTGTTTGAGTCTCATTCCTGCGCTATAGAACTTAAGACCTGGCCATTCATCTTGAAAGAGGCCCCAGAAATGTAAAATTGACACGTCCATCCTTTTGTCGATTTTAATGCCGCCTTGAAATTCCAATAAGGAATCACCTATGCTCCACCATGTCTGAATTTGGTATTCCTGCAAAACATATACGTCTGGGCAGGATGATAGCATGAAAATCGGGAAAGACGTCTCGTTCACACTTGATGACAAACGAGGTTTCAGACAAGGTGATTCCTTATCGTTCGCCTTTTTTATGTGGTTTTATAGAATGTCAATAGAGCTGCTGATCTGAGATGCATTGGCACAATATTCTATAAGAGTGTTATGCTACTGGCGTAGATAAATCGAAGTATGTTCTGTTAAGGGCTGGATAAAATTTGTTCGGTCAAAAAAAGGCCTACTTTCAAAAATATGTTTTACATATAAAAATAATCGTGGTGACCGTGGCATGCAGGTTAAGTGTGTGGCCTTGCATGCTCGGGGCCCGGGTTCGATTCCCAGCCTCGGCGAAATGTTTTTTTTCAATAAAAAATTTTTCTGATCGGTCACCATCTCTCTGCAGACAATGGCAAGCCTCAGAGAGTAAATAATGCCATGTAAATCTTCTTGAGAACATGAACTTTAGTCGTTCGGAGTCGGCATAAAACATGTAGGTGCAGTTCTCGTTCAATTGTGTGCAAACATTTAATTACACACACAACACAATTGATCATAAGAAGCTCGGTCAAAGTCCTTTCAAGGGCTGAAATGGCCAATTATTTTTTTTGTTTTTTTTGTTTTTTTTATATAAAAATAACATATTGATATCAAAGATTTTTTTTTGAAAATTAAGTTCAAGGCACAAAGTATTATAAACAAGGTTATAAATTTGTAAGGCATCAGCATCAGTTGGCAATGTTTTTCTTTATGAACGTGAATACTGCTGGAGATATAGTAAAACATCACTTAAACTTATGTCAACGCTTTGCAAAATGGTGGCTGTTAAAAATTTTTCAGGTGCTCCTTACGTTCTTTCTTTTACCAAGTTACAAGCATCAATAAAGAATCTGCTCGCATAGCTATCAATTTTCTGTAGTGCAAAGTTTACACCTGCTGTCAGCAGCTTCTTTAAAAACTAATTATATTGCTGTACTTGTTTATGTTGTTGGTAATGTTGTTGTAAATGTTGTTGTTGTTGTTGTTGTTGTTGTTGTTGTTGTTGTTGTTGTTGTTTTGAGAAAACACTCCAGCATGAAACGAAAGAAAACTAGCTCATCCTCGATTACGGATGAGACGAAATTAAAACTACATTAAAAAGTTTGACGTTAAAAACCACTTCACGCACAGCTGGTGTTAAAGCTGATGTATTCCAGTGCCAATGTACCACCAAACATAGCAGCAGCAGCTTCCTTCTGTTTAGAGAAGTAAGTATATAGCTGATGATAGTCAACTTGCTGGAGTTGCACAAACTTGGCTTCATTTTACAACCATACCAAAACGTACAAAAAGTTGATGATAATGATGATGATAAGGTTGAAGATGAGGCTGGCAGCCTCATAGTTCCAGCAGTAGTAAAAATAAACTTCACCATGAAAGCTGCGTGGACTTGTGAACTATTAAAACTTTTATTTTCTACACAATTTTATAGGGTGGAAAATAAATATGAGCTTGAGCACATGTAAGTTACAACGGCTAACATATTTATTTAAACTTATTTCACTGAGAAAAAAAAAATGGAAAAATATGGATATTTGGAAATGGATGTTTAGTCAAAATTGTGCACGAATAAAACAATTAATGTTATATGTTGCATAAATTTCACAATTTATAATCATTTTGAAGATGCAAGGACTTAAAAAAAAATTTTTTTTTTAAATGAAAATAAATTTCAAAAATATTTAAAAACATAGCCTGTTTCAAAAGAGAAGAACATTTTCGCGCATGTTTGAGAATAAGATAAAAATTTTGAGAGCGTTCTTCATTCTGATTGGTAGAAATTGAAAAATAAATTGAATATTCTCTGAGCGGAAAAGTAAATAAAAAACAAATGAATGTATATTCCTGAATTTTGTTGTTCATCGCAACTGCGCTGCGAATTTTCATTTTCAAAATCAACCAATCGAAATTGTAAAAAAAAAATGTGTGTCAGAAAATAATTTGTCAGGCAGAATTTCACTTGACAATTTTTTCTTGAGAAAATAATTTATTTTTTATGTAATTTGTTTTTGATTTCTGTCTTAAGATTAAATATATAAATATATAAAAAAACTGTAAAAAACACAAAAAAAAAACCTAAAGTTCAGCGAACAGTACAAAAAGAGCAAGAAATTACGCTCTAAAAAATTTTCTAGCTTTACAAATAATTTCTCACTGCGAAATTATTGAAAAATGAAACCAAACAAAGTTCTTCTCTTTTGAAACGGGCTATAACTAGTATATTCTCATTCCATAAAATTTAAAAAAAAAAGTTAAATAATTAATAAAAATTTTTTAAAATTGTTAGTCGCATCATGTGTACGAAAATGCATGGATTTTCAACAATTTTGTCTCATGGAATTATTAAAAAAAAAGTAATATTACCAAGTCGCACTAAAAGTAACCTTTTTAAATTGATAGATTTTATTTAAAATAGACGCATCTTCATACATCTAGATTTTCAAAACGCATAAGGGGACGTGATATCTTCAAAAAAATTTGTTTTAATGTTTAAAATGCTTATAAGTTAAATACCAAATAAGATATAATTTTGAAAAACTACACCTGAGTTGATTTTGCCATGTGCGTCTGTCTGTCCGTCTGTCTGTCTGTTGACACGATTAAAGCCGTAATTTTCAAGTTATCGTAATGAAATTCGATATTTAAGCTTCTTTTTAAAAAGCAAAGATAAAGTTCGAGAATGGGCCAAATCGGATGAAACCACGCCTTCCTCCCATATATACACGCCTACCCCAATAATGAAAACTCTATAAAGAGACTAATATTTACAAAACAGTTACAAAACAAAAACTCGGTATTTGTGTATTTAATGTCAAAACTGAGGTGTGTTAGAAAAATCGCCCACCTCCCATACAACCCCAAAATTTAACAATCTATAAAGAGGCTAATATTAAAGTTACAAGATCGAAACTCGGTATTTGTGTATTAAATGTGTGTTCTATGGCAAAACTGAGATGTGTTAGAAATATGGGTATCATCCACCCACTAACACACCCACCTCCCATATAACCCCAAAATTTAAAACTATATAAAGAGGCTTCTGACGAAGCTACAAAAATGAAATTAGGTATATATTCATTGTATATTAAACCTAAGACGTGTACAAAAAATGGGCGTCATCCACCCAAGAACACACCCACAACCCATACAACTTCAAAATTGAAAACTCTATAAATAGGCTTCTCTTTAAGCTACAGACAAAAAATTTGATACGTTTGTATTTTATATCAAAACTAAATCGTGGAAGAAAAGTGGAGCATTAGAGTGTATCGACTTGTATGGGAAAAATCTTTCCCCCAATTCAGGTACCAAAACTAAATAGTACATGAAGAATCCCTTCCATTGGCGTACTTTTTTTTTATTTGAACCAAGTTTGGCGTCCCCCGAATTGCATTTTTGTGCATTTTTTATCAACTTTTGTACTGGAGACCCATAAAAACATTAATACAAGTAGATTCACGTTGAATCGAAGTAAAGAAATAAAAACATATTAAATAACAAGTAGATTCACGTTGAAAAAACTGTCATTTCTCGTCAGAGCGTTTGTCAACAGGGATGAAAATTTGCAGTTCTGTGTTTTAATATGAAAGAATTGCTTGATATGCTTGATTTTCTTTTTAAATCAACCATTAATGGGTCTCCATTACAAATATTGATAAAAAATGCACAAAAATGCATTTCGGGGGACGCCAAAATTATTCAAATAAAAAAAAAGTATACCAATTGAATTTTGGTACCGGAAATGGGGGCCAGATTTTCGATACACTCTAATAAGCATACAGTTTATTCTTTGTAAATGAATTTCTTAATTCTATTCGCACATTATTAAAGTTTCTCAGTTTCTTATTTATATTAAGAAACTGAGCCATTTTCACTTCGGAATGCAATGAATAACAAATTAAAACTAACTTCAGCAAATGCAAGCCACGGGTAGAGCAGCTTGAAAAATCGCAAGCAATTGCTTAACTGGCAAAAGTAATATCTTGGCTTATTCATACGCTTTTAAGCAATGTCTTAAGAAACTAAGGAAAATATCATACAATTTCCCTAAGGAAATAAGGAATTGCTTAAGGAAAAAGGAATTGCTTAAGTTTTTATTCATACCACAATTAAGTAATTCCCTAAAAATTCCAAGGAATAGCAATTGCTTACGTTTTATTCATTGGGCTCATTGTGACTTGTGTAGATTCCACGGACCCACGGCTTCTACAAAAAAGAAAAAAATTCAATATTTTTAAAGATGGTAAAAATATTGGCTTTCTAATTCAGAACCTTCAATTTGAGACAGTGTTTTTCTCTCTCTTGGCATTAAATACACGTTAAAAATTTAACGACAATATTTAAAAAATTTATTAAAAATGTTTTTGGTTAGATCTTCACAGTGATTATTATCACATTTGAAAGAAAATTTAACAAGCTTTTAGAAATATGAAGTTAGAAAAAAAGTAAAAATCGTTAAAATTCGACCAAAATGTTGACATGGAAAGTCGAACTTTTGAATACAAATCACCTTTTTTTACAAACTACACAATTGATGAATGCAAAAAACTAAATTTTTTGTGAAATGTTTTTCCTTTTGAGAAAAACTCAATTCGACTAACTCAAGAGCTCTCTCCTAATAAAATTAAAAATTGATAAATCCGGGTTTTTTCTCAGAAATTTTATTTCTCGTTTAGAAGGTTGGGTACCACCTCCATCAAATATATCATTTTTATATATGCTTATATAACAGTTATATAACAGTACTTTTCGAGTGATATAAGTTGGATTTGTCTTGAGTTTTAATTAATGTCAAAAAAAGACGTACGACAAAGTTTAATGTTCACGTATTAATATACAAGATACCTTAATTCTGCACAGAAAGGGAAGAAGGAGTTACATAAGCGCACGGAATTTGGTATAGAAGTATAACATGGACCCAAGATTCTATAATTTTTGGCATCAAACGGATACGCCTCCTCCAATACAAGGACATTAACGGGGGACATGACATTGGCCGTTTTTATACCCTAAACCTGAAAGGTCAGGGTATATTAACTTTGTGCAAACGTTTGTAACGCATAGAACGAAGCGGGTCCAGTATAGAAAAGTATATATATTCTTGATCAGCGTCACCTCGTGAGTCGAGCTATTCATGTCCGTCCGTCCGTCTGTGTGTTGTCCGTATACACAGGATAAGAAGAAGGAGTAGAGATAATTGTATGAAACTTGGTACACATGGTCACATGCACCCAAGGATCTGCACTATTGAATATTTTTGGAATCCGCCCACGGACACGCCTACCTCCCATACAACGCAAAAATTGAAAACTGCATAACTCAGCTAATAATTAGCCTACAACAATAAAATTTTGTGTGTATGTATTTTATATCAACGCAAAGACGTCTTAGAAAAATGGACTTCATCCACATACGGACACGCCCACCTTCCATACAACCCAAAAATTGAAAACGCAATAAATAAGCCTGTGTTTAACTTAAGGGGCTTAAATTTAGCACGAATGTTTTTTAAAATAAAACAAAGATGGCTTTGAAAAATGGACATCATCCGCCTACGGACACGCCTACCTCCCATACTACGCAAAAATTGAAAAATGCATAACTCAGCTCATAGTTAACCTACAACAATAAAATTTGATATGTATGTGTTTTATACAAACATAAAGATGTCTTCGAAAAATGGACGTCATCCAATTACGGACACACCCACCTCCCATACAACCCAAACATTGAAAACGCAATAAATAAGCCTGTGTTTAACCTCAAGAGCTAAAATTGTTTTTTACACGTATGTTTTTTATGACAAGACAAAGATGGTTTTGATAAATGAACGTCATCCGCCTGCGAACACGCCTACCTCTCATACAACCCAAAAAGTTTAAAACTCAATAAATAAGGTTATGTTTGTCATAGAGAAATTAAATTTGGTATGTATGTATTTTATACCAAAACTAAGGTGTGTTAAAAAATCGGGAGTAATCCGTCCATGAACTCGCCCACCTCCCATAGCGAAAGCACAATAAAGGCATTAACTGTGAGCTACAGGAATAAAACTTGGTATGTGTAAATTTTTCATCAACATTTAAATGCATATAAAATATAGGCTTCATCCGCCCACGGACACGCCCATTTACAATAAACATTTTTTTGTTTTTGAAAAGTGGACTTAGGGTATTTCATTGTCGGCCTAGACCGACTTTAGACTTTCTTTACTTGTTTTAAATTGATTTTTTTTTATAATTTTGTATTTTAGTAAATATTCTTACGATTCAAAGAAAAAAAATTCATGGAAAAATTCTTACGGGTTCAATAGTAACGGATTAGTGAGAGCACATTTTTATTTTTCCTTGCATTTTTCTTTGTTCACAAACTTGATTCGCTATAGTATGGCACGAGCTTTTTTTCAAATTTTTTTCGATTTTTTATGAATTTTTCAAGTCAATATTTTTTTTTCGAAAAAACACACTATCAAATTTGGAAAAAAAGCTCCTCTCATACTATAACCACTTTTTTTAAGATTTAAAAAGGTAATTTTTTTTTTGGAAAAATTTTTGTTTTTGACTGAGTCATGAATTTTTAAAAAAAGTTCTGTTTTCTCTGCCGCGAATGTTATGTCCCTCCTTAAGAAAGAGATGTGTACAATAAGAGCTTCATCCGCCTTCGAACAAGTCTACTTCGCATACAATTATTATATATTGAAATAGTAGTTTGTGGGTATTTCATAGTTTGGTTAGATCGATTTAAGACTTTCCGTTATATATTAGACACACCTATGCAATTTAACAAAAGCAACTCTATTTTGTCAAATTTTTCGGTTATTCTCTCAGTGTAATTGTGTTTTAAGAACTTTTAGTATATAACTGCGTGTGTTGGTCGAACACTTAAGAATTTCAGCCAATTTTAGTTGGTCGTTAATTCAAAAGGCGCTAAAGCTTAAAATTAGTAGCTGGAACAATTAGAAGCAGCTAAAACAACAACTCATCGACACGCCCACTTAAACATGAACAAAGCATAAAATGTGTGTGTGTGAACCAGCTCTTCTATCCACCGTCCCTTTCATGCCTTTATATACACATATTTTTGTTCCAAACTCTTGCAAACGCAGGCCAAAGAATTTTCATAAATTCCTCTACTCAAAGTGGTTTTGACTTGTTCGGTGTTTTAACTGCCAAGTCATAAAAAAATTGTCTTCAAATATTTGTGGTTGTTTAAGTGTTTGCCAAGCCAAGTCCATAATAAATGCCCAAGTAGCGGTATTGGGTACAAAAAAAAAAAAAAAAGAGAAAAAAAACGATAGAAATTCTAGCAAAATGAAAAGAGAGAAAAAAAAATGAAATATAATAAAATACCATAAAAACTGATGTCCGGCAACAGCAGCGTCCTGGCATTGACATCAACGTATGAACAACTCGTACTCTACGCTGCGGTTTTCTATTCAAAAAGTTGACTATAAATATTCGATAACGTCAAGTAGTTGTGTTAACGAGGTAGTTTAACTCTTTGCGAATCGCTATTGGAATTTGTATAATAATATGTTTTTGGTTTTCTGCATAATGTGTACAGAGGGTTAAAACATTTGGGAAAACATTTGCTGGTTATCAGCTGGAAAAGGTTTTTTGTAAGTGGAAATAAAAGAATGTGTACGCAAAAATATTTTAATCCTAACATGAATGCTCAGTTGAGTGCTAGTTGGTACCGAGGCATGTGTTGCATCTAACACATTTCTACTAACTAGAAGTTAGTTAGTTGTTGAGCCAACATTTTTCAATAACCGCGTACATTTGTAGAGTTAATTATAAATTTTTAGTGATCAGTCCATTTCAAAAAAGGGTACTAATTTCTCACTTCAAATTCGTCACCTCCACGGTGTCGATGTAAATCAGTGCCACGAAAACTTTTTGGTACACGAGACCTAATTAGCCAAGCTGAGTTTAGAAATAGTTTTGCATCATCTGGATATGAAATGTGATTATCTGATTTTATCTCCTTGTCAGTTCTGCAATTAGAGAAAATTGAATTTTCACCTACTCCTATTTTGGTTACACAAAATAAGCCCAGTCGTTCCACTGTAAGCCAACTTTTCTCCTGCTTAGCAAAAGCTAACTACAACAGCAGGAATTTTTTATTGGCATCCCTCCATAAAAACTTGCTGGCATGCATATCCTTAGCGTTCCACGCTTCTACTTGTCACTTTTCGTAGATACTTGCGTGACGTTGTTTGTTATCGATGTTGTCTGTGTGTGTGCTTTTGAGCGTTTATAACTTTATGGCTAACGCATAAGCAAAACGGAAACCGCACAGCGGTTCCAGCAGGAATTCCTTACGCAATATTTACTGCACGCAAGAAAAGTAACAGCATTCAAAACTATAGCCGACTCTCTTGTTTGGCCCTTACATTGAAGATGATTTTACCTACTCGTATCATTTTGTTGAAAAGTGGTGCGATGGAGTAGATCTTGAATGTGGTTAAAAGATTTTACTTTACCACCCACTGCTGTAAAAATATGTCTATGGAATTTGCTTTAAGGCATTGTTATCATTCTTAGGCAGAGGACTTTTCAAAATATCCTGTGCACTTTTATTCGAAGCATACATCAAATACCAAAGCTTCATTAATGCGTAGGGATGCTTAAATAAATAGGTTTGAGTTGCAATTAAAAATGAGGTTATCAACAAAGTTAAACAGAATTCATGTGGCTCTTAATGATGGTCGTAAAAAAATCAATGTCTATATTTAATTGCTTATTAAAGTTTAATTAATATAGTACTCTAGTTTCGTTACAATAAGTTAAATATTTCTCTGGAAAAAATTGAATTATTGAATTGATTGCTGTGGTTTATGCAAAGATGTTATTAAATCTTTAACTTTTTTACTATTGACTAAAATTTGTGAAGGTAAAAAAAAACCAAATTGGCCATTTAAGCCTTTGACCGATAAAAGGACTTTGACCGAGCTTCTAATGATCAATTGTGTTGTGTGTATTATTATATGTTTGCACACAATTGACCGAGAACTGGATCTACATGTTTTATGCCGACTCCAAACTGCTAAAGTTCATGTTCTCAAATTTTTTAATTGAAAAAACTTTTCGCCACGACTGGGGATCGAACTCGGGCTCCAAGCATGCTAAGCCACACACTTAACCTGCATGCCACGGTCACCACCACGGGTGTACTACTGGTGGAGTGAAAAATTTGGATGTGGGACATTAATGCCACTCACATTTTGCCACCTAACCAATGTGCATTATCCCGAATGCAAATTGTTGCCACAAAAAAGTGCATTATTGCCATAAAATTAATGTTAATTCGTTTGTAATCGTAGTAATAATAAATCACGTGACGTTAATGGACCTCCTTGGTATTGCATGTGAGCTTTGCTAAATGAAGTGGCAATAATACATACTGCTAAGTGCATTAATTAAGAATAATTGCCACTATTTTGTGTTGCCTTCAAATAAATTTTTTTTTTTAATTTTATTATTTTTATTATTTTTTTAATAAATAAAAAAACATTATTTTGTAAAAAAAACATAATTCATAGCCTTGAATTTTTGATGGTATAAAGAGTTTATTAGTTTAGTATGAATGCAAAACAAATTCATATCAAATGCATTTTAGATTCTGGAATACAATTAAAAATGCAAATTTGAGTTTTTCTCTTTTTACAAGAAAAATAATATTTACCCCATATTTTGAGAAAAGATCAAATTTTATGGTCTCGTTTTAAAAGGAACACTTTAAATATAAAGAAAAAACTAACGGTTAAATTTTTGTTAATTTTTGAAGTTATCTGTTAATACTTTAATACGAAAAATAAATAAATGAAAACTATTTAAAAATAGCGTAGATATTTCCTTCCCAATTTAGAACATTCAATTTGGTAAAGTTTTTTCTCTCTCCTGGTCTTTGGTTGAAGTACACGCTAAATAACTAATGTTAATATTAAGAAAATTCATTAAAAATTCTTATGGTTAGAGGTTCACAGTGATTGTTATCACATTTAAAAGAAGATTTAATAAACCTTTAAAAATAATTAGAAAAATCGGAAAACAGTTGAAATTCGTCTAAGATATTCACACGAGAAGTCAACATTTTGTGTTCAAAAAATTTTTTCTTGTAAATTTGACAACTGATGAATGCATAAAACAATATTTTTTGAGGAAATTTTTGCTTTCGAGAAAAACTCAAAAGCTCTACACTGAGAAAAAAAAAACATACATTAAAATTAAACAAAAAATTTTAAAATAGAAATTTAACGCCTTTGCTTTTCTACAAAACAAAATTTAAAATAAGTGTGGTTAATTTTCAACTACCTATAAACTTCTTTCTTTTTTTATATTTTCTCGTATTATTTCTTTGAAAAAATATGCAAAAATTTGAATACAATGACAATTTTTGAATTTTTTGAATTGGTTTGACAAATATCGAACATAAAATAAAATAAAAACTAATTAATTAAATTTTAAAATATTTCAAATGCAAGCTTCATCGAATGGAGCAAACATTTGGTATTCGGAACGTCCCGGGGGTAGCTGGTTGTGAATCTGATACTAAAAACTCGGAAAATAAAAAAAAAAAAATGGCATCGAAAAAAATATGCTTTAAAATATTTGTTTTAAATTTTAAAATTTTTGTTTTAAATCTGTTTTTCATAACAAAAACATTGTTCTAAAAACAAAAACTTTTGTTTTGAATTTAACTTTAAAAACAGTTGTGTTTAATTTTAATGAATTTGTTTCAAGCTCTATTTCAAAAACAAATTCATTAGATATGAACACAATTTCATTTAATTTGAATACATTTTTCGCTCAGTGTACCTATCCAAATTTCATATTGATCAACATTTTTTTTGCAAAAATTTTATTTCTCTCTTTAAAGTTTGGGAACCCCACCATCAGATAAATCATTTAAATATTCTACACGTACAGTTCCTTTCAAGTGATACAAGTTTCTTTCAAATGTGTTGCTTAAAATTGAGAGAAAAAGGGGGTTCATGTTAAGTGTTAGCGTATTTATATATAATACTAGCGGATGTAAAGCGGTGTTACTCGGGGTTGTGCCTCGAACGCAGAAAAAGGACGATTTTCAAAATTATGTTTTTAAAATTTTAACATTTTTTAAATTATCAATTAAATTTTTAAATTTTTTAAATTATCGTTCTTTGAGGTTTTGCCTCTTCCTCCGTCAAAAGTGTTAAATCAAATTTCCGTAAAACTGTACCTATCGGACATGATTAAAAAAAAATGACATCTTCAACGTCTCGATCTGACGTCTGGTTTCTGAGGAAAATGGTCACCCAGTTTGAAAGAAGTAATTTCGAGAAAAATGCGTTTAAAGTTTTTCTTACCATGCATTTTATATGCATTTTTATCTCAAAAACAATTACAATTTTAAAAAATCCTTTTGTCATCGATTCGATTTTTGGATTGTCTTCGTTGAACTTCGGTTTTGGTCGATACTGTTCGGTTGATTTTTGTTCATCTTTATATAGCTTCTGCCTGTATACGTTGCACTACTTTTTATTCGTTTGTCTTTGGTTCTTGACTTAAAGCGCCCTCTTGCGGAAGTCTTTGGAGTTTTTTATAGCCTATGTTTTATCTTGGGTGCTGTTGAGCCGTCATACCAAATTTCATTGAAATCGGTCCAGGCGTTTAAGAGTTATTATGGCGTGCCACGCCCACAGACTTCCACCAACTTTTTTACACCCCATATCATCTTTCTCTTTATGAAACATATTCGGTGTCCCAATGCATTCCTAAAGGGGAAGAACGGGGAAAACTTTTGTTTTTCTCAATTTTAACCGAGTGAAATTTATTATAAAAATGCACATTTTAATTACAATTTTTTTAAAAATTGTTACTAATATTCTTTTAAAGTTCTACTTTTTTCTGATTACTTAAGTTTTGGTTCAATATATAAATATATAAAAAATTTTATATTACTTTTACAAATAATACAACAAATGTTTAAACTTGGCTTAAAATATGACTATTTTTTTGGATTTTTGTCAAAATTTTAAGGAGTTAAATATCAATAAAATAATTGTAATTAAAACTTGACAACGGGGTTTTTATTTAGCTATCTTAAATAGATATCTGAAGTAAATAATGTTTTTAAAAAAATGTAAAAAATTAGATTTTTACCGATTTTGCCCGATCAGAAAAATGTGTTTCTTTCAAAAAACTATGTCCATGTCTAATGGTGATTCAAACGCGGGTCTGCCGAGAAATTTCTATATTCAGGTAAAGATTTACTTTTCTTTTTTTTTAATATTAATAAAAAATAAGCCTTCTAAAAAAAACAATAAGATGGCCAAACGATAGGAGCGATTCAAAATTAAATTTTCTCATTTTTCGTTTGTATTTTATCATGCCAAATTACTTAAGAAATCGAACGTTCATGAGAAACTAAATGCAATGATTGTTTGCTCTCGCGCTCTACTTACGAACGTTGGCGTTGGCAAGCGCGCTAATAATAAATGTGTATTCATAAAATCACTGCATTAAACATGCAGTCTTTGTGCTCACATGCTCTCTTTAAAGTATTTATCATGGTAAAATACGATCGCAAAATGAGTGATCGTGAGAAGATTGAATTTTAATCGTTCGTGAGCGTATTTGACAATGTTCATGAGTAAAGCGAAGGTAGAAAAATCATTGAATACCGTGTATTGTGAAACACGCAATCTAATATTGAAATTCTACTCTTGAGCGTTTTAATTTTAATAAGGGTGTTTTTAAATTAATCTTTGTGTTTAAATTTGTTATATTTTTATTTGATATAACAAAAATTGGCCGATATTCTTTAGTGTCCTAAATTTTATATACATATAAAGAATTCAAAATTTTTGTCAGCCTGTGTAGTTACGCTGAATAATGTGAATTTATAATTTTTTTCTTATAAAGCTTGAAGTATTTTTTTTTTAATTAATCATTTTATTCGACTTCATTGATTTTCTAATAGAACATAATTCCACTTTTTTGTTAATTTTTATTATTGTCTGAAAATATACACATCTTGCAGATGTATCATGAAAAAAAAACCGGCACAAGCGTTTTTCTTTCGATTGCGAACTTTCGTCTCCTTTTAAATTTTTCGTTTGAAATTCACTCACAAATCAAAAAATGAATTAGCAAAATACGCTCACGTTCGATTAAAGATTCAATCTTCAGAATATGAGTTTTTCTTTGAATTTTAAAACAAGCGCTCAAAACCAACGAGCAATCACGAGTGAGCGAACAGACGACGATAACAGCGAATTGTTTTTGTTCGTGATATTTACGAATATTGCTTTTGTTTGTGAGAGATCATTACTGTTTATGTTTGCGTCGTAACTTTTTCACTCATGATAAATTAATAGCAGAAAGTTATAAGTGATGTTTAGTTATGAGAACAATCATATTTTGATCGTTCTCCGTACCTATTTGGTGAGTTACTATTTGGTGATGTCAAGCTGTTTGAAAACTGTAACGGCCATTAGACAAAAGACGTGGTGTCAAACTTATTATCTAAAACAAAGCTTTAAATATCTAGTAAGAATAAAATTCTACTATGAATATCATTTTTAGTGCTCTTTAATAAATGATTAGATTTTGTTGAATATTTTCATTATCGATAAAAAAAAATATAATTCTTTCTATCATCATTTCTTATTAAAAATATTAACTCTTTTTAATTTTAAACGATATTTCTACAAAAATTTCCTCTGCGGCAGCAACGTGTCGGGTACCAACTTATTTACAAAAATTATTTATATAACTTTTAAAAAAATATTTGTAAATGAGAAACATAAACAAAATTAACTCAAGAGCCTTTAAGATTTAACACAAACACCTGTTATAAACTTATGTCATGCCTAGCAAATAGAGCAAAACAATGAAAGGAATGCTAAGAATGTCAATCTTCGCTCAAGATAAAGCTAAAACTTGTTTTTTTTTTCAAAGGGAGCATTAATTGAATTCATGAAATGTGCAAACGACTGCCTATTCATTTTTCTACCTTAAATATTGAGTATTTTTACGCCTTCTCTCTCTCTCTCTCTCTCTCCTGCTTCAAATAATAATCCAACTCATTCAGTACGCTTAATACTGTCAAAAGCAGCAAAATGTTCGAAACGTGTCTATAATAGAAGTATTCAATACCGACGTCAACATTCAACATCAAAACCGGAAATGGCAGTTGAAGAAAATGAAAGAATTTGTATTTGTATGGTAGCACAGTTTTGCGCTACATATACGATGTATTGTCTGCTGTATATGTACATGTATTTTGTATATATATATTTATAGAAAGAACCCAGTAGACAATGACATCGCTGCTAGCAGGCCTTCCTCTGGATTTTGTAGTACTGCCGCACTCATATACAATTACACTTTCTTTTTTATATGAAGTGGGAAAATTTCGCAGGCCTTCCGCTCCGATAGCTCAAAAGAGGCCTGATAGAAGCACTCCTTTAGAATGGCTAAAAGTAGGGGTAAACAAAAAGTGTTGAAAAAATTTGTTTTTCTCTTACACCTTTTTCTATTTATTTGTATATTCTATGATTTTATCTTCTCTCCTATGTTTTTTAAGTTAGATTAATTTCAATCTATAATCTTTGATATAGCAGTAAGAAGGGCTATTATTGCGTCATATTTTTAAACTGATATATATTCTAACTTTTAACGAAAAAGTTGCCCTGAAGTATATGAAAAGTCAGTCTTTGTAGGGAAAACAAATTTGTTGTGCTGCCTTTTGTGCAGAAAAGGCAGGCCTTCAAGAAGTGCTCATAAGAGCAGCGAGGAACGGATGTGTTTAGTCTTCAAAAGTAGCAGTCAATGCATGCCTTCGTATGAAGAGCGCTGGTTTAATTGCCTATTGGGAAGCATGTTTGTATATTGCTGTATATAAATGTTGAATAATAAATTCCATTCGATTGACTTCTGACAATATTATTGATTGATCTCTGTAGCTCACATTTCTTCGTTTATTTCTTTTATTATTTTGGATGCTGTCTGTTGTTTGAGTGCATTCCTGGCAATCCTTGTGCATCACAAAACATGTCGAAGCATTACTATCTGTTGCTACTTGAACATGACTGGCAGGTTAGTGAATGTGATGATGTTGAGGTCGATGTTTCTAGCTGTTGTAAGCAGTACGCTTCGTCTACAAGTTTTCTTCAATTGGCTTATAAAGAGTATTTTAATATTTTTTTGTTTTTTTTTGTTTTTTTTGCATATTGTTGTTTGCGTTGATGCCGTTGTTGCTGTTGTTGTTATGATTTCAATTCAATTTTAAATTGAATTTGCATTGATTGATGAAATGAAGTTTTTTGGGGTTACTCAAATTTCATTCAAATAAGCTAGATACGAAATTGATTAACTTATTTTTATAGGTTTTAACTTGAAGAAACAAAAAAACAAATAAATTATGTTTAAATTTTATGACATAGAGAAGTTGCTTCAAATGAAAGTCAAAGTAAATATAAAATTATATTCTTATATTAAAAATTTTCAATTACTTTTATGCTGTTCATTTTTCTCAATAACTCAAAAAGTTTTATTTTAAGGAAAGACAGTTCATATTTTCATATGACATGGGAAATTGCTACACTAAATAAATACAAAATGGTACAGATAAAAGGAAACCTGATATTAAAAATTTCTTATTTTGCAAAATATTAATAAAATGGATGAAGTTATTTCGAATACTTCTCTGATAATAAACTAAATTAAATATTATTTAGATGGAAGATTACAGAACGTAAGTATAACTTCAAAATATAACAACATATGAAAAAAGTTTCGTTTTATGAAACTCACTTATTGAGTTGTATTTTATATTAATTAGAGGATTACCTTTTTTGAAAACCTTTTATTAATTAATATTAGTAAACCTTTTATTAAATTATGCTCTTATTAATATTTAACTTTCACCGCCACCTTAACTTTCACCGCACCGACTATGGATGCAGTGAACCTATAACCAGAATGCTTCGGGTAACCAATAGTTTGATCAGTGAATTCAATTTTCACCTGAGCAGACCACTTCTCCGAAATATCCTTCTTAACTCCAACGACACTTCCTCCCCCTCTCTAATGTATTTTTCTAATTAAGATATGGTACCATTGTAAATTGTAAATTAAGATACTCCCTGTTAATTATAAAATTTAGTTCTTAAGTATTCAAACTGCTTGTATTAAGCTTATATAAATAAATAAATAAATAAAATAATTAATATTTATAATTATCTAATATATAAAATCAAATTTTTGTCTGTCTTTCTGTTCCGTATAGGCTCGCGCACCGTTTATCTGATTGAGCTGAAATTTTCACGCCAAGTACCTTTCATAGTGAGAAAGAACATAGGGGGTGTAAAAAAGTGGGCGGAAGTATGTGGGCGTGGCACTCTATAATAACTTCTAAACGCCTGGACCGATTTCAATGAAATTTGGTATGAAGGTTCAACTGCTCCCAAAATAAAACATAAGCCATAAAAAATTCCAAAGACTTACGCAAGAGGAAGCTTTAAGTAGTGCGTTTTTAAAAATTATTTATTAAATATTGGTCATTATTAGAGACATTGAAATATTTCCATTTCCTAGAAGTGAAGAAATATTTCTTCGAAAATGTGAAAATTTATTCTAATTGAAGAAAATTTAATTTGAAAAGATAAAATTGCTATTATCGAAAATAGAGATATTTTTCATCGGAGGAAGATACGTGTTTTTTGTTCTGAGTGTAGGTGTACATTTTCCTCAGAAACCAGACGTCAGATCGAGACGTTGAAGATGTCATTTTTTGTTTTAATCATGTCTGGCAGGTACAGTTTTACGGAAATTTGACTGAACAGTTTCGACGGAAAGAGGGGAGGGGGCAAAACCCCCAAAAAACGATAATTTAAAAAATTTTTAAATTGAATTGATAACACTGTGCGACAATTTAAGGCCCAATTGGAATAACATCAAATAACGCAATGGTTTATAATAGTGCATGGTTTATATATTATGCCCTCATACTCAGTTTTATCGGATTAGGTCAAATAAGAGAGAAATTCAAGGTCAAATTTCACCTTTATGTCACAAATTTGTTCTTATAACTCTTAAACTAAATTCAAATCCTGTGTAGTAACTGTATCTAAATATTTTCAATGGATAGTTCTTTACATTTGGAGATAATTTTTTGCTCAAAAGGTTACGTAAGGGGGTTAATTTTTTCTTCGAAAAAAGGGATTTTTAAAAATAAAAAGAAATTTTCAACAGTTCAGTTACTTTGTATTTGTCTTCAAAAATAATCAGATTTTGCTGAATTTTTGCATACACCTTAAGTAAAATAAAGTAACCCACCTCTGAAAAGATCACAACATTTACATGTGCGCATCCAAAGATATTCGGATTCAAAGATTACCAAAGATTGTAACTTCGTTAATGTAATCCCTAGAGTAAAATCATTCAGGTGAAAATTATAGATCCAACAATTTCCTTCAAAACTGTTCTTAACATCTTTACCGAAAGAGTTACCGTTTTAAAGATATGAACGTAAATATATAATTTCAACATATATGAAAAATTAAAACGGTAAAAATAAAATTTTTTTTTATTTCTATTTCTTCCCAAGATCAAAATTTTTCATACATGTTGTAATTACATATTTACGCGTATATCTTTAAAACGGTAACTCTTTCGGTAAAAACGTTAAGCACAGTTTTGAAGGAAATTGTTGGATCTATAATTTTCACCTGAATGATTTTACTCTAGGGATTACATTAACGAAGTTACAATCTTTGGTAATCTTTGAATCCGAATATATTTGGATGCGCACATGTAACTGTTGTGATCTTTTCAGAGGTGGGTTACTTTATTTTACTTAAGGTGTATGCAAAAATTCAGCAAAATCTGATTATTTTTGAAGACAAATACAAAGTAACTGAACTATTGAAAATTTTTTTTTATTATAAAAAAGCCCTGTTTTCGAAGAAAAAATTAACCCCCTTACGTAACCTTTTGAGCAAAACTGGTCTCAAAATGTTAAGAACCATCCATTGCAAATATTTAGATACAGTTACTACAAAGGATTTGAATTTAGTTTAAGAGTTATAAGAAAAAATTTGTGACTTAAAGGTGAAATTTGACCTTGAATTTCTCTCTTATTTGACCTAATCCGAAAAAACTGAGTATGAGGGCATAATATATAGACCATGCACCACTAGAAACCATTGAGATATTTGAAGTTATTTTTTCGTGTCGCACTGTGTAATTTTAAAAACTTAAAAATGAGAGCAGTTTTGAAAATCGTCCTCTTTCTGTGCTCGAGGCACAACCCCGAGTAACACCGGGTTACATCCTCTAGTTTTAAATAAATTAGATGATAAGAATTTAGGAGTCATTTTTTCAAACAGAAAGGTTTTTTTTGCTTTTTACACTTTTTAAGAATTTGTCTTTTGCTGTTGAATATGTTTTTTGTTTGTTCCTATGAAAATTAATGCTTGAAAGTATTGGCGTCTGTTGATGACATAAAACTAAAATTGCATTTTTTTTTTAATTTCCTCCACTCAAACATAAGAACACATAAAATAGATATTGAATCTTGATTGATTACAACATCCTTTGATGTGTGAATATCAATCAAAGAAAATTTTGCAATATTCAGAGACCTTCATTTTGTTCCATGTTTCATTTTTATTTATATTTAAAAATGCATTTAATGCACTTTCCTATGCATCGAGTTTTCCATAAACTAAAGCTCCTGATATGAGAAAAGTTGTTGAGATTTTGAAAGCTTATGATATTTTTGTTTAATGAATCAATGATTGTTTAAAGATTGTAATAAACATTTACATAAATAAAAAAACCAACTTGTTTTGAGAACGCAATAAAATTTCTGGAAGTTATTTAAATTTTGTTTTAAAAAACTTATATTAATAATTATCAAATTATAAAAATTATTGTACTACTAATTTTTCCCCGTCAAAAATGACAGGCCCGGTTTAAATAAAGGAAAAAAACATGAAATATTGATCTTCTTTAAGCCGAATTAGAATTCAGTGATGGTCACATATACGATTTTAAATTATGCAAATAACAATTTTTTGTTCCAAATATTTATAAAACAACTTAAAGTAAAAATTGAAACCATAGTAGGTACTACGACATAAGTTTAAAAATTTTCTGAAATACTGAAAATTTCAAAATAAAAAAAATATATAAACAAAGTTTTGAAGTTTCAATAAATCACAAAACAAAAAATGCCTACAAATATGCTATGAAATTTTTCAAAAAATCAAGCGTTCCGCACTCACATTTTACGGAATTATGTTATAGTAATGATATTATTTTTTAGTTATTATAGTACAAGTATAACAGTACCATCTGTTGGATTTAAAACTTATTTTTTAACAGATAAGATAAAAATGTATCTTTCAAGCTAAAACCAACCATACACATTCACAAAATTTCATGAAAATCGGTTACATTGTTTCGAAAATTAGAGCCTGGATATTTATAACGTAGAAAATATAATACTTTTTTAATAAAACTGATAAAACTACTAAGAATACAATGAATAAAAAAGATTATATTTATATTTTGAGAAACTAATTTCTAAGCAATGTAACAAAATTAGGCTTAGGTCGGTCAAAAGGAGAATGATCGCAAAAAAACCTGCAAAAATAGTTGCAGTTTTATTATGGGATCCTAATTCCCAGACCTGAATATCATCTGAATTATAAAAGAAACAATATAGCTATGAGAATGTACATGATATTCATCAATTGGATTAATGAATTTTGGTTCAGTTACCAATTCAATGAATCACATGAACTATTACATGAACACAAAAAAAAAAAAAAACAAGAGAACATAAATATTTCATTGGACTGGTGTTGATAGTTCACAATATGTGTGTTTAAAAAACATAAATCAATAAAAAAACTTCTTAAATGTCATGAAAAATACAAGTTGAACATGAAACATTCATAACTTGTTCGAATAAATTTCATAAAATTCATGAACAAATTCAAAAAGAACAAGAACAGTTCATGAGAAAGTTATTCAAATGCATGAATCTCATTACATACAAAGGGTAATTTTTTTATATTTGTTCTTTAAGTGTACATTTTGTTACACGTCATTTGTAATTAGTAACATGTGGAAAAGCCAAAAATGCTCAGGTAGGTTTGGCATTTCATCACGAATAGCCTAACAAAAAAACAGCGGTTGCAAATTTTTCGCAAATAACGTCCATTTTATGGTCCACCAAACAGGCTATTCAAGGTTTTGTGACCAAATATTTCACCATTATTGTAATTTATTGTCTGCAGTGACGAAGCTCATTTTTGGCTCAATGCATGCGTCAATAAACAGAATTTCCGAATTTGGACCTAAAAGCAGCCAGCGGCAGTTCAAAAGCTACCAATGCGCCCTTAAAATGATCTGTTTGGTGCGGTTTCTGATCCGTCGGCATCATTGAACCGTTACTTTTCAATATTAATGAAAATCGCAAAGTACAGTCAATTGAATAAAGTACCGTACGATGATTACTGACTTGTTTTTTGCCCAAAATTAAAGAATTGTACTTGGTTGACACCTATTGAGAGGTGAGTTTGGTGAGAAATTAATCGTATGTTTTGCCATTTAACCCCACTAGACTATTTTTTGTGGAACTGCGTGAAGTCTTTCGTGTACAGGGACAAGCAAGCCACAATTACTGCCTTGGAAGACAACATAACAAGGACTGCAAGAAAAGTATATTATATAAAAGTCAATAAGCATGACTCTCATGTACGTATACATTGGAAACGTGAACTACTTTATGCATTAAGTGACCTTAATTCATACATCCTATTTACATTAGGTTGGTTGGTATTCACACAAAATAAATTATTTACTGGTTAAAATATTCTTTGGCTCATTTTTAAAACTTCCATCAAATAATTTCGCTATTTATTAGTGATTTATTTACTTTATTACTCAGGCATAAACTCCTTGGCTGCCTGGAGTTTTTTGTAAATAATTTTTAAAAATATACCCACTAGAGTCAACGCGAAAACGAACTATCGCTGTAACTAATAACGAGAAGCTTTAAAAACTAACGGTTCCAATTTTTGTGAATAATTCCATATAAATAGTGTGCTCATTAATGACCTTACTTTTGAGTGGACTGAGATCATGTACAGTTTAATGAAGATGGCAGTGCTTTATACATAGCCACATATATGAGCACACCCAGCTCATGAACAGAAACACAAAAATAGTTTTTGACACTGTACAACATCTTCAAGTTTTAATTATTGTTGGTATTCACCAAATTTTAAATTTCTTAAGCAATCGAAATCTACATTATCAACTAAATCTAAATCTGCCTTAAAGTCCAACAAAGCCTCTTTTATTACACTTTCTGTCTTTATCAATGTCTCAAGCATTGTTGGGATTGAATTTCAGTGAGTTTTTACTTCGAGATGAAGCTCAATTTCTCTTTCAGAGAAAAAAGTGTCTTGACTTTTGATTGAAAAAAAAAAAAATGAATTCTAACAGTTAATAATAGCTTAATCGACTACATCATGGTAGTCGATATTATCTTAAAGGACCATTTTCGTCATGGTCATTATCACAGATGCTACTCAAATCTTCAGTATTAGATTTTTTTTTATAGTGTCACACACTCCAAGATATAGGTCGTGATTAAGGCGAAACTGTTCAATGGCATCGATATGTCGAATATACTTTTTTTAACAAAAGCTCCCTCCTGTGTATAGGTATGCAATCAAATCTTTTTTTCATCGATATTCCAAAGAGACATGTTGATTCATTATTTCAATCATATCGAGAGCACTACATGAACCGAAAATTCGAATTTAAAGAGCACTACATAATCCAAAAATTCGAATAATCCTGTTTTAAACGTGATATTTTCAGTTTTTTCGTGTAGGTTTACTCCAAAATATCTTCGTCCTCTTAAAAAAGTAAACTTATCGACAGTCATGCTAAGCCTCACTCCGTTGGCAACTTTCAATTTTATTGTGTCCATAATTTTTTTCTGCTTTTCATCAAAATATTCGTGCAATAGTTTCTTTACATCGCTTTCGTTAGAGGAAAGTTCAAATCTATCCCAAGCTTTTGACGAATGTATTTTTTTCTGGTAATTGCTCGAATTGAAATCCCATCAGTAGCCAAATCAGAGATTATCTCTTTAAGCCCCGTTTTGTTCACAAGAGGCATAAGTATGATTTAGCTCGGAGATAACTATCTCTAGGTTAATTTTATTCCAAGCGTAAAAATTGTGAGATAAAAATTGGTTTGTTCACATTTTATTCCTGATTTATGCCGAGAGCATAACTTTGAGAAAAACATTTGAGCTAGGAAATTTGTGGGAGCGAAATTTCTTGCTCTATTTGTACTGTTTGCTGAACTTTATGTTTTTTCTGTGTTTTTTTTTTAATGTTTTTGTTACAGTACTTCAAAAACCACCGATAAACTATATTATGTTATTACTAAGCCTGTTTTGCGTCACAGCACTGAGAAAAATACACATACCTTGCTCCGGTAAAAAATTTCTCTATTTTTGATAATAGCAATTTTCTTTTTTTGAAATAAAATTTTCTTCAATTAGAATAAATTTTCACATTTTGGTAGAAATATTTCTTTACTTCTAGGAAATGGAAACATTTCAATGTCTCTAATAATGATAAGTATTTTTCTCGCACAAAAAATTTCTCATTTATAGAGAAATTTTATTGAAAATGATAAACTTTTCTTATATTTTGATAAAAAATTCACTATGAGAAGTATTTTCTTCAATAAAAACAAATATTTTCTCAAAAAAAAAAGTATTTTTCTCTAAAAATGAGTAGCTTTTTATCATTTTTAGAGAATTTTTAGTATCGCAATTAGAGAATAGCATTCTCTGTAGCAAAGTCTATACCATTTTTCTCTAAATATGATGCCTTTTTTATCATATTCCGAGACACTTTTTTCTGAGTGAGGATATCACAGTCGAAGCTTTAAATCCTTATTTTTAGCTATATATTTATATGCGGAAACATTCAGAACAAATATCCGCAAATGTACGGTGTTGCACCGACGATCTGCATCAACATGGAGCTTGGAAGCGAAAATAAAAACTATTACATAAAAAATAAATTATTTTCTTAAGAAAAAAATTTGTGAAGTGAAATGTCAGCTGACAAATTATTTTCTCACGTCAATTTTTTTTCAATTTTGATTGGTCGATTTTGAAAAATAAAATTCAGTACTTCCGCAGAGCAGTTGCGATGAACAACAAAATTCAGGAATTTACATTAATTTTTTTTTCTTTTTTTTTGTTGCTCAGAGAATATTCAATTTTATTTTGAATTTCGACCAATCAGAATGAAGAATACTCTCAAAATTATTTTCTTAATAGGTCTGTTCCCGTACTTTTTGGACTAAAAATGGTAAAACTGTTAAAAGTCTGAGAATGAGTAAAAATCTTTCGAAATAGAGAATAACACAAAAAAGTACGGGAACGCTTCTCGGACTAAAATTGTAAAAACTGTCAAATAAGATAGTTTGTCCAGCATTGCCTTGATGTGAAGCATCGGCATTGCAGACGAAATGCCTAAGATTTTTAATAATATTGAAATTAATTCTCAAGTTAAGAATTTATATTAGTTTTTACACATTTTCCCATGTTTCTGGGTTCCATTTTAATAGTTTCAAATAAGTTTTGATGTATCGCAATTTCTTTGCTAATTTGTAAACAGCTGATTTTAAGCTGTTTGACACTTTTACCATTTTTACCCGAAGAAAAATGTTTTACTCTCTCGATTGCACTCTCTTTTACCATTTTTTCGAGTACGGGAACGCTTCTCGGACTAAAACTGGTAAAAACTGGTAAATTGGACTAAAACTTTAGAGTACGGGAACAGACCTAATGAAAAAAATTATAAAATTAGAGTGATAAGAGCGAGTTATATATTTCAGGGGTTAAAATATCTCGCCGCCATTTTTATCTCCCGCTCAGGAAATAAAAGCCTTAACTCACTATGAACAAATGAAAAAATTAAATTATCTCGGAGATAAATTTATGCTTCTGGGAACAAAACGGCCCTAAGAGTCTTTCGCTCTAGGAAGTCAATAATAGTTTTCGACTTTTCTCACTGCAATTTTCAAAACTTGATGAGCCGATTAAGTTGACTTTTGAAAAGAGTCAATTCCGTGGCTTTTCAAATGATTTTTCAATTAAGTCGTGGAGTTTTTGGAACACTTGTTAGCATTGTTGTAATTCTGAAATTGTCCTTCTAAATCTTTCGTAGTTGAATTTTTCCGTTCTATTACATAATTCAAGGTTGACATTACTTAGATTACTAATGCTGTTAAGAAATGGCAATGTTAAAAAAACCAAATAATTTTTTACTTATAATGAACTCGCTTGAATTGTCATGCAAAATTTTCGAAACAAAAATCTTCAATCTTTTATTTAATTATTTCACTTTTCAACCAAATGTACTTTGTCTCTGAATACGATTTGATCTTTTGTACGTTAAATGTCCAGTTGTCTCGTTTAGATATACCTTTAACTTTTTCTTATCGTGATTTTAAGAGCATTAATTACCCATCTTTGTACCGTGATATTTCCTTGTTAACCTTTAATGATTGCTGGCTTCACCACAATATTAATGATAAAGTTAACTCACTACTGGAACCGATTAAATTTCTATTTGATAAACATGTCCCTGTACGTAATTGTATTGTTAAAAATATGGCCTGTCCTTGGTTTTCTGTACATATATTGACTGCAATAAAGAAAAGAAACAAATTTCGTAGAATTTGGCGACAAAACCCTTCCTCAGTAAATTGGGAAAGATACAGATTATCTAGAAATGAAGTTGTGCTCTTAACTAGGCAGGCTAAAAGCAGATTTTTCGCATCCAAACTTAAGCTCTCCCTTCCAACCAAAACGCTTTGGAACAATAGTTAACAAAAACTTCTTATCACCGTATCAATCTGGTTTTCGGACTGGACATAGCTGTTCGTCTGCAGTTGTTAAGATTATTGATGATATTCGACCTGAATTTGATGCAGGTTCAATGACGCTACTTTGTTTGTTAGACTTCTCAAAAGCTTTTGATAAAGTTAACCATCAGCATCTGTGTCGTAAGCTTAAGGCTATGTTTGGCTTCAGTGATAGTGCTGTCAATTTAATGTCTAGCTATTTAAGTAACAGGTCTCAAAAAGTTAGAGCCCAAAGGTCATCTGGATACAAATCGGTCTTAAGTGGTGTTCCTCAAGGCTCCATACTTGGTCCCCTTCTGTTCTCAATGTTTATAAATGACATTTTTTCTGTTTGCAGTCATTCTTCTGTTCATGCATACGCTGATGATGTCCAGCTCTATCTATCTCGAAGAACTGGCCTGATTTATGACCTTTGTTGTAGATTGAATGATGACCTTAGTAAAGTTAATGAGTGGGCTAGTAGGAATGGCCTACAACTAAACTCTGCCAAATCATATGTTCTTCCTGTTTGTAAGGTTAAGTCTTGTTTAAATGATATCCCCGACTTGTGGATTGGAGCTAATAAACTCACCGTTGTGTCTAAAATTGTGAACCTTGGCTTTTATTTGAATTCTTCTCTGTCTTGTGTTGATCATGTTAACAGTGTAGTCAAAAAAGTTTACTATGTCTTGCGTAACCTTAGAATGTCTGCCAGTGTGACTCCAGTTGATGTAAGATGCAAGTTGGTAACCCAACTAATTTTACCTGTGATAATTTCTCCGAAATAGTGTACAGTAAACTTGATTCATCGTCCCAGTTAAAACTTCAAATCGCGTTTAATTATGCCACGCGGTATGTTTATGGTCTTCATAAATATCATCGTCTGTCTAGTTTCCGAAATGCAATACTTGGATGTGACTTAATAGCTTATCTTAAGGCAAGAAACTGTATGTACCTTCATAAGCTAATACATGAAAAAACGCCAGGGTACTTATATGAAAAACTCCAGTTTAGTCTGTCTAGAAGAAGTCATTATTCGTTCGAACTATCATAACAGTTCCAAGGCATTATTCGTTAAACTCTTCTTATCTGTTTTTCATTAACGTCATTAGGTTGTGGAATGCTTTGCCACGAAGTCTTAGAGAGATAAGTGGGAGAGTACCTTTTAGGCAATCTTTTTTATCGTTCTTCTCTACTCTTTAATCTACTTCACATATATCTTTTCTCCACTCCAATATTGGAAAAATCTTTTCTTCATATTTTTTATTTTTTTTTATTTTTATTTAAAAATTTTAGTTTCTTTATGTTTTAAGTAGTGTCCGACCGAATGTGAATTTTTGCCGAAGCCGATTCTTCGGCATAAAAGAAATAATCGCCCGAAGGCCGAAGCCGAAGCCGAATAACAAACAAATGTTTTCAAGTAAAAAAATGATAAAATTTATTTTTTGCTATTGTTATAAAGGATGGTTACATTTTAAGAGCCGGTGTTAATTTGGAATAAAATACAAATTATTAAGGAAATTATTGTCAATTCTTTTTATTATGAGAATATTGGTATGGTTCAATTATGTCTGGAACAAAATATTGGCCAAATGGCTACCGTGACTTCGGCGGCTCACCTCCATTCGATGGTCCAAATTTTCCTTGACGCTGAGGCATAATTGAGGTTCTATACCGTTAATGTGCCGAATTATTTCATCCTTTAGCTCTTGAACTTTTGCTAGCTTATCGACGTATAACCGTATAACGTCAAATAACCCCAAAGAAAGAAGTCCCACGGTGTCAAATCACATGATCTTGTCGGTCAATTGACATCGCCACTACTTGAGATAACACGGCCATTGATTAACACAGATTAACACGTTATCTGTGCTACAAGTGACACCATCCTGGTGAAACCACATATTGTCCACATCCATATCTTACAGTTCGGGCCATAAAAAGTTCGTTATCATCTCACGATAGCGAACTTCATTCACAGTAACTCATTTTGGAAAAAATACGGCCCGATGATGCTGACAGCAATATTTTCTACAGTTCGAGCTGTACGAGCATGCACTGGTGTTTTCACATCTCCTGCAGACCTGATTTGCTCAAATTTTTGCGATTTTTCCGATTGCAAACGATTTTTCCGATTGTACGCTCATTTGGACGATTAAATTGACCGAAAAAAATCACGAAGTGCACGATATATATTTTGATTTGAACGCTCATTTTCATAATAAGCTTGAATAACTTTAACGCGTTGCTCGATTGGTTTTTTTCCATGGTTCAAATTGAGTTAGTTTGAAATTGAGAAATGTCAAATGAAATGCAGAAAAAACTTGACGTTTAGGTGTGGTTCACATTCAACATCGGCCCTTAAAACCCTTTATATTCATTTCAGTACAAAAAAAAGGAACTCAAATCATTAAATTCGAGTTAAACGAAAGAATTTTTCTACAAAATTCGGATGTTTCTCTAATTGATTTATTGAAGTCAGGATAAAGTATTCACTATTTCAGTCCATAACAAGAGCAAAACTGAAACAGTCGGACTCGCTGCATTTATCATTATGAATAAAATTTTCAAGGAGTGATCACCAATTCATGAAATAGCAGAAAAGGAGAGAAACACAAAACGTGCAATGAAAATGTTTCAAATGTGGAATTTTTAATGGAGTTCACTGAATAATTTAAAAAATTCAAAAAACTTATAAAAAAAATTGTTAAAAAAAAAACAAAAACATTCGGCACAAATAATCGGCTATTTCGGCCGAAGCAGAAGCCGAAGCCGAAGGTCAAAATATCGGCCGATTATGCCGATTACCGAAGCCGAAGCCGAATAATCGGTCGGACACTAGTTTTAAGTGTTAGTATAAGTAATTTTTGTTATTATAATTAGGTTACTTTTTTAATGTTTAAATTCATTCAGTTGTTATTATTATGGCTTAATTTAAGTCTTTTTTATGTTGTACTATAAAAGAGCATAGCTCTTAGTGTACTGATGTTTATCTTTAAATAAATGAAATGAAATGTTTAAATAAATATAAATAATAATATAAAAAAGATTTAATTTTTTGGACATTATAAAAAAAAAATTTTTTCAAATTAAGAAATAAAATCTAAGAATTATATTAACAATACGATATTAAAATTTATTTGCTTATTAAAAAAGTTACCAATAATCTTATTTATTGAAAGTGGGTGATTTTTTATAAGATAGTTTTTTGATATAAGATGTTTCTCGAAGGACCCAAGATCCAAACATTTATTTTTTACCTGAGAAACGGGTTGTCATAAAGTCCAATTTAACTTAACTCTCGAGGATGTCACATAATTTATGTGTTCTTAAAACAGTCTAGGTTACTAGGCTATCCTGCAAGTGACGTTGTTATTAAACATTCGTAAAAAGTACGATACGAAAATAAAACAATTCATTTACGATTCATTATTTGTACTTTTTCAAAAATTACAGTTCAATTGTGATTCTTTTGACTTAAGAGATGACATTATATTGAAAATACTTTGAAATTGTTTACTCTAAGACTTTGAACAGGGAACGCGAGAATGACGCGAGCTGTTTATTTTCTAGGAATTGTGAATTTGCTACTGTAATTTTTATGATAGTTTAGTCATCGAGGTTAGAGAAATTTTTCCATCAAATTGTAGTTTTTTACTTTTCTCAAAACTTTCGCACTGAAGTACTTTAGTTTGCTTTACTAACTCGTACATCACGATGCATGTCATACTTGTTCTATACGTAGAACATTTACGTAAACGTATCAATGATCCATGCTTTCGTTTCATTCAAAGACTGCTTGCATCCTGCACTTTGATGTTGTTGTTGTCGTTTAGTCTGAGTTTTTTTTTTCTTCTATTTTATACTTGTATTGAAAGCTTTGAAAATCGTATCAAAAACCAAAATGCATGCGGTTCTCACAATAATTGCACTTTAAAATGCGGCGACATGTAAATGGCAAAGAAAATATTCAAAATGAAAAAAAAAGGCAACAACTAAAAGAAAATCACTTAGAATATAAAGAAAAGCGAGGGAGACTTATAAAAAAGAAAAAAAAAATACTATGTTAAAAACATCCGCATTGAAACATTACAAAGAACTTGTAGTAGCCGCCAGTAGCGTAGAGGTAGGTAAAAATTTGTTAACTTAAAGTTGCTTGAACTTTTTTGTGCTTTTATCTTCAAACAAACTTCAGGAAATTCAATAAAAAAATGGAAAATAAAACGTAAAACACAAAAGCTAGAAGTAGAAAAAAAAGGCTCCGCGCTACTTTGAAGCTGCAAAACTTTTTAGCGTTCTAAATCAGAGTATTTAAAAATTAATTTAAAGCATTCACCGCAGCTCGTGACAAAATCCGCATATCTTAATTTAGAAACTTTGAGGTATAGTCATAAAAAAATTCTAAGTGTTGAGTAGAGCTTATATTGCGCGCTAAAGGGTTGTTTTGGAAGATTGTTGCAGAAATGGTTCGGTTTGTTCCGGTCTGTTCGGCTAAGGGACAGTTTAAAATTTTTGCTATTCGTTGCTGTTGTCTAAAGTTGTACATTTAATATTATAAGTTTTCATCTTGCAACAGTAGCTCACATTTATTTTACGTCGTTTTACTTTTTAATCGTTTTCGCTTGTGAGTTTTTGGTTGGCGCCCTGCGCCTACTTTAATATGAATTTTTGATGATTGTGCCGCTTCAGTTTTGCCCCCCAGGACTAAACGAAGAAAGCTCTTGTTAAATAAGTCATCATGCAAAATTAATGAAGAAAAGTTTTACCATGCTAGCAATTTTCATTTTAGTCTCATTCCAATTAATATGCTTTTGTTGTAGACACCGTCCCCAATTTTCGCATGTTTTGGAAGAAATTTCTTTTCAGCTGCTTGTTTTCAGTTTTTATGTAAAGGCGTGTGCGGTTTTTTTTCTCTCTGCTTTTCGCCGCTATTGTCACATTTTTTTTTTTTTTTTTTGTGAAATTTTCTTAATGGCTAATATTTATAAATTTTTTTATGTTACTTGCAGATATTGTATAGCAAATAAATATCTATTATAAAACTTTTAGTCCTTAAGGTATTATTAAAAAAAATGTTGTGGAGTTTTTCTTGTTACAGTTTTTTTTTTTTTTTGTTTATGTCTCAAGTATTTGAGTGTGCTTCCTCGAGATGTTTGCTTGAAACTGTTGGGTTGAGTTTTTGGTGTTTTTTTTTTCTACTTTTGAAGGAATTTTTGTTATTTTATGAAAAATTGCCCTGTAGTGAGAGTAGCAGTTGAAGAGTTTGCAGATGGAGTGAATTTCTTTTATGATATTAGCTGCTGATTTTATGAAAGACATTAGAAAGACGTTTTGTCTCAGAAAAAAAATAAAACTAATAATGTTTCTCATAACTTTCTCTTAACCTACTACTCTTTAAAGTCATAAGAAATTTAGTTTTAAAAAAATAATACATAAGAAATTATGATTGAAAACCCATTCCAAAAACCATCCTTCTTTACAAAGTGTAGCAATATTTTGTTATTTATGTACATTTTGACTACTTCCTGAATAATTAGCTGATTTTAATTCTGAAGTAAAAAGAGAATTTAGTTTTCAGAAGTGAGATTTGAAGGAAAATAGTAGCACTGGCAATCTGACAGGACCTATTGAAGGTTAGAAAGATCAAAATCCCCCAGCAATATAGCTGTGTCAGATGTATCTATAAGATCAAAAAGTGACCAGATTATGTCTACTGCAAGCTGACACATATCGAAAGGCGTTTTGCGATACAAACTTTGACATGGTTTATATTCAAAGTTAACTGTATGAGAATTTTTTACAAAGGTTGTATCGAAGCGATAGTAAATTGCAATAAAGAAACCACGACCTCAGAAGAGATTGTCTTTATCAACTGCATGGCCTCTGAACACTATTAAATCAGATGCAAAAACCTTATTATCCTTGAAGTTCTGGGTAAGATTGGGTCTCAGTAAGAGCAAAATATGGATCACTGTAGAGATTTTGCTGCTTTATCCTCTTTTTTAGTTTTGGTAGTAAAGAGAGACGCGATATGATCCAATATGATTTTGATTATGAGTAAGCTTGTTAGCAATAATATTGTTCCTAATCTTTACGGTATTTTTGAAGGGAAGAAATATGTTTTGACCTTACATGAGCACCATATGTGGCAAGATCTTCTTTGACTTGTTGATCTGGATGGATTGTCAAGCTGGTGAAAACTGGTGAATAAATAGCGTGATTCATTGACATCGTTAGGTTTACATTCCTGCTGCATCAAGACTGAGGATAGTCTTGGTTTTGCCTTTTATACCGTTCACGAGTAAAAATAATTGGAATAATTTTTAAAGCAATCGTTGGAATAATTAATTTTTAGTCCTTTTTTTATTAGAATTGATACGTTTCAAAATGTTAGAAAGTTTTTAAGTCAAGGATATACATACTTAAATTTAAAAACATTGGAAATAAAATTTGAACTTTATTTACTCTGGCTTAAAATTTTTAATACAAAATAACTAAAAGGTAATAAAAGCTGTATTTTATATATCTTTAACATTTTGTTCATACTCTAGCAAGTAACAGATTAGCCCGAGGTTAGAACTCGCGACTTTAATGCGATGATTGCCGCAGTCCGCGGTTCGATCCTAGAATGTGACAAAAAATAAAAATGTTACACAATGTAATTTTGACATAATATAATATGTTACGGATATATTAATAAAAATATAACAAACAAAAAAAAAAATATATAAAGGTCTGGCTGAGGATCGAACCAGGGTCACTCGCATCATCACATGAAATCGACAACCGCTAAAGAACTGAGCCATGGAATTCAATTTTTTGCGCGTACTAATTATGAACTGTAATCTTTACTTAATTTAAAAACTAAGCCCTTAGGAGCTTAAAGTTTAAATTCTAAACTCTTGAGAGACTAAAACTTAGTTTTGGTATTTGACAAGGTTTAAATTTTAAACCCATGCGGGACTAAAACTTAGTTTTAGTATTTGACGTGGCTTACATTTTATTACTATTTCGGAATTGTCATATATACAGTACAGGACATGGTATAATAACTACAAGGTAGTGTTGACCTTTCTGTTTAAAGTTAACATCTGTCAAAAAATATAACAAAGAGGAGAGCGTTCACAATCCGCCATTGCATACTATTAATTTTCACTGGTCACATTCAGCGTACTCAACATTTGGCAACTGTTAAGTCAAAACTTGTTGCACATAAATATGAAGTTGCGCATTAAAATGCATTAAAAAATAGAAAATTTTTTAATTTGTCGGTAAAATTTCCATTGGTATTCGATACAAAGCTTGACATTTCATCAACTTGACAACTTTACTGACACTTCAATATCGATAACAGCGCTCCCCGACAGTTGGCATAGCTTAATGTGGCCAACGCATATAACAACGAACAGCTGGTTTTGACAGAAACTCATTTACTTGTAGATGAGAAAATCAAAACTTGTCAATGCTACCTGTGTTCTTGTACCATGAGTACAGGATTGACTAAAATTTAATCCAAGATTTTTTACCGTGTGCAAAAGAGACCAGTGCCTTTTGCAGGTAAAGAAGATACAGACGCAAATTTTTGTAGACACTGTTATCTTTAAGGCGAGAGAGGGCAAAATTGCTCCTATCGTCAGCACAAGAGTTCAAAATAAGTTTCACTTTTGGTGGTTGAACAGGGTCTATGAAAGAAGTGCGGCTGGCAGGTTGATTAAAAGTTCCATTTGTGAGTGAAACAGAAGGAGATGGGTTTATAGTATGAGAGAGATGAAGTGTGTAGGTTATATAATTTTCATTTTTATTTGATGATGCGTCTAAGTAAGGATTAAAATTAAGTCAGACGTTTCGGATGAGAAGGCATAAGTGTGTGATTCACCCGATTCGAATTAGAATAAGGGTTGTATGGGAGTTGGGTTTGTTTTTGGGCGATTGACTCGACTAAAATTTTTTAATTGCATCTTAGTTTAGACTTAAAAATACATACATGAGAACTTTTATCTCTGTAGTTTAAGAGTTTTCAATGGGGTCTTATCAGAGGGCAGGCATATTCGTAGGCCGATTCCAAAAATAGTTCAATAGTGGAGATCCTGGGGTCTGTTTAAACATGTGTACTTAGTTTCATGCAATGATTTCAACTCTTTCTTATTCTGTTATTTCGGATAAGACAGAGACTGACAGACGGACGGAAGGACGGACTTTTTATGTAACTTTAATTAACCAAGCATTTAACATATTTACATACAATAAGCATACACCGTCTGAACGTAACCTTCCGTTACATTACTGTAACCAAGAGACAAAGTTAAAAAAAAACAGTTATTTGCTTGTTCTCTAACTTACAAATCAATGTCCTGGGAATTTTTTGTTCACTTGTTGCGTAAATGAAACGTGAATATATATTTAGAAAAGAAACCAATAGATTTTAGATTGTTTTAAAAGATTGTTTATTTTAAACAAAATATAAAATCTGGAAAAAATTTTGAAAATTTTTGATCAAAAAAGTCTTATTTATAGTGAAATCGCAAAAGTAATGAAATGTTTAAAAACGATGGTTTTCAATACTATTCAGAATTTTCGCATTCAAAGCATTCAACACTAAGAAATTTGCTCCGAAAACGTAAACCTCGCATAAAAACTGAAAAGGAAGACAAAATAAAAACTGTTTAACAAAAAAAAAAAACATAAACCTACTTCAAAATCACTACAAAGTAAAAAATAATTTTAAGTTACTTTTCCTATTAATTGTGGTAAAACTTGATAATTTATTTGTATACATTATTTTATTGGAAATCTTATTACAATTTTAATTTTTCTTGATTTGTTTTATTTTTATCATAAATAAATTATTTTTTTTATGATAATAAAGGCTTCGAAGTCGGCGCTAATGTGCGCACATCCAGAACACTTGAAGCGTGCCTTCCGTCGATCACAACATGATCAATTTGATTTCACGTTTTTTGATCCAGGGACAGCCAGGTTGCCTTATGAATATCGAGGTGTTCGAATCTGGTGCTACTTACTACCATGTTTCGCGGCGCGGCGAAATCGATCAGTCTTAGACCGTTGTTCGAAGTGGTCTCGTGGAGACTGAACTGACCGACAATGGAACCAAAGATGCCTTCTTTTCCGACCTTCGCATTAAAATCGCCGAGAACTATTTTCACGTCATGAACCGGGCTTTATCGAAAACCGCCCACAATATTGGCAGACATTTGTTATACTTGTGCCTACCTCTGTACTTAATTTAAGCATCCTAGTGTCAATAGTATTCGAGATACAGTGTTTTTTTAATATTGCCACACCCCTTATCGAATAACGCCCATTTTTTTTTGCAAAAATTTGCAGTAATTGTGCCTACCGTTATAATAAATTTCTGTACGCTAGTTTCAACATTATTCGAGATACAGTTATTGTCTTATTTTCAATAATTTTACCTACCTCTGTACTTAATTTCAGTACTCTAGTGTCAATTTTATTTGAGAAACACAGGTTCTTCCAATATTGCCACACCCTGTTTTCGAATAACGCCCACTTAAGTGATCATAATTTTGAATATTTGTGCCTGCCCGTGTAATTTTATTGTGAATTTTATTACCCTTGTATCGATATTTACTGAGATACACTGTTTTTCTTATAGCGACACGCCCCTATGTCGAATACCGCCCACATAGTACTATAGGTATAGTATTTTAGGAGTAATCGATGCACCAACATACATTTAAAAAAATAAAAAAAAAACAGAGACACCAACCAACTTGTGAACCTCCTCCTTTTTGAAGTCGGTTAATGATTGTTCGTGAGCCCTAAAAATTTGCCCATAAATCAGTAAAGTAGGTACCTCATTTTCTATCGAAATGTCGTTTGAAGGAAATATGAATATTGGAAGCTTCAAGGTTGGAAAAAGATGTTCTTTACTGACAAAATCAAAATAAATGGAGTATAGATAGATGGCAGATCATACTTTAGGCGCCCCAACACAAAAGTACGACGGAGGTTACTTTATGGTATGGCACGGCATGTCATGGCATGGTCTTGACCCAATCGAAAAAAATTTAGAGTCACATGGACAGATTCCAATATACAGACAACCATCTTATTCCATATGCCGTGAGATGGATATTTCAACAGTATATTTATCCAAAATATACTGCTGCTCATATTAAGAAGTGGTTTTGCGGACAACTTGGTGACTGTTTTGGATTGGCCATCCTATACTGCGGTTCTGAATACGAATGAAAACCTCTGGCAAATAGTAAAGAAACCAAATTATGTGCACGCATAATTTTCTTTCTACTGTGTAAAAATCTGGCTTTAATCTGGTAAATATTTTAAAGACTTAAAGGGAGTTGTTTATAATAGATAGATTTTTCGAACCGAAGATTTTTTAAGAGAAAAATTTCATTTGAACTGCAGGTCTCAAAAATTTTTGGGGAAAAAAAAAGTCTGTCCACTTTTTGGTTCTTATCCTGTGATGTGCAGGATTTTTGTTATGCAAGGTTAATCGTCAAACATTATTTAATTGACAGTAATTAATTTATGTTTTTATTAATTGTAATTTGGCTGAATTTTACAAAAATTCGAGTGAAATCTATGAGATCTGTCTATGAGTACTCGTAACACCCGTCACAGGTACTTTAATAAAAATTTTCAATATATGCATTTTTCCCATCATAAAAATAATTTATGATGACTGCAAAAACTTTAAAAATTTTATGTATGCTAACATATTGATATGAAAAAAATGTGCAAATGTAACACCCGTCACGGTGGATTGTTTCTATAACAAAATTTTATCTATGATGTATTATATTCTACGAACATTTAAAAATAATTGCTTATTTTTGTTTCGGCATTCCCATTTCTTTTTACACACACTCCTTCAAGTTGCAGATCCTGGAGTTAAGAAAGCATTTATTTCCTACCCGGGTTTATTTTTTACTGTAATTATATTGCTTTGCTGCTTTAATGCTCTGCTGCTGTTGCTGCTGTTGCTGTTACTTCTGTAGTGTTTATGTAACACATTAAATAAATTTAGTCTTGTATCTATTGTGTTGTTGTTGTTGTTGTTGTTCAACTTGAAGTTGTTGTTTTCGCTTATTTTGCATGTAGGAAAACTTTTGTTGTTGACTATAAAATAACATTTTACACTCACTTACAACATTTTCAACATAGATACGAGTTTTAATGAAAAAAGTTTTTCGTCGTCTGTTGCTACAACAATTTTTGGCAAAATATATGTATGAACTTGTGACGTGTTGTTATTGTTGTTGTTGTTGTTGTTGTTGTTGTTGTTGTAGTTTTTGCTGTTGTGTTATTTATGACATTATAAATTGTGTCAGTTAAGTAATATTTACAATATTTGTATGAAATTGAAAATGAAATTGAAAAGTTTTGTATTTCAATATGAAATTGTTATTGAAAAGTTAGATATATAGCTAAAAAAAAAAAAAAAATGGAATGCCTTTGTTAAGTGATGAGAATAGTATTTGGTATGTTTTCAACATTGCGCAAACAATTTCAATAAAGTAGAATTTATTGAGTTGAAAAATAGAAAAATTGAATATGTGAGAGAAGTGATATCAAAAGAATGTGATTCAAACGAACTAAGGTGCAAAAGGAAAGCAAAGTACTCTCTCAATTCTCGCCTAATAAATCTTAGTTTTTAAAAATTCTTGAAATAAATGACCTAAGTATGATAATAGTTCTAATAATTGGGAAATGAAAGTATAAAAAATTTATTAAAAACAAAAATTAGTCACTTAGACTTTCAAGGCTGCGCCTTAGGAATTAATAAAACTCTAGATGTAATCTTACTAAATATAAATATTTTTAAATAAATCTTCAAGTAAGAAAAATCAATATATGCATTAAAAAGTCCTCGTTAATCATTCCACTCTCTCATGTTAGCCTCGAAAATATTTTATGTTAAAAAAACCCATGTTTATGTCAAAATAACAGCTTTTACTACTTAGATATGACACAATAGACCTCACAAGCAGACGCAGTATCAGAGCTGTTAAAGCTAATCGTAAAACAAATCTGTCACTATTTCCAACTAACAAAAGCGTGTTGAAGAAATAAAAATTTCAATTAAATATGCCATGTACATATCGATTAGTTCAAGTGCGACTGACTTATTGCAGCGCAATATGTTTGGCATATATTATGAAGGCAGTTCAGGTTCATTCCAAGATTAAACCGTTATTTCAAAAATTACTATAAAAGCTGTCGATATTTCCCAAAATGGTATCAAATTCAATCTTTAGTTCAACCAACTAAGTACAAAACAGCAAAATATATACCAAAATGTTCAAATTCGTAAGTTTTAAAAATATATTATTTAATTTGAAAAATTTAAAAAATTAAAAACATTTTAAAAACGCAATTAAAAATAAAACAATAATATTAAAAAATTTAAAAATTTTGAAAAACTTTCAAAACTTTAAAAAATTTAAAAACATTTAAATTAAAAAATGTTTAATATGTAACAAAATTGCAAAGATTTAAACAATTTTAAAAATTTAAGCATATACAAAATTTTAAATTTATAAAGTTTAAATTGAAAATCTTAAATTTATAAAATTTTACAAGATTTTAAAAAATTTAAGCATTTACAAAATTTTTAAATTTAAAAAATTTAAATTAAAAATTTACAAAAATTTTAAGTTTACAAAATTTTACAAGATTTTAAAAACTTCTTGTAAATAAAAATTAAAAAAAAATTGTAACTTAACATAAAAAAAAACTACAAATATTATATTATAAAAATGCAAATATTAAAAATATTATTTTTTTTTAATAACCAAGTAAGTACAAATCAGCAAAATATGTACCAAAATATTCAAATTCGTATGTCTTAAAAATTTAGTATTTAATATTAAAAAAATTAAAAAAAAATTAATTTTAGATTACGAAAGAATGCAAACATTTAAAAAAAATATAAAATTTTGAAAAATTTTAAAATCTAAGAAAAATATAAAAAAAAACTTTTAATTTTAAATATTTTTAAATAAAAAGTTTTAAGGCTCTTAGTACTTATTTGGAACATTTTAAAAATTCACAAAATTTAAAATATTTCAAAATTTACAAAATTTTACAAATTTACAAAATTTGAAAAAATTGCAAATTTAGAAAAAAAAAAAAAAAAATTATTAATATTAAAAACTTTGCTTTCTTTTATTCACAGATCGTTGTCTGCTTCATGGCTCTCTTCGCTTTGGTCGCTGCCAAACCCGGTCTGGTGTCTTCTCTGGCCTATTCATCGCCTTTGGCCTACTCAGCGCCTCTAGCTTATGCTTCACCTCTTGCCTACACCTCGGCTGTTGTTGGATCCGCTCCTTATGTCGCTCCATATGCCTCCAGCTATAACGCCCACAGCATCGCCCATTCTGCCGCTTTCCCTGCTGCCTATGCTGCTGCACCAGTTGTTGCCGCCCATGCACCACTTGCTGCTCCATTGCTGTTTAAGTAAAAGTTCTGACGATTATGCAAAATGTCATATGTTGTGATATATTGTTAATTTAGTAAAATTAAAAAATATTCACAATTAAATTGCTTACACACAACCCTGTTTTCTTATTATTCAGACATTTGTTGCAAGCATTCAGTTTCTTAGTTCTTAAATGCTGTTCTTGTAAGACTTGTGCGTTTTAGTGACGTTCGACCCAACGAATCGCAAGAGCCGAGTTCAATTCTCATTTCTAATAGACAGTTTTTTTTTCTTACTTAGCTGACGATAACAAGCGTTGGTCGGCTTTGGCCTCGTCTAAGGTTGCGTTTATAGTGAATGCCGAGTCAGACAGGCAGGCAGGCAGGCAATGTGAACAAGCGAGATAGATAGCTATTTGCATCTCGTTTTTCACACGGATTTCAGCCTGCCTGCCTGCCTGCCTGTCTGAATCGCGTTCACTATGAGCGCGGCCTAAGAATTTGCGCCGACCTCTTTTGTCTTAGGCCGCGGTTATAGTGAACGCGATTCAGACAGGCAGGCAGGCTGAAATCTATGTGAAAAAACGAGATGCAAATAGCTATCTATCTCGCTTGTTCACATTGCCTGTCTGCCTGCCTGTCTGAATCGGCGTTCACTATAATCGCCGCCTTACGCATGCATCGTCAGGCTAACTTATATCTGGTTTTTTCAACGGAGATGCTGACTCTCCAGCAGAGACGTGCTAGTTTTGTTAGAATACAAAATACATATAGATACCAAAAATATGGTGGTATAAAGGTATATATAAGGTGGTATACTCTCAATTGGACAGTCGAAGTCGGTTTTGTTATCGACAAAATAGTGGTGTGTTTCGATTTGTTTTTACAGATCTTTTCTAAGATTAGACGTAGCCTAAATATCTGGTCGACCAGGTCTGAAACCACACTGATAAGATGCAACTAGCTTGGTTTACTGAATGGGATTGAGTTTTTAAAAAAGCTTATCCTAAGGTTGTTGGCTCAAATCGTAACTGCACTGTAAAGGGTGAATCAGATCGGCCAGTCAATCGCTGGTTATGTAATGCATTGTTTCATTTCAAGTGTGCAGCGTTGACTGCGAGAATTTTTGATGCACTTAATTAAGGTAAATGACTTCGTTGGTCGTGCGAAAATTGTAGATCTACCAATGTAGATATTTTAAAGTTTACACGACAATCTCGAAGAGATGACGGCTTTTTAGAGATGACGAAGGCTCAAGCAAGATTAGCTGATTTTGAAAAAGTATTAAAGAAGTTTAAGATTGTGGATGAAGCCTCTGCTTCTCCAAACTGAAAGCGACCATATTAGAATTTCGGAAATACCGCTAAACCATCTCGCTATATATCGCTGATACATCTCCCAAAAAGATGTTTTACATCATATAAACTCAAAGTTAAAACTCGTTTAATAGAAATATTTCATTTTAGTGGTTATCTACTTCTTTAAAAATTAACTTACCTGGTGATCTCTTTGGTAATATGATCATGGATGAGCATATGATCATGGATGGATAAAGTCAACTTTTTCGCCTAAATATACCGTGGTTCATGTAAATATTTATTCCTAGGTAAAAACCTAAAACTTCTTAACAGTGGCGTAGATAGCTTTTGGTTCTGTGAGGGGTCCGCAAAACAGTAGTGACCTGTCATACGCTAAGTTAAGTAAAATACTTGTTAAAGTATCTACGAAATTTTCAAAAATTATATTTTTTTCACTCCCCACGAACTTTCCTAGAGAATGGGTGCTAAAAATAAGATCTGCAAAAATAAACTTGATCTGGTCTGCACAACAATTTTTAATTCAATCTCAGATAGCGATTTTTTGTTATTGCAAAGAAATAATAAGAGAAAATTACAAAAAAATAAAGGAATTTGAATATGAAACACGGTTATTTTAACATTTTATTTGTAGAAATGGAGCTGCTCGCTTATTATTGCGAGCAGCTTCAAATTCAGCTCAGTCTGCTGCTAAATTAAAAGCTGAAACCGGAATAAAAGCCAGTCCATCAACTGTTCAACGAATAATTAAAACGTCGGAACACATCTAACGAAAAAAATTACGCAAAAAGCCACCTCTAAATCACCTTCGAAAGAAATTACGATTAGAAAAGCCAAAGAAACGTGGACGGACCCGCGGAAAAAAATTTTATTTTCGGACGAAAAAAATTTTTATTTAGATGGGCCCAATTACTGTGGTAACAATTACTACTTTCATTTGAGGAAAGAAGAAAAGTTTTTGGCTAGGCACCATAGCCAGTAAGGAGGGTTAAAGGTATGGGGAGCAATTTCGTATTGCGGAACGCTTGATTTAGTATTTGAGAATGCCAGAATGATTGCTCTGTCCAACAAAAATATCCTGGAAAATGCTTTTCCTCAATTTTATAACCTTTCCGTGCAAATGCCATGGACTTATCAGCATGATAATGCCCCGATACATACTGCAAGAATAGTAAGATCCTGCATCCATGGGCAGTCTGCGTAAGGGGTATATTAATTTTGTCACGACGTGTGTAACGCCCATAAGGAGGCGTGGTAGGTATAGAAAAGTATATATATTCTTGCTCAGCATCACCACCTGAGTTGATTTAGCCATGTCCGTCTGTCTGTCCGTCTGTCTGTCTGTGGACACGATAACAGCCGTAATATTCAAGCTATCATCATGAAATTCGATATTTAAGCTTCTTTTAAAAAAACTAAGATCAAGTTCGAGAATGGGCTAAATCGGATGAAAACCACGCCTACCTCCCATACAACCCCAATGATGAAAACTCCATAAATAAACTAATATTTACGCTACAATACTGAAATTCGGTATTTGTATAGTCTATAACAAAACTCAGGTGTGCTAGAAAAATGGGCGTCATCCACCCACTAACACACCCACCTCCCATACAATCCTATTATTGAAGCCTATGTATAGAGGCTTGTGTCGAAGCTATAAAAATAAAATTAAATATTTATTATTTTTTTATAAAAAGTAGGACGTGAGAGAAAAATGGACGTAGTCCATCCACGAACACACCCACCTCCCAAGCAACCCCAAAACTGAAAACTATATAAATAGGCTCCTGTCGAAGCTACAAAAGTAAAATTAGGTATTTATTCTTTTTATAATAAAACCAAGATGTGTTAGAAAAATGGGCGTCATCCATCGATGAACACGCCCACCTCCCATACAACTCATAATATTGGAAACTCTATAATCAGGCTTATATTTAAGCTACAGACCTGAAATTGGGTATTTGTGTATGTATATTATATCAAAATTGAGGCGTGCTAGAAAAATTGGCATCAACCACTCAAGAACACGCCCACCTCCCATACAACCAATAATTGAAAACTTTATAAAAAGGCTTGTCTTTATTTTGTAGAAAAAGAATTTGATATGAATGTATTTTAGACGTCATCAAAATAGTAAAATTCTTTGAAATCTCATATTAAAAGAGCTGCAATTTAAGATTTGTACCACTGCGAATCATCTGTGGGGGTATTTTAACTTCGGCCAAGTCGAAGATATACCTTACTAGTTTTTTATCTTATTTTTTTTTTATTTGTTTTTTGTTAAAACCATTTATTTTTATTTTTATTTATTTGCATTGTTATACACATACTTATTGAGTTTAACTTTTTTTGTCTATATTTATTGAAACATTAAAATTTGCATGCCTACCCCACATGTCGCATTGTCGAATAGTAACTCGAATAGTAAGTTGAATTCTGCGGCAAAGAATGCTTTCATTGGGTCAGCTATATGAAAAGGTCCTTGAAGTATACCATAAAATTTCGAAATAATAATGCCAGAAGTATTACGGCTTGCTACAAATGACAATGTTTTTAATAATCTCTTGTGCATCTTATAGTGAGACCCGAAAATTTCTTTGACATCATCTAGATTTATTACTTCTATTAGAAGCTTTGTTTTTTATTATAAACTAACGGATGTAAACCGGTGTTACTCGGGGTTGTGCCTCGAACACAAAAAAAGAACGATTTATAAAACTGCTCTCATTTTAACATTTTTTAAATTATCAATTCAATTTTTAAATTTTTTAAATTATCGTTTCTTGGGGTTTTGCCCTCTCCTTCCGTTGAAAGTGTTTAGTCAAATTTCCATAAAACTGTGCCTGCCAGAGATGATTAAAGAAAAATTACATCTTCAACGTTTCGATCTGACGTCTGGTTTTTGACGAAAATGGTCATCCAGTTTGAAAAATGTCATTTCGAGAAAAATGCGTTTAATTGTTTTTATTAGCATGCATTTAATATGCAATTTTATCTGCAAAAAAATTTCAATTTTAGAAAATCCTAAAAGAATTGATTAGATTTTTGGATTCTCCGTTCAACTCTAATTTTTTTTTTTCATCTTTATATAGCTTCGGCTCGTTTTCGTGAAACTTCTTTTTTTTTTTTCGTTAGTCTATGGTTCTTGACTTCGTTTGCCTTCGGCTCATTCCTTGATTTTCGTTGAAAGAACTTTTAAAAGCATAGCATCTATTTCAGTAACAGATACAAATGCCTACCAAGTTTCATCAAAATCGGTTCATCCGTTTTGACGTGAATGATCCAAACATAGTTGATTGAATAAAGCGCCCTCTCACGGAAGTTTTCTGAAATTTAAATAGCCTCAGTTCTGTTGCAGGGTCAAGTTATTTAACGTACAAAATTTTAGTAAAGTCGGTCAAGTCATTTAGGAGTTATTGAGTCTTAAAAATGCACTACTTAAAGCGCCCTCTTGTGGAAGTCTTTGGAATTTGTTATACCCTATGTTTTATCTTGGGCGCATTTGAACGTTCATACCAAGTTTCACTGAAATCGGTTCGGGCGTTTATAAGTTATTATGGAATGCCACGCCCACATACTTGCGCCAACTTTTTTACACCCCCTATGTTCTTTCTCTCTATCAAACGTACTCTGTGTTCAAATTTCAGCTCAATCGGATAAACGGTGCACGAGCTTATACGGAACAGACAGACAGACAGACCGAGGGACAAACATTTGATTTTATATATTAGTAGATAAAAATATATTTTATTTTGATAACCACCAATTTGCTGCCAAATAGCCTTTTTTCTATATATAATTTTTGGAAAAAGGTTTTACAAGTAAATAAAATAAGTGGTATGGTATAATGGATACAGTTTGATTAATTGATGGCACAAAACCTTTAAACTTTTCGAAATTGTATTAAAGAACATTTAATCTGCTCTTGCCATTTTATGGAATGGGACTTTTTTAGTAAGATTATATTAAAGATCAATTAACCACTTAAAATTCTTTACTTTATTGGGTTAAAGTTTCACTTATACCGTGCGTGGCTACCACACACATATTTTTAATTTCGGAAGTTTGTTGTTTTTTTCAATTTCTCTTAAAAATTTCTCTTTAAAATTTTAATAAAAATGCGCATCCTTTGCCAAGTCCTATCCATTTTTTTCGCCGTGCTTTGCACTACTTTTACCTAGTCCTGTACCAAATTTAAGTACCTACCCTGGTATCAATATTTTTTATTATCGGCCAAGTCGAAGATATACCTTACTAGTTTAAAACATTTTTAATCAAAACCACTTTATTTCAATATTCAATACAGTTGGCCATATTCTAATGACTCGATGAAAGTGTGTAAACATTTGAGAGCGCAGCGAAAGTGGTTTTCAAAATTATATTTATCTATAAACTAATGATTCTTAATATAAGAAAATATTTTGATAATTATTTTCCCTTATTTAAAAAACAAATTCATTTATTTTCTCAATATAAAAACTTTTTTTGAATTGAAATAAATCTTATTAGTGTTGGCCCTAATCAAATGACGCGGAGGTAGAAACTCTATTTCTAGTAATTTTTGCAATGGTGGTGGTTACTCACAAGAAGTAATATTAACTGAGTCTTTAGATATTGAATTTTGCTGTATTCTTGAGAAGTTTGATTCTTTAAGATTTTATATTACATGTTCGTATCTTCGTCCATATCTTCGTCAGTTTCCAATGTTGAGGTGTATTGAAAGCACCTGGCGACGATTAGTAAAATTTGCTCACAACTTCAGCCTGACGATCACATTTTAATAACTGGTGATTTCAACCTTCCTAATGTTTATTGCAACCGTTGTATTAAAAATTATGCAGTGCTTCTGACATCTTCAGAACCATTCATCTGTTAACTCATTTTGAAATTAGCTTTCTTCTCAATGACTTTTTCAAATAAACTATCACTATAATAGGAATAACTGTTTGTTAGACCTTATATACTTTGATGAAAGTAATCAGTTAATAGGTCTGATCCGCTTGTGCGTTCTCTTGAAATGACTGCTGAGTGGCTTTTTAGGCGGCGTTCTTCTTCCCAGTGGCGTCGCGACATTCCTGGTCGTACCGGTTTCGACGAGGGCGGTGGTAGCTTATCGCTTCTTGGGTAGATGCACGCATAGAGTGAGATATGTGCGTATACTTTACGCATATATCGTTTATCGGAGAAGTGCTTTGTCAAGCATTAGTGCGAGTTGATTACTGAAGTCTTCGGATGTCCATTTTGATTGCTGCTTATCGACGTCTAGCTTTCTTTGTCTTGATTGAGACAAAAAAAATACTTATTTTGAACTGTGACAGTTTATACCAAATGAGCCGCAACATGAACACTGCCGATAAAATTTAAAACCGTTGAAAAAACCAATTACTTTCAAAACTTTTTAACCTTCAATAAAAAAACCAAACTAAAAAACAAATACATAAAAACAGTACAAACCTGCCACTCTTTTGGCTTGTTTCGAATAACTTGTAATGAATTTATTGAACGTGATTAAAATTAACAAAAAAACAAGCTTGCTTATTTAGCTCAAATTTATTTATTTGCTACAATTTGTAAAAGTCAACAATTATTTTTACTTCAGCTTCAACATTCAATGTACTCTATAATTTGAGAAACAAAAACAAAAATTTTTCCCCTTCTTAATTGAAAGAAGTCTGAATTTCTCAGAGAAGTTTACATTTTTTTCCTCCGTTTTCAACATGAGCGCTCTTCGCTACTCAATTAACAAGTTTTTCCTAATTAATTTTTCTGCTACGAAAAAGTTGGCAGCCTTTCTCAAACACAAAAACAAACTACCAAGGATTGTTGGCAAAGCTTTTTCCTTTGCCTTCGCGTCTTCACCCAAAGTCATTTATCTTAAAGCCATCATAGCACTGCGGCCAAAAACTCAAATTAGGAAAGGTACACTTGTTGGCAACCCTGCGCACGCATTGCTGCAATTGTTAGGTTGTTTGCCGCTTGTTTTTAGAAGTGCAAATTAATGACATTTAATTACAGCTCAAGCGTCTGAGCAGCTATAAATTAAGCAAAAATATAAAAATTTGAAATAAATGCGCACAGTGCATGTTTTATAAAGTTTCGTTGTGCTTTTGAGAGCTTTTTTTTTTGTTTTTTTAATTAACTAGCTAAGCTGCTTGACTACCTTTGTAGAGTGAAGTCAATGCTGAATACTGTTTGGAAAATAATACCATTTCACAGAGTTTATTTCTTCAAACAGTGACGAAAACCATGACAACAAATTAAAACTGTAGTTAAAAGGTAGTGTATAACATAAAAAAAGTAGGTACAAACTTCGCACTAGGTGCATGAAAAGCGGCTGATAACGAAAAAACTGTATGAGAAAACAGCAAAAAAAAATCTATGTATGATATTCTGACGCTATAGATTCGAATGAGTTAAAAAAACTGTTTGCAATATTGCTGGTATGTGTGCGGAAGTCTGACATTCTACTCACTCCAAATGCCAATTTTACGGTTGACTTAGTGGAAGTGTCGTAGAAGTCATCAAATATGTGCCGAACGTTGAAGAGTTGGGCTGATGAGAGAGAGAGAGAGATTGTTTGAGCTGGCAGAAACAATAAATAAAGAGTGTGAAGTGTTCGCAGTGAAACACCAAAATAAGGTGTTAGATTGTTAGGGTTTGGATTCGTGCAGTCTTGCAGGCGGACAACAGAAAAAAATATTGCGCAAAAGCTTGCTTAATCAGTCGTAAAGAAAGGTCTTAAGTATCATAAAACGAAGGTAGCTATGACAGAAAAATTGAGCAAGCGAGACAGAGTGTTTTACACCTTCTAGGCATGAGTTGCTTATAAGATTGTTCGGTTAGAGGGGGCAGGGGCAGGGGGATGAAGTGTTGATGACTGTTTAGCTGAGCTGCCGATATAGACATAGCCGCAGACACAGCGTGCGAATGATTGGAATTCTGAAGTACTTCTTTGAATGGCAAGGAACTCGAGCAATTCTTTGCGTTCGGAATTCAATTATGAATTCTTTTGCTGCAAGAAATTCTCTTTTCATCTTCTTTTGTTTTTTCTTGTTTGGCTTTTTTTTAATTTTTATATGCACGCCAATGAAAATAAATAGTAAAGTTTAACAAATGTCAGTTTTTTTACTAATCATGATTATAAATTTTTTGGGGTGCAATATTAAATTTATACTAAAATATATACATATTTGTGTGGATAAAAATAAGTATTTAAATCAGGGTGTGTAGAATGATCAAAATACGATTGTTCTCATAATTAATCACCTCTTATAATTTCCTACTTTCAATTTTCATGAGTGAACAAATTACGCCGCAAATAAAACCAGTTATGTTCTCTTACAAACAAAAACAATATTCGTACACTCAGGGAAAAAATGCTGTTATGTCAAACAAATTACGAGTGGAAATAACAGATTTCACTGTTAAATACCATCCAACAAATGAAACTTTCAAATCAACAGTCGGTTAACTGTTGATCTATAGAACACGAAAACCATATAAAAACGTGAAATTTTATCACAGTTTTCGAAGTTCATGTTAAGCCGAGTGTGTGTCTAGTATTCGACTAGCCTGGGTTCAAATACCGACAAGACAAACAAAGAATTTTTTAAATTTTACCCTCTTTAATTAAATTTTTTAGTTTTAAGAAAAGTGAATATGAAATAATTTCCTTATTTTGTTTAACTAGAAGTTTGATTCTTTATTTTATTACTTTATTCATTTAAAAATGTGTCATCTAATTCCAATTAAAAGAAAATAAATAAAAAAAAAAATTTCTTTTGGCAAAATTTTTTAAAAATTAAAAAGGGGTAAAATTTACCACCACCACAGCATATACGCCAAAATATTTCACCTCAGTAGTTAAAGGTTAATATTTAAAATTTTTTTTTCTTAAATGAAAAATGAAATGTAAAATTTTATTTTCAAGAATGTAAGGAAAGTAATTTTTAAGGTTATTTCTATCCAAAAAGTTAAAGAAACAGAAAAAGAATTACAATTAAAAAATTCAAATACGAATTTAAGGATTGGATACGAACCCACGTCCACCGCGTGGGACAGTCTACCATACTTCCACTGAGCTATTGATAATGATAAGATAAATACAGCAAAACACATTTAAAAAGTATTGATAAGAGAAAACAGACATTTCAGCAAAAACACAATAATATTTCAACAGATGATTTTAAAAGCACAAAAATACTTTAAAACGTTCATTTAAGGAGAGACATAACATTCACGGCAGAGAAAACAGACCTTTTTCTTAAAATTCATAACTCAGTCAAAAACAAAAATTTTTTTCAAAATTTTTTATTATTGTAGAGAATTGAACAATTTACAAGAAAAATAAATAAAAAAAAAATATATTTCACTCCAACATGGTTTTATAGAGCTCCAAACTGGCGGCAGAGAAAAACACGGGGCCTCGTGGTTGCAGCGCTGGGAGTCGCAAAAATTGTCCGATCTAGAAAAAAAAAAAGACTTTTTTCAATCTTAACAAAATTTGGTTATCGTATGACAGGAGCTTTGCTTAAATTTTTTTCAATTTTTGGTGATGTTCCAAATTTGAAAGTGTGTTTTTTTCGAAAAATTATTGACTTTAAAAATACATAAAAAAAAAAAATAAAAAAAGCTCTTGTTATACGAAAGCGTATCAAGTTTTAAAAAATAAAAACAATTTCTTCAAAAAATTAACCCGCCAGTGAGATTAATTCGAGATAAACGCGTTCAAAGTTTGTGAACAAAGAAGAAAAGGTGAAAATTGAAAATGCGCTCTCACTAATCCGGCTGTAACTTTTGAATCCGTAAGAATTTTCCATGAAATTTCTTAGACAAATTTTTTTTTTTTGGAATCTTAAGAATATTTACTAAAATACAAAATTATAAAAAAAGTCAATTTAAAAAAATGGCCAATGTCATGTCCCTCCTTAACAAAGAAAACTGTTAGCATTAACGCAAATCATTCAACCTAACAGTGTTTTGAATTATTAACGTCCGACTGTTAATATTACAATTGATATTTTTCTGAGTGTAATATCACGAACAAAAACACTTCGCTGTTATCGTCATGTGTTCGCTCACTCGCGGTCACTCGCGGTCACTCGCGTGAGCACTTATTGAAGAATTCAATGAGAAATTCATATTGTGAAGATTGAATCTGTAATCGATCGAGAGCGTATTTTACTCATTCATTTTATGATTTGTGAGTGAATTTCAAGCGATAAATTTAAAAGCAGAAGAACGTTCGCAATCGAAAGAGCAACGCTTGTGTCGGTATTCTACGTGATACATTTACTAGCTTTGTATTTTTTTGGACAATATTTTCAGACAATAATAAGAAGCAACAAAAAATTGGAACTATGTTCTAATAAAAAGTCAATGAAGGTAGAATAAAATGATTTATTAAACCAAACATAGTTAAAACAAAACAAATTGGCCATTTCAGCCCTTGAAAGGACTTTGACCGAGCTTCTTATGATCAATTGTGTTGTGTGTGTTATTAAATGTTTGCACACAATTGACCGAGAACTGGACCTTATATGTTTTATGCCGACTCCGAACGGCTCATGTTCTCAAGAAGCTTTACATGGCATTATTTACTCTCTGAGGTTTGCCATTGTCTGCAGAGAGGTGGTGACCGATCAGAAAAATTTTTTATTGAAAAAACTTTTTCGCCGCGGCTGGGGATCGAACCCGGGCTCTCGAGCATGCTAAGCCACACACTTAACCTGCATGCCACGGACACCACTAAACATAGTTCAAGCATTATAAAAAAATTTTAAATTCACATTATTCAGCTTTATAACACAGGCTGATATACATTTTGGATTATATGTATGTAAAATCTATGGAACTAAGAAATATGGGCCTATTTTTCTATTATAAAAAAATCACTACATAAAAAAAGAAAATTAAAATATGAAGTTTAATTCAAATAATGACAAAAATTAATAACAAACCACTCTTCAAGTGACAGAGAATAGGAACAAATAATAAAATTTCAATATAAGACCGCGTGTATCTTCTTTCGCTCGTTTTACAATATGATTCAATGATTTCTGCTACCTGTGCTTTACCCATGAATTTTGAAAAATACGCTCTTAACGATTTAAAATTCAATCTTATCATGATAACTCATTTTTCGATTGGATTTTATCATGATAAATACATTTAAATATAAGAGAGTAAGCATGCAGTGATTTTCTGAATACATATTTATCATTAAAAAAAGCATTCGTTCGAAGGTAGAGCGCGAGAGCAAACAATCATTGTATTTAGTCTCTCATGAGAGAGCACAGTGACAATGTTTTCGTGAATGTTCAATTTCTTTAGTATTTGTCGTGATAAAGTACCATCACAAAATGAGTTATCATGAGAAGATTGAATTTTTTATAGTTCATGAGCGAGTTTTTCCGCATCCTAGTTTTAATTTATACAATTTTATGGTAAGAACCTTCATTGAGAGGTTTATATGCTATGATTTTTCCAGTATTAAACAAATGTTGAAAATTCAAAAAAAAAAATTTGATTTGATTTTACTAAAATTATGTTTATTTAATTTATTTACTAAGGCATTTAAATTTCTTAGAAAAAATGTACTTCTTCAAAATATTTTGAAAGTCAAGTGTAACATATTATCGTCATAGGTATAGTACATTTCCATAGCAGTATTTTTTTAAATTTTTCTCGAGCTATGATAAACTTCTGAACTAAGCGCCATACTTAATTGTGCCAGTTTAGGAGTTTGTTGATGGTTACTTTTCAATATTGTACGATTTCATTACATACACCCTTCACTTATACTCTATACTTGAAAATTAAATTTATTTTTTATATATTATATGAGGAAAAAATAAAATGGAGTGCAATGCAATCCTAAATAGATAAAGAGTGGCGGGGGCGTAGTAAAAGTCACGGAAATTTTAAACTCAACATGGACTAAACACTTGGTGATCTATTCTTGAAAATTGGATCGATAATTGGGTAAGTAGCTGTGGTTCTGTCAAATATTTAACATCGAAAAGCTTTGGAAGTTAAGATCACAGAAAATAAACACTAAGAATAAAGTAAATATTTGGAGTTTTTCAAATCCTTTATTAAGCGAGAAATATTTAACATCGAAAAGCTTTGGAAGTTAAGATCACAGAAAATAAACACTAAGAATAATGTAAATATTTGGAGTTTTTCAAATCCTTTATTAAGCGAGATTTCCATTTTTCTCCTTGTCTTCATGTTGTTTTTTTAACTTTTTTTTTTATCACAAATATTTCAGACGCGAAAATTTTGAACTTTGTTGTTAGCTAAACAACAATTAATAAACTTAAAAATACCTGTACTTTTCACAAAAGTTGCATTTCGTTGTACAGTGTTTTTGACAAAGTTGGCCATGTGCTGAAAATATGTCCATAAATATGAGAATATGAAAATATAAAAGTTATTTTCAGTATTAAAACGGGATATTCTGAGAACAGCGAAAAATTTCATTATTTTCTATGGAGATCTTCTAATAAAAAATAGCTTTTTAGATAGATTTTCAAAAAAAAAATTTTTGCCGCAAATTTCCGCAAACAAAATTTGGCACCATTGTCTTCGTAACAGTTCCTTGTTACCAACAGTTCATTGTTGATATCTTCATTACCCGCGATTGTCTGTGAAAGTTTTATTTAAAAGAAAACAGCTTTTTACATTTTTTTATAAAATAATGTTATTTTTATGAAATATGCCCTTTGATAAGGACCTTCAAAACTAATTTTGGGATATGCCAAATGAAAGACATATGATTAGGGGAGAAGTGGCATGAAAGAGCCAGTTTTAAAAAAGTTACAAAATATATAAAAATAATTAATAAAATTATAATTCTTGTATCAAAAGTATTTTCTCATTCATTTATGAACGTAATTCCATGAAATATTTTCCAAAATCAACAATATTCTTGGACCTGTAGCCATTTATAAAAAACGTGAAATTCGGCTCTTTCATAACACATGGGCATTGAAAGAGCCAACCAAAGTTTTGAAAGAGCCATCTTCTTATTACAAGACTTAACACGAAAAATAACGAATATTTTATAAAAAATATTAATTGTTATTATAAAAAGTATTGTTTTTACAAAAACAAATTAAATAAATAAAAAAATTCAAAACTAAAAACAAAAAATAGTTAAAAAACTTAAAAATATTTTTAGCAAAAAAATTAAATCGCTTTGAAGAAAATCTATAATAATAAGACCTATTCCAAAAACAAAATAATAGGTTTAAAACACTTAAAAACATTTTTGACAAAAATAATTTAAACTTCCTTTACGCTTCTTCATACCACCGCAACCCAGCTCTTTCAAAACATATTGTCCAAAGAAACATAACCTCAAAAATTAGTATGAAATCAAGATTTTTCCAAAATCAAAATAAATATGTTATTGGTAGGCCTAAAATATCCATAAAATTATAGTATAATAATATTACTGTTAGTTTTAAAGGTGAAGACGTCACAAAACAAATAAAATGTTCTGAAAAACTTACTTAATGATGAAGAAATCTAAAATACGATACACCATCGTCGTTTATTATCAGTGAACTGTCAAATGTTCGAGGGTGCCATATGGCGAGTATTACTTCTTAAAAATTATAATTTAAGAAGCATTCGTATGAAAACTACCGTGTAAATCAAGATGGCTCTTTCAAAACTTGGCTCTTTCATGCCACTCTTCCCCTACTTATTATGTGGGTGATTTTTATAATTTTTTTTTTCATTGGATACACTCAGGAAAAAATGCTGTTATATCAAACAAATCATAGGCTGAAGTTACAAATATCACTGTTAAATACCATTCAACAAATGAAACTTTCAAATCAACTGTCGATTAACTGTTAGTCTATTGAACATGGTATACGTATAGGTACGTATGTAATTATTGAAATTTTCTCACCGATTTGGAAGTTCAAGTTTAGCCGAGTGTGCTGACGCTAGCGTCATGTACTCTACCGACCTTCAGAGGTTCAAATACTGGCAAAACCAACAAAGTTGTTTATATTTTATTTTTTTTTTTTTTTTCAATAACAAAATAACTGTACAAACATTCTTTGAACGAACCTTGATTACTTAATAAAAATTGTAATTAACATAAGAAAATTTTATTTTGTTTTACAATTTTTTACGTTAGGTGTACGAGTATTCATTGAGAGCTGTTGTAGTTGTCTTCTGTTTTTTGCCATACACATATCTTCAATATCGATTGTTTTGTTATGCGAAGCAAATCTAATGAGTTTTCTCGACTTCATTTTATTATTTTTTTTGCTCTTATTTTTATTAATTTCTTCGTTCTAATTGAGTAAAAAAGTTCAGTTTATTGTTTGGTTAAACATTCTTTAAAAGTTTGCGCATGATTTTTAGCAATGTAGGTTGTACAATAGAGTTGGAAGCAGTTGGTTTAGGTATTGAGTAAATTACAATAAATGTAGAAATAATAAAACAAAATATAGAATATTGCAAGGAAATCTTGCGAATATTATTAAGGGCTTGATTAATAGTTTGAAGCACTTAATAAAAGACCTTGAAAATATTGCATTTTATTGGCCCTTGTTTCATTGGTTTAATTTTTAACCAATTGTTTAATTTTTTGTTACTTTTTTTAAGATGTATCAACAATTAATACAATTAAATGAAATTAAGTGCTCTGAATGCAAAAGAGTAGCATGCATAATTAACAAAATTAACCTTAACTATAGCTGTTTTTTTTATTTTTTTTTCTCAAATACATATTCAGCAGTTCAGTCTTTTTTGTATGCAAGCACTACATGGCTTGCATATTTTATTTACTACGTCAAACTGTATCGGAACATAAGGCATTTGTCAAAAATTGCTATAAAAGATATTGGCCGCTCGATGAACAGTATCAAATTCACTTTTTAGTTCAACAAACTAAGTACAAAATAACAAAAAAAAAAAAAACCAAACAAAATGTTCAAATTCGTAAGTTTCTCAAAAAAAATTGTACATTCAGACCCATTAACAACAATCAGAAATTTAATTTAATTTAATTTTAAACTTAAACATTTAAATTAAAAACATTTTAAAAGGTTTATTATATATATAAAATATTTTTTGCTCTTTTAACAGATTGTTATCTGCTTCATGGCTGTCTTTGCTTTGGCTGCTGCTAAGCCTGGTCTGGTTGCTCCTCTGGCCTACTCATCGCCTTTGGCCTATTCAGCGCCTTTGAGCTACTCAGCGCCTCTGGCTTATGCTTCACCACTGGCCTATACCTCAGCTGTGGTTGGCTCTGCCCCTTATGTGGCTCCATATGCTACCAGCTACAACGCCCATAACATCGCTCACTCCGCCGCCTTTCCTGCTGCCTATGCTGCTGCACCAGTTGTTGCCGCCCATGCACCACTTGCCACTCCTTTTGCTGCTCCTTTACTGCTTAAGTGAATTATTTGACTCTCTCGATATTGAATAAGAAGAATCTTTGGTGATAAATATATTAAAAACAAAATTTTAATGTAATGTTTCGAGTTACTTTTATTAACAATTGCTAAGCTGTCATAATGAGTTATTATATTATCACAGGTAATAGATAGTACGAATGCACTCGTTTTATTCTACAACAGTAGATCCAACCGTGCAGAGTTCAGAGCTTAACAGAACTCTGTTAGTCAAGCAGAGGTTATCCAATTAATTTAATGTCAATAAACGAATACTGCAGAACACTCGTCGGCCTTAAACATAACCATGCTCGCTGCTTGGTTTAACAGAACACGATGTTGTTCGTTTTATAATAACAGAACACTTTGATAACAGCGAAAAATGTATGAATCACACCTAAGGCCACGTTCAAAGTAGAAGCTGTAGCTGTTATGCTTTTTGCTTGAGTTTTAAGACGTTTTTTGAGCTTTTTGAGATGCTTTGATAAGATAAAAAGGACCCAAAAGCATGTTTAAATAAGCTGCAGATCAAAATATAAACAAGAAATAAAATTAATCAGCCGAATTGTGCAAAAAAAGAAATAGAAGAAAAAAGCTGTAAAAAGTATGAAACAGCAAAGCATAAGTACGACATGAAACAAAAAATCAACACTGTGTACCGAAGCGAGATAGAAAAAATAAGTATCAAAACGCCTCAAATGTGGCGTAATCTTGAATTTAAGCTTGCACTATGAACGGTTTGCGCTTTTTCCATATAAAGCGTTTTTTAGCAGCTGTTAAAAGTTTCAACCTCAGGGTTGCTTCGAACGCGGTTTTACACAGCAGAAGATTGGCAAAGTTGCTTGCTTTTTGCATTCCTTTTTGTGCGTCATTTGTTTATTTATATACATTGTTTGCTTAGCAACGCCTAATGCCTAAAAACTAAAGAACACGGCTTAAAACCAAGCGTTCTGCTGTTGTTTACATAACTTTCCAGTCATTGCATTCTTCTTTGCCGAATCGTACATAGAATTGATTCGATTTTCGCGTGTTCTTGTTCTGCTCAAGCGACGAGTGCTCACTGCAGTGTTATGCTTAATTTCATTGATGAGAACATAACATAGCAAAGGCTTGCACCACAAACGAGTGGCTTGAAATGCATTTCAAGCGCACTCGTGCAGAGGTTTACTTGTTACAACTTGAAAAGAGTAGCGAGCTAAGCTTAGACATGTAATCTTTGTTAAATTTTAAGAGACAAGAACAAAAAATAGCAAAAGAACAATAAATTCTTAAAAAGAATTTAAAATGTAACAAAATTAATTCAAAACTCCCTGGACGTTACTCCTTGAGGTGTCAAATATATTAACGATTTCCATTATTTGTTCACCCAAACTTTTCATTGCAAAAAACGCAGGCTCTATCTGTCTAATTTCTAAGTACTGTCCTCTTATAAGATGGGTCAAATATATGATCACCTTAAAATTAATTCTTATGCCTTAATAGTTTCTTGAACTTATCAGCCTCTAATCTAACATCTTTATTGAGGTCCACCCACAAAAAACTAAGCAAAGTGTCGAAACACGCACAGAAGCAAAAAAATACACAAAAATTATGAATTTTTACATAACCAGCGTGAATTGCATTCATGAATTTTGTTGCAGTAACCAATAACATCACTGTTACATGAACTATTCATGAAATCAATGTACAAAATACAATGACATGAATATTTCATAAGGCCACTCCGCATATATTTGGAAGACAATTGGCAGAGAAGTTGTTTTGCCGATTTACCAGCGATTTGTTCAAAAGTTTACTGGCAGAAGAGTCAGTTTTCGTTTGTCAAAACAATGAATCGAAAAACTTTGATAGCGTGCTAATCGAAAAACTTTCGAAAGCGATTAAAAAAAAAGTTTTCATAATCTCTTTCGCTGATTTCGGCGATCGTTGGAAATTGGATTGCTTTTCGATCACCTAAAGGATTAATGCGCGATTCTAGAAAACATTTTCAAAAGCTTCATTCGCTCATTTCGGCGATTATTGGAAGATGGATCGTTTTTCGATCGCCCAAGCGTTGAATGTACGATTAAAAATAAAAATTTTTCAAAAACTTTCTCCGCTCATTCCGGCGATCGTTGAAAATTCCATTGCTTCTCGATCACTCAAGGGATGAATGCGCGATTAAAAAATAATTTGAAAATCTTCATTCCCTCATTTCGGCGATCGTTGGAAGATGGATCGTTTTTCGATCACTCAAGGGATGAACACGCGATTGATGAAGAATTTTCAAAATATCTTCCGCTCATTTCGGCGATCGTTTGAAGTTGGATCGTTTTTCGATCGCCGAAGCGATGAATGCGCAATACAAAAATAAAATTTTAAAATCTTCCTTCGCTCATTTCAGAGATCGTTGGAAGATGGATTTTTTTGAAAATTTTCAAAATCTATCTTTGGAATATGAAAGAGGGTTGGAACAATCGTTTAAATTAATCAAAAAATTAAACAAGTAAGAAAATTATTTGTTTTTTTATTTTTGAACAAGGAATTTCAGGTGACAAGGAACCAAGTCTGCCTTGGTTCGGAAATGGGTTGATAGATCAGTAGGAAAAAAAGGAAAAACAAGCGAAATAAGTATTGAATGTTGTATGTGAGGCGAAAATTGAATCTGAGGCAAGTGTTATGTCTTTACCTCAGTCAATTCGAGTTATTAACAACTACAACTTCCAAAGCCATATTTATTGATGCATTTTTATTTGATTAGAAATGAGAAAAGAATTAGAGAAAGGTAAAACCGAAGGATCATGGCCTTACCGGGATTCGAACCTGGAACCTCTGGATTGGGAGTCAAGCACACTTACCACTCGACAAACGAGGCCGCCAAAAACGAAATTTAAAATAATTTTTAACGTTCAACAACGATGCTTCGCAACAAATCGCTGAGGTTCCCTAAAAACAATTCTATTACCACTCTTCAACTCACTCGGTGAATTGCTTAAGGCCCCTTTGTGCGATTCGTTGGCGAATCTTCCCTGTGAATTGCTTTTATGACCTCAGCTGCTTACAGTCGGCGATACCCAGATGACTAACTTCGCCTAGTGGTGATGATGGTAAGCCATTAGCCTGTCCCAAGCCAGTGAAAAGGAGGAGGTTGAGGCATGTGTATTTGAACTACGGTTCAATTATGTCAATCACTTAAAAACAAAGGTTGCCATGAGCCCTAGCTTTGCAAAATCATGGAAGTGGGTTAAAAATCTAGTTATTATACCTGCGTATCCGTAGCAAATGATACAAAACATACTGTTAGCACGAGGATAGTCAAGAAACCTGGTTAAGCAACTGATGATTACCGGCAGGAATAAAATCTGATATTCTCTATGAGTATACGAGTAAAAGTGATGATAAATAAATTTCCAACGATAGGGTCTGTATGCCGGAAAAATTGGTCAAGGAGTATGGTTACGGAGTTCCATATGATTTTATCATGGCACTGAGCCCTGGAACACGTCTGTTGAGAGTTGATTTGACAAGTCCGTGACTCCTCGCCATGGGGCAAGTAGTACTAAAGTCGAAAGGTAGGTGTCAACTATAAAGATGTTACTAATGTTATACATAGATGACTCTCAAAAGAGCTAAGGCGATTGAAAATGTTGGCAAGGTAGTGTTTATAAAGATTTGTGCACAAAATACATGAATCCATAAAAACTTCATAAAGATTTGTGCACAAAATACATGAATCCATAAAAAATTACGTTAATGCCATATAGAAATAGGAACTTGAATCATACATAATTTTGGAGTAAAATGCATGTTTAAATATGAGGACAACAAGAACAGTTCATGAGATTAGTAGAAAAATTCATGAATCTCATGTACATATAGAAGATAAACGTGAACTTCTTTATGTGTTTAGTGACTGAAATTCATATAATCCATGTACAAATACAAGGGCTGCATGAATAGTTCATAATTTAAGTGTTAAAAATACATGAAACTCATGTTTATTAGAGCACCAATATGTGCCTTTTTTCTGATTTTGTTCGCTCCCCGCCCATTTTTCGTTAGATTAAAGCTAAAACATATGATCTACAAAAAAAAAAAATAAAATGGACGTCGGTAGTGGAAAAAACCCAGACTCTCCGGGTTTTAAGGTCTGAAACAAGCTAAAAAAGGTTCATGGCTTAATTATTCTATGCATAGCTCTTAAGTTGTGCGAAACTTTGACCTTGAAATCACCTTTCATGGTGTTTTAAGCGGTCACAGTCAAAATTTGTAGGCAATTTTTTAAACGATATTCGTAAATTATTTGATATTTCTGAACAAAGAATAACATGTCGAGGAGCATTAATTGAAGTCTTATCTGAAGTTTTTCTTTTTTCAAATATATTGCTATTTGGGGACATGAGAGCATTTCAAAGTTCTTTTTAAAGTATTTTTCAATGCAAATGAATAGTTTTCTACACTGCAAATAAGAAGAGATGGTAACGGTCAGATATATGCTGTAATAAGATACTCACACGTACACTTCTGACGAGATATATAAGTTCTTCATAACTATAAAAGCATTTCTTTTTAGAGAACAATTCACTCCTTCGTGTAAGCATATCAACAAGGTTTGTTCGTAATTTATTTTTGATCATTTTGCAATAAAATTAAAAATCAGAGCTCGACTTTTGAACACTATTCGGATAATTTATATATTTATTATTCGAATATATTTAAGGAATTGGTTTCTATGTCAAGTGGCTCAAAAAAGTATCTTATTCCAGTATATCTCTGAGCATTACCATCTCTTCTTATTTGCAGTGAAGAAAACTATTAATTTGCTTTGATAAATACTTTAAAAGGAACTTTGAAATGCTCTCATGTCCCCAAATATCAATATATTTGAAAAAAAACAAACTTTGGATAAACTTAAATTAACTTCTTCGACATGTTATACTTTGCTCAGAAATATCTCCATCAAATAATTTACGAATATCGTTAGAAAAAAACATTGCCTACAAATTTTGACTGTGACCGCTAAAAGCACCATGAAAGGTTATTTCAAGATCAAAGTTGGTTATAAAAATATTTATCTGTTGATTGTGCATAAAAATGTTCGTAAAACTTAAGATCGTAAAAGTGTTTTTTAAGAGCTATAAAGTAGAATAATTAAGCTTTAAATCCTGTTTTCAGGCCTAAAAGCCCAAGGATTTTCCAGCACCGAAGGCGATTTTTTTGCATATCTTAATGTTTAGCCTGAATCTAATAGAAAGTGTGGGGGGAGCGAACAAAATCAGAAAAAGGCACATTCTATACATTTCGTCGGTGCTCTTATGTACATATACAATAAAAGCGTGAACTACCTTATGTACTAAAAAAACTGATCAACTGGGTTTAAATATTCCTTGACTCTTTTTTTAATTTTTTTTTAAATTTTATCCAAGAATAATTCGTGAATATTCCCTATTTTTCGGCTTGTCTAAACCGACTAAATATTTAAATTTTGTATCAAAAGTGCATCTTAATATATGTATATCTCTCAAACTTTTTCAACTAACTGACTGCTTAAAAATATTTGTCACAAAATACCTATTATTAGGAAATATTTTATTATATCATCCTTTGTCCGCATGTTTACAAAATGCCAAACGCAGCACAACGCACCTTGGAACATACATTTTTTATAACAAATATTAAATTTCAAGTGCAGCTGGTGGCACGTTCTCTATTGTACAAGCTTTTTCGCTTATTGCAGTTTTAGCTATTTTCTGCTCATAACTCTAGCTTGAAAATATTTTGCCATTGTGAGTCATAAAAAATATTCGATATTAATATCCACCCCCCCCCCCCCTCCCCCCCTCGTTCGCTATTATTAGTTCTCTTCGATCATTTTAGTTCGCATTCTATTTAAGCTTTCTCATTCAACGCATTTTTATGCTATTCGCAACTCATACTAAACAGTTTCCGCCACATACCTTACACCGCCATGTCATGCCATGCAACGTGCTATAGTTAAGGGTTTGAGCATATTTTCTGGCACACCTCTAAAAGGCACACCTCATTTCCAGTAGTTTTTTACACACTTGTTATCTTGCTATCTTCCTCTCTCTTTTTGTATACTAGCATGAGTCTCATCGATTGCCATCTGCTTTCATCGTGCTGCAGTCTTGTTGATGACCATTTTTCTCAAAGCACTCTTAAACATTTCCGTTTCCGGTCGCAAACGATATCCTTCGCTTTCAACAGGTACATAAATGTTGACACACTAACGTGAACAATTTTCTCGAGTTGTTGGATTTTAGTTTTCTAGAACCAGCAACAAAGCTCCTTCGAAGCATCGATAATAGCAGTGTTGGTTATACTATTACATGGTTCGCTTATAAACTGGTAGCTGTTTTATTTTCTTGTTTGTTTTTTTTTGTGTTGCTTTTTTTTATTGTATGTATTTGAGAATGAATAGAAAATAGAAAATGTAGGAACGATTTTTTTTTTGAGTGAATAAAATCCATTCTATTTGATTTCGTTTACATTTATTTAATAGAGAAAATGTTTTTTTTCCATTTGTTTGGAAGAATAAAGCGGAGAGATTCGGTGTATTTTTCGATGTTGTCAATTTGATATAGTTTTGAAGTGTCAGTTGACGGGGAATTGAGAATTTTACATAGTTTTAAGGAGACATTATTTTAAAGAGCTAGAATTTTATAATTTAGTTATTTGTTATAGATGAAAGAGATCATCAAAAGGAAAGAAATATAACAACAGCATATATATGTGTCATTCTTTTACAAACCGTACAGATTTGAACAGAAAACGATTCATTTTTGATTTGCCTGAAAATGTTCTTACGATTTCTGTATCGTAAAAAATTGACACATGTTCGACGATTTTATATCGAGAATATATGGATATGCAATTGATACTGCAATTGATTGAAGATCATCCTATACCTATTCGTATCTCTGATTTGTTTCATTTTGACCTTGAAATAACCTTTATATAGAAAAATTGCCTCGAACTCGAAATCGGCATCCCGAAATCTTATTTATTAGGATGTTGGGTCATTGATAAAATGACCTTGAAGCGACCTGAATATAGACAAATTGAACTCGGATTCGAAATCGGCATCCCGACATCTTATGTCAGGATGTTGGACATCGCATCTCTGATTATTTTTCATTTTGACCTTGGAATGACCTTAAAATTACTTTTAAATACAAAAATTGACCTCGGATTCGAAATCGATATCCCCGAAATTTTATATATCAGGCTGTTGGACATCATATCTCTGTGTTTTTTTTTCATTTTGACCTTGGAATGACCTTGAAATGACCTTAATATAGAAAAATTGACCACGAATTCTGTTTCGGCATCTCCAAAATCTTATACATCAGGATATTTGACATCGTATTTCTGATTTTTTGTTTATTTTTACCTTAGAATTACATTGGAATAACCTTGAAAAGATCTTAATATAGACAAGTTGTGCTTGGAGACGATATCAGCGACCCAGAAATCTAAAATATCAAGATGATGGACATCGTATATCTGTTATTTTTCATTTTTATCTTAGAATGTCCTCGGATTCGTAATCAGCAGCTCCAAAATCTGTTATATCAGCACCTTGTAAAAAAAACTTATCTCTGATTTTTCATTTTGACCTTAAAATAACCATACTACAGACAAAATTGACCGAAATTGATCTCAAATTCGGAATCAGCGACCCTAAAATTCTGTATATGAGGTGAGTGGACATCGTATCTATAATTTTTTTTTATCATATTTCTGTTTTTTTTTCATTTTGACCTAGGAATTACCTTGGAATGACCTTGAAATGACCTTAATGCAGAAAAGTTGTGCTCGGATTCGGAATCAAAACTTAAAACAAACAAGTAAAGAAAGTCTACAGTCGGTCTAGCCCGACTTTGAAATACCCTAAACCTATTTTCTCAAAACACAATAATAGTATTGAACAGTATTGAACCCATATTTTATATGCATTCCAATTTTGATGAAAAAATTACAAAAATTTATAAAAATTTCTAGTTTTTTTTCTGTAGCTCACATGTTAATGCCTTTAAAGTATTTTCGCTATTGTGAGTTGTATGGGAGGTGGGCGTGTTCGTGAACGGACTACGCTCAATTTTTGTATGCATCTTAGTTTTGGTATAAAATACATGCATATCAAATATTATCTCTGTACGTTAAACATAAGCTTATTTATTGAGTTTTAAATTTTTGGTTTATATGGGAGGTGGGCGTGTCCGTGTTCAAATAACGTCCATTTTTCAAAATCATTTTTAGTTTGCTATAAAAAACATGCGTACCAAATTTTATCTCCGTAGATTAAAAATAAGCTTATTTTTTGAGTTTTAGAAATTGGGTAGTATGGTAGGAGGGTGTGTTCGTGTGATGATACCCATTTTTCCAAGACATATTTATTTTGATATAAAATACATACGTACTAAATTTAATCTCTTTAGACTAAACACGAGCTTATTTATTGAGTTTTAAATGTTTGGCTTGTATGGGAGGTGGGCGTGGCCGTGGGCGAATGACATCCATTTTTCAAGGCGTTTTTGTTTTGGTATAAAATACATACGTACAAAATTTTATCTCTTTACGTTAAACATGAGCTTATTTATTGCGTTTTTTATTTTGGTTATTTGGGAGGTGGGCGTGTGAGTGGGCGGATGACACCCATTTTTTTCAAATATTTTTTTTTTAATATAAAATACATATATTCAAAATGTTATTTCTGTAGGTTAAACACGAGCTTATTTATTGAGTTTTAAATATTTGGGTTGTATGGGAGGTGAGTTGTATGGTTCTCTTCATTTTGCGAGAACGTCTTTGTTTAAATATAAATTTGTCTTTGTATGATATAAAATACATACATACCTAATTTTATTGTTGTAGAGATGGATTCCAAAAATATTCAATAGTGCAGATCCATGGATCCATGTGACTATGTTTACCGAGTTTCACTCAATTATCTTAACTCTTTCTTCTTATCCTGTGTATATGGACAACACTCACAAGGTGACCCTGATCAAGAATATATACACTTTTCTATACCGGACTCGCTTCGTTCTATACGTTACAAATGTTTGCACAAAGTTAACGTACCCTGACTTTTCAGGTTTATTGTATAAAAACTGATATATCAGGATAAGGGATGCAATGCCGAGATCCCGGACTTTTTCAGTTTCTGACACTCTCGGTATATCAAATTTAAAATCCCGGGATTTTCGGTATGCCGGGATTGTCATTAAGATTGAAATATTCAATGCCGAAAATCTTTGGATCGCTAAAAGTACTCAAAATTGCATGCCCTAATCAGGATTTTGATCATAGTATCTATGTTTTTCCATTCTGACCTTAGAATGACCTTAATATAAAAAAAATATAGCTTAAATTCTGATTCAGCGATCAAATAACAGGTTGCAGGACATCGTATCTCTAATGTTTTTACGTTTTACCTTTGAATGACCTTGAAATAACCTTAATATACACAAACTAACCACTGATTCGGAAATAGAGACCCAAAAATGTTTTATTCCGTGTTTTATTCCACGGCTTTTCATAGCTTGTACTTAAAATGACCCTTAAAGGGGATGGGGTTGATTCCATTTGTAGTCCAATCGATTAAAAATTGAGACAAGACCGGCAAAAAACATTTTTTTTTATTTTGGCAAAAATGAGGGGGAAATGGGCCGAAAACCGACCTTATTGACCCAACTTTTTTCTTAAAACTAGCATTACGAAAACTTACAAAAGAACATCATTCGTGTACAAAATATAATGTATATAATTAGTTTTATTGGCTGAAAGTCAGAAAAAATTTCTTTTGACAGCTCAACTTCAAGTCACATGTCATCAAAAGCTATTACAGTTTCTCTACTCTAATGAGTTCATAAAAAATTACTCGAAATTGAAGTCTACAAAATAGTGTCAAGAACTGCATGTTAGCGCCATTTTGTCATCAATTGAAAATAATATAACAATTTCGTTTGAAACTAGGAGTTATTTATTTTTTTGACAATTTTTCTAGCAGTATCCATCCATTGAACTTTTCAAGTTTTCAAGAACTTTAGAACATCACATAAATAGCACTTTCCAAAATTGTGTCAAACTTAAGAGTCATTCATGATTTGCCTTTTTTTAGCAGAAAAACCACGTTGCTGAATTTCTTGTTTATTTGCTCGCCCAGTTTCCCCCACCAGCATATACATATGGAGCTACCTGGCTATGATATTGCCAGAGCTCTCCTTATACAACTATTTCACGTGCTTCATTCATTCTAGTCGACATGCCCACCACCCACTGGTGGTGAGCGAGCGGCTCATGAAAGCTTGCAAAATTTATGAAGTGCACTAAACAAATATTAGTTCAACAGCTTAACTAACGAAATATAGGTTGAAATCTGCATAGAAAGCTATGGAGCGAAGTAGGCGACGGCGACGAAGAGTAATATTTATATAGCAACAGATTTTTAAAGTGTAGTTAAATACGTTGGCAAAACTAGGTCATAAGAAGTACACGCAAAGAAATTTTTCGTTTATCGTAACTGAAAAATTCACCAACTATACTTCGTTTGCGAACTGTATTTGCTGCAAACGAGTATTCAGTTGTCATCAACTTAAAAATATTCTTGCTTGAAACGAAAAAACATCGAACTTAATGAAATTTTATCATTGTTTTGGAAGTTCAAGTTTAGCCGAGCGTGCTGGCGATCGAGTCTAGAAACTTGAGTGACCTGGGTTCAATTCCCAGCAGGAACACCAAATATTTTTTTTTTTTAATTAATGTTTTTTATTATTATTTTTATTATTCTTATTTTGACGGTTATTTTTGACGAAGCAGTTAATGAAACAATTAGAATTTCAATAATTAAATTAAAATTTTTGATACTTACACAGCCAAGAATCGAACCCACGTCTTCCGCGTGACAGTCTAGCATGCTTCCATTGAGCTATTGTGAGATATTGTCTAGAATGAATTTTTTATTTACTTAAGCTGTATTACATTCTTGTTTTTTTCGTTTATGGCAAATATTTAACATTTGTCATCAACGAAAGCGAGCTGTGTAGCAGTTGTGTGACTGCGCTTGTGATTCACAATTGTGTGTCTGTTTGTTCACACTCTTAAAATACTTCCTTTTCGTTGATGGCAAATATTAAACACTTTTCATCACTGAAATCAAGCAACTTTTTTTGTCAGTCGAGAATTATTCCTTATAACAAATTAATGTTTTTTCCTGCAAACGAAGTTTTCAGTTGGAAAAAACAAATTTTTCGGTTGCTGCAATTTAAAAATCATTGCCGTTTATGACAAACAAAATTAATTTCTTGCAACTAAATAACGTGTTTCCCGCAACTAACCATTATTATGCCAACTGTTCAAACGTTTACAAACAATGATTTGAAGCATGACAAACGAAGTTCGTTTGCAGCAAACTGGCGATAAACGTTTTTTTTCTCTGCGTGTAGCAAATTGCAAGTAGCACACTGAATATGCCAGACAAAAAGATGCTGCATGCCAGCAGAATCTAAAAAAAAGGACATTTAAGAAAAGTTTTTCTTTACCGCAAGAAAAAAGCTTTTAAGGCTTTCACTTTTCACTGTTATCTTAAAACGAATTAAACTGATCAAATTTGTAGCTGTTTTAGAGCAAATCAACATCTTTTAAATACATTTCAGCGCGGAAACTGTCTTAAAGTGAAGGTTTTGACTTTAAAATAAAAAGTAACTAAAAATACGAAAATTCAGCCTGTGCAAGCGTCAATTTGCGCCAAGCTTCGATTGGTTTGTCTCTATATATGACTCTTATGGCTTCCTTCCTTATATGTTTATGCTCGATGAATTTTTTTTATTTTTTGATTTTTTTCACTCTTTCACAATCGCGATGAAATTTGCACAAATTTTGCACAGCGTTGCAAAAATGCGATCGTCTGGCATTACTGCTGCATCCACACTCTGCGGTGTGATAAAAATGTTAAATTCCAGTAAAATGCACAAAACAAAAAAACATGTATAAAAAAAAAAACAAAACATTTTGTATGTATTTTTATTGCATAATCCTTTGCTGCAATCGAGCCATAACAAAAATTTTCCGCGAAAGAGATAGCATCAAGAGTGTTACTTTTGAATTTATTATATCCGCAAAAAAGTAAACTGCATTTTTTTCCCCCAGACTTTCGGTTCAATTTTTATTTTTTATTTAGTTTTCTATTTATTTCCATTTAACTATTTTGTATGTAGTGTGTGTCTATTTTGCTTAGCATTATAAAATCGGAATATAAATACTGTGAGAAGGATGGAAATTTAACTGCCTGCACTAGGGATGCAGTATTTAGGCAAACTATTGGGCAAACGAGTTAAACGGTGAACTTATTTTTTCCATTTAATTGATTGAAAAGATATTCTTACTTGAAATGTTGACAACATGTTGAGATTTCTGAGGAAGTTATATATACTAGAGATCGACTGTGGCCGAAATTCAACCTTTTCACATACATTCTCTGTTGATTCGATACAAAATTAATGTGAAAAACAAATTTTCTTCAGCAAAATTTGGCAAACAAATGTTTTAGAAATAGTTGGTGCATTCCATTTAAAAAAAAATTATCAAAATCGATTGAGAAACACAGGAGAAATTGGTTCTTAACTGTTTTCCCTACGCCTATTTATATATAGAGCCCACACATCCTGCCTAATTGATATATTAATTTGGCTACGATATTGGTAACGCCTATAAGGACGCATGTAAGGTATAGAAAAAATTCATATATTCTTGATTAGCATCATCATTTAGTCTATTTAGCCATGTTCGTCGGTCTGTTCGGATCTCTGTTCACACATGATTGCAGCCGTAATTTTGGAGGTATCGTAATAAAATTCGAAATTACACATTTATCTTAAAACCAAGCTCAAGCTTGAAAACGACTCAAGTTGGCTGAAAATCACGCCTACTGCTCATATAAAGTGACTTCTCTCTTCTCTTTAAATTTCTTTAAATTCCACAAGAGTTAGTTTTATAACTTGAAACTATTAAAACACATAAGTTTTGATCTCAAATGCACATGCCAAGCATTAAATTTGGCAAAATCGAATGAAAACCACGCCTACCTCCAACACAAAGTGACGTCATTGGATGGAAAATTTCAAAAAATTTTAGAAAGAAATCTATCTTATGGCTAGAAATTTTGCACATATACTCAGAAAAAAACACGGGGAAAAATTTCTCTTTTTTCGATAACAGCAATTTTCTCTTTTTCAAATAAAATATTCTTCAATTAGAATAAATTTTCGCATTTTCGAAGAAATATTTCAATGTCTCTAATAATGATAAATATTTTTCTCGCACAAAAATATTCTCATGTAAAGAGAAAAATTTATTGAAAATGAAAAATTTTCCTATATATTTTGATAAAAAATTCACTATGAGAAGTATTTTCTTCAATAAAATAAAAATGTTTTCTTAAAAAGGAAAAGTCTTTTTCTCTAAAAACGATATATTTTTCTCTTTCATATATGCTTTTTATCATTTTTAGATAATTTTTAGGATCGCATTTAGAGAAAGGCATTCTCTGGAGCAAAGTCTAAACCATTTGTCTCTTAATATGATGCCTTTTTTATCTTATTCCGAGAAACTGAATTATTAATGTACCACAATAATAAATTAAAATTAATTAAAAAAAAACAAATGCATTGATTTTTATATGATGATAAAATCAGTTCTAAGGTTAAAATTTTAAAAATAGAGATGAAAGCCACGCCTATCCCCCATACAAAGTCATCATAATAATAGAAACTAATTAATAGCGAATATACCATAAAACGGCCTTTTGGGAATTATTTTGCATGAAAATGTCATGTTGAATTGGTTTTTTCATATTCCTTGTTTCTTTCCTCGCTATTATACATGCACGGAGAGAAATTTGAGCTGAAAACAATCACAAATCAATTTATTTTGGGAGTGAATCTGAGCTTAGCCATAATATTCTTAATATCAAGCCATAATGCGATCGTTTATCAGAAAAATTATCACGCTCATTTGTGCATAATGTATGTGATTTTTGGATTGTTCGTCAAATATCTAATATGCTCTTTTGGGCCCAATTTAAGACATTTTGGTATTGATTATAAAAAAAAATGCTCATGTGTTCAATACATGTCATTTATGTGTTCTGAATAAAACAAGTTAACATGCTTTCATATATCTAAGAAATTTTTGAATGTGACATAAAATGTCAAAATGCAAATTTTTATCTCAAAATGTAAGGGTCGGGCATCAAAGGAAGCGAATACAAAAACGATAACTAGGCGCTAATTCAAAATTATAATTTCATTGTCCAAATTAGATATTTGATCCAATTTGGACAGGAAAATATAATTTATTAATTTATATTTTACTTTTTTATTATATTATATTTTATTTACTTTTTTTTACACGTTTATCAAGCCCAAGATGACATTTACTAAGCACAAATTGACGTGTTTATCAAAAAAATTTTCAAGCCAAATTTTTGACATTAACTGCGTACGTGAATAGCTTGTCTTGAGATAGTTTTGAGCTTTATTAAGATAATTTCATTTACGAACGCTTTGAGCTTGATTTTAGTCCATTTTTTCTCTCCGTTTGGGTATACATTTTCTTCTTCGAAAAGTTAAAATTACAAAAAGATTCATTTAATATTCAGATTTTTTATTTTGAAAATTTTTTTTCGTAATAATATTTTGATTTTGGCATTATATTTTGAACACAATATCATTCTAATGTCTTCCATGAGAATTTTTGCAGGACTTAATTTCACAAAAAAAGTTCAAAGGTGTCATATAGGACGGTCTCGGAGGCCAATTTGACACGGCCAGATATCAAATTAAGTCGTCCTGGATATTATTGTTGCACCAAAGTCCTAATTGGTGCTGTTTTCTGGCTTTTGACCCCATATTGTTGAAACCAGAAACGCGTAGATCCATTTCTCCAATTTAAAGCCAGAAAAATCAGTAACAACCTGCATATGGCTTATGTACGTACTCACCTAACGTGATATCGACCCTCAATCGCCGATGAAAATTTGACAAACTTCAATTCTCGTCTGAGCTGTTCTTTGTTTGAACAGAATACGATAGAAAGATCCGTAAGACCAACTCATTTGCTAAAAGCGTCATGAACTTATAAAATTTGAGTTTTCAGTCACACTTTCTCTATTTACAGCGCTTTTTTCAGTGGAGCGCACACAACATGATGCATACGCCTTTTCAAAGTTTGACCCATTGTCCGATAGTAAAACGTTCTATATTGTACAATAGCAAACCATTTACTACACATAACCCAGTTTATATGATAGAAGAACTTGGCAGCGTACAAACTCTAGTACCGCGCTTTCGGAAACCCGAAATAGATAACTCCTTTACAAGGCGATATTTGTTAGGAACACTGTCTATAATTTTTTTGATTTAGCCCGGAACTTATACTTTTTCCTGTCTATTCAAATTGTAGTCACAGTAAAGGGACCTTTTATCTTATTTTATCAAAATTTTAGGAGTTTTTAGAGTGAATTCTATTCGAATATCGGTAGACCAGGTTGTGAATCAACAACTAATATTGAATGTTGTTTTCAATAAAAAACATTCTGTGATTGGCCTTTACCTCTCTTCAGACAAACCTCAAAGACGTTGCCATGTAAAACTTCTTCACAGCATGAACTTTAGTCGTTCTGAGTCAGTATAAGACATGTAGGTCAAGTTCTCCGTCAGTTGTGTACAAAAATTAAATAACTCTCACTGAACAACACTAAAAGTGGAGTAGTTTTGCAAAAATTACAGATTCTGAAATGGTGGAATAAAGATGATTCTTTGTTGGATTGTCGAAGGCGGCTTTGAAATATACAAAGAGATGAAATGCATAGAATTTTGTTTCTTGGGTCTTTTTCAAGATTTGTTGAAGCGTAAATATCTGGTTGAAGGTGGACTTTCCAGGTTCCAAGCCTTAATACGTTTGACAGGACCTTATATGCGATATTAAGAAGGCTTAATTCATGGTATTTGGCCAAATAATGGTATCATATTTCTTGAGGATAAGGCAGAGCACACTGAGGTTTCAATCGTTTGGCATCGTTGCAAGGCTTGAAGGACTCTTTGAAATATCGATAAGGAAAAACATGTAAAGAAAGTTCAAAATCGGTCTAGTCTGACTATGGAATACTCTTAATATCATATAGTATTTAAATATATATTAAAAAAAGCATGGAAACTCTTAAGTCTGTCTAGCCTGACTATGTAGTACCCTAAACCTATTATAATATTTAAATATATAATAAAATACTAAGTAAAAAGAAATAACTTCTTTTTTGTTCAAAACCCCCGTATTATTTATAGAATTATGCAGGTTAAACTATTATGGGTTGTATGGGAGGGCGTCAATGTATTCGGATGACGCCCTTTTTTTGTGCACACCTTAGTTTTGACATAAAATGTTCCCATACCAAGTTTCATCTCTATAGGTCAGATATAAGACTTTTATTAGTATTTTAAATATTGTGGGTTGTATAAGAGGTGTTCGTGAGTATTTGATTTTTTTTATTCTTAATTTTGATATAAAATGCGTCCAAACCAAGTTTAATTTCTGTAGGTCATATACAAACCTTTTTATATTGTCTTAAATTTTAGGGTGTTATGAGAGGTGGGCGTGTTTGTGGGCGTGTTTGTGGGCGGATAATGCCCAAAGATCGTTCACATATAGATTTTCATGAAAAATACATAGATGTAAAATTTAACAATAGGGGGTTGTATAGAAGGTGGGCGTGTTCGTAGCCGTAAGGTGCTCATCTTTGGTACAGAGCTTTCTTTTTTTCCAGTAGGTCAAACATAGACCTTTTTATAGACATTTTTATATTCATAGTATTTTCAATATTGTTGTAAGTTTTATCTTTGTAGCTCATTTATTACCTCTTTATAGAGTTTTTACAAGGGTTGGGTTAGGGTTGTATAGAATGTGGGCGTGTTGGTGGGCAAATGACGTCCGTGTTCTGTGCACATTTTGATTGAATATGCTTGAATATGGTATGTGATATTTGATATTTGATATTAGATGTAAGATATTTGGTACAAGGTATTTGATATCTGATGTTTGATATTTTATATATAATATTTGATGTTTTATGTTTGATATGTGATATGTGATATATGATGTGTGATATGTGATAAGTGATAAGTGATATGTGATATGTGATATGTGATATGTGATATGTGATATGTGATATGTGATATGTGATATGTGATATGTGATATGTGATATGTGATATGTGATATGTGATATGTGATATGTGATATGTGATATGTGATATGTGATATGTGATATTTGATATGTGATATGTGATATGTGATATGTGATATGTGATATGTGATATGTGATATGTGATATGTGATATGTGATATGTGATATGTGATATGTGATATGTGATATGTGATATGTGATATGTGCTTTGTGAAATGTAATATGTGATATGTGATATGTGATATGTGATATGTGATGTGTGATATGCGATATGTGATATATAAGATATGATTTGAGATATTTGAAATTTGATATTTGATATTTGATATTTAATTATTGATAATTGTTATTTAATAATTGATTTTAATATGTGGTATGCGGTATGTTATATGTTATTTATAATTTGTGATAATTGATTTTTTTATATTAGATGTGTGGTGACCGTGGCGTGTAGGTTAAGTGTGTGGCTTAGCACGCTCGGAGCCCGAGTTCGATCCCCAGTCCCGGCGAAAAGTTTTTTCAATAAAAAAATTTTTCAGATCAGTCACTGCAGACAATGGCAAACCTCAGAGAGTAAATAATGACAGTCAAAGCTTCTTGAGAACATGATCAGTTCGGAGTCGGCATAAAACATGTAGGTCCAGTTCTCGGTTAATTGTGTGCAAACATTTAATAACACACACAACACAATTGATAATAAGAAGCTCGGTCAAAGTCCTTTCAAGGGCTGAAATAGCCAATTTGTTTTTTTTTTTTTTATATTAAATATGTTATATGTGATATTTATGATAATTGACAAAATAAGCCTAAAGTTCAAACTCAACCTCAAACTCAAAATCAAGCTCAAACTCAAACTCAAACTGAAACTCAAATTCTGACTTTAACCGTAAGTCTTTTTTAATTTTATTTTTATCCTGACTATCATTTATACCGAAATCACAACATAATTTACTCCATGCAGTGGCGTAGCGAGGGGGGGGCAGGGGTGTCATCATGCCCCGGGCGCCACTCGCAGAGGGGCGCCAAATCATTCTCAAGACAAACAAAATTTTGCAAAAAAATTTGTTTTAATTAATTAATTCAATAATGAAGTTAGCCAACTGTATGGTACAATGCTATGATAGGGGAAGAGTGGCATGAAAGAGCCAGTTTTAAAAAAGTTACAAAATATATAAAAATAATTAATAAAATTATAATTCTTGTATGAAAAGTATTTTCCCATTCATTTATAAACGTAATACCATGAAATATTTTCCAAAATCAACAATATTCTTGGACCTGTAGCCATTTATAAAAAACATGAAATTCGGCTCTTTTATAACACATGGGCATTGAAAGAGCCAACCAAAGTTTTGAAAGAGCCATCTTCTTATTACAAGACTTAACACGAAAAATAACGAATATTTTATAAAAAATATTAATTGTTATTATAAAAAGTATTGTTTTTACAAAAACAAATTAAATAAATAAAAAAATTCAAAGAAAATCTATAATAATAAGACCTATTCCAAAAACAAAATAAGAGGTTTAAAACACTTAAAAACATTTTTGACAAAAATAATTTAAACTTCCTTTACGCTTCTTCACACCACCGCAACCCAGCTCTTTCAAAACATATTGTCCAAAGAAACATAACTTCAAAAATTAGTATGAAATCAAGATTTTTCCGGCAAAAAAAATATGTTATTGGTAGGCCTAATATATCCATAAAATTATAGTATAAAAATATTACTGTTAGTTTTAAAGGTGAAGACGTCACAAAACAAATAAAATGTTCTGAAAAACTTACTTAATGATGAAGAAATCCCAAATACGATACACCATCGTCGTTTATTATCAGTGAACTGTCAAATGTTCGAGGGTGCCATATGGCAAGTATTGCTTCTTAAAAATTATAATTTAAGAAGCATTCGTATGAAAACTACCGCGTAAATCATGATGGCTCTTTCAAAACTTGGCTCTTTCATGTCACTCTTCCCCTAATGGTGCCCTTATGTCAAATCACATATCTGGCGTTCAATAAAGAATAATAGAAAAATAATAAGGCAACATTTGTAAATTGTGATAACCACACATTAGTAGGAGTTACTACAGCTAACCAAGATTCAATCTTTGTAACATGTTTTGGAATAATTGATAACATACGTCTCTTTTTCTCACGTTCAATATTACGATGGAAATTGTTAAAAATGCTTTAAAAAATCTGTTAAATAATCTATAACACGATGGAGCGCCAGAGCGCGAGAAGTTAGCGTTATTGTCGAGGGACTGGAAGAATACGTAGAACTATAAGACAAATTAGCAGACGAAAATACTGCCACAAGTGGTACACCAGAATTTCTGCAATCTTTATCTTAAACCGAATTTAAATATCATAACTTTAGTCCATTTCTGGCATGAACTCTAAGAGAATTGACCGTGTGCAGCTCAGATTACAAGGTCCTAAAATTAAGTTTAAAGAAGCAGCTCAGATTACAAGGTCCTAAAATTAAGTTAAAATAAGCGTTCCATGATCTCAAATTATTGGACTGAACTTGCAGAAATTCGTAGCGAGATTTATGAAAAAATTATCGAAAAGGCTAAAAATCTTGGTAAAAAATGGGGAATCGATACAACAATTCGTATATAATGTCGCCGACAAATGTGCGGAGAATTAACTCGAGATATGGCCTTTCCGCAGAAAGTGAAAAATCTGGCGTTATGAAAAGCGTTCTTGATCGTCTGCATCAGGAAATAAGTTCCCAATTTACACGGCAAGGGATCTTTATTCCAAATTTTGGTATTTACTGGACGTTGAAAATTTATTAAGAAAGGATAATCCGTACAACGACCTTGAAAAGAATTGTAAAAATTTGGGTGAGTTTTATAATACAAATTTAATGGAATAGAATTTCCATTTAAAAAAAAAAATGTTTTTCCAAACCTGAGAGTAGCACTTCAAATACTTATAAATATTTCAGTATCGATGTATCAATCAGTGTAAAATTGAATAATATATGTAAAATACAGTACAATGTCGAATTTTAGCGTCTTCACTCAAATGCATCTCCTGACCGTATTTTTCCACGCATTTCTTTCGGCGGTAGCTTATATTCTCCACTAAAAATGAAAATAGTTTCGATTTTTTATGAATTATAATAACGCGAAAACTACTCATCCAAATGTAAAAATTTGAACAAACATGAAAAAAATTAGAAATTTTATTTGGCTTAGCGTGATTATTAATATTGAACAAGAAAAACACGTAAATCCTAGTACTCTATCCGTTTGCGTGAAATTTCACTCGCAACATTCATTTTTTTGTTGCGTGAAAATTCTGACAAATATTTTGTTGTGAAGAAATTGAAAAATTTGAGAAAGTCATGCTTTACTTCTCAAAATAGACCAGCCTTATTCATACAAAAATTCAATATATCTTTAGTTCGTGTTTGTAAGAGTAGAATGGAGTTAAAATATCGAATGTAACATGATCAGTTCGATACAATTGATGTCAAAATGAAATATAGTAAAATTTACTTAATTGAATTAAAAAAATATAAACTTTATTATTTCAGTTAGCGAGTAGTTAAGCAAGCAACAGTTATCTTTAACTAACTGTCAAAGTTAGGAATAAACATTGCTAGCAAAAATGTTATGGATACGAGTTAACAGGTTAGGTAGTTAAGGGCCAGTTAACGATAACCACAAGTGTCTTTAACGCTTTTGGGAATTCCACTAATGTTAATGCTCTATATAAAAAATAATTTAAAAGTGAAGTGGCTGAATACTTGGGAAAAAATAAGGCTAGAATCACAGAACAACCCAAAAGAATCAAAGCTCAGAATTACTAATATCCTTAGTCTTTCATTATTCATTCGTTAACCAACGTTTTGTTTTCTTCATGTCCTTTTATTTCTTCGGCTAATGATATTCCTATTCTGATGTTTGAAATCACCTTTTTTATTAAAACCAATTTAGAAATATATTAAAAAACTTTTAAATGAATTGGTCACATGTCGATGTTACTCGATCTTTGTACTCGTACAACTAACATTTGTCAAAAGTACCCCAATCAAAAATGTCAAATGTACCCAAATGCTCTCGGCTCCTTTTTTTAAATTTTTTTAGTTTATATTTAGTTTTATTGAAATTCACTTATATTTTCAAAAACATAGATAGTTTTTACCTTTTGTGAAAGGTACTTTGATTAACTTTTATAACTCGGTCAGGAAGTCGTTACGCATCAGTGCCGGAAAATAACAGTTACGCGCGCAAAACCACAAGAAATTTTCTGTTACTTTTCTTCATGTAATGCAAGAATCGTCAAACTTCGTGACGATTAGTGAAATACAATGATGTAAAATTTATAAAAGAAATTATTGTAAAATAACGGTTCATTCATACCGAAAACGTCAGTCAAATGTACGCCCCAGTTTACCCTACTTGGCTTAACTATAAAAACTTTTTTTGCGATTTTCGTCTTAAGAGACCCTAAATCTATAACAAAATATAATGAACTGTCGTGTACAGAACCTTTTTCTGATTTTGACGCATAGTAGTATTTGTATTAATGTAATTTAATAAGTGTATTATAATTATTTATACTAAATATTAAAAAATATATATTATATATCAAAATTTTTTTCATTATTTGATTGGGGGCGCCAAAAAATTGTTTTGCACCGGGCGCCAGGAATGCTCGCTACGCCACTGACTCCATGCAACACTTTATGGCTATAGGTCCTTCAGGTTTATTTGCCACGAATGCAATCAAATAAATTGAGCGTTATACGATGCAAATGCAAAGTCATCGAGTGGTCTTCATTGCAAAGCTTAACGCTCAGCTTCATACAATTGAATTGCCTCCTGTTTTGCATATTTTCTACACAATCCTAGCAAATCATCATCCGGCAATCCTTGAAAATCGAAACTTTTTGTTCTTGTTGTGTATTCTTGCACAATGCAGCGTAAAGTGATTGGTTCAGAAGAGAAAAAAAAAAATTGCATAAAACTTGACAACATTGTTTTGCTATGTGGCAACGCTTAATTTGATTCATTTTTTAAGATTTTCTCTTTAACTGCAATGCTTTGAATTATATTTTTTGTTGTTTGTGCTAAGACGATTGATGGTGGCCCAACATTTAATATTTTTTTAAAATGCGCTTTGATTTATTTAATTTAGTTTAAACGCTGTTATTTTGAAAATGGAAAAATATGAAAATTTTTCCTTGAAGTATTTCGTTTTTGTTGACATTAAAATTTAAATGCTGAGAGTTCACATAAGCTTTAATTCAAAGAAAGGAAGGTTTTTATTTTGTAAAATCTTTTTACCCTCTTATTTTTGCTGTTTCCAGCTTCTAACCAACCAATATAAGCCGACCAACATGCTCCTCCGCAGCAACCACAATTTTCCTCAACAACATCTTAAAGCGGCTCATTAGGGTGAACATTTGAAGTTTTAATGACGTTTTAAATGCCTGCGTGTTTGTCTGACTGGTTTGTTGCTGGGTTGTCGCCTGGCGTGTGTGTTGCACAGCTAATGCTTGAATTAACCAATTTATGTTAGACCCATGAAAACAGGGTGCGTGGATGTGGTTTATACTAGCTTGTGAAACCTTAACGACATGTCGAAAGCCATCGGTTTTACTTTGATGACAGCATCTAGTGTTGTTTTGTTGTCGTGTTGGTAGAATCCTTTGTAAGATTCTCTCTCTGCAAATGACTATATTTTTCATCATGTGGCTTAGGTGCGAACCAACTTGAGCATCTGTTAAATATTTATTAACTTTAAGTGTTTTAAAGGCACATTTTTTTCTTATCCGAAATTAACACATCAAAGTTAAAAATGCACTTATAATTGCATAAGAAAGTAGCATTAAAGCGTTTTTTTTTTAGACATTTTATGATTTTTGCTCTTCGTGAATGAAAAAAGGGAACTTTCAAGATTACTTAGATTTTGTTGGAATTTTTCGTCTTGAGACTAACATTAAATTTTTGACTCATATTTTGTAATGTTTTCAGTTGTTTGAGAAAATACAAGTTCGCTATAAAATTCACTTTCAACTTGCTCTAAATAGTGTAAAATCCACAATAACTAAATCTTTGAAAGACAAATAAGACGCTTGCAGCATCTCATCTTCTGCTGTCATGTGTTTTTTAATTTGTATCTACAACTTTGAAATTACATATTAAATATGAGTTAAACATAAAATCATCGTTCTTCATCCTTGTCTTCCTTCAACAGTTGTTGGTTTTATGCGTCCTCCATCTCATACAGCTTGTATGGCTTATCAAAAACTTTACCGCTTCTCTTGCAGCGGTGTTAGTTGATTTACACAAGCATTACACCGACCTCCAACTACAAGCTACTTAAATGTCTCGCTTCTATTCTTCATCTTCGCTCACTCTTACTCACAACATATCCTTAGAAACCCTTTCAATTGGAGTAACCGAGTTGCCGTAAGCACGATTTTCATTTTGTCTAAATTAGGAAAATATTATGAAATAACAACAATAACAACACCGCAAGCCACAGCGCTTGAAATGTGCTGAAAGTGGTGTTGCATATTTTTAGGAGTAGAACGTTTGTGGGTTGTTTTGTGCAAGTGTTATGCCTGTCACTTTTGGTTTGAGTACATTTGAAATGTGTTTTGGTTGTTATGTATAGGTGTATGAGTTATGTGATGGCTGTGTGTATGAGTTCTAATTCAGTGCAGTGGCGTGCTTTTAAGCATTTTAAGCGTAGTTTAGTGGCATAACATTAGTATTATTATTACTGTTGCTAGCTAACAAAGGAATTTGCTTCAATCCACCATTAAACATATACTAATTAGAATACAATGATTTGCATATTTTTGTTGTTCTTCGCTTGATTAAGAATATTTATTTATTTTTGATACTCACATAAATATCTGCATTTTCCTTTAAGGGGGGACATGACATTGGTCATTTGTTATAATTTTAGTATAATATAAAATTCTTACGGGTTCAAAAGTTACAGCCGGATTAGTGGAGGTGCATTTTTATTTTTCCTTGCAGTTTTCTTTGTTCACAAACTTTGAACGCGTTTATCTCGAAACCATGTTTTTCGTACTCGTTGCGTTCATTTTTTGAAGAATTTTTTTTTCTTTTTTTTAACTTGATTGACACCATCGTATGACATGAGTTTTATAAAAATTTTTTTTTCGATTTTTTATGAATTTTTTAAGTCATTATTTTTTCGAAAAAACACACTTTCAAATTTGTAACATCAAAAATTGAAAAAAAATTAAAAAAGCTCCTGTCATACGACAACCAATTTTGTTAAGATTTAAAAAAGTAATTTTTTTCCAGATCGGATCATTAAAATTATCAATATCTTTGGTCAGGCGGCAAAGATTTGAAATTTTTTGGACCAGATAGTAAGATCCTCTTCAGTACTACTCCAATTCCCAACCATTTGTTTATTTGTAACTGCTGTACTAGCTATTATTTTTAAAAAATACATGGTTTTTGGATGTTTTTCAAAATGGTTTAGCTCACTGGCGGCTATCGTTATAGCAAAAAAAAAAAAATGTTGTGCATTCGACTTAGAATCGATCAAGGTTAATTTTAAGTTGGTTGCAATGACAACTTTTTTTGGCTTCATAGAGGTCGAGGCACCCTAATATACATATTTAACGGGTTCTGAAAGAAATCCTGATTATTTATTGTTCCTTTATGTGATAAATATAATAAAATTTAAAAAACTATTGGTTTTAATTTATGTATTTATTCACATATCATTACTTAATAAAAAGTACATTTCACAATAAAAAAGTACTATTTTCCTTTGTAAAAAGTACTCTCGAAAATGATCCGATATCATCACTGGTACCACCTTAAATTGTAAAAAAATATATAATAACAAGACCATTTCAATGAAAACTAAATCAAAAGAATTTCAGATTTTTAATACTTATGTAAAAATAATACTGAGCTAAAAATATTTTTTCATATAACTCTAACCGTTTTTTCAAAATCCTTACCTAAAAAACTGCTAAAATTTTGACAAAATTAGGTAAAATGTCCTATAAGAATCTTTACGCACCAAAAAAATTTTCATTTCTAAAATTTGCTGTCAAAGACAACCTCTTGTTTAGCTTGAAACGCTAAACATTTTAAAACTGTTCAATGCAATTTTTTGCCATCGATCAAGAACAAGATGAAACCGTGATCCTTTGATAAGAGTTGTACTTATAAGTTTTGAGATTTTTGTTATCACAAGCCTTGTTTGAGTGAGCGCTTTCTTTTTGTATTGCTTAGCTACTTTTATTAAATTAAAAAAAAAGGATTAATTCATTCCATATCGGCTTCTACTAAGATGGGCAGTTATGCATAATGTTGATAAAACATGTAAAGAAGGTTTAAATTCGGTCCAGCCCGACTATGAAATACCCTAAACCTCTTTTTTATACAAATGAAAATGGGCGAGTCCTTTGACGAATGAAGCCCATATTTTATTGGCATTTCAATTATGATGAAAAATTTATATATACCAAGTTTTATTCCTGTAGCTCACATGAAAATGTTTTTATGTTGTATTCGCTGTTGTGGGTTTTATGAGACGTAGGCGTGTTCGTGGACAGACTACGCCCAATCTTCGAAGACATCTTTGTTTTGATATAAAATACATTCCTACCAAAATTTTTTTGTATGGGTTAAACATAAGCTTATTTATTGAGTTTTCAATTTTTGTATTGTATGGGAGGTGGTCGTGATAATGTGCGGATGACACTCATTTCTCAAAAACATTTTCGTTTTCCCTAATAAAATTGTCTTCTTTCTGAGGGTCTACTTGCAAAAAATACGAAAACTTAAGAAAAATGTCGCAAAATAGTTCATAGCTCCCCCGGAGTAACTGCTATAAGGGTCGAATGTATGACCAGCTTCAATTTCCTTTTTTTATACCCTACATTTTATTTTATTAAGCGAGCAATATTTGTATATATATTTGCAACTGCATTCTCGACAACGGCTCTAACGATTTTGATGAAATTTGCAATATTGCTGAAGAAGGGTCTGAAAAGTCTCATCTCTAGGAGAGTCGTTTTCCGAATATGCTTAATTAATTTTCCCATCTCAATTGTTGATATATTGAATCAAATGGTCGCCAGTTTTTTCGAAATAACTGAACCTGTCACTACCGTTTCAGAAGAGCAACAAAGAATGGTCTATTCTGAATAGTTCAGCACCATTTGTTTCCCAGAGCTGTTCGGAAACCAACGTGGTTTGTATCTGGGAAACCAATGAATCATTCTCCACCACGACAATGCAAGCTCTCATACATCAGTTAAAAAAAAAAATGTTTTTTCGACTTAACACCCAATGATTTCTTCTTTCCAACGTTTTTCGTCACCTGAAGAAGTGGTTGATGCGTTCAAATCAGGGGCGGAAAATAACTGTTATTTTACAATATTCAAATGAAAAAGACATAATGGAAAAATTGTCGAAGGGCTTTTGAAAATATACCATTATGATACTTATGGCCTTAGCTTCGCGAATATTAAGTGCTTTTTTAATGTTCGACTGATTCCATTAAAGTTAAAAATTAACTGTTATTTTGTAAAAATAACGGTTACTTATTGACTTTTATTTTACCGGTCAAAAACAACAGTTATTTTGTGACTTTTATTTGTTCGGTCAAAAATATCAGGCAATTTTTGTTTTTTAAAAGCCGCTTGACCGATTGACAAACTATTGATAACATGTGCAAAATGTGCGCACCGATGAGATGAAAATAATGGTATCAATAGTTTTTTAGTCAGTAAGATGCAAAATACAAATTGCCTGATTTTTCTGACCGAAAAAATAAAAGGCAGAAAATAACTGTTATTTTTTATCGATAAAATAAAAGTTAAAAGTAACTTTTATATTTGCCCGAAAAAATAAAAGGCACAAAATAACTTTTATTTATGTCGGAAAAAATAAAATTTAAAAGATAACAGTTAATTTTATAACCGGTACGGTCCCTGCATCAAATCACATGTTTTGGAACTACCTTTATTGGATTGGAAAAAATTCGATACATGGTTTTAGCGTAGAAGAAACCCTTTTTCAATTTTGAATATTTATTTATTTATAGTAGAGTAACTTTGGGTACAGTGATTTGGTCGGGTAATGTGATATACCTACATATTTTGTTAAATACACAATTTTCAACAAGAATAAACATGTTAATATAACGGGAAGTAGGGTTGCCAACTCTGAAAAGTACAAAATCGGGACGGAGCCATAAAAAATGCGGGACTTGGCTGAAAAATGCGGGACAACATTAGAATTTTTTATTTTATTAAATATTTCCTTTTATTCTTTGAGAAATAAAGGGTATCAACGATGCCTTTACACCATCGCTTGGTTCCTTGATATTGTTTAGATCTCTTTCCAACTCTTGCCCAATTCATGAAAAAACCAAAAAATAAATCCAAATCGTTTTGATAAATAAAATGTATGAAAATAAATGATATAGCCTGTTTCAAAAGAGAAGAACATTTTCGCGCATGTTTGAGAATAAGAAAATAATTTGGAGAGTGTTCTTCATTCTGATTGGTCGACATTAAAAATAAAATTGAATATTCACTGAGCAGAAAAATAAATGAAAAAATTAATGTATTCCCTGAATTTTGTTGATTATCGCAACTGCGCTGCGGAAGTAGTGAATTTTATTTTTCAAAATCAACCAATCAAAATTAAAAACAAATGTGCGTAAAAAAATATTTTGTCATCCGTAATTTTACCTCACAATTTTTTCTTGAGAAAATAATTTATTTTTTATTTAATTTTTATTTTATTTCTCTCTCAAGATGCAGGTTGCTGCAGGCCGTCGGTGCAACACCGTACTTGTGCGATCATTTGTTCTAAATGTTTGCACATTTAAATATTTAGAAAAACAGTTAAAAACATTCAAAAACAGCATTAAGTTCAGCGAACAGTATAAAAAGAGCAAGAATCTACGCTCTAAAAAATTTTCTGCATCGAAAAATGAAACTAAAAAATGTTCTTCTCTTTTGAAACGAGCTATAAATTTATTTTGATAATAAAATTAAACAGTTTAGGAAACTGTGTTTCATATCGAATTGGAAATTTTAATACAAACAATCTTAAGTTCTCAAATGCGGGACAAACGGTGTCCCGCAAGGGGTCGTCGCGGGACGCTAAAAAATTAGCTGAAATGCGGGACGTCCCGCGAAATCCGGGACAGTTGGGAACCCTAACGGGAACAGAAACGGAGACGTGTTGCAGCTTAATGACCGCTCTTTTTTGTTGTGTTCGCTCTAATAGTTGTGAAATTTTTTTACCTGTGTAGTCCATTTTTTTTTGTTGGTACAATTTTATTATTTCAGTGGAATTTACATAAAAAAAACATCACCTGTTGATGTGCTTGTGAATACTAATTTCTAAAAAACGATTGAGATATAACCGGAATGCTTGGAATAAATTATTTAAAATTGCGATTTGTTTTAAAAACTTCGGATTTTTTATTCTTTTACGAACTTTAAAATTCCTCAAAATCAATTTAAGGCCTTTCAAGGATTTGTAGGAATATTTTTGTTTTTATTTTGTAGAAAAAAAATTTGGTCTCTTTTAAACCTAAACATCGATATGTCATTCAATATGATCTGACTTGTAATACCGAAGATATGATGAAAATTAAAAAAGGGAGCCCTCCGTTCGGCAAAAAATTTTCAAAAATGTTTTAAAAATAATTTTGCAGGAAATATCGATATGATTCCTAAACAAAATATTAATGATATTTTAAGAGCTTTATTTTTTGATATAAAGGTGGTACATTAGGATGGTTGGAACTGAAATCTGGAGGGTAAGTGCTAGAACGGTGCACCTGAGGTCAATGACTTTTATAGACGATCTTGAGACAAAAACATTGATATACCAAACTTTAAAATCCGACTGTAAACACCGGAGATATGAAGAAAAATGTTATCCGCCCACGCACCCGCCCACCTCCCATACAACCAAAAATTAAAAACTTAATAAATAAGCTCACGTTTAATTTTAAATTGAAAATATGAATCTTTTTGAAACTATGAGACAATTTTTACCTGTGGAGCACAGTTTTGCATAATTGGTTTGTTTATAAAAAAATGTCTGGCAAAAGTAAGACGTTTTTACGATTTCCCAACAATTTGATCTGTGTGACTTATCTGGTTTTGAAAGCAAACTCCTCATTTGTCTGTCATCCATGTAATATACATAAGTATTGTATTTATGAAATTTCTAAGAAAATAGAAGAATTCATTTCCATATACGTGGGTTACTTCATATAGACCTTTGTCCCCCCTTTGAAGCGAAATCCCGTGGACGTCCTTGTCTATAACTATTTCTAATACAAGACCTTTCTAAACCGATAAACTAATAAAATGGTAAAAAAGAAGCAAGTTTGACAAAAAAAAAAAATCTTTTTCTATTGCTGAAGTGGTCATTCCATGGTCTTTTTGAAGTGGTCAAACTTACTTAAAACTGTGAATTATTCGATTATATTCTGTTTAAATTTTTTCTGTTTAAATTTTGAAATGCTACATATTTTTCACTTAAATGTTTGATGTAGGTACATAATTTTTCTTATGTTGATTTGCTTCAAAGCAATAAATGGTCAGAAAAACGAGAAACAAAGTATTAAATGTCCAAATTGTTAAATGTTTGTGGTTGATGATGATGATGATGATGATGAATTATCAAAGGCGTCACTCAGAACACTTGATATTCAATTAAAATTGCTAATAAACCACAAACAACATGTTGCAGCAACAGCAGCAGCAGCAACGTAACAGAAGCATTAACACACACAAACACATCAGAGCAAATGCAAAATACCTATTTAAATGACTGACTGACTGCGAAACTGTCTGTCAGTCACAAAACATGAAATGCACTCAAGGATTCAATTTCCGTCATATGCATGCATTACGATTGTTGTTGTTCGAATGCCGATCTCTGTGTGTGTGTGTGTGTTTGTGTTTGTGTTTGTGTTTGTGTCTACGCAGCGGTTTGTTCTCACCTGCTGGCTGCAACTATGGCTTATGTTGTTGTGTGCATTTAATATTGCTACTTAAATGCATCAAGCGTTGCCACATAATCACTAATTTAATTGCATGCTCACGAATATTTTTCATAAACAAGAATATTATGTTTATATATGACTAGGCAGCCGAGTGCTTTTAAGACAACAAAAACAATAAGAACAAATAACATGGTAACATCTTAAAAGGACACGAACATTAAACACACAGCTTCAAGCAATACTGCAGCAGCAATGCAGACCCAGATGAATGTCTGGGAAGAAAAACAACAAGTGGATGATGAAATAGAAAAAAAAAAACTTTTAAATTTGCATAACTTGAATGCATAAAAAGCAGTAGGTATATTACAACAAAGTTGCTTGCAGCTAAAAGCTTCTTTCTCATCAGTGCTAAAATTTGCCTGAAAAACGAAGAAAATCTAATAAAGGTGTGCACAAATGTTAATTCAAGCAACTTTTGAATGTGTTTTAGGAATGAGCGGCTGCGTCTCTAAATATAACTGTTTATGTATTTAAGTATGTACATGTGTGTGTGCATGATTAGATGTTATTGTATGCGTGCGCATTTAATTTAATACTTTCAACAATTGCGATTCTAGCACTTGTTAATTTCAACACGCTTGACGCCCGGCAACTTACCGCCATTCACTCACTTCACCACAGCGACAGTGCCAAGGATTCTCAAGCATTTTGCTTTCTTGTAACTTTCTTCCTGTTGTTTTCATTATTGTTGCGACCAACAACCATCAACAAGGTTCAGCATAATTCATGCTTTTAATTGCATTATGCTTTGGGGTGCAACTTCTATATTTTTGTTGCCATGCTTGCTGCCTCATAGGTTGACACTGCCAGGGGCGGAACTAGCGGAGGGATAAGGGGGTAAGTTACCCCCCTAACTTTTTTGGAGACGGCCAAATTGTTATTTGTGTGAAATTTGTCTTAGTGAAATTTGTTTAAAATGTTGATTTTTATTTACAACAACTATGAACGGATCAAATTCAGTCGTACCATTTGTTTTCATGTTCGCCGTCAGCCATACCAAAAACCAACTTTAGACGGCAATTTCATTTCAAGACATATTTAAAACAATCTTCAGTCAGCAAATTCACTTTTAGTCCTACCTAAAATTATCTTCAGTCAGCCAAACCGTGCGAAAAACCAACTGCATTTATTCCGAAACCCCAAATACCATTATTTTTTCTTTTTCAGTCGGAAAAATTCTCTAAGAGCAATTCAGTCGGCCAAATCTTTTTTAACGGCTTTTTGTCGTTCCTTGGTAGGTTGAAACCATCTTCAGTCTGTTAATTTTGCTCGGAAATACATATCGTCAGCCTAATTCTAATAAGATGTTATTTCAAAATTATCTAATGTTGAGAAGGCAAAAAAAAAACAAAAACTGTTCTTTATATGTATGAAGTTCATGCTCGTACTATAATGTATTATTTTAAACGTTTTATAGCCATTTTTTTCATACAAATGCTAAAAAGTAAATAAAATTATAGATGTAGTTTTGTTGAATCTATCCAAATTGCTAATAACCATTATTTGCAAAATGTTGACTTACGTTGTATTAGAATTAAACGAATCCATACAATTTAAGCAGTTTAAGTCTTTAATTCAATTCTATTTTCAACTTGACCCAAAATTCACTTCTAGAATCAATAAAATTGTTACTAAAAAATTGTTTGGTGGACTAACTTCAATTGAAAGCCGATCTAGAAGTATTCTATCATCTATTCGAAGGCGTAGAACCTCTGACGGGTACAGCTTATGTTTAAGAAAGCAATAAAAAAATCCCTTAATCCCTCAAAAGTAACAGTTGCAGGAAATGAGAAATTTGCATTATTATTAATTTAATTTAATAAAATAAAGTAACAACTATTAATTTAAATATTAAAAAAAAAGAATTACAAAATTAGTAATGTTCTTTGTATTTTTCGGCGAAATGTAGAATTAGTGAAATTAGAATAAGTTCGTGACTATAACTATTAATTGATTTGAGTTATAGAGTTATTTCCTTCAAATAAATTATTTTAGAATTTTATTAATTTTAACCAGAGTCATAACTGTTATAAGAAATATCTTTAAAAATTGGACCATAACAGTTATATTGTAAGAAAAAAAATATTTATCAATAATAACTATTATTTTTAAAAAAAAATAATTTTTCTCTGAAATAAGAGTTATGAATGAAGAAAATATTTTTTCGTTGCTGATAACGTTTATTTTCAATTTTTAATTTTTTACGTTGCCTCATAACTGTTATAGACGAGAAAAAATTTTTTACGTTGCTCATAATTTGTATGAAATAAAAAAATCTTTGTTACTTTTTTACGGCAACATGTGTTAGATTATCAATTGTAATTTTTTTCTTGCTCTCAGTAAGAGAATAAGGAGTTTTTACAAAATCAGGCACTCATAAAAAATGCAGTTGTGAATGCAACGTAAGTGTATTCTTAAATCGTATTTTAGGGCAACAGCAGTACAAGTGATTTTTCGGAAAAAAATTAGTTACATAAGTATGAAAACGCAAAGAAGAAATTGATATTTCATTCAAAAAATCATTCATTTCAGTATTTTCACATGTCATTTCAGCGAGTAAACGCGGATTTCACAATTTTGTATAAACGTATTTAAATTGTTTGTTAGTTAGAGAAAGAGAAAGTGCACTTGGACTAGACTCCTGAATAAAAGAAAATTTTTGATTAGGCGAACAATAGTATAATTGCAGTTGCTGTACTTCTTTTTCTGATTTTTTTTAACCATAGAAGTAAAAAATTCAAATTTTGTATAAAACTTAATCACAGAAAAAACAAAAATACAGTAAAAAACAAGCAAGTAAAAACGATGCAAATGAAAGATTTTTATTGGATAGTTACAATAAAGGCGGTGCCATGCCCCCTTTCCAAAGATTGCTGAATTTTATCAGTCGAAGGACACGACTCAATAGTTAGTTCTAGGTCAGTTATATGTCAAAACTTGTGTTTACCGAAAATTTGTGTTCTTAACAAATGCAGCGCCACTAGCGGGTAGGAGGGTGAAAACAAACTTTAAGACCTATTCTCATACCTACCAAATATATAAAAAAATGTCTATTACAAAAACCTTGACGCGAAATTTTTATATATTAGAAATAACCAAAAAATTTATTTCTTTACAATAACTCTTACAAGGCAACGTAAAAAAATTTTTTTTGAAAATAAAAGTTATGAGCAACGTAAAAAATTTTTTCTCGTTTATAACTGTTATGAGGCAACGTAAAAAATATAAATTGAAAATAACTGTTATGAAGCAACGTATAAAATATTTTTCAAAATATCGACAACTTTTTCGACCTAAAAAAAATAAATAACTGTTATTTTGGGTCTCTGATTTTAACAAAAAAAAAATCATTTAAAAAAATAATTTCCTCAAACAAATCATGTCTTCATGTCCGATCCCTACAAAGTAATTTTGAACAAAAATGACAGTTCATTACATTCACCTTTAATGCTCTATAAACTTTGAAAGAAAATAAAAAAAATGCAAATTTGAGTTTTTCTCCTTTTACAACAAACATAATTTTACCTTGTATTTTGAGAAAAAATTATATTTTGTGGTCTCTTTCAAAAAGGTATAATTTAAATATAAACAAAAAAAGGAACGGTAAGACTTTTATAAATAAAGTTAACTGATCAGCCTGAAATAAAAAAAAAAAACTAAATTAAATCTATTCAAAGATGGCAAAGATATTTGCTTATCACTTTAGATCGGTCAATTTGAGAGAGTTTTTTTCTCTTTCTTAGCACTTGTTTGAAACACACTCTAAATAACTTACGACAATATTTAGAGAATTCATTAAAAATATTTTTGGTTAGAGCTTCACCGTGATTTTTATCACATTTGAGGGAATATTTAACAAACTTTTAGAAATAATTAGAAAAATTGGCAAACCGTTAAAATGCGACCAAGATATTGACATGGAGAGTAACATTTTTATAAATTTGACAATTGATGAATGTATATAACTAAATTTTTTAAGAAAACCTTTTACTATTGAAAAAAACTAAAATTCAACCAACTTAAAAGCTCTGTTCTAACCAAATTTCATTTTGATCAAAGAGTGAGTTTTATCTTAAAAAGTTAATTTCACTTTTAGAAGGTTGGAAGAAGGAAGTTGAATACTAAAAAAGCGTATGACAAAGTACAATGTTACCATATTCTTCTATATAAAATTGATAGAACGAATGAGTAATTTTGGTTAATTTATCTTTGTTGTATTAAAAAAGTCAGGACTTAAGGGTAGTAAGTCGGCCAAAATACCATAATACCCCCCAAACAACATGGTCTCGCTACGCTCCTGGACACTGCGTCTTCGAACTCTGCATCATTAGCAGAAACAACAGCAGCAGGTAAAGCAGCGCAACATCTTTGCACAACTTTAGAAACTGACTGTATATGAATTAATAAATGAGTGCCTGCTGCTGCACAGTGGATCGAAATTAGGAAAATGCGGAACTAGGAACTTCTGTTAACTAAATATTTATGTTTAAAGTATATTGAAGCCAAATAATAAGAAATATAATTTTTTTTTTTTAATATAACATATGAAGGGCTTATTTTAAAAATATGATATGCCACATAAAAAATATTTCGAAAAAATCAAACTTAAAGTTTTTAAAAAATGTATATTTGTATGAAATCATAAAAATGCTTACAATAACTACTACGTACACGGCCAAGATTAATCGGGTAATGATAGCAATACTTTCAGTGTATATTGATAATGCATCAAGGAACGTAATGAACATGAAATATTAACTTTTAAAGCAGTGTGGCATATCATGTTTTTCCAATAAGCCCTTCATATATTTTTTTAATCTAAAAAAGAAATTTGTTTGTTATTGCTTTTTAATTGCTTAATAAAATAACCCTTCAGCACTTTTTAAAGCAAATAAATAATAATTTAATATGGAAAATGCATGGAAATTTTACCCGATTTTCCGCTAATATGCAAAATGTGACAGCTGAAAAATATTAGAATAAAAACTTGCACTATTTTTAAATACAAAACTATTTACAATTTCAGGTTCCAACACATTCCAAATATTTAAAAATTTATGTGAAAATCGCTTAAACTCACTTTAAATAATATCTCAAACTTTTTGTTTTTGAAGTTGAATTACCTCTTACGGTTTATATGGGGCCGTTTTAACAGATTTTTTCAAGGCCATGAAACTTTTTTGACCAATACTTTAGGGTATACCTACAGCCTTTAATACTCATCGTTTAAAATTAATATATATACTAAAATATCAGATATATCCTGCGCTCAATGAATATCTAATTTTGGATTTTATCACTATTATATTAAAGTCAAAAAATAGAAAAATGTAAGAAGAAAAATCCATGTGTTTATATTTGTGCTTTGTTTGGTTTGAATGAGTTTGGAATGAATTTGGATGATCAGTCATATACATCCTACTACTCATTTTAGTCTAGCTCGGAAACAATACATTGGACAGAAACAAAAATGGCATCCACCACCCGATTTCTAGAAAAATCGGCGCATTCTCTTTGTTTTAAAATACGAAGTAAAATTGGGTGTAGCTCGCAAACTATACATCGGACAGAGACGAAAGTGACACCAATAAAAAGGACATTCGTCTAGCCTTCTTTTCAACAAAGTCAATGAACTTTTGTTTTTTGTTTTTTGAAGTCAAACTTAACAATATGATCGAAAGAATTTGACGTTTTGCTTGTTTAATTTTTGCTTGCTCTATTTATCATGCTTACTTTTAACTTTTTCTGAGTTCTGGTCTCGACAAGAAGTCCATTACTTGAGTATTATTTATTTATTTGCTAATTTTCGGAAGATAAATAAAAAATATGTGCAAAATAGTTGACTTGGGTAGTTCACGAAGAAACTAGTTCAATTGAACGATTCCCAGTCATGAACTTTGTAAACTAGTTCGTTGATTCTCGTTCTTTTAGTTCAATTTTTTGTACAGAGTGAAATCAAAATGAACGAAAGAAAACTTAAATGCTCATCCAGTAATGGTTTGAGTCCGTGCAAAGTCTGTTTGCATATTCGTTATATAACTGAAATGGTGAAAAACAGATGCCAAGGTCTAAAATGTATTACACAATGGTTTGAGTCCATAAAAATACTTTTTATGTTTTCACTACTGTATTGAAACGGTGGAGAAACAACGAACTTAACCTAATGAACTAAAAGCCTTAACGAACTAACATCATGAACGATGGTACGAAACGAACTAAAAGAAGAAATGAACTAAAAGAACTATATGAACGAACTAGTTCATAAAACCAAACTGAAATAAAAAGAGCGATCTTTTCAGTGAACTAAATTGCCAAAGTCTACAAAATAGACAAAACAATCCGACTAAAGAGACAAAGCAGGAAAGGTAACTACTTAAACAGAATTCGACGTCTACAGTTTCGATAGTATCGAAAGTTCTTTTCTTGTTTTATTTAAAGCTATATAATTTAATTTTATTCATTTTTAATTCGGGCTCTAGGTTTATGTCTTTTTTTAAATCAACTAATTAAAACATCATTATATAACAAGGGAATTTATTTCTTCAGTTATCTTCAGGGAAACACGAACTGAAAACACTTACAACATTTCACTTACAATTTTATAATTTCCAATATTTTTCATTAATTCTTAATTGTCAATAAAAACTTAACATAAATATGTTAACTAAACAATTTTTGAACAATTAAATTATAACTAAAAAGACAAGCTGCTACTTGTTCGTCAATTAACGTGATAAAGATTTTTTTTTTATTATATTACGTCATTATATTTAAGTCAAATAAAACAACAGGACATTTAAAGATTTTTACTTATAAAAGGTCTTTATTATTTTTTTTAAACGTTTGTGCGCTATACCGGCAAATCCAGTGTCACTCACTCTTTTAATCATAGAAGCTTTTAACATAAAATTATATACATAGGTATAATATGTCTTAGGCTCATTATTACAAGTTCATGCAAAAAGTTTCATTTATACACGGAGAAAAATTTGAGCTGAAAACAATCCGAAACCTATTAATTTTGGGAGTTATTTTGAACTAAGCCATAATGTTCTTGATATCAAGCTCTAATTGCTTGTTTATCAAAAAATTAAGTCACCCATTTGTGCATAATGTTCGTGATATTTGGATCATTTATCAAAAAATTAATATGCTCACTTGTGACCAATTTATGTAATTTTGGTATTGCATGTAAAAACAAAAAAACATGTTCATTTGTGTCAAATGCATGCCAGTTATGAATTGATTGTAAAAAAAAAAGTAAATCTGCCTAATCTAAGGAATTTTGGATTTGCCAAACAAAATATGTTAAATGTGAAAAATATTTTAAAAGAAATAAAAATCAAATTACAAAAAATTTAAAAACAAAGAAAAAAGAAAATATAACAAAAATAAAATTGACATGCAAAATTAAATTATATTTTCATTGTTAAAATTAGATATATTTCAACTAATTTGGACAGGAAAATATAATTTATTAATTTGTTCTCTGCACTTTTATACTGACAGGAACAACAACCAATTGAGAATTACATCGTTCGATTGCTCATACTTTTAATTTACCTAAACAACAACAACAAAATTATTTTTTTACAAACAAGCTTAAGATTACACGTATTTAGTACAAATTGACGTGTTTATTAAAAAAATTTCAAGCCCAAATTCTGGCATAAACTGCGCACATGAATAGCTTGGTTTAAGATGGTTTTGATCTCTATTGAGCTGATTTCAGTTACGAACGCTTGATTTTAGCCCATTTTGTTTTTCCGTGTATATAAGTTTACATTTCGAAAAAATTATCTTTAAATGGTGTGTCATTTAAATTTAAATTTTAGAGTTCTTCTTATTAATTTCTTCTTAATCTGCCAATTGCTTGAGTTAATATGTAGAATAAAGTAATTTTCCGTAAAGAAATTGAGTAGAAACTTTAACTGCAGGGACAAATTTAGTTTGTTCTCAGAATTTTAAGATTTCTTCATTAACTGATTTTGTCAATCACGTTTCACGTCAGTGTCACTTGCATTTCTCAAGACAATTTTAATTGTATTTGTTTGCATCCAGGTTAATCTGGTAAACTTTATTGTGCATATTTAGCAATTCCTTCGTTTTTTTTCTTATATGAATCCGGATTTAACTATTTAAGTTTTCTCTATATTTTTTTCATACGTTCTTTAAGGATCAGTTTTCACTTTTTCTTTATGTTTTCGTTATCATCTTTCATTTTTAATACAAAAACAAAAAAACTAGAAAATTAAATGTCACTCACGTTTCACTTCTTCAATTATTTTCCAAGATAATCTAACATATCAATAAAAATTGTCACTCACGTTTTACTCTTGAATCACTGTTTTAAATTATATTTTCCAATAGAAAATGATTTATAAAAAAAATTTTTAATATGCACTTTTCATTAGAAAATGCTCAAATATTCTGGTTGGGAATTGAACCTTGAATGGTTCAAATCACAACAAATCACAATTGGAAATAGCTTATCAAAACACTTATATCCAATTGTAAAACAACACTTGGCTTAAGCTTGAAGTAAGAAATATTAATCCAAGAGTGCACTTTCGTTTATCCTACAATTACTTGTAAGCGTTCTACAATAGTAAATGAAAGTGTAATCCAAGTTTGAGGCCTACATTTTTTAAGCTTTTTTAACGCTTATTCCAAGCTTGTTTGACTGGTTGGGATTTTATCATAACAACAACAACGATCGAAGTTGACTACAACAATTCCGCTCTCAGTTCTGCGCACTAAGGCTATCGATTGTGTTAATGAGGGACGGCTAGGGGCTTAGGGTAGAGACAAGCTAACATGAGAAAATAAGCAAACCGATACAAAAGACAGAGATTGCTATGAATGTGAGCTGCTAGCATTTAACATTTGAAGCTAATGTTTCATGAAGGTTTCATTATACCCTAAACCTGAAAGGTCAGGGTATATTAACTTAGTGCAAACGTTTGTAACGCATAGAAATAAGCGAGTCCGGTATAGAAAAGTATATATATATATTTTTGATTAGCGTCACCTCGTGAGTCGAGCTATCCATGTCCGTCCGTCGGTCTGTCCATCTGTGTGTTGTCCGTAAATATAGGATAATAAGAAGGTGAAACCACGTGATCGACACGTGATGATTACGTTTTCCGAACAAACTGCAACAAGGTTGTGGGTGAATTTTTTAACTAACAGCTGATTTTCATTAAAGCTTTTACTTGTGAAAGATTATTTTTTTTTATTTTGGCTCGATTACAGAATTGTTTACTTGTGAACAAGAACAGCTGACTTAAAGTTTTGTTAAGTAGACTCGAGGTGGGGTCCATACTTGTCAACTCATACAGATCATTGTAACTTTTTTATTGAAAGAGCGTCAGAGTAACCATTGCAACTTCTTTGTTTTAAGACCAATTTTAAAAATTTTAGCTACAAAACCAATTAGAATTTAATAATCTCTAATAAAGCAATCAAATTTTTTTTTAATTTTATACGAATACAAGTTGAAAAAATATTTTTTTTTTTTTTTATTTTTTTTCGGTTTTTACCAGTTTTCTATACCAAGGTCAAGTGTAAGGTCTCAAAATATGTAAATAAAATATTGGTCCTAACAAGGTTAACCATTTTGCAGAACAAATTTTCGAACCTCTTAGCCATTATGAAATTTATAGACGATAAAGTGTCTCAAAATGATAAAGTATGTGCTCAAAAATTGATATTGAAAAAAAACATATAAAAGCTCCATCATTAAATTGCTTTTAAATTAAAGGCAACATTCTTCTTCAAATTTAAAAAATAAAAAATAAAAAAAAATTTATGCTTTTTTTGAGATATTAGCAAATACATTTTTTTTTTCTAATGGGTGGCAACCCTAACATCCAAAATTTTAAAATTTTAAAATTATTTATCTCCAGAAAGTTTTTTCCAGATACAATTAATTGAAAATTTTCCGATTCTGGCGTTTTCGGACGATTTGCAGAATTGAGAGGTTCATAACTTTTCAACGAATGGCAAAAAAAAAATAAATGAACTTGTGTTCTTAGAATTTTAAAAGGAATAGATTCCTCAAAATTAGATAAATAGCTCAAATAGATAGCTCAAAAATAAAACAAATAGAAAGCCATGAGACGGTACCCGTTTTGCGTTATGCTTGGAATCGGCGTTCTGTTTTACCTAATGACAAAATTTTGTATATATCAAAACAAAGATAACTTCGAAATATGACTTCACATTCGACCACGAATACGCCCTTCTCCCGTACAATCCAAAAATTGAAAACTGAATAAATAAACTCATGTTTAATCTACAGAGACAAAATTTGTTACGTATGTAGTTTATAATAACATGTCTTCCGCCAACGGACAAGCCAACCTACCAAACAAACCAATAAATTGAAAACAACAAAAACAAGATTAAGCCCGTATGATACTTAATTTTTTTGTTCAATTTTTCTTACTAACAACAAGTGGCTACAAAATTATAATATATATGCGAGAATGGGATAGACACATACTCACTGCCAAGAGCTAATTTTGACAGTTCAGCATCATTGTTATCATGGTTGAATAACAAGGTTGCTTCAAAACTGACTGTGCTCTTTTTCGCATATCCGAAAGTGTCAAAAATCAACTTGCTGTCGAAAAAAAGAACAACAACAACAACAGCTGAATCAGTTCGCTTTGACATTTGCGGCAGTCGCGCTCTCCGTGTTGCGGCTACCTTATTCAGTGTACCCTGATTGTTATAGCCTAGACACATTGACTGCGGCTGCAGCATTGCGTCAAACGTCAAATTTTTTTTACATGCTTTTCTTATGGAGGTGAATGTGGTGAAAATGTTGCAACGACAATGCGTCATTGCAGCAATGTTGCTGTCGTCGATTTAGAACTTTTTCTATTTTGACGTGCGACAAGAGTAAGAACATCGGCATTTCTTAATGTTTTTGTTTGATTTCGTGCTTCTTTTGTGTTTTTATTGTTCGGTCTTATTGTATTTGTGTTTAGTGTTTGTTTTTTAATGATAAATCGATGTTTAATAATAAAATGATATGAAAATACGGCTTGTCGTGCTGCATCCAAATTAATCAAGTCGTAGACAATATGCCAACATTTTCGTTTTCACCTCGTGTTGTTATGTTGCAGCCGCAGTCAATGTGTCTAGGCTATTAGTCGGCGCTGTTTTTATTTTTTCTTATCAGCGGCTTATTGCATTGGAAAACATTGACAGTTGACAGTTAATTTTTGACCATTAACTTGACAAGCGACGAATTGAGAGAAACGTCAATTGCAATGCATTGTAAATGCGATTCGGCACTCATTTTTCTTACAAGTCATACTATATGCACATCCACTCACAACAATTGAATTTAAGCTTTAGAAGAATTGCAATATAGCGCAAGCTTAAATTTTAAAATTTTTTATTTAACTGTGAAAAGTTTTATTCATCACATGTTAATGCCTTTAATATTTTCCTTATTGTGGGTTGTATGGGAGGTGTTAGTTTTGTTTTAAAATACATACATACCAAATTGTATCTCTGTAGGTTAAATATGAGGTTATTTATTGAGTTTTTAATTTTTGCTTGTATGGAGGTGGGCGTAGCCGTGGGTGGATGATATCAATTTTTCGGAGACATTTTTGTTTTGATATAATATACTTACATATCTAATTTCGTTGTTGTAGGCTAATTATGAGCTCATTTATGCAGTTATCAATTTTTGCGTTGTATGAGAGGTGGGCGTGTCCGTGGGTGGATTTCAAAAATATTCAATAGTGCAGATCCTTGGGTTCATGTGACCATGTGTACCGAGTTTCATTCAATTAGCTCAACTCCTTTTTCTTAACCTGTGTATACGGACAACACACAGACGGACTGACGGACGGACGAACATGGATAGCTCGACTCAAGAGGTAACGCTGATCAAAAATATATATATACTTTTCTATACCGGACTCGCTTATTTCTATGCGTTACAAACGTTTGCACAAAGTTAATATACCCTGACCTTTCAGGTTTAGGGTATAAAACAGGTTTAGGGTACAGGAATAAAACTTAGTATGTCAAATTGTATAAATTTTTAAATTTTTCATCAAAATTTAAATGCATATAAAATATGAGCTTCATCTGTCCACGAACACGCCCATTTTCAATATTATTATTCTATTTTAATAATAAAAAGTAGGTTTTAGTTATTTCATAGTCGGACTAGACAGGCTTTAGACTTTCTTTTAGACTAATTTATTTATTGCTTATCCACACCTTAAACCTGACTAAATGACATATTGATGATCGTTAAAACCATTTCATTCATTTAGGAGGATTTGATATGACAGAGTATTGAGTCATAGATTTTAATATAGATATAAAAAAGGTAGAAGATAACTAATTATCAAACGAGAGCATAAAAACTAATAGTGATCTGCGCATCTGGTCATATTTTTTGATTGGTTTGTTTGTTTGATTGTGACAAACGAAGATAATGAGTTGAATGTCTCTTTGCGGTTCAAACACACTCGTATCGTTCATATGCTGATTAAAAAATGTAAAACCTTTACATAAATTATTGAACTAATTTTAAGTTATCTCACATTAAAGAATGTGTTAATCTCTTTTATTATACCCTAAACCTGAAAGGTGAGGGTATATTAACTTTGTGCAAACGTTTGTACCACATAGAACGAAACGAGTCCGGTATGGAAAATTATATATATTCTTGATCAGCGTCACCTCGTGAGTCGAGCTATTCATGTGCGTCCGTCCGTCCGTCCGTCCGTCTGTCTGGGTGTCTGTGTCCGTCTGTCTGTGTCCGTAAACACAGGATAAGAAAAAGGAGTTGAGATAACTGGATGAAACTTGGTACACATGGTCACATGCATCCAAGGATCTGCACTATTAAATATTTTTAGAATCCGCCCACGGACACGCCTACCTCCCATACAACGCAAAAATTTAAAACTGCATAACTCAGCTCATAACTCACGTACAACAATAAAATTTGGTATGTATGTGTTTTGTATCAACACAAAGATTTCTTTCAAAAATGGACGTCATCCGCTCACGGACACGCCCACCTGCCATACAACTCAAAAATTGAAAACGCAATAAATAAGCCTCTGTTTAACCTACAGAACTAAAATTTGGCATGTATGTTTTTTATGACAAGACAAAGATGGTTTTGATAAATGAACGTCATCCGCCTACGGACACGCCTACCTCCCATACAACCCAAAAAGTTTAAAACTTAATAAATAAGGTTATGTTCGTCGCAGAGAAATTACATTTGGTATGTTTGTGTTTCATACCAAAACTAAGGTGTGTTCAAATACTGGGAGTAATCCGTCCATGAACATGCCCACCTCCCATAGCGAAAGCACAATAAAGGCATTAACTGTGAGCTACAGGAATAAAACTTGGTATGTGTAAATTTTTCATCAACATTTAAATGCATTTAAAATATAGGCTTCATCCGCCCACGGACACGCCCATTTTCAATAATATTACTTTTTTTTTTGGAAAAGTAGGTTTAGGGTATTTCATAGTCGGCCTAGACCGACTTTAGTTTTTCTTTACTTGTTTTCTTTAATTATCTTCTCTCAAATTATGTTAACATTTTATTTTATTATCATTTCTGTTCAAATTTTTGGTTTCAAGCATAGTTGTATAGTTAAAGTTATATTATTGGTTAGATTAACAGTTATAAAACCATAATTTTTAGTAACTTTGCGCTTATTAACATGATAAACATATTGAATTCTCAAAACGAATTAATTTTTGGAAATACACATACTCAACCCACTGAGCCACAGGCGGAGGTTAAGCAAAAAGTAAGAGTTTTGCGAATGTTTTTGAGCTCATATTAGGTCGTTTTACGCACTTTACTAGGAAAATTTGATGATAAACATGAAATTGTAATGTAGTGTAAAAATTAAACGAACAATTTTCTGGTTAAAAACTGAAAAAAAAACTGCTGTGCTGCTACTCACATCTACCGTTTGACAGTTTTCATCTTTTTACATCATGAAATTCTATTAGTAAAAACTTAAAGCAACTTAAACGGAGAGAATATGTTATTTTGCCAACTTTGTGATAAAAATATAAGAAAAAAACAAAAATAATATATGTTTGTAATGAAAAGTATTTGTTTAACATTTTTGTATCACACATCCGATAACAAAATGAGTTTGATTGACATCGTTGCAGCACGAAACATACACGGTTAAAAATCTTGGACTAAATTTTAAACTTTTTTGGTTTACATATAGGACACACCAAAAAAAAAGATTATTTTTTAATCCAATGAAAGGTTTTACATTTTTTAATCCAAAAAGGATTTATTTTTAATCCGCAAAAAGTTTAAAATTTCTTAATCCAAAAAGGAATAATTGTTAATCCACAGAAAGCTTAAAATACTTTAATCCAAAAAGGATTAGATTTTAGTCCAACAAAGTTTAAAATATTGTAATCCAAATAGGATTACTATTTAATCCACAAAGGTTTAAGCACTGTTTACTGTTATAATGTATATAATATTTTGGTTCAGATTTAAATAAACAATTTTTTTCATTTAATTAAAAATAAATTTCGGATGCTTTAACAACATTTTGAATTATATTTAGCTTAAATTTCGGAGTAGTAGTAGTAGTAGTAGTTTTCAATCTTATACCTGAATAACAATGCGGCGGTGGCAGCGTCAGTGGCAGTGGCATTGATCAGCTGTAATTTTAAGAATACTGTTGTTCAATGGTGAAACTTACATAGCAGCAGTGGCAGTAATCAGTATTGCCAACATGCAAATGATTAAACTACTATGAAAAATTCCAAATTCACTGCTTTTGATGCTGACGCTGCCACTTCTAGATTGTAATTTGCAGTCAGTAAAATACGAAACAGCTGATGATACTACCTTAATGCAAATTTGTAGTCCAAATAGTCTGAAACTTAAACTTTTTCGGATTAAAAAAAATTAAACTAAACCAAAGTTTGGATTAAAAATTAGTCCAAAATTTTTAACCGTGTAGTCATAAGTAGCACTAGATTCAAGCATCGCAATATTCATAAGGCCACCTGGCTGTCCCCTGATCAAAAAACACGCCACCAAATTGATCACGTTTTGATTGACGCAAAGCACTCTTCCAGTGTACTAGACGTACGCACGATTCGTTTTGCAAACATAGACTCGGATTATTATCTTGTCGCAGCCAAGATCGGCACACGTATGTGCGCAGCTAAGAATGCTTGCAATCATACACAGAGAAAGCTAGACGTCGATAAGCTGCAGTCAAAACGAACAGCCGAAGCATTCGCTACTCAACTCTCACTCCTGCTTCAAGAAAGCACTTCTTCGATAGTAGACGATAGACAATATATGCAGGAGTGTCGCGACGCCATATCAGAAAAGGACACCGCCTACAAAGCCAGCCTGCAGTTGGTTGTAACGCGTGCTTTTATGTAGCGATACCAAGAGAAGAAAAGGGAAGAGACGCTTTTGGAAGCAAAAAAAAAACGAGAGGCAGAAATGCGTGAGTGCAAGAAAATTCAGATGCATGACGATAGGAATGAGGCTCGAACATTTTACGAAAAGATAAGACACCTAAAGATATATAGACACTATAAGGCCGATGGTTTCAAGACCGCAGTTTCTCCAACAAGGATGAAAACGGGAATCTAGTGACAGATATCCAGAGTACACTGATGTTATGGAGGGAACATTTCTTAGAGATGATATCCCGGAAACCCCAATTATGGATGACAGTTCTGTTGACCGACTATAACGTGGTCTTAACAGGTTCACAGACTTCTATGCAGAATATGGTCGGAAAACTGCATTTAAGATGATTGGAATCTCTGTGTGCTCTGCCCAATCCATAAGAAATGCGATACCACAATTTGCGCAAACTACCGTGGGATTGGCCTTCTTAATATCACATATAAGGTCCTGTCGAACGTATTCTGTGAAAGACTGAAGTCCATCGTCTACCAACTGATTGGACTTTATCAGTCTGGCTTCAGACCTGAAAAGTCCACCATCGACCAGATCTTCGCGATATGACAAAACTTGGAAAATACCCTCAAAAACCAAATCGACACACTACATCTTTTTGTCCATTTCAAAGCCGCATTCTACAGTTCAATAAGGAGTCACCTATACTCCATCAAGTCTGAATTTGGTATTCCTGCGAAGCTAAAGCGTTTTTGCAGGAGGACACTAACAACACCAGCAGCGCAGTGAAAATCGGGAAGGATCTCTCCCTTCCGTTCGATACCAAGCGAGGTTTTAGACAAGGTGATTCCTTATCGTGCGATTCCTTATCTTTAATATAGTAATGGAGAAGATTATCCAAGCTGCTGACCTGTGACGCAGCGGCACAATTTTCTATAAGAGTGTTATGCTGCTGGCGTATGCGGATGACATCGACATCATTGGCCACAATAAGCGCGAAGTCAGTGCAGCATTCTCCAGGCTAGAAAAAGAGTAGAGTCGAATGGGTCTTGCAGTGAACGCAGATAAAACGAAGTATCTCGTGTCAACAAACAAACAGTCCCAGCGTCTTGGAAACCACGTCACTGTTGACAACACCTCCTTTGAGGTAGTGAAGGACTTTGTTTACCTGGGATCCAGTATTAACTCCAACGATATCAGTTTTGGTATTAAACGAAGAATAACTCTTGCCAACAGGTGTTACTTTGGGCTCAGTAGGCAATTGAGAAGCATAGCTCTCTCTCGACGAACAAAACTGACGCACTATAAGTCAATAACTATGCCCGTTCTACTATACGCATCACAAACGTGGACGTTGAGCAGCTCTGATGAAAGGACTTTGGGAGTGTTCGAGAGAAAAATCCTTCGTTATTTCTATGGTCCAATCTGCGTCAATGGTGAGTACCGAATACGTTGGAACCATGAGGTGTATAAGCTACATGCCGACATCGATATAGTCAAGCGTATTAAAATAGAGCGGCTTCGCTGACTACGTCAAGTCGAGAGAATGAACGACGAAGCTCCAGCGAAAAATTATTGGACTCGGTACCCAACGGAAGCCAACGCAGACCAGAAAGACCGCAACTCAGTTAGAAAGAGCAGCATTGAATAACATGACAAAGGTTGGAGTTTCCAACTGGCGCCAGCAAGCGCAAGACAAAAGAGGCTGACGCAAATTCTTAGACCAGGCCAAAACCGACCAACTAAGCGCCATCTAAGTAAGTCATCTAAAACTGCAAAATTAGCGCACGCAAAAAATTTTATTCCGTGGCTTAGCTGGTTAAGCGGTTGTCAATTTGATTTGATAAATCGAGTGAACCTGGTTCAATTCTCAGTTGGATCCATTTATTTAGTTTTTTTTTAATGTAAAAATTTAATGTAAGATTTAAATTTTTTTTTAGATATAATGTAAAAATTGCATTGTGTTACATTTTAATTTTTTGCCACATCCAAGGATCGAACTGCAAACCGCGCCAACCATCGCAAAAGAGTCGCGAGTACTTAGGTACTAAAATTCAAAATTTATTCGCAAACTAAACTATTAAATTTGAATACAGCTTTGACGTAAAAAATGCTAGTATTTTAAAAAGTATAAATTTGAAAAAAAACAAAAAAAATTTTATTTGATTAATTTAATTTTACTGAATTTCGGAAAAATTTCCGAGTGTCAATTGTGGTGTTTTGAATTTCAAATGATATTTCTGAATTACAATTAATCTTTTCTGAATTTTTAATGAAATTTCTAAATTTCACTTGATCTTTTCTAATTTCAATTGATGTTTTCTGTGTATCAATTGACGTACAGTCTTAAAATATTTCATCATGAATGATTTAAGGTTACAAATATTACTTAACATTAGAAAAATAATAACTTAAATGGTTTTAGTATGATAATTCTCAAGTTCAGCGTAGTAATAAATACGAGAGAAGTTTTCTATGTATATATATAAAAAAAATTATTTAAAAAAAAAAAAAATTAGAACAATTAGTTTTCAAAAGAACAAGATCAACTATAGTGTTTTCATAATTGTTAAATATTTTTTTTTTAAATTTTTTCAAATTAAATCAGCTGTACGAAGACTTTTTGCAATATGTGTATAAATTGATATCAAAACATAGTGATATCAACGTTAGATTGGTAAGTGAAATGATATTAAAACAAAAATGTTCGTAACACTATCCCATTTGACTAACTTAAGTGAACAAATCTAAGTTTGGTCTTTTTAAAAAATGTTAATTTTTGCCACTTTTGTGAACTCAGTTAAGAATAACTAGTCTTTTCTTAGAGAGGCATCTAGTATGATGAATAATGAAGAGCTTATTAATGGAAAAATTTGTAATTTAATTCAAAAATACATACTTTTGGTTCACTGGGAAACATCACAGCTTATTTTGTTAATATATTCATTCATTAATATTCTGACAAAAAAAAAATTTGTTTTGCCGAAACGAGTTTTTGGCTTTTGATAATTCCCTATAAAAGTAGGTTTATAAATGTTTCTGCACAACTTTAAGCAAATTCTTGAACATGAAGCTTCAAATTCTTGTAATTCTTACTTGTATGTTGAGAAGATTTTTATTTTAAAGATTAAAATATTTTTGACATTGTTTTTTTTTTTCATTTCAGGTTACCTATGGGCAACATTTGCTGGTATAAAAGATCAAGGCAAGGCAAGGTTTGATTGTTCGATATGTACACAAATGCTCGCTTCAACAGTTGGTCTTATCGGCTGTTCACCAAGTACCAAAGAATCAGACACCACAAAGTCAGCGATCAGAAAACCTAAACAAGAACTAATTTTCTTAATAGATCCACCAAGGCAACACGATTATAATTATTATAACGATTATAATACTGTTTATCAACCGCAGCCACCATTCACAAGCAGAGGTTCTACAGGTTCTCGAGGTCCTCCAGGTCCTCCAGGACCTCCGGGACCTGTGGCTGCCCGGGGTCTTCCGGGTCCTCCGGGAAGTCCGTGTGTTCCGTGTCCTCCAGGTCCTCCGGCTCCCCCGGGGCCTCCGGGTAGTCCAGGTCTACCAGGTTCTCCGGCTCCTCCAGGTCCTCCGGGTCCTTCGGCTCCTCCGGGTCCACCAGGTGCTGATGGTCCTCCAGGTCCTGCAGCTGCTCCGGGCCCTCCAGGTGTTGATGGTTTGCTGGGTCCTCCAGGTCCTGGTGGTCCTCCGGGTCCTCCAGCTCCTCCAGGTCCTAATGGTCCCCCGGGTCCTCCATCACCTCCGGGTCCTCCTGGTCTCGATGGTCCTCCAGGTCCTCCGGCTCCTCCAGGTCCTCCAGGTCCTAGTGGTCCTCCGGGTCCTTCAGGCTCTCCTGCTTCTCCAGGTCCTCCAGGTCCTATGGGTCCTCCAGGTCCACCGGGTCCTACGGCTCCTCCTGGTCCTCCAGGTCCTCGAGGTCCCACGGGACCTTCAGCACCTCCGGGGCCTCCAGGTCCTCCAGGGCCTACAGGTCCTACGGGTCCTACAGGTCCTCGAGGGCCTACAGGTCCTACAGGTCCTCGAGGTCCTCCAGGTAATAATGGTAATAATAATAATAATAATAACTAGTATCGCCTGGGTAAAAATTCGACCAATTTTCTGTGTGCCTATCTATAATTATTAAAAATATTCGCTGCACTCAACATCGGTTGAGAAACATGAAAGAAAATGGTTTTAAACTGTTTTCCTTACGCCTATTTATGTATAGATAATCCGAGTAATCCAGGGTAAAAACAGTTACAGTAACCAAGATGAAAAATACAAAGATCGTTAAGAAAACAACTTAAAACAATACAACTTCGACTTCTGTGTAGCCATGCCTAATAAAAAAAAAATTACATAAAAAATGCAATGCTAATGAAAAATCCAGTAATAACGACTATTGTATCAACTGTAATATATACAATATTCAAGTAAACAACCAACTCACTGCTGTTGAAAAGTGTTTCGCCACGCACTAAGAACAACTAATTCGTAATTAGCAACAACGAAACAAGCAACAAAACCTCCAGCGCAACTATTAGACAAAAATATCATCACGAATTCATCACTTTAACAAATTTAGCTGTCGAACGCACTTGAACCAATTTAAGTGATAACGAATCTGAATTTCAGCCAAAACATTCTTCATCTGGAAATGCAGCAGAACAAATCAACAACATATACCTAAGAAATATTCTACTTGTTATTATTTTAATTAATTGTATAAGTATTAATTTGTTTTTAAGTTCAAATAAAAAAATTATTAAAAAACATATTGTTTTAAACAACAACTTATAGAGTTTTGGATTTACACAAGATAATTCTTATATCAAATTCTAAAATCTATTTTAGAAAACATATGCAAACAAAAACCAATTTGGCCATTTCAGTTTTTTGAGAAGACTTTGACCGTGCTATTTATGTTGTCAAATTTGTTCACAACTGCTCAAGAACTGAACCTACACGGTTAAAAAATTTGACATAATTTTTAGACCAATGCACTATAGTCCAGCAAACAATTTTTTGGTATAATGTCGTAAGAGTGAGATATTCATTTGAAACTTTCCACATGACGCAAGGCCACCGTCAGTAACGTCACGCTCGTATACATATTTTGGTCAATATCTTTACAAAATACAATTATTTCTCCTCTAACTTGAGAGCGGCATATGAAAGTTCTCGTCATAACTGTTGTTTCCAGGGGCGGAAACCAGGAATTTTTTTTTGGAAGGATTTTATCAAATTTCGGGTTTTTATATGAAAATAATTTAATGTAATTAAAGCGGCTGTAATATAGCGGTTAATGCGTCCGATATTTGCTCTATTGGTTCCTTGTTCAAACTTCAGACTTTGTTTTTGCTCAAACTTTTTTTTTCAAAGGCTTTATAAAGGGTGATTTTTTAAGAGCTTGATAACTTTTTTTTTAAAAAAAACGCATAAAATTTGCAAAATCTCATCGGTTCTTTATTTGAAACGTTAGATTGGTCCATGACATTCGGAAAATCCAATTTTGGGCAACTTTTTCGAGCATTTCGGCCGGAATAGCCCGAATTTCTTCGGAAATGTTGTCTTCCAAAGCTGGAATAGTTGCTGGCTTATTTCTGTAGACTTTAGACTTGACGTAGCCCCACAAAAAATAGTCTAAAGGCGTCAAATCGCATGATCTTGGTGGCCAACTTACCGGTCCATTTCTTGAGATTAATTGTTCTCCGAAGTTTTCCCTCAAAATGGCCATAGAATCGCGAGCTGTGTGGCATGTAGCGCCATCTTGTTGAAACCACATGTCAACCAAGTTCAGTTCTTCCATTTTTGGCAACAAAAAGTTTGTTAGCATCGAACGATAGCGATCGCCATTCACCGTAACGTTGCGTCCAACAGCATCTTTGAAAAATACGGTCCAATGATTCCACCAGCGTACAAACCACACCAAACAGTGCATTTTTCGGGATGCATGGCCAGTTCTTGAACGGCTTCTGGTTGCTCTTCACTCCAAATGCGGCAATTTTGCTTATTTACGTAGCCATTCAACCAGAAATGAGCCTCATCGCTGAACAAAATTTGTCGATAAAAAAGCGGATTTTCTGCCAACTTTTCTAGGGCCCATTCACTGAAAATTCGACGTTGTGGCAGATCGTTCGGCTTCAGTTCTTGCACGAGCTGTATTTTATACGGTTTTACACCAAGATCTTTGCGTAAAACCTTCCATGTGGTCGAATAACACAAACCCAATTGCTGCGAACGGCGACGAATCGACATTTCACGGTCTTCAGCAACACTCTCAGAAACAGACGCAATATTCTCTTCTGTACGCACTGTACGCATTCGTGTGGTTGGTTTAATGTCCAATAAAGTAAACTGAGTGCGAAACTTGGTCACAATCGCATTAATTGTTTGCTCACTTGGTCGATTATGTAGACCATAAATCGGACGTAAAGCGCGAAACACATTTCGAACCGAACACTGATTTTGGTAATGAAATTCAATGATTTGCAAGCGTTGCTCGTTAGTAAGTCTATTCATGATGAAATGTCAAAGCATACTGAGCATCTTTCTCTTTGACACCATGTCTGAAATCCCACGTGATCTGTCAAATACTAATGCATGAAAATCATAACCTCAAAAAAATCACCCTTTATCACACACTCAGAAAAAAACTGCCATTTAAAATTAACGTTTTTTAATGTTATTTCCAATGTAAATCAGAAAATGTGGATTTTACGTAAGAAAATGTTAAGTTAACATGTATTGTGTTGAATTGATAAGAAAAATATCCAATTGATAATGTAATGTTTTACGTTGCAATATCAATTACACTGGTTTACAGCCAATATGTACTTTGAATGCCACTATCCTTTTCTCATGTAAAATCGGTCGCTAATTCCGAGAAAAAAAATTTTTTTTTTCTGTCACTCCGTTTTCGAGATATTGCCCACTGTAGGGTTTTCAACGAAAAAAAAAAGTTGGTTCCACTTAATTGCATATATCTCCAGAACCAACAACACTAATCAAACAAATTATATATCAAATAAAAGCTAATAAAATTTCTTACAAATACGTATTAACATGGTATAATAAAAACAGGTAGGCTCTCTTTCGTATAGCCATAAGTGTCGAAATCAGGTGTTTTGCTGTGACGGTTTCGACGGTTGCACTCTCAGTCGTGAGCCTACCTGTTTTTATTGTAGCCTGTTTGTTCTTATCTTTTCTTTTGCAAAATCCTTGACTTGTTTCCTATGAATATTAAAAATGAAAAATAAAAAATTATAGTACAATAACCCAATTTATTTATATGACAATAAAATTTTTAAAAATAACATAACTTGGGTTCCTTTCTTTCGTTCCATTGAACACAACTTTTTCATTTCTCAATAGATTTTCTTCAACAATAGCTTTTTTTTTTTGGAAAAATAAAGGCTTTTAGTAAAAAATATCAAAAGTAACAAAATATTTTGATTTCTTAACGAAATTTGCAACTATTATGTCTTTTTTTGGAAATTTTTCTGAAAAATAAAAAAAATCCCCGAAATTTGAATTTATTCCGCCAAAACTAAAAGCTCTACCAAAAAATGATGTGTTCACTGTTTGTAAGAAATTTTATTAGCTTTTATTTGATATATCATTTGTTTGATAACTGTTGTTGGTTCTGGAGATATCTGCAATTAAGTGGAACCAACTTTTTTTTTTGTTGAAAACCCTACAGTGGGCAATATCTCGAAAACGGAGTGACAGAAAAAAAAAAATTTTTTTTCGGAATTAGCGACCGATTTTACATGAGAAAAGGATAGTGGCATTCAAAGTACAAACAACTTTTCGTTATTTGTAAACCAGTGTTATTAATGTTAAAATAACATATAAAATGTTTTTAGTTCATCATTTTTTACTGTACAATTGATAGTATTTCATATCCATTTAACATTATAAATGTAGATGTCAACAACAACCAGATGTAATGTTTATTTAAGAGCTGAGCCGTTCAGACATACAGGTGACCATGGCATACAGGTTAAGAGTGCGGCTTTGGATGCCCAGAGCCCAGGTTCGATTCCTACTCGTGGCAACTTATTTTTCAATACATTTTTTTTTATCTGCATTAATTTACTGATACTTTTTGATATTTTAAGTGTTAAAATAACATTATTATGTGACAGTTATACATCTTTAAATGTATGTAAGTTTCGTAATGTAAAAAGTACATTAGGATTGTTCGTTCTACGTTTGAATAAAACACCAACAATTGATAAGTTGTACAAATTAATTTTATTAAAGAAAAGACAAAATGTTCTTGTCATGCAGGCGTCTATATTCAGCGAGAACAAAAAGTACATGACGCTATGTTTTATGCTAACGTTTTCAGAATTCAAAAAATGAACAATTCAAAGGGTGAATGAATATATTAAAATTAAGATTAAATACATGTAAAAATTAAGGCTCATTTAGACAGTAAAATTTAATGAATTGCAACATCCTGCCCCCTTTTGAAAGCACCTGCTTTCAAATATCTACAAACAATGGACAAAGTTTAACAATCGGACGCTTGTAGAAACCCTTGGTTGTTTTGACCGTGACCACTCTAACTAAGCCATCTGCCCCTGGATGGGTCTCAACAACCTTCCCAATGCACCATTGAGCTGGTGGTAAATTATCATCTTTGATAATAACAACATCATTGCATTGAAGATTCTGCAGTTTTTGACTCCATTTAGGGCGTTTTTGAAATTGACTTAAATATTCGATGGACCACCTTTTCCAAAATTGGTTGACAAGACGTTGCAAATATTGCCATCTGTGCAGATGATTGATTTTTGCTGGAAAGTTATTGTCATCTGGTACAGACGCCATTGGACGAAAAATTAAAAAATGTGCCGGTGTAAGTGGATCACAATCACCATCAAATTTAGCACAAAGTGGTCGAGAGTTGAGGCAACTTTCAATTTGGCACAGGATTGTGTACATTTCTTCAAATGTTACTGAAGCATCAGCTAGGATGCGGTGAATATGAAATTTCGTAGACTTAACGCCTGCCTCCCATATACCACCGAAATGTGGGCCTGATGGAGGAGAAAAATGCCACTGAATATTTTGATTGGACGTCTCCTTGCCAATACTGTCTTGTGTAGTTTCCTTTTGCATAAATTGTATAAAATCTCTTAATTTTTGGTTGCAGCCTATAAAATTTGTGCCGTTGTCTGAATAAATATGCACTGGTTTGCCTCTTCTTGCAACGAATCTGCGCAAAGTTGCTATAAATGCTGCAGCTGAAAGCTCTGTCACCAACTCCAAATGAATCGCCCTTGTTGTCAGACAAATAAAAAGTGCTATCCAGCATTTGTAGATCTTACTGCCACGACCCTTCCAAGATCGTATCTGAAGAGGACCAGCAAAGTCAACTCCAGTATTAATAAATGCTGACACTGTTTCAACACGATGTCGCGGTAAATTTCCCATTTGTTGTTTGAAAGTTTGAGCACGAAATCTCATGCAAGTTGTACATTTGTAAACACATCTTTTTATTATGTGTATAACTGAAGGAATCCAGTACTTGAGTCCAAGAAGATATTGCAATTGGCGACAACCAGCATGCAAATATTTGTGATGGTAGTCTCTCACAATAAGTTCCGTCAGATGACTATCCTTGCATAAGATTAATGGATGTTTTTGATCGTAAGATATATTTGCATTGTCCAATCTACCACCGACTCGTAGCATATTTTTATGATCGACAAATGGTGCAAGCGCTGCTAATTTGTGATTATTGCCTAGTTGTTTACCAGATGACAGAATTTTTATTTCCGATGAGTACGCTTTCTTCTGTGCCTTTTTGATAAGAAAGTGATGTGATGATTGGAGCTCATTTGATTTTAAAAACCCGGACGATTTCGCGTATTTGTGCGGTTGACAATTTTGTGTAAAGCGCAGTATTAATGCTGTGATTCGAAGCAGTTTATTGAAGTCCGAAAACAGTTCAATTAAATCGGGTTCAGTCTTTGTACACACGTGAACAGTTAAATTCTTCCTTTCTTCCATGTCAACATCTGCCGGTATTTCGAAAGTTTGGTCTGAAGATCCATTAAATGTTTTTAATATTGGTGGTCCATACCACCATAGATGATTATTTATAAGTTCTAAAGGCGACGTCCCGCGAGAGGCTACGTCAGCCGGGTTGTCTTGCGATCGTATGTGATGCCAATGCTGAGCGGGAATGACATTGATTATATACGAAGTTCGATTGGCAACGAAGTTTTTCCATCTACGTGGGTGATCTGCTATCCATGATAACACTATAGTTGAGTCTGACCAACCATATAGTGTCGCATTTTGAAATTTCAACGAGTCTTGGACTTCCGCAATTAGTTTTGTCATCAGGTGCGCAGCACACAATTCAAGGCGTGGAAGTGTAACCTGTTTAACCGGTGCTACCCTCGTTTTTGAAGCAATTAAATTGGTATAAATCGAACCATCTGAGTGAATAACCTTCAAATAGATTGCAGCTGCATATGCAAGTTCTGAAGAATCTGCGAATCCGTGTAACTCAACAGTGTGTTCATTTGAATATTGAAGCCACCTTGGAATGCTAAGTTCAGAAATACTGTCGATGCTATTGCGAAGCTCGATCCACTGATTTAAAAGATCATCTGGCAACGATTGATCCCAGCTGATTCCTTTGAGCCAAAGTTTTTGTATAAAAATTTTCATCGAAATTACAACTGGGGATAACCAACCAATGGGGTCGAATATTTTGGATATATCTGAAAGAATTGTTCTTTTGGATATATTTTGCGGCATTGGCAAAAGATGAACGCTATACTTGAATGAATCAGTAGCAGTATCCCACAACAAACCTAAGGTTTTTACCGTTTGTGAATCATCTATAACAGTCTCTAAAGACATTTCTCTATCTTTTGGATCAATTGTCGAAATAAATTCAGTTGCATTGGAACACCATTTACGAAGATGAAATCCAGATTTCGATAAAATTTCACATAGTTCTTCCTTTAATTTTACCGCATCTTCTACATTTGCTGAGCACGACATAAAGTCATCAACATAAAAGCACTGATTAATGCTATCTGCAACTGTCGGATGCGATACGCTGTTGTCCGTTGCAATTTGTTTTAACGTTCTTGTGGCCAAAAATGGAGCAGCCGAAGTTCCATAAGTTATGGTATTGAGATTGTACGTCATAGGTGGATAATGTTTATTGACTCTCCATAAGATCCTTTGGAACTTACGATCATCAGGATGAATGAGTACCTGACGGTACATCTTTTCAATATCGCTACAAAATCCAATTTCGTATTTGCGAAACTTTAGTAAAATTTTGAATATGTTATTTTGAACTGTTGGACCAACCAACAGTCGATCGTTGAGCGAGCTTCCATTTGATCCCTTACATGAAGCGTCAAAAACCACACGAAGTTTGGTTGTTGTGCTGCTCGGTTTGAACACTGCATGGTGGGGCATATAATAGCTTGCTTCATTTGAAATATGTTCAACCAATTCCATATGATTTAATTCTATAAATTCTTGCATGAATTTTGTATACTCATGCTGTAACGATGAATTGAATTGAAATCGACGTTCCATGCTTTGTAGCCTTTTCAACGCTGCTGTTTTGGTGTCACCAAAGTCATGATCATCATTCTTGAACGGAAGCCTCACAATGTACCTTCCTTCAGGGTTTCTTTTAACATTCTGTTGAAAGTGTTGTTCTGCTCGTTCTTCTTCATCGCTTATAAATTTAGTGCTGCTTTGGAGCTCTTCGATCTCCCAAAAACGTTGAAGCTGCTCAGAAAAATCCATGGCTACATGTGCTGCCCAAATTCGTGAATTGTGAAGAACTCCGACTTTTCCGATCAATACCCAACCAAATATTGTTGATATTGCGCTTGGTGATCCTGATGGATGTACAACCGAGTTTGGTAGCATGCATTCTGCAAACTTATCTGCGCCCAAAATTATGTCGATGCGGGCTGGATTGCCATATCCAGAATCAGCTAATTTTAAATTTTTGAAGAACTCTAATTTGTCGCTATTAACCTTGTGTGATGGCAGATTTTGCGTCAGATTTGATAAGCAAAAGGCTTCTGTTCTAATGTTGTTGTTATTTATCGTTGATTTCATACAGAGTTCAACCTTGCCACGAGTATAATTACCATTAATTGAACCAACACCAAAGAGCAAAGTCTGGTCGCGCGTTCGTTTTAAATTTAAACGCTGAGCACATGCTTCTGTAATAAGCGTGGCTTGTGCCCCAGAGTCTAGAAGGACTCGGCATGGTGTGAATGCATTGGTACTATCTTGCACCATAACAATTGCTGTTGGTAATAATGTAAGGCTATTCACGTTGCTCTGGTGAGATGCATTGATAGCGACCGATAGAGTTTGTTTTTTCTCTTGTACTCCTGGTTTCGGTGGGTTTTGCGGTTTTGTGTTGTTTGTCGCTGCTGCCCGGTGAAGCAAAGTATTGTGTTTAGAGTTACACATCTTACAAAATGAACGCTGGCATTCAGATGCCCGATGATTTGCTTGGAGACAATTAAAACAGAGATTATTATCGCGAACTACCTTGCTACGATCATCAACAACAAATGATCTGAATTTTTTACATTGAAATAAAAGGTGATGCTCAGAACAAACTGGACATGTTTGTACCAGTGTGGAGTGTATGCTTGACTGATTACGTTGCCTACCCGAAACATTTTGAATGTTCACTTTGCTTCGATTAACGCTTTCTAATTCAAAAAGTCGTTGCTCTAGAAATTCAAGAAATTGTTGAAACGTCACCGAGTCTGGCTTACGCTCTCTACACCAAAGTGAAAGTGTTTCAGGATCCAATTTTTTCTCCAAGTGGAATAACAATATGGAGTTCCATTGCGTAACAGGTTCTTTTAATGCTTTAAGAGCATTAACACTTTCGTTTGAATTGTTAAACAATCGTTTTATCTCAGCAGCAGACGGCACCTTCATAGATGGCTGATGAAATAACAATTCAAAGTATGCATTTTTTATCTGATCTGACTTCTCGTATTTTCTCTTAAGTAAATCCCAGGCAATCTGATAATTGTCGTTGGTAGGTCTTAGGTGTTTAACCAGAGATAACGCATCTCCCTTTAGCCGAGTTTGTAAATATTCGAACTTTTCTACACCGGAAATGTTAGATCTACTATGGACCATAGCTTCAAATAAATCTCGAAACCGAATCCAATCGATATATTTGCCATCAAATTCCGGAATGTGTACGCTTGGCAGCTTGAAGGAATGTTGATATTGTTGTTCATTAGAACTTATCGGTGTGGAAGTAATACCAGATTGAGTATTTGTTGATATCCTTGCCATTAAAAGAGCCATTGTGCCTTGATTATCCATTAGTGTTTGCATAGCTGTTGCCATGTTTGTGTTTGCGTTTTCTACTATGGTTCGGTTTGCTTCGTCTTCACGTGATCGAATGGCAAGGAATGTTTTGACAGCAAAATATTTATTTTCAATTTCACTGCGATAAGTCTCTTCGGCCTTTGCCTCATCAGGGGTCTTTATTAATGTGTCAATTTCAAACTGAATTTCTTCAAACTGTCGCAACAGTTCATCAAGCCTACCAATACGAGCCCTTATATCTTCCACGCTAACTTCAGGGTTTTCGCAAAAGTTAAAAATGCGCGTAATTGCACCCTTGATAATTTGTCGCTTTTGCTTCAAATTGTCCATTGTAAATAAATATTTAAAATTGTTCGTGCAAATATCGAATTGAAAGGAATTGTAATAATATATAATTGAATTGGTAAAAAATTGAATTATTTTGTATTATACAAAAACCAAAGTTAGTATTTTTATGTCTTATGTGTGAACCTTGTTAATAGTAAATTAATAATAAATTTCAATTAAATTTGTTATAAAAACCAATAACTATTGTCTGACTTTAAGTATGAGTGAATTTGAATATAATAAATAAAATACATATAATACTATATCATATAAAAATAGTTGCCTTTCTTTGAGTTTACTGCTGTTGATATGAACTGTTGAATGTGAATCTCATTTCTCAAGATTATAAGTTGACTTTCAGATGTCGTTTATGATATTGTAAAGATATACTGACGAATGTAATGCCTGAGCTGGTGGTCTAATGATATGGAATGCGTCTATATGAGACTCCGTTGAATGCAGGGTTTGAACTGACGCTTCGATGAATGTAATACTTGAGCCATCACTCCGACGATAATTCATAGGTGCTTCGAAGAACGCAATGTTTGAGTAATCCGATGCTTTGTAGTCTCAATATATGAACTGACGCTCCGATGAGTGTGATGTTTGAGCTGGCGCTCCGCCGAATGCAGGGTTTGAGCTGACGCTCCGATGATTGTGTTGTTTGAGCTAGCGCTCTGACGATATTCCATAAGCGCTCCGACGAACGCAATGTTTGAGCTGACGCTCCGTTGCTTTGTAATCTGGCTATATGAGCCGGTGCTTCACTGAATGCAGGATTTCAGCTGACGCTCCGATGATTGTGTTGTTTGAGCTAGCGCTCTGGCGATATTCCATAAACGCTACGACGAATGCAATGTTTGAGCTGATGCTCCGATGCTTTTTATTCTGACTATATGAACCGGTGCTTCGCTGAATGCAGTATTTGAGCTGGCGCTCCAATGAGTGTGATGTTTGAGCTAGCGCTCTAACAATATTCCATAAGTTTAGAAATCCGGTTACTACGAAGGACCAAAAAATGTTCGTTCTACGTTTGAATAAAACACCAACAATTGATAAGTTGTACAAATTAATTTTATTAAAGAAAAGACAAAATGTTCTTGTCATGCAGGCGTCTATATTCAGCGAGAACAAAAAGTACATGACGCTATGTTTTATGCTAACGTTTTCAGAATTCAAAAAATGAACAATTCAAAGGGTGAATGAATATATTAAAATTAAGATTAAATACATGTAAAAATTAAGGCTCATTTAGACAGTAAAATTTAATGAATTGCAACAAGGATAATATCAATTTTAACATTTTTTAATGTCGGACGACTTTTGTCAACTAAAAATGTCAATTTTACGGTTGTTTAATGTACTTTTTTTTCTGAGTGCAGCATAAGTTTCAACAATATTCAAACAAAGCATACGTTTACTTATTTTTTGTTCTTAATAAAGGGTGATTATTTTTGGTCTTTTTTTCAGGGTATATTTCTTGACGCCTCACTCGTGATTAGTAACATTTGACAAAGCCAAAAATGCTCTATAAGGTTTTCCATTTCACCATAAATAGATTGATAAACAAACAGCTTTTGCAAATCAATGAAATTTATAATTAAAATTCGTGCTCTGAGACAAATGTGTTTCGCTAATACTTCCATTTCATGGCTGTCATAATCGACCCACCGAACTGCTGTATCGGCCAATGTCAATGAATATTGCGATTTGCAATTCGTTGCCGTTCTCAACAATTGGGCTTGTGTTATTCGACCACCCGGAACATTTTAAGTAAGGACTTCGATATGAAATCATACAAAAGGACGTGCAAGTACTAAAGCCGGGTGACTTACAAAAACGTCGTTTGCTTGGTAAATGGGTGTTAGAAATCTTGAATGAAGATCCACTTTATTATTCAAGAATTGTCTTCAGTGACGAAGCTAATTTTTGGCTCAATGGGTGCGTCAACAAACTTAACTGCCGAATTTGTTAAATTAAAGATGGAGGCAGTTTAAGAGCTGCCAATGTACCCCGATAAATGCACTGTTTGGTGCGACTTGTGGACCGACGGCATCAAAAACAAAAAAAAACAAAACAAATTGGCCATTTCAGCCCTTGAGAGGACTTTGACCGAGCTTCTTATGATCAATTGTGTTGTGTGTGTTATTAAATGTTTGCACACAATTGACCGAGAACTGGACCTACATGTTTTATGCCAACTCCGAACGGCTAAAGTTCATGTTCTCAAGAAGCTTTACATGGCATTGTTTACTCTCTGAGGTTTGCCATTGTCTGCAGAGAGGTGGTAACCGATCAGAAAAATTTTTTATTGAAAAAATTTTTCGCCGCGTCTGGGGATCGAACCCGGGCTCCGAACATGCTAGGCCACACACTTAAATTGCATGCTACGGTCACCGACGGCATTATTTAACCTTTATTTTTTTAAAATAATGCAAAAAGCGAAGTTACTGCCAATGAAGCAAGGTAGCGTGCGATGATTACCGACTTTTTTTTGCCACCAAAATAGAAGAGTTGGACTTATTGTCAGTTCACATGTGGTTTCAATAAAACGGTGCCACTTGTCTCCCGGCACGCGATACCATAGATCTAGTTAAGGCGAGTTTGGTCAGAAATTAATATTACGCTTTGGAACAGTCCAATGGCTGCCAAGATCATTCGATTTTATCCACTTTTGGGTATTTTTAGTTTGTATACGTGAAGTCTATCGTATACAATGAAAAGCCAACCACAATTTCAGCCCTGGAAGACAACATTACAGATGCCATTTGTGAGATACCAGCCGAAATGCTGGAAAAAGTATGCCAAAATAACATTACGAATGAACCGTAATGGTGAACATAACTAACATGATGGACGGATACATGAAATTATCTTTAAAAGTAAAATTACAAGCTCCAAATATATATTTTACTCGCTATGCAAATTTTCTGTTTGGTTTTTTTTTCTATTTTTAAAACCAAAACGCTTAAAAAATCACCCTTTATATCAATTAAAATATTTCGGTCAATATGGAATAACGATATCTTGTCTGTTGTCAAATTTTGATTTCTCCTTGAATAAAAATGAAATTTTTTGACTCATCATCGTTCGTGCAACGGCCCGACTAGAAAAAATCGATCGTTTTTACGCTGTTTCAACATCTGTACGGTTAAAAGGTCTTGCAAATGCCCATCGTACTGCCTTCTTACGACTGGTTTCTTGCATTTTGAGTTGAGTTCCCCACCACCTAAATAACTGATAAAATTTCCTCCAAAATCGTTTTTTTATATCAATTTTAATTTTTAAAAACTTACAAACTAACCCAAATTCTTTGTGGATATCCAGTGAAGCCACATGATAAGGTACAAAAATAACTCCGATTGTCTTCGGAAACTGATGAAAAATATTTTAGAATTCATAATTCATTCATTTTCCATTGGATTTTCAAAATCTGTTTCATGAAAATCGCTCTTTGGAAAAGTGTCGTGAAGACCTATCGTTAAAAAATATATTATTTCGATAGAAGTCAGCATTTGCTTATTCATGCTTACTGATATAACTTTAATATATCATTGGACATAAATGAATGAACGAAAGAAAAATCGAACCAACATTTTTTTTCTAATAAGCCCTTATTTTTTAAAATCGGATAATATTTGGCAATTTAAAATTGAATAATATTTGGCAATTTAAAGAAATTTGTACGAAACAGATTCGAAAAAGTATGATATAAAATGATGAATTGTGAATTCATTTCTCAAGTTTCGGAAGTTAATCGGAATTATTTTTTTACTGAATCACATGACGTTTAAAAAAAAGGACGAAAAATTACAATTTTAGAGGGAATTTCACTAACTACTTGGGTGGCAAGGGACTCAACCGATTGTAATCAAATTATTATTTTGTCTTACTTTTGAATTAAGTTTTTACCAAATATTTTAACCGCCTTAGTTGAAAAGCCAACTCAAATCGAAGTATTGTCGTTAACCCCTCGAGTAGACAGAATCATAAATTAACAAAAATTAAACAACAACTAGATATTATGAATCAACGATAATAGAATTGAATTATACATTTGGGGTTTTCACTCATTTTATACGATTTGTGATACTTTTTATGTGACTCCATTTGATTGCATTCTATTTTGCTTGGCACTATAATAATTTGGGGTGGTGGGGAGGGTAACACCACGAAATCCCCCTTTAGTTGCACTTCTGGTTGTTACTCTCATGCTCTCATTTAAAAATAAGCATACCAAGCAGGGGCGCCACCAGACATTTTTTTTTGGGGGGAGGGTTTTATCAAATGTAGAACCTATATATAAAAACAATTTTAAGTAATTACAGCGGCTGAGTTGTAGCGGTTAGTGCGTTCAATTTTTGCACTAATGGTGCCTTGTTCAAACTTCAGGCATGATCAGCACCATTTTTTTTTTTTTTTTTAAATTAAAACAGTCACTGTCAGGACATTCTATCCATACAGAAGGTGAACAGCAGTGGAAGCGGTCGTTTTAAAATGAACTGGCTTCAACGTTGTTTAGGATCTGTTCGGCCAAAATATTTTGCGGGTCCCAATAAGGTCAACAAAAATTCAATATTTTTCTCCCCACACATTCAGAAAAAAATACCTACCTTTCTCCGATAAAAAATATCTCTATTTTCCATAATTCAATTACAATAAATTTTCACATGTTCAAATAAATATTTCTTCACTTGTGGGAAATGGAAATATTTCAATGTCTCTAATAATGATAAGTATTTTTCTCGCACGAAAATTCTCATTTATAGAGAAAACTTTAAGGAAAATTAAAAATTTTTACTAACTTTTTATAAAAAATTCATTGTGCGAAGTATTTTCTTCAATGAAATGAAATCTTTTTTCAAAAACAAAAAAGTCTTATTCTCTAAAAACGATATATTTTTTATATATTTTCCTTTTTCGTGGAAGCTTTTTATCATTTTTAGGGATTTTTTGGTTCCAAATTTAGAGAAAAGCATTCTCTAAAGCAAACTCTATAACATATTTGAGTGCAGTGAAAATTTTTCATCCATACATCACTTCGTTATAAAAATACCCAATTGGCTGGCACTAGCTTTAAAATTCGTCCTTTAGTGAGCACTAATTATGCTCAGTTCCGAAAGTAAAAACCGCAAAATTTCTGACACCTTGGGATGAAAAACAAAGAGTCTGAATTTGAAAAAATCGTTTGGTATTACTTGTCCAATGCGCAAATGCTGACGAAATCGAAATATTATATTTTTAACGGTAGGTCTTACCTACACTTTTCCAAAATCGGTTAATATTTGCGCAATTTTGAGGGATTTTCATGAAACTGATTTTGAAAATCCAATGGAAGATTATGAATAAGGCATATAACTATATTATGTCACTGGATGGGCGAACAGAAGAAAAATTAAACCAACATATTTTTACCTTATAAACCATAATTCCTTAAAATCGGATAATATTTAAGAATTTAGAGAAATTTTATGAAACGGATTTTGGAAACAACGATGGAAAATTAGAAATTGTAAATTTTTTTCTCCACTTGCGGAAGTCAATCGGAATTATTTTTATAATGAAACACATGACTTCACTATCAACTTAATTCTGTAAAGTTTGTGTTATCCATGTTTAAAAAATTACTTTAAAAAAGGACGAAAAATAACAATTTGACGGGAAATTTCTTTGATTTTTTCAGTGGCGAGTGATTCATTCATGTCTTACTTTCAATTAATTTGTTTCCAAATATTTCAATTTTCCTCCATGCTAGATGTTGAAAAGATAACTCAAATCGAAGTATTGCCAACAACCCTTCAAGTGGTCAGAATCCTTTTAATAATAAATTTTTTTCTTCAGAATGCATACCCAAGATAAGCAAAAAAACTAAAGATTTTCATGGTACACTAAAAAAATTTTGGAAATTTTTTGTGTTTACAAACTCTATTGAGACTCCAAAAAATCCATATTTTGTCATTTTCGAAAAGAGGTTGTTTTAAAGACGTGTACAATATTTATTTTTCATAATATTCACATGAATTTAAATTTATTGGAAAATTATTGAGCTCTTCTTTGCATTGATATATCGTATGGTGCGGTTTAACCAAAACTTAGTGCCACAATTATATAAAATGTGAGAAATCGATATTCAAAAGCTTCCTTCAGCTCAATTATTATTTAATTGCCATAATTACGGTTTGATTTTGGCAAATTTTGGTGGATATATATATATTAGTGGGTACATATGAGTTTTTAGGTACGCAAATCGATTTCTTTTAACCAGTTTTTAGTGACATGTGCGCCAGATAGCGCTCCAGTACAAACTTCATGATTTTCGAATATTTATATTTTTTAACACTTATAAAAAACGCATTTTTCATAGTACTCAGTTTTGATTAAACAACACCATACGATACAACAAAAGAAAGAAGAGCTCAGTACTTTTCCAATAATCTTAAATGCATTTGAAAATCAAGAAAAATAAATTTTTTATAGGTGTTTAAAAAAAAATATTTTCTAGTTTTTAAGAGTACTTCTTACTTTTGAGTCGGTGTCCGGCTCACTTTTTTTTCTCCATACAAAATCCGATCCGGCTTAATGTGCAGTCTGAAGGAATAAAATATGACTAATTTAGCAAATTATGCATCAACCAGAATCGATTTGAAATATACATTTGGGATTTTCATTCATTTCATAAAACGTGCGATTGCTTTTCATGTGACTCACTTTGATTGAATACTATTTTGCTTGGTACTACAATAATTTTTGGGGGGGTTTAAATCCCGAAACCCCCCATTTGGTTGCGCTTATGATACAAAGTAGAGAAGACGTTAAAAATACGAAAAAACTTTTTTATTGAATCATGATTTGGACAATGCAAATATACATAGTTTTGAATTTTCTTCTTTTTATTTTTTTTGTTCAGTTCCTTTGCTGCCTGAGTACCTTACATTTTGTCATCTTTTGCCTAGTGTTATTAAAATTTTTAGATTAGACATATGAGAGCATGTTAACTTGTTTTATTCACAATCCATAAATGACTTGGATTAATACCAAAATGTCATAAATTGTGCCCAAGTAAGCATATTAGATTTTGACAAACTATCCAAGAATCACATACGTTGTGCACAAATGAGTGTGTTAATTTTTTTGATAAACAATCACATCAGGGCTTGACATCAAGAGAATTATAGCTAAGCTCAGAATCATTCCCAAAATTAATTGATTTGGGATTGTTTTTAGCTCAAATTTCTCTCCATGTATGTAGCTAGCAGAAACTGTTGTTGCTTTTAAATTTGAATAAAGCATTTGTTTCGCTTGAAATAATGAGTGTTTGTAAATTTTTGACGCTACAGTCAGCTTCATACCAAAACAAGCTTAATTTTTTCCCCGATTTTTTTTTTGAGTTTTATGTTTTGTTTTTATTCTTACATTTTGCTTGTGATATTTTGTTATTTTAACTACCGGTTTAATGATTAAAACTCTTCCAATTCAAACCAGCCATTAAAAATATGCCTTTATTTTTAACATAACTACATATTTAACTGTAATGCCAACCACTTCGTTTATCCCTGGCTGGGACAAAAAAAAAAAAAAATAAAAAAATTAAAATAAAACGAATGTTGCAACAAACAATTTGTTTGCAACAAGAGAAATTAACGCAGGCAAGCAATTTGGGAACAACAAAAACAAACAACATGACGCTTAAAGCATAGCATGTTAGCCAATTTTTTTTTTCGTGTTAACTGTTGTTTGTGCTGCATTTCTGTTTTTTTTTTTTTTTTGGCTCTTTCTTCCTGTTGTTGCAAATAGTTTCATTTACAGTCTCGTAAAATGCTGTTTAACCGCAAGCAAAGCATAATTAAAAATTGCCTTTGTTTGCTTAATTTCTGTACTGCTTTTCAGTATTTTAATTTTTATTTTTATTTTTAATTTTGCTTTTCTCTTTAGTTTTGTTCATTTTTTGCTGATTTAACTTTAACTATTTATGCGTAGTTTTTGGTATAACCGTCACAAACGGTATTTCTGAGAATGAACAGTATTGCTGATGTTGTATTTTAAACACTGCTTTTTTAAAAATTCGCAGAAAATTAAATGCTAACTTAATATGGCACATTGAGTTAATCTTAACTTTATTAGCAGCCGAATCAGGTTTAGAAAACGCAGCAACTCTAAATAAACTCTTAAGGCCGCCGGTAATTTTATAATTTAATTGGTGCAAAAATTTAAAAAAAAATACACTTAAGTGAACAACACTACCAAACAGCTTAAGTCAGACACAACAACACATACTTAAATGCTTACAACAAAAAAAAAAAACAAAAACAAACAAGCAAACATGCTTCGCAAAATGACAAGAAAATCTGCTAAAGCTTTACTATACGTGTGTGTGTGTGTGTGTGTGCCTTTTGTGCTCTTAAGCAGCTTTCGCACAATGAGCGGAAATTGCGCAAAATTTCCTTAATTCAAACGTGTACCTAAATATTTTCCTAAATAATATGCGTTGAAAATTATATTTTTAACCAACTCCACATGCTGCTTCCCGCATATAAGATTGTTGCGGCAATTTGGTAGTCTTGCTGTTGTTGTTGTTTTGGTGTATTTCTTGATTATTTTGACGCTTATTAAAAACAGCTTTTCTTCCGCTGCCACCATGTTCGTACAAGAGTAATGAGCTCACCTTCTCTCTTCGAGCTACTTGACGGTGTTTTGGTGTAAATTTAATCAGCTGCCTGGAGCCGCAATGCTGGAAGGCTCAACGACGCTACAACATGCTGTTGTGACGTCCTGGCCAAACTCAGGCATAAATACTGCCTGAAGCTGTCGTCTGCGTAGTCGCCGTTTCATGCATATGTATATGTATGGCGCGCACAGTGGCTCAGAATAGTTTTTCATTGCCCAAAACTTTGTAGCTATTGAACCGTTTGAGATTTTTTATGTGTATTTTGAATGGTTTTTAAATGTACTGATAATTACTTGTTTTGGTTTTAATTTCATTAAAATCAATTCGGTATTTATTGAGAACTTCAAGGTTAAATTTGAAATTTTGAATTTGTCGGATGGTGGTTTGAACCTGGATATGCCGAAATTCGTTGGCTCGCACTCCACCCACAAACCACAACCGGCCACGGCTGCCACTAACAAAGAACGAATTATTGTTCTTTCTAAGATCTGTTCAACGACATTTTTTTACGATCAGTTGAAAACTGATGAAAAACGACAAAAAACAAATTGGCCTGAATTGAAAACTGATGAACTTATACAAAAATTACCATTTTAGGTCCACCTAAAACAAAAATTTGTATGGCAGCAAAACCCTCTCAACTAGAGATGGGCGCGTGTCACGAATTTTGACGTGACACGACATGTCACGACGAATCACGTCGTGATCGTGAGCGAAACAATAAAAAAATCTCTAAAAATTCGTGATCATGCGTGATTATATTTTTCTTGTGCGTGACTTAAATTTATTCGTGTCACGACTTGTGTACCAACATTTTTCAAACCTGTACCAAATTTCGTAATGATGTATTCTTATGCTTTTGCCACCAATTGCATACAAAATGCACACTTACCAATTCTAAAGAAGCAACAGCAACTAACTTCGCTCTCTTTACTTATTTTCCGAAACGTCAGCGACAACTTGAAGCAATTTTGACAATTTTAAATACAAATAATTTCCCCAGCCGTGGCGAAAAGTTTTTCAATAAAAAATTTTTCTGATCGGTCACCACCTCTCTGCAGACAATGGCAAACCTCAGAGCGTAAATAATGCCATGTAAAGCTTCTTAAGAACATGAACTTTAGCCGTTCGGAGTCGGCATAAAACATGTAGGTCCAGTTCTCGGTCAATATTGTGCAAACATTTAATAACACACACAACACAATTGATCATAAGAAGCTCGGTCAAAGTCCTTTCAAGGGCTGAAATGGCCAATTTGTTTTTTTTGTTTTTTTTTTTTTTTTAAATACAAATAATAAGCTGAGAAATTTTATCAATTTTCATTTTTTAGTGCTGTATCTACCTCCCTGTTGCTGCTGCTCCTTCCTGTTTGGTGGTTTTACCAGAGGTACTCTGAATACCAGGGACCGAAAATAACTGTTATTTTACTATTTTCAAATGAAAAAGACATAATGAAAAAAATTGTCGAAGGATTTTTTCAAATAAACCATTATGATAATAAAAACTTTTTAACAAAAAAAAAAACCCTACTTCAAAATCACTACAAAGTAAAAAAAAATTTTAAATTACTTTTCCTATTAATCGTGGTAAAATTTGATATTGGAAATCTTATTATTTTAATTTTTCCATATTTGTTTTATTTTTGTCATAAATATATTATTTTTTTTGTGATGATAAAAGCTTTGTAGTAGGCGCTAATCTTTGCCATTAAATAATGATATTTTTACCATCCCTGCCCTAATTTCAACTTTTTTTTTGTTAATTTTAGCTAAAATGTCATTTCAAAAACTTTGGAAAACTGACATTGAATATAATTTTGTGTGTTGCAGCTTCACAAAAAAACTGATTTATTAGCGCCGACCGAGTGGTGACCGTGGCATGCAGGTTAAGTGTGTGGCTTAGCATGCTCGGAGCCCGGGTTCGATCCCCAGCCGCGGCGAAAAGTTTTTTCAATAAAAAATTTTTCTGATCGGTCACCACCTCTCTGCAGACAATGGCAAACCTCAGAGAGTAAATAATGCCATGTAAAGCTTCTTGAGAACATGAACTTTAGCCGTTCGGAGTCGGCATAAAACATGTAGGTCCAGTTCTCGGTCAATTGTGTGCAAACATTTAATAACACACACAACACAATTGATCATAAGAAGCTTGGTCAAAGTCCTTTCAAAGGGCTGAAATGGCCAATTTGTTTTTTTTTTTTTTTTTTTTTTTTTTTTGTTAAAAAGTTTTTATATCTTCCTTTTTAGAGAATTTTAGAAGTTTATTAACTACACAAACACAATTATTTAAGCTCATAATTTTGAAAATGCTTTTTTCTGTCGATTCTTATTCTTTACTCTTTTAAATTTTTTAAAATATTTACAAGAATTATTAAGGAAAATTTCAAATATAAAATTTCATTATTAAAAATTAAATTTTACTAATTTCTGGTTTGATAGTTATTTTCAATTTCTGCCTTTTTACAATTTTTATTAAAATGTCACGCCCTTTTTCAAATCCCGTCTATGTACTTTATTGATCATACTTTATAATAATTCACACTTTGTACAGAGTTTTTCTAATATTGGCACACCTCTTTGTCGACTAACGTCCACTTAATTGAACGTAGTTTTTCCTAATTGTACCGAATCTTGCATGTTGTGTTGTAAATATCAGGATCGTAGTGTCAATATTTACTGAGATACAATTTTTTTTTAAAGTGAAACGCCCATTTATCGAATACCGCCCACATTATTGTCAGTAACTTGTTATACTTGTGCCTACCTCTGTACTTAATTTTAGTATCCGAGTGTCAGTAGTATTCGAGATACAGTGTTTTTTCAATATTGCCACCCTTATTAAATAACGCCCATTTTTTTCATAACAACAATTTATAGCAATTGTGCCTACCGCTGTATTAAATTTCTTTACCCTAGTGTCAATATTATTAGAGATACAATAATTGTCTTATATTGCCACACCCCTTTGTCCAATAACGCTTACTTTACTGATAGCAATTTTCAATAATTGTGTACATCTGTACTAAATTTCAGTACTCGAATGTTAGTTTTATACGAGAAACAGAGTTTTTCCAATATTTTCACACCCTTTTTTCGAATAACGCCCACTTATATAATCGTAGCTTTTAATATTTGTGCCTGCTCTTGTAAGTTTACTGTGATATTTATTACCCTAGTGTCAATATTTACTGAGATACAGTGTTTTTCTTATAGAGACACGCCCCTTTGATGAATACCGCCCACTTTAATATACGGGCACCTCCACGTTGATAGTCTCTATATGTTGACAAAAAATTACGGCAATCGGGCAAGTACTTTAAGAGTAATCAATGTACATACATTCACAAAAAAAAAAAAAAAAAAAAAAAACAGAGAAACCAACCAACTTGAGAACCTCCTCCTTTTTGAAGGCGGTTAAAAATTACCTCAGTTTCACGAATATTAAGTGCCTTTTAAATTTTCGACTGATTCCATAAAAGTTAAAATAAAACTGTTTTTTTTTTTTGGTTTTTATTTTTCGGGCAAATATAACGGTTACTTTTGACTTTTACTTAATCAGTCAAAAATAACAGTTATTTTGTGACTTTTATTTTTTCGGTCAAAAATATCAGACAATTTGTGTTTTTTTAAAGACCGCTTGACCGGTTAAAAAATTATTGATACCATGAGTAAAATGTGGGCACCGATGAGACGAAACTAATGATATCAATAGTGTTTAAGTCGGTAAAACGGCCTTTGAGAATATACAAATTGACCGATATTTTTGATCGAAAAAATAAAGGGCAAAAAATAACTGTTATTTTTGACCGATAAAATAAAAATCAAAAGTAACTGTTGTATTTACCCGAAAAAATATAAGGTACAAAATAACTTTTATTTTTGTCGGAAAAAATAAAAGTTAAAAGATAACAGTTAATATGTGACCTTTTCGATAAAAACCATAACCGGTACAGTCCCTGCTAAATACACTTAATAAACTTTTAATAAAAACTTATGTGTATTATTTTTCCTATAAAACGTATTCTTGAGAACTCGTGAGTAAAATATGTCATCTTGATCGTGCGTGTTCGTGATCAAAAAACTTATTTTTAAGCATGAGCGTGCGTGATTACAAGAAATCACATCGTGATCGTGATCAAAACAATTATTTTTTATTGTGAGCGTGCGTGATTAAAATAAATCACATCGTGAGCATGCGTGATCGTGAGTAAAAATCACTCACGCGCCATTTCTACTCTCAACATAAGCTTTCAAATGAGGCGAGGAGCCGGTGAAAGTTTTTTACCCATAGGGAGTGGGTAACCCATCTTACTATACTACCGAATGGCGTTAAAATTTAACAACTGGTTACAACAAATAATGGCGGTTTTGAACCACGTTTTTAATTCTTTACCCACTGTGCAGCGTTGTACAAGAGTACATATGCAAATTAATATGAATGAGAATCTCTTTGGTTACGCCACAACATCGACTCATACTCACAGTCCGCATACACACCCACACTCATACACACACGAAAGCCGCTTATTTAATGAAAATTGGAAAGGACGTGCTCACCACCTCCTCCAGCAGATGAAAAAAATCAACAAAGCTGGAATGTAATATGGTGTTGCTATGGCATGTTTAAATTCAACTAATTTCTGAGAAGTTTACTTCAAGTTACTTGCTTTTTGTTGCGTTTCTTGTATTTGAGCTTTAGTAATGTTACGGAAAACATGTTTAAGAAATAAATAATTAAGTTCTCATCATATTTTAGGAATACTTGATCTGTATATCTGGTTGATCTGATTGTGGTGGCCATAGCCATGCGTGCAAAGTGTATGGCGTGCGAGTCAACGAGTCTCGGCAGATCCAGATTCGATTCACCAAGACCACAAAAAAATGTTTCCCCTAGACTAGAATAATGTCTTAAGGTAACCACATGATTAACATGTTAATTGAACTTGTTTTTGGGGCTTAATAAAACTGAAAAGTTAATAAACTATTTATACAAATTTAGTTGTCTTCAAAACCGTCTATTAGAAGAATCGAACCAGAACTTCCGTAGCTATTGCATAAGATTCCAATGACAAGCCATCAAGCCATGCTATTGCATGATTGAACATGAGCAAAATGTAGACAAAAATCATGCGTTATTTTTACACATGCTGCCGTATACTACATAGATAAGTCAGTGTTTAGTAGCGTGGATCAGGTTAATAAAATGCGGTTGACTCTCTTAACCAAATTGGTCAGTTAAAAATAACGTGGATCAGGTAAGAGTATTTTTGCTGGGTGTAAAAATAGGGCTTATTTGGTTCCAAGATATGGTGCTTTATATACTTAGAAAATATCAACTGTTATAAAGGGTGTCCCAACAAGAACGCAATTTTTAAATGTGGCAACACTGGAAGTGTCATTATTTGACATTTGAACAATTGTTACTGTTTGCTAGTAGAAGGTACGTGGTTAGTAAAAATGGAGCGCTACACGAATGAACAACGCATTTTCATTGTGAAATTGCTTTTCCAAAATGGTGAAAGTTTTGGGGCTACAGTTCGCAAATTGCGATCAATTTGGGGTCACAATAATGCTCCAAAAGAGTCAACTGTAAAGAGATTAATGGATAAATTTGCCGAAACTGGGTCTGTTAGTGATGTAAAGACAACAACGCGCCTGCGACCAGGTCGATCGACCGAAAATGTTGCAGCTGTACGTGATGATGTCGCTCAAACTCCATCCACCTCAATTCGACACCGAGCTCAACAAATTGGTGTCTCCAAATCCACTATGCAGCGAATTTTGACGAAAGATTTGCATCTTCATGCGTACAAAGTTCAATTGACTCAGGAACTGAAGCCAGCTGACCATGGACAGCGAAGGGAGTTCGTTAATTGGGTATTGGAGAGACAACATGAAAATGCTGATTTTGCCGCTAAAATCATCTTCAGTAACGAGGCCCATTTCCATCTTGATGGCTTCGTCAATAGGCAGAATTGTCGCATTTGGGGTGAGGAAAATCCTCGAGTGATTCACGAGAAGCAAATGCATCCTCAACGTGTCACTGTGTGGTGTGGTTTTTGGGCTGAAGGAATCATTGGACCTTTTTTTTATGAAAATGAGGCAGGTCAAGCGCAAACAGTCAATGGTGTTCGGTATCGTGAAATGATAACCAGTTTTTTCTTGCCTAGAATTGAAGAAATTAATGTGGAGGGCATGTGGTTCCAACAAGACGGCGCCATATGTCATACAGCC